>CM057467.1:56080940-57330940 GCA_030035585.1 Dugong dugon | reverse complement strand
TCCATAAGTGGAATGAGCTGGAAAGGGCAGAAATGTCAGGAGTCAGGAAAAAACACTTGTTTTTATTAGGTTCATTTGATTTGGGGAAAAAAATGTAACGTGTGAGCTAGAGTCAGGAAAATCAAGGTTTTTATTTCCCATCGAGTACTAGATGGATAGAAAGAATTAAGCAAGAATAATGGAGATGGATGCATTATAACCTAGGTCAAGGTCTTTAGACTCAGAGTGATTTAAGCTTGAGTTATGGAACTTGTGACCTTAGACAAGTTACTCAATTTCCTCATCTCTAATATGGATATAATGATAACTATTTGATAGAGACTTTATGTGAGTTTTAAATATGATGATGTAGTTAAATGTTCAGTTTTGTGCCTGGCAGGTCAATGTATGTTATCAATGTATGTCACAGATGTTTTCAGTGACAGATCATTGTACTGTACATATTCTACAGAGGATATAAAGAGTGTTTGAGTGTTTGATCTAGATCATTTTCATAGCATTCCTTTAATTTAAATTTAGGTACCCACCTATTATACACTTGGCATCTTGCCAGGCACTGCAGCTATAAAAATAAAATTCCCACTCCCTGCATCTAGGAGTTTATAATCTAGTAGAGAAAGAAAGAAGGAGCCAGCAGGAAAACACAGTATGCTAAGAAAATGTGGGGGCAAGGTACTAACAGAAAGTGGGAGCATGACAAAGCAGTGGTTGGTGAAGGCTTCCTGGGACTCACTAAAAGGAGACTCAGAAATGGCTTTGCAAGCTCAGGAAAGAGCAAGTGAAAGGTTACTCGTGAGAAGCACAGAGTGGCAGAATATGGATAGAGGACATTTTGTTGTTGTTAGGTGCCGTCGAGTTGGTTCCGACTCATAACAACCCTATACACAACAGGATGAAACACTGCCCGATTCTGTGCCATCCTCCTAACTGTTGCCATGCTTGAGCCCATTGTTGCAGCCGCTGTGTCGGTCCACCTCGTTGAGGGTCCTCCTCTTTTTCGCTGACCCTCTATTTTACAAAACATGATGTCCTTCTCTAGGGACTGATCCCTCCTGATACCATGTCCAAAGTATGTGAGATGTAGTCTCATCATCCTTGCTTCTAAGGAGCATTCTGGTTGTACTTCTTCCAAGACAGATTTGTTCATTCTTTTGGCAGTCCATGGTATATTCAATATTCTTCACCAACACCACAATTCAAAGGGATCAATTCTTCTTCGTTCTTCCTTATTCATTGCCCAGCTTTCACATGCATATTAGGCAATTGAAAATAACATGCCTTGGGTCAGTTGCACCTTAGTCCTCAAGGTGACATCTTTGCTTTTCAACACTTTAAAGGGGTCTTTTGCAGCCAATTTGTCCATTGCAATACATCTTTTGATTTCTCCACTGCTGCTTCCATGGGTGTTGATTGTGGATCCAAGTAAAATGAAATCCTTGACAAACTCAATCTTTTCTCAGTTTATCATGATGTTGCTTATTGGTCCAGTTGTGAGGATTTTTGTTTTCTTTATATTGAGGTATAATCCATGCTGAAGGCTGTGGTCTTTGACCTTCATCAGCAAGTGCTCCAAGTCCTCTTTACTTTCAGCAAGCAAGGTTGTGTCATCTGCATAATGCAGATTGTTAATGAATCTTCCTCCAATCCTGACGCCACATTCTTCTTCATATAATCCAGCTTTTCAGATTATTTGCTCAGCGTACAGACTGAATAGGTATAGTGAAAGAATACAACCCTGATGCACACCTTTCCTGACTTTAAACCACACAGTATCCCTCTGTTCCATTCAAACAACTGCCTCTTGATCCATGTACAGATTCCTCATAAGCACAATTAAGTGTTCCGGAATTCCCATCCTCTGCAATGTTATCCATAATTTGTTATGATTCACACAGTAGAACACCTTAGCATAGTCAATAACACAGAGGGCATTCTAGCCAGGGGAAAAAAAATGTGACTTAGAATTTAGGCACCTGAGTTCTAATGGCCTAACGGTGCCACATAATCCCATGAGACTAAGTTTATATAACTCCTCTAAGCCTTAGTTTATCAATCTGTAAAGTGGGCTTTTATGGAGTCATGGTGGCACAGTGTTTAAATGCTTGGCAGCTAACTGAAAGGTTGGCAGTTCAAACCCACCAGTGGCTCCGTAAGAGAAGGATGTGGCAGTCTGCTTCCATAAAGATTACAGCCTTGAAAACCCTATGAGGCAGTTCTAGCCTGTTCTATAGGTTCACTATGAGTCAGAATCAAGTTTACAGCAATAGGTTTGGCTTTATTGTTGTTGTTTTATTTAAAGTGGGTTTTATAAGATATACCTTGTAGCATTGTCATAAGGCTTAAATGAGATAACATATGTTTCTATTTCAGAAATATATCTATTTCTTTTTACACCCAGCATTTCCAAACTAGCATGAGTATAAATTGCCATCCTCTCTCTTATACTGTAGCCGTTACCTCTGACTCTCCCTACATCCACTCAGCCCCTGCCTCTAACCTATTCTCCACCATGCAGGCTGAGGGACCTTTTCAAAATGCACAGCAGATCAAGTCCATACCTCCACTTACAAGGCCTCGGTGACTTCCTATTGCCCCAAAACCCAATTATTAATGGTGGTCTACAAGGTCTTACATGATTTGTCTCCTGACTGTCTCCCTAAAGTCACTTTCATACCTTGCCTTCACCCTTCTTTGTACCCCAGTCATTGTGACCTTCTTTCAGTTCACACATATCCATGCCCTCTCCTGTTCTTTGCACTTGGCATATTACATCTGCCTAGTACTCCTTACCAGTGCTGATAAGTACACTAAAGATTACAGACTGTTTACTACCTAAACAATTTACTAACTAAAATAAGAGGCACAGTTAGCTGGATAATCAGGAGAAGTTTCAAAGTAAAATTAAATTGGACTATGCTCAGATCTCTATCATAAGTAACACAGTTTCTCTGTTGTTTTTGCTCTCCATTATACATAAATAGACAAGGTCTATTTTCTTGTAAAATTGTTTTCCTACACAATCTGTATCTACACACATAAATTGTTCTTCATGGCTGTATTTGTATAGACTTCAAGGTTATAAGAGCTTTGTTTTTGATAATAGTATTTACTCAAAACTATGGCTAGGGTAGAAGACAAATGATAATTTGTTAATTGTTAATCATTTTCATTATAACTGAACTCAAAGAATGCAATAGCTTTGGTTTTGTTGTTGCTTTCATCCTAACTCAAACTTCTCTAATTTCACACCCAAAAAAATTTCTTCATAACTACTGGTGTTGTAGAAAATAGTTTAGTCCACTCTTTTCCCTTGCATTTTATGCTTTTAGTTTAAATATACAATTTCCAGCTAATAATACACACACACACACACACATATATATACACATATGTATCTCTTATCCCCTTAACATTATCTTTCTTCATTATTTTTACAGTAAACTACTATATAAAAAGAATGTTAAGGGGATATAAGAAACAATAAATACGGACAGTTTCTTTTTAAAAAATTGTACTTTAATTTGCCTGTGATATTTGTTTAGAGTTTGTTTCTTAAATAAAGACATTTTGGCATATTTTAAAAGTAACTGACAAGGAATACCTCTGTACTTATCACTAAGAGTCTAAGTTGCCTTTACCCCATCATCTTAAACTTCATATAAAAGACATAGTCAATATCTAATCCCGTTTATGGCTAATGCTTTTCTTCCTTTGTCTCCCTACCAAAAGCAAAAAACAAAAATAAGATAAAGAGGATAATCCTAGGGTCTACTAGTTAACATTAAGCATATAAACGGAATTATTTTTTTAACACAAAAGTAAGTTGACATGTTAGCATACATAAATGCAATGTCACTAAATTGTAAATCAAGCCATTATATAGGCTTTATTCATACCTTTTTCTTTATTTGTATTCCTTAGATTTTTAAAGTTTAATGAATTAATTCCATTTGGGAAAAAAAAATCGGTAGGGTTAAGAATTAGATAATTACATTTAGCTTTATTTTAATCACAATTTGACCTGAATAATCATTAAGTTTGCCTGAACGACAAAGAGTAGCCCTTTGAGAAAATGAAAGGTCTGAGAAAAGAAGGGATTTACTCTAGATTATCTAGCTAAAAGATGGCAAAACTAAGACTCAAATTATAGCCATTTTATCCATTAGGTAGTACTAAGTTAAATATGAAATTTTAGAGAATACAAAAATATATTAGCTGTTATGGATTGAATTGTATCCCTCAGAAAGATATGTTGAAGTCCTAACAACTTTTCCTGTGAATGTGACCTTGTTTGGACATTTGTTCTTTGAAGATGTTATGAGTTAGGTTAACGTGAGGTCCTACCAGAGTAGAGTGGGTCCTAATCCCTTCTCTGAAGTGTCTTATAAAGGCAAAGAACAGACACATAAGGGGAAGACTCCAGGCAAAGATTCATTTACCAGCCAAGGAATGCCAAGAAATGCCAGGTGCTAACAGAAGCTGCAAGATGCAAGGAAGGATCTTCCCCCAGAGCAGGTGGAGAGAGCATGGCCCTGCTGAAGCCCTGAATTCAGACTCGTATACTCCAGAACTGTGAGACAATAAAATTTTGGATGAATCTGCGAAGCATCGCATAACATGGATGAATCTGGAGGGCATTATGGTGAGTGAAATAAGTCAATCTCAAAAGGACAAATATTGTATGAGGCCACTACTGTAAAAACTCATGAGAAGGTTTACACATGAAAAGAAACAATCCTTGATGGTTACAAGGGAGGGGAGGTTGTGGGGGGAAAACACTAAATAGACAATAGATAAGTGGTAACTTTGATGAAGGGTAAGACAGTACACAATACTGGGGAAGCCAGTACAACTTATAAAAGGCAAGGTCATGGAAGCTCCACAGACACATTCAAACTCCCTGAGGGACTGAATTGCTGGGTGGAGGGCTGTGGGGACCATGGTCCTGGGGAACATCTAGCTTAGTTAGCATAACATAGTTTATAAAGAAAATATTCTACATTCTACCTTGGTGAGTAGTGTCTGGGGTCTTAAAAAGCTTGTAAGATACTCCACGGGGCTCACTCCTTCGGGAGCAAGGGAGAATGAAGAAAACAAAATATAAGGGAAAGATTAGTCCAAAGGACTAATAGACCACAACTACCACCACCTCCACCAGATTGAGTCCAGTACAACTAGATGGTGCCCGGCTACCACCACTGACTGCTCTGACAGGGATCACAACAGAGGGTCCCGGACAGAGCTGGAGAAAAAAGTAGAACAAAATTCTAACTCACAAAAAAAGACCAGACTTACTGATCTGACAGAGACTGGAGAAACCCCGAGAGTATGGCCCCTGGACACCCTTTTAGCTCAGTAACGAAGCCACTCCCGAGGTTCACTGTTCAGCCAAAGATTAGACAGGCCCATAAAATAAAACGAGACTAATGGGGCACAACAGCTCAGGACAAGGACTAGAAGGCAGGAGAGGACAGGAAAGCTGGTAATAGGGAACCCAACGTCGAAAAGGGAGAGTGTTGACATGTCGTGGTGTTGTTAACCAATGTCATAAAACAATATGTGTACTAACTGTTTAATGATAAAATATTTTCTGTAAACCCATCTAAAGTACAATTAAAAAACTAAATAAAAAAAGTGTAAATAAATAAATAAATACAATTTTGTTCTTTAGAACAATTTTGTTCTAAATCCATGCTAAGTAGAAGCAATTACAATTTTGTTCTTTAAAAACCCATTGCTGTCAAGTCAATTCTAACTCATAGTGACCCTACAGGACAAAGTAGAATTGCTCCATAGGGTTTCCAAGGAGCCACTGGTGGATTCGAACTACTGACCATTTGTTAGTAGCTGTAGCTCACTGTAGCTCTTAACCACTGTGCCACCAGGGCTCCACCCACTTTCTGATATTTTGTTACCGATGTCTTAGGAAACTTAAATAGAGGCCTAAACAAAAAATTATTCTCTCTAAACCATAAAATAAGAATTCTTACAATTTTAATAAAGTATCTGCAAATTGAAACATACATCGAGTAAACAACTGCAACTCAATATATATATGTGCATACGTGTGTGTACTCACACATGTACAATGCACACACACACTGAGAAAAAATAAATTCTTAAAACTTAAATCCCAAACTTATAAAAATACTTCCATATTTTAGCAACAAAATAATTGTTTGATGTTGCATGTGGATGTGTTTTAATACGAATATTATTTTGGGAACAGAATCTTCAAATGTAAGGGGTGCCTAGAATTTAAAAAGATTTTGAAGTGTCTTTGACTTGCATTGTTACTAGGATCTAAAAACACAGAGCCGCTGCCAGCAAATCATATCACAGTCTACACTTTGATTCAAAATAGAAAGTTATGACTTGATGGGATAGCTCTTTTTGGAACGAGTTGAGAGAGGCCTGGGGTCAGGAATGAAGAGAGGGAGGAGGAAGAATGGATATAGCAGCAATCTTTACTAATAATTTCTTAGATTTGGGAAGGGATCAGAAAATTGCAAGAGATTGAGGTAAAATAGGCAAATAGTTTTAAAATGTGACTTTTTAAAGCCTCAAGACACAAAACACTTTACAAATTTACATACAATTAGTGTGTACTTAGAGAGTACTTACCATTAAGATCACAGAGTGAATACATTAACTAATCAGGATTTGGGCTGACATCTGTCTGATTCCAAGTCCAAGATTTTCCCACTATACTACCCTATAATGATTGTCCAGAGAAATTGTGTAACTTGGCCAAAACTCACAGCAAATCCAAAGATGGAGAAAGTACAAATAGATAGAACCCCAGTCTAAGAATTCTGCCCTAGAGTGTTGTCATTGTTAAGGTTGTGTCTCAACTTAGCTGGGCCATGATTCTCAGTGGTTTGACAGCTATGAGATAGTTTGGCAGCCTATAATGATGTGATCATCTCCATGATGAGATTTGATATAATGTGATCACCTCCATGATGGGATCTTCTGTGAGTAGCCAATCAGTTGAAAGGGAGTTTCCTTGGGGGTGTGGCCTGCATTCAATATAAGTGGACTTTCTGGCAGGGTTCATGGGCTTTTGCTTCTACTGGATCCTGCAGCTGGCTCCCGTTTGTCTGACCTCTGGTTCCTGGGACTAGAACTAGCAGCTTACCTGCCAACCTGTCTGCTGAGCTTGGTATTAGTAGGTCTTCATAGCCTGTGACCCAGATCCCTGCTGTCTGACTTGCCAAATTTGGATTTGCCAGCCCCTGTGACTAGGAATCAGCAGAAGCCTGCAGCCTGATCCACGTCCAGCCTCTACAACCGTGTGGACCATTTCCTTAATATAAATCTCTCTCTCTCTCTCTCTCTCTCTCTCTCTCTCTCTATATATATATATATATATATTTATATGCTTTACTGTTTTTTTTCTCTAGAGAACCCAGCCAGCCTAAGAAAAGTGTTTTCAGATGGATTTTCCCATTAGAACCTATAGAAGTATAAGCTATTTGAGAAAACATTGTAAATCCCATGGATCACAGAAGTATGGATCTAGAATGGACAATAGCAATCACTTGGAGTAAGAATTCTTAGCCTAGGGTCCATGCAGCGCTGTAAAGGTTTCAGGGTGCCGTAGAATCACTGAAACTGTATATGAAATTTATTTTGTACAAAATCCATTTTTTCCTGTCAAGACAATTCATTGATTTCATGGCAAAGGAGTTTATGACTGAAGTAAAGGTTAGTAACTAGTGATTTCACCATGTTCTGATGCTACATATAATACCCCACATGATGAGCTTTCAAAATCTAAAGCTGGTATGTGTAGAGGATGGCACATGATTAAGAGAAAAATAGAAAGGCCTCAGTGGTCTTAGGCATCTTGGTGGACTCTAGGTCTCTCCTTGCTTTGTTTTTCAAGGGACTAATAAGAAAAGCTGTGTTTAATTTTACATGGTTCAATTTGTAGAGAGAAACAATACCTGCTTCTTTATAAATTATGGTGCAAGACTGGCTGAGGCCATTTTGTAAAAAGACTCAATGACTTAGAACCTGCCAACCTCAGTAAACAAAACCCCAGTGAGCTGTAATTAATGTTCACGGTGCATCTGCTTCATTTTCCTAATGCATTAGCCCTTTCTCCTTTTACAACTCCTGTAATCCTTCATTAGCTTTATTTTCAGTAACTTACAGCCAAATTTTTTTTTTTTCAATCTCATGTTAATGTTGTAGTGCAATGTTAATTTGGATGCTGACTTTTGAGGGTAGGGG
Organism: Dugong dugon; assembly: GCA_030035585.1. Classification (NCBI taxonomy): domain Eukaryota; kingdom Metazoa; phylum Chordata; class Mammalia; order Sirenia; family Dugongidae; genus Dugong; species Dugong dugon. Next base: position 57,322,699 of record CM057467.1, on the reverse strand, counting down.
GATTAAAAATACAAGCAATTTAAAAACAGATAAATATATTCATTAAGGTTTTTTAGGATAACTCAGCTGTGGATTTTGTAGGAATAACTTACAGAAGAGACGACATTTTCCTTAACAGTTCAGTAGTGTCTAGTTGGATATTTCTGTATTGCAGAAAACTTGGCAGGAGCTACTGAAAAATGCTTCCGCTTGCCCACACACAAGAATTAATCCTAACTGATTACTGAAAATTAGAGTATTGCAGAAAATTGCCCTTTCACTCGTGGTGGCATCCCAATGCTGATGCTGTGCATTTTGCAATGTACTTTAAAAGAGAACTGGGAATGATACACTTGATAAAACACGTTGATCTGTCTTTGCTGCCACCACCATCAAAGCAACAACAGTAGTTTCAGCATCTTGATCATTAATTGAGTGCTTATTATGGGCCAGTAAGTCTGCTAAAAGTATTGCATGCATTATTTTCAGTCATCTTCATGACATTGCTATTATACAGATATTATCACTCTGGATTATCTTGCTCTGGATCCTGCATCCAGTACATCATCATCTGACCTCCGGTTCTTCAGACTTGAGCAGCAGCCTGCCATCTGACCTGCTGCTTCTGGGAACTTCCAGCTCCGGCAACTCTGTGAACCAGCAGCCTATCGTCTGACCTGATTCAGCAGCTTCTGCAGCCCTGTGGGCCAGCAGCCTGTCATCTGACCTGCCAGTTTGGGTTTGTCAGCCCCTGCAATGAAGTGAGTCAGGAGAAGCCTCCAGCCCGATGCCTGACCAATGGATTTGGGACTTGCCAGCCTCCACAGCTGCGTGAGCTGTTTCTTTAAGATAAATCTCTCTCTCTCTCTCTCTCTCTCTATATATATATATGTATATATATATGTGTTTCACTGGTTTTGCTTCTCTAGAGAACCCAGTCTAAGGCATTTTATAGATGAGGAAACTTGCATTTAGAGAGATTAAACGACTTTCCTCTAATCACATAATTGGTAAGGAGAGAGTCTAAATGTGACCCTAAATTACTTGGATTCTAAAGCTAGCTCTATTAACCACCAAGTGTTTTTGTCTGCCAGATTATGTATTTTATGGCATATGTCTAGGTTAATGTATGTATTTTCCACACTGATTGAAAGAAAGAGGGAGGGGGAGGGAGGGAGAGAAGACGGAGGAAAAACATTCTAAAAAATAAATAAAGAGAAAAATCTATGATCACAGGAGAAGAAGTGAAGATAAAGTGAACAGTAGAGTAAGAGTAGAGTTTTGTGTCAATGGAGTTTTGGGCAAAATAAGGCAAAGAATACTTACAAATAATACTTGTAAGCGAATATCTCTAGGCGTGGCAAGGATTTCACATGCTGATGAAGTGTTTGCCCAGCAAGAGGAAGATGGTTCACATTTGTTAAGTCAGAGGATTATGGTCCAATCCAATGAGATTCTGGCATAAAGTCACCATGGACAGAATCTGGACCATTTAACCTAGCATGTTGAGAGAGTCTGTTTGGTTTCTGACTTGTGGCAACTGAAAGTCCCTTTAGTAAAATCCATGCTAAGTAGAAGAATATAGTTGCTTTATAATTCTACGTTGGGTGCATTACTCTCTGGCTCCACAGCCAAGTCTACTAAAAGGAAGCAAGAGCTGCCTCTGCACAGACGCTTTTGACAACCCACAGTGTAATATGAAAAAGAAGAAAATATATATAAGGAAACAATTCAATTTAAGTACATCCAAGACTGAGCAAAATTTGAAAACTCTACATTTTCCAAAGTTTAAAATTAAAAAAAAGAAGCCTCAGCATGTCTGCATTCCAGCCAACCAAAATGATCAAGGAGTAAGAAAGAAATGCTCAAGAATGACATTAAGAAATCATAACAAATTATTCAAATAAAATTCACTTAGTGCTCTATTATTAGTCAAAACATAGAGAACTTGCTTCCCATTACAGACGGTGGAGGATTTCTAATTTGCATAAAATCAACATCCCATGAAGTCCGGGGAAAAAAACATATGTTTTCAGATGATTACCCAAAGACAGCATTAGAATATTCATTATTCATTAGCTGCTTCATTACAAATTTAATATGATCCATTCTCCATATTTCACTGAATCTAAGTCCCTATGGACTAAGTTGATACATGCAGTTTTATTTCTATTTTCAGTTCAGTTTAGATCAGATTTTGGGAAGGCTCACCTCCTGAGGGTTTTTTAAATCTGTCAAGATAAATGACAAGTATTAGAGATAAAACAGGCATACTATTTTTTTCTGTATTCATAAATAGCTAACGTAGGGGAACTATCTCTCACTCGTGTTCCTGCCTTGGCCCGCAAAGAACAAATGTCTACAAATACACCTGTCCTCTGGGAGATGTTAGAAAGAAACTTCTGTATTTGTCTCCAATACCTTTTTTATTTTTTAAAATAGTGACAGAAGAGGAAATGTACCCTTACAGTCTCCATTTGATGCTTAAATAAAGCTGATTTATGGATCTTTACATCGTACTTTATGAACATCAACTTTGATCAGAATCCTGGAGGAGAAGAGAGTGAATAATAAAAATCAGGCATCAAACACCCGCTAACCTTCTGAGAACTCAATGTATTTTGAGGTGTTTTCAAATCTTTGCTCTCTGAGGGTAGACTTGCCTCACACTACTTTCAGGTAGGAATCCTTTTGCTTCTGGCTGCATACAATAGCTATAACCTGTGAAAGCAGCTATTGTCCCATGTCAACAACCTTCTCATCATAGAGGTCTGGTAAAATGTCATTTCTACTGTGATATGATTTTTACACCCAAAGTCCAAATCCAATGCACCTCCTTCTGTGACTCCTTAGCATTTTAGGTGGGGCAGTGGTGAAAGCACACGGCTGCTAACTGAATGGTCAGCGGTTGGAAGTCACCAGCTGCTCCACAGGAGAAAGATGTGGCAGTCTACTTCCTGTAAAGATATGCAGCCTTGGAAACGCTATGGGACAGTTTAACTCTGTCCTACAAGGTCTCTATGAGTTGAAAACAACTTGATGACAATGGGTTTTATAGCCTTATCACAGCCTGTCAGGTGACTTTTATACTTATTTGAATATGTGCCTTACTCCATGAATTTTATGTGAATTTCTAGCGAGTAGAGGTTAGTAATATTTATTTTTATGACACCAGTCCTTATAGAATACTTTATATATGAAAAGTATGAATACTTTCAAATTTGTAAGACTATATATTTTTAATTCTAGTCCAGACAAGACACTGTGGCCCATATGGGTTAAGTCAGGTCCTCTCCTGAAGAGACTCACTAGCACAGCCGTACATGACATCCCTCACCACATACATACACATGCATATATGTGCATATTTGTGGATGAATCATAAACACACATATATACACAGAGAGCCCTCCAGGAATCTTCCCTTGTCTTTTCAGAATTGTTGCTAATAACTCAACCTCTATATCTCAATAAAAAAGTTAGTCCACTTAAGTAAAGAAAATTACCAAGGCCATGGAGGTATATTAAGACCATTATTATATTATAATATCACAACATACAGTATAGAAAACATAATTTCTGCTACTGGCCAACAGTGCCTAGCACACTGTAAAAAGTGCAAAACTGTTCGCTGAGCAGAACTGAACCTGTCATAAGAATCATCTCAATTAATTTTTCCCACAGACTGGGCTACTTCTTCCTCTTAGTTGTGCTTCAGTTGAATATCTGCTCCTTATGACTAGAGTGCCCACTGCAGGGGATCAGGAGACTTTCACAAAGGCTGGTTCATAGATGGCCAGGACCATATTAAAGGCCATAGCTTGATGCTTAAGAAAATCAGTGGAATCACACAAAACAAAATGTAACATAGTTTCATTGAAAGAGCACAGACATTGATGTTACAAGATCTGCATTTAAATAACTTTTCATGGTTTAATATTTATTGGGACTTGGATTGATCACTTAGCCTGTCTAAACCTCAAATCCTTTATTGGCTAAATGAACAAAATTTTACAATTCCACAAACGCATCTTACACGATTGCTACGTTATATAGTTTTTAAACTGTTAATTGTTATACAGTTAAGAGTCAGTGATATCAGATCTCACAATCTAAACTTTTATAGACAGAAAACAATACTAAACAACATACTAGCAAACTGTATTGAATAGCATATTAAAATGATCATACATCACAACCAAGTGGAATTTATTCCAGGAATTCAAGTGGTTCAACATAAGAAAATCAATCAATGGAATAAACTACATAAATAGAATGAAGGAAAAGAATCACATGATTATCTCAACTGATGCAGAAATGCACCTGACAAAACCTAACACCCTTTCATAATAAAAACATTTAGAAAACTAGGAATAGGAAGAAAATCCCTCAACATGATAAAGGATATTTATGAAAAACTCCTAGCTAACATCATATTCAGTGGTGAAAGACAGAAAATCCACCCCCCTCCACCAAGATAGAGAATAAGAAAAGGATGCCCATTTTCACCACTGCTATTCAACATTGTACAGGAAGGTCTAGCCATAGCAATTAGGAAAGAAAAAGAAAAAAAATTGGAAAGGAGGAATAAAACAGATGACATGATTCTATACATAGAAAATCCCAAAGAATCCACAGGACAGCTACTAGAGCTAATAAATGATTTCAGCAAAGTTGCAGGATACAAAATCAGCAAACAAAAATCAAGTGTGTTTCTACGTACAATCAATGAATAATCTGAAAAGGAAATGAAGAAAATCATTCTATTTAAAATAAAATCTAAACAAAACAAAACAAAAAAACAACCTAACAATAAATTTACAAAAGAAGTGAAAGACTTGTACACTGAAAACAATACAATATTGCTGAAAGAAAATAAGGAAGACCCAAATAAATGGAAAGACATTCATGTTCATGAATTGGAAGACCTGATATTGTTAAGATGTCAATACTACCCAAAATGCTCTCTATATAAAATACAATCCCTAGCAAAATTCCAATAGGCTTCTTTGCAGAATTGGAAAAGCTAAGCCTCAAATCCATGTGGAATTTCAAGGGACCTCAAATAGTCCAGACAATCTTGAAGAAGAAGAAGAACCTAAAGTAGTAGGATTCATACATCACTATTTCAAAATATGCTACAAAGCAGTAATCAGAACAGTGTGGTACTGGTATAAGGTTAAACATATAAAACAATGGAATAGAATTGAAAGTCCAGAAATAAACCCATACGTTTATGTCCAACTGATTTTTGACTAGAGTGTCAAATCCATTAAATGGGGGAAAAAATCCCTTCAACAAATGGTGTTGGGACAACTGAATCTCCACATGCAAAAGAATAAAGTTGGACCCATACCTCACATATATGAAAATTAACTCCAAGTGAAGCGATGACCTAAATGTAATAACTAAAATCATAAAACTCTTAGAAGAATACACAGGGGAAATCTTTAGGTTCTTGTTTTTTCACACTGAAAGCACAAGCAACAAAAGAAAAAATAGAAAAATTGGACCACATCAAAATTAAAAACTTGTTTGCATCAAATGAGTTTATCGACAAAGTGAAAAGACAATTTACAGAATGGAAGAAAATATTTGGTAACCATATATCTGATAAGGGGTAGCATCCAGAATATATAAAGTACCCCTACAACTCAACAATAAAATGACAAACAACCCAATTAAGAAATTGACAAACGACTTGAATAGACATTTCACCAAAGAAAACATGCAAATGGCCAATAAGCACATGAAAACACTTTCAATAGTCATTCAGGAAATGCAAATCAAAACCACAATGATATTTCACTTCACAACAACTAGAATGGCTGTTATCAGACAAATAGAATATAACAAGTGTTGGCAAGGATGTGGAGAAATTAGAACACTTGTGCATTGCTGGTGGGAATGTAAAATGGTGCAACTACTGTGGAAAATAGTTTAACAGTTCTTAAAAAGCTAAACACAGAGTATGTCCCAGCAATTCTATTCCTAGGTATATACTGAAAAGACTTGAAATCAGGGACTGAAACAGACATGTGTACACCCATGTTCATTGAAGCATTATTCACAATAGCCATAAAGTGGAAACAATCCAAGCATCCATCACACAAATGAATGGATAAAAAAAACATCTGGCATATGCATACGATGGCATATTATTCAGTCATAAAAAGGAATGAAGTTCGTGCTAAGACATGGATGAACCTTGAATACATTATGCTAAGTGAAATAAGTCAAACACAGAACGACAAATAGAGTATGATTCCACTTACATGAAATATCTAGAACAGACAGTTTATTAGTGGTTACCACATGCTCGGGGAAGGAGGAAATTGGGAGTTATTGCCTACTGGATTCTGTGCTCCTATTTTGGGTGATGAAATATTTTTGGTAATAGACAGTAGTGATGGTTGCACATCACGATGTGTCACTGAATTGTACATTTAAAAATAGTTAAAACAACAAAGTTTTCATTATACATATTTTATCACAAATTAAAAAAAAAAGAGAGACAGATAATTCATTACTTTTGCTTTCCTGCTTTCTTTCAATGTGAGGTAACTCGTGATATCATTTTGGGTCCTGCTCCCAGAGTGTACGTTTGCTGCTTAATGTATTATGCTTCTGCCTGCCACTCATTGCTCCTGACAGAAGAAATCAATGGGTGTTTGTTGGCAGTGTTTTGGTAGGCATATTCCATAGATAATAGTTAGAGGTAGTTGCCTCTGAGCAAACAGATATTTTGCTGGATGTGAGTCTGCCCTCATGTGGATATCTCAGGGCCTTATTCATTGCCAGGTAGTTGTCAGGTGTTTCGTTTTTGCTTTTGATGCTGAAGCTATGAAGGTAAAAAACAAGACAGAGACCATGTTTTTTTTTTTTTTTTCTCCCCTTTTTTTTTTTATTGTGCTTTAAAGTTTACAATTCAAGATAGTTCATCATACAAAAATTCACACACACATTGTTATGGGACCCTAGCTGTTCTCCCTGCGCTATGACAACATACTCCTCCTCTCCACCCCGGATTTCCCTGTCCGTTCAACCAGCTCCTGATCCTCCCTGCCTTCTCATTGCACTTCCGAACGGGAGTGCCCACTTAGTCGTGGAGACCGTGTTTTTTTGTGTGTGTGTTTCAAGGGCTCATTATCAGTAACTGCCATTGCCCAGGAAGTGTCTCAGGTACTTTCTTTGGAGGATGTTCATAGTACTTTCCCAAAGAAAAATCTTCCCCAATGAATAAAAGTTATTTTATTGAATAAAACTTCATGATCTGTCACTAAATTTTTAAGTATGACTACACAGACCAGTTTGGAAAAATACCAGGTAGAACCCCAAGCTGACCATTTACTAACAATGTGATTTAAGGAGCATGTCATTTATCCTCAGTGTGAGTTTGTTTTCTCTTCTGAAATAAAAGTTATATTGATACATTCGTAACTGGGGTCCTGTCCGCTTCTAAAGGTGATCTAACGTGACGTATAATAGAAGAAGCCTGCTGAAATTGAAACAATCAAAATCCAGCTGGAAGGAAAGGGAGATAAATATCAATTATCATAGGTAGTAAAAATATGCCGTATTTGAAAATTTAGTGCTGAGCTCACTGGCAGTTAAAGCAGAAAGAAAGGAAATTTTCTATACATTATACAATGATTTGTAAACACTATTCCCAGGGAGACAGACAGACAGAAAGACAGACGGACAGACGGACAGACCGACAGACAGACAGATCAATCCCTGGGAGGTGCAAATGGTTTGCTCTCAGCTATTAACCATGAAGGTTGGCAGTTTAAATCCCCCCAGTGCACTGAGAAAGAAAGGCCTGGCAATCTACTTCCAAAAGGTTATAGCCTTTGAAAACCCTATGGAGAGTAGTTCTACTCTAAAACATACGGGGTCACCATGAGTTGGAATCAACTCAACAGCAACTGGTTAGCTAGACAGGTAAATAGACAGATGCATACATACATGTATACACATATACAAAACCATTACTTATATGTTATCTATTGTATAGGTATATATATGTATATATTTACCACATATTATAAGATATTTACTGCATGATATAACATATATTACACTTTATTTGTATATTTATACTTATTACTTATATTTATGCATGTACATATATACACAAGCTTTACATATATATGTATATTTCACTATTATTAATGGTTTTCAATATAAATGGATATTTTCCTAAAATTTGTTCCAAACAAAAATTTTCATGCTAATGTTATTTTATATAAGGACTTTGAACAACAAAATTGGTATTGTCTTTAACAACAGTTTCATAAAAGGAAATGAATAAAAACAAGTTTTCCGTGTTTTATGGACCTAGTATTTGCTAATCTTTTAATCTTTTACAGATATTGTGTAATCTTTTACATATATTATGTATAATCATTTAAATTACCCTGAAAAGTACATAACATCATCTCCATTTCTAGAGAGGAAGAAACCAAAGTTTAGAGAGGTTAAGTGATTTCCTTTTAGTCAATTAGCTGGCATAACATAAAGCCATTATCCCGTGGCTGTTTCTATATATGTGGTCATAGCTCAGTAGATGTGCTTCTTTTGGGAGACCAAGGCAATGAGGACCAGATGAGCTCCAGAGATCTGGTACATGGATACCAAGTTCTGCCTCTAGAGGGTTGTTGTGGTTGTGTGACGTTAAGTTGATTCCAAATCGTAGTGACCCCATAGGACAGAGTAGAACTGCCCCAGAGAGTTTCCTAGGCTGTAATCTTTAGGGAAGCAGACTGCCACATCTTTCTCCTGTGGAGCCTCTGGTGGGTTTAAACTGCCAACTTTTCAGTTAGCAGTGAGCATTTAACCACTACACCACCAGCACTCCTTTCTAGAGAGTAAAAGGATAAAATAGTCATTGAACGTATCTTCCTAAAATAAGTATTGCTTCCTCTCAGTTTTTCACAGGGAATTGGATAACAATCATCTAAGGTTAAATTTTCTGATGAGCGCAAAATGAGGATATTTTAAATTGCCGGTAGAAGGAGACACTACCTATGTTTATTACTAGACACATCTAGAAAGACTGGCACTATCAAGAACACGAAGAAAGTTCATTCATATGCTCTCATGGAGAGCTACACAGAGGTGGATATAAGGTGAATAAACTTGATGAATTTTTAAGTCCCTTCCGACTTTAACATTCCATCACTCTAGAATGAGACTGCATAAAACAGTAAGCCTGTGTTTGATTCCATTGACAATAAAGAATTCATCAGTGCAGCCTTGCTCTTCTATGCCCCTCAAGCCATCAGAGGTGAACTACTGGACTTCTGACTATAACTATCATGGATTGAACTGCGTCCCCCCAAAATATGTGTTGTAAATCCTAACTCCTATACCTGTGAATGCAATCCCATTTGGGAATCAGGCTTTCTTAGTTACGTTAATGAGGCCTTAAACCAATCACGTTTGAGATATAAAAGGAGAAGATTAGGCACAGAAGCAAGCAAGCACAGATGGGGTAAGACAGATGCCAGGCCACGTGAAGACTGCCAAGGAGCTGAGGAACAGATGCTGAAAAATAAGACAAGGACTTTCCCCCAGAGCCAACAGAGATAATAATCTTCCCCTAGAGCCGGTGTCTTGAATTCCAACTTCTGGCCTCCTAACTATGAGAAAATAAATTTCTGTTTGTTAAAGCCATCCACTTGCAGTATTTCTGTTACAGCAGCATTAAGAAACTAAGACAATGACCATAGCTCCAGAGTGCAAACAATGCTCAGTGGATAAAAGTCAAGTAGGTTCTATTACTATTACCCCCCTCTCTACAAAATTAACCCTCTAGTAAAGTTTTTCATGGCACAGGCTCATTTAATAAAATTAACATTTAATCATGACCCAGGAAAAAAGTACAGAAATGGAAAGCTGGCTTTCAGCACACCTCCCCATCCCACCACCTACTGTGATTTTCTTATCTCCCTACATTTAAAAAAAAATGACTCATCATTTATCAGCTGCCAACTGTGTGTCCAGTGTTTGGCACATATCACTAATACCCCCAATAACCTTGCAAGGGAAGAGTGATAATTCCTACTTACAAAAGAGGAAGCTGAAGTTGACTGACCAAGGTAACAAAACTACTAATTAAAAACCCAGAATTCCCATCTGGGTCTGATTCTAAGCTCGAGCTCTTTAACACAATATGCTTTTTGTCACAATCACCATGTCAGACATACAGTTATTATTTGGTGTTTGTTGAGTAATCACCACAGAATTTCTATTCCAGAAGGAAAAGGAAAGATTAGGAAGAAAATGTACAGAAGGTTTGACTTCTCAGTTCCTGTAAAGGAAAAGGCGTAAGTGATCCAAATTTTCAGATGGAAGTTCAGGTCAGTATGTCCATCAGTAGCACCCAGTTTCTATTCCTTACCACCCCTCTCACCAGTTCCCCCTCCCACTTTTCCAGGTGTATATCAGTGTCCAGGACATACTAGGCTCCTTCTGTGTAACACTGTAAGCAAAACCCACACCAAGTATTATACATAGTAATCCAAAGAGTAATTTCTTCCACCAGGTTCCCCGTCCAAAGAACCATATCTTTGTCTCAGCCCAACAAGTATCATCTCCCAGTTGCTCAATTCTATCTAGTTGTTTTTGTAAATGTATAAAAGAGTGATTTACTAGTGCTTCATTATCAGGAACATATATATACACAACATTCAGTTTTTAGTAAAGCACAGGTGGCCCTTGTGCCACCATACTCATGTCCAAATCCATTCAATTTTGCAACACCACCTTCCTCATGGCTGCCATTTCTCTGTTTAAGGGAGCCAGTCCATACTCAGTGTTTTTTAGGGTAAATGAAATGTTTGTAAAATTTCAATTTTAGCCATGATGTTAATATTCCCAGTTAAAAAAAAAAACAAACTGTTGTTGTTGAGTCAATTCTGACTCATAGCAACCCTATAGGATAGGGAAGAATTGCCCCATAGGGTTTCCAATGAGCTGTTGCTGGATTCGAACTGCTGACCTTTGGTTAACAGCCAAGCTCTTAACCACTGCATCACCAGGGCTCCAATGTTTGTAATACTGAGGGTAAAAACAGCAGGGAGGTAATTTCACCAAGAGAAAACAGATCTTTTACTCTACCTGCCTCTCCAAAAGGGCTCAATATAAGGGGTAGTTTTTAAAAATGCGGCAGTGGACCCATGGGAAGACTACTGTACATCAGCCAAGCTAAGCTGGAGGCAGCCAAGGCCAGAGGTTGATACCACATAACCACTGAGTGCCATTTGGTGCCACCCAAAATATTCCTGAGCAGTTAAGCCAATTGATAGCAAACCAATCAGAGACCTGTAAATATATAATGCATCTGCACCAATGCACTGATATCTTCCCCAGATAGCACGTGTTTGCTGGGTCTTGATCTTTAGTATGATTACTTTTTTCCCAACATACACAGTCATTTCCAACAACATGCTGGCCTCTGGTGTTAGCCACATGAATACATCCCATATCTGCCAATACTCACCCAATTGTCATGTGGTACCACTGCCTGTTTGTCTTTGCATTTAGTGATGGCCTGCCTGATTGTTGTAGCCTCAGAAAATCGGATGCCATGTCCCTAAAGTTGACTGTCTACCTTTCAATCTTCTATCAGGAATCTAGTAATATCTCTGGAGCTTAAAATACTGGAAATGTTTCTAGCTGCATATATTAGGGTTTGTAAAGCTGCCTAACCCCATCCCAATAGTGGGGAGACCCACCATGGTGAGTTCCCTTGACTGCTAAGTGTCATTAGTCCACATATCCAGCAGTTTGACTGGTTCATGATCTTGGTTATGTGCAAAGTCCATGTTAGAAAGCTATTCTTTGATGTCTTCTGTAGCGATGTGGCAGAAGCACGAAGAAGAAGCAAGACAATCACATTTTTAGAGAAAAGAGAGAAACTTTTTAAGAACGAAAACAACCACATCTATTACAGATTAAAAAAAACTACACCAAATCCATTGCTGTCGAGTCAATTCCGATTCATTGCAACCCTATAGGACAGAGTAGAACTGCCCCATAGGGTTTCCAAGGAGCAGCTGGTAGATTCGAACTGCTGACCTTTGGTTAGCAGCCAAGCTCTTAATCACTGCAGCAGCAGGGCTCCTATCATAGATCAGATGTGTTTTTTTCTGGTTCCCCTATATATACGCTTGCATGTAAGCACATTGTTCTCCATACACATTACCCGTTGCCGTCAAGTTGATTCTGACTCATAGAAACCCTATAGGACAGAGTAGAACTGCCTCACGGGGCTTCCAAGGAGAAGCTGGTGGATTCTAACTGCCAACTTTTTGGTTAGCAGCCATAGCTCTCAACCACTGTGCCACCAGAGTTCCCCATATACACTAGACAGTATATAAACTCACATTCCACACTGCCCTGCACGGACAACTACCTGGGTGAACTGGCATGTCACTGTGCCTCTTGGGAATCTTGGCACCAATCTCTGTCTGTAAGTTCTCTAATAAAAGCTAGATCTACTCAGCCTGGCTTTTTCTGCCTCCTTTTTCAGAATCTGACCTGTGCCCCTCTGAGTTACTCTTGCCCCTAGACCAGAGGGGTGTGACACCTTGACAGAATTGAGAACTGGTCAGGTATTTTGTAGAATGGTCCTCATCTGGAATTTGTTTGATGTTTTCCTCTTGATTACACTGGGTTATATATACTTTTGGGAAGAAGACCACAGAGATAAAGTGCCATGGTTATCACATCATAACAAAGTACATGACATCAACATGGCTTATCACTGCTGATATTAACCTTGTTCACCTGGCTATGGTAGAGTTTGTTAGGTTTTTCCACTGTAAGTTTACCATGATGGATTGAATTTTGTCCCCCCAAAATATCTGTCAACTTGGCTAGGCCATGATTCCCAGTATTGTGTATTATCCACCATTTTGTCATCTGATGTGATTTTCCTATGTGTTGTAAATCTTATTGCTATGATGTTAATGAGATGGATTTGTGGCAGTTGTGTTGATGAGATATACAAGATTAGAGTGTGTCTTAAGCCAATCTCTTTTGAGATATAAAAGAGAGAAGTCAGCAGAGAAACATGGGACCTCATAACACCAAGAAAGCAGTGCTGGGAGCAGAGCATGTTCTTTGGACCCAAGCTTCCTGCGCTGAGAAGCTCTTAGTCCAGGGGAAGATTGCTGACAAGGACGTTCCTCCAGAGCCGACAGAGAGAGAAAGTCTTCCCCTGGAGCTGACACCCTGAATCTGGACTTCTAGCCTCCTAGACCGTAAGAGAAAAAACTTCTGTTTGTTGAAGCTATCCACTTGTGGTATTTCTGTTATAGCAGCACTGGATAGCTAAGACAGTTACTCTCCCCAACCCTTTCATACTATATAGGCTTAGTGCAGAGGAAAATGCCCCCACTTCAATCCAATAATCCATCAGAAAGCATTTCCTTTCACCTCAGACACTTCCCAAATTTCAGACTGGAAGGATTACTTCTGATGCCAGAATCTGTAGACATTTTTCTGTTGTAAAATGGGTGAGGAATCAGAGACTGGTTTAACCATTTGCAAGATTTAATGAAAAAGTGTGCACTCCCAGAAAGAAGTGACATGACTCTGGAGACCCCTCTTATTACAATTTTCTTCACACACACAGAGGTATGTTTTATGGACTACAGCTGCACCAACATTAGGAAGTGCTTCATAATCTCATCAGTACAAATTCTGGGCAGAGAATGCGGTGATGTACAGCTGTGTATGCTATGCAAAAGGTGAGGTGAGGTAAACAAAAGCATTAACAATTGTTAATTTCCTATTTTGTTAGGTGCTGAATATACATTGTCTTATTTAATTTAACCCATACAATAACCATGTGAGGCAGGCATTACTGGCCCTAATTTATAGCAAAGTAGTATAAGCCTGAGATCATTCCAGATGGTAGGTGGCAGAAATGAAATTTAAACCCAGGTGTTTGGACTACTAATCCCATGTTTGTACCTCTGAAATACTTGCTAAGCAAAGATCCAACTTTTATAATACATTCTGTTCTTTTTACCATCACAGAATTCACATTGGTTTCAAAGATCAGTCAATGTATGTCACTTATGGAAAACATGCTTAAGCTAAGTAGACATCTTACCTCTGAGTGGAGAACTAATAAAGGTCTCATGCTGAGAGTGTGGACCAGAGCAGAATTTAGTTGATAAAATATTTGAATTACAAAAGATTAAAACTCATTGCCATCAAGTCAATTCCGACTCATGTCAACTCCATGTGCAAGAGAGTAGAAATGCTCCATAAGTTTTTCTTGGCTGTAATCTTTACAGAAGCGGATCACCAGGCCTTTCTTTGGTGGAGCTGTTGGGTGTGTTTGAACCACCAGCTTTTAGGTTAGTCAAGCACTTAACTGTTTGCGCAAACCTGGGAACATCTACAAAAATTAGAGGGTGCTAACAGTCAGAAAAATCTCTATAACACTCTTGGTAAAACCAAACCAAACAAAAGCAAGGCAGTGATGGTTCTCATTAAGTTACGCTAGTAGGGACCTCTTTGAAGGACCTCCATATGTGGTCTACATGGCCTAGACACAGAACTGAAAACAACAGCAATTCTGCCTCTAGGCCCCAGCCTATCTACTTTTTGACAGATTACTGATCCATTACCTGGGAGTTCATTTGTTATAAATGGTGTTAAAATAATAAAATCAGTTTACATTTATGCAGCATCTACAATGTGTCCAGCACTGTCCTATGAGCCTTCACAGTCATTACGTCAATTCTCAAATGTCCCTGACATGTAATCATGATGAATGCCATTTGGCACAAAAATGAAACTAAGATACAGCTTGGATAAGTGTTTTCTAATGGTGACAAAACTGGGATTCAAATGCAGGACGTCCTGCCTCCCCAAAGCCTTTTCCCTTTCCAATGTCCTGTGAGGATCTTCATGAAGAGGGATGGATACTATGTTTGGACAGAATCACCTCATTTCAGCATCTCAGTTCCATGTTATAGTTATCTTTATATAATCTCATTAGTTTATAATAAATGGGTGTGTTATTAAAACAATCTGCTGCTCAGTATTGTGAATCTAATAAGAAAAGGTTAGATTTAAATGTTCATATTATAAAACGCTAAAATGAATGAGATTCAGTGGCTATTTGAAGTCCTGCAAAAAGAAAAAGTCCCCTAAATTTCCTCATGAGTCTTCTGCTTTCCTCAATGTCATAAACAGAAAAATGTATGGAATGAGGAAGGGGGAAGAAAATACTGTTAACAACCAGCTCACCTCATCACCTACCCAGGCCCCTTTAAAAGCAGCTCATATCCAAGGTTCCTGCTGCATCCATTCATTGGAATGCCAATACCCTGGCTAACTGCTTCTGTAATCCTATCTTTCTGCTTTCTTGGTTTAGTTTAAGGAAGCTTCCACAGGCTGGGACTGCAGATACCAAAGCTGTTGGGAATGTTTGTACAACGCAAGATTGTGGTCATTCCTAGGGTTTTTGTCTTCTTTTTTTTTTTTTTTTAAGACTGGAAAACTATTTCAATCATTCATTTTTTTCCCCAATTCAACATTTTTCATGTATACAGTTCAGAGACACCAATTACATCAATCATGTTGTGCATTTGACAACGGATATTGATGATGGTTGCATTCCTAGGTATTTTAACTCATGGAAACACTTAACTAAAAGCTCTGACCATTCTGAATAGATCGTTTTCAAGCACAAGCAATCTGTAATGAGAGGCTGCTGCTCTAACTCCTGTACACTCTTGAGAAAATGGAGACTGAGACACTAACAAGGGAAACATCCTGTGAAGATGGTCCAGTGTAGCTAAGAAATACAAATTTTAGAATTGGAAATAATTTGGCTTCAATTCTAGGCTCTATATCATTGGGTGTGTCATTTAAATTCTTGAAACCTCAGTTTCTTTACCTACGAAAAGGGGGTTATAATATCTTTCACATAATGTTGCTCATCATTTAAGTCATTTGCCTATTCAACAGTATTTACTGACTGGATACTATGTACCAGGTTGTCTTCTACGCCTTGTGAATACAGCTGTGAATAAATTGGACAAGATCTCTACTTTCGTGGAGTGGGGGTTGGGGGAGGAAGACAACAAACGAGAACAAATAAAAAACACATGGGAATTTGATATATTGAAAACTGTTCTTCAGAAAATGAAATACTTATGTGGTAGATTGTACCTTGATTGTTAGTTTAGATGCGTTGTGTCCGGGCATAGACAAGGTCATCTTGTGAAGACTACATGAGATATAAGATCAACTGTATGTTTCTCAAAGATTGACGCCATATCATCATATTTTTCCTCATCATATCACGTGGGGCCCTGGTGTACAGCAACTGCTCAATCTATATTTTATGTGAATATGTGTATGGTCTCCAACAGGTGCTCTTTTCATGATTCTTCTCCCTATCAAGAGTCTTCTCTCTATACCTGTGAAAACTGGCTTTCATGGTCTTCAGGACTCACTTAAACTAAATAGGCTAACCAAAATTTCGAGCATTCTAAATTTACAGAAATTTTATTTCATATTCACTATTCAACAACTGTTTAAATATGATCCAACATGTACAAATCAGTAACTATGCATGGTAAAAAAAAAAAAAAAAAAGACAAAATTGCCCTCCTTTTTGTCTAGTCAGAAAAATAAAATGTGATAAAAGAGAACTACAATACAGAACAGTGCATTATAAGCTCCTAACTGTGGCATGAAATGCTCCCATAGGAAGGAGAGCTCACTTATAATGGGCATCCAGGAGGGTTGAATGAGGAGGTGGATTTTGAATCAGGTCTTGAAAGATTTAAAAATTAAAATTTAGGAGGAACAGATTTGTAGGTGTTAGGTTTATAATGAAATTCCAAGAAGTTTATTTTAGTCCTTCTCCAAAATTAGTTTCAACCTCTTGCATCACAATACTTAAAGCAGATTGCTGGACCCCACCTCCAGAGTTTCTGATTCAAGATGCACTATATCCTGAGTGGGCCCAATAATTTACATTTCTAACAAGTTCCCAGTTGATGCCAATGCAAATTTCCAGGTATCGTTCCCAAACAGTGATGTCCGATATCCCTACTCTAGTATGGAACATGAAAGAAGTGAATATGAGGGTTGTGTGTGTGTGTTCATTGAGGGGATAGATGCAGAGTGTTGGCAAAAAATTGGGGAATTGTCCATACATCACTGGGGGAGAATTTTGTTCCTTTCACTTCTCTCTGCTTTCCCTTTAACACAGCATGACCCAATCCATTCTTCTGCTCTCTTCCTCCTGCTTCCCAGACTCATCCTACTTATCATAATATTAAAGAAATGGAACACTGCTGTTATGTTTGACTTTAGAGTCACTGGGATCATTTGAACACTCTTTCCTCCCAAGGTGATACAGACTATTTTGTAACTTTTGCACCAGACGTGTAAATGGTTATCAATGAATATTTTTACCAATAATCAGGGTCTTTCTTTATTCAACCACATGTTTCCCAGATTCTTGATACTTTCTTACTTTAGGGTGGATTCCTTAATAAATTTAAAAATCTTAATCTTGTCCGTGAGTTGTGAAGTATCTTTCTTTTTATCCCCCAGATACTCACTGAAAAATTATATAAATAAAGACCTAGACAACCTGTCATGCCAGAGTTACTGAGGAGGGTTCTCAACTGCACCGTTATCACAATAAGATATCACCCAGCCTGCCTTTGATTGCATAATCTTATCTCAGGATTTTTATATCACAAATAATTATGATCATCTACCAATTAAAGAAGCAACTTATTTCAACATTAAATCAATTTTTATTTTTGTTTTGCCAAATAATACAATTATGATTTTCAATTGAAGGTCTTACTAAGCACAGTATACCAGCAGGGATGTTCACTCACATTACCAGATCACTTTTTAGTTCAAAGTTCTTAGTATCAAAATAGCAAAATATATTTGTATTCTATTCTAATATATCATGGGCAACAATATTGGAAAAACAATATTTTCCACTTTTTTCAACTTTTTAATGACATGTTTTCAATTGTTGTTTGTATAATTGGCAAGAACAAATCTAATATCCCGGCCTACAAGCTTGAAATTTATGGATCAAGCCTTGTAACCTAATATTGAGCCCTAGCATGCTGCTTATAAATTATCTTCTGCAGGTTGGCTCAGCCCTGCATTATAGTAGATTCCCAAATAACCAAGACTGGCTGTTCTTCAGATAACTGTCTCAAATGACAAATAATCAGATCAGTTGTATACCACTAATAGGCAAGTCTTCTACCAAGAAAGATTCATTTCTCTCTTCTTAATGTTTTTCTTGGGTCAGAAACCTACTAAGATGTTGGCACAAAAAATCGAAAGCTAAAAACCAGGTATAGTGAGAATGAAACCTAGAAAGTCTTGTTTAAGTTATATAAACCTCAATTTTCACTCCTACATCTTGTAATATGAGAGATATATGGGTTGGTGGGAGATGAGAAGAAGGATTATCAACAATACTTTGCAGCCTTGAAGGGAAAAAATTCATTTGTGTCCCTGACTGCCAGTGAGAAATTTTTAGTTCTGTTCAAGCGATAAAATTTAACTAGGCTTTTGCCAGTGGCTAGTGATGAACTGTGAGCTCAGTACCTGAGATGGACACCAACCTAGATGTAGCAGTTGCTTAGGTTGGTGACCAGAGACAAAGTAAACAGGAAAAATGTAGATGAGAGGATGATGACTTCATTGGGAGTAAAAACACAAGACAGAGTATAATACAGATGTAACAAATGCACTGTCAATAAAATTATAGAGGAGACTGCCAAGCAACATGGTGCTATACGTAGAAGCACCACGCTGACCCTCCACAGCAAAGATCTGAAAAACTAAGCCAAACAGAGAAAACGGCAATTCTGAAACCCTAAGCATTAAATGAAGAGGTAAAGAACTCAGCCAAGCACTGAATGGAATAAGAAACAGACAGAGAACAGAAAACGAAGAGACATACACGCAGAGGCCCCCATCAGCTAAAGCAGCACAGATCCGCCATCTTGGACTCCTATTAGAGATCAGCGAACAGGGGTATGAGAAAGCAGCTTTGTGGAGCTTCCAGCAGGAGACAGAACAACCGGTAACCAGCGATACATGCTTTCCCACCTCTCACCCTTCTTCACCCCTTCTCGGCCTGCTCTGCTTCCTGCGGCCAGTCTATTGGCCAGGAAGCACCACCTTCACTCTGGTGTCACTTGGATTCCACCCGCCCACACTGGTCGGCTCCCTAAGTGTCATTAGTTGGCTGCTGGCGTTGCTTTTTAAAGCTTCTTTAGATTTCTTCCTCACCTCTCACCACCTCCCCCTCCTTTCTGTCAAATACCTGGCTCCATGCACCATGTTTGCTTCTTCCTGAAAGGCTGTGAAACTCTGCTTGAATGTACAACTACTTCCAGGCCCATGCTGCCATACTGGTGGGATCCCGGGGACTTTTGTTTATTTGTTTTGAATTGTTTGTTTGTTTTCTTTTTCTTTTCTCGAAGGGGGGCCCATTACAGCCAGGCAGTACTTCTCAGTTTGGGACCTACTGTCTGTTTGCACAGATGCACAGAGGGATCCCTGAGGACATTTCTTTTTTCTTGCCTTTTTGGTGGTGGGGGGGGGGGGGGTCCTATTTTCCTGTTTTTCTTGTTCTTTTTTTTTAATTTGTTTTGTTTTCTTTTCCCTCTTCTTCCCTTTTTGTCTTTCTTCATTACAGTTTCTCGTGTCTCTATACTTTCCTTCTCTTCCTGTCCCCTGAATACCTGCTGCTCAGTGACACCTCTAAACCTTCTAGCCAGGCTGTACTTCACAGCCTGGAAGCAACTTACCCAGACCTCGCAGCCACACCGGAGGGATCCCTGGGAGCTTTGCTTTTCTTCTTTCTAATTTTTATTTATTCATTTTTTTCTTTCTTTTATTTTATTTTCCTTCTTCTCTTTTTTGTTTTTCTCCGTTTCATACTCTCTTATCTCTCCACTCCAATGGCAAGCTCACCCAGCTCTGTTTGGCTGTATGTTTTTGGCTCCTGTTCCTCTCTGCTCTCTCCCATACCCCTCTTAGCTCCACACATCGCAGTCTCCCCCTTCCATCCTGCATACCTACACCATGCACTAAACATCACACCACCAAGCAGCCCAGGCACGGCCTACCAGAACCCACTTTGCACCAATTACTGGACCACCCTGGTAGCTGTAGTAAGTGCCACCAACAACTCCTCCCAGCAACTCCTCTTCACCTAGACCTGCCCTGCTGTACCATATCTGAGCAACTGACCCTGCCAATTGGAGAAGGAGGTGAAAAGTATTGTGCCCAAAGATGAGCAAACAACAAAGAACATACAGTCCGCCTGCTCAGACATAGCCAAATAAAACAAAAATCAGGATGAAACAAACAAATCTACAAGCAACATACGAGGAAAATAACTACTGAATGCCCCGAAGACAGCAGACAATATTAAAACATTTACAAAAACAAGACAGGATGGTTCCAGTAGGAGTCCAAAATAAAAATCCGATGACATTCCAGTAGAAGAAAAGGCACTAGAACTACCTGATAGGGAATTCAAATCTCTAAGAGTCAGAGCTATCCAAGAGTTGAAGCAAAAAGCAGATAAAAATGAGGAAAAAAATAGACAAATTCTTGGAAAAGCCAGACAAATTCATGGAAAATACAGACAAAAAAATGGAAGAATTCAGGAAATAATACAGGAACAAAATGCCAAAATACATTCACAACTATAAATCAAACAAAAACAACAATTAGAAATCCAAAAGATAAACAACAAGATTTCAGAAATAGATGGTGTCATAGAAGGGCTGAGGAGCAGGTCAGAAATGGTGGAAGACAGGATCAGCGAAATTGAAGACAAGCACTTGGATACAACTCTGTTTGAGGAAAAATCAGAAAAAAGAATGAAGAAAAATGAAGAGACCCTGAGAATTATGTGGGATACAATCAAAAACAAAAATTTTCGAGTGATTAGAGTTCCAGAACAGGGGGAGAAAATAGAAAACACAGAGGATCACTGAAGAACTGCTGACAGAAAACTTCCCCAATATCATGAAAGATGAAAAGCTGGCCATCCAAGAAACCCAACAAACCCCATATAAGATAGACCCCAAAAGAAAATAACCAAGGCATATCATAATCACACTTGCCAAAACCAAAGACGAAGAATACTAAGGGCAGCTTGAGAAAAACAAAGAGTCACATACAGAGGAGAAACAATAAGACTAAGCTCAGATTATTCAACAGAAACCATGCAGGCAAGAAGGCAATGGGATGACATACATAAAACCTTGAAAGAAAAAAATTGCTAGCCAAGAATAATGTATCCTGCAAAACTCTCATTCAAATATGTTGCTGAAATTACATCATTTTCCAGATAAACAAAAATTAGGGGACTATTTAGAAACCAAACCAAACTTCCAAGAATTATTAAAGGGAGTCCTTCGATCTGAGAACAAAGAACTTCAGTTCACAGGCTGACTCTAGGATGCAGGATCATAGCAGCCACATACTAATCTAGGAAATGAACTCTCAAAGACTATCTAAAACCAAAAGAAATCCACTAGGGAATCAGAGCAATTAATCTGTAAATGACAATAACATCATAACAATAAAAGAGGGAATAAATGGTGTAGTTATAGAACATTCTAAAGGAGAGGAAGGCAAGGTGATACTAAGTAATAATAGAATACTTCAAACTTATAAACTTAAGGGTAAATTTCATGGTAACCACAAAGAAAGTTAACAAAACTACTCATCAAAAAAAAGAGGAAAAACATAAAGTCTCAGTAAAAACAAAACCTACAAAAATAAGTGAGAAAAAATCCACAAACAAAAGGAACTCAGAACAGGTGAGTAAGAGGAACAAAGAAAAAGTCAGCACCACAAAAAAAAGCACCAAAAAATGACAGCAATAAAATCACACCTATCAACAATTACACTAAATGTAAATGGCCTAAATGTACCCATAAAGAGACAGAGAGTGGCAGAACAGATTTTAAGAAAAAGGATCCAGCAATATGCTGTCTACAAGAGACACACCTTAGAAACAAAGATGTGAATTTATTAAAAATCAAAGGTTGGAAAAAACTATATCAAGCAAACAACTACCAAAAAAGAGCAGGAATGAAAATACTCATCTCAGATAAAATAGACTTTAAAATAAAATCCACCATAAAAGACAAAGAAGGACAGTATATAATGATTAGAGGGACGATCCATCATGAAGACATAACCATAATAAACATCTACGCACCTATTGACAGGGGTCCAAAATACATAAAACAAACTCGAACAACACTGAAAAGAGAAATTGACAATTCCACAATAACAGTAAGAAACTTCAACACACCACTCTTCGTAAAGGACAGCACATCTAAAAAGAAACTCAGCAAAGATACAGAAGACCTAAAGGGCACTATCAGCCATCTTGACTTCATAGACATATATAGAACACCCCACCCTACACCTGCAAACTACAGATTCTTTTCCAATACACATGGAATGTTCTAAAGAATAGACCACATCTTAGGTCACAGGGCAATCCTCAACAAGATCCAAAAAACTGAGATAATACAAAGTATCTTCTATGACCACAATGCCATCAATGTAGAAATTAACAACAGAAAAAACAAGGAAAAAAATCAATTACCTGGAAACTGAATAACACCCTGCTTACAAACCACTGCATAATAGAAGAAATCAGAGATGGAATAAAAAAATTCCTAGAATCAAACTAGAATAAAAGCACATCATATCAAAACCTTTGGAACACAGCAAAGGCAGTCCTCAGAGGACAATTTATAGCAATAGATGCACACATAAAAAAGAAGGGACAAAATCAAAACATTAACTACACAACTCAAACAAATATAAAGAGAACAGCAAAAAAAGCCCACAGCCACCAGAAGAAAGGAAATAATAAAGATCAGAACAGAAATAAATGAAACACAGAACAGAAAAACAATAGAAAGAATCAACAAAACCAAAATTTGTTTCTTTGAAAGAATCAATAAAGTCGACAAACCACTGGCCAGACTGACAAAAGAAAAACAGGAGAGGATGCAAATAACACAAATAAGAAATGAAATGGGGGACATTACAACAAACACAACTGAAATAAAAAGGATCGTGACAGGTTATTATAAAAAACTATACTCCAACAAATTTGAAAACCTAGAGGAAATGGACAAATTTCGAGAAACACACTATGTACCCAAACTATCACAAAGTGATGCTGAAAATCTGAACAGACCCATAAAAAGAGAACAGATTGAAAAATTAATTAAAAAAAAAAAAAAAAAGAACTCCCCACAACAAAAAAAATGCCCTGGCCCAGAGGGTTTCACTGAAGAATTCTACCAAACATTCAGAGAAGAGCTTGTACCAGTACTACTCAAACTATTTCAGAACATAGAAAAGGAAGCGACACTTCCAAATTCATTCTATGAAGCCAGCGTAACCCTGATACCAAAACCAGGCAAAGACACCACAAAATAAGAAAATTATAGACCAACATCTCTCATGAATATAGAAGTGAAAATTCTCAACCAAATCTTAGCCAATAGAATTCAGTATCATATCAAAAAAAAAAAAAAAATACACCACAACCAAGTAGGATTCATATCAGGTATGCAAGGATTGTTCAACATTAGAAAATCAATCAATGTAATCCACCACATAAATAAAAAGAAAGAAAAGAATCACATGATCATCTCAACAGACACAGAAAAGGCATTCAACAAAGTCCAACACCCATTCCTGATAAAATCCCTCAATAACAGGTGTAGAAGGGAAATTTCTCAACATAATAAAGGGCATCTATGCAAAACCAATGGTCAACATCATTCTTAATGGAGAGAGGCTGAAAACATTCCCCTTGAAAACAGGAACAAGACAAGGATTCCCTTTATCACCACTCCTATTTAACATTGTGCTGGAAGTTCTAGCTAGAGCAAGAAGGCAAGAAAAAAGAAATCAAGGGCGTCCAAATTGGTAATGAAGAAGTTAAACTGTCCCTGTTTGCAGAATATGATATTGTACATAGAAAACCTTAAAGACTCTACGAGAAAACTACTGGGACTGGTAGAAAGATTCAGCAGAGTAGCAGGATACAAGATAAACATACAAAAATCAGTTGGATTCCTATACAGCAATAAAGAGAACAATGAAAAGAACATCAGGAAAACAATATCATTTATAATAGCTCCTAAAAAAATAAAATACTTAGGAATAAAACTAAACAGGGATGTAAAAGATCTATACAAAGAAAACTACAAAACACTACTGCAAGAAACCCAAAGGGCTCTACATAAATGGAAAAGCATATCATGCTCATGGATAGATAAACTCAACATAGTGAAAATTACAATTTTACCAAAGCAATTTACAAATTCAAGGCAACCCCGATCCAAATACCAACAACATTCTTCAAAGAGATGGAAAAACTAATCATTAACTTCATATGGAAAGGGAAGAACCCCCGAATGAGTAAAGCACTATTGAAGAAGAAGAATAAAGTAGGAGGACTCACACTACCTGACTGCAGAACCTACTATACAGCTATGGTAGTCAAAACAGCCTGGTACCGGTACAATGACAGATACATTGACCAATGGAACAGAATCGAGAACCCGGATGTAAATCCATCCACCTACAGTCACCTGATCTTCGACAAGGGCCCAGTGTCCACCAAATGGGAAAAAAAAACAGACTTTTTAACAAATGGTGCTGGCAAAACTGGATGTCCATCTGCAAAACAATCAAACAGGACCCATCCCTCACACCATATACAAAAACTAATACAAAATGGATCAAAGACCTAAATATAAAGCCAAAAACTATAAAGTTCATAGAAGAAAAAATAGGATCAATGCTAGAGACCCTAATATATGGCATTAACAGGATACAAACCATAACCAACAACACACAAACTCCAGAAGATAAGCTAGATAACTGGGTCTTCTAAAAATCAAACACCTATGCTCTTCAAAAGACTTCACCAAAAGAGTAAAAAGAGAACCTACAGACTGGGAAAAAATTTCTGGACAGTACAAGTCAGACAAAGGTCTAATCTCCATAATCTACAAGAAAATCTAACACCTCCACAACAAAAGACAAATCATCCTATTAAAAAATGGGCAGAGGAAATGAACAGACACTTCACCAAAGAAGACATTCAAATGGCCAACAGACACATGAGGAAATGCTTGCGATCACTAGCCATTAGAGAAATGCAAATTAAAACCACAATGAGATACCATCTCACCCTGGCATTACCGCCACGCATCAAAAACACTGGAAATAACAAATGTTGGAGAGACTGCGGGGAGACCGGAACTCTTGTGAACTTCTGGTGGGAATGCATAAAGATACAACAATTTTGGAAAATGATATGGTGCTTCCTTAGAAACCTAGAAATAGAAATATCATACGATCCAGCAATCCCACTCCTAGGAATATATCCTAGAGAAATAAGAGCCATCACATGAATAGATATCTGCACACCCATGTTCATTGCAGTGTTGTTCACAATAGCAAAAAGATAGAAACAACCTAGATGCCCATCAACAGATGAATGGATAAACAAACTACGGTATATATACACAATGGAGTATTATGCAAAGATAAAGAACAATGATGAATCTGTGAAGCATCTCACAACATGGATGAAACTGGAGGGCATTATGCTGAGCGAAATAAGTCAATCACAAAAGGACAAATATTGTATAAGACCTCTACTATAAAAACTCATGAAAAAGTTTACACACAAAAAGTAACAATCTTTGATGGTTACAAGGGATGTGAAGGGTGGGGGGGAATACTAAATAGACAGTAGATAAGTGATAACTTTCGTGAAGGGTAAGACAGAACACAATACTAGGGAAGCCAGTACAACTTGTACAAGGAAAGGTCATGGAAGCTCCATAGACACATCCAAACTCCCTGAGGGACTAAATTTTTGGGTGGAGGGCTGTGTGGACCATGCTCTTGGGGAAAATCTAGCTCAATTGGCATAATACAGTTATAAAGACAATGCTCTACATTCTACCTTGGTGAGTAGTGTCTGGGGTCATAAAAGCCTGTGAGCAGCCATCTAAGATACTCCACTGGTCTACCCCTTCAGGAGCAAGGAAGAATGAAGAGAACAGGATACAAGGAAAAGATTAGTCCAAAGGACTAATGGACCACGGCTACCAAGGCCTCCACCAGTACAGCTAGATGGTGCCTGGCTACCACCACTGACTGCTCTAATCAGGGTCCTGGACAGAGCTGGAGAAGGATGTAGAACAAAATTCTAACACACACAAAAAGACCAGATTTACTGGCCTAACAGAAACTGGAGAAACCCCGAGAAATATGACCCCGGGACACCCTTTTAGCTCAGTGGTCAAGTCACTTCAGAGGTTCACCATTCAGCCAGGGATTGGATAGCCCCATAAAACAAAATGGGGCTAATGAGGTACAGCAGTCCAAGGGCAAGGACTAGAAGGCAGGAGGGGACAGGGAAGCTGGTGATAGGGAACCCAAGGTTGAGAAAGGACATTGTTCACATGTCGTGGGGTTGTTAACCATTGCCATAGGGCAATATGTGTACTAACTGTTTAATGAGAAACTATTCTGTTCTGTAAACCTTCATTTAAAGTACCAAAAAAAAAAAAAAGAATTATCTTTGTGAGATCAAATTGACAACAGCAACTCAAAAGTTTTGATGGTAAGCCTAGGGGGCAATGAGTTGAAGATAATGGTGATGGAATAATTTGGAAAAGGATAGTGAGAATAACAGCACAATTGGAAGAACATAATTGTGTCACTGAATTGTACGTGTAGAAATTTTCAAAATGGTGTGTGTCTTTGGCTATGTATATTTTCACCAAAAAAAAAAAAAAATGTCCTTCAAGTTGAAGAAGGGAGAGTGTTGACATGTTGTGGGTTTGTTAATCAATGTCATAAAACAATATGCATACTGACTGTGTAATGAGAAACTATTTGTTCTGTAAACCTTCACCTAAAGTACAATTAAAAAAATTTAAAAAAATAAAAAATAAAATTATAAAGGAGTAATGCTATAACAAATAATCCATAACTGTTTAGTTGATTCTGACACATAATGACCTCATGTGAAAGAGTAGAACTGCCCCATAGGGTTTTCTGGGTTGTAATCTTTACAGGAGAAGACCACCAGGTCTTTCTCTCTAAAAGTGGCTGGGTGGTTTCAAACTGCCAAACTTGCAGTTAGAAGTCCAGCACTTAATCATTGAACCACCAGGGCTCTTTACTGAATGATGCAGGAAGCATCAAAAGAAGATGGAAGGAATACACAGAGTCACTGTACCAAAAAGAATTGGTTGATGTTCCAGCATTTCAAGTGGAAGGATATGATCAAGAACTCATGGTACTGAAGTAAGAAGTCCAAGCTGCACTGAATGCATTGTTGAAAAACAAGGCTGCAGGAATTGACAGAATAGCAATTGAGATGTTTCAAAAAATGAATGCAATGCTGGAATCCTTCACTTGTCTATGCCAAGAAATTTGGAAGATAGATACTTGGCCAACCAACTGGAAGAAATCCATATTTGTGCCCATTCCAAAGAAAGGTGATCCAACAGAATGCAGAAATTATCGAGTAATATCATTAATACCACAATCGAGTAAAATTTTGCTGAAGATCATTCAAAAGTGGCTGCATCAGTATATTGACAGGGAACTGCATGAAATTCAAGCCAGATTCAAAAGAGGACATGGAATGAGGGATGTCATCACTGATGTCAGATGGATCTTGACTGAAAGCAGAGACTATACCAGAAAGACATTTGCATGTTTTTTATTGACTATGTAAAGATATTTTACTGTGTGGATCATAACAAATTATGTATAACATTGTGAAGAACAGAAATTGCAGAACACTTGACTGTGCTCATGTGAAACCTGTACATAGACCAAGAGGCAGTGCTTCGAACAGAACAAGATGATACAGTGGTGGTTTAAAGTCAGTAAAGTTGTGTGTCAGTGCTATATCCTTTCACCATACTTATTCAATCTGTATTCTGAGCAAACAATCAGAGAAGCTGGACTATATGAAGAAGAACAGAGCATCAGTAGTGGAAGAAGACTAATGAAGAACCTGTGTTAAGCAGATGACACAACCTTGCTTGCTGAAAGTGAGGAGGAATTGAAGCACTTACTGATCAAGATCAAAGACTACAGCCTTCAGTATAAATTACACCTCAATATAAAGAAAACAAAAGTCTTCACAACTGGATCAATAAGCAACATCATGATAAACAGAGAAACTACTGAAGTTGTCAAGGGTTTCATTTTACTTGGATCAACAATTAATGCCCATGGAAGCAGCAGTCAAGAAATCAAATGACATATTGCATTGGGCAAATCTGCTGCAAAAGACCTCTTTAAAGTGTTAAAAAGCAAAGATTTCACTTTGAGGTCTAAATGTGCCTGACCCAAACCATGGTATTTTCAGTCACCTTGTATGCATGCAAAAGCTGGACAATAAATAAGGAAGACCGAAGAAGAATTGATGTATTTGAATTATGGTGTTAGTAAAGAATATTGAATATACCATGGAGTGCCAAAAGAATGACCAGATCCGTCTTGGAAGAAGTATAATCAGAATACTTCTTAGAAGCTAGGATGGTAAGTCTTTATCTCACATACTTTGGACATGTTATCAAGAGGCACTAGTCCCTGGAGAAAGACATCATGCTTGGTAAAGCAGAGGGTCAGCCAAAAGAGGAAGACCCTCAAGGAGATGGGTTTACACAGCGGCTTCAATAAAGAGCTCAAGCATAGCAACAATTGTGAGGAGGGTGCAGGACCAGGCAGTGTTCTGTTCTCCTGTACGTAGGGTTGCTAAGAGTCAGAATTGACTCTACAGCACCTAACAACAATGCAGTAATTGGGCCAAAATTATGACCTGGAAGTGATTTCCATTTAAAAGATGCAACATACTGACTTGAAAATTTTTCCATGCCATAATTCTCTTGTTGCTTTTAAAAATTAAGGGGTAAGAAGTCTGAGCCAAGATGGTGGCTTAGTCAGACGCACGATATCATTCCTCTACAACAAAGACCTGAAAAACCAAGTGAAATAGATGCTGATAACAATCCTGGAACCCAAACATCATAAAGAAAGGATAAAGAATTAAACTGAACACCCACTGGAAGAAAAAAACTGAAGAACACAACAAAAGAGAAGTAATACGGAGTGGAGGGTCTCTCCCAGCTATTCTGGCTCAGTGTTGAGACAAAGCCAGTAGTGACCCTGGGTGAGGCACATAGGAAAGTATCTTCACAATATACCCAATAAGAGACAGAGAAACTAGACAGACATACCCAGAAAGAAACAAGGTTACCAAATCATGACCTGGATCTAAGGAAGGAAAACACAGAATGGAGGGCAAAAATTCCAAGGATCCTGAGTCCACAGAACAGGGAAGGAGCAAGGACTCAGAGTCAGATATATTCATGAGCAGTGGTCCTCGACTTTGGGGATGAGTGGCACACATGAGGTGGTAGATCTGTGAAGTAATGGAGGGAAGTTCCTCATCTGACTTGACTCTAAGTACCCCCCTGCCACCCGTTCTTGAAGGCAGAAAGTCCCAACTGTTGGCTGCAGCAGACAGGAAATGCCAGGGTACTCATGCCTGCTAGCCAAAGGGACGCAATCCCACTTCTCCCACTCTCCTGAGCAGAAGCAGTGGAGGATCCCATACCCTGGCCACCTAACCCAACTGGAGACCAAAATATGAGCACCTCCCTCACTAAGCCCTGTCCACCATCCCCTCTGCCCACCAGAAAAGCAAAAGTAAGGGTGCTCCTATGCACTTGTCCATCCAACACTCACCCTCCCCCACCAATCTGGTGAGCAGTGGCGACCATGGAGTTGCACACATGTCCACTTGCCATCTTACCCCAACCCCTAACCGAGTGAGAGGTGGCGACAGCACATTTGTGGAAAAACATGCCCAGCCATCACCAATACCCACCCCAACCTGGGTAAGCAGCAACAACCGTGTGACTGCACTCATATCTACCAGCTACCCACCCCTCCAACCAGGACAGCGGTGACAATAGCATGCTGACACATGTGCCCACCTGCCACCCACCCCTTACCTGGTGGGCAGCAGGGATCATGCAAATGTCTGCCATCCACCCCATCCCTCCCAATCCAGTTAGAGGCAGTGGCAAGACACTTGCATGTGTGCCTGCCCACCACCCACTCACCCCCCAACCAGTGAGTGGCAGCGACCACACAACTGTGCAAGCACCCTCCCACTGCTCACCCCCCAATGTGGCGAGTGGTGGTGACAATACACCCATACACGTGCCTGCCCACCACCCACCTCCAATCTGTCAAGTGGCAACAACCACTCAACTGCGTGTGAACATCCACTTGCCAATCAACCCCCACACCTGACAAGTGGTTGCAAACCACAACACCATGCACTTGCCCATCCACTATCCACCCTCCACCCTCCCCCTCTTCACCCAATGAGTGGTGGTGACGGCCCCCCGCTTGCCCACCACACCCATCACACCTGCCACACCACTCACTTGGTGAGTGCCACCACCCACTCTGGTGCCACTGGATCAAAGACAAGTGATGGCCAATGCCTTCCAAGCCCATCCTCATCTGCCCCACAGGAAAAGTGAACAGAGACCCACATTCATACTTATAGCCCCTACCCCACCCACCTGGAGACAGGTGGTAAGAGCTCCAGTGTGGCCAGACGAGGGAACAGAGTAGCAAGCACACTCCACCTACTCAGATATATCAAAACTAAACCAAACAATCAGGAAGAAGCACACAAACACACAATCTACAAATAAAGATAATAACACCTTAATGTCTTGGAGACAACAACAATATTAAATCACATAAAGAAACAGGACAAGATGGCTCAAGCAAATGACCAACATAAAGGGCCAGAAAATCTTCCTGAGGAAGAAATGATAATGGCATTACCTGATAATGAATTCAAAAGACTTATATTTAGGTTCCTTCAAGAGATCAAGGAAAACACAGACAACACCAAGGAAAACATAGATAAATCTCTAGAAACTCTAGAAGAATTCAGGAAAACAATACAAGAACAAAATGACAAACTAAATAGTCAGTTAGAAACCATACGAAAAGAGTAACTAGAAATCCAGAAGATTACAATAAATTCTCAGAAAAAGAGAACTCAGCGGAAGGACGCAGGAGTAGAATTGAATCAGTGAAAGACAAAATCAGTGAAATAGAGGAAAATTCACTTCACACTAATTTTTTGAGACACATTCAGAGAAAAGAGTAAAGAAAAATGAAGAAAGCCTAAGAGTATATGGGACATTATCGAGAGGAATAACTTATGTCTGATAGGAATTCCAAAACAGGAAGAGACCAAAAAAAAAAAAAAAAAGCACAGAGAAAATTTTTGAAGATTTGCTGGCAAAAAGCTTAGAAAGACAAGAAGATATCCATCCAAGAAGCTCGATGAACCCCATACAGGATATACCCCAAAAGAAAGACACCAAAACATATCACAATCAAATTTTCCAAAACTAAAGACAAAGAATCCTGCGAAAAGCTTGGGAAAAATGAAATGTCACTACAGAAGGCAACCAATAAGACTAAACTCTGATTTCTTAGCAGAAACCATGTTGGCAAGAAGACAATGGGATGACATATATAAAACCCTGAACAAAAAAAAATATTAACCAAGAATCATATATCCAGCAAAACTGTCTCTCAAATTCAATGGTGAAATTAGGACATTTCCAGGTAAACAGGAATTAAGGCAATTTGTAAAAACCAGATCAACCTTACAAGAAATATTAAACGGAGTCCTTTGAACAGAGAAACAACATCAGACAACAATCTGAGATTAACACACAAAAGAACATTGCCCAGATACCAACCAAGATAAAAAAAATCTAAAAAATAAAATAAAGCTACAAGACTAAAAACAAGGAACCAGAGACATCAATCTGTAAATGATGACAACTTCAATATAAAGAGCAGGAATAAATAGTGTAGTTACACAACTTCCATGTGGAGAGGAATTCAAGGCAGTATCAAGTTATAATAGACTGTTATAAACTTGGGAAGATGAAGGTAAATGTCAGAATAACCACAAAGAAAATTAATAAACCTACTAACCAAAATAGAAAAGAAGGAAACCATGAATACTCAGTAAACACAAAATCAACAACAAAGAAAATGAAAAGAAAATCCATAACAAAAAGATCTCAGTACAGAAGAGTAAATGGAACAAAGAAATCATCAACATCACACACAAAAAAACCCCGACAGCAGTAAAATCATATTTATTAATAATCACACTGAATGTAAATAACTTAAGTACACCAGTCAAGAGACAGAAAGTAACAGAATGGATAAATAAAAATATGACCTATCAATATGTTGTGTGCAAGTGACACCTTAGATACAAAGATATGAATAAGCTAAAAATCAAAGAATGGAAAAAAACATATCAAGGAAACAGTAACCAAAAAGAGTAGGAGTGGCAATATTAATCTCTGACAAAATAGACTTTAAGGCAAAATCCATCACAGGAAACAAGAAAGGGCATTCTATACTGATGAAAGGTTCAATTCACCAAGAGGACATAACCATAACAAATATTTATGCACCCAATGACAAAGCTCTAAAATACATAAAACCAACTCTAACAGCATTGAAAAGAGAGATAGACAGTTCCACAATAACAGTAGTAGACTTTAACACACCACTTTTGATGAAGGACAGAAGAACTAGAGAGAAACTCAACAAAGATATGGAAGATCTAAACATCACAATCAACCAACTTGACCTAATAGACTTATGTACAACACTCCACCCAACAGCAGCATAGTACACATTTTTCTCCAATGCACATGGATCATTATCCAGAATAGACCATACTTTAGGTCATAAAGCAAGCCTCAAAAATTAAAAAATATCAAAACAGTACAAAGCATCTTCTCTGATCACAATGCTATAAAAATAGAAATCAATAACAGGAAGAACCAGGGGAAAATAATCAAATACATGGAAACTGAATAATACCTTGCTTAAAAACCAGTGGGTAAGAGACAAAATTAAAAATGAAATTAAAAAAAAATCCTAAAATCAAACAAGAATCAAAGCACAATGTACCAAAATTTTGGAACACAGGAAAATCAGTACTCAGAGGTAAATTATAGTAATAAACACACACATAAAAAATAAAAAAGGGCCCAAATCAATACCTTACCTCCACATCTCAAACAAACGTAAAAAGAGCAGCAAAAGAACCCCATGGCCACCAGAAGAAAAGGAGTAATAAAGATTAGACCAGAAATAAAGAATAAGAAAGTAGAAAAACAATTGAAAGAATCAACAAGACTAGAAGTTGGTTCTTTGAAAAGATCAATAAAATCAATAAACCACTGTCCAAACTGACAAAAGAAAAGAAGATGCAATAACATGAATAAGAAATGAGATGAGAACGTTGCAACACAACCAACTGAAATAAAAAGGATCATAACAGATTATTACTAAAAATTTTACTCCATCAAATTTGACAACCTAGAAGAAATGGACAAATTTCTAGAAACACTCTATCTCCCAAAACTAACACAAACTAATATAGAAAATCTGAAAAGACTAAACAAAAGAAGAAATTGAAGAGGTCATTAAAAAAAAAAAAAAAAATCCCAACAACAACAAAAAAATCCCTGGCCCAGATGGCTTTACTGGAGAATTCTATCAAACATTCAGAAAAGAGTTGACACCAATACTACTCAAACTATTCCAGAACACAGAAGAGGAAGAACTACTCCTGAATTCATTCTATGAGGCCAGCATAACCCTGATACCAAAGCCAGGCAAAGACAACACTAAAAAAGAAAATTGTGGACAAATATCCCTCATGAATATAGACGAAAGAATTCTCAATGAAATTCTAGCCAATAGAATTCAACAACATACAAAAAAAATAAATAAATAAAAATCACAACAAAGTGAGCATCATATCAGGTATGCAAGGATGGTTCAACATAAGGAAATCAATCAAGGAATCCACCACGTACACTACAGAAAAAAAAGGCCAACAATCATGTGATGATCTCAATTAATGCAGAAAAGGATTTGATAAAGTCCAACACCCATTCCTGATAAAAACTTTCAGCAAAATAGGAAGAGAAGGGAAATTCCTCAACATAATTAACGGCATGTAAACAAAACGAAGAGCCAACATTATTCCAAATGAACAGAGACTAAAGCATTCCCCTTGAGAATGGGAACCAGACAAGGACGCCCTTTATCACCACTCTTATTCAATATTATACTGTAAGTCTGAACTAGAGCAATAGGGTAAGAAAGGGAAATAAAGGGCATGTAAATTGGTAATAAAGAAGTAAAACTATCCCTATTCTCAGAAGACATGATTTTATACATAGAAAATCCCAGAGACTCCACAAGAAAGATACTGGAACTAATAGAAGTTTTCAGCAAAGTAGCAGGGTACACGATCAACATACAAAAATCAGTTGGATTCCTCTACACTAACAAAGACAACTGTGAAAAGGAAATCAGTATATATCCTAGAGAAATAACAACTCTGACACGAATAGACATGTGCACACTCATGTTCATCTTAGCATTATTTACAATAGCAAAAAGATGGAAACAACCTAAGTGTCCATCAACTGATGAACGGATATACAAACTATGGTATGTACATACAATGGAATACTAAACCAACCAAAAAAAAAAAAAAAAACTAAACCCGTTGCTGTCGAGTCCATTCTGACTTATACCAACCCTATAATAGTGGTTTCTTACAATATTTGCCCTTTTGTGTTTGACTTATTTCACTCAGCATAATGTTCTCCTGATTCATCCATGTTGTGAGATGTTTCATGGATTCATCATTATTCTTTTTCCTTGCATAGTATTCCATTCATTCATGATGAATCCATGAAACATCTCACAAAAGAACAAATATTGTATGAGATCGCTATTATAAAAAGTCAAAAATAGTTTTTACAAAGAGAAAGAAACTTTCTTTGATGGTTATCAGGATGGGAGGGGGAGAGGAGGAGAATCACTAACTAGATAGTAGATAAGTGTTAATTCTGGTGAAGGGACCGGCAATACACAGTACGAGGGAAGTCAGCACAATGTGATCAAGGCAAAGGAAGACACTGAGAAGTATGCAAGAATAAAAGATGACTGTTGTAAATGCTGTAACATATACAATCCTGCAACAAGTATAACAGCAAGCAATAACTTGTGAGTAAAAATGAATGCTAAATAGTGAGGGAGGTTATATGTGAGTACACCTGCATACATATATAGGTATGGTTGTGGATATTTCTACATACATTTTTGTAAATGCTGCATGTATTCTCATATTTATATAACAGAGCCCATGGGGGCACAGTTATAGAAACTACTTAGACAACGGGACTAAATACTGGACTTGAAAGCTAAGGATTGTAGTCCTGGGGAAATCTAGATCAATTGGCAAAACATAGTTCATAAAGATAATGTTCTAAATCCTAGTCTGGTGAACAGTGTCTGGGGTCTTAAAAGCTTGTGAGTGGCCATCTAAGAAGCAACTATTGGTCTCTTCCTGCCCAGATGAAAGCCGAAAGAAGAAAAATGAAGATTCAGGGAAGCAATTAGTCAATAGGACTAATGGACCATATAAACCACAGCCTCCTCTAACCTGAGACTAGAACTAGATGGTGCCAAGCTACCACTACCAACCACTCTGACCGGGACCACAATAGAGGGATTGAATTCTTACTAAAAAATACTATTTAACCAAACATGGAGAAAGAGAGGGAGAGAAAAAAATGATTTTGAAGAATTACAGGGAAAAAGACAAAAAATTACACATGGAACTGACAACAGTGGTTATCTATGTGAGTGGAATTGGAGGGTCAGAGTTTCAGGGAGATGGTTTTTACACTTATATAGCATTTGAATTTAGAACACTGAATACAGCATTGTGTAATGGGTCTTTGGAGTCAGAACCCAAAATGAAATTTTTTCTCTGCCA
This sequence comes from Dugong dugon, assembly GCA_030035585.1. NCBI lineage: Eukaryota > Metazoa > Chordata > Mammalia > Sirenia > Dugongidae > Dugong > Dugong dugon. Next base: position 57,286,644 of record CM057467.1, on the reverse strand, counting down.
TACTGTGACCTTGTAAAATTATTTATTTTCTCTGTACCTTGGTTTTCTTGGTTCCTATAAAATGACAAAAGGAACCCTGGTGGCACAGTGGTTGAGCACTTGGCTGCTAACCAAAAGGTCGGTGGTTCGAACCCACCCAACTGCCCCACAGGAGAAAAGACCTGGTGATCTGTTTCCTTAAAGATTATAGCCTAGAAAACCCTAGGGGGCAATTCTATTCTGTCCTATAGGGTGGGAATTGATTCAACAGTACACAATAGACACACATAAAAATGACAACAATTACATCTGTGTTACCGCCATTGTGGTGGTGCTCAGGGAGGATGGTGCTTGTAGGAACTTTTTCTTGTCTCCTAAATGTCATTTATCAAGGAGCCCCTACATTACTTAATCAACGTTCCCTAAAACAATCCATTATTTAGATGCTTAGCTGGTAGTTGTGTTGTTGTTGTACGCCACTGAGTTGATTCCAACTAATAGCAACCCTGTAGGACAGAGTAGAATGCCCCATAGTCTTTCCTAGGCTTTAATCTTTACAGTAAGCTAACCAAAATCAGCTGCTAACCAAAAGTCGGTGGTTTGAACCCATCAGCTGCTCCACGGAAGATGTGGCAGTCTGCTTCCATAAAGATTGACAGCCTTAGAAACTCTGTGGGGCAATTCTAGGGTTACAGGGTCACTATGAGTTGGAATCAACTCCATGGCAATAGTTTTTTGGTTTGGGTAGAGGAAGTGAGCCCTCCTGGCACAGTGCGTAAGTGCTCTGCTACTAATTGAAAGGTCAGCCAGCCACATCATCGGAGAAAGATGTGGGAGTGGACTTCCATAAAGAGTACAGCGTTGCCCTGGAAAGCATGGCTCCTGGACTCTCTGTCAACCCAGAACTAAAACAATTCCTGAGGCCAACTCTTCAGACAAAGATTGGACTGGACTGTGGGACATAAAATGATACTCGTGAAGAGTGTGCCTCTTGGCTTGAGTAGATACATGAGAGTAAATGGGCAGCTTCTGTCTGGAGGTGAGATGAGAAAGCAGAGAGGGTTAGGAGCTGGTTGAATGGACATGGGAAATCAGGGGTAGAAAGCAGGAATGTGCAGTCACAGTGTGAGGAGAGCACTTGCAGTCACATAACAATGTATGTATACATTTTTGTATGAGAAACTAGCTTGAAATGTAAACTTTCACTTAAACTACAACAATTAAAAAAAAAAAAAGAGTACAGCATTGGAAACCCTAAGGGCAGTTCTCCATCCTATATGGTCGTTGTGAGTCAGAGTCAACTCTACTGCAATTGGTTTGGTTTGGTTTGAAATCTTTACAGAAGTAAACCGCCATATCTTTCTTCAACGTAGCAGCCAGTGGGCTCAAACCACCAACGTTTCAGTTAACAGCCACGTGCTTAACGACTGCCCCACCAGGGCTCCTTCAGCTGGGTAGTAGACACTGATGAATGTTTAATTTCTGAAGGATGGAGAGAGGAAGGTTTGGAGACAACAAAGGGGACAATAAAAAACATACATTCCATGAGAATTTTTTACTCTCATTAAATTATTATTTATAACTTATTACTTTCATTTCATTTTTTCTTTCTTTTTTAAGAGAAAAACTGCCTTCTCTATAAACTTTAAGACAGATGACAAAAATGACACAGGATGACTTTTACTCCAAAATCCGGCAACCAGAACTTCATCCTTTTCTCTAACAATATTAATGTAACTACAATGTCTGCAAATATGCAATTTCTTATTTCTGATCATCTGACCCGATACATATCCTAATGGCAAAATGTGGGTATTTGGAATAATTCCTAATTCTTTTAGACCTCTTCCCTTCTCATTAGAATTGTCTTCAGAATGATTAGCCTTTAGAGTCCCTAGGTGATGCAAACAGTATACACCCAACTACTAACCTAAAAGGTTGGTAGTTCAGAACCATTCCACATTTCTTGAAGTCCGTAGGACATACACACAAAATTTCAAGTAAGGAATTTTAATAATGTGGGAATACACTAAAGTTAAGAGGAGAACATCCATAGGAATGATACATGTGAGTTAGTTAAGTAGTACTAAAAGTGGTTTTAAAGATGGATATAATGGGGCTAGGAGGGAAAAGGTCATTCAATGTAGATGTACTTAGAAAAATATCACAAGCGTTGCAATAAAAATTATGTGTATGGTTAAGAGTAAGACTGTGAAGGAAACTTAAAGGAATATTTACCCTAGAGAGAGGGTCTGAGAAAAGTTTAATACCAAGCTCATTCTTAATGCATGGCACTTTATATACTTAAACTTTCAAAATGCTCTTTATAGAAACAAGAACATTACTTTGAAAAATGACTTGGGTAGTGGTTACCCATGTGAAGGGATAGATACAAGATGTTGCTTCATAAGCTAACTAGTAGTAGTAGTTGTTGTTAGTTGCCATCAGGTTGATTCCAACTCATAGTGACCAATGTGTGCAGAGCAGAACTGTACTCCGTAGGGTTTTCAAGGCTGTAACCTTTCAGAAGCAGATTACCAGACATGTCTTTCACGGTGCCTCTGGGTGGGTTCAAAACCACCAATCCTTCAGCTGGTAGTCGAACACTTAACCATCTGCGCCACTCAGGTAAGTGCTTTTATATTACCTGACAACCTTCCTGTTATAAACATTAACAGTTCTAAAAATGTTTATAACCTTTCAAGTTTTACAGGAATTTAATCTTCTTGTTTGCTTGCTTTTTTGTTAATTTAACAAAAAAGTTAAAACAAAATGCAGTAGCAAACATCAGATAAAATATATTCATTTATGTGATTTTTTAGAATTGTGAAAACTAGAAACAATCTAAGAGCCCCCAAATTGGTAGTGATGTGGAAAAAAACCAAAATGTTATATAGCCATGAGCAATAATGTTCATAAAGGGTATGCACAGCATGAGAAAATGTGCCCTTTACAATATCAAGTAAAAAGAAAAAAGGAAACGCAAAATTATGTACATAGTTTTAAAAAAGTGCATAAGAAAGATCAGAAAGATAAGCAAAGAAAGATCAGAAAGATAAGCATAAGAAAGATAGCAAAATATTTTTTTAAAAAGTAGTATTTTTATTGGACTATTAATGATTTTCTAAAAATCTCTTTTCACAATTTTCATTTCCAAATGTTAAATTTTATCTATATATTACTTTTTATTTGGAAGTCATATATGAGTTTTTCTTTTTTTAATAATGATATTGTTTTATTATGGTAAATAGATACGTAACAACACACTTGCAATTTCAACAATCTTCACATGTACAATTTAGTGACATTAATCACGTTCATCACATTGTTCAACCAGCACCCTGAACCGTTCCCAAATTCTTCCATCACCTTTAACAGAAGCTTAAATATCTCATTTGTGCTTTCCTCATTCTCACTTAACAAATATCTTTTAAGTTGTTTCAGTCACCAGAACTGTAGAAGGTGAATAATTTAAAGGCACAAATGGAAGCCCCAAGGAGTTACATTTGATTGACTGTGCAAAAACCTAATAATTATAATAACTAAATTAGTATTAACAGATGACATTTATTGAGTGCCTACTGTGTATTATGTATCTCCAATGTTTATACATTTTAAAATATTCATTTAATTTGCGCAACAAATCTTTGATGTAGGCCTACCGTTATTCTCATTTTATGTGACTCGGTTTCCTCATCTATAAATCTGAGCTAGTAATAATTCTACCTCAGGACTGATGTCAGAATTAAGTGAATGAATATAAGAAAAGTGCTCAGGAAGTATCTAGCTACCTGGGTCATCCTGTGTAAATGTTTTCTGTCATCATTAACCATCGCCATCATCATCACCTTCATACCAGCATCCATATTCTACAACTGAAGCTGAGAATCACAGAGATTCAATAGCTTGCTCAAATTCTGCTCTATTTAAAGAGTCCGTGCCACCCTTAAACCATGACAAAAACAATAGACAAACAAATAAAGATCTCAATTACAATAAAAATACAATTGCTTGTGAGACTGAGTGCTCTTAAAATAGAAGTTATAGCTCAATATTAAACTTACTCTCCACTGGGTGTCCTGGCATCAGGAGTTCAGTTCTGATATAAGTACTCCTACTTACCAGCTCTGTGATCTTAAACAAGTTGCATAAATTTCCTAGGCGTGAATTTCTTTTTTTCTAAAAGTGAAGTTAAAACATACATACACAGTAACAACAGCTAATAGTTTTTGAACCCTTACTGTATGCCAGGCATTGTGATAAATTAATGAATACAGCTTCCCTGGGAGCCAAAAATGTTTATAATCATCCTCTTTCCGAAATTGAGGCTTAGGGAATCTGCTTCATGTCCACAGCAAATAGTGTTGGGGCTGGAATTTGAACACAGGTCTATGTGATTCAACGTCTCAGCTGTTTCTTAATGACTGTTTGGTGCTCCCACCATTAGGACTCTCAGGTCACTTCCACATCGGACACGCTATCAATATTTGCTATTATGGAACACGGGCACGATCTGGAAGAAGGAGCACAGCTTCTTCCACCAACCACTTCTGTGAATCAAAATCTCACTGTTTTTATTGTGGTTGAGACATAATTAACGATACGTGTTTGGTTAGCTCCTAATTTTCATAGTACTGTGTTTGTATTTTGTAAGAAAAGTTAACATCCTAGTCCAAGTATATAGAGTTTAGCACATGGTGAGTGGTCATTTAATTAATTAATATATCAGGCACTTCAGATTTACAAAGTGCATTACCTGATTATTCAATTGATTATCATAACAAAATGGTACAAAGAGTGCAGATTCAGTAATCTGTCATCTTGCAAATGAGGATCTGCGTATTCAGAAAAGTTAAGGGAGCTGCCCAGGTCATCTCGAAGCGGGAAAGCAAATATGACCTCCTAATTCCAAGCTCAATACTCTTTCCACTGAGCTCAAAATCCAATTCATTAAAGCTCTAAAAAGATCAGAGACAAAGTTTTCCAGACTCAAGTTCAATCACTTCAGGATCAGTTTCTGCTCTTTCTTAGGAATGGTTAAGACTTACTGCAGTTGGCTTTGATTAAAAATTGTGTACAATTTCTGAAACTCCACTCATGGACATTTTAGCAGTTCATATGTAAAAAATTGAGAGCCTATTTTTCTTTTTCATGTTTCTAAATGACATTCTTTCTTCCTAATGAAGGAAAGTGCTATACTTTCCTCAGCCTCTTCCAACCTTCTAATCATACATAGTAATTTGCCATCTACTGACAGATGTGAGGGTAAAAGCAAAGGCATGTAACAGGCTTTGAGGCTAGAAGGGAAATTTGCTTTCTAACAAACCCAAATTACTATTCTCTAAAGTCACAAAATAGCGTAGCCTCCACCAAGGAAGGTGCTTTCCAAATAAGTGAAACTAACTCAGTAAAACCATTTTTATTGATTATCCATGAGAACAACAACAACAACATAAATTAGAGAGTGTAAAACTCAGAAAAGATTGAGGGAAGACGAAAAGGTTGAGAATTTCAAGAATATACCATATACCATGAAGCATCAAAATCAGAGTTGTGTTTGAGATTGTGAATAATTTTACTTAAAAAATGTTAAGTTTATACCAGAAAAAATGTAGTATGGTTAAAAGGGATAAAAAGCATTTATTTAAGATTCCTAGAGTTCTGCAGAGATAATTAGGTAATTATCAGAGGTTGAAAATCCATAAAAAGAAATGATCTCAATTTTGCTAAACAAGTCAAATAATATTTTGATTAGTAGTGATTATGCATTTTCTAGTGTATTGTTTGAAATTGTCTGCAATATCTATTATTAAACAGATTACAACTTAAAAATATTTTATTTTAAGAAGTCCTATTAATGACACCTAACTCAAACTTCCTATATCTAATGGAACAAATTTATCAGCTTAATACTCCATCAGAGGATACTGAATGGTATAAAAAAGGGAATATCTAATTCATCTATGATGCTCTACATGGCGCCCTTCAATCTCAGAATATAAAGCACTAGGCAAGTATAGAATAACATTGTATTAAACAAAATGATGACACATTGCTTTTTTTTTTTACCTCACCAAAGACATCCTTATTCATCTTAGTCATGTAATATTCTGCTTCCATTATCACATATCTCATTTGTATTATTTGGTGATAATTGGTAAGCAAGTGTTCTTATATTAAAAAAAAAAAAAATTAAACTCTCCATAATGCTCCAAATTATAGTCAATGAAGACTTCTTTCCCGAAATCCAGTTGCTTAATACAGCTGTACAGGTGTTTCTTTATGAGTTTCTGCATAAACATATTAAAGTAAATATTGCATTAATATGAGTCCATGGCTTGATTTGCATCTGAGAAAAGGCTTATTCTGGAAAGGTCTTCCATTTTATTTTTCCATAGTGTTTACCAGAGTCTGGCACATAGTAGGTTCTCAATAAACATTTTTAAACAAATAAATAATTTGTTATAGAATCACATGGATCTTGAACTCTATCTGGGGTGCTTTGGTATGCTATATACTTGCAGTGAAATATACTGTATTTCATCAAGAATTCTTATATCATTATGGAAAGATTTCCTCCAAATCATGTGTTGCTATCAGTTTTCAATTATTTTCACAGATCCTAACAACTTGGCAAATGAAAGTACCACTAAAGTCCCCTGTTTTTTGCATTTTATTAATTATGAGAGAGAAGGTTACTATTACCAATTGTATACAAATTCATATAATTAATAATGCCACCTTAATGCTTGAGCGTATATTCTTTAAAATCTACAGTTTTAACATTAAATATAATGAAAATTAATGTTGTTTATATACTTTCATTTCCTCTGAATAAAAATTAAAACCAACTATGTTCATAAAACAGGAATGAATAAAATAATTTAGGAATTTTTGAAAAAAAAAGAAATTTTGACTAAGCATAATATAGACAGAGAGCTTGTTTAATGTTTAATTTTTTCAGTATCTTGATATATATTTATTTTTTCTCAATTTACTTCAATAAAAACATATTAACTACCCATTTCATTTGTGATTTAAATTATGTTTTTACAATTTCATTAAGTGGAAATTAAACGAGCATGACACTTTAGTATGTCTTACTTAACTTTTTCAGTTCTTCAGCTTCTCTAAGACTACAAAGCAGTTTATAACACAATTTAGCAACACATTTGTCCTAAAAAATAAATAAATAAACAAACAAACAAACAAATAAATAAATAATAAATAAATAAATGAATGAACGAATGAATGAATGAATGAATGGCTCTCTATTCCATTAAGGAGAGTTCAGGGTTGAAGATCCTAACCCAAATGTGGTGAAAATCAGACACATGACATTTGAAAAGAGATTATATAACCAAAGAAGTATGAAGAGGGTTTATGAAGAAATTGTCAAAGATAATTTAGTTTTTAGAGTCCTGGAGGAAAGGAATGCATAGGTACCCTTTTTACCCTATTTTTAGTTAATATACTCTCATTGTACCAATGGGTGTGACTAACTTTCAGATGATATTCATAATAATATGCTAATAACAGTATGAAAATGTATATCTTGTTATCACTTCATAGATTAAAAAGCAACTTTATAGTTTCTGAAACACAGTAAACATTTGATAAATAACAGTTGTTATTATTGGAGTCCCTGGGTGGCACAAATTGGTAAGTGTTCTACTGCTAACCCGAAGGAGTTCACTCAGAGGCACCTTGGAAGAAAGGCCTGGTGATCTACTTCTGAAAATCAGCCTTTAAAATCCCTGTGGAGCATAGCTCTACTGTAACAAACATGAGGTTGCTATGAGTCAGAATCGACCCAACAACAACTTGTTATTATTATTACTGGAGCTATAATGATCTCTAAGAGAGCTTCACATTAGTTTTTTGAAAACTAATGTAGCTATCAAATATAATTTTTCTGTTTTATTTTCTTGGGCACATGTTATTTTCTTTTGGTTTTATACTCAGGTCTATCACATGCCTCGATGTACTAAGACTTAGCTTCCATTAATGAAGCTTCCAGTGACAGCGTAGTGAAGGTCCATGAGCATGTTCAATTTTAAATTTACAAAGAAGTCATTGATTGCGTTTTTTTTCCCCCCCATTACTATAAAAGTTGTTCATGGTTGCCGAAAAGGAAAAAAATAACTCAGAAATGTTTAAATTATAGCACTAACTTTCCCTTTTGAATTCCCCTCTCCCATCCTCCCTACTCCCAACACACACATGTAGCAAAAGTAACCATAGCAATAGTTTAGCTCTGGAAATTTCCAGACTTTCATAATTTTACTACACCATAATCTCTGTCCACATATGTCATCAACTGGAGGAGGTTAATGTAGGGTCTAGTCATAATTATGACAAATTTCTAAGCACCCTATGTTTTATTTTATGCACGAAAACTTAACTTCCAAAAGGAAAACTGGTAAGGTTTTCAAACTTGCATTTATCTGATTTTCTTCCTTGTTTGATTTTTCCCCTCTGCAGTATTGGTCACTTTCCTGTCCAATTCTGTATGCCATTCAGTAGTCAGTTTTAACCAGGCAAGACCAAACTGATACATCATTTATGTTTGTTTGGTTGGTTTCTTTCTTTTTTTTTTAACCCCTTCATATCCAAGATAAGGCAAGGCAAGTTCTTGGCAGGCAAATTTAGAAGCTATATATTGAGTACTTGTGATATGCCAAGCTTAATGCTAAGTGTTTTATATTTAGTTCACACAATAACCCTATGGGGCAAGCATTATCTCCTTTTGATACATGAGGAAATTAAATTAATTGACATGTCTAAAGTCACACGAGAATATTGTTCAGGATTTGCACTCCGATGTGCCCATGTTCATACCAGTTAAAACAGTTGCTGTCAAGTTGACTTCAACTCATGGAGACTCCATTTGTGTCAGAGTATAACTCTGCTGAATAGAGTTTTCGATGACTGATTTTTTGGAAGTAGATCACCAGGTCTTTCTTTCTGGGTGCCTCTGGGTGGACGCAAACTTCCAACTTTCTGGATTGTAGCCAAGCATATTGTAGTATTTGGCCTAAGCTTCCCAGTCTCCAAAGACGTCAAATTTAGACTTGATTATCTCTCAAATGAGATTGTATGTGTCATCACTGAGATACTTTTAGAAAACTGAAAGAAGACTTTCCCTTTATGTCTTTAAACTGGTCCCCTGGTACACAAATATACCACTTGTGGTACGCCATGGTTTCTTTTTAATAATCATGAAATTATCTTGTGAATGGTACAAATGTTTTGCATTGTATTTTATGCATGTGTTGGGGGGTGGTTAGAAGGGTTAATTTGTTAAATGTAAACTTTGAAGTATACCAAAATTATAATTAAGATCTTTTGGCATTTACTTTGTATTGTACTGGGTTGGAATATTTAAAAAAAAAAAAATGTCCTCAGGCTCGTCTTGATCTTCGATAAAATGAGGACTGGAAACTTTCTTCCTACATCCTGGTCTAGAATTTTCTCCATCATCCCATCCTTCTGTTTATGCCATTTATCAACAACATATGAATTATTCACATTTTGCTCAAAGCCTCTAGTGTTTCTACCACAAGTGCCTTGAAATTTTTGTTTTGCTTTTTTTAATAGTAAGACTTAAAAAATACTCCATCCGGAGAGATCAATCAAATGGCACTGTTACACAAGGATAAAGCTGTGTATGTGGATTATATTTCTCTAGCAAAAAAAAAAAAAAAAAAAAAAATCCTTAACAATAGTAGAGGGAAAAGTAGAGTGAGTTACATTTAACTTTTTTTTTAACCACAAGAGATACTGAGAAATACATTTTAAACAGAAACCTACTGGCCACATATCGCTATAAGCAACTAAAATAAAAGTTTCAAAAAAAAAATCTACCCTTACTATCATGTGATATGCTCTGATATTTATATTCTACTCTATCTTATTTCATTCTACTCTATATTAAATGTTTCCTGGTGGTGCACTGGTTAAGATCTATGGCTGCTAACCAGAAGGTCAGCGGTTTGAATCCACCAGCAGCTCATTGGAAACCCTATGGGGCAGTTCTACTCTGTCTTATAGGGTTGCTATGAGTCAGAATTGACTTGACAGCAGTGGGTTTGATTTTCAGTATATTAAATGTTGTTGGTCTCAATGCACTAAATTAGTTTTAAAAATAACTCACAAGTTATGATGCATAGTTTGAAAAAAATGACTAGACAATCTCTTTCTTTGTGTCATGGATTGAATTGTGTCCCCCCCAAAATATCTCTCAACTTGGCTAGGTCATGATTCCCAGTACTGTAGGATTGTCTACCATTGTATCATCTGATGTGATTTCCCTATGTATTCTAAACTCTATCGCTATGATGTAGTAAGATAGATCAGCGGCAGTTACATTGATGAGGTCTACAAGATTAGATAGTGTCTTAAGCCAATCTCTTTGAGATATAAAAGACAGAAGCGAGAAGAGAGACATGAGGACCTCATACCATCAAGAAAGCAGCACCAGGAGCACAGCGCGTCATTTGGACCCGGGGTCCCTGCACCTGAGAAGCTCCTAGACCTAGGGAAGATTGAGGACAAGGACCTTCTTCCAGAGCCAACAGAGAGAGAAAGCCTTTCCCGGGAGCTGACGCCCTCAATTTGGACTTCTAGTCTACTAGACTGTGAGAAAATAAATTTCTCTTTGTTAAAGCCATCCACTTGTGGTATTTCTGTTACAGCAGCACTAAGTGACTAAGACACCTTGGAAAGCCTTTGTGTGTGTGTTTGAAAATCCGTGTGGAAAAAAAAATATCATTGAGCTGAGATCTCTCCTTGTAAAGTCCCATAAAATGAACATATCTGACTATCACCACCTCTTGCCAGAAAGTCTCCTTATTTGAACATTTGGTTAAATCAATAAGTCTTTTGGGAGTATTTGCAAATGTGCCAAAAAATGAGATTTCATAACTCCTAGCTGTGATGAATTCTGAAGAATACGCTTTTATACATAAGGCTACATCATTTAACAATATGTCTTCCTGCTTTTAAAAAATTCGAGCCATACTGCTTCCTCCTATAATTAGCATCTGAAATACAGAATGTGGAGTCTGCAATGGAGATCTAAATAGAAACAACCAGGAACAGTCTGTACTTATCATCAGACTGAAGGAAAAAAAAAGGTCTCTGGTGAGGTCAACTTGTTGCCGCACGCCTCTTCCTTGATTTATTTTCTTTTTACTGTAATTAATTCCTTTTCTGGGAACAGGGAAAGGTGCTGCTGTCAAATCTGGATAAAAAGACACTGAAACATGCTCAAAAGATTTTCTTAGTGGGGAAACAAACAGATCCCCAACTCCAGAGAAGAGAAAACAACCTAGAGATGTGTAGTCCACTTCTTCTTGAAGTCACAATTACTGTAGTAAAAGGGAGAATGTTTGGGTATATTTCAAAAGAGTTGGCTTTGGGTTCAAATTCTTACCTTGCCACTAACTAGCTACCATGTTTGAGGGAAATCACTTGCTTTTTTCATACTATTTTTTAATCTGTATAATGGTTACTTTATCAAGCTATGCAATGGAATAAATGAATGAACTAACAGATAAATGGACTATCATAGTATATATGACCATATTTTAACTCTTATCAAAAAGGACAAATAATCCAATTCTCCTCTTGCCCCCCAACTGAGGTTAAAATTCACTTTTTCACAGTCCCTCCTGGTAATTGTCCATTCAAGGCCTACGCACAAGGAGTTACAGAAAACTGATTCCCTATCTCCTAAAAGAAGAAATTCCTTCCTTGAATGGTTCTATTAATGAACAATAACAGCAACAACGACAACAACAAAAAAACCCTTTAAAAAATTCAACCATGATTTGTTACTCTGATATTTCAGTCATTAGCTCTATTTGTAACGTTCCTAGCCATGTAGAGTGAGTCTAGCTCCTATCCATCTGAAGGCTTCTCAAATACGCAAATGTAGCAGTCTGGTCTCTGTCATGCCTTTTCTCCTCTCAGCTAAAATCATGCTCTGAGAACACGGTTTCAAGTCTCATAACCATTCTTGCCACTCTCCTTTGAACAGATCATGGTCCACTGTGTTTTATGTTTGATGCCCAACTCTTAATCCAGTCCAGTTGTAGTCTGAGGAAGCTTCAGCAGAGCAAGTCACAGAAGGTTAGTCCTGGGAGGGACCTCCAAAAGTATCCTTTCCAGCCCCTTTTCGTATGACGAAGGAAGGAGCTGAAATGATTTTCTCAGTCACATATTAAAAACTCCTAGCTCTGATGCCAGTGATCTTTCTTTCAGCAAATCTAATCCTTTTACTTTTACTTTTCTCCAACTCCAAGGTATTATTAATGTAATCTACATCTTTTGAAAATCCATTCTCAAGTCAATGAGAGGGTCACTACTGTGGACAGGACTTATTACAAAATAAGAAAACTTTCAGGTACTTAGGAAGATATGTGGGAAAATAGCAAACAAACGAACAAATTAAAAAAGGAAGGAAGAAAGAAAGGAAGGGAGAGAGGAATAGATAGAGAGAGAGAGAAACAAACAAGGAACATCAAGATCCTCTAGAGATTTGTGGACCTTTATCCTTGCTTTGTCATATGTGTATCTCCTTTATGTGTGTTGGTAGAGTATAGTTTGCTAGGCAGAAATTGCTTTACATCCTATGTTTTGTGTGTTCTAAGTACTCCATTGGAATATAAATACCTCACACCATGCCCTCCCAATCTCTGGCTTTCCTCATTCAAAAGTAGACTCTGTTACTCATGCTTGACCATTATAAACCTAGAAGCTAATATGGCTATAATGGCTGAGGAGCTTAGTCACAATACCAAGTCTCTAGTGAATAGGAAGAATGGACTTTCAGAATATTCAAAATCTAAGGCTCAGACAATAATGGTACCTCTGTGAGAGTTAGAATAAGGAAGACCAAGGAAAGAAAACACACGTATGTAACTCCTATCCATAAAATGAGTAAATAGTGAATACCTGAAAAGCATACACACTCAGAGATGATCTTCAAATTCAAAGAAGCATCTGATTACTTGCAACTGTATAACTTTCCACATCCACATATCACCCAAGGTGTTTATTTGTAGGTGTTGCGAGAGCATTATAGTGACAACCTGGAAAAACAATGTTCCTTCTAACTTAGTCATAAAAAACAGTATATTTCCATCAAGTCGATTCAAACTCATAGTGACCCTATAGGCCAAAATAGAACTGCACTACATGGTTTACATCACTGTAATCTTTATGGAAGCACATCACCAACTCTTCCTCCCATGGAGCCACTGGGTGAATTAGAACCACCAACCTTTTGGTTAGCAACCAAGTGTGCAACCACTGCATCACCAGGGCTCTTTAACTTAGTCATACACTCTCTCCTCATTTATCAACGTTAGTCTCCAAAGACCAGGTTGTTACACAAAATCGATGTTATGCAAAAGTTGAGAATGACCAATATCAGATAACAAAATAGAGAATGACTACATCATTACCTAACTGCCAATTACATCATTGCATAACTGCCAAAGTATATCATTAGGTAACTGCCAAACCACTGAGAATTATGGCCCAGTCAAGTTGATACATAACCTTAACCAGTAAAGCCAGTGCTACTCTAGCCTCATACCTGGGCATTCATCACTGCCAGACATACATGTTTATGCGCAAAATAGTCTGCTAGTAGATTTTTTTACCATTGTCATAAATGCAGAATGTTGGATAATGAGATAGTTGATAAATGAGGAGAAGGTGTACTGGGTATGAAATATTTGGGTGAAAGTTCTGGTATTTGCCAGAGTAAACGGATAGAAATAGTACCTGAGAAAGAAGTGGGGATGTTGTCTTGGGGATTTGTCTCTTACAGAAAGTGAGTCAGAATCAATTCATAACATATATAACCAAAAAAAAAAAAAAAAAAGAACCCTGCAAATAGGGAATATACTGCCCAGGAGACAGCTAGATATGTTGGTGGATACTTTTTTCTTTTCCCTAAAAGAGGCAATAATAATTGCCTTAGAGGCTATTGGCTAAGAGGCCATAGATTTCTCTAGCTGAAGTAAAGATGGGAGGGACCACCCCTCTGGACAAACTTCCCAGGGCTACCTGTATTTCTTTTATCACTAACAATGAATTTTCTGACACTGAAGTATGAATATGAAAAATAGCCTCTTTGCTATTAGAGTTGCAAATATTTCTTAAATTATGAATCCATGATCTAACTTATTGATGAAGCCCTCCCCCCCAAAAAAATCTCTGCATCTTCTGATTTTTATATATTATGCCAATAGTGGACTTGAAGTACTTACTGGTTAATATCAAAGACTACAGCCTTCAGTATGGATTACACCTCAACATAAAGCAAACAAAAATCCTCACAACTGAACCAATAAGTAACACCATAACAAACAGAGAAAATATTGAAGTTTCCAAGGATTTCATTTCACTTGGATCCACAATCAACGCCCATGGAAGCAGCAGTCAAGAAATCAAACGATGTATTTCATTGGGTAAATCTGCTGAAAAAGCTCTCCTTAAAGTATTAAAAAGTACTTTAAGGAGTAAGGACTGCCTGGCCCAATCCATGGTATTTTCAATCATTTCATATACATGTGAAAGCTGGACAATGAATAAGGAAGACTAGAGAAGAATTGACGCTTTTGAATTATGGGGTTGGCAAAGAATATTGAATATACAATGGCCTGCCAGAAGAATGAACAACTCTGTCTTGGAAGATGTACAGCCAGAGTGTTCCTTGGAAGCGAGGATGGCAAGACTTCATCTCAAGTACTTTGGATGTCTTATCAGGAGGGACCAGTCCCTGGAGAAGTTCATCTTGCTTGGTAAGGTAGAGGTCAGTGAAAAAGAGGAAGACCCTCAACAAGATGGACTGACACAGTGGCTCCAGCAAGGGGCTCAACATAGCAAGGATTGTGAGGATGGATGAGGATAGGGCAGTGTTTCTGTTGTACATAGTATTGCTATGAGTTGGAACCTGCTGGACAGCACCTAACAACAACAAACAAAGTAATTATATCATCCATCAATAACTATACAGATTTATGGGCATCTAAGACTTCCAGTATTTTTGTGAAACAAAGGAAACCTTTCTTTAAAGTTTTCCCAAACCTTCAATATGACCTAGTAAAGGAGCACTTCACCTGTTTTACAGGTCAAGAACACAGGGGCCATGCTATTTCTTGTGGCCAATTTTTCTGATGAACTCTTTCCTTTGTGGTCCCTGCTACTATCCTAGTCAGTAGATTGTTTAGAAAGATTGGTACAGCTTAGAAGAAGGGGAGAGGAATAATGCAGTAAGATGGAGAGGAAATACAATGGCAACCAAGAGCTTGGGTAATTATCCCCAATAATGATGTGGAAAGAAAATTCTGGACAAGAATCTTGAGTCACAAGACCCAGCTCTGTAACTAATTAGTAACATGTAAGGCCAAGTTACTTGACCTTTCTGTCTCTGTTTCCTCAACTGCAAAATAAAGAAGTTAGATTAAATGTTTGCCTGAGACCTTTCTAGTGCTAACATTCTACAAATATATCAGTAGTTTCTGTGTCTAAATTATTACTATCATCACTCCAAATATCGCCTCAACACCATTCAACCCCTAGAGAAGCAAAACATAAAGCCCCTTTAAAAAGTACTCAATAGAGTCAACGTGACATTCCTTATTATTTCTAAACTTATTTTTATATTGTTGCTCTGATACAATCACAAGTAGCGAAAAGCTGGGATGTGAAAAGTATGTGCCCATTCTAGAGTTGAACTAAGCACATAGACTACGAATCACATTGAAGGTCTTTCAGAAAAGCTTGATTGTTACCATATTTTAAGTGGATAATAGATGGAAAGCCATATCATAACCTGAAGTAGGTACAACATTGCAATGTACAGATTAACTTGAAGACAATGGTTTCAATGATGTTCCGTTACCAGTACAACTTACTAGCACATTTCCCCCCCAGAACATCACTAATATGTTTTTTGCTAGGTTTAAGTTAGCATTCCCATATCATTAGACGAAAATAAGAAACTCAAGAACCAGTGCAAACAAAAAAGGGATCTGGGTGTATATAGCATTTTACACTTAATCAAGTGAAGTATTTTGGCACCTAATTTTTGAAAAGAAGCAAAACTTTGAAAAATTACAAGTGCCTGATAATTATACATATGGTATATATTCACAAACAATGAGCTAGGTACTATTATAACACAAAATTCATTCATTCAACAAACAGTCTTTGAGCACCTATTGTGTGACAGGCACTTTGATAGGTCCTCGGTAGGTACAGTGGAGTGTCAACTACAGTCACCAAAAAATTAGGAATTGTGAAAATTCTTTAAATTACACCTGAAGTACTATATAGAGAGCCCTGGTGACACAGTGGTTAAGCATTTGGCTGCTAACCTAAAGGTCGGAGGTTCAAATCTGCCAGCCACTACACGGGAGAAAGATGTGACAATCTGCTTCAGTAAAGATTACAGCCTTGGAAACCCTGTGGGGCTACTCTACTCTGTTCTATAGAGTCTCTGTAAGTTACAATCTACTCAATGGCAACCTGTGTGGTTTTTTTGGTTAAAGTACTATATACATGGTTTTGTGCATGTAGACCAGTTCAGTAATAACCCTTCTCCATGTAAAGTTAGATTAAG
Source organism: Dugong dugon (assembly GCA_030035585.1). Classification (NCBI taxonomy): domain Eukaryota; kingdom Metazoa; phylum Chordata; class Mammalia; order Sirenia; family Dugongidae; genus Dugong; species Dugong dugon. The sequence goes on along the minus strand of CM057467.1, from coordinate 57,270,023 downwards.
GAGAAGAAAGTAAGGATGGAATATATGCAGATGTCCAACTATTTAAAACATTTATGTTTAAGAGAATTATCTAATTTATAAAGAGCCCTAATGGTGCAATGGTTAATTGCTTGGCTGCTAACCAAGAGGTTGGTGGTTCGAACCCACCAGCTGCTCTGTGAGAGAAAAGACATGGTGATCTGCTCCCATAAAGAATACAGCTTAGGAAACCCTACGGGGCAGTTCTACTCGTTCTATAAGGTCTCTGTGAGTCAGAATTGACTCGACAGCACACAGTACTACAACATCTAATTTCAGCCACAGGAGTAAGGACAAAGAATTTTAAAGCTTGCCAACAGCATTTATTCTGTTTTATTTAACTCTTAAATCTCAAGAACATTAGTGTATACTAATAAAAGCATTTTGTTTTGATTTTGAGGTTTAAATAAGGCAGTTGAGTCTCATTTTTTTTAAGGGAGTATTAGAGTCTAAAGTCAATGGGATGAATATGCTTATGCTGGACTTCCATCTTTGAATGTTTAAACCTCAACGTTTATTCTTTCATAAATCCTGACAGTATTACCCGAATATTTTGCCTGAATTTCAGTAAATTTTCTACTGGCTTATTTTTGTGACCACAAGTGGAAAGTTTATTTAATTGTAACATTGAAATAGGTAATATATGAATATAACATAATTTCAAATATATGTATGTAAAAGTTATACATGAAAAGTAAGTCTCTTCCATTCCACCCCATTTCCTAGCTATGTAGATTCCCTTTCTAGAAGAAGCAGTTGTCATCAGTTTTGCTTTTCTCCCTGAGCTCTTCTATGAATAGCCTAGCAAATGGGTTTATTATGTAAACACACGCCCTTTTACACAAATGATATCATATACATAGAACTACATCTTGCTTCTTTTTACTTTTTTTCTCCATACTTTTAGAGTTGACTCATTCATTTTAATTGTCATTGTTGTTGGGTGCCATCCAGTCAGCTCCAACTGATAGATACCCTTTATACAACAGAATGAAACACAGCCCAGTCCTGTGCCATCTTCCCAATTGTTGCTATGTTTGAGCTCATTGTTGCAGCCACTGTGTCAATCCATCTCCTTGAGAGTCTTCCTCTCTTTCACTGACTGTCTTAGTTATCTAGTGCTACTATAACAGATACACCACAGTAGACAGCTTTAATAAAGAGAAATTTATTCTCTCAGAGTCTAGGGAACTAGAAGTCCAAATTCAGGGTGCCAGCTCCAGGGAAAGACTTTCTCTCTCTGTCTGCTCTGGGGGAAGGTCCTTGTCATCGATCTTCTCCTGGTCTAGCAGCTTCTCAGCACAGGAACCCTGGGTCCAAAGGATGCACTCCCCCCCTAGTTCTTCATTCTTGGTGGCATGAGGTCCCCGTCTCTCTGCTCGCTTCTATCTTTTATGTCTCAAAAGAAATTGACTCAAGATAAAACCTAATCTTGTAGATTGAGTTTTGCCTTATTAACATAACTGCCTCTACTCCTGCCTCATTAACATCACAGAGGTAGGATTTACAACACTTCGGAAAATTACATCAGATGACAAAATAGTGGACAATCACACAATACTGGGAATCATGACCTAGCCAAGTTGACATACATTTTTAGGGGACACAATTCAATCTGTAACACTGACCCTCTACTTTACCAAGTATGATGTCCTTCTCAAGGATTTGTCCCTCCTGATAACATGTCCAAAGTATGTGAGACAAAGTCTCACTATCCTTGCTTCTAAGGAGCATTCTGGCTGTACTTCTTCCAAGACAGATTTGTTCATTCTTCTGGCAATCCATGGTATATTCAGTATTCTTCACCAACACCATAATTCGAAGACATCAATTCTTCTTCAGTCTTCCTTATTCATTGTTCAGCTTGTGCATGCATACGAGGTGATTGAAAATACAATGGCTATATGATAAATCATTGTATGTGTGCATCATAATTTATTTTACCAGATGACTAGTTGTATACATTTAGATTATAACAGTCTTCATTTAGTAGAAGCCAATGGTCATTACTGAGTTTCTTCTGGAGCATAATCTTGGACTAGCCTCTCCCACATTGTACCCAAGCTCTTCTGAAGCTAGAGAAAAGTCCCTAATGAAATTTGTGATTTATTTGTTTGAAGTAAATCAAAGCACACCTTTATTCTTGGCCTTTTGTAAACCTACTTTGTACTTTCTCACCTCCTCATATTCCCTGATGCTCTTCACTAGAAATTCTTTCCCTTTTTAATTTTCACCAATTGTCAGAATTCTTCCTATTAAAATTCAACCGTCAAATTTCACTTCCTTCATTTAGATTTCCGCCATGATCCCCATAAACATATACTAGGAGATGAGTTCTTTCTCTCTTGATTTCCTTTGGAGATTTATTTGTAACTTTATTTCATCTTGAATTATAGTTATATAAGGAATGATAATATATGTCTTATCTCCTTTACAAGATTTCAAGTTCCTTAAGCATAGGTAATGTAGGAAACATAGGACTGTCCTCCATAGGACTACCAGAGTGGCTTGCATAATTTGTGTTTAATAAACAAGCGTTGCATAAATATAACCTCAGGAAGCAATTCCATTGGTTTCTGTTAAATTACAATAGCACATTGAACTAGAAGTCAAAATCTATGAGTGCTACTCCTGGCTCTGAAATTACTATTAAGCATATCTTGGACAAATTATTTAAACCTTAAAGACTTTACATTTTAAAATGGGAATGAAATATCTGTACTATCTATATCACTAGCTTGTTATGAGAATCAAACAAAATAATAGTTGTATAAGAAAAAAATCTCAGCACTAGAAAAGCTCTCAACGATCTCCTGATCCATTGTTCAAAATCTCTATATATCAATATCGCCATATTTAAGTAAACAATCAAATTTTACATGAACATTTTCAGAGATAGAAAAGTCTCCATCCAATACAGAAGTTCATTTTATGTTTGTGCAGCTCTGAATAGTATCAGGATGCATTCCTGTACAGTGAAAATCATGATATTATGCTACTTGATAATGAAAATATTGCTATATCTGATTGGTGATTGGCTCCAAATCTCTGAAGCAGGCTCTTGCTGGTCATTTCATTAATTTCCAAATAAGTCAACTCCACATGTTACAGGATTGGGTTTTTTGGACCACATTGATAGTGTTATGGCAAGATTTTTTTAATTTCAACTAATCCTCACAATAATTTAATTAGCTATAAAAAGTGTTTTATACCTTCTTCAGTATTCTGCAAATGCACAGTGCTTAGTATATGCAGCATGTTATCCTAGAAAAAATGTTATACTAGAAAAAGGGTAACAAGCGAGACTCACCATTTGGGTCACCTAAACTTGCTAAATCAAATCAACCTCTTCTGTCAAATGGAGGCAACAAAACCTATCCCAAAGAGCCTCGATTGAGAATTAATGAATAATGTATACAAAAGCTTTTTAAAGGCATTGTAAACAATACAACAGGCTAATATTATTATTAGCTATTATACAACCTCAGATTTTCTTTCTTCACTATGATTTGAAAATAAAGAATCAGTGAATTACAAGACAAACTAATGGTGAATTACTAAACATTATACTTCTCGAATATGTTCTATACAAGGATTAAATTAATTCATACTTAAGTTCATTCGTAAAACAATCAAGCTTTTAAAAATTTGGACCCACATGATTACAGAATGACTAGAGGAATAATATAACATACAGGAATAATCTTATCGTTCGAAGAAATGTATATTTTATTTACACATTTATTATTCTGAATGAAATTCAGCCCAAGAGTTAAATCTACCTCCCAAATTTCCTTCTAAAGAATTAGATTTTGGTGTTTTGAAGGCACTGAGAAATGTAGTACATTTATATACACAATCATATATACACATATAAACACCTATTTGACCACACACACTGCTGAAAAATAGTCGTAAGAATAAACTGTGTTGTAATTTTCTGTAACAGCTTACCTGGGCTAGAACCAGCTGCTTTCTAGTCCTTTTGTATCTTTATATGTAACTCTCTCTAACTATCAGAAATAATAGGCAGTTGGAGCATCCTTAAATTGTTAAAAGCATGAGTTATTAGGTGAAGATTTAGAAAACTTTAAAACCTCTAGCAGCAAACAACAAGAAGCACCATTATAGCAGAAATAGAAAGTAATGCATACTCCAAAAAGACTCCGTTTTACTTAATGACGGCCACATGAAACTCATATAAGTTTAAATCTCTGTTTCTAGATATCTGCCACCCAGACCCTTCTTAGTAGTACTGGTAAAACTGGGGCAGCCTAAAAGATCCAAAATAGTGAGTATTTCAGGCTTTAAAAACATAACATTTTAACTGGGGAGCTGTTGAGTGCATAGTAAGACATAGTCTGTGGATGTAAAGGAAACTTACCTTCTGTGTGCACGGCTGACACATACGTCCAGTTATACCTCTTCACTATGTCCACCATAGCCCGTGCCTGCTGGGCATCTGAAGGCACAACTCTCATGAAATACTTGAACAGAGTCTTATCACTCAGATCCATGCTTGTTGCCGAGTAAGCAATCTGAGGTATGTTGAAAAGCTGGAGCAAGTTCTGGACCTGAATGGCCACGGAACTGGAGCCAGGCCCAATGACCCCCACTATAGGCTTCTTGGAGCGGAAAGAAGAGGAAGAGCCATCCACACAGCGCACCAAGCCCTCTTCCTCTTCTGAAGAAATGAGGGAGTCCCTTATGAACTCAATGCTCTGCTCTAGGGCCACAGCTGAATGCCAGCAGGAATCCCTTATCTCACAGCCCAGTGTGATGTTGGGCAAGAGAGTGGGGTCGGAGTTGATTCTTTCCAGGGTGTGCAGCATGGCCTCCACTCTCTGAATGCCATACTGTTCACGGACTGCCCCACACTTCCTCTCATGAACTTTGTCCACCGTGGGCTGGTGATGGACAGAAAAGAGAGCTCCAATAATGATGTCACCCGGCATGTGAGCCACCACCCTCCTTTCACTGGACTGTGCACTCCCACGGACATCTTCTTTCAAAAGTAGGACTGCCAGGATCAACAGAAGGACCATTTTAGGAAAGGAGTTCAAGCACATAAAGATAGCATGTTGGAGAAAATTAGGAGCGTTCTGATGGATAGAATCAAACACTGTTCTATGCTGAGTGGTAAAGCAGGAAATTAGCCAGCAATTTAGATGCACTCTCTAAAGGACCAGCATGCCCCAGGTACCATTTAGTTAGATGCATCCATGTAATCATGATCTTCAAAACCTGAAAAAAAAAAAAAAAGAATAGAGTTTAACAACAAAAGTGCAACTAGTTTGGGGAAGCTCCAATTGTCTATGCTAGCAGGAAAATGAGGGCTCTGATGATACAGATAACCTGAAAGAAAACAAGAATCTTAATTTTTTTTCTGACTCTCATTTCTCTGTCTTCTATGTGATTTGATGAAGCTGCTGATGTAGCTCCTAGACCGTGCTTTACGTAAATTAATATTTTTCCTTTGTTCATCTGGAGTACACATAACCAAACCTGAAGGTAAGCAGAACTAGACTATTAGCTAGAGGCAAGAAAGAGTGTTCTAGAAGCAAAACTATGTGAAGAATAGAAAACTTTAGGGAGTACGTACATATTCCAGAATATTCAACTTTGGTGGTCTTTGGGTGATGGGGTGTGGGTAATTGTTGTGTTGCTTTAATTTTCATTATGCTTTTTGTTTCTTTCTAAGTTTTCAGCTTTGAACATGTACTAATTATACAATTAAAAACTAAAGTTATCTCTTAAAACAGCTTAAATACCACTGCCCCAAATGCAATATAAAGCAGTTTGAATAATTTACCCAGGAATAAATAAGTACTGTGTCTTTCTTACATATAAGATAGAACAGAGACATATGAGGTCCGGTAGTTTTTTCCAAGTTAAGTAAGCTGTAGGACAGAAGGAGGAGGGTTGAGATATTGTGAAGAAAAATGCCTCCCAAATACACAGCAAGGCATAGTAAAATGAGTAACAAATTTTCGAGAAAAGGATGCTCAGGTTCAAGTCCCAGTTCTGCTATTTTACATTTAGTAAATTATCTAACCTCTCAATACTTGAGTTTCCTCATCTGAAAAATGGAGAAATATGTGCGAGGCTGCCCTTTGGGAATCAACATAACATATCACCTATGTAAATGTTTTGCAATTTGATTAGGGCTATATATATTCAAGACAAGATCTTTTCTCTTATTAAATTTCCAAGGATATTCTGTGGCTAGGTGGTGAGGACAGAAAATTCTCTGGCAACCCACTCAGTCCTCCAGAGAGTCTGCAAAGTAATTACAGAGTCTTGTAATAAAATTCACAGTAATCAGTCCTCTAACCCTGATCCAGGAAAAACTTCCACATTGAGAAGTCTCAAAAGGCTTGAAGAATTGTATGTTTAGAGCTATCTTTCCAAGTAGAAACTTACTACAGCATGAATACAGTCATCTATTTCAGTTTAAACTCCTGATTAGAAGTAAATTGTGTCCCAAGTTGGCTAGAGCAAATTCTAGCATAAATTGTAAAAGGGAACTGACAAATTAATGATTTAGATTATTTAAAGGGGTTTGTTAAGATTCATATTTTGTATATTATCATCACTGCCAGCCAAGGATCTCAGATGGTTTTAAATTGCCTATTTAAGCACCATCTTTAAAACAAAAGTGATATTTCTTTAGGAATTTATGCAATTATGATGCTTCTTCAAGACTCCTAATGGTTTCCAAAACTCATCAGATATGCAAAAATTCCAGGCCAACCACAAAATAAATGTAGATTGAATCACATTTCTAATCACTTCCACCCTCACTTTCACTGTTTCCCATGGCAACAGAGAAAGGCTCTCTCTGTATAGTGCCAAACACTTAAAAAAAAAAAAAAAAAACTCGCTCAAATAACTACGTGTTCCAGTATAACTAGGTATTTGTCGATATTTAGAAAGAAAATCAGTTTGGGTATAAATGTTGGCTTTGTAGACAAAGGAGAAGGGAATAAAAACTGCTATTATTTTCTCATTGAGAAATTTTCTGAACATTTTCGAGTAGAATGTATATTCAAGCCTGTCCTTCACTTTCCTTAGACCAAAGACCTGGGGACCAATGGTTATTCTCAAGGTCATGTGAATTCTACTGCAGAAAAAAAGGAGAGTCCTGAAGAAAAAGCAATCACAATTCTTCCTTAAATCTCAAATGTGAGTGAGTAAACTCAATAACAAAACAGAGGAAGCTCATTTGCATTATGTAAGAGCACCACAGTGATATGAGAGACTGGAATCGGTCCCTCAAATTTATGAAGCTGAAATATCAGTTTCATGCATTTTATTAGTTAATTATTTTAGGCAAGTCCTACATATTAGTAAATAGTATACATATTAAAACACTAAGAGACTGTCTTTCTATTATAGGCTAAATTATTTAATTAACTCATTCAACAAAGATATATTAACCATTGAGTGGGAGAGACTAATGTAAGAAAAAAGTGTGATGATGTGCATTGATACTTATGATCATTATGTTCCATTTAGCAGCCATCACAAACCATGTATTTATTCATTTAGTCAACTAACCAATATTTTTGGCATGCCTATGCTATGACACTGTGCTGGGAATTGCATATTAAAAGTGAGCAAGGTATCCTCATACTCATGGAGTTTATAGATCAAAAGAAGGAAATGAGATAATAGTCAAGTAAACAAATAATAACACTTCCTCTACTGCAATGAAGAAAGTAAAATGAAAAAGAATAGCATAATAATATCAACTTAGATAGAATGGCTAAGGAAGGATACTCGAAGAGGTGATTTTACCCAAGACCTGGTGAATGCAAAGAAACTCGAAAAAAAGAATTAAGAGAATGAAAAGGTGCCAGACATCGTGTGAAAAGTGAGGCTAGAGCATGAAGAATGGGATGGGTAGTGGCACAAGATGAGGTTGGAATGATAAGAAAGGGCCAGGTGACGTGGGATTTGTAAGCTCTTATAAGGAATGTGGGTGTTAAGTATACAAAAAGCCATTGAGGAGATGTGAGCAAATGATTAGCACCATTCAGTCTAAACTAGAAAATATTATTCTGGCTGTTCATTATTCTGGATGATGGATTGGAGAAACCTGATTAGGAGACTCCTTAATAATCTAGGTGAGGAATGAAAGTGGCTTGTCTCTGATTGGTGGCAGTGGATAAGGAGAGAAGTAGACACAATTAGATATATTTTGCAAGTAGAATTAACTGAACTTTCTGATGGATTGGATGCGGACAGTAAAGTAGACAGAGGAATTAGGGTCTGCTTCCAAGTTTCTAGTCTAAGACACTAATGAATTTTGGAGCCATTAACAGAGATGGGATAGACTTAAACAAACAGATGGGAGATAGAAGAAAACTAACGATTTTCTTTTGAACATGTTACATTTGAGGTGCTTTTGAGACATTCATGTAAAATGTCAAACGGAGGTGGATATGTAAGGCTAGATCTTAGAGGAGAGTTTTGGGTTAGAAACGTAAATTGAGGGACACCAATAGGTAAAATCTTTGGAATAAATGACATCACCTGGACAGCAAGCAGAAGAGGCAAAATGTTAAGCTGAGAAATAAGTTCCACCGAGAGGTCAGGTTGTGAAGAATCCAGCTAAGGAACTGAGGCAACACAGAAAGTCAGGAGAAAAAACAAAAGCATGTGATGTTGAGAAGCCAAAAGAGAATGTCCTACTCACTTTAGATTCACACACATACAAGGATGTTGCAAAGAATACAATACATCTGGATCCCCTGAAGATATTACATTCTATGTGTATTGTGCATCCTGGAGATGTGTGTGACATAGTAGCGTTTCTGTGTGTGGCATGCATGTGCTAATAATTCTTATAACAACTCTGCAAAAGAACTATTGTTTTATTACCTCTATTTTACAAATGATGTAACAGGTTTTGATAAGTTAAAAACTAGCCAATCACTCAGAAAGTGACTGAGTAAGAATTCATGTCTGTCTGTTGATTTCATAACATACTCTTCACTATCCCCTGCTGCCTCACCACCTCTTCTGGCAAGAGAAGCATGCCCTAAGTCTATGGAAAAGGAGAGGGAACATCCAAACACAGTTTGAAGTATCAGGAACAACTTCCCAAACATGTAGAATCTTATAGGGGTTTGCCTTGCCTTGCAAACTAACAGGTGAAGAGCATTCTAGAAAAAGAAAAGATAATTCAGCACATTAAACGGACAAATGTGTATGACTATCTAGTACAGTTGTATTTATATTGCCCTCCCATCTACCACAATGACTGCTTCATAATCTGGCATGGTTGCACAATGGCTACTCTCTGGCTATTAGCTGTGATGTTCTGATGCCTAAAAAGTACACTTTAAAATAAATTATGACATAGAAATATGACAGAATTTTGCTACAACTCAGCTTATCATAAGGTTAAACAAGTCAGCTCATATGCTCCTAGAATATAAAAAAATTAATGGAGCATAAATTCAAACTAGACCGGAAGGGGGAACGTAATCTCTATCAGTATCATTCCCTTGTTCAATGTTTATCGAGGAACTATTCTGTGCCAAGAACTCTTCTAGACACTGTGGATTCAGTTATGAACAAAATTGACATAAGTTCATGTCCTTATGGAGCATACAATCTATGGGGGGTAGTCAAACAACAAAAAAGATAATTAAAATATTGCACACTAGACAGTGGTAAGGGTTGAAGAGAAAAATAAAGCAGGAAAGAAAGTGATAGAGATGTGGGAGATTTTGAATAATGTGGCCAAAGAAGTATATGCTTAAAAAATAGCATTTAATTAAATAACTTAAGGAAGAAAGGGGGTCAGTAACACAAACATGTAGGGAATGAACATGCTAAGTAAAGGTAAAAACAAATGCAAAATCCCAGGGACGGGTTTATGCTTGGTGTGTTAAGGAACAGTGAAGGTGTTAGTGTAACTATACCCAAACCTGTTGCCATTGAGTCAATTTTACTTATAGCGACCCTACAGGACAGAGTAGAACTGCCCCATAGGATTACCAAGGAGAGGTTGGTAGATTTGAACTGCTAACTTTTTGGTTAGCAGCCAAGCTCTTAACCACTGCACCATACAGTGGAATAAAAATGGGGAGAATGGAAGGGGTGAGGTCTGAGAGATAATGCAGAGCAGATGGTGTTTAGCCTCTTCGAACTTTGAAAAAACCCTGGTTTTAACGTTGCATGAGGAAGGGTTTTCAATAGAGGACACGATTTGAATTTCAGCAAGAGTAAGGGCACAAAGGCAGAAGATGAGAGGGCAATTAGGTATTATTGTAATATTTCAGGTAGGATATGACTGGCTTGGATCAAGGAGATGGCAGTATAGATAGTGAGAAGTGGTAGGATTCTGAATATATCTGAAGGTAGAGTGAAAGCGTTTTCTGTCATATTTGACTTGCAATGTGAGGGAAAGAAGAGGCAATGAGGATGCTAAGGTTTTCAGTCTAAGCAAATAAAAAAATAGTATCATATTAATTGAGGTGGAGAGGACTCTGGAGGACAAAGTTTGAGTCAGGAGATAACAGAAGTTCGGTAAATGCTTGTTACATATTCAAGAAGAGATGTTGAATAAGCAGCTGGGTATAAAAGGCTGAATTTCCTGAGAGAGGCCTTGACAGGAGATACAAATGTGGGGGGCATATGTGGGAGGCATTAGTATACAAATGTTCTTTTTTATAAATCATGAAGCTGGATGAAGTCACCTAGGAAGTGGAAATAGAAAAGAGACTAGTTCCAGAGACCAAGCCCTAAGGAATCCTAAGAGATAAGGAGAAACTAGCAAAGGAGACCGAGAAATTTTTGAAACAGATCATTTTCTAGTACAGGGGAGAGGAGATGAAATGTGAAGTATTCATGTTATATAATGAAGAAATTAAAGTCAGGTATTATTTGATATCTACATGAAACATCATGAGTGGCTATGTACGCATGCACAAATACTGGAAAGATACACACTGACATTAATAGAGAGTTTTTTGGGTGGTGGAAATATAGGCAATTTTTATTTTCTTCTTTGTCTTTATATGTCTTTTAAATATATATATATGTATATAGCTAGCATGCATCTGTCAGTTTGTTGTACTGTGGTGGCTTGCATGTTACTGGGATAGTGGAAGCTTTTCCTTGCCACTGGTATTTCAAATACCAGCAGGGTCACCTTGGGTGGACAAGTTTCAGCAGAGCTCCAGGCTAAGACAGACTAGGAAGAAGGACCAGGCAGTATACTTCCAAAAAAACTGGCCAGTGAAAAACTTATGAATAGCAGTGGAACACTGTCTGATATAGTGCCAGAAGATGAGCCCCTCGGGTTAGAAGATACTCAAAAGATGACCGGGGAAGAGCTGCCTCCTCAAAGTAGAGTCGACCTTAATGACATGGATGGAATCAAGCCTTCGGGACCCTCATTTGCTGATGTGGCACAACTCAAAATGAGAAGAAGCAGCTGCAAACATCCATTAATAATCGGGACAGGGAATATACGAAGTATATGAATCTAGGAAAATTGGAAGTTGTCAAAATTGAAATGGAATGCATAAAGATCGATAGCCTAGGCATTAGTGAGCTGAAATGGATTGGTATTGGCTATTTTGAATCAGACAATCACATGGTCCACTATGCCAGGATTGACAAATTGAAGAGGAATGGTGTCCTGTTCATTGTCAGAAAGAACATTTCAAGATCTACCCTGAAGTACAACACTGTCAGTGATAGGATGATATCCACATGCTTACAGGGAAGACCAGTTAACACAACTATTTTTCAAATTTATACACCAACCACTAATGCCAAAGTTGAGTAAATTGAAGATTTTTACCAACTTCTGAAACTGACCAAACATGCAATTAAGATGCATTGATAATTACCGGTGATTGGAATGTGAAAGTGGGAAATATTATCAATTGCTCATATGCAAGTTCAAATTGAAGCTGAAGAATATTAAACAAGTCCACGAGAACCAAAACATGACCTTATGTATATTCCACTTGAATTTGGTGACCATCCAGAGAATAGATTTGATGCATTGAACACTAATGACCAAAGACCAGACGAGTTGTGGGACGACACCAAGGACATCATACATGAAGAAAGCAAAAGTCCATTAAAAAGACAGGAAAGAAAGAAAAGACCAAAATGGATATCAGAAAAGACTCTACAGCTTGCTCTTGAACATAGAGTAGCCAAAGAGAATGGAAGAAATGGTGAAGTAAAAGAACTGAACAGAAGATTTCAAAGGGAAGCTTGAGAAAATAAAGTAAAATATAATAATGAAATATGCAAAGACCTAGAGTTAGAAAACCAAAAGTAAAGAAAACGCTCAGCATTTCTCAAGCTGAAAGAACTGAAGAAAAAATACAAGCCTCAAGTCGCAATTTTGAAGGATTCTATAGGCAAAATTTTGAACAACGCAGGAAGCATCAAAAGCAGATGGAAACAATACACAGAGTCACTGCACCAAAAAGAACTGGTCGATATTCAAACATTTCAGAGGGCACATATGATCAAGAACCAATGATTTTGAAGGAAGAAGTCCAAGTTGCACTGAAGGTATTGTCAAAAAACAAGGTTAATTGACAGAATACCAGATGAGATGTTTCAATGAACAGATGAGGCACTGGAGGTGCTTGCTAGCCTATAGCAAGAAATGTGGAAGACAGCTACCTGGTCAACTGACTGGAAGAGATCTCTATTTGTGCCCATTGCAAATGTGGAATATGAAAAGTATCGAAAAACATCATTAATGTCATATGCAAGTGAAATTTTGCTGAAGATCATTCAAAAGTGGTTGCAGCAGTACATCTACAGGGAACTGTCAGAAATTCAAGCCAGATTCAGAAGAGGATGTGGAACAAGGATATCATTGCTGATGTCAGACAGATCTTGGCTGAAAGCAGAGAATACCAGAAAGATGTTTACCTGTGTTTTATTGACTATGCAAAGGCATTCGACTGTGTGGATCATAACAAATTATAGATAACATTGAGAAGAATAGGAATTCCAGAACACCTAATTATGCTCATGAGGAACCTGAACATAGACCAAGAGGCAGTCGTTCCAACAAAACAAGGGGATACTGCATGATTTAAAATGAAGAAAAGTGTGCATCAGGGTTGTATCCTTTCACCACACTTATTCAATCTGTATTCTGAGCAAAGACTCTGAGAAGCTGAACAGTATGAAGAATGCGCCATCAGAATTGGAGGAAGACTCATTAACAACCTATAATGTATAGATAACACAACCTTGCTTGCTGAAAGGGAAGAGGACTTGAAGCACTTACTGATGAAGGTCGAAGACCACAGCCTTCAGTATGGATTATACCTCAACATAAAGAAAACAAAAATCCTCACAACTGAACCAATAAGCAACATTTGGATAAATGGAGAAGTTGTCAAGGATTTCATTTTACTTGTATCCACAATCAATGCCCATGGATGCAGCAGTCAAGAAATCAAATGAATTATTGCATTGGGAAAATCTGCTGCAAAAGACATCTTTAAAGTGTTAAAAAGCAAAGATGTCACTTGGAGGAATAAGGCATGCCTGACCCAAGCCATGATATTTTCAGTTGCCTCATATGCATGCAAAAGATGAACAATGAATAAAGAAGACTGAAGAATTGATGCCTTTGAATTATGGTGTTGGCAAAGAATACTGACTATCCCCTGGACCACCAGAAGAATGGACAAGTCTGTCTTAGAAGAAATGCAGCCAGAGTGCTCCTTGGAAGGGAGCATGACAAGACTTCGTCTCTCTTACTTTGGACATGTTATCAGGAGGGACCAATCTCATGCTTGGTAAAGCAGAGGGTCAGCGAAAAAGAGAAGACCCTGGACAAGATGGATTGACACAGTGGCTACAACAATGGACTCTAACACAACAGTTGTGAGGATGGCACAGAACCAGGCAGTGTTTCGTTCTGTTGCACATAGGGTCGCTATAAGTTGGAACCAACTTGACTGTACCTAACAACAACAACATATATATTATATATTTTATATATATATATATAATGTGCAACTGAGGGATCTGCCTCCTAACTTTCTGCCCTAGTCTCCCTTGTGGCCTTAACTCTTCATCTGCTCCTCTCTGGGAGCCTGCTACTCAAGTTAAATGTGTATACCTCTGGGTATACCACCCTTTGCCCCCAGGCTCTTTGTTGATGCTGCTTCTGATTCCTGGTATGCTCTATTTCCAATATCCTTTATGGTGGAGCTTTTAAGAGCGTAGGCTTGGAGTAAACTAGACCTGGATTTGAATCCTGGCACTGCCATTTGTTGGCTGTGTGCTCTTGGGTACTGAACCTCCGGCCTTTACTGACAAATGGGAATGAGAATAGTACCTACCACATAAAGTTTTAATGAGGATTAAATGAGATCGGTTTTAAAAACTCTCCTTTTATGAAATCTTCCCAACTCCCTCACCTTATGGCATCTGCTCCATCCTCTGGACTCGTAAGGCATTTTAATCCATACTTTCTTACAGTAGCTATTACTAAACCAATATTGTAGCTATTTATACAAACGTCTTCTCTTTCAACAGACTTCAAACCTCTTAAGAGTTAAATCTGTGCCATACACAGGATCTGATACAATCCTTGCACAAAAGAGATGTACCATAAATCCTGCTGAATGAGCAAATAAATAAAATTAATTGCTTCCACCTGGCTTGATATTTAACTATCTAACTGAAGTTCCAAGGTAATACCCTCCTGCCCCACTCTAGAAAAATACAGAAATGAGTCATGAATCTCCTGCTGTCCAAAGGTTTAAGATAAGAGAGGACCTCAAAAAGAGAAGCAGAAGTTAATAAAATTGTAAAGAAAAATTTGCAGTGTTATTCTGCTGCTTTTCAACATATTAAGGAAAATGGCATCTTAGAACTAGAAAGGACTCTGGAGATGATTGAATTTAACTGGGACCTATGGAAATTAAATAATTTATCATAGACTTGGGACCAGAATCCACAAATAATGTCCTCTCAAAACCTGGTTTAATTTCACTCTACAACTTTGTGTCTACTCTTCTAAATTTTTCTAAGAATATAATATTTAATACATATATTTTTATTTAAATGGACTTTTAGTATGAAATGTCTCTCATAGTATATTTTTATTCTTTCATAAATAATGTAAACATTTTTTCATATCAGTTCATTTTAATGATGGGGACAATGATAACAATAATTAAAATATACTGAGAGTTTGCCTTGTGCTAGGCATTATGCTTAGTGTTTCACATAAAATGTCATTCAATCCTCATAAAAACTATAAGATAAATAATTACTTGCCCATTTTACAGATGGAAAACATGAGGCTCAGAAGAGATTCAGTGGTTTGGCCAAGATTCCAAAGAGAGTGAATAGCAGAGGCGGGATTCAAACTTAGAACATCCATTTCTTTTTTAGCAGTTGCATAGTATTCAATATATGAGTGCACCAGAATGTATTTAATTATCTCCTATTCTTAGATAAAGGAGCCCTGGTAACACAATGGTTAAGCACTCAGCTGCTAACCCAAAGATTGGCAGTTCAAACCCACCAGAGGCTTAAAGATTTCAGCCTAGGAAGCCCTATAGGGCAGTTCTACTCTTTATAGAGGGTCACTATGAGTCTTAATCAACTTGAGGGCACACAAGAACAACATCAACATTGTTAGATATCTCAGTTGTTTATAGACTTTCTTACTGTCAGAAATAGTGTTGCATTTTAGTTACTTTTAAAAGTATTTCTATGGGACAAATATCTAAATACGATGTTTATGTAATACATTTGCACATTTTATAATCTATCACTTAGATTTTAAAAGATGATGCCAATTTCACTTCCAATTACTTGGGCCTTTCTCCTGACCTCATCTATTCTAGGTACTACCCAATGTTTTTTCCATGATGACCTGCTCTCTCTTGCTTCTATACCAGTTCATGGATAAGATCATTTCTCCTTATCAATTTCAGTGTGAAGTTCATTTACTCTTTTAACAAGGGTGTGGTAAAAGAAAAAAAGAAGGAAATAATAATGTCATGATACTTTATTTTCAGTGTACAAAGCCTGTTCCATTCTTGATTTAGGTATAGGTGGTGGGACTAGGAGGTTAGTAGCAATAAAAAAAAAAAAAAAAGGTTCTTGCTATAAATAACAGGAAGTCATCCTTAGCTAATACATTGACAACAAAATATTTCAAAATATTATAGATATATAATCTAATAATATGGAGATCTTTAATTCTATCATAAGTGAGTAAATGACAAGAGTTTGTATGAATAGTTCAACTTAAATGGTATATTGGTTCAAGGTCCTATTTTTAGAATCACTAGACTGCTTTATTTAATGTTATAATTCTGGGTTCATAGCATAATAAAATTAATCATTACTCTATTACAGAAAACAAGTGATATACATTTAATATATGTAATAGTATTTTGCTTCAGGTACTCATACAGTCTCATATTATACCCTAAATGAATATGAAAAAGAGATACCCATGGGTAGAATTTCCCATAAATGGCAACCTGCTTTGTAACCAGATTCACAATTCGCACTGTCTTTTATTTTCAACAATCTTCTCAAACACTGGCCATCTTTCTGGCACAGATGTCTCTTATATAACTAAATCCCCACACAAGCAAATCACACAGCTCAGGACATCAACACTAAAATGATTCCTTCTGCCTGAGCAATAGTCTCCTCACAGTCAGGGTGTCAATACTGCATATGGCATGGATGGCTTTGATATATTTTCCTGAAAACAAGTGTATACCATAGATAAGAGACATTCCGTGGTGTAATGATACTGAAGCTTTATAGTCTGCGGAAAGCCCTCATTGTTGCCACTATCTCAAGCACACATCTGTGACCTTGTAAGTAAGAAAGTCCAGCACCTCCTCTGTTTATCCCAGGATATAGAATAGGCCATATTTTACTTGAGCGCCCCCCCCCCCCATCTCTGGACAAAAAAAGTGCATAAAATAGTATTGTATAAATGTGATGTGTGTAATTTTATGCATTAATTAAAGAGTGCTGGCAGTAGGAAAAATACCTTAGTAAATCATTGCAAATCATTTAAACAAGTGGTTTAGTAGCCCACAAAGACCTGAAACAGCCTTTTGCAGTAAAGCAATAAACATGATGCAATCCACTGTTAACTAGTCTCAGTTTAATTATCAAGCAGGGATTCTACGTTTCTACCCACTTTGTAGCCTTCAGCTGCTTTCTTGTTATTTATGGCACACATCTAAAGACTGTAAAGCATTATTATGCATGCTATATTACCTACCATCAGGTGCTTGAAAATGTGTTTTTGTATTTCTGTGACTTGATCTCTAGTTACTTATTAATAGCTAAAATTTATTGAGTGCCTACCCTGTGTTAATAATAAATGTTGTTGCTGCTAGGTGCCATCAAGACGGTCCCAATTCATAGCAAACCCATGTGGCAGAGTACAACTGCCCCACAGGGTTTTCTAGGCTGTGATCTTTATAGAAGCAGACTGCCAGGTCATTCTCATGAAACCACTGGGTGAATTCAAACCACCAACCTTTTGGTTAGCAGCCAAGTGCTTAACCATTGCACCACCAGGGCTCCTAAATAATAAATAAGCATTAATTAATGTGAACTTCAAAATAACCCTGTAAGGTAAGTATACTTACCACCTACATTAAACGTCTATATAATATCAGAGGTGAAGAATCTTGCCAGTACAGGTATTATGTTACATTATATTAGTGTTATATTAATACCTATATTTTATTAGAGGTGAATAATCTTGCCAAAAGTCTTATGCCATCATCAATGGCAGAGTTACAACACAAACTCAACTCTTTCTGGCTCCAAAACCCACATTCAGCGTCATGAGACAATGATGCATCCCAAAGGACCAAGTGGATTGGTTGGTTAAACCTTATATATTTAACCAAAACATAGTGAACATTTTGATTTCCATTAAATTCTTAAGTCATTTCCCTTTGCTACATTCAGAAGTCATACAAACACCAAGGAAATACAAGTAACTCTGTTTTCTGAAATCATTTAGATGAGTATTTTTCAACCTCAGCACCACTGACATTTTGGCCTACATAATTCTTTGTTGTGGGGGGCTGTCCTGTGCACCTTAGGATGTTTAGCAGTATCTTTTGTCTCTACAGAGTTAGATAAAAATCATCCCACATGGTCTACAGAATCATCAAAGAAGGAACAACTAAGAGCCAATCATCTAGCTGAATCAGTCTTAGAAACCTTTTCACAAAAACCTGCAAATAGCACGAAGAAGGTTAGGTTGGAGAGGGCTTGTTACCTGTCTCTGGCTATATTATCTTGTTTTGAAGGTGGCAGTTTCACCTTGACAAATACAAATTAAACTGTTAGTCATGATTGTTGTTACCTTATATTAAATGAGCATAGTTCTGAGAATCCACAATTTACAATAAATGAATGTGAGGACAGTATCTTATAATATACTTAGCCATTTTAAAGGCTGCTATTAATATTAAGTACAAAATTCATTAAAATGTTAACAAGATGATAATATAAAGATTGACAGATTTTTATAGTATTTTAAACATTGGTTTTTTCAAATTCTCATTTTATTGTTTATTTTCAAATAATTATTATAACATTATGTTATTTACCTTCCTCTGGGTCTTTAAATAAGTCTACGATATCACTACATATTAAGAAAAAATGACTTTTTAAAAATATTATTCCATTATTCTTCTGCAAAATATTACAAATGTAAGCAGGTTGCACTATTATCACAGTGCCTGCTAGTGCCATGAGGATTATGAGCTTTTCATTTTCTTCAGAGAACTTATGCTCAAAAGTTTAAAGTCAGAGGCCTATAACCAGAGTTATTATGATAATTAATCATATGGAATTCTTCTTAGGTCTGATATCTTTACAGAGCAACAAAATCACATCTACATAAAATGCATATTTTTAAAATCGAAGTCTTGCCTTTAAATTTCCTAAATAGTTTGTCTAAAAAAAAACCATTTGAGGCATCAAATTATGCACCATTTTTATTCCTTATTATCTCCAAACATTTGCATGCCTATTTTAAAATATGCTTGAGTATATGAGAAAATTAAATTTTATATTTTTTCTTGCAGAAGAAGAAGGCGCTGCTGGCTCAAAATTAGTAGAATTCAACACCTGAAATGTTTGTCCAGGTTTTGGGTCACTATAACAGTTAAGAGCCGTGTTTGGTCCCAGATTTAAATATCTGCTTTATCATTTTAGAAGCTGAGAGACATTGGGAAAGTTACTTAATCTCTCTATGCCTCACTTTTCTTATTGTTAAAGTTTACAACATAAAAATAGAATGTAAATTCATAGAGTTGCTGAGAAGATTAAATTCAATGACAGAAGAAACCCAGGAAACATTTAGTATCCATAGGCCTGGATGAAGAACACCTGGTTGCTCAGTGGTTAAGTCGTCCGCTGCTAACTGAAAAGTTGGCAGTTGGAACCCACAAGTGGCTCTGTGGGAGAAAAGACCTGGAGATCTGCTCCCATAAAGATTACAGCCAAGAAAACCCTCTATTATACGGGGTCGCTATGAGTTGGAATTGACTTGACAGCACCTAACAACCGTAACAACAGGCTTTGATATGAATAATAGTCATAACTAACATTTATTTACTGTTCATTATGGGTCAAGCACTTATATTTGTGCAAATAATTCATCATAACAACTCAATGAGCTAAATATTGTAATAACATGTTGTCCACTGTAAAAGTAAGGAAACTGAGGCACAGCAATGTTAAGTAACTTTCACAAGGTCACACAGCTAGTAAGCAACAAACCTCGGATTCAAACTCAGGTAATCTGCTTCCAAGGTCTGCACTCTAACCGTGACACTATACCACAACTCACTACAATGAAATAAATCTCTGATGCCCAGCTACACCAGAAAGTAGCACAGCGTAATGGGAAAAGGGTGAGTTTGAGTTCCAAACAGATAAATTTGTTTTTATTTTTGCCAATTTCCTAGCTATGTGAAATTGGAAGAAAAAACTCAGTGTTCACAGCAGAAGAGTAAGAGCAAATAATTCCTTTTAGGATTTTATGAGGTTTAAATAAAATAATATATTTAGTCCTTGGCCTGGTGTTTGATGTGCTCAATAAATAATAATTATTACAGCAGGGATCAGTCTGCATCAAGTCTTCTGCCTGGTGCCCCTTCTGACCAAAAAATGTTAACCAAAATAGATTAGCACTAGTAAAATCTAGATTTAGAAAGCATTTTTTATCCTCTCAGTGAATTTAAAAGAAATTAAAGTAATTAGGAAATAAACGTTGTATATGACTATGTTTTAACAAAGAAAGGAATGCCAGGGAGATATCATCTGATTTACAAATTGTTGAGCATTCAGATTCAAGATTCACATGTTCTTTTCTTGTTTTATACAAGTACCTCATAAACTAACGAAAATTAAAAAAAAAGAATCCTTGCAATGCTTCTGTTTTCTTATGTTCTTCTAAGTTCTACTTACTGACTAAAATGAGGACTATATAATGTCTCAGCACTAGGATTTATAAGCCTCTGATTACAAAAATTAACACACATTTCCAAACTGTAGACTATCCCTGCATTGTGGCAATACACCTTCAGTATGTCCATACCCAAAGCAAACTGAATTAGTTTTAGCATATATCAACGTATATCAAAGAGTAATCTTCATTTTATGAAGTAGGTTTATACTTGATATAGATTCCATAATAAACATAATCCTAAATAATACAACAAAAATGTATAAGGCATATTTAGCTATTTCTCTTTTTTTAGCCCATGGGGATAGAAAGTCTGGGATAAAATGAGCATACAAATAGGTAATTTTTTCCATTATTAACTTTACCTAATATATCTCTACCTGTGATGTTCACCTATCCTTCATTTTTATTTAAATTTGTTTTCTATCTAAAATGTTCTTACTGCTGCATAAAAGAGAATAAGTCTCCAATAAAATCTTCAGTGATTTTAAAGAAAAATATGAAGAATTATTAAACCCTTTATCACAAAAATAAGTGTTTAATCTGATACAAACATTGCATTAGAATATGTAACAATATCAATAATCATAGTAAAAACCAAAAATGGTATGTAGTTACCCAAGCATTCCCAAGAGCCTGTATATTTTGAGTGATTTTTCAATTTTTCCCTGAGTGTTCATCATCATCTCCATAATATATATTATGAAGTGATGGTCAAGGACTGTGTCTGCCTACTGAAGTACAGTGAAAAATTGGGAAAGGGTATTGATTATTCAAACACCATTCCCATCCCCCAAATACTCTGAATATGCCCTTTCATAAATGCACATTGAAGAGTTTGGTTTCTCTTTGATCATAGAGCCCACAGCTAGACATTGCCATGTGATAGCACAAATCTCTAGAGGGTGCAGTGAAGATACCTAGATTGTATATTTTGTCGAGCAGAGTGTAAATGACTAGGGAAAGCTTTTTATTAAGCATTTTATTTTAAGAGAAGCAGTTATTTATGTTCTATCCACATTCTTCTCCTAAGAAACCTTAAAGGATCTGTCCAGAGTTCTGAAGAGGTTTCGCGGGAGATGGCTGGATACTTCCGGGATGCACTTTACTCTCCTGATGAGTCCAGGAAGCTGTATTTCCAAATCCCAAGTTAAAGATCTTTTAAAGATGGAGGTCAACCTCCATAAAGGACATAGTTATAATTGATTCAAAAATGTATAATTTTATGGACGTAAAAGAGAAACAAAAAGAAAATTTCCCATGTTTCATGAGGGGAATCGCCCAAAACACGTCTAACAAGAGGTAGCATACCTGAACACCTCAAAATTTGTAACATAATGCCCTACAGCTAGAGGCTTCTACAGAAAACCTGAGCTTGTGCCCCAGTAGAGGAAGGGCCACACTTAGCACAACGTAATGCTCCCTTGGGCTCTGCAAACGTCAGCATTAGGAATATGGATGAGCTGTAGCTAAGTCCAGAGAGACTCAGAACAATAAAACCTGATGGAGGGAATGGAGAAGGTGGAAAGGAGAAGCTACTCTCCCATCAGCTTGTGTCACTTTCTTAGCAGGAAGTAAAGTGTTGAAGAATCTATCTGCCTGGCTACTTTCACTTCAACTGAAGCAGCACCTAAGATTGTGCCTAAATAAGCACAAGCGCTTGTTAACCGCTCCTCGATTTCCCTTTATCACAGCACCAACTGGGTGGGAGTGACCGGAAACTCGAACAGCAGGTCGAAGAGCCATCCCAGAGGACCCTACATTTCCCTCTGCAGGTTAGGCTCTGGCCACCGCTAGTCTTCCTGCCTTTGTGCCTGCCCCGGATTCGCTTCCCCAAATGGCTGTAGCCTGGTCTCCCTCCTTGGCATGCCGCTCATGCAGCCGCCCCACGGTAACCAACAGGCTTTGTGTCCGATGGCAAAGAGACATCCACCGAGAGAGGAAAGAGCGGGAGTGCGCAGACTGGGGTTCAGAGAGAGGCACTCTAGCCCCAGTGAAAGAGATGTGCTTTCAGCACCACCCGCTGTCCCCCTCTTCCTGCAGCAATCACGAATGCCCCTGCTGCCAACTCATCTATTGGGAAGCGATTCCTCTTCTTTCTCTCTCCCACTTTTACTTCTCTCTTTTTCTAGCCCTCAGGTGGTGTGGGGGAGCGCAGTCTGCATCCCAAACCTTGCGAACCTGGCCTTAGGGAGTGGGAAGTAGGATCGGTTAGCATGCAGAATCCATTTCTCACTCCTCGCAGCCCTTACCTCCTTCGCCCCATTGCTTGCGCGTCTTTCCCCAACAGGTTTAAACAAGAGCAGCTGCAAATGGAGCAGACTTGAACCTCGCTGGCTCTGGTCACTTCCCGCTTCACCAGCACTCCCCAAAACAAACAAACTGTGAAAACCAGCTAGCTAATAGCTCCTACATCCTTCCCGGGGCCAGGGGACACTTGGGCATACGGACACTTAGCAAGCTTACCCCCCTGTCGGCTGCGCAGCGGGCAGTGAGACGCGGTAGAGCTTGCCCCTGTAAAGTTGGGCCGCAAGGACCAGGGGCGCAGAGCCGGCCTTTCCGGTCCCGAGCTCCCCCCCAAAGATGATCTCAAGCTCATCCGCTACGCTCAGGGCGCGTGGAACAGCCGAGCTGAGGGCGGCGAGCGCAGCAATCTTCCTGCTACTGGCAAAGGGGAGAAGGGGGAAGGGGAGAGAGCGGAGGAGGGAGGGGTGGTAGTTTGTATTTATAGAAAACAGAGTTCTCAGGCAACTTTTTGGTGCCACCAAGTGGCACACCGAGTTCCTTTAGGAACGCAGACTCCTGGATGAATCTGGATGGGTGTACCAGCCCTGCAGCCAGATGCTCACGTGGTGAGAGGAGCTGGAACGTCCCCAGGACTCCCTTTTCCCTTGTGCTCCTTCACATCTCAGCACCTGGGACACAGATCCCTAAGTGAAGAATGAGCCTGTGTTGGGGGAGGGGAGGATGGTACCTGTGCCCTCTTCATACAAGTGGTAGAGGTACCAACGACACTGGGCAGGTGGCAGTCACCTTCTAGGAGTCTAGAGTACCTTGTCCCAGGAGGAAGGTCCTTCTCTCACCCTCCTCACCTCTCTGCACAGTTTACAATATGCTCAGCTCTGACTCTAAAACCTGCTGCCATTTTGAATGCCCAACCTTTAAATTGGAATGTCACTCATTTTCCTTGTGCCAGAGCCAAATCCAGATTATCTCCCAATCCCTCAAATTCAAAGAACTTCGTAGCTTGCCATCAAACCTCCTTCTTCAATTGCTACGTTAAAGAAAGAATGTGATGAGGCTCTGTGGATCAGAACCTCTCAAGACAACTCTGAAAACCTCAAGTCCCCTTGGCTGCAGATTGGGTCTCTAATCATCCTCCTCACCCATTTCCACAGAACAGGCCGTATGCATTACCCCAACAGCAAAGCTAGGCGCTTGGAACTGCCTCTGATACTTTGAGACAGAACGTCCTGAAGCTTCTTTTATCCAGATTTTCCTGGTGCCCTTCCTTCCTTATATGCAGATCCTCAAATCCATACAATCATAGACACTACTGAGTGGAACCTTAGTGATCATCCACCTGAGAACAACCTCTGGGTTTTGCAGATGGAGAAACAGGGTACACAAATGTTAAGGGACTTCTTCAAGGTCACACATTTTCCCAGAGGCCAACCCAGTGCCTACTCAGGGTGGGACTGAATGAATACAGTGATGGCAGACCTGACTGTCAGGCTCTTGCTCCTTACACCACCCTACACAGCCCAGTCAGTCATATTGGACTCTCTTCTTTCTCTCTCCCCACATCCCCATCTCAGTCACCATCCTTTTGCCAAAGTTCCATAAAGGAACCTAAAGTAAAGATGCCTTCCTATTCTCACTGGGAGTATATGAACCTGAATTTGTAAGTCCAGAGCTGCAGATGTACTCCTCGAAAATGGCCCCTAGTTCAAAAAACCTCTCCCTCACAGTAGCACAGTCATGTTGTCGAACTGTCATTTTAGAATTGGATCCCTGGCATTCGCACTGACCAGGTGTCTCATTTGCTCCCTCTCTCCAGGATAAATCACCAGCAAGTGCTCCTATCAGCCCCTAAAACATCTAATGTCCTAGGAGATAGAGCAACACGCACCCCCCTCTTTTGCGGAATGCACGCCTTCGTGCACATGTATCGGTATGCAAGAGAGAGAGAGAAATATCCAAACGCCTCCTTTGGCTCAGATCTCTATTTTTTCTGCTCTGATTTTTTTTTTTTTTTTTTTTTTAGTTCGTTGTCTATGGAAACGAGCCCACTTAAATGCCTCATTTATGCAAATAAAAGCAAAACGATCTTCATACACCTCCTATTGGAGCGACGCCGCGGTAGCCTGGTCTCCTGACTCAAAATTAATGTCTGATTCACCCAGCACACGTCCTTGCAGGGTGACTTTCCTAAACTTGCAGGACCTCGTAGCGTCCCTGGCTCCACCAGCCGGCCACCTGCCCGCCACCTGCCTGCCTGGGTCCCTTTCGCCCAAGCTCCCGCCCCTTGACTGACTGCTCTCCATCCCTGAGCTGGGGGAGGGGCTCTGGCCGCATTCTACCTTCTTGGTGACTCCAGAGCTGACAGAGAAAGAAAACCGCGCGGTGCTTACCAGGTGCAAGCCCTGAGCCTGGCGCCCCCCGCCAACCACTCCTCGAGGGCTCCCTGCGCTCTCTTAGCGGCCTTGTTGTCTGCAGCTGCAGCGCTAGTGGCGGCGACGGAGGCAGCGGTGGCGGCAGGCAAAGCGGCTGCCGGGCGGGCGGCGGTGGCGCTCGCTCTTTTGCGCTAGCGCCTGCAGCACGTGCTGCGCTGGGCAGACACAGCTGGAAGCGCAACGCAGCGACTGTCCGCTCCTTCTGCAGAGCGCGGTCAGGGGCGGCAGAACTGCCAGGACACAGACTCAGTGGGTGACAAGGGTATCGAAGCCTCGTGGTCTCGGGGTTCAAGCGAGGGTCGCCTCGGGCTCCCTCTGCAGCTCCTCAGCTTCCCTTGGGGAGCCGCGGAAGGAGGAAAGCTGTGTAGGGAGGCGTGGGTGGTGTGTCACTCAGAGAGAAGCTGGGGGAGCAGGTAGATAATAAGCTTCTCCTTGACGATGGCACTTAAACCCCTGACAATGATCGGGAGAAGGGGAGTCACTGCTGGAGAGTAGAGTGATCCAGGAAGTCAGGGAACCCCAAGATGATTCAGAGGCGTGAGTGGTTAGAAAGAGAAGTCTCTTTTTAATGACATTACTTATTAATAATGCCATCTTGCATTTGTCTGCACTTCTTACAAACGATCATCTCTACGTACATTAAAATTTCTTCTTCCCTAGCAGTTATTAAATGTCTTTTACTTCCGCAAATGCCTTTGCTTCCCTTCCCACCTTCCCACCTCCATAACTGTCCAGGATTGTCTGAAATGCTGAGGTTATCTTTAAACTCCAAGAAGGAACTTCATTTCTGCCTCCGAAAAAAAGAGATTGGTATAAGTGTATGGCATAATTTAAAGAAAAGAAAGACATTGCAGCAATATTAGCTTTATTATTCCAATTATATTTCCCTAACTAAATTTTGGGAGCCAGATGCTTGCAGCAGCTAGATGGAATACTAAAAGATGAAGGCACCGAAGTGAAGGGGGTTGGTCCTAATGCATGCATAACTAATGCCGTTTATTAGTTTCCCACCAGACCCTAGACAAAAGGCAAGTTTTTCTTTGATAGCTGCAGGATTCAACAACAAGGAGAAAACAAAGTATATGTAGCTACAGCATCTTCAGTAGCTTTACGATGGAAATATTTCTTCTCCCCATTTGCAAGTCTCCTCTGATGGTGGCATTGTTAATTTTTGAGGTTCTTTGATTCCAATCCACAAAGCATGTTTTGGTCCTCTGTAATGAGGTGAGCAAAGCTGTGGTAGGTCATACTGAATAAGAAAGATGAGAAAGGAAGATGGCGTAGATGGGAAAATACAAAAACTGTGAGAATTCTCAGAATAATAAAGGGGAAAATATGAATAGATGATTCTGGTGACGTGATTAAGTCTCTTATATAAAGTGGTTTATTGGTCCAATTGGCTGGGACATTGGAGAGGATGACAAGATCGGAGTAATGATCCTTGTGTGGGCCACTTAGCTTTTTGTGAACACAGGACACCCCAAGTTCTCCATACTTCCTCACTAGTCGGACCTGGGTCAAAGCACAAAAGTGAATGGCTGAGGCTAGGCAAGAAGAGGTTCTCATGATGAGCTTTAAGTCCTTTAACTATTCAATGGCTTCCACATATCTCCTGTCCTTCTGTCTCCTAGGGTTATGCTGAGAATTGGATGAGATAAGACCAGACATGTCAAAGCATGTCAAAAACGATAAAGCACTTACATTAGATTCTTAGGGCTGCCATAACAATATATCATAAACTGGGTAGCTGATAAGAGCAGACCCTTATTCTCTCACAGTTCTGGAGGACAGAAGTCTGAAATCAGGGTGTTGGCCATGTTGCTTCCTTTTGAAGGCTCTGCAGAAGAATCTGTTCCATGCCTCTCTCCGAGCTTCTGGTGATGACCAGTGATTCTTGGTGTCCCTTATAGATACAGCACTTCAATCTCTGCCTCCATCCTCACCAGGCTATCTTCCTCTACGAATCTCTGTCTCTGTGTCTCTTCTCTTTTATAAGGACACCAGTCATATTGGAGTAGGGCCGACCTACTCCAATATGACATCATGCTAACTTAACTGGTAACATTTTCAAAAATCTGTATTTCCAGAAAAGGTCACATTCACAGGTGCCGGAGGTTAGGACTTCAACACATATTTTTGGAGGGCACAATTCAATCTGTAACAGCACCTCGTATACGTAATGCATGGTTCACATATCCATTTCCTAAGCTATAAAACCTAAAATGCAAGGGGCATTCCGCCATGTTGAATAATAGTAATATTTCCAGATGAGAAGGAAAACATAATTATATAATCTTAAATGCTCAGTGATATTTTAAAATATATGCTTACCTTATAATTGTAAAGTGCTGAATTAGATAAATTAAAAGGAACATAGTAACAATGTTTTAAGTCCTAAAGTTAAGTCCTGATTATTAAATACTCAAGGGTATGATTTTTACTTTAAGAAAAACTATCAAAGATCAAAACATTGGAATTCTTGTGAAGAAGAGTAAAATAAAAATATAAAACTCATTTATACTGACAATTGCTCAAACTTTAAATTTGGAATTTTTATTGGCTCCTCTCTTTACCTCACACATGATAATTTGTCAGGAAATCCTTTTGGCCCTACCTCCAAAATATATCCAGAATTCAGCCTCTCCTAACTGCCTTTTCAGGTATCTTGTCGAATCAAGCCAACATCATCTCTTACCTGGTTTACAACAATAACTTGCAAACTGGTCTTTCAGCTTCTTCACTTGTTGCCTACTGGCTATTTTCAACACCACAGCCAAAGTGAACTTTTTAAGAAGTTATGGTAAATCAAAACCCTCCAGTAACTTCCCATTTCACTCAGAGTAAAAGCCGAAGTTTTTACGATGGCCCTAAATAATCTTATCCCACCCTGTTACCTTTCTACAGTCATTTCCTAGTACTTTACCCCTTTGCTCCATCTACTTCAGCTACCATGACCTCCTCACTATAACTCAGACATGATTAACAAGACTTTTGCATTAACTGTTTCTTTTGTGTGGAAGGTGTGGTTGCCAAATAATCGCTGGGTTAGCTCTCTCACATCTTTCAGATCTTTGCCAAAAGCTCACCTTCACAATGAGAACTTCCCAGACTATCCTATTCAACACTGTATGCTATTTTCCCTCCCAATCCCAGTGCTCCAGGACCCCTTACCCAGCTCTCTATTTATCCCCATAGTACTAAATACATTCCAATATACCATATAATTTACTCAATTATTATATTTATCGTTTATTGTCTGTCTTTCCTCCCCTCCCCCCATTGGAATGTAAACTCCTCAAGGAAAGGAATCTTTCTTTCATTTATGTGTCCTAAACACTCAGAAAAATATTGTAGCACATAGAAGTGACTCAATAAATATGTATGAACAAATAAATTAGTATTTATGAAACTGTAAGTGTCCCTGCTACACACTACCATTCCAAGCTGGCAGCACCAATGGTAAATTATGGGAATGTTTGCAAGAGGCCTGGAAGACTACTGAGTGACAGCTTTGTTTTCCATCTGGGTACACTCAAGCACCTCTTGTTTTCTGCTTTTTAAATTTGTGTTTCTTAGACTTAGTCAGTTCATATTCTGTAGTCTAAAAAGATCACTGCGATTCTAAATGTTTTGAAGCTATGTGGTTATCTGAACCCATCTAATAAAATATTAGAAGTGGCTTTTAAAAATAATTTGAGAGCATTTATTTGTTTTTCACTCATTTAGTGGATACTATCAAAATCTGGAGACCCTGGTGGCATAGTGGTCAAGAGCTACAGCTGCTAACCAAAAGGTCGGCAGTTAGAATCCACCAGGAGTTCCTTGGAAACTCTGTGGGACAGTTCTACTCTATCCTATAGGGTCTCTATAAGTCGGAATTGACTTGATGGCAAAGTGTTTGTTTGTTTGTTTGTTTTATCAAATATCTTTTTTTTTTTTTTTGCCAGTTACTATGCAAGGCATTGAAATAAAATGATGAACAATAAATACTTGTTTGCCCTTAGAAACCTGTGTTGTTGTTAGGTGCCGTCAAGTCAGTTCTGACTCATAGCAACACTAAGCGCATCAGAACGAAACACTGCCCGGTCCTGCGCCATCCTCACAATCGTTATGCTTGAGCCCACTGCTGCAGCCACTGCGTCGATCCATTTCATTGAGGGTCTCCTCTTTTTCAATGACCCTGTACTTTACCAAGCACGATGTCCTTCTCCAGGGACTGAGCCCTGCTGATAACATGTCCAAAGTATGTGAGATGTAATCTCACCATCCGTGCTTCTAAGGAACATTCTGGTTGTACCTCTTCCAAGACAGATTTGTTTGTTCTTTTAGCAGTCCCTGGTATGTTCAATATTCTTCGCCAACACCACAATTCAAAGGCGTCAGTT
This sequence comes from Dugong dugon, assembly GCA_030035585.1. Lineage (NCBI taxonomy): Eukaryota > Metazoa > Chordata > Mammalia > Sirenia > Dugongidae > Dugong > Dugong dugon. The sequence continues at coordinate 57,240,447 of CM057467.1, read as the reverse complement.
CTTCTTCAGTCGTCCTTATTCTTTGTCCAGCTTTCGTGTGCGTATGAGGCGATTAAAAGCACCATGGCTGGGGTCAGGTGCACCTTAGTCTTCAGGGTGACATCTTTGCTTTTTAACACTTTCAAGAGGTCTTTTGTAACAGATTTGCCTAATGCAATGCGTCCTTTGATTTCCTGACTGCTGCTTCTATGGGTGTTGATTGTGAATCCAAGTAAAATGAAGTCCTTGACAACCTCAATCTTTTCTCCTTTTATCATGATGTTGCTTATTGGTCCAGTTGTGAGGATTTTTATCTTCTTTATGTTGAGGTGTAATACATACTGAAGGCTGTAGTCTTTGATCCTCGTCAGTAAGTGCTTCAAGTCCTCTTCACTATCAGCAAGCAAGATTGTGTCATCAGCATAAAGCTGGTTGTTAATGAGTCTTCCTCCAAACACGATGCCCCATTCTTCTTGATATAGCCCAGCTTCTCAGAATATTTGCTCGGCATACAGATTGAATAAGTGTGGCAAAAGAATACAACCCTGACACACTCCTTTCCTGACTTTAAACTATGAAGTATCCCCTTGTTCTGTTCGAATGACTGCCTCTTGATCTACGAACAGCTTCCTCATGAGCATAATTAAGTGTTGTGGAATTCCTATTCTTTGCAATGTTATTCATAATTTATTATCATCCACACAGTTGAATGCATTTGCATAGTCAATAAAACACAGGTAAACATCTTTCTGGTATTCTCTACTTTCAGCCAGATCCATCTGACATCAGCACTGATACCCCTCATTTCACATCCTCTTCTGAATCCAGCTTGAATTTCTGGCAGTTCCCTGTCAACATACTGCTGCGACCGCTTTTGAATGAACTTCAGAAAATTTTACTTGCATGTGATATTAATGATATTGTTCGATAATTTCCACATTCTGTTGGGTCACCTTTCTTGGGAATAGGCATAAATATGGATCTTTTCCAGTCAGTTACCCAGGTAGCTGTCTTCCAAATTTCTTGGCATAGACGAGTGAGCACTTCCAGAGCTGCATCCATTTGTGGAAACATCTCAGTTGGTATTCCATCAATTCCCGGAGCCTTGTTTTTCACCAATGCCTTCAGTGCAGCTTGGACTTCTTTCGTCAATACAATTGCCTCTTGGTCTGAAATGGTTGAACACAGACCAATTCTTTTTGGTGCAGTGACTCTGTGTATTCCTTCTATGTGCTTTTTTTTTTTTTTTTAAATTTTTTTTATTGTACTTTAGTTAGATGAAGATTTACAGAACAAACAGTTTCTCTTTAAAGAGTCAGTACACATATTGTTTTATGACTTTGGTTAAGAACCCCACGATGTGTCAACACTCTCCCATCTCGACCTTGAGGACTTTTTATTGGTTAAAATATACATAAAGTTACACCATTTTGAAAGTCTCTGCATGTACAATTCAGTGACATGGATTACATTCTTCCAGCTATGCTGCTATTCTCACTATCCTTATCCAAATTATCCCATTCCCATCACCATTATCTTCAACTCACTGTCCCCTAGGCTTCCCATCAAAACTTTTGAGTTGCTGTTGTCAATTTGATCCCACATAGATAATTCTTTTTTTTTTTTGTACCTTAGATGAAGGTTTGCAGAATAAATAGTTTCTCATTAAACAGTTAGTACACATACTGCCCTATGACAATGGTTAACAACCCCACGACATGTCAACACTGTCCCTTTCACCAGCTTTCCTGTCCCTCTTGCCTTCTAGTCCTTGTCCCTGGACTGCTGTGGCTTATTAGTCCTGTTTTGTTTTATGAGGCTGTCCAATCCCCAGCTGAATGGTGAACTTTGGGAGGGATTTCATCACTGAGCTAAAAGGGTGTCCAGGGACTATACTCTTGGGGTTTCTCCAGTCTGTGAGGCCAGTAAATCTGGTCTTTTTTTTTTTTTTTTTTTGTGAGTGAGAATTCTGTTCTACATCCTTTTCCAGCTCTGTCCAGGACCCTCTATTGTGATCCTGGTCAGAGCAGTCAGGGGTAGTAGCCTGGCACCATCTAACTGTACTGGACTCAGTCTGGTGGAAGCCATGGTAGCTGTGGTCCATTAGTCCTATGGACTAATCTTTTCCTTGTAATCTTGTTTTCTTCATTCTCCCTTTCTCCCGAAGGGGTGAGACCAGTGGAGTATCTTAGATGGCTGCTCACAGGCTTTTAAGACCTCAGACGCTACTCACCAAGGTAGAATATAGAACGTTGTTTTTATAACTGTGTTATGCCAATTGAGCTAGATGTTCCCTGAGAACATTGTCCCCACAGCCCTCTGCCCAGCAAGTCATTCCCTCAGGGAGTTTGGAAGTGTCCATGGAGCTTCCATGACCTTTGCTTGTACAAGTTGTGCTGGCTTCCCCAGTAATGTGTACTGTCTTACCCTTCACCAAAGTTACCACTTATCTATTTAGTCTCCCCCATCCCTCCCATCCCTCATAACCAACAAAGATTGTTTCTTTTTGTGTGTAAACTTTTACATGAGTTATATTGTAGAGGTCTCATACAATATTTGTCCTTTTGTGATTGACTTATTTCACTCAGCATAATGTCCTCCAGTTTCATCCATGTTATGAGATGCTTCGCAGATTCATCATTGCTCTTTATCTTTGCATAATACTCCATTGTGTGTATGTACCATAGTTTGTTTATGCATTCATCTGTTGATGGGCATCTAGGTTGTTCCCATCTTTTTGCTGTTGTGAATGGTGCTTCAATGAATATGAGTGTGCATATGTCTATTAGTGTGACGGCTCTTATTTCTCTAGGATATATTCCTAGGAGTGGGATTCTATTTTGTAGTGCTTTTTGTGTGGTGCTGACATTTTCTTTGTTCCTTTTACTCTCCTGTGCTGAGTTCCTTTCGTTTGTGGATTTTTTTTTTTTTTTAATTTCTTTCATTTTTGTAGGTTTTGTTTTTACTGAGACTTCATGTTTTTCTTCTTTATTTTGATGAGTAGGTTTGTTAACTTTCTTTGTGGCTACCTTGAAATTTACCCTTATCTTCCTAGATTTGTACCAGTCTATTACTACTTGGTATTGCTTGACTTCCTCTCCATTAGAAGGTTCTATACCTACACCATTTATTCCCTCTTTTATTGTTCTGATGTTGTTTTCATTTACAGATTAACCTCTCTGGTTCCCTTTTGTAATTCTTTTGGTTTTGCATAGTCCTGAAGAGTTCATTTCCTAGGTTGGTATCTGGCTAGTACAATCCTGTGTCCTATATTCAGCCTCTGGTCTGATATTGTTTGTTCTCAGATCAAAGGACTTCCTTTAATAAGTCTTGTAAGTTCATTTTGGTTTTTACATAGTCCCTTAATTTCTGTTTATCTGGAAATGACCTTATTTCACCATCATGTTTGAACAAGAGTTTTGCAGAATATATTATTCTTTGGCTGGCAATTTTTTTCTTTCACGGTTTTGTATATGTCATCCCATTGCCTTCTTGCCTGCATTGTTTCTGCTGGATAATCTGAGCTTAGTCTTATTGTTTCTTCTCTGTATGTGACTTTTTTTCTTGAGCTGCTCCCAGGATTCTTTGTCTTAGGTTTTAGCAAGTGGGTTATGATATGCCTTGGGGATTTTCTTTTGGGGTCTGTCCTATATGGGGTTCGTTGAGCTTCTTGGATGGCCAGCTTTTTTCATCTTTCATGATATTGGGGAAGTTTTCTGTCGGCAATTCTTCAATGTTCCTCTCTGTGTTTTCTGTTTTATTGCCCTGTTCCAGAACTCTGATCACTCACAGATTTTTGCTTTTGATTGTATCTCACATAATTCTCAGGGTTTCTTCATTTTTCTTCATTCTTTTTACTGATTTTTCCTCAAACAGAGTTGTATCCAACTGTTTGTCTTCAGTTTCACTGATCCTATCTTCCATCGTTTCAAACCTGCTCCTCAGCCCTTCTATGACACTGTCCATTTCTGAACTCTTGTTATCTTTTGGATTTCTAATCGTTATTTTTGTATGATTTCTAGTTGTGAATTTATTTTAGCATTTTGTTCCTGTATTATTTTCTTGAATTCTTCCATTGTTTTTTGTCTTTATTATCCATGAATTTGTCTGCCTTTTCCATTAATTTGTCTATTTTTTCCTCATTTTTGTCTGTTTTTTGCTTCAACTCTTAGATAATTTTGAATATTAGAGATTTGAATTCCCTATCAGTTAGGTCTAGTGCCTTTTCTTCTACTGGAAGGTCATCTGGTGTTTTATTTTGGACACCTATGGAACCATCCTGTCTTGCTTTTGTAAATGTTTTGATATTGTCTGCTGTCTTCGGGGCATTCAGTGGTTATTTTCCTTGTTTATTGATTGTAGATTTGTTTGTTTTGTCCTGTTTTTGTTTTATTTGGTTATGTCTGAGCAGGCAGGCTATTCATTCTTTGTTGTTTGCTCCTCTGTGGACATGATACTTTTCACTTCCTTCTCCAATGGGCAGGGTCAGTCACTCAGGTATAGTACAGCAGGGCAGGTCCAGCTGAAGGGGAGTTGCTGGGATAGGTTTTTTGTGGCATGTACTAGGGCTGACTGTACATTGCTTGGGAGCGTGACGTTCAGCACATGGTGCAGGTCGGCATGAAGGAGGGGGTAGATTGTGATGTGTGGAGCTAAGATGGGTATGGGAGAGAGGAGAGAGGAACAGGAGTCAAAGACATACACACAAACAAAACAGAGTGCTAAAGGAGCTTGCTATTGGAGTGGAGAGATGAAGACTGAAACATGGGGGAAAACAAAATTTAAAAAAAGGGTAAAACAAAAAATGAATAAATTGAGAAACTGGAAATGAAGAAAGACAAAAAGGGAGTAAGAGAGAGACGAAAACCAAACAAAGAAATGAAAAAAAAAAAAAAAACCCAAAACAAACAAGAAAAAAGAAATGTCCTCAGGGATGTCCTTGTGGGTCTGTGCAGAGTAAGGGTCTAGCTTCCAAGCCACGAGGTTCTGCCCGGCTAGAAGGGGCTCCCAAGCCAAGAAAAGAAAAAGAAAACAAACAAATCAAAACAGGACAAACCAGAGCAAACATACAAACAAACAAAAAAGCGCCAGGGTCCTACCAGCATGGCGTCATGGGCTGGGAAGCAGTTTCACAGTTGAGCGGTATTTCGTAGCCTTTCAGGAAGAAGCAAAGATGGTGCATGGAGCCAGGTATTTGAGAGAAAGATGGGAAGGTGGTGAGAGGTAAAGAAGAAAGCTAAGAAAGCAGAAAAAAGCAATACCAGCAGCCAACAAATGGCACTCAGGGAGCTGGCCAGTGCAGGCAGGTAGAATCCAAGTGGCACTGGGGGGAAGCTCGTGCTTTCAGGCCAATAGACTGTGGCTGCAGGAAGCAGAGGAGGCTAAATGGGGGTGAAGAAGGGTGGGGGGTGGGAAAGCCCATATCATAGGTTACTGGCTGTTCTGTCTCCTGCTGGAGGCTCTGTGAAGCTGCTTTCTGGTACCTCCTGTTTGCTGATATCCAATAGAGTCCAAGATGGCGGATCCATGCTGCGGTAGCTGATAGGGGACCTCTGCATGTATCTCTGTTCATGCTCTTTTCTCGGTCAGTTTCTTATTCCTTTCGGTGCTTGGCTGAGTTCTTTATCTCTTCATTTGATGGTTAGGGTTTTCAGAATTGATGTGTGACTCTGTTTGACTTAGTTTTTCTGATCTTTGCAGCAGAGGGACGGCATGGTGCTTCTGACTATAACGCCATAAGGCCCGGAAGTTCTCCATCTGCTTTTGATGCTTCCTGTATCATTTAATATTTTCCCCATAGAATCCTTCACTCTTGCAACTCAAGGCTTGAATTTTTCTTCGGTTCTTTCAGCTTGAGAAATGCCGAGTGTGTGCTTCTCTTTTGGTTTTCTATCTCCAGCTCTTTGCACATGTCATCATAATACTTTACTTTGTCTTCTCCAGCAGCCTTTTGGGATCTTCTGTTCAGCTCTTTTACTTCATCATTTATTTCTTTTGCTTTAGCTACTCAATGTTCACGAGCAAGTTTCAGTCTCTTCTGACATCCATTTGGTGTTTTCTTTCTTTCCTATCTTTTTAATGACCTCTTGCTTTCTTCATGTATGATGTCCTTAATGTCATTCCACAACTCTTCTTGTCTTCAGTCATTAGTGTTCAAAGCATCAAATCTATTATTGAGTTAGTCTCTAAAGTCAGGTGAGATATACTAAAGGTTGTACTTCAGCTCTCATGGACTTGTTCTAATTTTCTTCAGTTTCAAATTACATATGAGCAATTGATGGTCTATTCCACAGTCAGCCCCTGGCCCTGGTCTGACTGATGATATTGAGCTTTTCCATCGTCTCTTTCCACAGATGTAGTTGATTTGATTCCTTTGTATTCCATCTGGTAAGGTCCATGTGTATAGTCACCGTTAATGTTGGTGAAAAAAGGTATTTGCAATGAAGAAGTCATTGGTCTTGCAAAGTTCTATCATGTGATCTCTGGCATCATTTCTATCACAAGGCCATATTTTCCAACCACCAGTCCTTCTTCTTTGTTTCCAACTTTTGCATTCCTATCACCACTAATTATCAATGCATCCTGATAGCATGTTCAATCAATTTTAGACTAAAGAAGTTGGTAAAAATCCTCAATTTCTTCATCTTTGGCCTTAGTCGTTGGTGTATAAATTTAAATAGAATTGTATTAACTGGTCTTCCTTGTAGGAGTATGGATAGTATCCTATCACTATCAGCATTGTACTTCAGGATAGATCTTGAAATGTTCTTTTTGATGATGAATGCAATGCCATTCCTCTTTAACTTGTCTTTCCTGGCATAGTAGATCATATGACTGTCAGATTCAATATGGTCAATACCAGTCCATTTCAGCTCACCAATGCCTAGGATATTGATGTTTATGCATCCCATTTCATTTTTGATGATTTCCAATTTTCCTAGATTCATACTTTGTACATTCCATGTTCCAGTTGTTAGTGGATGTTTGCAGCTCTTTCTTCTCATTTGCAGTCATGCCACATTAGCAAATGAAGGTCCTGAAAGCTTGACTCCATCCATGTCATTAAGGTCGATTCTACTTTCAGGAGGCAGCTCTTCCTCTGTTGTCTTTTGAGTGCCTTTCAACCTGTGGGGCTCATCTTCTGGCACTATAAGGTTGTCACTGGCTAATTCTTTTCAAAAAATAGACCGCCAGGTCCTTCTTCCTAATCTTAGTCTGGAAGCTCAGTTGAAACTTGTCCACTGTGGGTGACCCTGCTAGTATTTGAATACCTGTGGCATATCTTCCAGCATCACAGCAACACACAAGCCCCCACAGTATGACAAACGGACAGGCGCATGGGGGTTAGAAACCTATAGTAATTAGTTATATATGTCTGAATGTGCAGAGCAGTGAATTACTTAACATGGCCTTTCTAGCCGTGATTCAGTGGGACTATACAAGTCAGGTGCTTATGGCCTACCAAGGGGATTGGACAGTTTGCTGCTAATGTAAATAAGGTATGAGGAAACTGTAGTGGTTAAGGTTATCAGCTTGGCTGGGCCATGATTTTCACTGGTTTGGCAATTATGTAATGATGTAGTTTGGCAGTTATATAACGATGTAGTCATCCTCCATTTTGTGATCTGATATAATTATCCTCCATTTTGTGATGTGTTATAAATCCTATCCTCTATGCCTGTGGTTATGGTCCCATTTGGGTGTAAGCTGTCAATTATGTTAATGAGGCAGGATTAGGGTGGGATATATCTAGTAAGTCACCACCTTATTAGAGGGTGTAACTCAAGTCACCACCCTTACTCTAGTCATCACCCTTACCAAACTTATTGAAATCACACACTTTCACCACCTTACTCAAGTAAGGGGAGTTTCCTTGAGAATATACAGTATAGATGAATGCTCTGGCAAAGTTCTCTCTCTTGCTGTGGATCCTATATCTGGCTTGTCATCATCTGGCCTCCAGTTCTTGGAACTTGAGCCAGCAGCCTATCGTGTGACCTAATTCACCAGCTTCTACAGCCTTGTGAGCCATCAGTCTGTCATCCAACATGCTAATTTGGGTTTATGAGTTAGGAGAAGCCTCATGCCTGATACCTGACCCACAGCTTTGGGACTTGTCAGCCTCCACAACTGTGTGGAGCCATTTCTTTGACAGTTCATGGATTCTGTGAGACGTTGCAGCAAATTATGGAATCCAAAGACAGGAGGAAAAGGAGGAGTAGTTGATGTTAGAGATGGTGGAGTAGGGTGCATACTTTGAGCCTGGAATCTCTGCATTAGAACCTCCTAGACCCAAGAAATAGACAGATTTAACACCAGAAACGGCACAAGATGGCGAGAAGCAGCAGCAAGTGTGGCAGAGAACCAGCAGAAGCAGAATCAGGAGATGGGCACAAAACAGTGCTGTGGGCTTTCCAGCCCATGAAGCAAGGCAGCTACTGTGGGTGTGCTGACCCACCGAGTGAGAGAGCTGAGCGCCTTCAGGCCAAGGCTTACTGGTGGAGTGGGGTGCCCCTGTGTACTTATTGGTGGAACTAAAGAGATTTGTAACACTTGCCTAAGCAAGGCAGAGGCTGGGCCAAAGGGTTGAGGTCTAGAGAGGCCTGACTGTGGACACACTTGAGTAGAGGCTGTCCTGATCCAAGAACTGTATCCTGAGACATTTGTGATCCTGAATTTTAACCTGCTACTTCCCTAATAAACTCAAAAATCTTAAGTATTGTCTGTGAGTTTTGTGTGGCCATTGCAATGAACATGGAACCTAGCAGAGAAGTACAGAGTGTCATGGGAGGGATGCCTAGTGTCAGAATTGCTAAAAAGTTTGGAAAGAGGAGGTATGTGTGACTCTGCCTCATAGGAATCAGCCTTGGGCTAATGCTGATGGTGATGGTGATTCTCCTCTCTTCCCCTCGTGAAGATAAAGGAGGTCAGATGCTGCTGCCAAACCATTTTTACAGAATGCATATATGTTTAAATTAATTCATGCATGCATTCATTAAATATTTATTGAACTCCCACATATCAGTATGACTAGGTATTGGGGATGCAATGGTGAATTAAATTGGATTAGTCCTTGCCCTTATGGAGTTTAAATCAAGTCAGGGGGTCAAAATAAAAATAAAAAACTAAGTAATAGGTCTTGAGACTGTTGGTAGGTGCTATGAAATGGACACAGTACAGTTATAGAGAATAGCATGGCATGAGGAGGGGTTAGGTATCTAGTTTGGATAGAGTAGTAAAAAAGTTCTCTCTGAGAAAGTAATATCAAGGCAAGACTTGAAAGAATGACCTGTGCAAAATGTGGTGTGTATGTTCATGTGGAGAGGGGAGATGGGCTGAGCAGAGGGACAGCAGGGAAGGAAGAGGGTTCAGAGGCAGAGGGAACAACATATGGAACTTCAGAGGCAGGAGAATGATTGCCATGTTTGAGAAACTGAAAGACATTGCTGTAGATGAAGCAGAGCTTAGAAAACTTTGCAGCTTTGCTCTCTCTCAATTTGCTCAACGACCAACTAGAGACTGTCACTTTATGTGATTTATTTAATAAATGTACTTATTTTATAAATGAGATTGAGGACATACATGTATACGTATATATGAAAATCATTAAATTAGAAAATGAAAACCATGCTGAAAGAGAAAGTGACAACCACCCAAGTGATTTTGACTAACATCGGTGTCTGTGGTCTACCAGAAAATATGTAGCTATTAGTTTCCTAGCAAACAATGAAAAAAGGGAAAGTATCTTACTTAACTCTCATTACCTGATATAAGAAAATGAGCCAACTCTTAGAGACTTTTGGTGCTGGTGGTAGCGTTAATAGATACTAATGTTATTATATAGGCCCTTACATAAAGGGGTCTTAAAACTTAGTAAAAATGTCTTCAACAAAGATTTCACATTTTATTTTAAAATATATATATATTTTTAATATTGCTTGGCCTTTTATGAAAATTCAATATAAAGCCCATGCATAACTTGGAAATTTAACTCAAAGCAGTGGTTCTTAGGGGTCTAGGTTCACTTATCTATTCTCTAGGCAGGAAAGACCTAGACTATGACCCTGGGAATATTTATGTTTGTCGGGATACTGGGTAAAAATAGAACAATGAGGGCGCTCGATTCCCTCAGTGGTTAAGGAACTAGAACTACCTCAGTGAGTGCTTTTTGGGATTAAGCCCTGCCTAAGCAGTCCTCTTAGCACATCTATGGCAAATGTAGAGAAACTTGTCTTCCCTCTGTGATCCTTGGTCATGCCCAGCTCTCTCAGCACAAGAAGCAAAGTACTTTATCCATAGCCCAGAATGAAAATGTATATCTAGTTCCACTGTGTGCCCCACGCAAGGGTGTGGTAGAGTGTCTACTGAACTTCAAGCCTAATAGGTTGGCTTTTGAAAACTAGCTCTGGCTCTTACTTAAGGAACTTGGACAACCTACTGAACCTAGACACTCATTTCCTTATCTGGAAATAGGAAAATGTAAAAGATAATTTTAAAAATAAACATTTATCTATTAGTTATGTATAAAGTCCCTGTGCAGACTGAAAAATGTTACAGAGATCCCAGGCAAATCATGCTTCTTTCTCACATTTCCTTGCAATCTAGTTATTTTGTCCAGTATGATACTACATGTGGGCAATTATCTTGTTAATAGCATTCAATTATTAGGGTCATAAATAGCAAAGGAAATCTCCTGTCTGAACTCTGTTTTGATATTAATAAGAATCTCATTTTCCTTCTCTAGAACACGGATAATGCCACTTATTTAGTAGACTTCATGCTCAGATGAATGGTAAGGGGTGTGAAGAAATTGGTATAGTCCCTGAAATGTGGTGAGTACATGGCATTTCATGATGATAATGATGGATATTATTTTAATATTCATTTTTTTATATCTGGTACATTAGAATGGCCAAGGCACTGGACATATACTTTGGGACATGACTTGAAAATTTGAAAACTGCTTTCTAATCTAGTAGAGTTCATCTCTGTAAATTTATTTAAATTATAGGGCAAGGTCTTGTGGCAATTCTTAATATTTTAGCAAAGACAATGAATTATTTCATCTACAATCAAAAAATAGATTAAATATAATGGCACCAGTACTCTGTTTTGCATAAGTGACTAAGTAAGGTTATAAAGAGGATTTGTCCCTTAAATAGAGCCGCAGAATCATTGTTTAATAGAATCCCTGGAAATTTTACACTGTATACATAAGAGACAATTATACTCTCAATAGTTTAGATATAGCTATTACAACCATTCATAATACATTTAATCCTGAGAAGTCTTAACCACCCGAAATCTAACATTGCGTCTTATAGTCTGTAATTAGTGATTTAAGAAATTTCTGTTGTTTTTAAAATGCTATGGGTTGAATTGTGTCCCTCAAAATGGTATGTTCAATCTTAACCCCCAATACCTGTGAATCTGACCTTATTTGGAGATAGGGTCATTCTAGATGTAATTAGATAAGATGAGGTCATTAGGGTGGGCCTTAATTTCTTCATGACAGATGTCTTTATAAGAAGAGAAGAGACATAGAGGCACATAGAAGAATGCCATGTGAAGAAGGAAGTAGAGATTGGAGTTATGCTGCCACAGCTTAGTGATGCCTGGAGCCACCAAAAATTGGAAGAATCAAGGAAGGGCCATGCCCTAGCACCTTCAGAATGTAAACGGCGGCCTTTACAACATATTGAATTCAGACTTCTAATTTCCAGAACTGTGAGAGAATAAATTTTTGTTGTTTTAATCCTCCTTGCCCCAACTTTATGGTAATTTGTTACAGCAGCCCTAGGAGACTAATACATTCAATATCTCATTTTCTTGGAAGTCATTTATTATGTTAAAGCCATTGATTATATAAAGTTATGTAGTAATAAGTGCAATGCCAGAAACTTGAAAACTTATGAACAGCTGCCTCCTTTTTAAGTTATTGAATATTTAGTTTTTACATGTCTTCAGGATTTACTAGGGATATTGAGCTGTACTAGATATGTTGATCAATCAGAGACACTGACTAACGGACCAAGAAACTATGTACTCCCGTTGAAACATTAAAGCATTAAATTCTGTTCCTTAGCTTCTCTATCTGTAAAGTTGGAAAAAAACTAGTTACATAAGCTAGTTGTGAAAACTAAATGAGTTATACTTGTAAAGCACAGAGCCTGGCACAGAGTAAGTGTTCAAAAAATTGTTAGTTGTAATTCTTATAGATAAGAAGCTGTATAGCACATGAGTAAGAGCACAATTTCTGAAGCTAGTCTGCATGGATTTGACTGTTGGCTGTTTCACTTACTAGTTGTATGTAGACTAGTTATTTATCCTTTCTGTGCCTTAGTATCCATGTCTTTAAAATTTGGAGAATATATGAATTGGAATCGACTCAGCAGCAATGGGTATGGGTATGGTACTCCTAAAGTCGTTGTGAGGACTAAAGGAGTTAACTCCTGTTAAGTGTTTAACAATCCCTTGCAAATCATAAGCATTCAATGTTAGCTATTATTAGCATATCATAATTTAATAAGCATTTTAGATCTAATCATCATTCAACGTAAAAGCTTCGTATGAACAAATTAAACCTGTCAATCCAAGGACCTATGAAACATTGGGCTTTATAAATATTATATTAAAATGGATATCTTCAGGACATTCAAAAAAAGTAGATCTCACTAACCTCATGTACTTTTGCCTGCTGTGGGCTGTCATTCGTCCAACACCCATAGGACAGAGTTTAAACTCTGAAGCATGGGACCTGAGTCTCTTCCTTGTCTGACCTCAACTTTCTTTTATAATCTCTTCACAACTGGCTTGCCTTTCTCCAACAAAGTATATATTTTTATCATGGCTTTTATTTTTTACTCTTTTTTTTAAATGCTCTTAATTTTATCCCCTACTTTTCCTAATGAGTGCATATTCATTTTACAAGTCAACCCCAGTGTAATACCGAGGAACTCCTTTGAAAGACTAATTTTTTTTTGGTGGTAATATAGAACTTTACTAAAAAAAAAAAAAAAAGAAAAAACTACCATAAGATATGGCCTATTAAATCATAAATATTCATTTCGTTTCTGACATATCCTTAAAAAAAAAAAAAAAAAAAAAAACCTGCCGCTGTCGAGTCAATTCTGACACATAGCGACCCTATAGCACAGAGGAGAACTGGCCCATACAGTTTCCAAGGAGCGCCTAGTGGATTTGAACTGCCAACCTTTTGGTTAGGAGCTGTAGCTCTTAACCATAATGCCACCAGGGTTTCTGACATATCCTAGGATAATGCAAATTCCTCTGGAGCAGCCATCATAATTTATTCATTGCCTGTATTTAGCATTGTGCCTAGCATGGAGTGATTACCAAATATATGCTTAATGGGTAAATTAATGAATGTATTATTTCAATCAATCCAAATTCCCATAAACTAGATTCCAAAGTATCTTAACATGAGTTTAGATCCATAGACTTTGTAGTTCAGAAGTTCAGAACTCTGGCTACACGTTAGGATCATCAGGGAGAGTTTTAAAACCACTTCTTCAATTGGTCTCAAATTGGGCCCCATAGAATTAGTATTTTTAAGAGCTTCCCAAATGATTTTAATTTGCAACCAATACTCAAAGTTACTATCTAGTCTTTTCACAACCTTTATGTTTATTTTAAATTAATTTGGCATAAACAATATCATAATTAAGAGTGTACATATTATGTTATTAAGCAAAGCACAATTTGACGACAGGAGAATAAAAGAAGTTTTATATGATCAATGTCCTGTGACCCCCTTCTAAGTACAGGGATTTTTAAAAAAATGGACACCAACAACTCACACTTATAAATATTTTAAAGGCATACCTTATGTCAGAAACACATATACTATCTCAAATATTCTTATCAACCATGTGAAATAAATGTTAACACGTTGAGAGTGAAGTAGCTTGCCCTTATCCAACAAGTTTAAAATGGCAACTCCAAGATATAAAATCACATCCTGAAACCCAGACTTGTGCTATTTCCAGTACCATATGCTGACTCTCAATCCTGCAAATACCCCTGTCATTTGACTCAAAAATTGTGTAAATGTTGAAGATTGACATACTCGATTCATATATTCTAGAATAAATTATTCTTTACTATAAAATCTCATATAGTAGACATTACTGCGTGTCATTGATTGAATTGTGTCCCCAGAAAATATGTGCATCAATTTGGCTAGGCTGTGATTCCCAGTATTGTGTGATTGTCCACCATTTTGTATTTGACGTGATTTTCCTATGTGTTGTAAATCCTGCCTCTATGATGTTAGTAAGTGGGGATAGGCAGCAGTTATGTTAATGAGGCAGGACTCAATCTACAAGATTGGAATGTGTCTTGAGCCAATTTCTTTTGGAATATAAAAGAGAGAAGCGAGCAGAGAGACAGGGGTCCTCATACCACCAAAAAGCAGCACTGGGAGCAGAGCGCGTCCTTTGTACCCAGGGTTCCTATGCAGAGAGGCAACTAGTCCGGGGAAGATTGATGAGAAGGACCTTCCTCCAGAGCCAACAGAGAGAAAGCCTTCCCACAGAGCTGACGCAGTGGATTTGGACTCCTAACCTACTCAACTGTGAGAAAATTAATTTCTTTTTGTTAAAGCCATCCACTTGTGGTATTTCTGGTATAGCAGCACTAGATAACTAAGACACGGCATTTCTATAAAAAGAAAGAAAATCTATTAGCAATTCATTTTTTAAAAATACATTTAGGAAGTACAGAGTTCAAAATGTTGCAACATCATTGATGCAATATTCTATGTAAAAACAAATAGACATGAAAAAAATATTTATCTTATCATACAGTAATATCAAAATAAAGGAGATTTTTGTTTTTTGCATTTTATATTAATTCCATAAAATTATATATATATATATATATATATATATATATATATATATATATGTATATATATGTGAGACCTCAGCTTCCGGGCACCATTACCAACCCTCAACTTGTAAGCAGAGTAGCATGAGCCACCTCCCCTTCTAACTGGTTTCTCCAGATGTATTTTTAGGCAATTTATCACCTTCCTGCCCAAGATAAGCAAAAACAAGAGGCTGGGTTCTGCAGACCGCAGAACCAGTTAAGACTAAATGTGGCCTGCCTGACATGCACAGAACCATCAACCCCGACCTCTGGGTGACCCCAGAACTTTTCTCCCACCCTACGGAACCAGACTTTAGCAGCCCAAGATTCGGGGAAGACTTTCAGACTCAATGGGTCCGAGTCTAAAATCTGGTTTGACAGACCTGTCTCCCTTTTGGACTGAGCAAGTGCAGACAGTGGAATCACCCCAGGAACGTCTTTTTTGGACCAGACCAATCAACGACCTTGCTCCATTCCCCGGGACCCGTCGTCTAATAAATACTGTTTCTGCTGTTGTTCAGGGAACCATCTTGGTGATGCAAGTCATAGTGTGCTCCTTTGCTTGGCCAACCAAATAAAGCTTCTTTTGCTTTCACCCATTTCGTGTCTCTATGTCCGCACCAAGCAGACCTGGAACATTCTGGTTGCATATATGTATACGTATATATATACACACGTAAGTTTTATATATATAGTTGTATGCTGTCACACATTTCCAAAGCAAATATTAATTGAGCGGTAGTCATATGCCAGATCCTGTACTAAGTATAGAGAATATAAAGTGATATCAACTTAAGGTTCTGACAGTCTAGTTACATTTATATTATACAATATATGTTTATTCTGATTGATTAACTTGTAATCATATTCTAAACAATTCCCTATATTTGCAATATATTGCTGATGATTATTTTTTACTGCATATTATTATATTTTATTCATATATACTTACTGCATTTTTACACAAATAACACATGCCTTCTATGTTTGTTTGTCAACGCTCCCTCCCCCCACGAGGTACTTTCACAAGCGTGCTATGCTGATTTTTTTACAGCAACATGTAAAAAAAAATTGGCATAGCAGCACTTACAAAAACACCTCGCAGGGGAGGGAGCTGTTGGCAAACAAACGCAGAAGGCGCTCATTATATAAATAGATCCTAAACATGGGGCAAAGTTAAAAAATTATTTTCGAGTTTACACTGACCTAACTAGTATAGTCAGGTGGTCAAAATTTTTAAATTGCCTATTTTCCAATTATTGCTGTCATTTTAGATTTTGACGTACGGTATTATTTTCCCCATTTCTCTGTAATAGTTCCAAGTATAGAAAAGTCAAAGGAGTTTTCTCCCATCTTTATTTTTTCCAGATGTTCAACCTCACTCAAGAAATAAATGAAGAGAAGAAAGAAAAGAAGGAAAAGGACAAAGGAATAGAGAGAAGGAGATAGCGAGCGAAGAAAGAAAAAGAAAAGGATGAAAGAAGAGAGGAAAGGAGAGAGGGAGAGAAGAAAGACAAAACAGAGTACAATTTTGCAAAAACCATCACCACTCAGGACTTTGTAATGTAAACTAAATCACATAATTTATGAAGAAGTTATCCTCAAATGGGAGTTAAAATCTATGTCAAAGTTCCAAATTTAAGACTCAGAGTCTCAGCTCAAGACCTCTCTTCTGATCTCCTGATGTTCTGTGGACTCATGTCTGGTTTCCATGGTAACAATTTTCGTAAGTCTCTTAAATAATAAGAAAAATTGATCTTCTTTCATCCCTAATGTTCAGAATCTTGGAATTAGAGCCTTTCTTTGTGATGCATCTCAAGGATGATGGTCTTTAACTTAAATGCCTTTAATTTAGATGATAATATATTACCATCTCAGTAGAGTGGTGGGAGAAATAATCAAGAGGTACTGAGCACCACTAAAAATTTTAGATAGATGATAAAGAGATAGAAAGACAGAAGAGCAGAATAACCTTGTGTTCATTCCTCTGATGAAATGTGTATGAAATTATATTTCCTTTCTCCATAGAAACATTAGATCTGTAACATCAGAAGATAGCTAGTAAGAAAACAGAACTACATTGGGGCATAAGCAGTGCTAAGAGGGATTAAGTCAATAGCTATAACTGATTTTTTTATTCAAAACATTGTAAATGTGGCTCTCCTGCATCAAATAATATGTAAAATACAATTAAGAAAGCTCCCTAGAAACCTTGGCATTTTAGACTAGAAATATATTGTCTAAATTTGAGATCTCATTTTGGTCATATCCATAAAGGTTAGTCAAATTTTTAATCCAATTCTTTCTTGATTTTATTATTCCATGTCTTTATTATAAATAATCCATTTCTAAAAAGAAACAGATAAAATATGAATTGAATGAATACATGGACAGGAAAAACTAAAGGCTTCCTTAAACAGGTAAAACCTTGATATTTCCTCCTCACTCACCTCACTGACCACTTCCCAGCCCTGAAGTACGTTAGATCTTCTTCCTATTTTGTTTCCGAAGTTCTACAAATTTCTATCATCACAGAATTTCACACTATGTCATTATTAACTGTTTAATGTATCTAATGTTATTTCTATGAACATGGGGCCAATGTTACTTCTATGAATGCTCATTATTTTTACTGTCATGTCACTATCATTGCTTAAGGCATGTCTGTTACATTTTAGCAAGTCAATAAATATTTACTAAATGAATACATTGAGAGTTGATGCCCTTAAAGTTCCTTTCATTTATTCTGATTAAGTATGAAATCATGAGAAACAAACAGAAACTGAAATCAAGACCAATGGTTAAAAATAAAAGACATGTAATGTGTATGTATGTTTGTGTGTGTCTGTATATAGAGATAAATATAAACATATACAATCTAATACAGACTGCAGTATTTGACAATACCAAAAACACCTGTTACTGTCAAAACGTTTCCAACTCATAGCGACCCTACAGGACAGACTAGAACTGACCCATAGGATTTCAAAGGAGTGGCTGGTGGATACGAACTGCCTACCTTTTGGTTAGCAGCCGAGTTCTTAACCACTGCACCACCAGGGCTCCATTTGATAATAGGGATGATGTAATATCAAATTTTAAAATTTGCTAATCTTTAGTGATTAAATCTTGTTCTTTATTGTTTTATGATATTTAAAGATAGAATTATAGAATCTTCAGTTTATGAGGCATCTGTAAAATAAGATTGCCAAATAAAAATACACGAAATCCAGTTAAATTTGAATTTCAAATAAATTAATCTTTTGTTTTTTAGTATACATATGTCCCAAATTGGAGCCCTGGTGGTGCAATGGTTAAGCACTTCACAGCTAATAGAAAGGATGGCAGTCAAACCCACCCCTCAGCTCCATGGGAGACAGACCTGGTGATCTGCTCCCATAAAGATTACAGCCAAGAAAACCCTAAGTTCCACTCTGTCACATTGGGTTCCTATGAGTCTAAAATTGATTTGACAGCACCTATCAACAGTATGTCCCAAATACTTCATGTGACATACTTATATTAAAAAGAAAATTCATTATTTATCTGAAATTCAATTTTAACTGGGGGTCTTGTATTTTTATTAGGTAAATCTGGCAACCCTATTTTAAAGCCAGCCACTCAAACTTTCATATTACCTGGGAAGCTTACAGTCTACCAGAGGATGTGGGCGAGAAAACAATGTCAATATGGTTTGATGAGCACCAAGCTACTACATGAAGGAAGATTACAAACACTTTGGAAGCACCCATGAGACACAAATTTAGGATCCTGAGTTGAAATGTTAGAACGCTACAGTTGTATTACACAGTTAGATACACTAAAAGTCAAACTTTAGTTGGTAAGCAAGAGTATGACTACATTGGAGTGCCGTGGAAAAATCCTTTCAGCAATTTTGAAACAGCCTTTTCTTATCTTTAGGTTGCCTCATGAGCCTACAGATCATGATTCTAAAGAACTCCCATCCTGCAACTATTACTTGCAGACTTACAGTAGATATTACGCAAGCATCACGAGATAGCAAAATCCAGACTAATACTTAAAATTAAAAAAAAAAAAAAACCTATGAAAGCAGTAGTAGATGAAGCCTCTGACAGTTTCTGTTAGAACCTGAATATGATCTGACAAAAACCAAAAAACCAGAGTCATTGCCATTGAGTTGATTCTGATTCATAGAGACCAAAGATACCCTAATAATATCTGAGCACGAAGAAAGGCAATCAGACCTTAGTCATCTCAGTGTTTCTAACATTTAGCATGGTGCCTGGTGTTGACTTGACATGCAATAAATTTTGGTAGAATGAATGAATGAAGCTCTTCTCATTCTCCAAGTTAATCTGCTTGTCCTCTCTGCTTTAACTTCAGTTTATATGTTTCTTGGCTTACTTCCTTCGGTATGGTAACTGGGATGCTCTCAGCCATGAGGCAAACTTACAATGACTAGGGAAAACTGTCAAGTTGTAAATCTTGTCTCAAGGAGAAAATACAATTAGCAGTTCTGCATATAGTTACCAAATAACAGCAGTGAAGCTGTATTGGGTGGGCATCACCGTCTGGGGGAAATAGTCTAGTATGCATACAAGGACAATGAGATACCTGATGATCCTTGAAGTCAGATAGATGGAGGCATTCATTCTAGTCCCAGATGTTATTATGCCTGGGCTCTGGAGAGTAGCAAATATCTTGATTGCCCTTAGTGAAAATTATCAGGCCAGGCTTATACAATTGTCATTATGAAACCAGCATGCTGGAGTTTATGACAAGATTCGGCCTTAGCAAGAAACTTCACTGTGGATAACCAAAGCCAAACTCATTGCCATCTAGTCAATTCTGACTCATAGTAACTCTATCGGACAAAACAGAACTGCCTCATAGGGTTTTCAAGGAACAGCTGGTGGATTCAAACTGCCAGCCTTTTGGTTAGCAGCCAGGCTGTTAACCACTGCGCCACCAGAGTTCCTCAATGTGCATACCACATGGCTAACGTGGCATCTTTTTGTAGGCAAAGAATGTTATCCAGAGAATGAGATACACTGGACGACAGGACAGGTTTATTTAAGGATGAATTAAAATCTTCAGAGCTCCTCCGACTCCAAAGAATAAAATGATTAAGGTGCACCTCTATAAAAATTGAAGATAAAATCAATAGCTATCTGTAAAATATGTGTAAGAAAGTCATACAGAGTTTTTATTTATCCCTATGGTGGCTACCGCAATACTTATTTTCAAATTGCAAATATAAAACATAAATAATTTTAAAGAATATGTATGTTTTCTATGTTCCTTCAATGTTGGCAATTACAATGAAAACTGTGAGAGCTGGAACTTGATGGGACTGCCTTATTTTTCTGGGTCTTGCATGTTTTCTGCCTTTGACAGGGTATAGTCTTACCACAAGTTTCCACCTTACACTGATTCCAGCTTTCAAAGATTTTACTGTTATTTGCCATTTGAGTAGCCCAAGACTGTATTTAATATGCCAAACATAACTCTTAGCCAATCCCTTCCTCTTGGTGAACTACAGCTAACAATATGACACCACCCTGGTTAGGAGTGATTCTGAGTCTGGTAAGTCCAATCAAGTGTTCAGCAGGAGAAGCCAAATAGGTTATACTCTGTGTGCTGACTCTGACATGCTTTCAAACACTAGGCTATATTGCATTTTATGATTGCATGCATTCATTTTAAAATAAGTTATAAATGCACGTTGAACACTTTTTCAAAGGTATAATAGGGTATCCTTCCTATGTTTAAAGGTAGCCAACTGTTAACTGAAATTTTTAATATCCTTTCATATATATCTGAAGTGTCTTCTTAAATCTTTTGTTTTTACACAAATAGAACACAGCAGGTTAAGCACAATGTTCTGTACCTTCTTTTTCTTTATCAGCACAAATAGGACTGCTTCATTCTTCTTCATGGCGGATAGCATTTCTTTCTATTGATATACTATAATTTTTTAATCAGTGCCTATAAATAAACAATTGAGTTGGCTCTAAACTGTGATATTGTCAGTAATGCTGTAACAAATGTTGTTATTGAACACATCATTTCACACAATCGTGAATATATGTCTAGGATATAACCAAATAATATTTTCAGTTGTACTTTTAACAGATATCTCCAAAATTCCCTCTATAGAGGTTATTCTAGTTGTATTTAAGCAGGGATACGCAAAGGATGTTTCTCCACAACTCACTAACACAGTGTGTCATCACGATGTGATTTTTGTAAAATATGATAATAGAAAAATGATATCTCAATATGATTTTAATTGGCATTTATTTTATTATGAATAAGTCAAAATATAGTTTCATATGCTTAAGAACCAGTTGTATTTCTTTTTTTAGTCAACCATCCCTATCCTTTGCTACTTTTTATTTTGTGTTCTATGTTTTCCTTAATGATATGTAGGAGTTCTTTTTATAAGGAACGTAGCTTTTTATAATATGACTTGTAATTATATTTCTAGTTTTGCATTTATCTTTTGATTTTGTTTATAGTGTTGATTAAATGAGAGTTTTTTTCAATTTTTAAGGAATCAGATTATCAACCTCTTCTATTATGATAAATCTGATTCCTTAAAAATTGAAAAAAACTCATTTAATCAATACTATAAACAAAGTCAAAAGATAAATGCAAAACTAGAAAAATAATTACAAGTCATATTACAAACAGCTACTTTCCTTATAAAAAGAACTCCTATAAATCATTAAGGAAAGCATAAAATCAACCTCTTCTAATATGGGATCCTTGGTATGGGAGCCCTGGTGGCGTAGTAAAGTGCTATGGCTACAACCCAAAAGTTAGGCAGTTCCAATCCACCAGATGCTCCTTGGAAACCCTATGGGGCAGTTCTACTCTGCCCTATGGGGTAGCTACGAGTCAGAATCAACTCGATGGCAACGGGTTTGGTTGGGTTTATTTATAGGACTGTGATAGTTAATGTTATGTGTCAACTTGGCTAGGCTGTGAGTCACAGTGGTTTGGCAGATACTATGTAATCACTTTCTATTTTGCGATCTGATATAAGCAGCCAATCAGTTGAAAGGGAAGTTTCCTTGGAGGTGGGGCCTACCTCCAGTATATAAATGGATATTCTGGAAAAGCTTGCTCTCTCTCTCTCTCTCTTTCTCGATTCTGCATGCTTCTCATTGCCTGACTTCTAGTTTATGGAACGTGGAGTCAGAAGAAGCCTTCAGCCTGCCACTTGACCCACAAATTTGGGACTTGCCAGCCCGCACAATTGTGTGAACCATTTCCTTGAAGTAAATCTCCTTATATATATTTATATATACGCTTCACTGGTTTTGCTCCTCTGGACAACCCAGATTAGGCAATGACTTTAGGGTTTTGTGTCATATTGAGAAAAATTACTTAAAAATAAAATCTCTCCTATATTTTCTTTTAGTAATTGTATGATTTTTTTCTGTTTTTATTTTCATTTTAATGTTGGAATTGCTAGAATTTATTTTTTTGTAAAGTGTGCAGTATAGATTTGACTGTATTATTCCCGATTGCTATCTAGTTGTACCTATCCTAAAATGAACTATTCAATCTTTTCTGCACTAATTTGGAAAAAAAAAAAAAAAACCGTTGCTATCAAGTCAATTCCAACTCATGGTGACCCTAAAGACCTACCCCATAGGCTTTCCAAGGAGTGTCTGGTGGATTCGAACTGCCGACCTTTATGGGTAGCAGCCGTAGCTCTTAACCACTACGCCACCAGGGTTTCCACTAATTTGAAAGGCCACCTTTTATTATATGTAATACTAAATAGCCGACTATATTTGAATCTATTTTTATATCAGTACTTTTCAACTGATGGCAACTTTGCTGCCCATGGGACATTTGACAATGTCTAGAGGCATTTTTAATTGTCATAATTGAGAGATGCTACTGGCATTTAGTGGGTAGAGGCCAAGGATATGACTCAACATTCTACAATACACAGGACAGCTCCTGACAACAAAGAATTATCAGCCTCAAAATGTGTCAATAGCACCAATTGAGAAATCTTGTGCTATTGTTTAGAGTCCATTGATGTGTTTGTTCATTACTTGTATCAGACAGCATTAACTATCATAGCTTTCTGACAACATATCTGATAAAGTTAATTTCTCCTCAGTATATATGTTTTTAGAATTTTTAAAATTATTCCTGATCGGTTATTTTACAAGCAATCCGTTTCCTTACTCACCCTCCCTACCAGTAAACCCTGAGGTATTTTGTTTAGTATTGTGTTAAACTGTTAGCAATTTAGGCAGAATTGCTATCTTTACATTTTGAGACTTCTCAAGGCAGTTTACTTTCCTCAAAAAATTTCCTTTGTATTCAGTTGTCCCATAAAGTTTTCTTGACTGAGTCTGTTCTTTGTTCTAAGTTTACTCTCTTTTTGTTTGTTATTTGAATATTGACTAAATGTCCTTTATCTGTTTGAAACTAAATGGTGTCTATAAACTAAATTTCACCTTAATTAATCTTATCTGTGAATATTTTTATTTTATTCTAAAAAGTTCTAAAAAATTTATTTTGCAGTAAATAATTAACATGATTTTCAGAAATTGATAATTGTATTTGTTTTCTAACTTGTATACCTCTAATTTTCTTCCTTTGTCTAATTCCATTGTCTAATTACTCACAAATGATGTTACATCATACTGGTAATAAAGAATGGGTATCCTTGTTTAATTTCTGATTTTAATGGGACTGTTGTTTTCCAGTAAGCATGATATATCTCCATCTATTGCTATTTTATAAAAAATAAATATTTAATTTTTACAATTTTTAACAAAAGTTTTAGAGATAATCTGTGATTTTTCAATTTTGATAAAATGTGATTAAGAGCTCAGGCTGCTAAGCAAATGGTTGGCAGTTCAAATCCAACAGTTAACTCCTTGCAAACCCTATGGAGCAGTTCTACTGTGTCCTACAGGGCCGCTATAAGTTGGAATCAACTTGATGGCAATGGGTTTGTTTTTTTGTTTTTATTTTTTACCTCATAATAAAGTTTTTTTTTTATTTCTGGAATAAACCTCATTTAGTATTGGTTATTATACTTTTAGTCTTCTGCTGGATTCTGTTTATTAATCTTTTATTTAGAATTTTTGTATTAGTATTCATATATTGCATTTAACCAAACACTTTAAACTATGTATTATAATATCAACTACACAACCACTTTTACTCTGCCGTTGTTGAGGAAAAGTTACTAAAAACAAAATCTTCCAATTTGGGAAACCTCTCCACAAATATAGAAGAGAAATAAAAGTTTTATTATTTACTAAGCATTAAACCAGAACGTTATGCAAACAAATCTGACCATTTATATAGCTAAGTGGATACAACTCATTACGTTCATGTGTTCAAGATAACATTTCTAATTTTCTGGTATCTTAATGGCCAAAGGTAGCTTTGAAATTTGGGGCTCAGGACACCTTAAGTTATGCTAATCTCCTTCTGGGAAATTGGAAGGTAGGAAAGAATTACCTGAAGTTACACTTTACAGAGGTGGCTACCCGGCCCTTGAGTTAGCACCTTAGATTTATTTTACAAAGATATAGAGAAAAAAATTACAATTACAAGTTATCTAAAGCAAAATCTAACAGAACAGAAAAGAAGGGGAGCTTCTTCCCGTATTTTCAACAGGGAGAATTAAAACCTCTTGTTTTCAATTTGCATTTGTCTTTATACCATTCAGAATTTTAATGAAATTCTCCAAGTTATCTATTACTGATTTTTTTAATTTGCTTATTTTATACATTTTTTTCCTTTCTTTCTTCTCTTCTTGTTAACTTGGATCCTTCATTAAAATACTCTCTTGAAGTATTTCTAAATGTACAGATTTGTGTGTTGTAACAGAATGTCGCAAATATATGTTATTTATCTGGTGCTTTATTCTTTTCATGGCTCTTTAACATTCATTTTCTCGTTTGAATCTCAAAACATTCCCTATAGTACATATAAAATTCCTATTGTAAACAGCATTTCTTTTTAGTACAGATGATGCAACGGACTGCAACGGACGTGTTCAAATTTAGAAAATGTTCAATAAAAATAATTATTCTTAAGTATTTTTTTAAAAATGACAGTGAATATATCTGCTTAATGACTCGAGGACTAGCATAGCACAGCCATCAATACAGCAATAATATGCAATGCTACTTTTCCAAAGTTCTTTTTTAGAAAATAGGGTAAATGTACTATTACATTTAGTATTTGGTTGAAAGTTCTTTGGAAATTATTAGTAATTCAAAACTCTTACATTGTGTTCTTGCACAGAATTCTAGTTTTCATCCTTGAGACACCCCCACCTTTTTTTTTAAGTTTAAAAACTGTCTGATGCCCCAGGTAGATTTATCTAATAAATAATAAAGTGAACACCACTGAATAATTGAAATCACATTCAGGGATTTGGTGAAAAATACTGAAGTCAGGCAAAAATATTTACTGACTCGTACTTAGCTTTCTGGAGTCACTGGGTAACATAAATGGTTAAGTGTTTGAATATCAGCCAAAATATTGGTAGTTCAAACCCACCCAGAGGCCTGGCAATCTGCTTCCAAAAGATCACAGCCTTGAAAACCCTATGGGACAGTTCTACTCTGCACATATGGGGTCAAGATGAGTTGGAACGGACTCAACAGCAACTAACAACAACAACTCATCCTTCAGGTTTCAGTTTAAACGGTTAATTCATCAGAGAAAACATTTATAGCTCTTCAGGCCAGGTGAGGTCTCTCTGTTATACACTTGTTACACTCTATTCATCGTTGTTGCAACCCTTATTACAATTGAAATAAGCATTCACATTGTTATTTATTTATGTATGATTATTGTGATAGTTAAGATTGTATATCAACTTGGCTGGGCCATGATTCTCAGTGTTTGGGCAGTTGTATAATGTGATCACATCTCTGTTGAAATTTGATTCGTGCTCACCTCCATGATGGAATCTGCTGAGTGGTACCACCACCCCCTCAGCCTTCATCTCCTCCCCCCTCCTCTGCCTACTTCCTTTTTGCTTGTCTTGCCCAGGGCTTTTGCTTGTTCCAGATCCTTCAGCTGGCTCCCATTGATCTGGCCTATGGGTCTTGGGACTTGGGCTAACAGCTTGCTGGCAGTTAGATCTTTGATCTTCACAGCCTGTGGTAGCACTGCTATCCGGCGTGCCAGTCTTGAGTTCACCTCACCTTGTGGCTGTGTGAATCAGGAGCATTCTTTCTTGACTCACGGACTTGGAACTTACAGCCTCTAAAAACCATGTGAGCCATTTCCTTGATATAAATCTGTCTTTATATATATATATATACTCTTTACTGGTTTTGCTTCTCTAGAGAACGTTATGCAGATGACACAAACTTGCTTGCTGAAAACAAAGAGGACTTGAAGCACTTACTGATGAAGATCAAAGACTATAGCCTTCAGTATGGATTACACCTCAACATAAAGAAAACAAAACTCCTCACAACTGGACCCATAAGCAACATCAAGATAAACAGAGAAAAGACTGAAGTTGTCAAGGATTCCATTTTACTTAGATTCACAATCAGTGTCCATGGAAGCAGCAGACAAGAACTCAAAAGACGTATTGCATTGGGCAAATCTGCTGCAGAAGACCTCTTTAAAGTATCAAAAAGCAAAGATATCACTTTGAGGACTAAGGTAGGCCCGACCCAAGCCATGGTATTTCCAATCATCTCATATGCATGTGAAAGCTGGACAATGAATAAGGAAGACTAAAGAAAGAATTGAAGCCTTTGAATTATGGTGTTGGCAAAGAGTATTGAGTATACCAGGGACTGCCAGAAGAAGGAACAAATCTGTCTTGGAAGAAGTACAGCCAGAATGCTTCTTAGAAGCAAGGATGGCGAGACTTTGTCTCACGTACTTTGGACATGTTATCAGGAGGAACCAGTCCCTGGAGAAGGACATTATGCTTGGTATAAAGTAGAAGGTCATTGAAAAAGAGAAAGACCCTCAAGCAGATGGATTGACACAGTGGCTGCAACAATGGGCTCAAACATAGCAATGATTGGGAGGATGGCGCAGGACATGGCAATGTTCCGTTCTGTTGTACATAGGGTCGCTGTGGGCTGAAACCAACTCGACGGCACCTAACAATAACACCCTTATAGAGAAATTCCATGAAGACAAATAATGTGACTCTGGCATACCGTTATATCTCCTAAAACTCAGAATAGTGTTAAATAAATAAAGAAGTATCTACAATCTACAGAGTTCTGAATTGAGATGTGTGGTAAGACACAGCTATACAGGCAGTTTTATCATTGAGGTATTCACACTCTCTCCTGGAGTTCTTCATAAACCTATTTGATAGCAATTGTGTTTCTGAGGCATCTTTCTGAACCCTGGAAGGCTTCAGGTTTAAAATAACACCACAAATCAAAATAAAATGCGTTTTTCAAATTGTGTCGTTAACCTAACTCCAAAGGTCTCTAGGTGGGACAGGAGTACCAAAAAAATATATAATTTAGACTTGTCTCCTATAAGAACCTGGAATATCAACTGTGATTATTTTCTTACTCTATCGGCTAAGGCATAGCTTGATTAATCTACCACCAAGTGGTATTTTGTTATGGAAACCGTAGGAAACTATGGTACCTCTGGATTAGTGCCTGGTTGAACATCAATAATTTGGTCTTAGTTTGAATCCCAGATCTTAGATTTACTAGCTGTGCAAACTTGAGCAAATCACTTAAAATCTTTGAGGCTTTGTTTTCTATCTTTAAAATATCAACAATGATATCTTTCTCCTAGGGTTGTTAGAATTTAAAGAAGTAATGCATGTAAAATGCCTAGTACAAAGCCTTCTAGATAGAATAAATACTTAAACTAATTGGGTGAAATTCACCCAGACTGCACAGTATCTAAGTTCTAATGTCAATTAAGGCCAAGAAAGGATTTGTCTATCCCTGTCTGTCAATGCCACAGCTTCACTGATGTCATCTCAGATACATTGCAGCCTGTTTTCTGATACATTTAACACTTAAGAGCTTGCCTAAGAATTTGGCACAGAGATAACATTTTTAACAAAATAAAAAATAATGATGATACCATCTACCTAGCATGTAGTAAGTGCCAAGTATCATGTTAAGCATTTTGATTTTATCTGTATAATGATCCTGTAGGTTAAGTGTTCATTAGTAGATTCTTCCTGCCTCCCCCAACACCTGTCTCTTTCCTCCTTCCTTCCTCCCTTCCTCCTTTCCTCCTTTCCTTCCTTCTTTATACTCCTTTCTTTCTGTCCTTATTCCCTTCCCCTTTTTGATTTTCAGTGTAGAGTTTAAATAGAAAAGAATACCTGGCCATCTTTGTGCACAAGTTTGAACTTGGTCAGTATTTAGTTGTCTAAATTAACAATTTATATGTGGTAAAGCATATGGTTTATAGACTGTTTAAAAAGTGAACACAATTGAAATAGTAAATTTTAACATTTTAGACACCTTCAAAGGAACACTATTCATGTACTATGAAAGTGTTGCCTAGGATACAAGTAATTTCATCATATTTTTGGCACATAACTTTAGGTGTATGAAAGATCTAAATCAGCACCCAGACAGCGTAAATACTAATATTTACGAAGCCAGCAATGCAGTAAGGGCACTTTCATCCAGTGGTCTCCAGAAATGAAAAGTGGTCTAAAGTTTGGCTAAGAATTCCCTGATATCCCAGATAAACAAGCACACCCCTCCACATTACAGGGAAACGGTGGAAAGACAGGTCATAGGGCTAGATCTTCACAAGGACGAGGTCAAAAGGATTTCTACAAGCATCCTGTTGTTCTTCCAAATAAGAAGTATTAGTATCAAGACTAAAATGGGAGCCTCAGGCCGTTCAAAGAACCTACTCAAAATCTCCAAGCAAGCAGCCTACTAAGGTCTTAAAGTAGTATGTCCACACCCTACTGAAGAACAAATCATACTGTGCATCTGGGTGTATCAGTCCAAATGAATGAATAATTTGTATCAAGATGGATAAGATGCTGGTACAATTCTCTAGAATAACTTAACACCAACTCCCTGGGAGTATAATCAGGGTGTTCTATGTCCTGCTTTATGGCTAAGATGTTTATGTAAATTGTGATGAATAGATTTTTAGATCTTAGCCACTCAGTTGGAGTGATTCTTCTTGAAGTTCTCAGTGTACATTGTTGAAAAGGTTCATTTTCAAGTTCATGCTTTTCTCAGAAAGCAATAACATAATAAAAATAGTACAACTAGTTTCTTGAATTTTCTCTCTTTGAAATATAAACATGATTTTTTCCCTAATTTTTGCTTTTGACTATGTTGTGTTGAAACTTTCTTCCCTGTAAAGTGGTGGAATCTTTCACAAAATCTTATATTAAATTCATAATACTTTTTCACTTTGGGTTATTAAGATAATGCAGTTCACTTTCAAATATAATTATCCTCTCTGAATCAACACTCTCTCCATTCAGATCATGAAAAACTTGAAATGTGAAGGATAGGAGAAGAAAGGGGAGATCTATGATTTAAACTTTTTTCCTCACTTTAACACCTTGAAGGGGGGTTTGCCTTTTAACATCTATCATATAGTCTATCATCTTCTAATTTCTAGTCTTTCTACCATTGAGTAAGGAAAGAAGAATCAAGTTTGCAGAATTCTCTTTGGTCAGCTGCCAATATAGTAGTGTTGAAGAGTTGTTTCTAGCCTCACTGAATCTGATGCTCAGATCCTCTGCAGATATGTTGTTTTCTGCATCGATGATGGGCCAATTTTCTCAAGGTGGTATCTGGCTTCATTCACCTCTCGCTGCATTTGAGGGCCTATTCAGAGGGGGCAGTTAAGTACCCGTCAGCACCTCCAGTGGTGTACACTCTCAATCACTTCTCTTGGTTGGGCATTCTAATGCTTAGCCAGACAGCTGGTTGGATATCTTCCTAATGTATGCCTCTCTGCTGTCCTGCATTATCTTTTATTGGAGCCATTGGAACACCAGAACCTGCTTATGCACTTCCAAGGTCATCAAAGAATTGGAATAATTTTAGGTTGCCACCATCTTCTTTCCAGATAACACTTTCTCTTTAAGCCCCGCTGGCTTAGGCTACTCCAGATGACTCTAGTTTTCAGAAATCTCCAGGCCAGAAATAGGCACCAAACATATCCATGTTTATATGCATTAACCTCAGGTCATCCTCTCCCAAGAGCCATCTCACTATGCTCCACTTTGATGAGCCTGATGGTTTGCTGCTCAACAAGTATTCAGCTAAATAATGAAATACCAACATCTTCTTCTCACTAGCAACTCTGTTCTCAATTCCTCTGGAACACTTTTTATTTGGTTTTAAGAAGGACGAGATACGCCCTCCTCTTCTTTTCTCATGGCAGAACAGCTTTTTATCAGAAATATAAATTATAAGTTCTAAAACCACGTTTCCTATTTCCCCAGTTTTCAGGGCTTGAACCAATTTAAACTGGTTCAGTCATTGCTGAAGAAGTAAAACTGGGACAGACCCAAATGTTTAAAATTTGGGTGATCCAGGATGATAACTAGAACAGGAAAAATTATAGGTCGAAGCTCTGGAATGGAAGACTCAGAAAAGACATAGTGAGCCCTTTCAGGAGCCTGGTGCGTGAGACTGGTTTATTGGCAGGGCTGTGGAGAGTGACACACATTCAAAGTGGTGCAGTTGACCGTCATCTTTGAGCAGGGCACCATTGTTTCTGACTCTCCTCAAAATCCAAAGGGCAAGAGATCTGGTTGCTATATAATGTATATACTACCCTTGTTTTCTAAGAGGGAGATTACGTTTCCAGCAGAGCTTCAACCCATAATTTTTCCTGTTACAGTTATCATTCCAGTTCACCAGATTTTGAAAATTTGAGTCTGTTCTAGTTTTGCTTCCTCAACCATGACTGAACTGGGAAGAACTGGCTCGAAGCCCTGCCAGTTACTATTTATACATAAAGAAGGTAGTGGGATGGTGGTCAGAGGTAGCAAGACATTCTGCTGTTATGTGAATATCTATTTCTAGACTTTATATTCTGTTCAACTGATCTATGTTTCTATCCTTTCACCAATTCTACACTACCTTGATTACTGTACCTTTATAATAATTCTTAACTCAGATATTGTGAGTCATCCAAATTTGTTTTCCTTTTTTGAACTTTTCAGCTATTTCATATTCTTTGCTTTTCATATGAATGAGTATCCCTTTAATAAATGTAGTATCTCTATTTATTAATGTTGTTATTTGTATCTCCACTCTTTTTCCTTGACCAGTCTGGCTAGAGATTTATCAATTTTATTGATCTTTTTCAAGGAACAGCTTTTAGTTTCATTGATTTTTTTCCCCTATTATTATTGTTATTATTAATGTGTGTGTGTGTTCTATTTCTACTTCATTGATTTCTATTTCACTGGTTTCTTCTCAGTATTGTTTCCTTTTCTCTGCTGGCTTTGGGCTTAATTTCCTCTCCTCTTTTTCTAGTTTCTTAAGGTGAAAGTTCAGATCATTGATGTGAGGCTTTCTTCCTTTGTAATGTTATTATTTAATGCTATAAATTTCCCTCCAAACTGAAGACAGCAAATTTTGATGTATTGTGCTTTCATTTTCATTTTATTTTAAAATGTTTTCTAATTTCCCTTGAGATTCCTTCTTTATCCATTTGCTGTTTACAAGTGTGTTCTTTAATTTCTGAATATCTGGAGGTTTTCTATTATTTATTTCTACTTTAATTCCACTGTAGTTGAAGTACATACTGTATATAATTTTAATCCTTTTAAGTTAATTGAAGCTTTTTTTTCTTTTTTGAGGTCTGGAGTATGGTCAATCTTGACGTGTTCTATGTGCACTTGAAAGAAGGTATTTTATATTGTTGTTAGTTGTAAATAAAAATTAGACCAAATTGGTTAATAGTTTAATATAATTTTCCTACATACTTGCAATTATTTGTCTACTTGCTTTACCAGTTAGTATAAGTGGAGAATATAAGTTTATAAATATAGTTGTCAATTTGTCTATTTCTCTTTTCAGTTTTATTAGTTTTTGCTTTTTATATTTCGAAGCTCTGTTATTATATACATACACATTTTTTATCATTATGCTTTCTCATTGAATTGACCCCTTTATAATCATATAAGGTCCCTCTTTGCCCCTTCTTCTGAAGTTTATTCAATTATAAGTTGACTAGCATTTGCCTGGTATACCTTAGCATATTGAATCCAGTTATATATAAAAAGCATAACACATAATGATTAAGAGGGTTTTATCTCATAAACATGAGGTTTGGTCAGCACTGGAAAATCATTTAATTCAGCATATGAACAAAATACAAAAAGGAAAACTTTATAATTATCTCAATAGATGTGGAAAGAACATTTAACAATATTCAACATTTATTCATTATGAAAACCCTCCGCATACTAAGAAATGAAGGCAATTTCTTCAACCTGATAAAGCGCATCTACAAAAACCCTAAACCTAGCATTATATTTAGGAGTGAGACTGAATGTTTTCTCCCTTGAAAAGCAGCAAAAATACAAAAATATCTTTTCTCTCTAAATTTATTGAATTTTGTACTTGAGATAGATCCTACTTAGAACAATACAACAAGGTAGAGATATACAGTACATATGGATTAGAAAAGAAGAAATAAAAGTCTTTATTCCTAAATGACATGATTATCTCTCTAGAATATCCTAAATAATACACAAAAATAAGCTATTAGGACTAATAAGTTGGTTTAACAAGATCACAGGATACAGAATGTAAATTGTATTTCTCTAACCCAGTCAGAATGAGACCTGGTTGCACAGTGGTTAAGAGCTTGGCTGTTAATCAAAAGGTTGGCAGTTCACACCCACCGGCTGCTCCTTAGAAATCCTGTGGGGCAGTTCTACTCTGTCCTACAGGGCCGCTACAAGTCAAAATTTGGTTGGCTTCTGGTTTTAGTCAGGGTAAGACTTGAGTGAGGCAAAACAGACATGCAAAATTTAAGAAGGTATTCATTCTCAGGGTTTTGATGCAAGCAGCAAACATTTGAAACTGAAATTTAAAACATATTGTCTACAATAGCAGGAAAAGTCCGAAATACACAGTGAAAAATTTAATAAAATATGTACAAGGTTTGTATGCTGAAACTGCAAAACATGCTAAGAGAAATTAATGAAGATTTAAGTTAATGAAGAGATATAATGTGCTCATGGATTGGAAGACTCACATCCTCCTCAAATGATCTATACATCCATGCAAGCCACGTCAATATCTCAGAAGGCTCGCTCTTTCTTTCTTTCTTTCTTTTGGTAGATACTTACAAGCTAAATCCAAAATTTATTTGGAAAAGTAATAGAACCAGAATAGCCAAACCACTTTTGAAATAAAGAATAAAGTTGGAGAACTCACATCATTATTTGACTGCATGATTTACTGTAAAGTTACAGTAATCAAGACACAAAAGTATACATAAAGTATGAGTCCATTTATAGGAAATTCTGGAAAAGGAAAAACTAGGAGGGAAGAATCAGATCAAATTTGGAAAGGGCTTTTGGTGTGGGAAAAGGATTAATTGCAAAAAAGTCACCCTAAATTTTTTGGGTTGATGGTGACATTCTATATCTTGATTGTAATGGTAGTTACACAACTATATACAGCTTGTAAAATTCATCTAACTGTATACTGTAAAAGGAGGTGTTTGACTGTACATAAAGTATACCTTAAAACCAACCTCCCTCACAAAACATGTGAATGCATCTTGAGGATACAATGCCTAGTACTGATTGATTATAGCAGATGATTGTATTCTGGTTCTGATTAACAGTATGGTCCAGAATGATAGCACACTGTCATTATGATATTTCTCATGTTTGCCTGTTTTAAAAGTTATACTGCTTTCATTCATTTATCATCCACTTACTCTTAAATCATTCACATACTTATTCATTTAGCAAATCTCCTTTACATATGTAGTACATGACAGTCATGTGTATACTAGAAAAATCAAGGTGCAGCAAAAGGACCCTGGGCAGTGGATTCAGGCCACCCTTCATCTGAGTCACATCTTCTGTCAGTGTAACTCCAGGGAGTTACATAGTGCCTGATTCTCAACTGTAAAATGGCAGAAATAACATTTACTTCTGTGTAAAGCCCTCTTCCAGGGAGCCCTGGTTGAGCGGTGATAAAGCACTTGGCTGCTAACTGAAAGGTCAGTGGTTTGAACCCACTGGCTGCTCCTTGGGAGAAAGATTTGGCAGTCTGCATCTGTAAAGATTACAGCCTTGCAGACCCTATGTGGCAGCTCTACTCTATCTTATAAGTTGCAATGAGTCAGAATTGACTTAATGGCAACAGGTTTGGTTTGGTTTTTTCAAGCCCTCTTCCACTACACATGTGCCTACGGCTGCTTCCTATGAACTTTCCTTCATTCAAAAAGTGTTTTTGAGCAACTAATATGTGTCAGGCCCTAATCTAAATGTTAGAAATACAGCAGAGACAAAAAAAAAAAAAAAAAAGCCATGCTTTTCTGGAGCTTACCGTCTAATAGGATACACAAACAAATAACAAAAATGAACAATTAAATATAGCATGTTAGATAACAAAACATATTATGGAGAAATATAAAACAAGTATGGAAATAGAAGTGTGAGGATTATAACTCTAAGTAGGGTGATCAGAAAAGACCTCACTAAGAAGGTGGTAATGTCAGTGATCCACCTGCTACCCGCATTTCTTAATATGGCCTGTCTCTTCATTATTGTTTCCATTAATAATTTAATGCTGTCACTGGTCTAATGTGGATGATCGCCTGGCCTACAGCCTGAAGTCTTGGCTATAGCCTTCAGATATCAAATTACGGGACAGGACTTGGTTTCTTAGAGCCTGGAGCTGGATCTGGCTATGACATCTACCCTAGGCCACGGTTCCTATTTGGTCATTACCATCTCACATCTAGAAATAATAGATTCATCTGGGTTTTGAAGGGTTAATTGCAGTAATACACTACCACCAGAAGAGGGTAGCAGAGGGTTGCAGAGTAAGAGTTGGCTCCTGACATAGGTCTTCCCCCGGTAGAGACTGTTCAAAGAGCATTAGTGTAGTCAGAGCCAAGAGGTACAGCACTGGCCTGAGAAGAACATCGTTTATGGGCTAACCTGTAATTTCCCATGCTATAGAAGAAATGGGGAGTGTGTTGGGGTGTACCAGAGTGATAATTCTAGAGCCCTTTTCTAATAAGGTCTCTTACCTGCTAACAAACCTTTGAATGTCTGCTAAATAAAGTAGATAACTTAAGCATGACATAAGTGTCTTTTCCCACTATGGCCCTTACTTTTAAGTCTTTAGATTCCTTTTCTGCCAATCCCATCTACTCCACACTCGGTTACTTAAACTCCCATCAAGAATACAATGGCCTCTCAAGCATGCTATGGGATCTCAAGACTCAAACCTTCTTTTGCCTTCTCTCAGTGGTGAATTTATCTGAAATCCCTTGTATACACTGAGAATATCAAGTATTAGAACTGAAGTCTTAGAGCATTTATTTGCGAATAACATGTCGGCAGAAGCCAAGACCCGCTGGGGAGTTCATCACTGCAGCCCCAGCAACTAGCACCATAACTGGTACCTTATAGGCACTCATCACTTTTTATTGCAAGAATTCATCGGATTATTGCAGAAGACAATTAACCTAGACAACAATGTTTACGCTCCCTCTTTCTTAAAGGGGCAGTGGTATGACAAATTTCATTTCTACCTTGCACACTGCAAAAATCAGATAGAATGCATCCTGTGTTAGCAGCACCAAGCAGAAGCCTCTTACCTATTGAACACTTTGGCCAGCCTGCTAACAGTGATATTGGACAGTTGAAGTTGAAAATGCATTAGAGGAAAGCAGGATGTTCTTCAAAGGTGCATCACTATGACCTTTGGTCCAAACTAGACCAAAGGTCAGTACTGTCCCCTGTGCGTTTGATGGCCAGGATGCTGCCACTTGTGAGCTGCAGCAGATTTGCTGGTACCATTCTCAGGACAGGCACAAACAGGAGTTCTGAGCAAGAAGCAAGACAATATTTTTGACTCCCAGAGCCAAACATATGAGAAGGGAAAATAATAAGAATTAATTGAGCTTTTTTTTAACAACAATGTTGCAAAAACATACTTAAAATATCATCTTTATAAGTTTTACAACAGACCTGTAGAAAAGTATTATTATTATTACTATAATTTGCCTCATTTTCAGGAGGCAGTGAGGCAAAGGATGTAAAAAAGTGCTTGAGATTATCCACCTGTGTTATTTGACTTTAGAGTCCGTCCTTTTTTCTATTTGGCCCTTTCAATTCAAAGTAACCCATGTATCACATTTTGTAATTTACAGAGCATGTTAGTATTGAGTTTCTAGTTTACCAATCACAAGCACTCTGCTGGGCAGATGACATTTTAGTTTTATTTTTACACTGATGAGGATACTCAGGCCAGAATGGGAGCATATGCATGTGGACTCTAAAGCCTGTCTTCCTTGAACCAATGACCTGTCCTTGCAAAACGGCACAGATTGCTCAAATTGTAACCTAAGAACAGGCCAAAAGCAGATCTTTGCAAAGAACTACATCTGTCCTTTTAGTCTTGGATGCTTAACAACCACTTCACTGTGCATAATAAGGCAATAAGAGCTTACACGAAATTGCATTTCCTCTAGTCAAAATGCTGAAAAGACAGCAAAAATAAACTGTGTCATTTTAAACACAGATTAATTACAGTCCTTACTACTTTCTAATGGGGGAGCAGAAGTGGCATAATTTTTATCAGATAAGAAGGGGAGCAAAAGAGACCAGGTGGAGTTGGCCCATTATTTTGCAGAGTTCATTACGGTAACAAGTTTTTGGTTATACAGTGATAAAAAAGTGAAAGCTAGGACTGAGTTTGCCATTAGGGCCTAGTAAGAACTAAATTTAGTTACATAAGAAAACCAGGGCAATATGTTTTGTTTTGCTTGAATTAACACCAGGTGACAACAAAGAACAAAATATTGTCCAGCATAGTGCTGGAAGTTGAGCTCTCTAGGTTGGAAGGCACTCAAAATACACAGGGACCACAGCAATGGATTCCAGCATACCAATAATCATGAGCATGGTGCAGGACTGGGAAACATTCTGATCCATTGTACGTAAGGTCACTATGAGTCTGAGCCATCTCGACAGCAACTAACAACAACAAGTAGCAAAGAGAAAAATCTTAAGATAAAAAGTGAAGAGTAGTAATTGTGCATATGTAAAAGCCAAAGTGAATATGACCATGAGAATGGAACTCCCTTGAGATTTCAGAAATATTGGAGAAGAAATTGGGTCTTGAGTAGGAGGTCAAGCCAGCACAACCCAGATATTAAGAAGCAGAGAGACATCTGCATTATACTTGCAAATCACAGTATGAATAGTGAATATTCGTTGAGTGACTACTATATGCCAGCCTTGCTTAAAAATTTCTCCATACATGGTTTTATTTAATTCTCACAGCAACTCTTTTAAGTGAATGTAATAATCATCATCATTTTACAAATAAGCAATGAGAAATGGAGATACGAAGTAATTTATTTTATTTTCCAAAGTCCCATGGGAAAGAAGGTCATAATCAGACTAGGCACTTGGGTCTATCTGATCCCAGATCCTGTGACCTTAAAATTATTCTACTCCATAATTTCAGGGACTTTCAAATATAATTTATAGCAGAACCTTCCTATCTCTAAGTTATTCATTAATTTATATTCAACTCTGTCACATAGTGTTAACATGACTTCCAAGAAATATGCTAATAAATCCATTAGTTAGGATGCTTCCTTATTATCACTATTTAAATATAATCAAAATGGACTATTCTGATGCAACCCTCTCACAGTTTGCAAACTTCTCTTTATTACACTCAGGAAACAAATGTATATGTCATGGAAAAACTTAGGTGAGGCTTCCTATTTAAACTTTTAAAAATTATAACTTCTAAGGAGAGATTAATATGACAGAATTATTTTATAAAAATTCCCAGGAGATGAATTTATATCATGGGAGTGTGAAGCAGCTTCAAATATGTGAAGGAATAATGATGGTTTTATACCTAAAGGTAGTTTAGAAATGTTCAGTTGAATAAGCACATTTTCTGAGCTGGACTCACATTGGTTAGGTGTGGAACTGGGAGCAAGGAAAGGGATAAAACAAAAAACATGTACAAGAGTTGTTCCCTATCCAGGACGAATTTATATTACAAATGAGAAGACTAGTCCATTACATATCAAATACCTTGGGAGACTTTTCAAGAAAATCCGTAATAAATTGATAGCATGGTGCTATACTACTACTTACGCTTTTGTGCAGCCCTCTCACACGTTAAATCATGGGTAGTCTGTGTCAAATAGAATAAAACAGAAGAGATGGTGCGTGATTTCAGAGACTATAGGCCATAAAAGACATTGAGGATTCCTTCTTTCTTTCTGTTTATCTGTCTCTCTGTTTTTCTCCCTGACTCATTCACTGCCTCTCTTTCTCAGATTGCTCCCTCTGGTCAGATGCCAGCTGCCATGTCAAGAGCAGCCCTATGGAACTGAGATTTGGAGCAGATTCTACAGCCCCAGTTAAGCCTCAGATGGCTGCAGCCTCAACTGACAGCTTGACTAAAACCTCATGAGAGAACTTGAATTTGAACCATCCATCTCAGCGGTTGTAGGCTCCCTGATCCTCAGAAACTACATGAAATAATAAATAATTTTTATTTAAGCTGATAAGTTTTGAGATAATTTATTAGTAATAATTAATACACCACACATCCAAAGTAACGGTACGCATTGTAGCTGTTCTAAGCATCACCCTGTCTTATTGTCCCACCTGATAAAAATAAAGTGGGACCATAGGACAGGAATGTCTTTACACTGCTCTCAAGGAAGTTTTCTCCTTCCTTTGCTTATTCATGCACCTTTCATATAATTCTTCTGAGTATTAGGAGACAGAGATCACTGGGGCTGTCTAAAAGACTGATTACCACAGTCAGCCCTGTGGCTCCAATGATTCACATCCTCTCACATGCAAAATACACAAAATACACTTACCCTCTCTCAAGGACCACCAAAAACTCATTCCATTACAGCATCAGCTCAAAGTCCAGAACCTTGTCATGTAAATGAAGTCCAAGTGTGGATAAGGATCCTTAAGCGTAGTTCTTTGCATACAAATCTCAAAGTACAATTCTTCTCAACTGGAAGGTCTGTGAATTTTAAAAACTACTTATCTTTCCCTCATACACCCAACATGCAATGGAGTGACAAGTGACAATAATTTCTATATACATTCTTTTTCAAAAAAGAGGAAAATGGAGACTTCCAGCAAAATGGCGATCTAGGCAGTAGCACCCTGCTGTCCCTCCACAGCAAAGATCCAAAAAACTAACCCGAACAGAAAAAGCAGCAGTCCTGAAACCCTGAAGCATCAAATGAAGAGAAAAAGAACTCAGCCAAGCACTGAATGGAGTGAGAAAACTGACAGAGAACAGAGAGTGAGGAGAGATTCACGCAGAGGTCCCCTACCAGCTAACCCAGAGTGGATCCACCATCTTGGACTCCTATCGGAGACCAGCAAACAGGGGGTACAAGAAAG
This sequence comes from Dugong dugon, assembly GCA_030035585.1. NCBI lineage: Eukaryota > Metazoa > Chordata > Mammalia > Sirenia > Dugongidae > Dugong > Dugong dugon. Next base: position 57,200,966 of record CM057467.1, on the reverse strand, counting down.
CAGCTTCATGGAGCTTCCAGCAGGAGACAAAACAACCGTTTCTCGTCTCTCTATATCTTCCTTCTCTTTCTGTTCCCTGAATACCTGGCGTCGTATACCTCTACGCCTTCTAGCCAGGCGGTACTGAAACACCTGAGAGCGACTTCCCCAGACCTCGTAGCTGCACCGGTGGGATCCCTGGGAACTTTGCAGTTCTTTAACCTTTCCGATTTCTATTTATTCATTGTTTTCTTTTCTTCCTCTTCCCCTTTCTGTTTTTCTTCATTTCGTAGGCTCTCATCTCTCCTCTCCAACGGCAAGCTCCCCTAGCATTCTTTTTGGTTTGTTTGTTTGTTTTTGGCTCCTGTTCTTCTCTCCTCTCTCCCATATCAATCTTAGCTCCACACATAACCATCTCCCTGCTGCATCCTGCCTACCTACAATGCGTGCTTGACATCACACCACTAAGCAGCACAGGCACGGCCTACTGGAACCTGCCCTGCACTGATTACCGACATGCTCTGGTGGCTGTAGTAAGTGCCACAAACAACCCGTCCCAGTAACTCCTCTTCAGCTAGACCTGCCCTGCTCTACCATATCTGAGTGAATGACCCTGCCAATTGGAGAAGGAGGCGAAAAGTATTGTGCCCACAGACAAGCAAACAACAAAGAACACACAGTCCGCCTGCTCAGACATAGTCAAATTTTTTTTAAAACAAGAAAAAACAAACAGATCTCCAATCAAACAATGAGAAAAATAACTACTGAATGCCCTGAAGATAGCAGACAATATCAAAACATTTACAAAAACAGGACAGGAGGATTCCAGTAGGCATCCAAAATAAAACACCAGATGATGGTCCAGTGGAAGAAAATGCACTAGAACTACCTGATAGGGAATTCAAATCACTAATACTCAAAATTCTCCAAGAGCTGAGGCAAAAAGCTGACAAACATGAGGAAAAAATAGACAAATTCATGGAAAATACAGACAAAAAAATTGGAAGAATTCAGGAAAATAAAGCAGGAACAAAATGCCAAAATAAATTCACAACTAGAAATTATACAAAGACAACAATTAGAAATCCAAAAGATAAACAACAAGATTTCAGAAATGGACAGTGTCATAAAAGGGCTGAGAAGCCGATTGGAAATAGGTGGAAGACAGGATCAGTGGAATTGAAGACAAACACTTGGATACAACTCTGTTTGAGGAAAACTCAGAAAAAATAACAAAGAAAAATGAAGAGACCCTGAGAGTTACGTGCGATACAATCAAAAGCAAAAATTTGCTAGTGATTGGAATTCCAGAACAGGGGAAGAAAATAGAAAACAGAGAGGATCATTGAAGAACTGCTGACAGAAAACTTCCCCAATATCATGAAAGATGAAAAGCTGGCCATCCAAGAAGCTCAACGAACCCCATATAGGAGAGACCCCATAAGAAAATCAACAAGGCATATCATAAACACACTCGCCAAAACCAAAGACAAACAGAGAATCCTGAGAGCAGCTCGTGTAAAAGAAGGAGTCACATACAGAGGAGAAACAATAAGACTAAGCTCAGATTATTCGGCAGAAACCATGCAGGCAAGAAGGCAATGGGATGACATTTATAAAATCTTGAAAGAAAAAAATTGCCAGCCAAGAATAATATATCCTGCAAAACTCTCATTCAAATTTGATGGTGAAATTAGGTAATTTCCAGAGAAACAGAAATTAAGGGAATATGTAAAAGTCAAACCAAACTTACAAGAATTATTAAAGGGAGTTCCTCGATCTGAGGACAAACAACTTCAGCTCACAGGCAGAATCTAGGATGTAGGATCATACCAGCCAGATACCAATCTAGGAAATGACCTCTTGAGGACTATCCAAAACCAAAAGAAATACAACAGGAAATCAGAGTAGTTAACCAGTAAATGACAACAACATCAAAACAATAAAAGAGAGAATAAACAGCATAGGTATAGAAACTTCTAAAGGAGAGGAAGGCAAGGTGATACCAAGTAATAGTAGACTGCTTCAAACTAAGAAAGATAAGGGTAAAATTCATGGTAACCTCAAAGAAAGCAAACAAACTTACTCATAAAAATAAACAGGAAAAACATGAAGTCTCAGCAAAAACAAAACCTACAAAAACAAAAGAAATGAAAAAAAAATGCACAAACAAAATTAACTCAGCATAAGAGAGTAAGAAGAACAAAGAAAACTTCCGCACCACAAAAAAATTACTACAAAATGACAGCAACAAACTCACGTCTATCAATAATTACAGTGAAATGTAAATGGACTCAATGCACCCATAAAGAGATGGAGAGTGACAGAATGGATAAGAAAACAGGATTCATCAATATGCTGTCTACAAGAGACGCACCTTGGAAACAAAGATGTGAATTTATTAAAAGTCAAAGGTTGGAAAAATATATCAAGCTAACAACTACCAAAAAAGAGCAGGAGAGGCAATTCTAATCTCAGATAAAATAGACTTTAAAACAAAATCCACCATAAAAGACAAAGAAGGACACTATATAATGATTAAGGGAACGATCCATCATGAAGACATAACCGTAATAAACATCTACACACCCAATGACAGGGCTCCAAAATACATAAACTCTAACAACACTGAAAAAAGAAATGGACAGTTCCACAATAATAGTAGTAGACTTCAACAAACCACTCTCAGTAAAGGACAGAACAACTAAGAAGAAACTCAGCAAAGATACAGAAGGCCTAAAGGACACAATCAGCCAACTGGACCTCATAGACATATATAGAACACTCCATCCAACCGCTGCAGAGTACACATTCTTTTCCAATGCACATGAAATGTTCTCCAGAATAGACCACATCTTAGGCCACAGAGCAATCCTCAACAAGAACCAAAATGCTGAGATAATTCCAAGTATCTTCTGTGACCATAATGCCATCAAGGTAGAAATTAACAATAGAACAAGGAAAAAAAATCAATTACATGGAAACTCAATAATACCCTGCTTATACATCACCGGGTAATAGAAGAAATCAGAGATGGTATCAAAAAAATTCCTAGAATCAAATGATAATGAAAACAGATCATACCAAAACCTTTGGGACACAGCAAAGGCAGTCCTCAGAGGACAATTTACAATAACAGATGCACATATCAAAAAAGAAGAAAGGAACAAAATCAAAACATTAACTACAGAACTCAAACAAATAGAAAGACAACAGCAAAAAAAGCCCACAACCACCAGAAGAAAGGAAATAGTAAAGATCAGAGTAGAAATAAATGAAATAGAGAACAGAAAAACAATAGAAAGAATCAACAAAACCAAAAGTTGGTTCTTTGAAAGAATCAACAAAATCGACAAACCACTGGCCAGACTGACAAAAGAAAAACAGGAGAGGACACAAATAACCCAAATAAGAAATGAAATAAGCGACATTACAACAGACCCAACTGAAATAAAAAGGATTATAACAGAATACTATGAAAAACTGTACTCCAACAAATTTGAAAACCTAGAGGAAATGGACAAATTTCTAGAAACACACGGCCTACCCAAACTACAACAAAGTGATGTTTAAAAATCTGAACAGACCCATAACAAGAGAAGAGTAATAAAAAGAGAAGTTAATAAAAAAAAATCTTCCAACCAAAAAAAGCCCTGGCCCAGATGGCTTCACTGGACAATTCTACAAAACATTTACAGAAGAGCTTGTACCAGTACTACTCAAGCTATTTCAGAGCATAGAAGAGGAAGCAACACTTCCAAATTCGTTCTATGAAGCCAGCATAATGCTGATACCAAAACCAGGAAAAGACATCACAAAAAAAGAAAATTATAGACCAATATCTCTCATGAATATAGATGCAAAAATTCTCAACAAAATTCTAGCCAATAGAATTCAGTATCATATCAAAAAAAATAATACACCACGACCAAGTAAGATTCATACCAGGTATGCAAGGATGGTTCAACATTAGAAAATCAATCAACGTAATCCACCACATAAATAAAAGGAAAGAAAAGTGTCACATGATCATCTCAATTGATGCAGAAAAGGCATTTGACAAAGTCCAACACCCATTCCTGATAAAAAATTCTCAATAAAATAGGTATAGAAGGGAAATTTCTCAACACAATAAAGGCCATCTATGCAAAACCAACGGCCAACATCATTCTTAATGGAGAGAGGCTGAAAACATTCCCCTTGAAAACAGGAACATGATAAGGATGCCCTTTATCACCACTCCTATTTAACATTGTGCTGGAAGTTCTAGCTAGAGCAAGAAGGCAAGGGCATCCAAATTGGTAATGAAGAAGTTAAACTGTCCCTGTTTGCAGATGATATGATACTATACATAGAAAACCCTAAAGACTCCACGAGAAATCTACTGGAACTAATAGAAAGATTCAGCAGAGTAGCAGGATACAAGATAAACATGCAAAAATCAGTAGGATTCCTATACACCAATAACGAGAACGATGAAAAGAAAACCAGGAAAACAATACCATTTTCAATAGTCCCTAAAAAGATAAAATAGTTAGCAATAAATCTGACCAGGGATGTAAAAGACCTATACAAAGAAAACTACAAAACACTACTGCAAGAAACCCAAACGGATCTACATAAATGGAAAAACATACCACGCTCATGGATAGGCAGACTCAACATTGTGAAAATGACAATTCTACCCAAAGCAATTTACAAATACAACACAATCCCGATCCAAATACCAACAACATTCTTCAAAGAGATGGAAAAACTAATCATTAACTTTATATGGAGAGGGAAGAAGCCCGGAATAAGTAAAGTACTACTGAAGAAGAAGAAGAAAGTTGGAGGACTCACACTATCTGACTTCAAAACCTACTATACAGCTACAGTAGTCAAAACAGCCTGGTACTCGTACAATGACAGATACATTGACCAATGGAACAGAATTGAGAACCCGGATGTAAATCCATCCACCTACGGTCACCTGATTTTTGACAAGGGCCCAAAGTCCATCAAATGGGGAAAAGACAGTCTTTTTAACAAATGGTGCTGGCAAAACTGGATATTCATCTGTAAAAAAATGAAACAGGACCTATACCTCATGCCGTATACAAAAACTACTTCAAAACGGAACAAAGACCTGAATATAAAGCCTAAAACTATAAAGTTCATAGAAGAAAAAATAGGACCAACACCACAAGCCTTAATAAACGGCATTAACAGTATACAAACCATAACCATCAATGCACAAACCCCAACAGATAAGCTAGATAACTGGGATCTTCTAAAAATCAAACACCTATGCTCTTCAAAAGACTTCACCAAAAAATAAAAAGAGAACCTACAGACTGGGAAAAAGTTTTTGGACAGTATCAGTCAGACAAAGGTCTAATTTCCATAATCTACAAGAAAATCCAACACCTCTACAACCAAAAGACAAATAATCCTATTAAAAAATGGGCAAAGGAAATGAACAGACACTTCGCCAAAGAAGACATTCAAATGGCCAAGAGACACATGAGCAAATGCTCGCGATCACTAGCCATTAGAGAAATCCAAATTAAAACCACAAGACATACCATCTCACCCGAGCATTACTGGCACGAATCAAAAACACTGGAAATAACAAATGTTGGAGGGGCTGTGGGGAGATCAGAACACTTATGCACTGCTGGTGGGAATGCAAAATGATACAACCACTTTGGAAAACGATATGGTGCTTCCTCAGAAAGCTAGAAATAGACATACCATTCGATCCAGCAATCCCACTCCTAGGAATATATCCTAGAGAAATAAGAGTCGTCACTCAAATAGACATATGCACACCTATGTTCATGGCAGCATTGTTCACAATAGCAAAACGATGGAAACAACCTAGATGCCCATCGACAGATGAATGGATAAACAAACTACGGTACTTACACACAATGGAGTGTTATGCAACAAGAAAGAACAACAATGAATCTGTGAAGCATCTCATAACATGGATGAAATGGAAGACATTATGCTGAGTGAAATAAGTCAATCACCAAAGGACAAATATCGTATGAGACCTCTATTGTAAAACCCATGAAAAAGTTCACACACAAAATGTAACAATCTTTGTTGGTTACCAGGGATGGGAAGGGTTGGGCGGGGGGGATACTAAATAAGCAATAGATAACTGGTAAATTGGGTGAAGGGTGAGGGAGTACACAATACAGGGGAAAGTAGCACAACTTGTACAAGGAGAGGTCGTGGAGGTCCCATGGACATGTCCGGACTCCTTGGGGGACTGAGTTGCTGGGTGGGGGGCTGTGGGGACCATGGTCTCAGGGAACTTCTAGCTCAGTTGGCATGGCACAGTTTGTGGAGACAGTGTTCTGCGTTCTACCTTGGTGAGTAGTGTCTGGGGTCTTGGAAGCCTCTGGGCGGCCATCTGGGATGCTCCACTGATCTCATCCCTTCGGGAGCAGGGGAGAGTGGAGAGAGCGGGATACAGGGAAGGGATTGGTCCGAGGGACTGGTGGACCACAGCTACCAGGGCCTCCACCGGATTGAGTCCAGTACAGCTAGGTGGTGCCCGGCTGCAACCACTGACTGCTCTGGCCGCGATCACAGCAGAGGGTTCTAGACAGAGCTGGAGAAGGATGTAGAACATAATTCTAACTTACAAAAAAAAAAAAAGACCAGATTTACTGGCCTAGAGGAGACTGGAGAAGCCCTGAGAGTTGGCCCCCAGACACCCTTTTAGCTCAGTGGGGACGTTATCTCCGAGGTTCACCGTTCAGCTTGGGAGTGGACAGCCTCGTAAAACCAAATGGGACTAATGAGGTACAGTAGTCCAGTGACGGGGGCCAGAATGCAGACAGGGACAGGGAAGCTGGTGATGGGGAACCCAAGGTTGAGTAAGGATATTGTTGATGTGTTGTGAGATTGTTAACCATTGTCATAGGGCAACATGTGTAGTAACTGTTGAATGAGAAACTACTTCGTTTTGTAAGCCTTCATCTTAAGTGAGAATAGCAGCACAATTTTAAGAGTGTAGTCAATGTCACTGAACTGTGCATGCAGAAATTTTTGAAATGGTGTATCTTTGGCTATGTGTATTTTAACCAAAAAAAAAAAAAAAAAAGGTTGAGAGGTTGGAGGGTTGACATGTTGTGGGGTTGTTGACCAATGTCATGGTGCAGTGTGTATACTGCTGTTTCATGAGAGACTATTTGTTTTGTGGGCCTTCACCTGAAGTACAATAAAAAAAAAAAAAATGAGGAAAATGGGTGGCGCACAGGGGACACTGGTTCCTAGCAGTTCTGAGATTTGGCTGGGCAAATGTTGGAAGTTCTTTGATTAGGGCTCCTCCCTATGCCTGCCCAAGAGTAATTCTACATAGCTCTTGGATTTACCGTATGGACTCTTTGTTCCACTCACTGAGTCAATCTTTCTTTTCCATGAGAGGACATATGTGTTTCCAGCTGAGTAGTTCTTAACCTGTTTCCTGACTGTAGAAATTTGGGGAACCAAAGGCCTTTCATTATGTAGACTCCATCCCTTTTAGTCCAAGCTAGCATTTATTTCTGCTGATACAGTTCTCTTAAAACCCTTTGGAAAAGAAAAAAATCTTTTTGGATCTGTTCTGAATTTTGGGATTCATTTCATTACTCCAAAGCCACACTCATAGATCACACTGAGATCAGCCCTTCTCTACCTTGTGTCCCATAATTTTCCTAAAAGCCCTATTATTTAATGGAGAGGATCTGTGAGGCATACCCTCAATCTCTCCAGATGGCCTTTTGCCTGACAAAGGTACACTGAAACACTGCTTTTTATTTATCTGCTATCTTATGAAAAGATTTTTTTAGTTACAACATTAGCTGCATCTTTGGACCTTATTTTCCTGGGAATGTTCTGGATTTAGTTTTTGCTCAGAAGCCATTTGATTTTAGCATCCTATGCCATCTGGAAATGCTGAAAAATTTAAAAAAAAAAACCATGAAATACTGACTCCTTCATGTATAATGGCCTTTTCTTTTGTTTACCTTTCTCCTCTTACATTTATTATAAACAGCAGGAAGGAATCAGGACTTTCATCACTTTGCTTAGAAGTCTCTCTCGTTAGATTACTCAGTTCAAGCATATTTTCTACTTCCCATATTACTGTAGATTACAATATCATTAAGTCATAAAGCAAACAAACATCCTCACAACTGGACCAATAAGCAACATCGTGATAAATGGAGAACAGACTGAAGCTGTCAAGGATTTCATTTTACTTGGATCCACAATCAACAGCCATGGAAGGAGAAGTCAAGAAATCAAACAGTATACTGCATTGGGCAAATGTGCTGCAAAAGAACTCTTTAAAGTGTGGAAAAGCAAAGATATCACTTAGAGGACTAAGGGTCACCTGACCCAAGTCATAGTGTTTTCAATCATCTCATATGCACTGAAAGCTGGACAATAAATAAGGAAGACCAAAGAAGAACTGATGCACTTAAATTATGGTGTTAGACTGCCAAAAGAAGGAAGAAATCTATCTTGGAAGAAGTATAGCCAGAATGCTCCTTAGAAGCAAGGATGGCAAGATTTCATCTGACTTACTTTGGACATGTTATCAGAAGGGACCACTCCCTGGTGAAGGACATCATACATGGTAAAGTAGAGGGTCAGTGAAAAAGAGGAAGACAAAAGATGGATTGACACAGTGGCTGCAACACTGGGCTCAAACAATAGCAGCGATTATGAGAATGGCACAGGACTGGGCATTGTTTCGTTTTGTTGTATATAGGGTCGCTGAGTCAGAACCCACCCAACAGCACCTAGGAACAAATTTTCAGTTGCCTCAGGAATAGGTTCTGCCTTGCTCCATTTTCTAAAATAATCCTAACTTCTCTTTTTTTTTCCCATATAAAAATTTATACATACATTGTTACGTGACTCTAATTGCTCACCCCATACTGTGACAGCACACTCCTCCTTTCCACCCCTGATTCTCCATATCCATTCAGCCAGCTCCTAACCCTCTCTGCCTTCCCATCTCACCTCTGGACAGAAGCTGCCAATTTAGTCTCTTGTATCTACTTGAGCTAAGAGGTACACTCCTCATGAGTATCACTTTATGTCCCACAGTCCAGTCCAATCCCTGTCTGAAGAGTTGGCCTCAGAAATTGTTTCAGTATTGGGCTGATAGAGAATCCAGGGGCCATGCTTTCTGAGGCCTCCAGTCACAGTCAGACCATTAAGTCTGGTCTTCTTACTAAAATTTCAGTTCTGCACCTCACCTTTCTCTTGCTCCATCCGGGACTCTCTGTTGTGTTCCCTGTCAGGGTGGTCATTGGTAGTAGCCAGGAACCATCTAGTTCTTCTGGTCTCAGGCTGATGAAGTCTCTGGTTTATGTGGCCCTTTCTGTCTCCTGGGCTAATACTTTCCTTGTGTCTTTGGTGTTCTTCATTCTCATTAACTTCAGATGGTTGGGACCAATTGATGCATCTTAGATGGCCGCTTGCAAGCGTTTAAGACCTCAGATGCCACTCACCAAAGTAGGACACAGAACATTTTCTTAATAAACTTTGTTATGCCTATTGACCTAGATGTCCCCTGAAAGCATGGTCCCCAGACCCCTATCCCTGCTACTCCGCCTCTCAAAGTATTTGGTTGTAGCCAGGAAAATTCTTAGCTTTGGTTTAGCCCAGTTGTGCTCACTTCCCCTGTAGTGTGTGCTGTCTTTCCCTTCACCTAAGGTAATTCTTGTCTACTGTCTAGCTAGTGAATAACTGTCCCCCTCCTTCCCCACCCTCATAACCATCAAAGAATGTTTTCTTCTGTGTTTAAACCTTTTCTTGAGTTCTTATAACAGTGGTCTTATACAATATTTGTGCTTCTGTGACTGACTAAATTCACTCAGCATAATGACCTCCAGCTTCCTCGATGTTATGTTTCACAGCTTCATCGTTGTTCTTTATTGTTGCGTAGTATTCCATTGTGTGGATATACCATAACTTGTTTGCCTATTCGTCCATTGATGGGCACCTAGGTTGCTTCTATCTTTTTGCTATTGTCAACAGTGCTGCAATGAACATGGGTGTGCATATATCCATTCGTGTGATGGTTCTTATTTCTCTAGGATATATTCCATGGAGAAGGATAGCTGGATCATATGGTACTTCTATTTCTAGCTTTTTAAGGAAGCGCCAAATTGACTTCCAAAGTGGTTGTACCATTTTACATTCCCACCAACAGTGTATAAGTGTTCCAGTCTCTCCACACCTCTCTAGCATTTATTATTTTGTGTTTTTTGGATTAATACTAGCCTTGTTGGAGTGAGATGATATCTCATTGTAGTTTGATCTGCATTTCTCTAATGGCTAATGATCATGAGCATTTCTTTATGTGTCTGTTAGCCACTTGAATATCTTCTTTGGCGAACTGCCTGTTCATATCCTTGGCCCATTTTTTAATTGGATTATTTGTCTTTTTGTTGTTGAGGTTTTGCAATATCTTGTAGATTTTTGAGATTAGGTGCTGATCGGATTTGTCGTAACCAAAGTTTTTTTCCGTCTGTAGGTTGTCTTTTTGCTCTTTTGGGGGAGTCTTTTGATGAGCATAAGTGTTTGATTTTTAGGAGCTCCCAGTTATCTAGTTTCTCTTCTAGTGCTTGTGCATTGTTACTTACAGTTCATATTGTGTTTATGCCATGTATTAGGGCTCCTTGTGTTGTCCCTATTTTTTCTTCCATGATCTTTGTCATTTTCAATTTTATATTTAACTCTTCGATCCATTTCAAGTTAGTTTTTGTGCATGGTGCGAAGTATGGGTCTTGTTTCAGTTTTTTGCACATGGACATCCAGTTATGCCAGCACCATTTGTTAAAGAGACTGCCTTTTCCCCAATTAATGGACTTTGGGCCTTTGTAAAATATCAGCTGCTCATAGGTGGATGAATTCATGTCTGGATTCTCAATTCTGTTCCATTGGTCTATGTATCTGTTGTTGTACCAGTACCAGGCTGTTTTAACTACCGTGGTGGTATAATAGGTTCTCAGATCAGGTAGTGTGAGGCCTTCCACTCTGTTCTTCTTCTTGAGTAATGCTTTACTTATTCGGGGCCTCTTCCCTTTCCATATGAAGTTGGTGACTTGTTTCACCATCTCATTAAAAAATGCCAGTGGAATTTGGATCGGGAGTGCATTGTATATGTAGATCATTTTGGGTAGAATTGACATTTTCACAATGTTGAGTCTACCTATCCACGAGCAACATATGTTTTTCCACTTATGCAGGTCTCTTTTGGTTTCTTTCAGTAGTGTCTTGTAGTTTTCATTGTATAGGTCTTTTATGTCTCTGGTTAGATTGATTCCTAAGTATTTTATCTTCTTGGAGACTGGTAAATGGTATTGCTTTGGTGATTTCCTCTTTGACGTTCTCTTTGTTGGTGTAAAGGAATCCAACTGATTTTTGTATGTTTATCTTGTATCCTGAAACTTTGCTGAAATCTTCTATTAGTGCCAGTAGTTTTTTTTGTGGATTCTTACGGGTTTTCTGTGTATAAGATCATATCATCTGCAAATAGAGATACTTTGACTTCTTGTCTACCAATTTGGATGCCCTTTATTTCTTTTTCTAGCCTAATTGCTCTTGCTAGGACCTCCAGCACAATGTTGAATAAGAGTGGTGATAAAGGGCATCCTTGTCTGGTTCCTGTTCTCAAGGGGAATGCTTTCAAAGTCTCTCCATTTAGAATAATGTAGGCTGTTGGCTTGGTATAAATGCCCTTAATTATATTGAGGAATTTCCCTTCTATGCTATTTTGTTGAGAGTTTTTATCATGAATGGGTGTTGGACTTTGTAAAATGCCTTTTCTACATCAATTGATCATGTGGTTCTTGTCTTTTGTTTTATTTACACAATACATTGATTGTTTTTCTAATGTTGAACCATCCTTGCATACCTGGTATAAATCCCACTTGATCATGGTGAATTTTTTTTTTTTTTTGATATGTTACTGAATTCTATTGGCCAGAATTTTGTTGAGGATTGTTTGCGTCAATGTTCACGAGGGATATTTGTCTGTAATTTTCTTTTTTTGTGGTGTCTTTACCTGGTTTTGGTATCAGGGTTATGCTGGCTTCCTAGAATGAGTTTGGGAGTATTCTATCCTTTTCTATGCTCTGAAATGCCTTTAGTAGTAGTGGTGTTATCTCTTCTCTGAAAGTTTGGTAGAATTCTCCAGTGAAGCCATCCAGGCCAGGGCTTTTTTTTGTTGTTGCTGTTGGAAGTTTTTTAATAACCTCTTCAATCTCTTCTTTTGTTACGGGTTTATTTAGTTGTTCTACCTCTGTGTTAGTTTAGGTAGATTGTGAGTTTCTAGAAATTTGTCCATTTCCTCTGGGTTTTCAAATTTGTTAGAGTACAATTTTTCATAGTAGTCTGTTTTGATTCATTTAATTTCATTTTGGCCTGTTGTGGTATCACCCATCTCATTTCTTATACGGGTTATCTGTTTCCTCTCCGGTTTTTCTTTTGTCAGTTTGGCCAGTGGTTTATCAATTTCGTTGATCTTTTCGAAGAACCAGCTTTTGGTCTTGTTAACTCTTTCAATCATTTTTCTATCCTCTATTTAATTTAATTCTACTCTAATTCTTATTATTTCCTTTCTTCTGGCCCTGGAGGGCTTCTTTTGATGTTCTCTTTCTACTTGTTCCAGTTGTAGAGTTAGTGTTTTGATTATGGTCCTTTCTTGTTTTGGGATGTGTGCATTTATTGCTCTAAACTGACCTCTGAGCACTGCTTTTGCTGTGTCCCAAAGCTTCTGGTAGGATGTGTTTTCATTCTCATTTGATTCTATGAATTTCTTTATGCCATCCTTAATTTCTTCTATAACCCAGGAGTTTTTCAGCAAGGTGTTGTTCAGCTTCCATGTGTTTGATTTTTTTCCTTGCTTTTTTGATTGTTGATTTCTACTTTTATGGCATTATGGTCAGAAAAGATGCTTTGTAATATTTCGACGCTTTGGATTTTGTTAAAGCTTGCCTTATGGCTTAATATGTGGTCTATTCTGGAGAACGTTCCATATGTGTTGGAAAAGAAAGCATACTTGACTGCTGTTGGGTGGAGTCTTTGGTATATGCCTATGAGATCATGTTGATTGATTGTAGCATTTAGGTCTTCCATGTCTTTGTTGAGCTTCTTTCTGGATGTGTGTTGAACTCTCCTACTACTATTGTGTAGCTGTCTATCTCTCTTTTCAGTGCTGTTAGGGTTTGTTTTATGTATTATGGAGCCCTGTTGTTGTATGCATAAATATTTATTATAGTTGTGTCCTCCTGGTGTGTTGACCCTTTAATCATTATACGGTGTCCTTCCTTAACCTTTGTGGTGGATTTTACTTTAAAGTCTATTTTGTCAGAGACTAATGTTGCCACTCCTGCTCTTTTTTGAGTATTGTTTGCTTGATATATTTTTTTGCATCCTTTGAGTTTTAGTATGTTTGTGTCTTTAAGTCTAAGGTGTGTCTCTTGTAGGCAGCATATAGATGGATCGTGCTTTTTATCCAATCTGCCACTCTCTGTCTCTTTATTGGTGCATTTAGTCCATTTACATTCAGCGTAATTATTGATAGGTATGAGTTTAGTGCTGTCATTTTGATGTCTTATTTTTGTGCATTGTTGACTGTTTCTTTGTTCCACTTAGTTTTCTGTGCTTAGTCATTTTTCTTTATGTATTTTCCTTTCATCTTTTTCATTGTTGTTGATTTTATGTTTGCTGAGTCTTTATATTGTTCTACTTTTTTGTTTTGACTTGTAGGATTGTTAGTTTCCTTTGTGGTTACCTTAATATTTACCCCTATTTTTCTAAGTTTATACCAGTCATTTATTTCTTTATATCACTTTGACTGTCTCTCCATATGAAAAATCTATGTCTACATTTTTTAAGTCCATCTTTTTTGTTTTAATGTTGTCATCTTTTACATATTGACATCGGTTTCCCTCTTTTCAGTGTTTTAGCTTTGATTTATTTTTTTGACTTCCCTGTCTTGGTTGCTATCTGGTTGCTCCATCCTGTGTTCTAGTCTTGGGTTGTTATATGATGTTATTGATTTTCTAAACGGAGGACTCCCTTTAGTATTTCTTGTAATTTTGGTTTGGTTTTTGCAAATTCCCTAAACTTCTGTTTATCTGGAAATGCTCTAATTTTGCCATCATAGCTGAGAGACAGTTTTGCTGGATGTATAATCCTTGGCTGGCAGTTTTATTTCCTTCCAGGGTTTATATATGTCATCCCATTGCCTTCATACCTGTACGGCTTCTGCTGAGTAGTCCGAGCTTATTCTTATTGACCCTCCTTTATAGATGACTTTTCATTTCTCCCTAGCCACTCTTAAAATTCTCTATTTATCTTTGGTTTTGGCACGTTTGATTATAATATGTCTTGGTGACTTCCTTTTGGGATCTACCTTACATGGGGTCCGATGAGAATCTTGGATAGATATCTTGTCATCTTTCACAATATCAGGGAAGTTTTCTGCCAACAAACCTTCAACAATTCTCTCTGTATTTTCTGTTGTAACCCCTGTTCTGGTATTCCAATCACTTGTAGGTTATTCCTCTTGATAAAGTCCCACATAATTCTTAGGGTTTCTTCATTTTTTTTTTATTCCTTTTACCTGATTTTTCCTCAGATAAGTTGGTGTCAAGTGCTTTATCTTCAATCTCACTAACTCTGACTTCTGTTGCCTCAGTTCTGCTCCTATGACTTTCTATTCAGTTGTCTACTTCTGAAATTTTATTGTTAATCTTCTGGATTTCTGATTGCTGTCTCTCTATGGATTCTTGCAGCCTGTTAAATTTGTCATTATGCTCTTCTCTAATCTTTTTAATTTCCTCTACTGCACGTTCTGCGTTTTGCTTAATTTCCTTCCTAATTTCTTGAAGAATTCTGTATATTAATCTTTTGTATTCTGTCTCCAGTAATTCCAAGAAATTTTCCTCCTCTGGAAAATTTCTAGATTCTTAATTTTGGGAACTTGCTGAAGTCCTCATGGATTGCATCTTTATGTGATTTGATACTGACTGTTGTCTCCGAGCCATCATTAAGTTATTATACTTATTTATTTTATGTTTGCTTACTGTGTCCTAGCTTCTTGTTTTGTTTTGCTATGCCCAAATAGGCTGCTCGCATGAGCTAGTTTGATTATTGGCACCTTTGAAGCTGTAATGTCCTGTCACCAAACTGTTAGATCTATTACTAGGTATGTGAGCTCAGGAGTCCACCCCCTCTTCCTGTATGGATTCAGCTCAGGTGCCCAGATAGATAGCCAGGCTCTCACTTCAGTCCTAGACAGGCATGGGTGGTTGGTGTAGGCACAGGCATCTGGCTGAAGCAGGGGGATACACTGTGAGCAAGGCAGGGACTGACGGCCACTCCTGAGTGTCCAGGAGGAAGGTGTGTCCCTGTTCCCTAGAGCATGTAGGTGGGTGGGTTTTGCAGCCAGACTATGAGCACCCAATGCTGTTGGCTGTAAGGACTGTGGGGCACCTCTTATCCATGGGCCCCTATCGCAGGTAGCTAGGTGGCATGGGTGGAGCCACCTGTTCTCAGGCCCCTGATGTGGGTAGGTGAAGACCCTGCTTAATGTCAAATATTTGGCTGTTCAGTGTCTAAGAACCCATGTATTACATTGCTTTTGAAATTTTGTGCCAGAAAAAAAAATTGCTTTCTCCAAGTTTCAAATATCAAGAACTTGCTACTTCACAGCTGCAACAGTTTAAGTTAGACTTCCAGTATATACCCTGTTATACTGCAGTAATGGGGGCCTACTCTTTTGACATGGACCTACACAAGTCTATGCAGGGGGAAAGGCACTCAAAGTCTGTGGATCCCTTATGCCTGTGTCTAGGCAAAGGAGTTGTGCCTACCCTGGGTTCCTGGCTTAGGGGAGCCAGTAGTTTATTTTTTCCCGTTTGTTAATTTGTTCATTCTCCAAGGCAGGGAGAATGGCTCCCGGCATGTGACGATCCTACTTCCAGCCCAGGGGACTGGGCAATTGCTAAAGCCAGCCCAGGACCCAGCGCAGAGCAGGGAGTGGGGAGGTAAATGGGAGAGAGGTTTTTCCCTAAGGGTGGTGTTTTTGATCCACGCAGTAAGCCATATGCAAGTACTTATCTTTTGCCAATAAGGGCTGCTTCTCACTGGTTCTGGGTGGCCATGTAGACTCTCTGGTGCTGGGTCTGTCCTGGTGCGGAAATCGCACCTCCTGAGCACCACCACTTGCTTGCCTCACCACTCACCCACGGGTTGCTCAGGCCTGAAGGGCTCAGGCTATCTCTGGGTCAGATCTGGCAACTCCTCGCTGCTTCCGAACCGTCTCTCCCTCCTCCTGCCACTTGGTCCAGATCCTCAACTCTGCCTTTGATGTTCAGGGCTCCCAGATTGCCATATATAATCAAATCACTTGTTTTTTCGGGTCTTTGTTGTAAGAAGGTCCACTGGAAGCATCTGACTACTCTGCCATGTTGGGCCCACCTCCCTCACTTCTCTTTAAGCAATCACAGGTAGTCTTCTAAAAGTTCATAATTCTTTGGCAAATGGTGTTCTCACCAGTACTTTCCTTAACATAATTTCAGTTTCCACCCATTGGCTGGTTCCAAAGACAGTTTTAAAATTTTTAGATATTTGTTATAATAGCTTTTTCACATCAAAGTACGAAAATCAGTTTTAGGTATTTGTTTCTGTGTAACAATTTACTCCAAAACTTAGTCATTTAAAACAAAAGAAAACACATTTTTTATCTCACACAGTTTCTGAAGATCGGGAACCTGGGAACAATTTAACTGGGTGCTTCTGGCTCAGGATCACTCATAAAGTTGCAGTCAAACTGTTCACTGAAGCTGCAGTCATCTGAAAGCTTGACTGAGGTTGGAGGATCCACTTCCAAGTCACTCATGTGGCTTTTGGCAGGAAGCCTCAGTTCCTTGTGACATGGACTTCTCTATATGGCTACTCTTAAAGTAGCTGCTAGTTTCCCCCCAACATGAGTGATCTTAAAGAGAGGGAGAGGAAGCAATTATAGCTCAAAATCCAAGAAATAAAAATTATCAAATATCTAGATGAAAATATAGAAGACCTTATATTCAGCAAAGGTTATTTAATAAGACACAAATAGCATGGAGTATAAAGGGAGGGATAAATTTGATTTTATCAAAATTAAAAGTTTTATTCTTTAGAAGACTTTATTAAGAAAACAAATTAAAAAAAACACAAGAACTGGGAGAAGATATTTGAAAAATATGCATTTGAAAAGAATTTGTATCTAGAATATATAAAGAGCACGTTACCTCAATAATAAACCAAAAAAAACAAACCCACGGCCATTGAGTCGATTCTGGCTCATAGTAAACCTGTAGGACAGAGTAGAACTGCCCCATAGGTTTTCCAAGGAGAAGCTAGTGAATCTTCTGGTCATGTTTTTTACCTATTTTATATCAAGTCTTTTGTATTTCTCCCTTAATTTTTAGATTTCTTTATATATTAGGGAGGTTAGCCCTTCATTTGTTTCATATATATATTTATATAAATTTATATATATATGAAGAAAATATATACAATATTTTCTCCCAGTTTTCCAGTGTCTTTTAACTTTGTTCAAGATTTTATTATTTTTGGCTATTAAGAATTTTTTTATTATTTTTATGTAGTCAAATTTATTATTTTTTATTACATCTGGATTTTATACAGATTTAAAGAGCCTTTTTTTACACCCAGACCAAAGATGAGTGTCATAGTGTTTTCTTCTGTTACTTGAATGGTTTAATATTATACTATTATGTTCTACTATTATGTTCCTGATTCATTTAGAGTTTATTCATGCATATAGGGTGAGGGAGGAATCCAAGATGATATTTTTTTCTAAATGGCTAACCAGTTGTCCCAGCACCATTACTAAAAATTCCACCTTTGCCCCAGTGATTTGAGAGGCCAACTTTATCATGTACTAGGGTTCCAAATTAACATAAGTCTATTTCTAAATGTTCTATTGTATTTCCTTGTCCTCTGTATTCTTGTGTTGGTATTACATTCCTTTAAATTTCTGTTAGTTCAGGTTAGCCTGTGATTGTATGCCTCGTGTATGTAAGATTTTTACCTTCTTTCCACCAACCTACAGAAATGTCTTCAACGAGTTGGTATCCCCTCCTGATTAAAGCTAAAGAATTATGTACAAATATTTAACATTTCTCCTATTCCTTCTCTACGTGAGTTCACTGACTTCCTCTTTATTAATATTTTCTCTTATAGAATCAGTCCTATGATTTTATTACTTTACAATGAAATCACGTGAGACAAAAGTAACACTCATGTTAGGTGCGGTGGACTTGTCAGTATCCAAGTGTGTCCTTGATACTGTTCACTTCTCGACAGCATTGCACAGCTGTCAGTGGTTCAACTTCTATCCAACAAGAGCATCCAACGCATGAAATGCTGAGGTGACATACAGAATGAAGATCCATGAAGTTTCTCTTATGGTGTATGTAAAGGGAAGGAATCTGAAGATCTGGACATCTACCACTCAAAATGACTTCCACTCATTTGTTCTTTGATGGGTGATGCAAGTATGTTTTCAATTGCTATCAAGAAAAATGGGAGTGGCCAACTCAGTCAGATGTTAGGCAAAAGGGAAATTCTAGGATGTGTTGTTCCTTTCTACAATATTGGTTGTCCTCACAAGTATAAGGAAGAAATATAGGTTGTGAAGATTAAGGTGTTAAGATGTTTTCTATTTGGTTGTTCAGTGTCTAAGAACCCATGTATTACATTGCTTTTGAAATTTAGTGCCAGAAAAAAAAGATTGCTTTTTCCAAGGTCAGATACACCACATTTAAATAGATTATTTCACAAGCTATGTCAATTGTTTTTTTCAGGGAGAGGGTCACACAGAGTATAAAAAACCGAACAAATAAATATCCTGTATTCTTATGGTACCCTGAAATACTTTTATATTTGACATAATCACTGTGAGTAGTGTAATAGCAGGGCAAGGAAAGAAACCTTCCATGAGAAAATTAAATGGACCTTGAAAAGTAAAATCACACAAATTGATTATTTTGACACTACAAAGACGGCTAAAGGCCAACATCACTTTAATTTTTTTTTTCCTCATAAAAAGTTTACTTTAGGTTTGGAATTAACTGGAAAAGAATTAATTCAAGATATTAAATGATACATACATTAAACCTCTTGTCTGTGCTCTCCACAATGGAGAGATTTTTAAATTGTTGAATATAGTATCAAGATTAGTGAAAACACATAAAGTGAATAACTGATTATGCAGACTTGCTACTTTAGGACTAGACATGTCACTTCACAAAGTGTCAGTGAAGTCAAGAAGATTTATAAGTCTTGTGCAATGAAATTATTACCCTGAGTGTTGCTGGTTTTCCATGTAAATGGTGTCTTAAAATGACTTGTGTTTTTGTCACATAGATTTTATTTAACACTGTGTCAATATTTACATGATCAGCCTTCTAAGCACTACTTCATGGATCAAACTTTTAGAACAAAGAGGGAAAACACTATAATAAATATTAATATTAACTTGTAAAGAACTCAGAACAAAGCCCTAAGATTCTGGCATCACTTCCATGACTTTTTTTTTATGTCTTTTTTTTTTTTAGAGAGTTCATCACTTAATATTACTTCTATCCTGTCTTCCAAATTGATATATTCAGCCCTCAATTTTTATTTTAACTATCAACATCAGTTTCTAATTACCTGAAGTATACCTACACACATGCACCCAGAAAACCCTCACAGTATACTAAGGCCAAAAAAGGAATTCACTGTTTCCCCCCATAAATGTTTTCTCCTACCTTTCTTGAGTTGGTTAAAGACATCTTCATTCATCCAGTTCTTCAGTTTCTAAAACTTTAAATTATCTGTAAGTTTTCTTTCTCTTTCTTTTAAACTTTTTTTTCATAAATACTTCTCTTCTGGCCTAATGAAATAGCTCCAAGGTTTTCTATTTCACTTTAGCCTCTTTCCGTTTTATATCCTTCAGCTAGTCAACTTCATAAAGATCGTCCCTGATGGGAGTCAGTCACTTCCCTGTTTAAACAATACCCTTGATGGCTATTGCCATTCAAGATCTTCCATGATCTGACACTAACCCATCTTCGCTTGTTTATCTCCTAGTATTCTCCATTACAAACCCTCTTCTACTGCCAAGCCAGACAGATTCTGAGTCTCCACAATCAAACCTGAAATTTTCCCTAAATAAAAATTTGTTTACACTATTTCCAATTCCTATAAAAGCCTCCCTTCAAAAACCCAGTTGCTGGAATTCTATTCATCTTCAAAGACCTTACTTCCTTAATTCCATCCCCTCCATGAAGTTTTCTTTGATTGCAACAACTAGAACTCATTTCTCCATTCTGGGAGCTTGTCTAAGATGCATTTGTCCCTCTCATTATGTAATTTATTTTGGCTCATGGTATCATTACTTGTTTTTTTTAAATTCCAGTTTTCTAGCTTTGTCCAAAAGAGATGTGTTTACTCCTGTTTTATTCTCATGTCTCATATAGTGATTCAATATCTTTTTTGATTATCAAATCAACCCAGAATTACTTCCATTTTACAGATGAGGAAGTTGAGAGTGACAAAATTTATTTCTGATCTTCAGTCAGTGCACAGACAGAATAAATATCTAAATTTCTAAAGCTTCACAACACATAAGAAATATTGATATCCAGAGGGGTGAATGCTGAGGTTTCCAAGGACTTATCAAATAGATTTATTATTTTATTAATGAGAGATCTTAGAAAGAGCTTGAAATTTGGAATCAGAAGACTTGTTTAACACATCTGACTCTGCAACTTACTATCTGTGCAATGTGAGAAAAATATTGGATGTCTCTGAGCCTGAGTTTTCTCATCATAAAATGGAGACAATTACAGTGTCTAGAGCTAACAGGATTTTTTTTTTCCTCATGTAATGAAATAATGGATGTATGATGGTCTGACTTAAAAAATATCATTCTTATACTAGAGAGATTTTCAGCAGCATATTTGAAAACCAACAGTGTTTCTTCCTACCATTAGGTAAATGAAAAGTTTCATTATCCAAGAGACCCTGAATGCTGTGTTTAACTTTCTTATTTCCATAAAATATCTGAGATTGCTAGACGTGATACACACTGGTAAAGTAGGTAATATGAAATGTCTGTAAGATTTTTTCAAAAGATATAACTCTTTAAAAAAAGATTATTTATATTATATATATATATATATACATATATATATATATATATATATATATATATATAATCTCTAGATAACTAGTCTCTTTAGATTTGCCTTTTCCAAGGTTTTATTTAATTTAGGAATCTTCAGAAGTGTTTATTTGCTTATTGACAGCATTTGAACAGATTTATTAATTTTCTGAAGGTAAATATTTTATAGTTTTGCTTAGCTATGTCATTAATGCTGTATTCAGCTATATCCCTTTCTCCCTCAACCTTTAGCTTCCATCTACTAACCTCTTTGTTCACTGGAAACATTAACGCTTATACATTGTCTTGTATTCTATCCAACTCCCTTCTAACAAGCTGGCTAAACTTAAAATCCATGTGGATGATATCTCTGATCCCATGGTATCTCAGTTCCCAGTCCAAAAGTCTTTTATGTTCTTTTTTGGCTACCACTTCCATAGTCACTGCCTGGATGTTTTCATTTACTACTCCATCCCCCACTCCTTGATCACAAACTTGTTCAACTAGCTTGTTCAATTCTATTCCTATATGACTGCTGTTCAGCATCAATTTGATTTCAACATTCTTTATCAAACTTCTCCTTGACTCACTTTCTTATCCGTTTTGAATTCCAAGACACATCTTTTCAATGACACTCTTGCCAATGCACTGAACTCCCTTACCTCTTTGTCTTTTCAGCACACCTATTGGGGAAATTCCAACTTTAGATCAACCCAACTTTCCACTTTTTCTGTGCTTGTACTTGGCCAACTAAATTCAGTTTGAGAATGGCATGGGAGATGTGTTTCTTTAAAAGAGCCTCACCACTGCCTAGCAATTGCAATTCATCCCTGCTTAATTCTCTCTTTTACAACACTCCACAGGAGCTATTTCAAGCATTCTATGTTGTTGCTGTTGCTGGGTTCCAGTCAAGTCAATTCCAACTCACAGTGACCCCATGTGACAGAGTAGAACTGTCCCCATAGGATTTTCTTGGTTGTAATCTTTATGGAAGCAGATCGCTAGGTCTTACTCGTGAGGAGTTGCTGGATGGGTTTGAATGGCCAACCTTTCGGTTAGCATTGGAGTGCTTAACCATTGGGCAACCAGGACTCCTTAAACATTCTCTACACTCCTCTTCCCCTCCTCACTGTCATTAAACGCCCTCCCCTCAATCACAATAGAGGATCCTGGACAGAGCTGGAGAAGGATGTAGAACAAAATTCTAACATACAAAAAAATACCAGATTTACTGGCCTGACAGAGACTGGAGAATCCCCGAGAGTGTGGCCCCCAGACACCATTTTAGCTCAGTGGTGAAGTCACTCCCAAGGTTCACCGTTCTGCCAGGGATTGGACAGCCCCATAAAACAAATAAGGACTAATGAGGCACAGCAGTCAAGGGAGAAGACTAGAAGGCAAGAGGGGACAGGAAAACTGGTGATAGGGAACCCAAGGTTGAGAAAGGACAGTGTTGATATGTCGTGGGGTTGTTAACCATTGTCGTAGGGCAATATGTGTACTAATTGTTTAAAGAGAAACTATTTTGTTCTGTAAACCTTCATCTAAAGTACAAAAAAAAAGAATTATCTATGTGAGATCAAATTAACAACAGCAACTCAAAGGTTTGATGGGAAGCCTAGGGGACAGTGAATTGAAGACAACGGTGATGGAATAATTTGAAAAAGGATAGTGAGAACAGCAGCACAACTGGAAGAATGTAATCAATGTCATTGAATTGTACATGTAGAATTTTTGAAATGGTGTATCTTTGGCTATGTATATTTCCACCAAAAAAAAAAAAAAGTCCTCCAAGGTCAAGTAGGGAGAATGTTGACATGTAGTGGGGTTGTTAACAAATGTCATAAAACAATATGTGTACTGACTGTTTAATGAGAAACTGTTTGTTCTGTAAACCTTCACCTTAAGTACAATTAAAAAAATTTTTTTAAAAAAAGTTCTCCCCTCCTAGTAACATTGACAACCAAAAAATTCACCATCAGACAGGCATGTTCTCCTCTTCCTTTATCAAACATACAAGTCTACCCACATTTGGACACCTACTTCTCCCCTTTCATCCTGAAACAACAGAGTAGCTTTCCCTCTACCTTTATAAGATTAATCACTCCCTTCTTGATGACCTAACATTCTTAATCCCCTCTCTCACATGTGTTTTTAAACTGTCCCTCTTATGGATCCTTTCTATTGGCTATTATACACCGATCTCTTTAAAAAACAAAACTCTTCTCTGCATTCACCTACTGTTCTACTTCTTTCTTCCTCTCCATGGGGAAAAGTTAGTTTTCCCTGGATGAAGGGGTATCATAAGCAGGTACAGAAGAGAACAATAATCAGTTTTGTGTTTCTTCAGTTACATGTTTACACGTTTAAGGAGAGAATGATGAGAGATGATGCTGGTGAGGCAACAGAATCAAGATTTAAGTAGGCCAGACATGTTATGTAAAAAATTAACTTAATCCCATTGCCAATAGTAATAGCCCCTATTTGTTGAAAGTTTACCATTTTATGATCATTATGGTAATTTTTATATACATAATATTATTTAAATCCTCACAACAACCCAAATAAGAAAATTGAAAGTCAGAAATATTAAGTAATTTCTTAACCATGGTGCTATAATGTAATAGGGAATCATTAAAATGTTTAAGCAAGAAAATGATGTGACTTTGAATACATTGTTTGTCATATATTATTGACTCTTTAATGGGTTCAAAGAACATTAAAGCTGTTATGGACCTCAGAGATCATCTAGTTCAATCACTTCAACTTACACAATAAGGAACAGGAGTCCAAAGAGGCACATTAACCTGCTCAGGGCACACAGATTTGGTGGTAGAATATGACTAGAATCTAGAACTCCCAACTTATTCTGAATCTTATGCTGCACTCCTATTAACAGTCTTTTCCTAGCTTTTTCTAAATCATCAGCTCATACCAATAGTAATGACTATAACCGTGACTCTAATGACATCTCCTTCTTCCCTTTCTTTCTCACATTTATCATATCTGACACACAGTGAAAGACAGAAAAAAAGTAGACTTTGGTTTTCCATTAAGTGGAGTTAGAATAGTTGACACTCTTTGATGCTCATTTAGTCATCTCAAACAGAATTACTGACATCCTATTAGTGCTTTTAGACTAATCCCTTGATAATCACCTCATTAAATTTCACTTTTCCAACAAGCTCCCCTGCAAACTGTTGAGAAGGCATTTCTGAGATGGTATCTTCAGATTGATTACATAAATCTTTGTTCTTAAAATATTCTTTGAACAAGCTTTACCATTCTGCTGGCTCCCTTAAAGAATTAAATAAATTTTTAAATGTGTTCAATATGTATTTTCATAGATTCATTATTTTTAACATTGTAAAATTTATATTTTGACAGAATGGACATTTTTGTTGTCATTGTAATTCTAGGAAAAATCACTTGACTGTTCTCCTCGATCTTAGTACACATAAGGAAAGGGGGTCCCTGTTACTCTAGCAAAAATGTGGAGTGAGCCATCTTTGGGGTGTTGTGCTGGTTAAATGATAAAGTCTGTCTATCTTATGTCACTGATGAGGTGGTTGAAACATCTACATAGACCGAGGAGCCTCAGAGAGAGAGATGTAGGCCCTAGATTTCAATACCTTTCTTTTTGAGATTCAGTTTTATTAAAATCTCTCTCATCCTACAGCATACAATCAACCAGGCTGAAGAAGGTGAGCAGAAAAGAAATCAAGATCTTCCAAAGGGTACTCACTTGGAACAGTATAGACAGGTGAGTCAGGCTCACTTCCAGGGATAAATTATTGTGGAGAAAGGGCCTGCCCTCCCCATACACAAATAAGTGTGGTTAAGGCTGAAATCTTCATATCCCCCCATTACTCTGGTCTGGAGGTAGTTCCCTGGAACAGTCACTCACCACGTAAGGGTGAAACATAAAGCTGTCACCCTAGAATGTCAAATGTAGAGCAGCTAAGAGCTACAACAGACTATGGAAGTATCTGCATCAGCAGGGGTTGTTGATGATTCAAGCTACCTATATGACCATCACTGCCCTGCATAACACTTTAAGTAAAGTCCTCTTTTTCCTCCCAACTGCTTTAGCCTGAGAAGGTCCTGCCTGACCAGTAAAGGAGCCACTAGAGTAGTGGACAATAAGGACATCCTAACTATGTGAGGTCTCCTTACAATAATGACATTTTGTACCAGTGAGAGAAGAAACAGCATCAGGAAAGGGGAGCCACTACCAGATGGTCAAATTCATCAGGTATCTTGCTCTGAGGCATTCTCAAGCAGACTGGCCTCTCTGGATTAAATAAATCTGTGGGGCTCTTCAACTGTACAGTACAAGGGAAGAGGCCACACAAAAAGAGATAGTAGATTTTCTACTGTCCTAGGAAGGGTGAAGATGGAGAGATTCACTGGCTTATTAAAAATGGATATGAACTTTATTTATCTATAACAAATGAGTTATTTATACCTATAAGAAGATACAAATATTGTATAAAATATTATTGTATTCTTATTATATAAAAAATTTACCAAAATGTGTATGTGCAAATGTCCAGTTAAATTCTCCTTCTAAAGAAGGGAACTCACTAGTTATGCAGTCATTGCTCAAAACCATTATGAGATCAAACTTTAGTGTTACTGGTGTTGTGAGGTGTTCGGCTAACTCATCTTCCTACTTCTATTGGCTGTAAACCAAGATTTGCTCTGCAAGCACAAGGGTGGGTATATGCTCAAGACTGGCCAATCCTATCATCCCATGTACCTAACCACCATGATTCATTTGGTTATGAAATGTGATCAAAGATAGTTGTCTCTGTAGCCTTTCAATAAATCTATTTGATTTTCCTTTTTCTTTATTAATTTAAAATTGTATTTCTGTTGATTGAAACAAATTTAAAAATTCTTAATTAACACCTTTTAAAAAAATTTTTTCTCCTCAAATTAATATTCCTATTAAGTGTGGATTATAAATGTTAGATTCTTAAAGCTGGATCATCTGGCCCAATTCAGTTACTTTACAGAATTGAAAATTTAGGTAAGTCATTTATGATAATTTAGGAGTTGAATTAAAATTATAAACTAGATCTTATAATTGATAAAATAACAGATTAATGAGCTCTTGGAGCTGAGAGGAGAAATAAAGTTCACCTGTAGTAATTCCAAATCTAACACTTGAATCCTCATGATAAGATCTTTGACAAATATCAAGTTAGTAAGTATAGTGTTTATTATAATACATTGCTTCCCATTGTGATGGGCGCAACAAATGATATTTAATTATAAGTATGCTGAACAAGGGAAATAGTAATACTATTTAATACCAAACATGTGTTTATAAAGCAATGGGTCTGGCTTTTTATGGGGCATGTAAATATATGAGTTTTGGGATCTTCAAAGCTGTCCCATCCTCTTGATTGGATGGACCACTACAAAATTCCTGATTTAGAAATAGTTAATATTAATGATAATAATGACAATAATAATAATTATATTTATTTAATAATAGTTTAAAAGTATTGACTTTTAATACCCCAAACTTCTACTTTGAGATATGTAAGTATCTATTTCCTTGGTCTGAGAAATCTAAAAGATTGCAGAGTTCTGTCTCTTACATTAAATATAACAATGTGGGTGGCACAAGATAATCATTGCAAGCCAGTCATTTCTTTAGTCCAAATCTAGAATACCTATATTTTAGGCTAGGTTCTCTAGAGAAGCAAAATCAGTAAACCATATAAATATATATAGAGAGAGATTCATATCACACTGTTGTAGAGGCTGGAATGTCCCAAGTCCATGGATAGGATAGAGGCTTCTCCCAAAATCATAGCCACAGGGGCTGGCAAACCCAGGATCAGCAGGTTGGAAAGCAGGACTCTGCTCACAGGCTGTGAAGATCAACGAATCCCAGGATTGGACTGGCAAATAAGCTGATAGCTCAAGTCCCAAGAACCAGAGGTCAGATGAATAGGATGCAGCTGCAGGATCCAGAGTGAGCAAAGAGCCAGAACATTTGCTTATATCCAGATGCAAGCCACTCCCCCAAGGAAATTCCCTTTTAACTGATTGGCTTCTCACAGCAGATTCAATCATGGGAATGATCACATATAAACACTGAGAATCATGGCCCAGCCAAGTTGACACACAATCTTAACCATCACAGTCCACCCCTTGTCAACTTGGCACATGTACACATCTCCTTAAACCATATACAATCTCTGAATAAAGACAATTATAAAGTCATACTTGTGCCCAACATAATACAACTAACATGCATACAATCAAAAATGCACTAGCCCCATTTACATTTTATATTTTATAAATGAAGGAAGCAAAAATATTTGATGCACACATGCAAAGCAGAAATACTCGTAACAGTTACAGACCTCATTTCTGCAACTGGTCACTTGGCTGTAACTGGTATTTAGAACTACCTTCTTCCACCATCCATTCCGTATTCCCTTTGCCCTCAGCAAGATGTTTTAGTCATCTAGTGCTGCTATAACAAATACAACAAGTAGACAGCTTTTAACAAAGAGAAATTTATTCTTTCACAGTCTAGTAGGTTACAAGGCCAAATTCAAGGCATCACCTCTAGGGGAAGGCTTTCTCTCTCTGTCAGCTCTGGAGGAAGGTCCTTATGATGCGTCAGTCTTCCCTTGGTCTGGGAATATCTCAGTGCAGGAACCTCAGGTCCAAAGAATGCGCTCTGCTTCCAGCACTGCTTTCTTGGTGGTATGAGGTCCCCATGTCTCTCTGCTCCCTTCTCTCTTTTATATCTCAAAAGAGATTGGCTTAAGACACTATCTAATCTTATAAACTTCATCAATATAACTGCAGCTAATCCATCTTATTACATCATAATATAGCATTTACAACACATAAGGAAATCACATCAGATGATAAAATGGTAGACAATCATACAATACTGGGAATCATGACCCAGCCAAGTTGACAGATATTTTAGGGGGACATAATTCAATCCATGACAACCTACTTCCATCTAGTAGAGGGAAAATAAGTCTGAAGTCTCACACCAGACAGAATGCTGTTTAGATAATCACAAACCAGAGTTAGCACCTTAGGATTGTGTCAACTAGCAAGTCTTTATTACATACCCTGAACTGCGGGAGAAAAGCCATGGATCCCCTCTATTAGTTTAGATAATTGATATCAGCTCAGAATTCAAAGAAATCATATAGAACACAAAGAAGACATTAGTGCACAAGAATATTAAATCATAAATCATATTACCTTGACTCTTTTGCTACTGCCACTTTCTTTTCAGATTTTATACAACAGATCTCTTTTAAAGGATCCATGATTAGAATAGCTAGTATTTAATATGTGATTACTATGTACCAAGCATTGTTTTAAGCACTTTATGTTACATGTTTGTGGCAGAGACTACTGGTTGTTCTTAATACTCATTCTCTTCTTCCTCTATGGTAACAGAACACACTTTTTTTGGCCAGGCAGATAGCCACCCTGAATAAGGAATTTATATCTAAGTTCTAATCAATGGGGTACTCATTGAAGAGATGGTGCAATTTTCAAGCTTGTCCTTATGGGGAAGATGTCTTAAAATTGGCTAAAATGATGTCTAGTGGTCAGCTGTCTTGGTCTGTGTTGAGGCAATAAATATGATAGAATGGTAGGGCAAAAAAATTAAAGGAGCCTGAAACTATGACCATTTCAAAAAGTAAAGCCACTGTATTTGCCTGAATTTTATGTTAGGAAGAAATGAGTTTCTATCTTATTAAGGTTTCAGAAATTTGAGTTTCTCTCATATGTAGCTATACATATATCCTATGAGTCAATATGGTTCCATGTAATTATAGACTCTCTTGAAGGAAAAAAAAACTGTCCATATGAATTTTGCTTATATTTTAGGGTATTCCTAAATATGCTGAAGTTCATCCATGTCAACTGTCCCCTTGAATCTTAGGTTAAGAATCATTGGTATAATGGATTACTTTCCCATTAACAAAATGCTTCTTAAAAAAATTAATACTGACTACGCATAGCTTCAAGCCTTGATACTTGATACTGCAAAAATAGACTGTTAAAAAATCATGTGTGTGTGTATATATTTATATATTTGGAGAGAGAGAGAGCAATTTGTTGTGTATAGAACTTAGACTATTTTCGAATAAGCCAGATTGCTTGGTTAATGATTCTGCCAAAAAATAGTTTTGGAAGGGGCATTAGCACCCACCCCTAAGTAATTCCCCAAAGCCCCAAGCCACTTTCACAAAATATTATTTTATAAAGACAATTGACATTTTTTCAACTTTACATAAAACTGAATAAAAGCTTTTTAGGAGATGTATTCTTTTTGTTCATTTGTATTATGTAGTTAAATATTTGAGAAGTGTGCATTCTACGCATATGCAGATTTAAGACTGCTTCCTGGCCCACGCTTCCACAACACTGCTGCCCCAAAGACCAAGCTGTACAGAAATTCTGAGCTGCAGCTGGGAATGAGCTGCTAAAAATCATCAAAGCAAAGATATGTTGGTAGACAAAACATAAATGCTTGGCATGATAACCTAGATGCATAGGAGTTTACATTCCATTTCTCTTCTGGTTGGTTTTTTTTTTCTGTTTTCTTTCCCCCAGAAAATAGAGAAAGTAATGGTGGTCTGAGGGCAGTAGGGTAGAAAAGTGAATTTAAAAAGCCTTGACTATGATTAGGCCAGACTAACCAGGCTGGGTGAACAGACTGCCTATGGCCAAGTCAGAGAATATCTGACTGTTTTAAAGAAAAGCAGATCCAGTCCTTGATGTTCAGCAGTGCCTTCCAGCTCTGAAATCATATAATTCTACAATAAAACCAGAGGTTAAAATCAAACCAATCAGAATGACTTCAAGCTAAGACTCAGAGTGAAAAGGTGCACAAAATGTGAAAGTTGATGAGAAAGACCTAATCCTCTAAAATATTTAGTGTTACTTCTGGACAAATACGCTTTCAGTCGTGAAGATTGAGATATTACAGATTTTATGTACTATGTAATACACTATCTATAAAAGAAGACAATAAACGCAGTATATTATTATATAATATGTAATATCTAAAATATGTAACATATAATTATGTATTTCACAGTTTGTGTGTATATATGTATGTGCATATATATGTGTGTATAGACAGATAGATGATAAATAGGTAGATGGATGGATGGATGGATGATAAACACACGCATAATCAGTTGGGTTTGAGTTGAGAACTACCCACAAAGACCATAAGAAGATCATGGTTAGGGAATGAATTGTACTGTAAATAATTTCCAAAACTACATTCTGATGATCTTGTGGCAGTACCATTAGTTTTTTTTTATAGGGTTAAGTGTTCTAAAAAAAAAAAATTAAGGGAAATACCACAACACAAATATATAAAACTGACCAATTAATCAAGGCTAGAAACATTCAGACACTGATTTGAATTGTAACCAATATTCCCACAAACAATAATCGAATTATACACACCCAGCAATGATCTTAAATAGCATTGACTTTGGACATCCTTTCACTCAGAGCACACAGACAGCAATCAATAGTAGCCATTATATACTTGTGTAATCCATTTCCCAGACCATGTCAGACTGAAGTGATACTGATGAGGCCCCTGCAGTGACTATTCAGCATGTCTGGTACTGTAGGGAATGCACAGGATAAAAATTTGAAAGAGTTGTTTATCAAGACTGAAAAACAATTATGATCTCAACAATTAACAACATATTTTCTCTTAAGGATTGAATTACACTTTTGTTAAGGAAAATATTTTAAAATGTCACTTGGCATGGAACATGAGATACTGAAGGCATGATTAGGCAGTAAATGACAAGATGACAGAAAAAGACAGCTAAGTTGCCCTACATTAGAACTGAACAGAAATATGGGATTGGAGGAAAAGAGGAAAAGCCAAGTAATATGGTGCAATGACCAAAGACTTATGAAAAAAAGCATATCTAATATTTGATCTGGGCTATCCATATTTGATTTTAAGTTATTTGTATTCTCTTGGTGGAGTCCCTGGATGGCACAAACAGTTAAGTGCTCAGCTATTAACCAGAAGTTGGTGGTTCGAATCCATCCAGAGTTGCCTTGA
Organism: Dugong dugon; assembly: GCA_030035585.1. NCBI lineage: Eukaryota > Metazoa > Chordata > Mammalia > Sirenia > Dugongidae > Dugong > Dugong dugon. The sequence goes on along the minus strand of CM057467.1, from coordinate 57,169,650 downwards.
AAGAAAGGCGTGATCTACTTCTGAAAGATCACAGCCATTGAAAACCCTATGAAGCACAGTCTACTCCAAAACAGATTGGGTCACCATGAGTCTGAAATGACTCAACAGTAACTGGTTGTTTATTCTGTGTGCCCTCGTGGAGGGAACAGCTCACGTTCTCATACTCGTAACTATCCCCCATTGTCCACGAACCTAGCTTGTCAAATTGCTTCTCTGCTCTTGGAGTGAGTTCTCATTCGTAAGATCCCTCAGAGATTCTTAACACATGGATGGCTGGTTGGCCAGTTACAGTGATTTTTCTGAAAGGTCTGAAGTTCCCAAGGGTAAACAACATGAACTTCAATCTGGGCCCCCAGCTTGTTTCTTCTCAGCATCTGTACATTGTTTGATTCCTGGAGATTAATCTCAGGGAGATGGAAGAAGTTTGTTTTCTGTACTGATCATAATTCCTCTTGAGGCAGTAGTGGGGAAATTGGGACTCAAATTCAATTTTTTTTATAAAGTAACTACAGAGTGACAATGTTCATCTAATCCCCTCCTTAGGAAAGCAGGTCAGGAGAATGGATGGGGGAGGGATGGAGGAGAAGACAAGATAAGTATGGTTGACTCTAACTATGGTGTCTTAGGTATCTAGGGCTGTTATAACAGAACTATCACAAGTGGATGGCTTTAACAAAGAGAAATTTATTCTCTCACAGTCTAGGAGATTAGAAGTCCAAAATGGGAAGGCTTTCTGTCTCTGTTGGTTCTGGAGGAAGGTCCTTATCATCAGTCTTCCCCTAGTCTAGTTGCTTCTCAGCACAGGGACCCCGAGTACAAAGTGCATACATGCTCCTGGTTCTTCCTCCTTGTATTAATCAGGTTCCCCTATCTCTTTGCTCACTTCTGTCTTTTATATCTCAAAAGAGATTGACTCAAAACACAATCTAATCATTAAGAGGTAGGATTTACAACACATAGGAAAATCACATCAGATGACAAAATGGTGGACAATCACGCAATACTGGGAATCATGGCCTAGCTAAGTAGACATACATTTTTGGGGGACACAATTCAATCCATTGTAAGAAATAAGTCAAGGTTACTAAAGCAAAGAAGGGAATTGAAATAAGTTATCAAAGAGGAAGTCAAAGCTACAAGCAAAATTTGAGAGTAGGAATTAGAATACCTGAAAAAAGATGACAGATAACACAGAATGATGGGACAAGCTAATATGAGTGAAGGTGATCCTGGGTGAAACTTGGAGAGACTTTTTAAAATGCTCCACCAGGCGTAGTGTCTTGGAGGACCTACTATTTTTTAAGAATCAGATAGTGGAATTAATAATACAGGAGTAGGGTAATGATATTTAAAACTGCCACAAGTTTTGAACACAAGTCAACTAATTCATTCAGTACTTACCAAGGAAATAGACATACTGGCTTTGTTGGACTTATTGAGATAGGATAACCATCTTCAATATAATATCTTCCAAAGGCAATTTCAAAGTTTATTTTGATTATGTGCAATGTTTGCCTTTAGAGCTTAACCCCCATATATGGGGTGACTGCACTGAGCATGGAGAAAGATGGACGTATAGCAATGGCAGTAAATTCTCTAGTCCCATTATTGTTCAGAAGCTCCAGGTCATTTAGTTAACACTGAAGGAAACTTAATCCTCTGGAAATCTCTGTTTCTTGATCCAAAGATTATAAAGAATTAACATATGCTAGTAAGGTGATTCTTCTATGTGGTTTTGATTTCATTTAACTTCAAGAAGAAACTTTTTTTTGTTTGAATTCGACAACTGTTGAAAAAACAATGTCCACCTATGGACATATATTTGCATTATATATATGTATATGTGTATGTTTATGCATTTATTTAAAGTGCATTTTTACAACTCACCCAGCTACAAATAATTCAGGCCTTCCACATTTGCCAGTTACTCACAGGGGTAGGAGAAAAGAAGAGAAAGACAGAGAACACACACACAAGCACAAATAGGCAAAGTAAAACAGGAGACAGACAGAAACACTAAGAGAGACAAAGAGAGTCAGAGAAAAGGCCAGAGACTGAGACAGAGAAACAGAGAGAGAATGAGAATGCTAGGCCAGCCTTTAGAAGGCAGGTTTAGGGCCCTGACCCAAGAGTGCTTACCACTTGGGGGCAGGCAACAGAGGAATGTCCTTCCATTGATCCTCTTACTCATCTATGGGAGAGACAGTGCAAGGAAAGAGTAGAATGCATTTCCCAATATTGAGGCAAGGTAATACCAACAGCTAGTGGAAAAATATTGCCTATTAGATGGCAGAGTCTTTCAAATTAGAATAACTATTCCTTGTTCCTCAAGCAGGGGCAAGAAGGTGGAAGCTGCCATCTTAGTATGTTGTAAAGTCTGCAGAAGAGCTCTCCTCTAGGAGCCCAAATGTGAATGAGGGGAAGGGTGAAGGGATTTCTCCACCGTACATATCACTTGTTGTAATTCAAAGTGGCTTACCACCATGGGTGATATAAGACAGGCTGAAACCATGAGAACTGAGAAATGACTAGTAGTGAAATGTTGGAGAATTTTTTTTTTTCAGAGGATGATATTTGTATGAAAATATGAAAGTTAAGTAGGATTTTTACTAGGCAGTCAGATTGAAAAGGGCATTCCAGGCAACAAGAACAAAAACCTAGAGGTACAAAATATATGATTTTGGTAAATAGTGAGAATTCAGTATAGAAAGACTCATGTTAGTGGAATTGACACACAAAGAAATGGAGAAATTGTGTGTGTCTTGATACATGTTACAGTATGGATAGAGCTTGAAGAAGTTGCTGTTGTTGTCATTGTTGTTAGGTGCCATCGAGTCAGTTCTCAGTCACAATGACCCTATGTAGTACAGAACAAAACACTGCTGGTTCTGCACCATCCTCACAATCATTACCATGTTTGAACCCATTTTTGCAGCCACTGTGTCAATCCATCCCATTGAGGGTCTTCCTGTTTTTCACTGATTGTCTTAGTCATCTAGTGCTGCTATAGCAGAAATACCACAAGTGGATGGCTTTAACAAAGAGAAATTTATTTCTTTACAGTCAAGTAGGCTAAAAGTCTAAATTCAGGGCATCAGCTCCAGGGGAAGCCTTTCTCTCTCTGTTGGCCTTCTCATCAATGTTCCCCCAGACTCGGAGCTTCTCTGTGCAGGGACCCCGGGTCCAAAGGACATGCTCTGCTCCCGGCACTGCTTTCTTGATGGTATGAAGTCCCCTTGTCTCTCTGCTCACTTCTCTCTTTTATATCTCAAGAGATTGCCTCAGGACACAATCCAATTTTGTAGTCTGAGTCCTGTCTTACTAATACAACTGCCACCCATCCTCCCTCTTAACGTCATAGAGGTAGGATTTACAACACGTGGGAAAATCACACGATACCAGGAATCATGGCCCAGCCAAACTGATACATACATTTTTGGGGGGACATAATTCAATCCATGACACTGACCCTCTACTTTACCAAGTATGATGTCCTTTTCCAGGGAATGGTCCCTTCTGATAATATGTTCAAAGTAAGTGAGATGAAGTCTTGCCTTCCTTGCTTCTAAGGAGCATTCTGGCTTTACCTCTTCCAAGACAAATTTGTTCATTCTTCTGGCAGTCCATGCTATAGTCAACATTCTTTGCCAACGCCATAATTCAAAGACATAAATTCTTCTTCAGTCTTCCTTATTCATTGCCCAGCTTTCACATGTATATGAGGCAATTGAAAATATCATGGCCTGAGTCAGGTGTACCTTAGTCCTCAAAGTGGCATCTTTGCTTTTTAATACTTTAAAGAGGTCTTTTGCAGCCGATTTGCCCAATGCAATACATCGTTTGATTTCTTGACTGCTGCTTTTGTGGGCATTGATTGTGAATGCAATTTGCAGACACTATGCTGAGTGAACTAAGTCATTCATAAAAGGACAAATATTGTATGACTCACTTATATAAAAAGACAAGAAAAGGCAAATGCACAGAGGCCAAAGTTTATTAGTGGTTACCAGGGGCGGGAGGGATGGAGAAAAGAGGGGTTAACGGTGATAGAAAAATTGCATTGATTACGGGTAGGGTTGCACAGCCTATTATTGCAATTGCTGCCAATAAGTTGTACACCTGTAAAAAGCTGAATTGGCAAAAGTTATGTGATACATATATTTACAACAACAAATGAAAAAAAAGAGTAGTTGCTGAGGCTGCTTACGTACAAACAAAATAAAGTACACACTTTAAAAAAAACACTAGTCGTTAATTTTTGTCATATTATGAATTTTTTAAATATCATACTAAGGCTCTGGATTTTAATATTTAGCAATGAAGAACCAGTGAAGGACTTTCAGTAAAGGAAGGACATATAATCGATGATTTAGAAAAAAGTATCTCTGGTGGCCATGTGAAAGTTGAGGAAGGGGAGCTGAAGCTGACATGATCTCAAGGTCTCTTTGGTCCAGTGAATTCCATCCACATTACTGATATTATGGTCCCTTTCATGTGTGGGTTTTTGTGATCTTTGCACACGGCAAAACAATTCTGTCAACTTTGGGCCTTTGTAGCTCTTAGAAATGCTCTGAATTAGTGCTAGAAAAATATGGACAGATTTAATGTTTTAAGAAATGGGGAAAAAAAAAAAAAACAATGGGAAAGATCTAGAACATTGCTAACTAGACTCAGAGATTTGCAGTGAAAATATTTCCTGTTTAGTAAACATAATCAATCCTACTCTTTGTGCCTACATAGCATGTTTGGTAATGTGGTGGGGTGGGGGGGTGTATTTTTGATTACTAAAATCACAAGATACTGCTGCTGGCTTTTATTGAACAGGGCCCAGGAATAAGAAAATCCTGAAATATGTAGGGCAGGCCCTTCATAATAACTGCTATTTTAAATATCCCATCCAAAATGTCATACTGCTCCTGGGGGAAACACTGCTACACCAATATCTCCCAAAGCATATTCTGTGACATGTTAGTCCCAGTAAATTATCTGAAAAATAAACCAAAACACAAAGAAATATTGTTGTTATAAGTTTGTGTAATTCTAAATACTATACCTCTTCTTAGAGACTCATTTCATAATTTCCTAATTAAAACCACTGAACAGTCCCATTTTACTTTGTGTAGTCCAAAATTTTCTGAATAGATTCACCTGTACCATTCTATGGACCACTTTCTGGTATGTTACTTTAGAAATACGAAATCTCAGCCTACATTTCAGATATATATATATATATATATATATATATATATATATATATATATATATATATATATATACACTAGTGCCATAGCCTCCCTCCCAGAAATCTTGGTAAAATGCAAGCAGAAACCCCTTTTTTTTTTTAAACTCTCCAGATGATTTTAATACACAGCTAGGTTGACAACCACTGCTTTGAACTATTACTTCTTTCTATTCAAAGAACATCCATTTCTCATGAAAAATTCCAGTGGCATGCATGTATGTATTTATAAGCCCGTTGTCTTGAGTTTGAATGAGTATAACTAACTAGCATGGTAAGCAAAAAAGAAAAGAAAAAGAAATCTGGATTATAATCATTTTTCAGAACTCAGAGAAACACAGGATTATGTCTCTTGAGTTTTCTTTTTCTCATTTTAGAAATGACAAAATAAACAGGCTTTGATTTCTTATACTACAACAATAATTTGAAAGAGAAATAGATCTTATGTTGAGTGGAGGGTACTTTAGAGAGGCAAAAGCTCTTCAGGCAAAAGAGAGACATGCTTAGGTATGTGTTGAGAAAGAATACTACAGAAGGTTAGAGGAATCAACGCAGGGAAGAGAATTTAGGGGTGGGGAGAACATTTAGGAGACTGTTTCAAATTATGAAGCTTCAAATTATGGTAGGGCACTGAGGATGAAGGAAATAAATCAAGGAAGAGAGTTAGAATCTTGCTAGGTTATTTATTGGTCTAAATGGGGAAAGAGGAAGAGAGAAAATTTTTACAAATATCTCCCATATTTTTAGCGTGGCAAGCTAGAATGCAGAAGGAGAAACAGATTAAGAGATATAGATTTGGAAATACTTTCTTTTTTAAAAGTAGATACTTAAAATAATACAAATGTAGTCATTCTCCCAGGGAGAGAAAACAAATAGGCTAAAGGAAAGGGCTGATGATAGAAACTTGAGAAACCCCCACGTAAGAGGTGATACAAGGAAGAAAAGCAGTAAAGGAGAAGTAGGTGAAATGATCAGAGGAGGAGGCAATTACAGAAAGCCAAAATAGAAGAACTTCAGTATGGAGGAGGAAGATAAATTTAGTGTGCAGAGAGATGTTGAAGAATGAGAACTAAGATGATGTTGTTGATAATAGGCACCTACTGCTGACCTGTGATAGATGTGTTTCCCTTTGGTGAAGAGAATTATGAGCATATTACAGAATGAAAGAAAGTGAGAACTGGGCTGTGAAATTAAAGCAAGGAATAGCCATCCTGAAAGAGTCAAGAGAAAGCCTTCCCATTGAAGAGATACTTGATGTGTTTCAGGACAGAATGCAAGGACTGGTGGAAGGTATGACATTGGGGTGGGCTGGAGTGGGGAGGAGAAACAAGAGTACAAGAGAAAGTTCCTAAAAAAATAAATCAAAGAAAGGTGCAAGCACAGAGAGAGACATGAGCTTTGTAAAGGTAGAAAATCTTCTTCCTCTGAAAAAAAGGGGTTTTCTAGGTAAAGTAGGAAATCAGCTTACCGGCCAAGAGGAACCAGGTGTGTAAAAGAAAGGGTTAGAGATTCTGTAGGAAAGATGAATAGAACTGCTAAAGATCCAGTTGAAATTCATCAAATTTAACTTGTATTTGACCAGAGGGGCAAAGACCTGTGATTTTTTTTCCTAGTGCATTCACACTGGAATTCTAGAAGTGAAGTATTATTGAGGATTCTCCCTGGCTTTACTGCTTATTTTGAGCAGAAAAGCATGAGGAGGGAGTATCTATGAGATTTATAAAATTATCTGGTGTGTGTGTGTGTGTAAACTTAATATCAGTACCATCAACATTTCATCTTATTCATGACTACAAAACAGATACAACAAATATCATAAGCATTTTATTGAAACTAGGATTATTAGTTCAGTAACCACTCTAAAATTGGTGTGAGTGGGAAAGCTTTTGCCAGCTGAGAGGAACAATAATTCTTACCATCAACTTGCTGTAAGAGTGATTTTGACACCTTCTCAAACCCCAAAAGAATTTTCAGGTGATTTATTACCTGTCATAACAGATTTAGGCTCAACCCCTGGACACCCCTTACGTAGTGTCAACCAAATCCGTAGAAAGATAAGTGGTGCTCTTGAAGTTTCATGGACAGGGAGAGAGAAAATTAAGAGGAAGTTAACCATATATACTGCAAAAACTATTTCTCATTGCTCCAGTGTCGACTATCATAGCATGTTCAAATAGAAGTTCAGAAGATAACGTGGCCCAAGGAGAGAGCATTTTAGCAGATGAAATCACCATCCTACACAGATTTATACCAAAGTCTTCATTGACAGATTTGGGGCATGTCAATCTTTGAAACTCTCAGAGCCTTTATTTTAAAGTCTGTGAAAGCCTCAATTCCGATTTGCAGTAAGATCATCTGACGGGGTTTTATTAAAAATATGATGAAGAATTAAAGTTGATTTAATTATAATTATCTGTCTGTGCCTATGTTGTCCCCACAGTCATAATCATCCAATTAAAAAAAAAAAACAAAAAAACAAAAACACCAAACTCATTGCCTTTTATGTTGATTCTGACTCATAGGACAGAGTAGCACTGCCCCAAAGAGTTTCCAAGGAGCAGCTGCTGGATTTGAACTGCTGACCTTTTGGTTAGCAGCTGTAGCACTTAAGCACTGCACCACCAGGGCTCCTTTTTACCATTAACTAGGAAGCAATTGTGTTTCTGTCACAAGCATCCACTCCATTCCTTCCCTTTTTACTAAATGTGCCATTTTTTGGAGGGGTGAAGGGGATGGGGAGGGGAACATCCTGAGGTGAAAAAATAATACAGAAAGAAGTGAAAGCAATTTGCCTGACAGATCTTAGGCATTTATATTGACACATGGTCTTGCCCAGACCAAGCCTAACTGAGAAAGAAGATTTCACAAAGAGTTAATATAAAAAACAGCACAGTATCATCACTAGTCCTGTCTCCCCCAGATTCCTTCTTTCTCCCACCACTATGCAATCCATATAGATAAAGGAGTAACAGGAAATGTTTCTAGTTCTAACTTTTCCAAAGGCCTCCCCTTGTCTTTTCTTATTCTTTTTCTTTTTTTACTTCTTTATCAAAAATTTGGGCATTGTGCTTGTAAAAGCTAGCTACTAAATTTTCCTCCTTTGGAGGATGGTTCCCGTGGAAGGGTGAGGGATAAAAATATAGCAGTGTAGTTCTAAAGCAATTTGTGAGGAAAACCAAAGGAACTGAGGAGTGTTTAGATACACTATAGATCCAGTAGCAGTTATTCTCTTCTATTACCTCCTGAGGATCCTTGGAAAAAATGCGGGAGGACAGTGGAATTATTAGTCAACATTAATTCAGAATAGGTTTCTTTAATACCCTTTAAAATGTATTTGGAAAACATGAAGAATAGCTCAAAAAATAAACATGTCTTATATAATCCCAACGTTTAAATTTTAATTCTATAAAGAAGTTAAATTTACTTTTTCCAATCATCTATACCTAGAGACAATCACTGTTAACAGCTTGGTATATATCCTTAAACTTTTCTTGAACTCACAGAGGCATATTTATATTTGTAATATATTTTGCACTTGCCAATCCCATATCAAGAGGGAGGGTCTATTTCTCTACCTACATGAATCAGGGAGGCCCTGTGACTGCTCTGACCAATCAATTATAAGGGAATTATTGCTATGCCAGTTCTAGGCCCAGCCTTTAATTAGAGTGGCACTTTATATTTCTTCTTTCTTGGGATAAATTTTGGAATGCTTCCTCTTAGAAACCAATTGCCATTCTGTGAGAAGTCCATGCCACATGGAGAGGTCATGGGTAGGTACTCTGTTCAATACCTCTAGCTAAACTTCCAGCCGACAGCCAGCATCAACAGTCATCTTGTGAACGAGACATCCTGGATGTTCTGAGCAGTGGTGCCCTTGAATTACTCTATTTACAGCTGTCATTTGAATGCAGCTTCCTAAGAAAACCCTAGTGAGGATGGCTCTGCTGATCCCATTGAACGCACAAAAATCGATTGTTATATTAAGCCTATAATTTTTTTTCGAGCTCTGGAGGTGCAATGTTTAAGCACTCGGCTGCTAACCGAAAGGTTGTCTGTTCGAACCCACCAGCTGCTCCTCAGTACAAAGATGTGGCAGTCTGCTTCCATAAAGATTTCCAGCCTTGGAAATCATATGGAGCAGTTCTACTCTGTCCTATAGGGTTGTTATGAATTAGAATAGACTTGATGGCAGTGGGTTTTTATAAGCTTTTTTTTTGGGGGGGGGGGTGCTGTTATACAGTAAGAGATAACTGAAAGAACCTTGAACTCTGCTAAAATGTTAACAGAAAAAGTAATGTCACATTTTTATCAAGTCTAAGATGCATTTTTTTTTTTTTTTTACATTCTAACATTTCTACTATTGGGATTACAATGAATGTTTTAAGAAAGCATCATTTCATAGTGTAATTGGTAATAATAGTTTTCTCTCTTATTAGTACATAGAATGATAGTGCAACTGATGATCTGATAACCAGTGGTCTCTTCAATTCAATGAAATACAGCCCTTGAAGTTATTGTGAATGAAAAGGCCTGTAACAGTTACGATGGTTGAGATAGGGTAGGGTGTGTGTACAGAGGATACGTTAAATAGATTATGCAGACCTTAAATATCTAAGGTTTTGGGACTGGATGAGGTCAAGGAAAAAGAAAAGGGTACAGAATAGGATGACCAGGAGCATGAAAATATATTTCATCTACATCAAAATGTCTCGCTGAGTGTTTATAAAGTGGTAGGGGGAGTGTTTTTCAAGACCATTGGTTTTGAAGTTAGAAACTTCATTTTCTAAGATAAGTACTATATTAAAGTGAATTTTATTAATTACTAATGAGATTAATAAGTGGTGGGAACATGGGCAAATCATTTTGTCTTCCCTAACTTCAGTTGCTTTATCAGAAAAATGAAGATAAGGGTTTTCATCTGCCAGGGCATTGTGGTGATCTTATAAAATAATACTTTTGGAAGAAATTTTAAAGTGTAAATTGACAGTAAATCTAAGGGATTATTAGTTATATTGTTAAACTGAACAGTGACGGTCTAGAATCATACCCAGATTCTAGGCCAGAAGTTAGCCCACTCTAAGAATTTTACTAAGTAACCCTGGTGGTGCAATGGTTAAACTGTTGGCTGCAAACTGAAAGATTGGTCATTTGAACCTACCCAGCCACTCTGTGGGAGAAAGACCTGACAATCTACTCCTGTAAAGATTGCAGCCTAGAATATCCTATGGAGCAGTTCTACTTTGTCACATGAGATCACTATTAGTCTAAATCAATTCGACGGCATCTAACAACAACAAGAACTTTACTATCATAGTTAGATTATAGGGATGCAAAATATTCCTAACAAAATATTAGCAACTCATATCCAGAAACTTATGAAAAGAACAGTACATCTTGACCAAGTGGAGATTTATTGCATGAGGGTAAGGAAAAAACCTGTGAGATTTCTAGAATAGGTGAAAAATTTTCATGACCTTTTATTATGCAAAGATTGTTTAGGTAGAACAAAAAAAAAAAACCTACACAAACTTTAAAAAAAAAAAAAAGGTGAGGCGCAGCCAACATGGTGCTATAGACAGAAGCATCATGCCATCCCTCTATGTCAAAGAACTGAAAAACTAAGCAAAACAGATACAAATGTCAGTCCTAGGACCCTAAACATCAAATGAAGGGCTAAAGAATTCGATCAAACACTGACTGGAATAAGAAACTGACAGAGAACAGAGAACAATGAAAACTATGGAGTGGAGGTCCCCTACAAGCTAATGCAGCATGGATTCGTCATCTTGGACTTCAGCCACCAAGAACGGTGGATGGGGAGTATGGGAAGGCAACTTCATGGAGTTCCCAACAGAAGACAGAGCACTCGGTAACCAGGGATACAGCTTTCCCACCGCCCACACTTCTTCCCTCTATGCAGCCTCCACTGCTTTCCAATGGGCCACAGTTGCTTAGCTGAAGAAACACCAGCTCACTGCTGCCTGGGTCCACCCTGCGCCCACTGACTGGCTCCTTCAGCTCTATTTATATTTTCTTTTTTTGGTTTCTTCTCTCTCTCTCCCTCCCTTCCTTTCCTTTCTCCCACCTACCTAGCCCTGTGCACCGACACCGCCCCCCCATTCCCAACAAGCTGTGCTGTACCGCTCAGTTAGAGCTTCTGGCACACAGCCTCCCTTGATCTGTGTTGCTCCCACAGGCCAGCTCCCTCAGCACCATATTTTTTATTTTCCTTTATGTTTCCCCTTCTCCCTCTTCCTTCTTCTTCCAATCTAGGCCCTGTGCTACATCCACCCCTTCCTGATGGGCCATGTCATGACACTTGGTGAGAGAGACATCAGCTGGCCATCACTCCAATTCTGCCCCACCCCCAATGATCAGCTACCCAGCAGCATATTTACTTTTTGTTGTTGTTTTTTGTTATTGCTGTTGTTTCTTCTCTCTTTCCCTTCTTTCCTTTCTCCTACCCACCTAGTCCCATGCACTGCCAATGCCCCTTCTCAACAGGCCAAGCCACACCGCTCAGCAAGAGAGCCACCGGCACATAACCTTACCAGGTCAGGCCTGCATTCAGCCACCAATCCTACCATGCCACCATTTTATTTACTTTTTTAATTTCTTTTTTCCTCTTTTTTTTTTGTTTCTATTTCTCACTCTTCTTTCTTTTCTTTCACCCACTTGGTTCCACCATCCACCCATTACATCCTCTCCCTTCCCTCCAGCCTATCTGCACTGAGTGCAAAGCACTGCGCCCTTGAGCAGCACCAGTGCAAACCACCATACGTTGCCCTACACTGCCCACCAGCCCCACCCGTCACCCCAGTATATGCCAAAAATAACCCATCCCCATCCTTCCCCCCACTAGACCCGCCCTGCTGCACCATAGCTGAGCAACTGGACCTGTCCACCTGGTCAAAGTGGTAAAAAGTATCATGTCCACAGACGAGCAAGCAACAAAGCACGCCCAGCCCACCTGCCCAGACATAACCAAATAAAACAAAAATGCAGGAGGAAACAAAAAATCTAAAATCAATAAATGAAGAAAATACTTCCTGAATGTCCTGCAGGCAGGAGACAATATCAAAACATTGAAATAAATAAATAAAGAACAAGATCGCTCCAGAAAGCAACCAAAATAAAACACCAGATGACCTTCCAGTAGAAGAAAAGGCACTGGAACTATCTGATAGGGAATTCAAAATCCTAATATTCAGGGCTCTCCAAAAGATGAAGAAAATGCAGACAAAAATAAGGAAAAACTAGACAAAACCATGGAAAACACAGAAAAAGCAATCGATGAATTTAAGAAAATGATAAAGGAACAAAATGTCAAAATAAACAACTAGAAATCATGCAAAAATAACAATTAGAAATCTAAAACATAGACAACAATATTTTAGAAATGGACAGTGCAATAGAAGGTTTTAGGAGCAAATTTGAAACTAGGAAAGACAGGATCATCAAAATTGAAGACAAATCCTTGGATACCACTTTGTTTAAGGAAAAATCAGAAAAAAATAATGAAGAAAAATGAAGAAACCCTGAGAATGATGTGAAATAAAACCAAAAGCAAAAATTTGTGTGTGATCAGAGTTCCAGAACAGAGGGAGAAAATGGAAAACACAGAGGGGATCATTGGAGATTTGCTGACAGGAAACTTTCCATGAAAGATGAAAAGCTGACCATCCAAGAAGCTCAGCGAACACCGTATAGGATAGACCCGAAAAGAAAATCACCAAGATATATCATAATTACACTCACTAAAACCAAAGATGGAGAAAGAATGCTGAGAGCAGCTCGAGAAAAATGAAAAGTCACATACAAAGGAGAAGCAATAATACTAACTTCTGATTATTTGGTAGAAACCATGCAGGCAAGAAGGCAATGAGATGACATATATAAACCCTTGAAAGGAAAAAATTGCCAACCAAGAATAATATGTCCTGCAAAACTCTCGCTCAAAATATGATGGTGCAATTAGGACATTTCCAGACAAACAGAAATTAAGGGACTTTGTAAAAACCAAACCAAGCTTACAAGAATTATTAAAGGGAGTCCCTCAGTTAAAGAATCAACATCAGACAACAACCTGAATCTAGGACACAGGACAGCACCAGCTAGATACCAACCTAGGTAATGAACTCTCAAGGAAAAATGAAACTAAAAAACTTACATCAGGGAACCAGAGGGGGCAATCTGTAAATGACAACAATGTCAGAACAATAAAAGACAGAATAAAAGGTGTAGGTATAGAACTTTTAAATGGGGAGGAAATCATGGCAATATCAATTAATAGAAGACTGGTTTAAACTTAGGAAGATGGGTAAATTTCAAAGTAACTACAAAGAAATTTAACCAACCTACTCATCAAAATGAGGGCTGAGTTCCGGCAAAATGGCACTCTAGGCAGAAGCACCATGCTGTCCCTCCACAGCAAAGAGCTGAAAAACTAAGCCAAACAGAGAAAACAACAATCCTGAAACCCTAAAACATCAAATGAAGAGATAAAGAACTCAGCCAAGCACCAAATGGAGTGAAAAAACTGACAGAGAACGGAGAGTGAGGAGAGAGTCATAAAGAGGTCCCCTACCAGCTAACGCAGCGCGGATCCACCATCTTGGGATCCTATCAGAGACCAGCAAACAGAGGTATGAGAAAGCAGCCTCACGGAGCTTCCAGCAGGAGACAAAACAACTGGTAATTGACGATATACTCTTTCCCACCCCCATCCATTTTCACCCCAACTCGGCCTCCTCTGCTTTCCGCGGCCACAGTCTCTTGACCGGGAAACAGCCGCTGCTTGGATTCCACACACCCAAACGGGTGGCTCTCTGACTGCCATTTGTTGGCTGCTGGTGTTGCTTTTTTTCTTCTTCTTTTGATTTCTACCTTGCCTATCGCCACCCCCCCTTACTTTCGCTCGAGTACCTCGCTCCGTGTACCATCTTTGCTTCTTCCTGAGGTGCTGCAGAGCTCCAGTAATTTGTGATATATGCTTTCTGACTCTCTACCATTCTTCACCCACACTCGGCCCCCTCTGCTTCCCACGGACACAGTCTTTTGTCCAGAAACACCAGTCCGTGTTAGCTGGCTTTCTGAGTGCCATTTGTTGGCTGGTAGTGTTGTTTTTTTGTTTTTTTTTTCCTGCTTCTTTTGATTTCTTACTTGCCTATCACCACCTCCACTCCCTTCGCTCAAGTACCTGGTTCCGTGTGCCATGTTTGCTCCTTCCTGAGGGGCTGCGAAGCTCCGTTCGAGTGTGGAGCTGCTTCCCAGTTTGGGCTACCGTGCAGGTGGGATCCCAGGGCTTTTGTGCATTTGTTTGTTTGTTTTCTTTTCCTTTTCTTGAGTTGGGAGCCCTTTCTGTCCAGGCTAAGCTGTGTGGCAGGGAGACTCCCCTTCAGCTTCCATAGACATGCAGAGGGATCCCTGAGGACATTTCTTTTTACGTTGGTTTTTTGTTTTTTTTTTTCTGCTTCTTTGGGGGCCTTTCTTGTTTTTGTTTTGTTTTTTAATTTGTTTTGTTTTCTTTTTACTCTTCTTCCCTTTTTGTCTTTCTTCATTGCTCAGTTTCTAATCTCTCTATATCTTTCTTCTCTTTCTGTTCCCTGAATACCTGGGGTTGTGTACCTCTACACCTTCTAGCCAGGTTGTACTGCAACACCTGAGAGTGAATTCCAAAGACCTCATAGCTGCACCAGTGGGATCCCTGGAAACTTCGAGGTTCTTTAACCTTTCTGATTCTTACTTATTCGTTCTATTCTTTTCTTCCTCCTCCACTTTCTGTTTTTCTCCATTTCATAGTCTCTCATCTCTCCTCTCCAACGGCAAGCTCCCCTAGCATTCTTTTTGGTTTGTTTGTTTGTTTTTGGCTCCTGTTCCTCTCTCCTCTCTCCCATATCAATCTTAGCTCCACACATAACCATCTCCCCACTGCATCCTGCCTACCTACAACGTGCGCTTGACATCACACCACTAAGCAGCACAGGCACGGCCTACTGGAACCTGCCCTGCACTGATTACCGACACGCTCTGGTGGCTGTAGTAAGTGCCACAAACAACCCGTCCCAGTAACTCCTCTTCAGCTAGACCTGCCCTGCTCTACCATATATGAGTGAATGACCCTGCCAATTGGAGAAGGAGGCGAAAAGTATTGTGCCCACAGACAAGCAAACAACAAAGAACACACAGTCCGCCTGCTCAGACATAGTCAAATTTTTTTAAACAAGAAAAAACAAACAGATCTCCAATCAAAAAATGAGAAAAATAACTACTGAATGCCCCAAAGATAGCAAATAATATCAAAACATTTACAAAAACAGGACAGGATGGTTCCAGTAGGCGTCCAAAACAAAACACCAGATGACTCTCCTCTGGAAGAAAATGCACTAGAACTACCTGAAGGGAATTCAGATCTCTAATACTCAGAATTCTCCAAGAACTGAGGCAAAAAGCTGACAAACATGAGGAAAAAATAGACAAATTCATGGAAAATACAGACAAAAAATTGGAAGAATTCAGGAAAATAAAGCAGGAACAAAATCCCAAAATAAATTCACAACTAGAAATTATACAAAGACAAGAATTAGAAATCCAAAAGATAAACAACAAGATTTCAGAAATGAACGGTGTCATAGAAGGGCTGAGAAGCAGATTTGAAACCACGGAAAACATGAACAATGGAATTGAAGAAAAACACTTGGATACAACTCTGCTTCAGGAAAACTCAGAAAAAAGAACAAAGTAAAATAAAGAGACCCTGAGAGCTATGTGGGACACAATCAAAAGCAAAAATCTGCGAGTGATTGGAATTCCAGAATGGGGGAGAAAACAGAAAACACAGAGAGGATCATTCAAGAACTGCTGACAGAAAACTTCCCCAATATCATGAAAGATGAAAAGCTGGCCATCCAAGAACCTCAAAGAACCCCATATAGAAGAGACCCCAAAAGAAATCACCAAGGCATATCATATTAACACTCGCCAAAACCAAAGACAAACAAAGAATCCTGAGAGCAGCTCATGAAAAACAAGAAGTCACATACAGAGGAGAAACAATAAGACTAAGCTCACATTACTCGGCAGAAACCATGCAGGCAAGAAGGCAATGGGATGACATTCATAAACTCTTGAAAGAAAAAAATTGCCAGCCAAGAATAATATATCCTGCAAAACTCTCATTCAAATATGATGGTGAAATTAGGTAATTTCCAGAGAAACAGAAATTAAGGGAATATGTAAAAGTCAAACCAAACTTACAAAAATTAATAAAGGGAGTTCTTCGATCTGAGGACAAACAACTTCAGCTCACAGGCAGAATCTAGGATGTAGGATCATACCAGCCAATCTAGGAAATGACATCTTAAGGACTATCCAAAACCAAAAGAAATACAACAGGGAATCAGAGTAGTTAACCAGTAAATGACAACAACATCAAAACAATAAAAGAGGGACTAAACGGCATAGGTATAGAAATTTCTAATGGAGAGGAAGGCAAGGTGATACAAAGTAATAGTAGATGGCTTCAAACTTAGAAAGGTAAGGGTAAAATTCATGGTAACCTCAAAGAAAGTTAACAAACATACTCATAAAAATAAAGAGGAAAAATATAAAGTCTCAGCAAAAACAAAAGGAATGAAAAAAAAAATCCACAAACAAAAGTAACTCAGCACAAGAGAGTAAGAAGAACAAAGAAAACTTCAGCACCACAAAAAAAATTATTACAAAATGACAGCAACAAACTCACATCTATCAATAATTACACTGAATGTCAATGGACTCAATGCACCCATAAAGACACAGACAGTGACAGAATGGATAAGAATACAGGATCCATCAATACGCTGTCTACAAGAGACACACCTAAGAAACAAAGATGTGAGTTTATTAAAGGCCAAAGGATGGGGAAAATATATCAAGCTAACAACTACCAAAAAAGAGCAGGAGTGGCAATTCTAATCTCAGATAAAATAGACTTTAAAACAAAATCTACCATAAAAGACAAAGAAGGACACTATATAATGATTAAGGAGACGATCCATCATGAAGACATAACCATAATAAACATCTATGCACCCAATGACAGGGCTCCAAAATACATAAAACAAACTCTAACAACACTGAAAAGAGAAATGGACAGTTCCACAATAATAGTAGGAGACTTCAACACACCACTCTCAGTAAAGGACAGAACAACTAAAAAGAAACTCAGCAAAGATACAGAAGACCTAAAGGTCACAATCAGCCAACTCGACCTCATAGACATATATAGAACACTCCATCCAACCACTGCAAAGTACACATTCTTTTCCAATGCACATGGAACATTCTCCAGAATAGACTACATCTTAGGCCACAGAGCAATCCTCAATAAGATCCAAAACACTGAGATAATTCAAAGTATCTTCTTTGACCACAATGCCATCAAGGTAGAAAAAACAATACAAAGATCAAGGAAAAAAATCAACTACATGGAAACTGAATAATACCCTGATAACACATCCCTGGGTAATAGAAGAAATCAGGGATGGAATCAAAAAATTCCTAGACTCAAATGAGAATTAAAACACATCATACCAAAACCTTTGGGACACAGCCAAGGCAGTCCTCAGAGGACAATTTATAGCAATAGATACACATATCAAAAAAGAGGAAAAGGACAAAATCAAACCATTAACTACAGAACTCAAACAAATAGACAAGGAACAGCAAAAAAAGGCCACAACCACTGGAAGAACGGAAATAGTAAATATCAGAGCAGAAATAAATGAAGTAGAGAACAGAAAAACAATAGAAAGAATCAACAAAACCAAAAGTTGGTTCTTTGAAAGAATCAACAAAATTGACAAACCACTGGCCAGACAGACAAAAGAAAAACAGGAGAGGACACAAATAACCCAAATAAGAAATGAAATGGGGGACATTACAACAGACCCAACCAAAATAAAAAGGATTATAACAGAATATTATGAAAAACTATTCTCCAACATATTTGAAAAACCTAGAGGAAATGGATAAATTTCTAGAAACACACAGCCTTCCCAAACTACAACAAAGTGATGCTAAAATCTGAACAGACCCACAACAAGAGAAGACATTGAAAAGGTAATAAAAAAACTCCCAATCAAAAAAAGCCCTGGACCAGATGGCTTCACTGGAGAATTCTACAAAACATTTACAAAAGAGCTTGTACCAGTACTACTCAAGCTATTTCAGAGCATAGAAGAGGAAACAACACTTCCAAATTCATTCTATGAAGCCAGCATAATGCTGATACCAAAAGCAGGCAAAGATGTCACAAAAAAAGAAAATTACAGACCAATATCTCTCATGAATACAGATGCAAAAATTCTCAACAAAATTCTAGCCAATAGAATTCAGTATCATATCAAAAAAATAATACACCACAACCAAGTAGGATTCATAGCAGGTATGCAAGGATGGTTCAACATTAGAAAATCAATCAACGTAATCCACCACATAAATAAAAGGAAACAAAAGAATCACATGATCATCTCAACTGACACAAAAAAGGCATTTGACAAAGTCCAACACCCATTCCTGATAAAAACTCTCAATAAAATAGGTATAGAAGTGAAATTTCTCAACATCATAAAGGGCATCTATGCAAAACCAACGGCCAACATCATTCTTAATGGAGAGAGGCTGAAAACATTCCCCTTGAAAACAGGAACAAGACAAGGATGCCCTTTATCACCACTTTTATTTAACATTGTGCTGGAAGTTCTAGCTAGAGCAATAAAGCAAGAAAAAGAAAAAAAGGGCATCCAAATTGGTAATGAAGAAGTGAAACTGTCCCTGTTTGCAGATGCTATGATACTATACACAGAAAACCCTAAAGACTCCACGAGAAATCTACTGGAACTAATAGAAAGATTCATCAGTGTAGCAGGTTACAAGATAAACATTCAAAAATCAGTTGGATTCCTATACACCAATAAGGAGAATGAGAAAAGGAAATCAGGAAAACAATACCATTTTCAATAGCCCCTAAAAAGATAAAATACTTAGGAATAAATCTGACCAGGCATGTAAAAGACCTGTACAAGGGAAACTACAAAACACTACTGCAAGACTCCCAAAGGGATCTACATAAATGGAAAAACATACCATGCTCATGGATAGGCAAACTCAACATTGTGAAAATGACAATTCTACCCAAAGCAATTCACAAATACAACACAATCCCGATCCGAATACCAACAAAATTCTTCAAAGAGATGGAAAAACTAATCATTTACTTTATATGGAAAGGGAAGAAGCCCCGAATAAGTAAAGCACTACTGAAGAAGAAGAATAAAGTTGGAGGACTCACACTACCTGACTTCAAAACCTACTATACAGCTACAGTAGTCAAAACAGCCTGGTACTGGTACAACGACAGATACATTGACCAATGGAACCGAATTGAGAACCCAGATGTAAATCCATCCACCTACGGTTGCCCGATCTTCAACAAGGGCCCAAAGTCCATCAAATGGGGAAAAGACAATCTTTTTAACAAATGGAGTTGGCAAAACTGGATATCCATCTGCAAAAAAATGAAACAGGACCCATACCTCACACCGTATACAAAAACTACTTCAGAATGGATCAAAGACCTGAATATAAAGCCTAAAACTATAAAGTTCATAGAAGAAAAAAATAGGACCAACACTTCAGGCCTTAATACATGGCATTAACAGGATACAAACCATAACCATCAATGCACAAACCCCAATAGATAAGCTAGATAACTGGGATTCTCTAAAAATCAAACACCTATGCTCTTCAAAAGACTTCACCAAAAGAGTAAAAAGAGAACCTACAGACTGGGAAAAATTTTTTGGACAGTACAAGTCAGACAAAGGTCTAATCTCCATAATCTACAAGATAATCTAACACCTCTACAACAAAAAGACAAATAATCCTATTAAAAAATGGGCAAAGGAAATGAACAGACACCTCACCAAGGAAGACATTCAAATGGCCAAGAGACACATGAGGAAATGCTCACGATTACTAGCCATTAGAGAAATGCAAATTAAAACCACCATGAGATACCATCTCACCCGAGCATTAATGGCATGAATCAAAAACACTGGAAATAACAAACGTTGGAGGGGCTTCTGGGAGACCAGAACTCTTCTGCACTGCTGGTGGGAATGCAAAATGATACAACCATTTTGGAAAGTGATATGGTGCTTCCTCAGAAAGCTAGAAATAGACATACCATTCAATCCAGCAATCCCACTCCTAGGAATATATCCTAGAGAAATAAGCGTCATCACTCGAATAGACATATGCTCACCTATGTTCATGGCAGCATTGTTCACAATAGCAAAACGATGGAAACAACCTAGATGCCCATCGACAGATGAATGGATAAACAAACTATGGTACATACACACAATGGAGTACTATGCAATGAAAAAGAACAACAATGAATCTGTGAAGCAACTCATAACATGGATGAAACTGGAGGACATTATGCTGAGTGAAATAAGTCAATCCCAAAAGGACAAATATTGTATGAGACCTCTATTGTAAAAACCCATGAAAAAGTTCACACACAAAGTGTAACAATCTTTGTTGTTTACCAGGGATGGGAGGGGTGGGGGGGGAATACTAAATAGATAATAGATAAGTGGTATCTTGGGTGAAGGATGAGACAGTACACAATACAGGAGAAACTAGCACAACTTGTTCTAGGAAAGGTCATGGAAGCCCCATAGACACATCCAAACTCCCTGAGGGACTGAATTGCTGGGCGGAGGGCTGTGGGGACTATGGTCTCGGGGAACATCTAATTCAATTCGCATGACACAGCTTATAAAGACAATGCTCTATATTCTACCTTGGTCATTAATGTCTGGGGTCTTAAAAGCCTTTAAGCGGCCATCTAAGATACTCCACTGGTCCCATGCTTTCAGGAGCAAGGGAGAATTAAGAGAACAGGATACAAGGAAAAGATTAGTCCGAAGGACTAATTGTCCACAGCTACCAAGGCCTCCACCGGACTGAGTCCAGTACAGCTAGATGGTGTCCGGCTACCACCACTGACTGCTCTGACCAGGATCACAACAGACAACAGAGGTTTCTGGACAGAGCTGGAGAAGGATGTAGAGCATAATTCTAACTCACAAAAAAAAAAGGCCAGATTTACTGGCCTAAAGGAGACTGGAGAAACCCTGAGAGTATGGCCCCCAGACAACCTTTTAGCTCTGTGGTGAAGTTACCTCCGAGGTTCCCCGTTCAGCCTGGGAGTGGATAGCCCCGTAAAACCAAATGAGACTAACAAGGTACAGGAGTCCAGTGACAAGGGCCAGAAAGCAGAAAGGGACAAGGAAGCTGGTGATAGGGAATCTAAGGCTGAGTAAAGATATTGTTGATGTGTTGTGAGATTGTTAACCATTGTCATAGGACAACATGTGTAGTAACTGTTAAATCAGAAACTATTTTGTTCTGTAAGCCTTCATCTTAAGTGAGAATAACAGCACAATTGGAAGAGCATAGTCAGTGTCACTGAACTGTGTATGCAGAAATTTTTTAAATGGTGTTATCTTTGGCTATGTGTATTTTCACCAAAAAAAACAAAAAGGTCAAGGAGTTAGAGGGTTGATATGTTGTGGGGTTGTTAACCAATGTCATAAAATAACATGTGTACTTCTTTTTCATGAGAAACTCTCTGTCCTGTAAGCCTTCACCTGAAGTACAATTTAAAAAAAATTAAAAAATAAAAATAAAGAAGAAACACCTAAAGCCTCAGTATACACAAAATCTACAAAAAAAAAAAAAAATCCACAAACGAAAGGAATTCAGCACAGGACAGTAAGAGGAACAAAGACTGTGTCAGCACTACAAAAAAAAAAAAACACTACAAAATGACAGCAGTAAACTCATACCTATCAATCATCACACTGAATGTAAATAGCTTAAATGCACCCATAAAGAGTCACAGAGTGACAGTGTTGATAAAAAAAAACACAGGATCCATCAATGTTCTCTTTATAAGAGACACACCTTAGACACAAAGACTAAATATATTAAAAATAAAAGTATGGAAAAATATATCAAGCAAAGTGTGACCAAAAAAGAGCAGAAGTTGCAATACTAATCTCAGATAAAATGGATTTAAAATAAATCCACAATAAAAGACAATGAAGGACATTATATAATGAATAAAGGGACAATTCACCATGAAGACATAACCAGGATAAATATCTACATGCCCAACTACAGGGCTCCAAAATACATAAAACAAAATACATGAAAAGAGAAACTGACAGTTCCATGATAATAGTAGGAGTCTTCAACACACCACTGTTGGTAAAGGACAGAACATCTAGAAAGAAACTCAACAAAGATACAGAAGATCAAAAAACCACAATCAACCAACACGACCTCATAGACATATATAGAGCACTCCACCCAACAACATCAAAGTACCCATTCTTTTCCAATGCACATGAAGCATTCTCCAGAATAGACCACACTTTAGGCCACAAAGAAACTTTCAACAAAATCCAAAACATTGAGATAATACAAAGCATCTTCTCTGATCAGAATGCTATAAAAGTAGAAATTAATAACAGGTAGAGGAAGGAAAAAAAAGCAAATACACGGAAACTGAATTATACCTTGCTTAAAAACCACTGATAATAGAAGAAATAAAAGACGGAATCAAAAAATTCCTGGAATCAAATGAGAATTAAAACATATTATACCAAAACCTTTGGGACACAGCAAAGGCAGGGCTCAGAGGTCAATTTATAGCAATAGATGCACATATCAAAAAAGAAGAAAGGAACAAAATCAAAGCATTAGCTATACAACTTGAACAAATAGAAGGAGCATAGCAAAAGAAGCTCACAGCCACCAGCAGAAAGGAAATAATAAAGATCAGAGCAGAAATAAATGAAATAGAGAATAGAAAAACAATAGAATCAACAAAACGGAAAGTTGGTTCTTTGAAAGGATCAACATAATTGACAAACCACTGGCCAAATCAACAAAAGAAAAACAAGAGAGGACACAAATAACCCAAAGAAGAAATGAAATGGGGGACATAAAAAGAGACCAAACTGAAATACAAAGGATCATAACAGAGTACTGTGAAAAACTATACTCCAACAAATCAGAAAATCTAGAGGAAATGGAGAAATTTCTAGAAACACACTACGTACCTAAACTAACACAAACTGAGGTTGGAAATCCGAACAGACCCATAACAAGAGAAGAGATTGAAAAGTTAGTACAAAAAAAAAAAAAAAAACGCCCC
Source organism: Dugong dugon (assembly GCA_030035585.1). Classification (NCBI taxonomy): domain Eukaryota; kingdom Metazoa; phylum Chordata; class Mammalia; order Sirenia; family Dugongidae; genus Dugong; species Dugong dugon. Next base: position 57,146,131 of record CM057467.1, on the reverse strand, counting down.
CCCAAAAAAAGCCTTGGCTCAGATGGCTTCACTGGAGAATTCTACCAAACATTCAGAGTAGAGCTTGCAGTAATACTGCTCAAACTATTTCAGAACATAGAAAAGGAAGGAATAGTTGCAAATTCATGCTATGAAGCTAGCATAACCCTGATACCAAAACCAGCCAAAGACACCACAAAAAAAGAAAATTACAGACCAGTATTTCTCATGAATATATATGGCAAAATGCTCGACAAAATTCTAGCCAATAGAATTCCTCATCATCTCAAAAGAATAATACACCACAACCAAGTGGGATTCATACAAGGTATGCAGGGATGGTTCAACATTAGAAAATCAATCAACGTAATCCACCACATAAATAAAACAAAAGAATCACATGATCACCTCAATTGATGCAGAAAAGGCATTTCATAAAGTCTTGTGCCCATTCCTGATAAAAACTCTCAATAAAATAGGTATAGAGGGGTAATTCCTCAGCATAATAAACAGCATCTATACAAAACCAACAGCCAACATCATTCCTAACTGAGAGAGGCTGAAAGCATTCCCCTTGAGGACAGGAAGAAGAAAAGGATGCCCTTTATCACCACTCCTGTTTAACATTGTGCTGGAAGTCTTGTTGTTGTTGTTGTTGTTAGGTACCATCAAGTCATTTCTGACTGATAGCAACCCTATAGGACAGAGTAGAACTGCCCTATAGGATTTCCAAGGAGTGGCTCATGGATTTGAACGGTTGACCTTTTGATTAGCACCCAAGCAAATAACCACTATGGCATCAGGGAAGAAAAAGAAATAAAGGGCATCCAAATTGGTAAGGAATAAGTAAAACTGTCCCTATTTGCAGATGATATGATACTTTACATAGAAAACTCAAAAGACTTCACAAGAAAACTACTGGAACTAATAGAAAGATTCAGCAGAGTAGCAAGATACAAGATAAACATACAAAATTCAATTGGCTTCCTATATTCCAATAAAGAGAACCACAAAAAGAAAACCAGGAAAGCAATACATTTATAATAGCCCCTGAAAAAATAAAATACTTGGGAATAAATCTAACCAGGGATGTAAAAGACCCAGACAAAGAAAATTACAAAACACTACTGCAAGAAACCAAGAGACCTACATAAACGGAAAAACACCATGCTCATGGGTAGATAGATTCAACACTGTGAAAATGTCAATTCTACCCAAAACAATCTACAAATACAATGCAATCCTGATCCAAATACCAACAGCATTCTTCAATGAGATGGAAAAATTAATCATTAACTTTATGTAAAGAGGTCCTGGCTAATAAAGCACTATAGAAGAAGAAGAATAAAGCAGGAGGTCTCACGCTACTTGACCTCAGAACCTACTATACAGCTACGGTAGTCAAAACAGATTAGTACTGTCACAAAGACACATTGATCAATGGAACAGAACCGAGAATCCAGATGTAAATCCATCCACCTATGGTGACCTGATCTTCGACAAGGCCGAAAGTTCATTAAAAGGGGAAAAGACTGTCTTTTTAACAAATGGTGCTGGCATAACTGGATGTCCATCTGTAAAAAAAAATGAAAGAGGAACCATACTTTATATCATACACAAAAACTAATTCAAAATGGATCAAAGACCTAAACAAAAAAAACAAAAAACTATAAAGATCATAGAATTAAAAACAGGGTCAATGCTAGAATCCCCAGTACATAGCACAAATAGGATATAAACCATAAGTAAAAATACACAGACACCAGAAGATAACGTAGATAACTGGGATCTTCTAAAAATTAAACACCTATGCTCATTCAAACAGTTCACCAAAAGAGTGAACCTACAGACTGGGAAAAAAATTTTGGCTTGGACAAATCCAACAAAGTTTTCATCTCTAAAATCTACAGGAAAAATTCAACACCTCTACAACAAAAAGCCAAATAATTAAAAAATGGACAAAGGATATGAACAGACACTTCACTAAAGAAGACATTCTGGTGGCTAACAGACAAATGAGGAAATGCTCTTGATCACTAACCATTAGAAAAATGCAGATCAAAACTACAATGAGACACCATCTCACCCTGACATCACCAGCACAAATCAAAAAAACAAAAAATAACAAATGTTGTAGAGGCTGCAGGGAGATCGGAACTCTTACGCACTGCTGTGGGGATGCAAAATTGTACAGCCATTTTGGGAAATGATATGCCACTTCCTTCAAAAGCGAGAAATAGAAATACCATACAATCTAGCTATCTCACTCCTAGGACTATACCCTAGAGAAATAAGAGCTGTCACATGAATAGACATATGCAAACTCATGTTCATTGCAGCATTATTCACAATAGCAAAACAATGGAAACAATCTAAGTGCCCATCAACAGATGAATGGATAAACAAACTATGGTACACACACACTATGAAATACTATGCAACAATAAAGAATGATGATAAATCTTCAAAGCATCTTACAACATGAATGAATCTGGAGGGCATTATGCTGATTGAAATAAGTCAATCACAAAAGGACAAATACTCTATAAAACTACTATTATAAAAATTCATGAAAAAGTTTACACACAAAAAGAAATAATCTTTGATGGTTATGAGGGAGGGGAGGGACAGGGAAGGTAAAAGCCAAATAAACAATAGAAAAGCGGTAACTTTGGTGAAGGGTAAGACAGTACACAATACTGGGAAAGTCAGCACAACTTGACCAAGGCAAGGTCATGGAAGCTTCATAGATACATCCAAACACCGTGAGGGACCGAATTACTGAGCTGAGGGCTGGGGACCATGGTCTTGGAGGACTTCTAGTTCAATTGGCATAACATAGCTTACAAAGAAAATGTTCTATATTTTACTTTGGTAAGTAGCATCTGGGGTCCTAAAAGCTTGTGGGCGGCCATCTAAGATACTCCACTGGTCTCACCCCGTCTGGAGCAAGGGAGAATAAAGAAAACCAAAGACACAAGGGAAAGATTAGTCTAAAGGACTAAAGAACCACAACTACCACAGCCTCCACCAGACTGAGGCAGCACAACTAGATGGTGCCTGGCTACCACCATGGACTGGTCTGACAGGGATCACAATAGAGGTCCCAGACAGAGCTGGAGAAAAATGTAGAACAAAATTCTAACTCACAAAAAGAGACCAGACTTACTGATCTGACAAAGACTAGAGAAACCCCGAGAGTATGGCCCCTGGACACACTTTTAACTCAGTACTGAAGTCACTTCTGAGGTTCACCCTCTATCTAAAGACTAGACAGACCCATAAAACAAAAAGAGACTAAATGGCACACCAGTCCTGGGGCAAGGACTAGAAGGCAGGTGGGGATAGGAAAGCTGGTAATGAGGAACCCAAGGTCAAGAAGGGGAGAGTGTTGACACATTGAGTGCTTGGCAACCAATGTCACAAAACAATATGTGTATTAACTGCTTAATGAGAAACTAATTTGCTCTGTAAACCTTCATCTAAAGCACGATTTAAAAAAAGAAAGAAAGAAAACAAAAAAAAGATAAATTGTACTTTTAGTTGTTGAATGATCCAACCACAGTTCTTGTCAGGAAAATGAAAAGGAATACCACAAACTAGAAAAAATAACTGCTAAACAAATATCTGATAAAAGACTTATCTAGATCACATAAAGAACTTTCACAACTCAGTAGGAAGAAAACAAATATCCCAATAAAATGAGCAAAATATTTGAAAAGATATTTCAATATAGAAGAATAGTGAACGACAAGAAAGCTATTGAAAAGATTCTCCACACAACTGTTCATTAAAAAAAAAAACTCAAACCCATTGCTGTTGAGTTGATTCTTACTCATAGTGACCCTATAGGACAGAGTAAAACTGCCCCATAGGGTTCCAAGGCTGTAATCTTTATGGAAGCCGACTGCCACATCTTTCTCCCACAGAGTGGCTGGTAGGTTCAAACTACTGATTTTTCGGTTAGCAGCTGAATGCTCAACCACTGTGTCACCAATTATTAATTAGAGTAATGCAAATTAAGCTAAACTGAAATAGCACTACACACCTATTAGAGTGGTTAGAATTCAAGGACTGACCATTCAAGTGTTACCTAGGACACATAGGAACTGGAACTGTCATATACTTCTAGTGGGAATGCAAAACCCGGAAGCCAGCTTGGAAAACAATTCAGCAAATTCTTATCAGGTTAAACAGACACTTAACATATGACCCAGAAACGCTAACTATACGTATTTACAGAAGTGAAATGAAAACATGTCCACACAAAGACCTGGACACGAATGTTTACAGAAATTTTATTCATAATAGCCTGAAACTGGCAACTACCCAATGTCCATAAACTGGCAAATGAAGAAACAATTTGTGTTACATCCGTAATAAATTGCTAATGTGTGACACAACATGGTGGATATGAAAAGTATGCCACGTGAAAGGCAACAAATACAAATCAGAATGTAATGAATGATTCCATTTATGTATATGACATTCTGGAAAAGACAAAACTATAGTGAGAGAAATCAGATCAGTAGTTGGCCAGGGTTGGTAGTGGTGGTGGTGGGGGTTATTGGCTACAAAGGGCATGAGGGAACTTTTTGGAATGATGAAATATTCTATATCTTGTTTGTGGTAATAGTTACATGATTGTATATGTTTTAGAAATGCATTGAACTACACATTTATAAGAGGTAAGTTTTCTTATGTAAATAAGCCTTGTTTTAAAAAATCAGTCACTTCAATTTACCACATTAATTGGAAAAGGTAAGCAACATTACAATCAACAGAACCAAAAAGGCATTGGATAAAATTCGTCAGTAATGGGTTCATTAAAAAAACTTAACAAATATAATCACTTATATTTTATGCTCTAAAAAGTCTTATCCAGCACAAAAAACAGTAAAAAGAAAAAGAAGTATATAGACTGCAAAAGAAGTAATGTAAATGTCGTTATTCACAGATGACATGATTGTGTATCTAGAAAACCCTAAAGGATATACACATAAGCAATTATAATTAATAAGTAAACTACGAAATATCACTGGCTTAAGTTCAAATTTAAAAACTAATATATTAGCAATAAAGAGGAAAAAAACCTATTTTAAATTATTACTTTTCATTAGCATAGAAAAGCAACAAATACCTGAGAAATAATTCAAAGTCCTCTACACACAAAACTAAGATCAAATATATTAAGAGATCCTTCAGCCAAAGATTAGACAGGCCCATAAAACAAACAATAACACATATACGTCAACCTGTATAGGACACTAAATGGGCACGCTAGCCTATGGGCAAGGACAAGAAGGCAGGAGGGGACAGGAAAGCTGGACAAATGGAAACAGGGAACCCAAGGTTGAGAAGGGGAGAGTGTTGACACATTGCGGTGTTGGCAATCAATGTCATGAAACAGTATGTGTATTAATTGTTTAAAGAAAAACAAATTTGCTCTGTAAACTATCTAAAGCACACTAAAAAAATAAAAACTTCAAAATATATATCAAGAAATATATTCGAGTAATAGAAAATCAGAATTGCAAATTTGTCAGTTCTCTCCAAATTGATCTATTAATTCAATATAACCACCTGAAAAATATTCCACCTGACTTTCTTACTGAAAATGACAAGATTATTCTAAAATCTATATGAAAATGCAAGGACCAAGATTAGCCAGAACATTGTTGAAGAACAAATTCAGAGTGCTTGCACAATCAGATGTCAAGACTAATTACAAAGCCACATTTATTAAGACAGTGTGACACTGGTGCAAGAAAAGACAAATACATCAGTGTTATTTATTAGAGAGTAAAGAAAGACTCACATATGTAGTTACTTGATATTTGATAAGGGAACATTGCAGAGCCTTGAGGGACAAGATGGTATTTTTATTAAATTGAAATGAGCCGATGTATAGCTATATAGGTTAAAAAAAAGAACTTTGATTCCTATTTCACACTCACACATTCCCAAGTGGATTTCACATCTAAATTTCAAATGTAAAGCAGTCAAGTTTCTAGACAATGATAGAGGAGAAGATTAACATGATCTTGGGTTGGACAACAATTTTTATACGGCCAAAAATTGTACCAACCATAAAGAAAAATCAATAAATTGTAATACATTAAAATTTTAAAATCTGTTAAGCAAATTATGCCGCTGTGAGAGTAAAAAAGATAAGTTTAGGATAGAATATGTTTGCACTACATTTACCTGACAAATAACACATTAAAAACATACAAAATTTTTCTACAAATCAAATAAGAAAAACATAGGCAATCTAATAGGAAAAAAAAAAACTGATAAAAATACTTAAACAGTCACTTTTCAAAATAAATACCATAATAATCAATAAACATTTAAAATAATGCTCAACTTCATCCATGAGGGGGCAAGCAAGTTAAAACTGCAATGAGATACCACTACATACCCAACTGAATGGCTTAAATTAATAAGATTAATAATACCAATGTTGGCTAAGATATGTTGCTGCTGGAACGCTCATATACTGCTAGTGGGAGTACAAATTGGAACTAAAACATATGTAAATTATATTACCTCCACTCCTTCTACTCTGCCTCAATCACTCCACTCCAAGCACAAGAGGCTTCTTGCTTTTCCTCAGACAGACCAAACCTCAGGACCTTTGCACATGCTATTCCCCTGACCAGTGTGCTCTTCCTGCAGCTGTCTGCCTGATCCCCTCACCTCCTTTCTCAAATGCCCTTGTCCCTGAATCCCCTAAATGATATATAACTCTCTCTATCACTCCCTGCAATCCTGCATTTCCTGTCCCTCTTGTTCTGCTTTTATTTATCTGCACAGTATTTATCTTCATCTGTTGTTTAGTAACTATACTTAAATCCATTGCCTTCAGGTCGATTCTAACTCATAGCGACCCTATAGGACAGGATAGAACTGCCCCATATTGTTTCCCAGACTGTAATCTTTATGGAAGCAGACTGATACATCTTTTTCCTGTGAAGCCACTGGGGTGGGTTTGATCTGCCGACCTTTAGGTTAGCAACTGAGTGCTTAACCACTTCTCCACCATGGATCCTGTTACTACACTTATTTACTTTTATGTTATTGATTGTCTCTCCACCAGAATGTAAACAGTGGTGGCAGTGACAAAGCTTTATTCATTTCTATATTCCCAGGAATACAAAAATAACCAGAAAATTATACAAGAAATAAAAGATGATGAGCCTAAAGTGACTTCCTGCTTCCTCTTTTCATATTCTATGTTTTACAATGTGCACTCTGTTACTTATGTAATCAGGAACTAAACAAGCTTATCAATTACATTCTGGATTTTCTTTCTGTTCTAATATCTGCCAAATATAAAGTCCTCTTGAATTATATTTCACAACCACTTATCTAAAGTGTCCCCTTTACATTTCCACTTCAACACCCTCGTCCAAACCCTTACTGCCACTTGCCTAGAGCATTGCAGTAGACACCAACAGTTCTCCCATCCTATCCCCTTTCTTCAACCACATTATACAAGACAGCTGGGTCACCTTATCTGTGATGTATTGAATAAATGGAATTCATAAATAGATACTACTCTCTTTTATTAGAATACAAACTATTTCCACATGATAAACATCGTCTAAGGCTATATTTCTGACAAGTCTAATGCAGATTTATAGTCTCTAAAAACCTTCAACAACCTTTATGTGGAAAAGCTGTGCTCTCACAGGCTGCCACAATATGTTTCTTTTGATCATCTACAAGGTGCAGCACTCTGTGGAAAGTGCTTTGCATATATTATTGCATTTAAGTCCTTCACAACTCTCCAAGACAGTATTATCATCCCAGCTCTACACATAAAAGACAGAAGCCTAAAGAGCTTAAGGAACCTGCTCAAGTTCACAGAGCTAGTTGGCTGCATAGCTGGCTGTTGAATCTGAGTCCACCAATTAAGGATGTTGCTTCTCTCCACATCACAGCCTGTTTTCTAGTTTGTCAATTAGATAAGTCCATATATTTCATGTAAGCAGCAAAGCTTAGTTTAACCTGCATTGCCATTTCCCAATTGAACATTGTGTGTTACTACTTAATTTGTTTTCCATACACAGAGATGAAATCATTTTTAGCCTAACTTATCTTGGGCGGCAGGAGGATCCTCTTTCTAGTCATCAGCATATGCTGCTATACGTTTATTCTCACAGTTCAATTAAATGGTCATGAATTGAACTGAGCAGATGTGAAAACTTTCCATGAGCGTCTTGACTATTCCTAGCATAGCATAAACTCCTTCCACAAGTGGTTCCAGCTCTCCAGCCCTCCATCTCCAGTCACTCCTCTTTGTATACACCCCATTCCCAAACCACACAAGCATTATATGTTATTCCTAGAATGTATTCCAACAGTCCTGAGTCTCAGTTTTCTCATCTGTATTTAGGAGTAATGACAGTACCTATCACATGGAGGTTGTTATAAGGAATTAATGTTTGGTATAAATGCAGTTCTCAATAATTGTTATCTATTATTATTTGGAGTCCTTGGGTGGTGCAAATTGTTAACACACACAGCTGCTAACTGAAAGGTTGGCAGCTTGAGTCCAATCAGAGATGCCTCAAAAGAAAGACCTGGCAATCTCCTTCTGAAAAATAAGCCACCGAAAATCCTATGGAAAACAGTTTTACTCCGACATTCGTGGGGTCACCGTGAGTCAGAGTTGACTTGATGGCAAAGGGTGCTGCTATTATTGTTGTTATCATCATCGTCATCATTCTCTCTTGTCTCCGTATATTTGACAAAGCTTATATCTTTACTTACCATGCCCTCTCGTTCTTATTGTAAAACTCCTGCCTGCTCTTCTTGACTAAGCCAGCCCTTACCTTCTCTGCGAAACCATTTCTTACGTCTTCTCAGAATCTTTCGTATACTTTTCTGTGCACCCACGCAATTTGTGTACACATCCCTAATAGTGATACAGACATTAACAATTACTATTAACAGAGTTGGATTCGACTCAATGGCAATGGGTTAGGTTTTGGTTCTGGTATTATAAAAGTGCATGCAAATGATTATTTGTTTATATGCCTACCTTCACACTTACTATAAATTCTTTCAGGACAGAGTCTATTCCTTATAAATTTATGCATTTCTCCAGCATAGGCATAATATAACATATTTATGTAAGTATTCTTATATTAGTGGGGAGCTATTTGAAAACCTTTGCTGCTGCCCACATTCCTGAGCCCCAGTGTTGTGTGTTAGGATAGTGATTTTCAAAACTGGCTTTGTATCAGCATCACCTAAGGAGCTTTTCAAAAATAAAGTTTCCCTGATACTGGATCTCCTGAATGAGAAGCTCTGAAAATGGAGCCTGGTGATCTGTGTTTTTACCATGTTCTGCTGGTAATTCTGTTGTAGTCATCTCTGCATTCAGAGATCAGTGTTATTTTTTCAGAGTTATTTTTCTAGTACATTGTAAAGCAGCTTTTGCTCTCTCTTTTCCCATCTAGTACCTCTCCAATGTGTTTCTTATTCCCTCAAGCTTTTAGCAGATGCCCGTGTCCAATAAATAAATATTGACTTGAATAGAGTGCTTTCAAAGTTAAGGACCAGAGAAGAGGTAAAAACTAGGAAGAAGGAAGAGAGTATTTGGAGGGCCCTGGTATTCTATGATGTTCTATTTTTTACCACTTTAAAATTATACTCTGAATTGAAATCTCCAGTGCCGCACTTGTTGAAAGTGGCAACGCAATAGCTTCGCTTCTGTACATGGGATCAAGTTGCTGCCAGGCCAAAATCTGATGGAGATCATAGGGAAGAGGTAGAAAAAGACAGTAGTCATACTAAGTTTATCATTATCAGCAATGGTTCAGAAGCAGGAGTGAATGGAGGTGTAGGAAAAAAATCTCACAGTGAAATGAGCTCTGGAGTGCTTCATAAAAAAACAATACATGGAGAAGTTGCTCAAAATTTACATACAAGAGAGGCTGACTATTTTTCAAAACTTCATATCTTGAAATCTTTCAAGTTTCCCACAATAGGTGGGATATGAAGAGTTTACTAAAAAAAAAAAAAAAAAACCCATTGCCGTTGAGCAAATTCCAACTCATAGTGACCCTATAGGACAGAGTAGAAGTGCCCCATAGCATTCCCAAGGAGGAGCAGGCAGATTTGAACTGCTGATATTTTGGTTAGCAGCTGTAGCTCTTAACCACTGCACCACCACAGCTCCATGAGGAGTTTAGTGACACATTCCTCATTCACCCAAACTCTAGTTTTCATGTACCTCTTATTAAGTACTGACAACAAAAATTTTAGAAGCAGAGATTTTTGGAACAGTAAAGGAGTTTAAAGATAATTTAGTTACATCTATTCATTTTATAGAGCAGTTTTCAAGAAAACTGGGTTCTAATGCTTGCTTTGTTCCTATCTGACTGTGATCTTTGCAATTTCATCATTTCCCTTCTCTATAAAATGATTGCTGCAATAAACATTTGTGTACAAGTTTCTGGGTGAACACATGTTTTCATTTCTCTTGGGTATATACCTAGAAATGGAATAGCCAGCATTTCTAAGTTTCACGAAAACGTTACGCTAAGTGAAAGAAGCTAGGCACAAAAGACCAATTACTATACAATTTCACTCATGAAAGCGTAGAACAGGGGAATCTACAGAAACACAAAGTACATTAGTGGTTGCTGAGGGCTAGGAGGGATGGGTATGTGGGGGGTGATAGCTAAAGTATACAGGGTTTCTTTTAGAGGTAAATGAAATGTTCAAAAATTGACTATAGTTATGGTTATGGTTATATTTGTAAATAGGCTAATAACAAGTTTCCCACAATAGGTGGGATATGAAGAGTTTACTAAAAAAGAACAAACTGTATACTTTAAATCGGTGAATTGTATGATATGTGAATTATATCTCGATAAAGCTGTTAAAAAATTAATGAAAAAAAGTATTCTTATCAAACTAATTTTAAAACGGAAAAGAAACATGTAGGAACATTTTATCCTACTCCAAACTAACTTTCCACTCTTGGTCCTACATTTTCCCTCCAGGAAATCATCTCTGATTCCCTAGACTGGCGTAAGTGAGGCTACTCTATGTTTGCCACTAGCGTAGCTCCAACCACTTGTATTGGATTTATCTGTTGCATGGCTGTCTTCACATTAGATTGTTATCTCTTTGGGAAATAAAGGAATATCTTAATAATTATTTCCCCAGGGTTAAACAAATAGTCTAAAACATAATAGGTAAAAAAAAATATGTTATATGGATGAATACTCTAAATCACTTTCAACCCCTGGAGAGTTACAGAGTTTCACTAAGGGAGCATACAAGAATATTTAATATACAACTGCTAATTCTATTAAGGAACAACTTAGACTTCTCATTTAAAATTGCATTTACTAACAGCTTCTGATACAACCTCTTAAATTTACCATCAAAAACTTGTAAAACCCATTGCTGCTGAGTCGATTCTGACTCATAGCAACTCTATAGGACAGAGGAGAACTGCCCCCATAGGGTTTCCAAGAAGTGTCTGGTGGATTCGAACCGCCAACCTTTTGGTTAGAAGTCAAGCTCTTAACCACTATGTCACCAGGGCCCCAAATACTTGTAAGGGCATGGATATTGACAAAGATTCCCACCATCAGCTAAAATGGACACTGAAATTCTAAGAGTTAAGAGTTTCCACTAGCTATAAGATTGTCCTATAGGGTTGCCTTGAGTCAAAATTGACTCTATGGGAATGGGTTTATAAGATTGAGAGGTGGTTTAAATAAACATGCAAACGAAAAAACATCAGTAAATGTCCTGGCCTTGACTCACCTCTCTGAAAGAAGTTAGGGGGTACTTTATCTCTCTTCTGTTGATTTATAATTCTTCTGTTAGAGATCTAGAGGTTTTGTCAATGGGAAAATAAACAGCCATCTCTCCATAAGCATCCATCTCTTCTTGGAGGCTATGTATGATTTGAAAGAGCACCACTCCACATCCCACATCTCCAAATATAAAAATCTATTAAGACATAGCCATCCCAAGGAAACATTAAGGAGAAGGAATTATTGGCATTTACTTGCATCTGTTACCCTATGTTTGGCTGCTATGTGGACAGTCTTAGAGAACTAAAAGTTTGATGGCAAAATTTATATATGTATATACATATATATATATATATATATATATATATATATATATATATAAGACAGATAATTTGTCTAGCTAAAACTTTCATGTCAGAAGATTTCTCCATCAAAATCTAAAGATGACTCTTCAGATTAAATCAAAGATGTAGTGAAACCCATGTGAAATTGTAAGTACTGTAGAGCAGTGGTCAAGAAATCAAACAAGGCATTGCAACGGGCAAATCTGCTGCGAAAGACTTCTTTGAAGTGTCAAAAAGCAAAGACGTCACCTTGAAGACTAAGGTGCACCTGACCCAAGGCATGGTGTTTTCAGTCGACTCTTATGCATGCGAAAGTTGGACGATGAATAAGGAAGATGGAAGAAGAATTGACACCTTTGAATTATGGTGTTGGCAAAGAATATTGAATATACCATGGACCGCCAAAAGAATGAACAAATCTGTCTTAGAAGAAGTACAGCTAGAATGCACTCCAGAAGCAAGGATGGAGAGACTTTGTCTCACGTACTTTGGACATGTTATCAGGAGGGATCAGTCCCTGGAGGAGGACATCATGCTTGGTAAAGTAGAGGGTCAGCAAAAAAGAGGAAGATCCTCAATGAGATGGATTGACACAGTGGCTGCAACAATGGGCTCCAGCATAACAACAATTATGAGAATGGCACAGGACCAGGCAATGTTTCATCCTGTTGTACATAGGGTCACTATGAATCAGAACTGACTGGATGGCACCTGAAAACAACAACAGTAAGTAAACACAATTAAGCCTGTCTACATCTGGCTTCCTGGTTAATCTGCCCCTGAGCTCATCTTCCAATGACTAGACGAGTTTTCTCCAATTCTTCTGTTTTCAATACGGTACCCTCACGCTCACCTGTACCTTGTATGCCTTAATGTAATAACCATTTCGAGAGGCCCTCTTCAAAGAATAAACTTCCAGATACTTCAGGAAAGACAGTGGAATGTAGAAGAGACATCCTCTGCCGGGCCTGAGCTCAGAAATCTTGCAATCAAACTGTAGCATAAAAAGACTCAAACAATCATACTGTTTTCAGTTTTCTCTCCACCTCCACTTCCACTGGTATATTTGTTGTTGTTGTTAGGTGCCCTCGAGTCAGTTCTGACTCAGTGACATGTACAACAGAATGAACACTGCCTGGTCCTGGACCATCCTCTCAATCGTTGCTATGCTTGAGCCCTTTTTTGCAGACGTTGTATCAATTCATCTCATTGAGTGTCTTCCTCTTTTTTGCTGACAATCTGCTTTACCAAGCATCATGTACTTCTCAAAGGTCTGGTCCCTCCTGATAACATATCCAAAGTACACGAGAGGAAGTCTCACAATCCTCACTTCTAAGGAGCATTCCGGCTGTAGTTCCTCCAAGACAGATTTGTTTTTCTGGCAGTCCATAGTATATTCAATATTCTTTGTCCACACCATAATTCAAAGGCGTCAATTCTTCTTCAGTCTTCCTTATTGATTGTTCAGTTTTTGTATGCATATGAGGCAATTGAAAATACCATCGCGTGGGCCAGGCACAGCTTAGTTCTTAAAGTGACATCTTCGCTTTTTAACACTTTAAAGAGGTCTCTTGCAGGAGATTTGCCTAATGCAATACATCTTCTGATTTTTTGACTGCCTGCTTCCGTGGGTGTTTATTGTGAATCCAAGTAAGATGAAATCCTTGATAACTTCAGTGTTTTCTCTGTATATCATGATGTTGCTTATTGGTCCTATTGTGAGGATTTTTGTCTTCTTTATGTTGAAGTGTAATCCATACTGAAGGCTGTGGTCTTTGATCTTCATCAGTAAGTACTTCAAGTCCTCTTTGCTTTCAGCAAGCAAAGTTGTGTCATGTGCATATTGCTGTTTGTTAATGAATCTTCCACCAGCCCTGATACCATATTCTTCTTCATATAGTCCAGCTTCTCGAATTATTTGCTTAGCATACAGATTGAATGAATGTTATGGTTAATGTTATGTGTCAACTTTGCTAGGTCATGATTCTCAGTATTATGTAATTATTCTCCATTTTGTGATCTGATGTAATTATCCTCCATTTTGTGATCTCCCATAAGTAATATAATCACCTCCATGAAGTAATCTGATTTGATCAGCCAATCAGTTGTAAGGGGAGTTTCCTTGGGGATGTGACCTGTGCCTAATATACATATGTATGTTCTCTCAAAGCTCTCTTGCTTGCTCTGGATCGTGTTTCTGGCTCATCATCATCTGACATCCAGTTCTTGGAACTTGAGGCAGCAGCTTGTTGTCTAACCTGCCAACTTTGGGATTTGCCGGCTTTGCAGCCCTGTAAGCCAGCAGCCTGCCATCTGACCTGCTGATTCTAGGTTTGTCAGCTCCTACAAACAAGTGACTCAAGAGACGCCTCCAGCCAAGGCCTGACCCATAGACTTTGGGACTTTCCAGCCTCCACAACTGTGTGAGCTATTTCCTTGAGATAAGTCTCTTTCTCTCTCTCTCTCTCTATGTGTATATGTGTGTGTGTGTGTGTGTGTGTATAATATGCTTCACTAGTTTTTCTTTTCCAAAGAACCCAGCCTAAAACATTTGATAACAAGAGTGGTTCTAGAGAAACAAAATCATAAGGATGAGTTTTCTAAATTGTTTCTTAAGTCTGACTAGTCTTAAAGGAGCTGATGACTCTGCTTCCAGTAGTAAAGAGGACACTACTAATCCATGGAATGAGGTGGCAATATTAATATGCAAAATGTCACCACCAAAATATCACATATTGATGAGAAGTGAGGCTCTGGTGATCACATGTCTGATATTTTTCTACAATTTTGTCAGAATAAGAGGTATAGGGAAAAGGGTTTGTTGGTCCTACTTTTTCCAGATAAAGTGGAAAAAGAAAGAGATAAGCTTAGGGCTTCAGAGTCACAGGTCAAGTGCCACATAATAGACCTCAAAGTTGCCACTTGTGCCCTGATAGAAAGCCTTATGTCTTGTAGTAACAGAGCTGATATTGCCAAAAACCAAACCCAGAGTCTTACTGTAAGATCGGCTAAGTTACAATGCGAATTAAATTCCCAACCTCAAATGATATCTGAAGTTAAAGTGAGGGCATTGTTTGGGAAGAAATGGGATCCTAAAACTTTGGATGGGGACATATGGGCAGATAATCAGGAAGCTGGGGATATTCAATGCCTAAATTCCATTGAATCACTCCTGCCAAAAGAACCAGCCCTTCTACTCTCATGTAAAGACATCACTCCATCGTTGTCGGCTAAGCCACCCTCCTCAGGAAAACCATTATCCCTTCCACCCCCCACCATCTGATGAGATGAGCTGAGGTGTGTCTGAGGAGTCCCAGTCTAAAATACTGCCTGAGGTGTTGCCTAGGGCATTGTCTGGGGCATCACCTGAGGTAGATACTTTACATGACATTGCTGAACATTCCCAGGATGAGCCCCCACCAAACATTTTTGCTTCTAGACCTATAACTAGACTTAAGTCCCAGTGAGATTCAAAAGGTGAAGTACAAAGTGTCACCCAGGTAGAGGTATGCTACATTCCAAAAGAACTGCTTGAGACTTAAGTCCCAGTGAGATTCAAAAGGTGAAGTACAAAGTGTGACCCAGGTAGAGGTATGCTACATTCCAAAAGAACTGCTTGACTTTTCTAATATGTACAAACAAAAACCTGGGGAATATGTGTGGGAATGGCTATTAAGGGTGTGGGATAATGGTGCAAGGAACATAAAGTTGGATCAGGCTGAGTTTATTCATATGGACCCACTAAGCACAGATCCTTCATTCAATGTTTCAACTTGAGAGGTTAGAAAATAATCTAATAGTATATTTTGTTGGTTCACTGAAGCATGGATTATGTGGTGGCCTACACTAAATCAAGCAGAAGTACCAGACTTGCCTTGGTATGCAGTAAAAGAAGATTTCCAAAGGCTTAAGGAAATTGGTGTGTTAGAGTGGATTTATCAGGTTAGACCTACAGACCCACACATGGGGTGCCCAAAGGACACACATTTTACCACAACAGTGGGGAAAAAAATTGTGAAGGGAGTCCCAGTATCCTTGAAGACTGCTGGGATTGCTATTACATGTAACTCAAATTGGACAGTGAGAACTGCCTGAACTGAATGAAGACATCTAACCACAATACAAATGATAGGATCGCATGGTGATAGTGGCCAAGTTACTGTACTTAATCAACAAAGACAAGGTGGATATGGTTACTGTAATGGAAGGCAGAGTAATCAAAATAGTCTGGCTAGTATGGACTTTTGACATTGGCTACCTAGTCATGTTGTCCTTAGGAGTGAAACAGATAGAAAATCTACTAGATATTTACTTGATCTGTACAAGCACAAGTATTCTAGACCAAGTGAACGGCCGTCTAACTCGAATCACCAAAACAGAGAGTCATGGCCCCTCCATCAATTCCCAGACTTGAGCCACAAACCTATAACCCCCTTTAATTAAGGAGAGGCTGGGTTCACTACACTGCCAAAAATTTATGCTGTTGATTTTACTCCCAGCCTTTTTAAAAGGAATCTACAACTTTTTATGAGAATGATTTTTCCTTGGGAAAAAGGAGATAATCAGACTTTTGGGGAATTATTGCACATTGGTTCTGAACTGACATTAATTACAGGAAGCCCACACATCACTGTGGTCCCTGAACTCATCCTATAGTTATTTCCACAGTTCCAGAATGCATAATAGGAATAGACATACTCAGCAACTGGAAGAATCCCCCCACTGAATCCCTGATATGTGGAGTAAAGGCTATTATGGTAGGAAAACCCAAGTGGAAGCCATTAGAATGGCCTCTATCTAGGAAAATAGTAAAACAAAAGCAATACCACATTCCTGGAGGGATTTCAGAGATTACTGCCACCAACAAGGACTTGAAGGATGCAGGGGTGGTAATTCTTACAACATCCCTATTAACTCGCCTATTTGGCCTGTGCAAAAAACAGATGGGTCTTGGAGAATAACAGTGGATTATTGTAAACTTAACTAGGTGGTGACTCTAATTTCAGCTGCTGTTCCAGATGTTGTCTCATTGCTTGAGCAAATTAATACATCTCCTGGTACCTGGTATGCAGCAATTCATCTGGCCAATGCCTTTTTCTTGATTCTGCTTGTGAAGGTTCACCAGAAGCAGTTTGCCCTCACCTGGCAAGGCCAGCAATACATCTTCACTGTTACCCCAGAGGTATAGCATCTCTCCAGCCCTATGTCATAATTTAGTCCACAGGAGCATTAATCACCTTTCCCTTCCACAAGATGTTACACTAGTCCTTACATTGATGACATTATGCTGATTGGACCTAGTAAGGAAGAAGGAGGAATGACTCTAGACTTATTGAAAAGACATTTGTGTGCCAGACTGTGGCAAATTAACCCAACAAAAATTCAAGTGCCTTCCACCTCAGTGAAATTTCTAGGATGTTCAGTGGTGTTGGGCATGTCAAGATATTCCTTTTAAAGTGAAAGAATTATTGCATCTGGCCAATCCTATAGCAAAAAAGGAGGCACAATTCCTGGTGGGACTCTTGGGATTTTGAAGGCAACATATCCTTCTTTTGAGTGTGCAACTCTAGTTTATTTTTCAAGTGACTCAAAAAGCTACTAGTTTTAAGTGGGGCCCAGAACAAGAGAAGGCTCTGCAACAGGTTCAGGCTGCCATGTAAGCTGCTCTGCCGCTTGGGCCATATGATCCAGCTGATTCAATGGGCAGATAGAGATACTGTTTGGAGTCTTTGACAGGCCTCTATTGGTAAATCATGGAAACCCTGGTGGTGTAGTTGTTAAGAGCTACAGCTGTTAACCAAAAAGTTGGCAGTTCGAATCCACCAGGTGCTCCTTGGAAACTCTATAGGGCAGTTCTCCTCTGTCCTTTAGGGTCGTAATGAGTCAGAATTGACTTGATAGCAACAAGTTTGGTATTTTTGGTATTGGTGAATCACAGAAGACCCTTAGGATCTTGGAGCAAAGCTCTGCCATACTCTGCAGATAGCTACTCTCCTTTTGAGAAACAACTTTTGGCTTGTTACTGGGCCTTAGTAGAGACTGGACACTTAACCATAGGCCACTAAGTCACCATTAGGCTTGAGCTTCCTGTCATGAACTGGGTGTTGTCTGACCCACAGAGTCATAAAGTCAAATGTGCACAGGAGCACTCCATCATTAAATGGAAGTGGTATATACGAGATTGGGCTTGATCAGGACCTGAAGGCAGAAGTAAGTTACATGAGGAAATGGCCCAAATGCCCATTGTCTCCACTCCTATCACATTACCTTCCCCCTCTCAGTCTGCGCCTATGCCTCATGGGGAGTTCCTTATGATCAGTTGACTGAGGAAGAGAAAACTTGTGCCTGCTTTACCAATGGTTCTGTGTGATATATAGGAACCACTAAACAGTGGACAGCAGCAGCACTACTGCCCCCTTCTGGGACCTCCCTGAAGGACTATGGTGAATGGAAATCCTCTCAATGAGCAGAACTTTGAGCAGTGCACCTGGTTGTTCACTTTGCTTAGACGAAGAAATGGCCAGATGTGTGACTGTATACTGATTCATAGGCTGTGACCAATGATTTGGCCAGATGGTCAGGAACTTGGAAGGAAAAGGATTGATAAATTGGTGACAAGGAGGTATGGCTACATCTTTCTGAATGGGCCAAAGAAGTGAAGATATTTGCATCTTATGCAAATGCTCACCAAAGAGTGACCTCAGCAGAGGAGGATTTTAACAATCAAGTGGATAGGATGATGCGTTCTGTGGAAACCAGTGATCCTCTTTCCCCAGCCACTCCCGTCATTGCCCATCGGGCTCATGAACAAAGTGATCATAGTGGCAGTGATGGAGGTTATACATGGGCTCAGCAACATGGAATTCCACTCACCAAGGATGACTTGACCACAGCCACTGCTAAGTGCCCAACCTGCCAGCAGAAGAGACCAACACTGAGTTCCCGATATGACGCCATTCCTTGAGGTGATCAGCCAGCAACCTGGTGGCAGGTTGATTACAATGGACCGCTTCTATCATGGAATGGGCAGTGTTTCTTTCTTACTGGGATAGACGCTTACTCTGGATACAGATTTTCCTTCCCTGAACTTCTGCCAAAACTATCATCTGTGAACTCATGCTATGCCTTATCCACTTTCATGTTATCCCACACAGCATTGCCTCGGATCAAGGGACTCACTTCACAGCAAATGAGGTGCAGAAATGGGCCCTTGCTCATGGAATTCACTGGTCCTATCATGTTCCCAATCATTCTGAAGCAGCTAGCTTGATAGAAGAATAGAATGGCCTACTAAAGACACAATTACGGTGCCAGCTAGATGCTAATACTTTGAAGGATTGGGACAATGTTCTCCAGGAGGCTGTATATGTTCTAAACCAGAGTCCAGTATATAGTGCTGTTTCTGCCATAGCCAGGATTCACAAGTCCAGGAATCAAGGGGTGGAAATGGGAATGGCATCACTCAATATTACCCTTAGTGTCCCACTTGCAGGGTTTTTGTTTCCTGTCCCTGAGATCTTGTGTTCTGTGACTCTAGAGGTCTTAGTTCCAAAGGTAGGAATGTTCCCACCTGGAGACATAACACTGATTCCATTGAACTGGTAGTTAAAAATGCCCCCTGGCCACTTTGAACATCTTATGCCTCTGAATCAACAGGTAAAGAAGGGAGTTACCATACTGGGTGATGTGATTGATCCTGATTAATAAGGGTAAATTAGATTGATATTACATAATGGAGGTAAAGAAGAGTATGTCTGGAATGCAGGAGACCCCTTAAGGTGTCTCTTAGTAGTATCATGCCCTGTGATTAACATCAATGGAAAACTATAGCAACCCAATTATGACATGACTACTAATGGCCCAAACCTTTCAAGAATGAAGTTTTAGGTCACCCTACCAGGCAAAGAACCACGACCAGCTGAGGTGCTTGCTGAGGGCAAAGTGAATATGAAATGGATGGTGGAAGAAGGTAGTTCTAAACACCAGTTATGACTATGTGACCAGTTGCAGAAACGGGGACTGTAAATCTTTTTGTTTTCTTCCCTCACTTATCCTATCACTTAAAAAATGTAAGCTGTAAATGTGGCTAGTGCATTTTTGGTTGTGCACATGTTTGTTGTATCATGTCAGGCACAAGAATGACTTTATAATTGTCTGTATTTGGAGATTATGAATGGTTTAAGGGGATGTGTACAGGTGCCAAGCTGACAAGGTATGGAAAGTGAAGGTTAATTTTATGTGTCAAAGTAGCTAGGTCATGATTCTCATTATTATATTATCCCTCATTTTGTGTTCTGGTGTGATTATCCTCCATTTTGTGATCTATATAATTATCCTCCATTTTGTGATCTCCCATAAGGAATATAATGCAATCACCTCCATGAAGTGATCTGATGTGATTAGACAATCAGTCATAAGAGGAGTTTCTTTGGGGATGTATCCTGTACCTAATATACATGGACGCTTTGGCAAAGCTTGCTTGCTTACTCTGGATTTTGTTTCTGGCTCATCATTATCTGCCCTTCAGTTTTGGGACTTGAGCCAGCAGCTTGTTGTCTAACCTGCCAACTTTGGGATTCACTGCCTTCCGCAGCCCTGTGAGTCTGCAGCCTGCTGTCTAACCCACCAATTCTGGTTTCATCAGCCCCTGTAACCTCCTGAGTCAGGAGAAGCCTTCAGCCAATGCCTGACCCATGGACTTTATGACTTGCCAGCCTCCACTACTGCATGGGCCATTTTTTTAGATAAATCTCTCTCTCTCTCTCTCTCTCTCTCTCTCTATATATATATATATATATATATATATATATACATGTATACATGTGTATATATATACGTGTGTGTGTGTATATATACATGTGTGTATATATATACATGCAGACACTTCACATCTTAGTCATCTAGTACTGCTCTAACAGAAATACCACAAGTGGATGGTTTTAACAAAGAGAAGTTTATTCCCTTACATTCCAGTAGGCTACAAGTCCACATTCAGGGTGTCAACTCCAGGGGAACACTTTCCCTGTTGGCTCTGTAGGAAGGTCCATGTCATCAATCTTCCCCTGGTCTGGAGCTTATCTGTGCAGGAACCTCAGGTCCAAAGTACATGCTCTGCTCCTGGCACTGCTTTCTTGGTGGTATGAGGTTCCCCCCTTTCTGCTCGCTTCCTTTTATCTCTTGAGAGATAACAGGTGGTGCAGACCACACCCCAGGGAAACTCCCTTTACATTGGATCAGGGATTTGACCTGGATAAGGGTGGTGTTACAATCCCACCCGAATCCTCTTTAACGTAAAATTACAGTCACAAAATGGAGGACAACCACAGAATACTGAGAAGCATGGCCTAGTCAAATTGATACACACATTTTTGGGGGGAAATAATTCAATCCATGACATTCCATCCTTTGGCCTCCAAAAAATCACATCCTTGTGACAGGCAAAACATATTTATCCCATTATATCATAGCAAAAGTCTTAACTCCAAGTCCAAAATCCAAAAATGCCTCTTCATCTGTGAAATCTATAATACGACTTATCTGCTTCTAAAGGTATAATGACAGAACAGGCACAAACTAGACATTTCTATTACAAATGGGAGAAACTGGAGGAAAAGAAGGGATAACAGGCACCAAAGCAAGTCAGCAGAATACTTTACATTAGCCCTCAAGTCTTGAAAATAATCCTCTGTTCTCTGAGACAATTTACACAATGGCCCTGCCCTCCAGACTCTAGGTATTGGCCACATTCTCCAGATTCTGAGTGGAGGTCCCTTGGCCCTGGGCTTTAGCTCCGCCTTCCAGGCCCACTGAGAGAGCAACTCTGCTCCCCTGGCTTTAGGCGCACCACTCTGCCAGTCCATCTGAGTCCGACTCCATCCTTAGAAACACCAGAGGCCACGGCTCCACCCTTTGAAACCCCTGAGGTCATGGCCATATCTTTCAAGACTGAGGCAGCTTGGCTTCTCTTGTGTCCCTTGTCTCTTCAGCTTCTGTTTCCTGGTTCCTTGGCCTCTCGACTCCTTGGGCCTCATGCACACATCTGCCCTGCTGGGGCAAGTGTTCCAAAGCTCTGTAGCTCCACCGGTAAGTGCCCGGAAGCACCATACTCCGCCAGGAAGCCTTGTGCGCACAGGCACTCAGCTTTCTTGTTCCATGGGTCAGCAAGCCTAGCTCTACTGTTAAGTGCCTGGAAGCACCCCACTCCACCACGAAGCCTCCTGTGCACAGGCACTCAGTTTTCTCACTCCACCGGTGGGCTCCAGGGCCGTCTCGCACTGGTCTCCTGGTTCTGCTGCTGCAGTTTCTCTGCTATTGCTGGTCCTTTGCTGCTTCCACTGCTCTATCCATTCACAGTTTCAAAACTGCTTCCACATTTCAGGTATCTGTTAGAGCAGTACCCCACTCTCAGTACCAAATGTCTTAGGCTGGGTTGTCTAGAGAAGCAAAACCAGTAAATCATATAAATACATATATAGAGAGATTTATATCAAAGAAACAGCTCACACAATTGTAGAGGCTAGAACGTCTCAAGTCCATGGATCAGGGTAGAGGCCTCTCCCAATTCATGCAGCTGCAGAAGCTGCCAAGCCCAAGATCAGCAAGTTGGAGAGCAGGGCTCCCACTCACAGGCTATGAAGGACGACAAATTCCAAGATCTGCAGGCAAGACCCCAAGGTTTCTCCTGATTCACATAGCTGCAGGGGCTGGTGAACCCAAGATCAGCAGGTCAGAGAGCAGGGATCTACTCACACGCTGTGAAGATTGATGAATCTGAAGTTCGCAGATAAGCTGACAGCTCAAGTCCCAAGAACTGGAGGTCAGACAAACAGGAGGCAGCTGCAGAGTCCAGAGCAAGCAAAAAGCCAGAAAGTCTGCTTATATTTGGATGCAGGCCACACCCCCAAGGAAACTCCCTTTCCACTGATTGGCTACTCATAGCATATTCAGTCATGGGAGTGATCACATACAAACACTGAGAATCATGGCCTGGCCAAGTTGGCACACAATCTTAACCATCACACTTCACTAGCTTTGCTTCGCTAGAGAACCCCACCTAAGACAACAAGTATGACGAAATGATGCAACCCTGATGCACAGTTTTTCTAATTTTAAATTATGCAGTACCCTTGGTCTATTGAAATGACTGCCCCTTGGTCTATGTACAGGTTCCTCATAAGCACAATTAAGTGTCCTGAAATTCCCATTCTTCACAATGTTATCCATAATTTATTAGGATCCACAAAGTCAAATGAATGTTTTTGCATAGTCACTAAAACACAGGTAAATATCTTTCTGGTATTCCCAAGGGCTTTGAACCAGTTCATTCCAGTTCAATTTGAAGCTGAAAATTTGCATTTCCACCCCAGATACACTGAATCAGAATCTATGTTTTAATGAGATCCCCAGGTGATTCTCATGTATAATAAATGTTGGGAACCACTGCTCTCCAAGTAGTTCTTAGCATTGGTCCCTAACCACCAGCATTAGCATTGCCTGGGAACTTGCTGGAAATACAAGTTCTCAGCAGGGTTTCAAACCAGGACGAATCTGTTCAAAGCCCTGGTATTTTCTGCTTTAAGCCAAGATCCATCTGACATCAGCAATAACATCTCACATTGCATGTCCTCTTCTGAATCTGGCATCAATTTCTGGCCGTTCCCTGTACATGTACTGCTGCAACTGCTTTTGAATGATCTTAAGCAAATTTTACTTGCATGTGATGTTAATGATATTTTTTGGGATAATTTCCACATTCTCTTGGATCATCTTTCTTTGGAATGGGAACAAATATGGATTTCTTCTAGTTGGTTGGCCAGGTAGCTGTCTTCCAAATTTCTTGGCATAGACAAGGAGCGCTTCCAGTGTTGCATGCATTTGTTGGTAAAACTCTGCAGAAGTTGGAAAAACTCTTCCAGCATTGCATCCATCTTGATTGGTACCCCTTCAATTCCTGGAGACTTGTTTTTCTCCAATGCCTTCAGTACAGCTTGGACTTCTTCCCTCAGTACCATAAATTCTTGATCATATATTACCTCCTGAAATGGCTGAACGGTCGTACAGTGACTCTGTGTATTCCTTTGACCTTCTTTTGATGCTTCCTCATTTTTTGATTTTTTGCCCATAGAATCCTTCAATATTGCAACTCAAGGCTTGAATTTTTTCTTCAGTTCTTCCCTTTTGGTTTTCTATCTCCAGCTCTTTGCACATTTCACTATAACACTTTACTTAGTCTTCTCAAACCACCCTTTGAAATCTTCTGTTCACCTCTTTTACTTCATCATTTTTTCCTTTTGCTTTAGCTACTCGATGTTCTAGTGCAAGTTTCAGAGTCTCTTCTGACATCCAGTTTGATCTTTTATTTCTTTCCTGTCTTTTTAATGACCTCTTGCTTTTTTCACACATGATGTCCTTGCTGTCATCTCACAACTCCTCTAGTCTTCGGTCATTAGTGCTAAATGTGTTAAATCTATTCTTGATATGATCTCCAGATTCAGGTGAGATATACTCAAGGTTGTACTTTAGCTCTTATGAGCTTGTTTTAATTTTCTTCAGCTGCAACCTGAACTTGCATATGAGCAACTAATGGTCTGTTCTGTAGTCAGCCCCTGGCCTTGTTCTGATTGATGATACTGAGCTTTTCCATCGTCTCTTTCCACAGATATAGTCAGTTTGAATCCTGTGTATTCCATCTGGCTAGGTCCATGTGTATAGTTGCTGTTTATGTTGTTGAAAAAAAGGTATTTGCAATGAAGAAGTCGATTGTCTTGCAAAATTCTATTATGCAATCTCTGGCATCATTTCTATCACAAAAGGTTATATTTTTCAACTACTGATCATTCTTTGTTTTCCAGCTTTCATGTTCCAATCACCTGTAATTATCTGTGCATCTTGATTGCATGTTTGATCAATTTCAGATTGCAGAAGTTGGTAAAAGTCTTCAATGTCTTCATCTTTGGCATTAGTGGTTGGTGCATAAATTTGAATAATAGTTGTTTAACTGCTCTTCCTTTTAGGCATATGGATATTATCTTATCATTGACAGCATTGTACTTCAGGATAGATCTTGAAATGTTCTTTTTGACGATGAATCCGGTGCCATTCCTCTTCAATTTGTCATTCCTGACATAGTAGACCATAAGATTGTCTGATTCAAAATGGCCGTTACCAGTCCATTTCAGCTCACTAATGCCTAGGATATCAATCTTCAAGCTTTCCATTTCATTTTTGACAACTTCTAATTTTCCTAGATTCATACTTCATATATTCCACATTCCAATTATTAACGAATGTTTGCAGCTGTTTCTTCTTATTTTGAGTTGTGTCATATCAGCAAATGAAGGTCCCGAAAGCTTGACTCCATCCACATCATTAAGATCGACTTTCCTTTGAGGAGGCAGCTCCTCCCTAGTCCTCTTTTGAGTGCCTTGCAATTTAAGGGGCTCATCTTCTGGCACTATATTAGACAGTGTTCCACGGCTATTCATAAGGCCAACTTTTTTTTGGAATTAAATTGCCACGTCTATCTTCCTAGTCTTTCTTACTTTGGAAGCTCCACTGAAACCTGTCCACTATGGGTGACCCTGCTGGTAATTGAAATATCAGTGGCATAGCTTCCAGCATCACAGCAACATGCAAGCTACCACAGTATGACAAACTGATAGATGAATGGTGGCCACTGCTATATAGTGCTGTTGATTCCTAAGCCTTTCAGAGTTTCTGCAAGTGCACATTTGGTAGCTTTGCATTCAGCTTTCTCAGAACTACTGCCCTTACCATTCATCCTTTACATTCTACTTTCTGCGTTTGTTATCATCTTGTCTTCTTTTAGGCATGTCTTTTTGAATTTATTCATTTAAGAATCTCCTTTATAATTTCTTTTAGTTTAATTTTAGCTGGAAGTTAAATTGAATGTGCTTTAACCAAAAGCTATTAATGGATTTTCTAATTTTAAATTATCTTTTAATTACTGGGATGGATACTAGTTGGTCATAATGTGCTATTTTTTAATTAGTTTACTAGTTTTTTTTTTTTTTTGCTAAAATTTTACTGATGTATTTTTATTATGTCCATAATTGATATTTCACTGTGGTTTTCTTTTATAATATTTTCTTGGTCTGGTCTTGAAATAAAGTAGATAGGGCTCATAAGATTAGTTACAGAACTTTTTTACATTTTTATTATCTGTCACAGTTTAATATAAAGGATGTATGTCTTTGGATGTTTTGGAAAACCCAACTTCCCATGAACAAACAAACAAAAACAACCTGAGATTGTTGCTTTTTCAAATAGACATCTTACTACTAATTAAATTTCTTTATAATTTTAGGTTTATTTATTTAAATATAAGTAATATTTATTCAATTTTCTATTTCTTATAGAGTCAGTCTTGTGGATTGTTTTTTCCTTAAATGTATATATTTTTCCTAAGATTTTCAATTTTAATTATAAGATTTTCTACAGAATTCTTTATCGCTTTGTTTAATGCCTACTGCATCTATAGTTATGATCACTTTATAATTTTAACAGTGTTAATTTGTACTTTCCCTTGATTTTCTTGACCAATCTTCTAAGAATTTTGTCTCTTTTATTAGTTCAAAGATTAGGTCCTCTCTATTACTTACATATTTTAAAAATCACTAATTTTATTTATATTTTTTCTTCTTTCCTCAGTTTCCTTTTTTTTTTCCTCTAACATCTTGAATTGAACACTTAAATCATTAATTTTCCATCCTACCTGTATCATAATTAATGCATTTTGGACTATAAATATTTTTTAAGAGTCATTTATTTCTGTATCCTCCAGGCTTTAAAACATAAAGTTTTGATTGTTCAATTTTAAATACATCACAATGTTTAGTTTGATTTTTCTATCATTTATTTATTTAAAAATATATGGGTGATGGCTGCACTACACGAACATAATGTCACTGAATTATACGTGTAAAAATGGTGGAAATGATAAATGTTTTGTTTTATATTTTCTACCATAATAAAATTAGGTAGATAGATAGATGATAGACAGAGTGTGCTTTTGGCTTTTTGTAGCTTATTTCTGCTTTTATTAAAATATGGTCAGAATACTTATGTGCTTCAGTGCCTCTGATCATATGACATAAATATATCTTTTTGTACAGTAGCAATGTTCATCTGATGCTATCAAAAGGTTTTATAAACATCAAATCTGTGAGGACTAAAATGATCAGAAAGAATGGGAAATCATGAGCATGATGATTTAGTTACACCTATGAAATACTCATAAGGAAAACCTTTCTAAATTCCATAGCCTGTCAGAATCGACTTGATGGCAACAAGTTTGCTTTTGGTTTTTTGGTCTGGTTTTCCTGCATACAAAATAGAAATATTATGATGTAGAATTGTACTAGCTCAAACATATTTTTATTACCATGGTTGATTATTAATAAGTTGAGACAATGTGAGAGAGGAGAGAAGTTGATAATCCAAAATTCTGTATAATTCCATCATTTTCATTGCCTAGTACTTTTTGGGTGGTGTAAACAGCTAAGCATTTGACTACTAGCTGGCAGGTTGGCGGTGCAGAACCGCACAAAGTCTCCTCAAAAAACAGGCTTGGTGATCTGCTTCTGAAAGGTCACAATCTTGAAAATCCTATGGAGCAATTCTACTCAGCACACATGAGGTCACCATGAGTTGGAAGACTCAATGGCTACTAACAACTACAACAATACTTTTTTAGAATTGCTCATGTAAAGAGAAAACTGGATACATTTGAATTCCATCCTTTTGTTTCACTTGTTTGTCCTAAGTCAAGCAATGACATGCTTCTCAGAAAGGAGATACGTAAAATACAAAAGGAAAACGGTATGGAAAACTCGGGGGCTGGGGAACAGAAACCTTTCATTTTATAGACATTATCTAATTTAATTCTAACAGTAATCCTGTGAGCTAATTTTATTATCCCCATTTTACCAATCAAGAAACTGAGGCTCAAAATAATGTTGATGTTTTCTATAAGACAAAACCTTGGTTTTATGGGACACACTCTCATTTTTCCATATTTTTTGTTTGATTGATTTTTCTCTGTATCAGTATTGTCTTTAGATAAAAGTCTATGTTATTGACCACTGGGTAAATGGGAAGATGTTTGAGGAAAATAGTAAAGATTATATGTAAATGGTATGGGGTCAAGTCATAACAAATGAGCTATTACAGAATGTCTTAGGCCAGAAGTTTTGCTGATCCTTTTATGGACTTGACATTGACTTTTTACATATGAAAGATTTACATTGCGTTTACGTCTGTGAGCCACATCAAGAGTGTGTGATTGTTACATTGTGCACAAAAACAAGAATTATAAATGTTATGACAATAAAACTTCTAGGAAATGTTACCCTAGACCAGGGAGGTGATGAATTGAGGGCCAGTGGTGAAAGAGTTTTCAGTAATGAGCAAGCATACTGTTTCTTTGTTTATAGATCTTTACATCTCCTTTCCTCTTATTCTTGCCTAAAATAATCCCATTCATAGGCCCACATGAGTTCTAATGTCTATGAACTGTGAGGTATATGCCATGCAATCTTTAATTCATCTTTGCTTCTCAAAATCATATCAATTTTTCACACTGCTAGTTGAGAGGCTACAACTGTTCACTACTTCTGCCCTCTCTGTTTCAATCATAATCAACTATATGAGATCATAAAACCCACTTTGTCATCTAGATATTCTGTGTGGATCATAACAAATAATAGATAACATTATGAAGAATGTGAATTCCAGAATACTTAATTGTGCTCATGAGGAACCTATACATAGACCAAGAGGCAGTTGTTTGAACAGAACAAGGGGATACTGCTTGGTTTAAAGTCAAGAAAGGTGTGTGTCAGTGTTGTATCCTTTCACCATACCTATTTAATCTGTATGCTGAGTAAATAACCCAAGAAACTGGACTATATGAAGAAGAAAGGGGCATCAGGATTGGAGGAAGACTCATTAACAACCTGCGTTATGCAGATGACACAACCTTGCTTGCTGAAAGTGAAGAGGACTTGAAGCACTTACTGATGAAGATCAAAGACCACAGCCTTCAGTATGGACTACAGTTCAGCATAAAGAAAACAAAAATCATAACAACTAGACCAATAAGCAACATCATGATAAATGGAGAAAAGATTGAAGTTGTCAAAGATTTCATTCTACTTGGACCCACAATCAAAGCCCAGGGAAGCAGAAGTTAAGAAATCAAAAGATGTATTACACTGGGCAAATCTGTTGCAAAAAAACACATCTTTAAACTGTTAAAAAGCAAAGGTGTCACTTTTAGGACTAATGTGTACCTGACCCAAACCATGGTATTTTCAATCGCCTCATATGCATGCAAAAGCTGGACAATGAATAGGGGAGACTGAAGAATTGATGTCTTTATATTATGGTGTGGTCAAAAAATACTGACTATACCATGGACTGCCAGAAGAATAAACAAACACGACTTGGAAGAAGTACAGCCAGAATGCTCCTTAGAAGCAAGGATGGTGAGACTTTGTCTCATGTATTTTAGAAATGTTATCAGAAGGGACCAGTTCCTGGAGAAGGGCATCATGCTTGGTAAAGCAGAGGGGTCAGCAAAAAGGACGAAGACCCTCAATGAGGTGGATTGACACAGTGGCTGCAACAATGGGCTCAAACATAACAATGATTCTGAGGATGGCACGAACTGGGCAGTGTTTCATTCTGTTGTACATAGAGTCTCTATGAGTCACAATTGACTTGATGGCACCTAACAACAACACAACATATATTTTGCTGCTCATTCAGTCTGGACTCAACTTTCTTCCTTTTTTCCCCTTTCTTCATCTGTCGACTTGTCATTCAATCTTCAAAGTTCAGTTCAGGCATTGTATCTCCCCAGGTAGCCTATCCTGACAATCTTCTTTTTCCCAGGGCTGTTCAGAGGCAGTATGGGCTATATAATTCCACTGGGTTCCCATAATTCCCTACACATAAGTTCACCAACATATTGACCTGTGAAAAGAACAGAGATGTTGCAACCACACTGCTGAGTTTAAACCATGGATTCATTAATCACTAGCTGCATACTCCTGAGTATTTTAAACTTTCGGAACCTCATTTTTTTTTCCTCATTTGCAAAATTAGAATAACCATTTCATGCAGGTTTGTTACAAAGATGAGTGATATTACAGAAAAAGCACAGAGGAAGTATTTGTACCAGATATCATTCCATTGGCTCTCCCTTCCCCAAGTCCACTCTCTTCCCTTCACACTACTTTGCATCAGTGCGTTCCCTTGCTCCTCTGGCTTGACTGTGGCTTCGTCCACAGAGGAGCATAGGCATATCATAGGGTGGAAGGATACTAAAGTCAAGGATCAGGGTATTCAGCCCCCAGCACCCTCCCTGCCTTTTAACCAGGGGTTGCCTATATTCTTCTACAAGGTCACAGCTCCTTCCAGCTGGCTCCGTCAATACAATGACCTTCTCTGTGCTCCAGCAAGTGTTCCCTCACCTTGCCCCTTCCAGCCCAGGGTACTGCATTATCCCTTGTTGGTTTCCTTAAACTCTACCTCCCTACCCCCACAATCATAAATAGTCCCTTTATTAAGCATCCTCAAAAACCCCATTTGAGTGTGTCAGCTGTTTCCTGCCAGGTCTCTGACCAATACCACATTTAATATTATTAAGAAAATGCACTTAATAAACTGTCCTCTGTCTTTTGACTTATCTGACTCCCTTACTAGACTATGAACTATGCCAGGGCAGACATGATGACTCATTTGTCACTGTTATCCTCTGTTGTCAAGTACTTTGCTTGGCAAAATTTAAGTACTCAATAAATCTTTGTTGACTGAGTGAATGAATGATGGAAAGAACACGTATTCTATGATTCCTTATAAGTGAGTATTGCCTCTTGTTCTTTCCCGGTGCTAAGTACAGTGCTTCACATTGGGTAATGCCAAATAAATCTTTGCTGTGTTGAATGTAAATTTATCCAGAATTAAGAGTATAAAATGATTAAAAGGAATATTTCAGGGCAAATTAATCTTTGGGACAGTCAACAGGCTCTCAGGTTTAAGTACCATATAAAATCAGCTTAGCAAGATGGGCAAGCAGGCGGAACTAAAGGCAGGGAAAAGAAATTGAGATTAGGTGCATATGATCATAAACCCATACCTAGTTTAGGAATCTGTGTAACTATTCGAGAAAAGTAAATTAAGAAGGGATCATTCTATGTACTACTCAGATAAACAGTTTTTCAACTGTTGTTTTGTATAGGACATTATTCTGGCACATTCATACTTGAAGCATGATCACAGAGGTTAATTTTTGTTCTAACCGTAAGACATGTGTTAATTAATGCTAATGTGGTGGAGTAAGTCTAAGGTTGTGCCTCACTCTTTATATCCTATTTATCACGAGGATCACTGGGAAAGCAGAAACAATAGGAGCTGCTCAAGAAAATATAGTTGGTTCCAAATAGCCACTCAAAAAACTGTGGCTTGTGATGGGAGTGGTCAGATTTGGAAACAAATAGTTTAAATATTCAGAGGCAATGAGATGAAGTTTGTGAAAAGATTTCATAATCTAAAGCTATGAAATAATGTCATTACTTTTAACAACCTTTGGAAACAGACTAGGCAGAAATTATCACTTTCATTTTATGTCTATGGATGGTTAAATTCAAAGAAATTAAGTGTATTGCCCAAAGTCACATAGAACACGGCAGCAGCAGAACTAATTTGCTGCCCAGTGCTCTCCACTTTTCCAGGATCTCTTCTAACCCCAAGTTATCCAGTTGTTTACTTGACTTTATGTAGATACACTTTCCAAAGTCTCTCTTCCTTCTAAGCGTTCTAAGTGGTGTTTTTTTTTTTTTTCCGTTGTAGTGAATTTAATTTACCTATGTTTTGACACTCTTCTATGATGCTTTGGATAATAAGAGTTTAGCCATATTGATAAAACACTTGAGAATTTCTCATGTTCACCTTGATTTTGGTTTGAGTTCTGATGCCTTCCTGGGGCTACCCTTTGTCTGTGAACTTCTTCAAAGAACACACAAACTGTGGAATGACATTGTCTATACCAATGACTTCCAACCTATGCACTGCAGAGCCCTTAGAGAATGTGCAGTTTTTGTATGGGGTCCTGAACACTCACAGACATTCAATGTTATGTGAAGACAACTTGATTTTGGACTTCTAGCCTCCAGAACTATGAAACAATAAATAACTGTTCTCGTAAACCACTCACTTTGTGGTACTTTGTTTTGGCATCCTTAGGAAATGAATATAGTGGACATCAGCCATGCTATGTTATTATGATGACACTGGACAGTGATTATTAAGATTGTGTTTATGTGTGTGTAGAGTTGAAGGGGAAAAAAAACAAAACAACAACATGTGGTCATCAGCTCTCTACAAGTGATACTTAAATTCACTTGTTTATTCAATAAATATTGCTGAGTATCTGCAATACCCAAAACCCTGTACCCTAGTGGTATCCTTAGTGTGGTATCCTTAGGGACACAAAATGGCTGCTAATAAGAGGCAGCTATGTGACCACTAAGCTGGAGAATGAATAAAGAAGACCAAAGAAGAATTGATGTCTTTGAATTATGCTTTTGGTGAAGAATATTGAATATATCTGCCAAAAGAGTGAACAAATCTGTCTTGGAAAAAGTACAACCAGTATTCTCCTTAGAAGCAAAGATGGTGAGATTTCATCTCAAGTACTTTGGACATGTTATCAGGAGGGACCAGTCCCTGGCGAAGGACATCATGCTTGGTAAAATAGAGAGTCAGCAAAAAAGAGAAAGACCCTCAACAAGATGGATTGATACAGTGGCTGCAACAACGGGCTCCAACATAGCAACAATTGGGATGGTGCAGGACTGGGCAGTGTTTTGTTTTGTCCTGCACAGAGTCACAATGAGTCAGAATTGACTCGATGGCACCTAACAACAACAAGAACAACAACGTGGCCACTAAGCATTTTGCAAAGCTACCATGCTACATGTCCTTTAGATATACAAAAAAGAAGATATAACATCAAAACTGCAAGCTGCTCAGAAAAGAACAGGTTGCTCTCGTGACAAGCAAAGGGACTTTCCAGAAGAGGTAACTTAAAAACAGACTGCCATGATAACAGCAGATAGACTTTCCAGGAGCACAGCAGATGTAACTTTTATACCCAACCCCACTGCCACTGAGTCTATTCCAACTCATAGCAACCTTATAGGACAGAGTAGAACTGCCCCATAGGGTTTCCAAGACTGTAAATCTTTACAGAAGCAAACTGCCACATCTTTCTCCTGTGGAGCAGCTGGTGGGTTCAAACTGCTGATCTTTTGATTAGCGGCCAAGTGCTTAACCGCTGTGCAACCAGAGCTCTTCTGTAACTTTTATAGTGGATTACAATAATGCTTACCCTTACAAGAATAGTTTAAAGTAGAATATTTGAAAATAACACTAGGCAAAACCCATGCATAAGAAAGGGGGCAAGTCAGACCCCAAATTGAGACCAATCCTTGATGGACAACCACCTGATCAGTCAGTTGCTTGACCCCCTGACTGCAGGATGCCTTGCCATCAACATCACTCTTCATCTTATAAGACCAAAAAAAAAAAAAAAAAAAAACTAAACCAAACTCACTGTTGAGTCAATTCTGACTATACAAGAGGGCTGCTTAATAAACTGCCAAACATCCTTGCTGTGCCTAAGTCTCCTCTGTCACAGATCAAACCAGAAGGATACTGAATCACCCCAGGGAGCCCCCTCACATTATCCAGGGATCCTGAACATGCAACTAGGGTATAAGTCATGGGCCCCAACTGCCTTTGAATTTAATGCACTGGAGTCAAACTCTGAATTTATATCCAAGGTCTGTCAGTTAAAGTTTTTAAACCCCAGGGTAAGAAAAAGGGGAAGGGAATGAGCATATACTCAGGATTTATTCAATAATTTAAATTATTGCAGCCTTAGTGTCCTCAGTCTGACCTCATAGGGCTGTTTTGCATATTAAACAATATAATACATGTTAATCACTCAACGCAAGGCCTGGCACATATTAAGTACTTGATAAACGACAACTGTTATTATTAGAGACCAGAGACTGGGTGCTACCCTGTTCATTGCTACAGGGTTGTCATTACTTCTAGGCCTTTTCAGTGCACAGAGCTAAGAAATACCTACTTTATTAGCTATAATTAGATATCATTACAACCTGGACCCTTCTCTTCTTCCCAGCATCCTTACTTGTCCTTTTCCTCCAATTAAAACCTCATCTCTACGATTTTGAACTTCTACAATTACACCAGGATGCCATGCTTGCTTAGAATTCAGAGCTTACCTTAGCACATGCTCTTTCCCCTACCAAGAATGTTTTCCTCTTTTATTCACTTGCATAATCTCTATTCACACATAGCCTCCAGAAAGCTTTTGCTGATCTACCCGCCCCCTCCAAGGCTGGGATGGAGGGCTTTCCTCTGTTCTCTCCTTGTACCCTGAGTTCATCTTTGTCACTGCACTCATCACAGTGCATTTTAATAATCTATTACTATGTTTGATGCTCCCTTTGAATTCAGACCATTGAATCATTTGGTGGCAAAGACGTGGTTTCACACCAAGTACCTGGTATAGTGTCTTTTACTTTAAGTATAGTTTTATTAAATAGATAACGGATGGATGGATAGTATTTTTTTAAAACGTATGTACACACTGCTATGATAAAAGATAAATTTACATTACAGTATTACTGAACTGACAATTTATTGTTTCATTATTTCTGTTCAATAAATACTGAAACACACAGGCTTTCTCCTAGACAATCTGTCGTTTATTGACATTTAAAAATGTTTCTTTTCGCTTGCAAGGGCTATGCATTTTAGTTCTACATTTAGGTCTGCTCTGATTCATCAGAGGCTATGCTGTCTCTTAGCAGCCGTCCCCTCTGCGCTTGTACACAGTTGTATCTCTCTGCTAATCCATTTTCTCTACAATGTGTCATAAATTATACCCTCTGTTCTTGTAGTGCAGATTTTATTCCTTGGTAATGCTATTTAAATAATTTCTAATAAACATTTAATTACAGATGGAATATGCATTAAGGGATAGCAGAATGAGATCTGTGCACAATCAGGAAATGGACTCCCTGAAGATTAACACCCTCTGTCTGCAGGATGATTTATAAATAGTTCAACTGAAGCAAGGACAATATAAGTCATACAGCACTGTGTGGACCCAAATTTACTTAGCACTTCAACAGCCTGTGAGGATCAGCTTTGAAGGGCGTGTTAGTGGTTGATTCGGGTAATCTATCACAGAAGACCATCTTCAGACTGGGGCAAAGGGTGGTTAAGACTTACCTACAGTCTAGAAGCCTATCAAGAACCCAAAGCTGATTTTCAGAACAATTGTGAGCTGTGGCTCAGGCAAAGTATGAAGTAAAGAATGAGACAGAAGAAGGATTAGTACTGTGAAGTATAACCAGCAAGTAAAATTAGCATCAGCATGAATGATAATACAGTAAAATGAAATATCTTTGGGATTGGGATTCTACAAACAGATCTAGGTTGAAATTTTGCGTCTACAATTTACTAACTGTTTGACCTTAAGCATTAACATCAGTTTTCTTAACTACGGAGGAATACATTATATATCTTGCAGGCTCGTTTTTAGGATTAAATTAGAAAAATTAGATACTAAATGCCCCAAAGTAGACATAAAATTAATAATGTTGCATGAAGCAGTTTTTGAGTAACTGCTAGGTAAATATTAGACTCTTCCTCTTTCCTAGCTAGGCATCTATTAGGGAGCTGGTAAAGTGTGTCCCCGTTTCTCTTCTCTCAGACTCTTCTCATAGTGAAACTTCTCACCCTCCCACTCGGTGTTGAACTCATTGCTTGGCCCTGACAACCTGGCTTAGTGCCTGACACTATACCTTAAAAATTCCGGGGCTTATCTCGTTCATACTTCTTCCCCACTCACTCTAGCTTTATCTTTCCTGTGTCAAAATGCTACTATGTGACCGTAAAAGTTCATCCATCAGTCTAAAATGTTAAAGTGTGTAAAATAAGTGCGGTAGGTACATGGGTGTTCATTTTTCCCCTGTATGTTTGAAATATTTTAGAACTTTAAAATGTATTTCATGAAATATGAAAAACAGGAGAAAATGTAATCTATCTCTCATCCGTTTTCAATTCTACACACACACACATAAACACAATCATAATAATCATTGTCCAACATTATCATAATTTAGCATAGCTGGTGTCCACTGTACTCGTTTCCTAAGGATGCCAAAACAAAGTATCACAAAGTGGGTGGTTTATAAGAACAGAAATTTATTGTTTCATAGTTTTGGAGTCTAGAAGTCCAAAATCAAGTTGTTGGCAGGCTTGGTTCCTTCTGGAGACTCTGAGGCAGAATCTGTTCCTTGCCTCTCTCCTAGCTTCTGGTGGCTCCTGACAATCCTTGGTATTTCTTGGATTGTAGTTACATCACTCCCAGTTCTGCCTCCATCATCACATGGCTGTCTTCTCTATCTCTTATGCTCTTTTATAAGGATACCACTCAAGTTGGATTAAGGCCCACCCTAATCAAGTATGATCTCATGTTACTTAATTGATAGCATCTTCAAAGCTGCTATTTCCAAACAAGGTTACATTCACAGGCACTGAGGGGTTAGGACTTCAACATATCTTTTTGAGGGACAAAATTCAATCCATAACATCCACTAATTGGCTGGATATCGGCCAAACATGAGTCAATTTGTTCATCAAAAGAATAATGAATTAAACACACTAAATACATAAGTACTGTAGAAGTCTAAATATCTTGGTTGTGTCTAGCAGTTGCCAGGGCATCAAATAATTATTCTGCAATTTGATAAATAAAAGGATAAGAATTAAGCATTTGCACTGCCTTTCTTATACAGACTGTATTTCAGAGTAAACAACTAGTTAATAAGGAAAAGTTATATTTTACAAAAAACGAAACCCGCTGTCATCGAGTAGGTTCCTACTCATAGCAATCCTACAGGACAGAGTAGAAGTTCCCAACAGGATTTCCAAGGAGCAACTGGTGGATTCAAACTGCTGACCTTTTGGTTAGCGGCCGAGTTCTTAACCACTATGCCACCAGGGCTTCAAAGCATAAGTTAATAAATGCATAAGAACAGAAGCTTAGGAGTCAACCCCTAAAACACTTTCATCTTCATCTCCCACATTTAGCCCATATCAGCTTCTCTTGAATTAATCACTTACATATCTCTGAAATCCACTCACTTCTATCCATCTCAGAGATCTCTCTAGTCCAAGACACATCAGTGCTTGCTTGGATCACTCCCATCATCTCCTGCTATTTCTACATTCACTCTTAATTTCATCTCTACCCCATCCCATATCTGTTCTCATCACAACAGCCTGAATGAAATCTCTTAAATGCACTTATGATCACAAAAACTGCCTTTAACACTTCAAGGACTACCATCCTGCCCATGTCTGCATTTGCATACTCATATCTCATTTCCATAGATGTTTGGGCTATAGCTCCTTAACTACTTACAATCCTTAAACATGCCACATTGCTTCCCACTTCAGAGTCATTGCTTATGCTATTCCTTCTACTAGGGAAGTTCTCACTCTCACTGCCCTCTCCCTCACCAGCCTTCTACAGATTTTTCTGATCTCACCTGAAATATCACTTCCCCCAGAAAACCTTCCTGATCATGCCCCATGAGACTACATAGATCCCTCTGCCATCTTTCCTAATAGAGCTCTTTAATTTTCTTTATTATGGAAAACAATTATTTAAATGATACATAGCTATAAATATCATAAAGAATAACTAAAATTATTGTATGATTTAATAGATTCTCTTTCATCAAGGTAGAAGTCTCTCTGTTGTGCTTACTATAGCATCCCCACTTCTGAGCATATGCCTTGATAGTTGAAGTGCAATAAATACTTACAGAGTATTTACTGAGCCCCTAATTCTACTTAATAGAGTATTGCTTTAGCTCAGGTGTTAAGTCATAAAAAAATCTCCCAGGACAGGGTAAGACACTTTCAAATCATATAACCTACAGACAACTGGAGAAAGTAAATCTGGAGTTCAGGCAAGAACCAGCCTAAACAGAGTTTGATATTTAGGGGGCACGTACTGGCCTAAGACTATTATACACATGGGCCAGAAGAGATAATGGCCTATTTTGGGGAGGAATAAAAAAGTCTGTCAATTTAAGGAAATCAATTTTGGTATGGAAAATAAGAGGAAAAAGTCCATTTTAACCATTCTTATATGCAGGCTCTGAGGATTATGAAAAACAGACTTGTAAGAGCAGAAGCAGCAAGCCCAGTGGTATGATGGAGGCTTTCTTTGGTATTTCACCAGGAAGCCTGATGGGGAAGGTGGGGGCCAAGTCTAAAACAAAATTCTTAATTAAACTGGATGTGAGAAGTTGAGTTCTGCCTGCAAGTAGATGAACAGAATTACAAAACGTCTCATGTGGGTGTAAGTAATACAGAAGCAAGACTCCCCAGAGACAAGAAGCCCTGTGTTCATCTCTTGTGGTTCTGAAAGCAAGGAGGAAGAAAAAAGATTAAGCCTCCTTATGGAGATCATGTGATAACTTCCTGAGCTCAGCCACACGCTGCTCCTTCCACCTGAAAAGGCTGCTTTGAGTCTCAAGAAAGTTGTATGGAGACAGTTGTATAGCAAGACGAACTTTAGCAGAAAGGACAGGGAGCGGAGCAGGCTGACAATCCAGAATCACTGGGATAAGGATGCCTTTCCTATAAATCATGCTCCTGAGGGTCCACACTGAGGCTTACTTCAGGACTTTCACTTTCTTTCATCAGGAAACCAGCCGGTTTTAAGTATGGAGCAAGATAAGGAAGGGAATCTTAGGGGAGCCAACTTTGATTTTACTACTCTCAACCATCTGATCACTCTTCAGCCCCAAAAGAGATCACCTTAACTCAAACTTAGTATAGTTTTCAAGGTCCTCTGTGGACTGGTCCCCAGGTTTAACTTCCTATAGTGTGGGGTTTATCTGAAGCCAGTTTCCTCTGCCTGAAGTGTTGTCTGCATTCTCCTTTGTCTTTTCAGTGTACGCCCACCATTTAAGGTTTTACTCAAGGTTCATTCCCTTGGTAAAACCTGCATACTATTATCCAAAACTATGCAAATGTTTTCAATATCCTCAGTTCACAAAGATGCCCCTTCCCACTAAAAGTCTGATGTGCCTATTATCTATACTGTTTATTTAAAAATTAGCATGAATAGTTAAAATTATATTTTTATCCATGCATTTCAATTTCTCTGTTTGTCTATACACACCGAGAAAGAATTCCTGGATGTAGATAATCAATAAATGTTTGTTTAATAAATATATTAATAGTTATTCATTCAGTAACTAAATCAAGAACTCCTTTGCAATAACAGAAGTCCCTGGGTAGTGTAAACAGTTAAGTGATCCACTACTAACCTAAAGATTGACAGTTAGAATCCACACAGTGGTACTGTGGAAGAAAGTCCTGGCTATCTGCTTCTGAAAGGTTACAGCCTTGAAAACCCTATGGAGAAGTTCACATGGGGTCACTATGAGTCAGAATTGACTCAATGGCAATTGTTTGTTGTTGTTATTTTTCAATAACCATATTACAAACATAAAATTTCAAACAGCTTTCTGATTTTCCAGCATTTATGGGTGAAACAAGGTGGCTACAGAATTTTTTACAACAAGAAGTTCTCTTTGGAACATTTACTAGTAAAAGTCCCCACAATAAAGTAGACCACCCAACTACTAAAAGGACTACCTACTGAGGAATAATCAGAACATGAGTGGCTAGGGAGCAGGCAAGCAGTCCAATGTATCAAGATAATCAGTAAGATTTTTTTTCTAGTACTTTCTATGAAATAAATAAGCTATAATGTAATCAGATATAAGAAATCATCTCTGGGCTTGAAAAAATCTTTTTCTACAAAGCTGAGTTCTGCAAATGTTGTGGCCTATTTATTATGGTCTCTGAAAAACAACCACCTTATTCTTACATTCTGTAATATTTCCTGAACTTTCTTAATCAGAGCAGCTCTATTCCTGACATTAGTTCTCATTTGCAAATTCAAATCACGATTAATTTGATAGTCAGTTAACTGAGTTTATTTAAATCAGACATTATTCTTATTGCTATTATTACTATCATTATTCCTCTAATCACAGGAATAGGAACCCTGATGGCTCAGTGGTTAAGAGCTCAGCTGCGGACTAAAAGGCTGGCAGTTCAAATCCACCAGGTGCTTCTTGCAAATTCCGTGGGGTAGTTCTACTCTGTGCTACAGGGTTGCTGTGAGTCGGAATCCACTCGAGGCAATGGGTTTTTTTTTTTTTTAATCACATGAAATAAACTATTAATGGTGTATAGTGTTTCTCACTTTAAAATAGGCCTGTCCCATTGGTGGGATAATTGCCAAATCCAAAGACAAATTAGTCATGTGCTTTTCAGAAGATGAAAGCTTAAGATAAAGACTGCAAGTGTTTGAAGCTGGAGGTTGGAGTGGTATTTATAAAGATAGGTCTTAGCCAAAGCATGTGATAGTCAGTGTAGGGGTAGCTAGAAAGAGAAGTTTAGGCTCCAATTAACCAGCTCAGGCAGACCCTGTGAGGACTGGAGGAAGAATGCGCCCGGTTGTTTTGTACTGTCTGCTGTGGAGTTTCCATACCTCCACCGGCCATTTCCCTCGAGCCTGTGTGTCCTCAAAGAACCTGATGGAGAAGGAGTGCTGCCCGCTGTGGAGTAGGGATGGGAGTCCCTGTGGCCAGCTTTCAGGCAGGGGTTCCTGTCAGGACATCCTTCTGTCCAATGCACCACTCGGGCCTCAATTCCCCTTCACAGGGGTGGATGACCGGGAATCTTGGCCCTCTGTCTTTTATAACAGGACTTGCCAGTGCTCTGGAAACTTCATGGGATTTGACTGTGGAACCTGTAGATTTGGCTTTTGGGGGCCAAACTGCACTGAGAGGCGACTGTTAGTAAGAAGAAACATCTTTGACTTGACTGTCCCAGAGAAGAACAAATTCCTTGCCTACCTTACTTTAGCGAAGCATACCACCAGTCCAGACTATGTTATCCCCACAGGCACCTATGGCCAAATGAACAATGGATCAACACCCATGTTTAGTGACATCAACATTTATGACCTCTTTGTCTGGATGCATTATTACGTGTCTAGAGACACACTGCTCGGGGGGTCTGAAATCTGGAGTGACATTGATTTTGCTCATGAAGCACCAGGCTTCCTGCCTTGGCATAGACTCTTCTTGCTGCTGTGGGAGAAGGAAATCCAGAGGCTGACAGGGGATGAGAACTTCACTATTCCTTACTGGGACTGGCGGGATGCAGAAGACTGTAACATTTGCACAGATGAGTACATGGGAGGGCACCACCCAGCAAACCCTAACCTACTCAGCCCAGCATCCTTCTTCTCTTCTTGGCAGGTAAGATGCAGCTGGAGTAGAAAGCTGATTGAATCATAGACATACAATGTCAGAGCAACAAGAGACCTTAGCAATCACTTCTTCAGGGAAGTCTTTGTAAACCTCCCTTCTCCACCTCTCCTGTCCCATAGCATAGGAAAGGTCTCTGATGACAAGATCTCCAAGTACCTTCTATTTTTCCTTTATAGCACACTCTACAATTGTAGCTGCATGGATATTAGTGTGGTTATTTGTCTAATATCTCTTCTACTAGGTTTCGAAGCTCCAGTGAGTAGAGAACTTGGTATATCACTGTATCTCCCAGCACCTGGGATGGTGCCTGGCAAAGTCTCATTAAGTATTTGTTGAACGAATGAATTAATGAATGGATGGATATTTAAATTACTGAATAAATAAATAGTATAGGCCAGTGAAGGATCCCTGGTGGTGCAGTGGTTAAAGCGCTCAGCTGCTAACTGAAAGGTCAGTGGTTTAAACCCACCAGCCACTCTACTGGAGAAAGATGCGGCAGTCCGCTTCTGTAAAGATTACAGCCTTGGAAACCCAATGCGGCAGTTCTGCTCTGTCCCATAGAGTTGCTATGGGTCAGGATCAACTTGACAGCAGTGGGGTATAGGCCACTGTTTGTGAAATTTTCTTTAAAATGAAATTCATATAGTATAAAAATTAAAAATACAAATTCCTGGCCCTATCCCAGACCATCGATCAGAATCTGCAGGAGGGAGTCTTGGGAAGGCATAATTTAATATGTTTCAATAACAATTAGAAAAGCTTGGGAAACACTGATTTTTTTTTTTTCCTAATAGAGAAGAGCCCCAAGGCCCAGATAGGCAAATAATGATGTAGTTGATATTCAACGAGCATTTACCAGTTGCTTTTGAGTTGATTCTGACTCATAGTGACCGTATAGGACAGAGTAGAACTTCCCCATAAGGTTTCTAAGGCTATAATCTTTATGGAAGCAAACTGCCACATTTTTCTCTTATGGAGCAGCTGATGGATTCAAACCACCGACCCTTTGGTTAGCAGCTGAGCACTTAATCACTGCATTACCAGGGCTCCTTAATGAGCATTTAGTACGTGTGAATTCCTGTTATAAGTGCTTTTATACATTAACTAATTTAATGCTCTTACCTTTCTCTGTTTTAAAGATTAGAAAACTGAGGTATAAAGAGATTAGGTAACTTGCACAAGATCATACATCCAGTAAGTAGAAGAGTTAAGATTTGATCTCTGACATTCTGGCTGCACCTACACTCTACCCTGTTTCTAAGGATGTGACTGCTGTGATGTGTTTAGCCAAAGGACTTAGCCCATTGTGTCTCACTTTTTCAATTCGACTGCATAAAAAATTAGCTTTGTTTATAAATACTTAAACACTTTAGACGTCCAAGATAAGGAATTACTATATTGAAATGTAGTAATTCCTAATTCTTCTATTCTGAATCTATCACTCTGGATTAGGGACAAAAGGTAATCAAAGAAATATGCTTTTCTTTATCATTTTTAAACTATAGGTAGAAGTAATGGTTTTCCTCCTGTCTTCCAAAAATTTCTAATGCAGCACTTGAGTAGCAATGATTCATGGAACTAAGGCCAATATTTGAATGGAATGAGGAGAAATTTGCACAATAATCACTGCCTCACCTGTGGACACTCCCCAGCCCCATGTACCCCATCCAAGTTCACACATCTTTCAAATGGAGTCTATTAAAAAGTGGCCGCTGTCTAATTTCTGATGTCACTAATGTCAGCTATTAATAAACAAAATGGATGTATTTGTACAGAAAAGGGTAGGAAAATGTGCTAGAAAAACTCTTACTCCATAAAGCCTCAGACCTCCTCCCTTAATCTATGAAGTGCAAACGTTTCATCTAGCTCTCACGTCCTCTCTTACTGCTTAAAATACTGTCAGGCTTTGATGTGGGATTTTCAGTGTCACTTATAATACTCTGCTTACCTATACAGCTTCACATTGACCCAGAAAGGCTGGAGGATTATCTAAATTACCAAAACTGTTAGAAAATCCACACTGAAGCTTAAAAGCTTTAATTACATGTGGTGTGTGCTACTTGGTGTTACCCAGATATATATTTGTAATTTTTTTCTAATCATTTATTGATTATTGAAGGAAAATGTTTTCTTTTGTTTTCGTTATGTGGCCAATTTTATTACTTTTTAAAGCAAAGATGTTGTGTCTAGTGGGTAAACACTAGGTTGAAATTATTAAAACATTAACTTCAGCCTGGTTCTATGATTAAACTCCTATGTAATAACTTGTTTTAAAAAGTACAATTAGGCTACAGAGTGGATAAAAATCAAGCAAACATCAATTTAAATAAAGAAGGAGAAATGAGTGAACATTTGTTGTCTATTTGTGGTATTAAAGGGTGATGGGTGTCAGAGGTGGCTGTCAAAACCAACTATGGTTGGCTGTTTCCATTTCTTCACAAAGCCCCTCTGGTTACAAAGTCCTTCAAAAATTAAGATTGTTTGTGTACATTGATTTAATTCAGAGACTCTCAATATTAAAACCACCTAGGGAGCTTTAAAAAAAAGGAAACACGAACAAAAACTTAACGGGCTTGGGCGCCACTTGTCCAACTTCCGCCAGAAATTCAGATTCCGGTAGTCTGCATCTGGATTTTTAAAACCTCCTAGTGTGATTCTAACCTGCAGCCGGCACTGAGAATCTCTGATTTAATTAATGTGGAAATTGTTTTTGTATCTCTTTACTTTCACTTCACAAGCACAGGTTCTGTATAGACACATCACTAATGTGAATGCTTTCAATTCAAGAACTGAACATTGAATTTAAGAACTAGACTATTTTGCGTGAGATGTGATCAAACAGCTTCTAGACTAAGTGAGTCTATTAATACTTTCCAAATTCGCTGTACCACAGCTCCTTTGATACAGAGCCTCCATTTTTTTCTTGAGTTTTGGTTTTTTTTTCATGTGACACAAAAAATGGAACTGTTAAATATTGATGGCATTTATCAACTCTGAGCTAGATACTTTTAATAATATCTAGTGTAATGTTCTCATTTCATGAAAGAAAAAAGAGGCCCAGAGAGGTAAGATAATTGCCCAAAGTTACACAGCTAATTTGTAGCAAAGCTGTATTCTAAAACTTAGTAGCTCTGACTCCAGTGCTACAGTCAACCATGTTGCTCCCTGTGTATATGGAGCCATTTATGTTCAGAAGAGATTGAATGAACCTCTAATTACTATTACTTTATGGACATACAAACTGACATGTAGTCACTTTGATTCCTTTAAAACTCAGATGCTTCAGAGATATGGGCAGATATACTGTTATAATCCTTTTTATTCATGTTATAATGAAAATATATTAAAATTTTAC
The DNA here is from genome assembly GCA_030035585.1 of Dugong dugon. Lineage (NCBI taxonomy): Eukaryota > Metazoa > Chordata > Mammalia > Sirenia > Dugongidae > Dugong > Dugong dugon. Next base: position 57,101,163 of record CM057467.1, on the reverse strand, counting down.
TGAGCCATATCCCTTACTCAGGTGGAATTAACTCTCTTCCCTTTGTGCCTTCATTATGCTTTGTACTGATTTATTTCATAGCGTCTATAGCTCTTCAGTGCACTTAATGGTTTTCAAGGCTATCTTTGTCTACCAGACTATCAGCTACTCCAAGGGGAAGACCACTTCTATTTTATTTTTGTACCCATGGAGGCTAGGGCCATGATATATAAATGGAATGGGCTTGACAAATGTACATTAAATTAAAAAATAAAATTGAAAATCAGAGAAATGCTGATTTTTTATTTTTAAGAGATATAAACACAAAAGTCTGCATGGCTGGATCTCTGAGATCTTAGATCATACTTCTTTATGACACTAAATCCCAATGCCAAGAGACAACAATGTGTATATCTGGGACAAAAATTTTGCATAGTTCTCTCTGGGCTTCTAAGTACATGTGTGTGTGAGCATGCAAAGAGAAAAAATACTCACACAATATAGAAGATTGAGCAATTACAACATCTAAGAGTCATTTTTTTTGTCATTATTTAAGTGATTATTTAAGTGGTGGGTTCATTATTTAAGTGGTGGGTTCAAACCTTCGAACTTTAAGTTAGCAGTTGAGCACAAACCATTTGTGCCACCTAGGGACCTTAATATTTATAGTAACTGTCATTAGTAGACACTATATACCTGGTAGAGTTTTCTATTAAATAAAATAATACATAAGTAGTCAAGTACTTAAGGTTAGTTTTTTTTAGAAATCTTATATTCAGAATTTACATTTTTTTTGCATGTCTGTTTATTTGTGTAATGCCAGGAACTTCTGAAGTAGAGTTATGTTTGTAATCAATTAAAGTAGGCCAATATTTTTGGAGGTAGTGAATTGGTTAATAAAATTTAAGTAAAAATACCTAAGCTCAACACAATTAGACCCCATGTTATGTAACAAGCATGTAAGCTAAGCTATAAAAAGAAAAACCGTATCAGGGGTAGCTGTAATGATCCATCAAAAAAAAAGAGGAAAACAAATTTTTTCTAGATGATAGACATGAGAAAAATGTGGCCAGAAAATTCACTCATCAGGTGAAAAGCACATTACATGGAAGCAAACAGTGGGAAGAGAAAAAAGTCACATTTCAGCAGAGATCATGGGTTTTGGGTAACCATAGCAACAGCTCAGTGATATAACAGCTTTTCTTTTTTTTTCTTTATGAAAACGATTCTGTGGAATGTCATATGGTTTACCTTTTTTTTTTTTTTTTTCAAATAAACCTCTAATGCCGTAATAGAATCTTTGCTATAGAAGGTTTTTAATAATTTTGCAGTTCATTGCTATTTCTTTAAATTTGAGAGGAGGCAATTTAGGCTCACCTTCTTCATTAGTGTTTCTTTCCATTTCCCTTTTTTAATTTGATTTGAGGCAGTTGATTGTTTTCCCACCATATGTTATAAATCACCTGTGGTGAAAGCGAAACATAAGAGTGCCTTGGGCAAAAGACCTGGATTCAAATTCTCTCTCTTCCAGTTTTCAGTTGCTATTGGGCAAGTTATTTAGAATCTCTGACCTTTAGTTGTTTCACCAGAAAAAAATGGGGCTCAAACACTATATATGTTTGTTTCCCATGTTGATGGAAGGGCTAAATGGAATGGAAAGCAGAATAACGTAGTAGGGATAACATAATATTTTGAACCATTTACTTAGTGCAAGACTCTGGGTAACTTAATAACAAAAAGACAAACAACCAAATAGAAAAATGGGCAGAGGACTTGAACAGACATTTTACCAAAGAGGATATTCAAATGGCCAACAAGCACATGAAAAGATGCTCAAAATCATTAGCCATTAACCTGTTGCCATCAAGTCAATTCTGACTCATAGTGACCCTACAGGACAGAGTAGAACTGCCCCATAGAGTTTTAAAGGACGGCTGGTGGATTTGAATTGCTGACCTCTTGGTTAGCAGCCTGAGTTCTTCACCACTGTGCAACAAGGGCTTCCATTAGCCATTAGGGAGATGCAAATCAAAACTACAATCAGATATCAAAAGAAAAACAAACAAAAAAACCTACCAAACCCATTGCCATGAAGTTGATTCTGATTCATGGTGACCCCACGTGTTACAGAGTAGAACTGCTCCATAGGGTTTACTTGGCAGTAATGTTTATGGAAGTAGATCATCAGGCCTTTCTTCCATGGTGCCAGTGAGTGGGTTTGAGCCACCAACCTTTAGGTTATAGTGGAAAAGTGCAAATAGTTTATGCCATCCAGGGACCTCAATGAAATATCACCTTGTCCCTATTAGGATGGCAACTGTCAAAAAAACATCATGTTTAGTTAAATAAGTCAGTCACAAAAGAAGAAACACTGCATGATCTCACTTGTATGAAATAAGCAAATATATAGAAACCAAAGAGACTAGTGGTTACCAGAAGTGGGAGGGAGGGGAAAATGGGAAGTTTTTGCATAGAGGGCATTGAGTTTATGTTACTGGTGGTAGAATGATTTGGAAAAGAATAGCAAGAATTGTTGCACAACTTGAAGAATGTAGTCAATACTACTGAATTGTACATGCAGAAATTGAAGAGACGGCATACATTTATGTATATTTTTACTACAATAAAATTTTTAAAAAGACTCTGAGCAAGTTGCTTAATTATTCTGAGACTTTTCTGTCTCTAAAATTGAAATAATATATCTTAAAGCATTCTTGTGAAGGAAATAAATTAAATCTGTTACGGTAAAATGACTAGTTTAGTAACGAACTTTTTTTTTAATTCCATATATTGTAATTATAATTCTATTTGTAAAATTATATATCAGTGTTTTTTATATAATAATGAATATGCAACCAGTGTTACAGAGTCAGGTAAAAATGATTTGACAGCCTGTCCAAAGGTTTTGTATCTAATCAGCTGTTGGGCACAAACTGTGCCACCTAGGGACCTTAATATTTATAATAATTGTCATTATTAAACACACTATATACTTGACATTATATACTGTGTATGGAGCCCTGGTTGCACAGTGGTTAAGAGCTTGGCTGTTAACCAAAAGGTCAGCAGTTTGAATATATCAGCTGCTGCTCAGAAACCCTGTGGGGCAGTTCTACTCTGTCCTATAGGGTTGCTATGAGTCAGTTTTATATACTATGTACTTTTCATATGTTAGATTGTTTGATCTTTGATAAAAAATAACTGTAATTCTCATTTACAGATGTAAAACTTCGGTACTTAGAGAGTTTAAGTAACTTATCCAAGGTCGTGTCACTAATAAAGAGTCAATATTGGAACTCAGGATTCTCTGACTGCAAACTCCATGATCATAAACACAATGTTAGCTCCTCTGCCATACCAAGTAGAAAGACACTGATTTGGGATTCAGTTTTTCAAATTATTTCGGGAAACAGGGTAGATTTCCTACTTGTAACTCATACCTTCAGTCATCTGAACACTGAGTCACTTGGCAGTTGGTATTTCAGCAAAAATAGTTCCATTCAAACATTTCTAATTTAACCCAGCCTGCTGTAGGAGTCTTTTAGCCAGCAGGATCTTTTAAAAATATTCTGAGAGAGTTCTGGCAAAATGGTGCTCTAGGCAGAAGCACCACGCTGTCCATCCACAGAAAAGAGCCGAAAAACTAAGCCAAACAGAGAAAACAACAATCCTGAAACCCTAAAACATCAAATGAAGAGATAAAGAACTCAGCCAAGCACCAAATGGAGTGAGAAAACTGACAGAGAACGGAGAGTGAGGAGAGATTCATACAGAGGTCCCCTACCAGTTAACGCAGCATGGATCTGCTATCTTGGACTCCTTTCGGAGACCAGCAAATGGGGTATGAGAAAGCAACCTCACGGAGCATCCAGTGGGAGACAAAATAACTGGTAATTTGCGATATACGCTTTCCCACCCCCCCACCTCTCTTCACCCCAACTCGGCCTCCTCTGCTTCCTGTGGCTACAATCTCTTGACAAGGAAACACCGGCTGCTTGGATTCCACACACCCGAACGGGTCGGCTCTCTGCGTGACCTTTGTTGGCTGCTGGTGTTGCTTTTTTCTGCTTCTTTTGATTTCTTCCTTGCCTCTTGCCACCTCCCCCTCCTTTCGCTCGAGTACCTGGCTCCATGCGCCATCTTTGCTTCTTCCTGAGGGGCTGCAGAGCTCCAATGGAGTGTGGAGCTGCTTCCCGGTCTGCGCTACCATGCTGGTGGGATCCTGGGGATTTTGTTCGTTTGTTTGTTTTGAATTGTTTGCTTGTTTTCTTTTCCTTTTCTTGAGTAGGGAACCCTTTCTGGCCAGGCAGTGCTGTGTGGCAAGGAGACTCCCCTTCAGCTTCCACAGACGTGCAGAGACATCCCTAAGGGCATTTCTTTTTTCGTTGGTTTTTTTTTTTTCTTTCTGATTTTTTTGGGGGCCTTTCTTGTTCTTTTTTTTTTTTTTAATTTGTTTTGTTTTCCTTTCCCTCTTTTTCCCTTTTTGTCTTTCTTCATTGCTCAGTTTCTCGTCTCTCTATATCTTCCTTCTCTTTCTGTGCCCTGAATACCTGGCGTTCTATACCTAAACACCTTCTAGGCAGGCTATACTGCAACACCTGAGAGCAACTTTCCCAGACCTTATAGCTGCACTGGTGGGATCCCTGGGAACTTTGTGGTTCTTTAATCTTTCTGATTTTTATTTATTCATTCTTTTCTTTTCTTTGTCTTTCCCTTTCTGTTTTTCTCTATTTCATAGTCTCTCATCTCTCAACTCAAACATCAAGCTCCCCTAGCATTCTTTTTTGCTTGTATGTTTTGGGCCCCTGTTCCCCTCTCCTCACTCCCATATCCATCTTAGCTCCACACATAACAATCTCCCTGCTGCATAATGCCTACCTGCACCATGCGATTGACATCACACCACCAAGCAGTGCAGGCACAGCCCACTGGAACCTGCCCAGAACTGATTACCAACCCGCCCTGGTGGCTGTAGTAAGTGCCACAAACAACCCATCCCAGTAACTCCTCTTCAGCTAGACCTGCCCCACCGTAACATATCTCAGTGACTGACCCTGCCAGTTGGAGAAGGAGGTGAAAAGGATTGTGCCCACAGACGAGCAAACAACAAAGAACACACAGTCCACCTGCTCAGACACAGTCAAATTTTCTTTTAAAAACCAGACGAAACAAATCTACAATCAATAAATGAGAAAAATAACTACTGAATGCCCCCAAAACAGCAGACAATATCAAAACATTTACAAAAACAGCACAGGAGGGTTCCAGTAGGTGTCCAAAATAAAACACCAGATCACTCTCCTGTGGAAGAAAATGCACTAGAACTACCTGATAGGGAATTCAAATCTCTAATACTCAGAATTCTTCAAGAACTGAGGCAAAAAGCTGACAAACATGAGGAAAAAATAAACAAATTCATGGAAAATACAGACAAAAAATTGGAAGAATTCAGGAAAATAATGCAGGAACAAAATGCCAAAATAAATTCACAACTAGAAATTAGACACAGACAACAATTAGAAATCCAATAGATAAGCAACAAGATTTCAGAAATGGACGGTGTCATACAAGGTCTGAGAAGCAGATCTGAAACGGTGGAAGACAGGATCAGTGGAATTGAAGACACGCACTTGGATACAACTCTGTTTCAGGAGAACTCAGAAAAAAGAACAGAGAAAAATGAAGAGACCCTGAGAGTTATGTGGGACGACACAATCAAAAGCAAAAATTTTCGAGTGAATGGAATTCCAGAACGGGGGAGAAAACAGAAAACACACAGAGGATCACTGAGGAACTGCTGACAGAAAACGTCCCCAATAGCATGAAAGATGAAAAGCTGGCCATTCAAGAAGCTCAATGAACCCCATATACAAGAGACGCCAAAAAAAAATCACCAAGGCAAATCATATTCACACCCACCAAAACCAAAGACAAACAAAGAATCCTGAGAGCAGCTCATGAAAAACAAGAAGTCACATACAGAGAAGAAACAATAAGACTAAGCTCAGATTATTCGGCAGAAACCATGCAGGCAAGAAGGCAATGGGATGACATTTATAAAGTCTTGAAAGAAAAAAGCTGCCAGCCAAGAATAATACATTCTGCAAAACTCTCATTCAAATTTGATGGTGAAATTAGGTCATTTCCAGATAAACAGAAAATAAAGGAATATGTAAAAGTCAAACCAAACTTACAAGAATTATTAAAGGGAGTTCTTTGATCTGAGGACAAAAAGCTTCAGCTCACAGGCAGAACCTAGAACACAGGATCGTACGAGCCAAATACCAATCTAGGAAATGAACTCTCAAGGACTATCCAAAACCAAAAGAAATACAACAGAGAATCAGAGCAGTTAATCAGTAAATGACAACAGCACCAAAACAATAAAAGAGGGAATAAACGGCATAAGTATAAAGCCTTCTAATGGAAAGGAAGGCAAGGCGATACCAAGTAATGGTAGACTTTTAGCTCAGTGGTGAAGTTACCTCCGAGGTTCACCATTCAGCCTGGGAGTGGACAGCCCCATAAAACCAAATGAGACTAACGAGGTACAGGAGTCCAGTGACAAAGGCCAGAAGTAGAAGGGGACATGGAAGCTGGTGATAGGGAACCCAAGGTTGAGTAAGGATATTGCTGATGTGTTGTGAGATTGTTAACCATTGTCATAGGGCAACATGTGTAGTAACTGTTAAATCAGAAACTATTTTGTTCTGTAAGCCTTCATCTTAAGTAAGAATAGCAGCACAATTGGAAGAGCGTAGTCAATGTCACTGAACTGTGCATGTAGAAATTTGTGAAATGGTGTATCTTTGGCTATGTGTATTTTCATTAAAAAAAAAAACGTTGAGAAGTTAAAGGGTTGATATGTTGTGGGGTTGTTAACCAATGTCATAAAACAACATGTGTACTACTGTTTCATGAGAAACTATTTGTTCTGTAAGCCTTCACCTGAAGTACAATAAACAAAAAATACAATAAAAAAGAAAATATTCTGAGATGGTTTATTGTTCAAACAGGAATGAGAATTGTTCTGTCTGTGTACCCCCTATGGTGTCTGGTTAATAGACATTATAAAGGAATTCAATACATTGCATTCAGTGCAAAAGTTAGATTAGTTTTAATCAACCATTCATTTCTTAGCCTTTTGCAGTGAGTAATAAATGTAATGGATATAGCTTTGGAATCAGGAGCCTGTGTTTTAATGTTCTGACTCTGTCTCTAAACATTATATAGCCCTGGATAAGTCACCAAACATTTCTAGTTCTCAGTTATTTCATGAATAAAAGAATTAGGAATTGCATGAAGTATGAGGAAAACTAGAAACTGGTATTTGTTAAGCCATGTACTATGATAAATATTTTACAATATATATCAAGACATGTAATATAATTTCATATTTTAGATAAGTCAATCGAGACTTAGCTAGTCTAAATGACTTGCCCATTACCACGTTGCTAGGAAGTAACTGAACAAAAATTGAAGCCCAGATCTACTTGAATCTGGAGCCCAATGCTTTTCTACCACATAATGCTTCAATACATAAATGATGCCTTAGTAAGTGAAAAAGTAAAAGCAGCTTCTCTTAGTGTCTTTCTTGTAACACAGTAACACAAAAAACCCCATTGCCATCAAGCCGACTCCAACTCATAGCAACCCTATAGGACACAGTAGAATCTCCCCATAGGGCTTCCAAGGAGCAGCTGTTGGATTTCAACTGCTGATCTTTCTATTAGCAGCCAAGCTCTTAACCACTGAACCACCAGGGCTCCTGTAACACAGTAGCAGGCATTATTAGAGGACGTGGCTTATTCTCTTCTATTTGATTATGATTTAATTTGCTTTAACATGCTATAAATTCCAAACTCACTTGGACAGAACATGGACAGGATCATCTTGATTATTTTCAACTGTGGTGAAAACAAGTTGACCAGAAAGGCTTTTCGCTTTTAAAACAACGTTCTGTGTATTTTGCCTGTTGTCCATACAATTACCAATTATGACGCTGAGCTTTAGATTCTACAAGCTTTTTACACTCTTCCGTACTCAGGCTCAGTTTCCACATCATTAAAATAGGAATAAGATCATATAAACCCACAAGGCAGTTGTGCAAAATGCAATGAAAAAAATGTACAAAGAGATATCCTTCTCATGAGCTGGGATAGAGTAGGAGCTCACCGTATGTTTAAGAAAAATGCTATATTTTCAGAAATATAGTCCAGGGCAGAAGTTGGTATCAATCACAGGACTAATAAAAACGAGTGTTTCATATGTGTTTCCTGCTGAAGATTCACTGGTTCCTTTATTAATTTGTTCATTCACCCTTCAAATATTTATTGAGACTTTACAGTGTGCTAGACACTCTTCTAGTTCTCAGGATAAAGAAATGAACATCAATATCAAAAAAATGGTATTCATGGAGTTTACAATTTTGTAAGGAAGGTGATAATAATTGTCTTTTGAGGGAGAATAAAATGAATAAAGCTTAAGTTGGGCAAAGAGCAATGTTACTTACTAGTGGCCACAAGCCCCTATGGAAGCCTATGCCCGCTAATGGTTAGTGATGATAGAGTGGGATAGCCTGCACTTCATCTATTAGTTTAGGATTTATGTCTCAGTATCTAGCTAATTACTTCATTTCATTGAATTTATGACATCCGTGATTTTAAGATGCAGCATTAAACTTATGTACTGCTGAGGACAAAATTTAGAAATGCTGCCAATTAAATTATGATGTAATGGTTTTAATCGCTTAGAATTTTTGTTTTATTCTTGTTGAAAGAGCTCTTTTAGATTGACTGTCACATATTTTTATCACAGATTACTCTTCTGCCTACATATGAATAAAACGATAAGCTAAATGATTTGATGAAGGGTTCCTAAAACTTCTTCACATTTAAAGTCAGATCCTTCTGAATCACTTTTTAAGTTAGAGTCAAAATGCCTGTTTTCTTCCTCTCAAAATATTTTACTTGGTCTTGAAGAATAGGAAGAAGAAATAAAGCACGGTTAGGTCCAGCAAGAGCCAGGAGGCCCGTGAAGTTAAAGGAGTGAGCGAGGACGAGAGTAGTGGAAGACTTGCATCAATCAAGATTCCAGCAGAAAGTAGATCACACACTCAGACTAGGTTATGTTAAACCTGTTGCCATTAAGTTGGCCCCTGATGCATGGAGACCCCATGTGTTACAGAGTGGAACTGCTCCATAGGGTTTTCTTGGCTGTAATCTTAACAGAAATGAATTTCCAGGCCTTTCTTCCATGGTACTGCTGGGTGAGTTCGAACTGCCAACCTTTAGGTTAGTAGTCAAGCACAAACCACTTGTCCCACCTGGGGATCTCAGGTTACATTAGGAGAGTTTATTAACAAAGACGTGATTAGAATTTAGAGAAACCAACAAAAGATAATACAACATCTTGAGGCTGGCAGCAGTTGTTACTACTTCTAGGTCAGAATGGGTCAAGGGGAAGGAGAGGCTTCTGGACCTTGAAAAGGGAATCCGAGTGGAGAAACTTTAGTAGAGGGACACAGCCAACCCAAACTGACTCAGCAGAAGGTAACTAGGGAAATAATTAGTCCAAACTCACTTCCCTTCTGTCCTCTAACAAACTGCAGTGTCTTCATTAGGCAAGCCCAAAAGAAGTGAAACGGCAAAGCAGCCAGTTGTAGCCCCTAAAAGTCAGATTCCTAGAGCACATTTCTGGGTGAAGATAGGTAAAGCGTTAATAGCAGACCAAATAAAACATTTGGCACAAGGTCTCCAGTACCCATTGCCATCCAGTGGATTCTGACTCATAGCACCCCTATAGGACAGAATACAACTGCCCCATAGAGTTTCCAGGGTTGTAAATCTTTAAGGAAGCAGACTGTCACATCTTTCTCTCTCAGGAGAACTGCTGACCTTTTGATTAGCAGCTGAGTGCTTTAACCACTGTGCCACCAGGGCTCCTTTGGCACAAGGTCAGAGAATGCTGTATCAGGCAGGATGTGGGAGGCCATTTAAAGGGCTTTGATATTTGCTCTGGCTGGAATTTACTAGCTTATTTTTTTACTAGAAAGTAGCTACCTATACTTCTAGCTGATCACAGCTGCTATTAAGATGAACCAGTACTTCTTTTCTGTTACCCAGGGTGCTTGTAGTCAGTACTGAGTCTGCCTCCTCTGGATACATCGAAGTCATCATCCTTTAGATTTGTTTTCTTCCTTTCTCCCCACCAAATTTCCAAATTAATCCGAGTAATATTCCCAGTATTCAAGTTCTCTTTTACACTATTGCGTTGCTGTTGTTAGGTGCTGTAACGTCGATTTCGATTCATAGAGACCCCATGTGACAGAGTAGAACTGCCCCACAGGGTTTTCTTGGATGTAATCTTTACAGAAGCAGACACTATTGCATCCGGACTACAAAATCCACATTTGAGCTGTCACAGCTCAGTTTGTATCTACAAGATAAACAGAATTTTCTCTTACACAGCTTGCTTGTTATGGCCTTGCATTACTGCCTCATTGGGCTAAAATAATGCCCATCCACTCGGGCAGAGTAAGAATGGCTTCTATAGATAAAGAAAGCAGAGGGCCCTGTTCAGACATGCAGCTAAATCACTTATTCCAGTGTTTGCCATTTGATATGTGTTTACTTAATATCAGTTGCTATTACATGTTCTACAACTTCCTCCACAAATTATTCTCTGCCTGAAGAATCTAGTTTACATTTAAAAGGTCAATGCTTAAAGTCATTTCCCTGTAACCTTGATGGTTTAACCAGGCTCTAACCGTATTTTATGTTAAATCAAAGGCATCTCATATGTAGAGTCAACTACAAGCTAGATATAGGACTAGAATCTTCTTTTCGATTTTAACCTAGAGAACGCTTAAACAACTTCGAAGTTTGAGTCCTGCTGGTCTGTATGAATATACAAAGTGCCCTAAACATGGAGTCAAAAGACTTGCGCTGGCGTCTTAACTCTGCCATTTACTTGTCATATAACCTGGGAAAGATTACTTGCTCTGAGCCTCAGTTCCCTCATTTGTAAATGTAGAAAGCAACACTGTGTGATTTAAATAAAACTTTTTTATTATACAAACGCAAGGACTTGTCATTTTAAGATGATGATTCTGCAGAGTCATGTTATTACTAGCTAAATTGTTCTGTTTTGAAAATATCATCAACTAATATAACTCAAAAAAGGGTAGACATTATTAATGGGATATTTTGACAAAGAAAGCACGAAGTAAAATTATTCACACATCTTGTCATCCTTCGCATCATATGGGTTAATGATAATAAAACGACCGCATATTGAGGGCTTAGTATTGGTCATGCCATGTGCTATGGGCTTTTAATATACAAAGAAAATGACTCTATTATTTCCCTCTGAAGACTCAGCACCCAGCACGGTGCCTAACATAGAGTGAATGTTCAACAAGTATTTGTTGAATTAATTTTCTCTTTAAATTTTTGCAATTGTTGTAGAAGTATCTATCATTGTCCCCATTTGATTAGATGAGGCCTATAGGGTCGCTAGGAGTTGGAATCTACTCGACAGCAACACGTTTACGGGGAACTTAAGTCATTTTCCTAAGAGGTAGATGCAAAATTAGAACGCTATTCTAGGTTTTAACTTGCATAGCTTATTCTGCAACTCTCAGAAAGCTGCTTCCTTCAACAATTTACTTTAAAATATTAATCTCCTGCTGATTAATTATGGTAATCAGGAATTAAAAGATAGTTATCAGGAATTACAAGCTCCCCACCTTCCTCTTTGAGTAAGAGGTGGTGAAAATCCCTCTAACATAAAGGTGTTTTGTGCAGATCATCTGCAGCCGAATGGAGGAGTACAACAGCCATCAAGCTTTATGCAATGGAACACCTGAGGGACCGTTACTGCGCAATCCTGGAAACCACGACAAAGCCAGGACCCCGAGGCTCCCCTCCTCAGCTGATGTGGACTTCTGCCTGAGTTTAACGCAGTATGAATCTGGCTCCATGAATAAAGCTGCCAATTTCAGCTTTAGAAATACACTGGAAGGTAATACATTTTCTTTCAACCATTTTTACTTTTTTTTCTGAATTCATGTTTACAATCTTTTATCCAAAATCTCAGTCCAGTGGTATTTGCTAAGTCAGAATTTTCTGATTTGAGTAAGAACATATGAGGGACGAACAGACAGATGGATGGACAAATGGACAGACAGATAGTCAATTACCCCAAGTAGAGTGTGGGCAGCACACCATAATTCAACACATTCATAAGGTTTCAATACATTTTATTAGCTCTTGTGCCTCTGTTTCATGTCCTTATCATTTTCTTTCTTTGCTGTCTTTCTCTTTGGCATAACTCATTTTATATCTACACTGTCCCAGGCCTGGAATCAGCCATATCTCTAAAGAGCAATGGTTCCTTTCAGTGGGAAATTATAATAGAGACTATTATCTACGCACAGGTTTCGCTCACTGGAGAGGTACATTTTCTCTCAGAACCTGCACAGGGTGGAGATGGGAGTTGTCTTGGCCTGTAGGTATTACTCCAGCGATTAAAGCTGTGAGGAGAGCAGGGTTAGAGAAGCAGGAACAAAGACAACCATTACACTCTGCTCTCTCAATAAATGCATGTGGAATTGAATTGTTGCTTTTGAATAAACCTTGCAGTTACTGCTGCTTTTTTTAACTTTTGGGCATTATGAAAGGTGTGTAATGTACTTCCCATTGAACAAATTCTCACAGTTACGAGGAATTGTTGGGTTTTTGCCTTCTGAAGTCATTTATGTGACCTCAGCTTTCGTCTTAGATTCCAATATTGAAATAAAGAATGAAGATGTGCAATTTATGAGTTGAGTAAAAGAGACTTCATGTTCCCAAATAAAACAAAGATAAATAAGTCTGTTATAAAAGACAGTCTTCTAATTAGGCTGAATAGGTGGCTCCCATGGAGTATGGGTAGTTAGGTTCAAAGAAGAATCTTCCTTTATGCAAATCTGCGATTACCCACGGTGTCCTCTATTTCACAATCAGGGATATTACCAATTTTTTCAGAAGTAGATCACCAGGTCTTTTTTCCCAGTCTGTCTTAGTCTGGAAGCTCCACTGAAACTTGTCGACCATGGATGAGCCTGCTGGTATTTGAAATACCGGTGGCATAGCTTTCAGCATCATGCTGCATGTAAGCCACCACTGTACGACAAACTGTTGGATGAATGGTGGCAATAAATGGTAGCTATTATTATATGAAGCTAGTACTAGTTGCTGACAACTCAGCTGTCAGTGATTAACTTCTCTGACAATTAGCTTAGAAACTAGTAGAGATCCCTGAGAAAACAGATCATGATAAGCTATGTTTAGTGGGAAAATAAATGAGGAAGAGGATGGAAAAGAAATTTCCTGGCGATAGGCCCGTAGATACTTCATGGGGAGTTCCCAGGAGTGAGGAGACAGCATGAAGGCCCTGGTACCCAAAAAGGAAAAAGGTACAGAAACAAGGAATAACTCTAATTCACTGATGTGTTCCCAACTCTGAGCACAGTGCCTGAGGTCTATTAGATGCCCAGGACCTGCTGATTTACTAATGAATCAATGACTAAAAGAAAGCTGCAGTAATTTACAAAATCTATATTTTAAGCACAGCATAAGACAAAATTTCAAGCAGAACCATGATAGCCTATAACCTCTCATGTGACACCACCTTGTTTCTAACCACCGTCTTCTAACAAATTCAACTTAGGATCATGGAAAATTAAAGTTGGAAGGAACTTCTTGATATATTCTGTTAAACTTCCCACACTATGCTAAGATATCCAGTATGATAGCATTCTTATGTGGCCATTCGGGGACAGGGAACAACCTACCTCACATGGGAGAACCAGGAAGTTCTTGGAAATTCCATTCAACTTAAAGAGCACTCCATGAACTTGGTACAGTGGAAAACCATGGAAGTATAATACAAAGACATACAAAGATGAATATTATACAATTTCTGCTATCAAAGAGCTCACATCTAGAGGGGAAACACCACACAAAACACGTACAGAAAATAAATACAATGACAATATAAAATGATGTATAAAACCATAGGTAAACTAGAAAGACTTCTCAAAATGGAGAAAATGGAACTGGATCCTGAAATATTAATAATTGTTCACAAAGCAGAGAATAGGAGGAAAGATATTTCCAGCAGTAGGAACAACACATGCAATGCAATAGAGGTATGAAAGACTGAGATTAGTTACAAAATAAGAAGTTGGGTAACACTAGAATGTAGGGTCTGTAGAAGGAAATAGCAAGAGGTATGAGGAGTTTAAAATATACCGCATATATCAATATTTCTCACTTTTCCCTAGAAGAAAAAAATATATAGACTCCCAAGAATATATTCACAGAACCCTAAGGAATTAAGAACCTAAAGTTTTTCCTATATAGATGTCTTTCAAATTTGCACTATAAGAGAGATATTCCTTAGTACTACACTAAAGGTCGGTTATCATCATGGTGAAAACACAGTATCTAAAAATCCCAATATAACTTTCTTATCTTCAAGGATATGTCTAAAAACTTTGGTTGTAGAATACTTCTATAGATAATGGGAGCTATTTTTTTTAATGTTTTTAAGCAGGTAACTAACATGATCCTACCTATATTTCAGAAAGATTTAAGGATAGGAGAATACAGAAAGAATAATCAGTGAACAGTTGGCAGATGATGGACGGTGTGGGCTCAACCTAAGGTAGTGACAATGAGGATGAAGATGATTTATTTAGAACAAAAAACCAGGAGCCCTTAGTGACTGACAGAATGAGGCAGAAAACTGAATGATTCTGAAATTTCTTCAATTGACTTTTAATAATTGGTCCTTGTTGCTCTCATAAGCAAATCTAATTTATCTTTATATTCAATCCTTTTTTGTTGCCGTGACTTCCGTACACTTTAACTGGGATGTGTCTGACCACTTTGTTTGCTAAGATTTGGTGAGGGGCGATCGAAAAGATGTTAAACGAGCTTTTTGAGGGGCTTGAATGAAAGATAATGGAAGTTTTAAAATTTTGAATGGATTTTTTAGATGAACAGTGTATATATTTGCAGAGAATGACCAGCGGCAAGCCACAAAGAGACCTCAAATGATGGTCTAATTTCCCATCATCCAGCCTAAGAAATGAATTTCCTTTGGACATCCAGAAATGATCTGACTCATTGCCACAGGCTCAACATCTAAATTTTATTGAGACTGTATAAATAACAATGGCAAGGAAGTTGTTTAAATGGGATGATACATTTCTTGTGATTGGAAGGTGCAAGTCCTCTCCTACAACCCCTCTTTACCACCCCTGTGGGAACTGAAAAGCTGAGTTATTGGTTTGTGCTGACTCAGGACAGAGGTGGAGGGTCTTGAGAGACAGTTCTGCATACCAGGAAAACACTTTGAGAGCCAAGTAGGGTTATCTTTGAATGTTCCTTTTTCATCAGAAGAGGATGTTACCTTTTTAAAAATTCAGAAATAGAAACTGCTATATTTCGCATATGCATGTAAAAGCTGAACAGTGAATAAGGAAGATCAAAGAAGAATCGAAGCTTTTGAATTATGACGTTGGTAAAGCATAGTGAATATACCATGGACTGCCAGAAGAACAAACAACTCTGTCTTGGAAGAAGTACAGCCAGAATGCTCCTTAGAAGTGAAGATGACGAGACTTCATCTCATGTACTTTGGACATGTTATCAGGAAGGACCAGCCCCTGGAGAAGGGCATCATGCTTGGTAAAGAGTAAGACCCTAAAATCTTGTAAGTGGCCATCGAAGATACCCCACTGGTCTTACTCCAACGGGAACAAGAGCGAATGAAGAAAACCAAAGACACAAGGGAAAGCTTAGTCTAAAGGACTAATGGACCACAACTATCACAGCCTCCACCAAACAGCACCCAGCACAACTAGATGGTGCCCAACTACCACCACTGACTGCTCTGACAGGAATCACAACAGACAGTCCTGGACAGAGCTGGAGAAAAATGTAGAACAAAATTCTAACTCACAAAAAAAGACCAGACTTACTGGCCCAACAAGAGACTGGAGAAACCCCAAGAGTATGGCCCCTGGACACCCTTTTTGCTCAGTAATGAGGTCACTCCTGAGGTTCACCCTTCATCCAAAGATTAGACAGGCCCATAAAATAAAACAAGATTAAAGGAGGATACCAGCCTGGAGCAAGGACTGGAAGGCAGGAGGGGACAGGAAAGCTAGTGATTGGGAACCCAACGTTGAGAAGGGAGAGTGTTGACACGTCGTGGAGTTGGTAACCAATGTCACAAAACAATATGTGTACTAATTGTTTAGCGAGAAACTAGTTTGTTCTGTAAACGTTCATCTAAAGTACAATTAAAAAAAAAAAAAAAGACGGTCATAAGTGCACTCATCATAACTTGAATACGTCATAAGTCAGGACTACCTGTGTTCTTTAAACCTTGAACTGAGACTATCCCTGAGATCACCTTTTAGTGAAATAATAGAGTGACACATAAGAAGAAAAAAAAGAAGAAGACCCTTAATGAGATGGATTGACACAGTGACTGCAATGATGGTCTCAAACACAGCAACGATTGTGAGGGTGGTGCAGGACTGGGCAGTGTTTCCTTCTGTTGTACATAGGGTTGCTATGAGTCACAACCGACTTGATGGTACCTAACAACAACAACAACAGCTGTATCGTGAATGAAAGTTTTGTGGGTAATTATGTATTATGTTTAAAGATTGTTATGGCAGAAGCTTCTCTCAGGGAAGAGTTAATATTATGTAATAGGTTTGAAAAAACAAGTCAAGTATAATTCATATGACAACAAAAGCCTGCCAAATCCATATTCAGTACATTGTCTCCAAAAGCAGAAAGGTGGCAGCATCAGAATATATTCACCTCAGCTGGCCATTAGATTAAACCCTAGTAAGATTGTGGTAATAGTCTGCTAGAAATTATGACTGTTTGAATATTAAGGGTCATTTTAATTTTTAAAGAGACAAATTTCTTTAGACCTAACAAAATTGCTGAGCCATCTGGGTAGTAAAAACTCACAGTTTTAGATTTTTTTTCAGAAATAAAAACAGAATCATTTAATGTTTGGGGATATTATTTCTTGATACTCAGTAAACTTTTAGCAAACACGCACAACAATGATATAGCCTGGGTTCTGTCTGTAAAAAAAAGGAGGCGGGGAGTGCTGGTCCCATATATTTATAGATTTTTAAATGACTTGTCTATCTCTTTCTTCCCTCTTCTACTCTCCTATTCTAGTTGCATTGATATAAAATTTTTCATGAATTTTGAGTGTCTTGTTACCTAGTGATTCCACCACAAAATTACCACAAACGGGTGACTTTAAAGAATAGGAATTTATTATCTCACGGTTTTAGAAGCTTAGGGTCACTATGAGTTGGAACCGACTCGAGGGCAACAGGTTAGTAGTTAGTTAGGCGTCTGAATTCAGCGCATCAGCAGGACTATGCTCCATCTGCTCTAGGAAATCACTGCTTTTCTTTTGCAGCTTCCGGCAGCCCCAGGTGTTTCTTGGTGTTCTTGACTTGTAGGTGACTCCTCACATGGTATCTTTCTCCTATGTGTCTTATCAGCCTTTCCCTGTCTCTTTTCCCTTTTTCAAATCAGAATCAACTGGGAAGGCAATGGATAAAAACTCAAAAAGGAGTAGGTTTAGGAACCGCCTTTTCTAGTGTGACATCATTAACATAAGAAAAAAGGAAAACTTTTCAAACAGGCGCATGTTCACAAGCACAGAGGTTAGGATTTCAACGTATCTTTTTGAGGGACATAATTCAATCTATAACATTGAGAAAGTAAATTTATTTAAGTAGGCATGTGTCACCTTTGTTTTGAATTAAAAGTTGTTGGTACTATGTGCTAGCAAATACCGTTGTAGGAAGCTCCACTGCAGAGAGAGAGCTAAAAAAGAACTTCCTGGATTGGCAGTTCAAAATAGTTTATGGTCTTGGGTTCAGGGGCCTTTGAGATGGATTGGAACACTGACTTTGAAGGCAGGCAGAACTGAGCATCTTCTTCCTCACTTGTAAAATTTGTTTAATAATTGCATGTCAGGGCTACTGTAAGAAGGTACATGAACCTAGTTCTTACTA
Organism: Dugong dugon; assembly: GCA_030035585.1. Classification (NCBI taxonomy): domain Eukaryota; kingdom Metazoa; phylum Chordata; class Mammalia; order Sirenia; family Dugongidae; genus Dugong; species Dugong dugon. Next base: position 57,083,066 of record CM057467.1, on the reverse strand, counting down.
CCTACTCAAGAAATGTTTTCCTTTTTCCCTCTCCTCTCTTCTCTATAATCTTCAATAGTCTTCCCAGCTTACTTTGTAATTGAGCATTGGTTATTAATCTTCATGATATGTATTCATCCATGATAGACAATTTTCATTTAATTTTTCATCATTTGAATTCTCTGCTGTGGAAGATACTGCTTGCTAAACGGTAACTTATTTTTCCACAATTCATCTTAGGGTTCTAAAAGGTTTTTATGGAGCAAAATGATCATTCACCTCTTCTAAGTATAAGTCAGGCATGGCATTAAAGTTTACTTCCTGGGGACAAATCTTGGGGAAAATGCCCACTCATTACCAATAAATACTGCAAAGAAAGAGTAGAACTCTTTATTTTTATGTGTATTTTCATTTAACAAATCGAATTGAGAGCTTTCTATGTGTAGGTTACAAAAGTCAACTTCAGAGTACCAAATAAAAATTAACTATGTCACAGATGAGCAGTACTGCTTTGTAGTCATCTATGATGATTGATCTCAAACTTTTTGGTTTCAAGATTCATTTATAACTCTTAAAAATTATTGAGGTTACCAATTATGTTTTGTTTATGTGAGTTATATTTATGGCTACTTAGCATTTTTATAAAGTATACTTGAGAAATTTTAAAACTGTTTATTAACTTTTTAAAAAATAACAATAAACCTATTACACGATAATATAATTCTGTGATAAAAACATGTTTTCAAAAAATAGTGAGTAGAATTGTACTGCTTCATATTTTTGCAAATCTCTTTAATATCTGGCTTAATGGAAGACAGCTGGATTCTTACGTCTACTTTTGTCTTCAATCTGTCTATTAAAATATGTTGTTTTTATTGAAGAACTTGAAGAGAGGTCAGCCTCTTACATATATTTAACTGGAAAAGGAAGAAGTATTTTAAAAAGTATTTTCAGACAATTATGAGTTGCCTTTGTTTCTACACCAAAACTCAAATGGGTATTTCTTAAAAGTCTAGTTGCAGTATAAAATCTAAATACATATAATGATTTTTTGTACGTTATTATACAATGATTATTTTCTTTGTGTACAATGATTTTTATACATTAAAATCCATTGGTCTATCTTGCATTACGAATGGAATTTATATTTAAGAATGATTTTGTAATATCATGCATGGATCATTTTTAAAATATTGGTTCACCGAATTAAGTGAATCTTCGAAACATTGAAACATTTCGTTATAAACTATTAAAAAAATCACATTTGTTAATAACACAACTGTTCTCGTCAGAAAAGTCTGTAAGTTTTGAGAATTTGTCAAGCTTCCAGTGATGGAATCAAGTTTTCAAAAATCCTAAATTTTACTTGAAAGCTCTTATTTTATTATTAGCAAAATTTACTGTCAGTTTTTAAGTGACGTATTCATTTTGTTCATTTTCAAGAAAATGTCTTCCCGATGCCTTAGTTGGAATAACCCTGGTCTATCTTTCATTGTACATTCAGGTAAAAATTGTGTTCCATGAAAAACATGGTTAGTTCAACTTTCAACTTGAACAATAGCCCAAATGCTGTTCTTCAAGAAGACCATCATTTTTCCAAATGAAGCAAAAGTGTTATATACCTAAGTCCAATTCAGTCAAACAAAATATTAAAAAGACTTGTACTCAATGGTGGATATTTAATAAAATTCATGTATTTTTACTGCTCCATCAAGGGCGTTCTTAGTGAAACTGGTATTCTTTCATTTAGTCATTTTATATTGTAAGTGTGTAGCTACAATGGCTAAGTGTACAGTTTGCTGCCACTGGTTTGATTTGTGCTGAGGTAACAGAAGATTTACCATTTATTTATTGCTTTTGCACTATCAGCACAAATGTGAACACAAAAAAGGGGATATCACGTTTTAGTATTATTAGGAAAATAGTTGGATATTGCAAATCCTCTGAAAAGTTTGAAGGGACACCAGTGGGGACCATTGACCATACCTTGTTAATCTACAAAACACTGTGATGAAAGAATAATCAATTTTTTAAAAGTAAGGGCATCTGGAAAGACTACACTATTTTCTTGTGTAATTATGCAGTTTTAGTGTGAAGTGCCAAGAAAAGTTAATATCCAAAGGTATAGTGTTTCCCAATTTTCTAAATCAAGCAATTACTTGGGATGGTGGTAAAAATGCAGATTATATGGCATTTCCTCTGGAGATTCTTATTCAGTAGATCTGGCAGTGGTCATGAGGACCTTTAGGACCTCCAGTAAGCCACGCTGACTGACTTCTTTGACTTGAACATAATAATATAAAAAGCTGATCAGAATTAGATAGACAGACAAATAGGTATAGATTCAACGTCAAAAAGAGTTATTCAATAAAAATGATCTAATCTGACTTTTGGCAAAATGGCGCTCTAGGCAGAAGCACCACGCCTTCCCTCCACAACAAAGATCCGAAAAACTAAGTTGAACAGGGAAAACAACAATCCTGAAACTCTATAACATCAAATGAAGAGATAAAGAACTTAGCCAAGCACCAAATGGAGTGAAAAAACTGACAGAGAATGGAGAGCGAGGAGAGATTCAGGCAGAGGTACCCTACCAGCTAATGCAGCATGGATCCACCATCTTGGACTCCTATCAGAGACCAGCAAATGGGGTATGAGAAAGCAGCTTCACAGAGCTTCCAGCGGGACACAAAACAACCGGGAATTTGCAATATACTCTTTCCCACCCCCACCCTTCTACACCCCCACTCGGTCTCCTCTGCTTCCAGTGGCCACAGTCTCTTGTCCAGGAACACTGGCTGCATGGATTCCACACACCCGAACAGGCTGGCTCTCTGAGTGCCATTTGTTGGCTTCTGGTGTTGCTTTTCTCCACTTCTTTTGATTTCTTCCTTGCCTCTCCCCACCTCCCCCTCCTTTTGCTCAAATACCTGGCTCCGTGCGCCATCTTTGCTTCTTCCTGAGGGGCTGCAGAGCTCCGATAATTTGTGATATATGCTTTCCCACTCCTTACCCTTCTTCACCCACACTCGGGCCCCTCTGCTCCCCGCGGACACAGTCTCTTGTCCGGGAAACAAGGGGTGCTTGAATTCCACCAACACGCACTAGCTGGCTCTCTGAGTGCCATTTGTTGGCTGCTGGTGTTGCTTTTTTTTCTGCTTCTTTTGATTTCTTCCTTACCTCTCACCACCTACCCCTCCTTTCACTCAAATACCTGGCTCCGTGTGCAATCTTTGCTTCTTCCTGAGGGGCTGTGGAGCTCTGTTCAAGGGTGGAGCTGCTTCCCAGTCTGGGCTGCCACGCTGATGGGATCCCAGGGCATATGTTCATTTGTTTGTTTTGAATTGTTTGTATGTTTTCTTTTCCTTTTCTTGAGTTGGGAGCCTTTTCTGGCCAGGTGGTGCTTCATGGCAAGGAGACTACCCCCTTGGCTTGCACAGACGTGCAGAAAGATCCCTAAGGGCATTTCTTTTTTTGTTAGGATTTTTTTCTTTTCTGTTTTTTTGGGGGGGCTTTTCTTGTTCTTTATTTTTTTTTAAATTTGTTTTGTTTTCTTTTCCCTCGTTTTCCCTTTTTGTCGTTCTTCATTACTCGGTTTCTTGTCTCTCTATATCTTCCTTCTTTTTCTGTTCCCTGAATATTCGGCATTGTATGCCTCTGTGCCTTCTGACCAGGCTGTACTGCAACACCTGAGAGCAACTTCCCCAGACCTCATAGCTGCACTGGTGGGATCCCTGGGAACTTTGCGGTTATTTAACCTTTCTGATTTTTATTTATACGTTCTTTATTTTCTTTTCTTCCTCTTCCCCTTTCTGTTTTTCTCCATTTAATAGGCTCTCATCTCTCCACTCCAATGGCAAGCACTCCTAGCATTCTTTTTTGTTTGTTTGTATGTTTTTGGCTCCTGTTCCTCCTTCTCTCTCCCATATCCATCTTAGTTCCACACATAACAATCTCCCTGCTGCATCCTGCCTACCTGCACTGTGTGCTTGACATCACACCACCAAACAGCACAGGAATTGCCTACTTGAACCTGCCCTGCACTGATTACCGACCTGCTCTGGTGGCTATTGTAAGTGCAACAACAACCGATCCCAGTAACTCCTCTTCAGCAAGACCTGCACCGCCATACCATATCTGAGTGACTGAACCTGCTAGTTGGAGAAGGAGATGAAAAGTATTGTTCCCACAGACAAGCAAACAACAAAGAACACACAGTCCGCCTGCTCAGACATAGTCAACTTAAAAAAAAAAAAACAGACGAAACAAATCTACAATCAATAAATGAGAAAAATAACTACTGAAAGCCCCCCAAACAGCAGACAATATCAAAACATTTGCAAAAACAGGACAGGATGGTTCCAGTAGGCATCCAAAATAAAACACCAGATGACTTTCCAGTGGAAGAAAATGCACTAGAACTACCTGGTAGGTAATTTGAATCTCTAATACTCAGAATTCTCCAAGAGCTGAGGCAAAAAGCTGACAAACATAAGGAAAAAACAAACAAATTCATGGAAAATACAGACAAAAAATTGGAAGAATTCAGGAAAATAATGCAGGAACAAAATGCCAAAATAAATTCACAACTAGAAATTATACAAAGACAACAATTAGAAATCCAAAACATAAACAACAAGATTTCAGAAATGGACAGTGTCATAGAAGGACTGAGAAGCACATTCGAAACAGTGGAAGACAGGATCAGTGGAATTGAAGACAAGCACTTGGATACAACTCTGTTTCAGGAAAACTCAGAAAAAAGAACAAAGTAAAATGAAGAGACCCTGAGAGTTATGTGGGATACAATCAAAATCAAAAACTTGCAAGTGACTGGAATTCCAGAAAAGGGGGAGAAAACAGAAAACACAGAGAGGATCATTGAAGAACTGCTGACAGAAAACTTCCCCAATATCATGAAAGATGAAAAGCTGGCCATCCAAGAAGATCAACAAACCCCATATAGGAGAGACCCCAAAAGAAAATCACCAAGGCATATCATAATCACACTCGCCAAAACCAAAGACAAACAAAGAATCCTGAGGGCAGCTCGTGAAAAACAAGAAGTCACATGCAGAAGAGAAACAATAAGACTAAGCTCATATTATTTGGCAGAAACCATGCAGGCAAGAAGGCAATGGGATGACATATATAAAATCTTGAAAACAAAAAATTGCCAGCAAAGAATAATATATCCTGCAAAACTATCGTTCATATTTGATGGTGAAATTAGGTCATTTCCAGAGAAACAGAAATTAAGGGAATATGTAAAAGTCAAACCAAACTTCCAAGAATTATTAAAGGGAGTTCTTCGATCTGAGGACAAACAACTTTAGCTGACAGGCAGAATCTAGGACGCAGGATCATACCAGCCAGATACAAATCTAGGAAATGAACTCTCGAGGACTATCCAAAACCAAAAGAAATAAAACAGGGAATCAGAGCAGTTAATCAGTAAATGATAACAACATCAAAACAATAAAAGAGGGAATAAACAGCATAGGTATAGAACCTTCTAATGGAGAGAAAGGCAAAGCGATACCAAGTAAAGGTAGACTGCTTCAAACTTAGAAAGATAAGGGTAAAATTCATGGTAACCACAAGGAAAGTGACCAAACACACTCATAAAAAAAAAGAGGAAAAACATAAAGTCTCAGCAAAAACAAACCCTACAAAAACAAAAGAAATGAAAAACAAAAAAAAATCCATAAACAAAAGTAATTCAGCACAAGAGAGTAAGAAGAACAAAGAAAATTTCAGCACCACAAAAAAAAAAGCACTACAAAATGACAGCTGCAAACTCACATCTATCAATAGTTACACTGAATATAAATTGACTCAATGCACCCATAAGGAGACAGAGAGTGACAGCATGGATAAGAAAACAGGATCCATCAATATGCTGTCTACAAGAGACACACCTTAAAAACAAGATGTGAAATTATTAAAAGTCAAAGGATGGAAAAAATATATCAAGCTAACAACTACCAAAAAACAGCAGGAGTGGCAATTCTAATCTCATATAAAATAGACTTTAAAGCAAAATCTACCATAAAAGACAAAGAAGGACACTATATAATGATTAAGGGGATGATCCATCCTGAAGACATAACCATAATAAACATCTACACACCCAAAAACAGGGCTCCAAAATACATGAAACAAACTCTAACAACACTGAAAAGAGAAATTGACAGTTCCACAGTAATAGTAGGAGACTTCAAGACACCACTCTCAGGAAAGGACAGAACAACTAAGAAGAAACTTATCAAAGATACAGAAGACCTACAGGGCACAATCAGCCAACTTGACCTCATAGACATATATAGAAAACTCCATCCAACCGCTGCAAAGTACACATTCTTTTCCAATGCACATGGAACGTTCTCCAGAATAGACATCTTAGGCCACAGAGCAATCCTCAACAAGATCCAAAACGCTGAGGTAATTCAAAGTATCTTCTTTGACCACAATGCCATCAGGGTAGAAATTAACAACAGAAAGAACAAGGAAAAAAATCAATTACATGGAAACTGAATAATACCCTGCTTACACATCACCGAGTAATAGAAGAAATCAGAGATGGAATCAAAAAATTCCTAGAATCAAATAAGAATTAAAACACATCATACCAAAACCTTTGGGACACAGCCAAGGCAGTCCTCAGAGAACAATTGATAGCAATAGATGCACATATCAAAAAAGAAGAAAGGGACAAAGTCAAAACATTAACTACAGAACTCAAACAAATAGAAAGAGAACACCAAAAAAAGCCCACAACCACAGGAAGAAAGGAAATAGTAAAGTTCAGAGCAGAAATAAATGAAATAGAGAACAGAAAAACAATAGAAAGAATCAACAAAACCAAAAGTTGGTTCTTTGAAAGAATCAACAAAATTGACAAACCACTGGCCAGACAGACAAAAGAAAAACAGGAGAGGACCCAAATAACCCAAAAAAGAAATGAAATGGGGGACATTACAACACACCCAACTGAAATAAAAAGGATTATAACAGAATACTATGAAATACTATACTCCAACAAATTTGAAAACCTAGAGGAAAAAAAAAACCAGATACATTTCTAGAAACACACGGCCTGCCCAAACTACAACAAAGTGATGTTGAAAATCCGAACAGACCCATAACAAGAGAAGAGATTGAAAAGGTAATAAAAAAAAACTCCCAACCAAAAAAAGCCCTGCCGCAGATGGCTTCACTGGCGAATTCTACAAAACATTTACAGAAGAGCTTGTACCAGTACTACTCAAGCTATTTCAGAGCATAGAAAAGGAAGCAACACTTCCCAATTCATTCAATGAAGCCAGAATAATGCTCATACCAAAACCAGGAAAAGATGTCACAAAAAAAGAAAATTACAGACCCATATCTCTCATGAATATAGATGCAAAAATTCTTAACAAAATTCTAGCCAATAGAATTCAGCATCATACCAAAAAAATAATACACCACGACCAAGTAGGATTCATACCAGGTATGCAAGGATGGTTCAACATTAGAAAATCAATCAACGTAATCCACCACATAAATAAAAGGCAAGAAAAGAATCACATGATCATCTCAATTGATGCAGAAAAGGCATTTGACAAAGTCCAACACCCATTCCGGATAAAAGCTCTCAATATAATAGGTATTCAAGGGAAATTTCTCAACATAATAAAGGGCATCGATGCAAAATCAATGGCCGACATCATTCTTAATGGAGAAAAGCTGAAAACATTCCTCTTGAGAACAGCAACAAGACAAGGACGCCCTTTATCACCACTCCTATTTAACATTGTGCTGGAAGTTCTAGCCAGAGCCATAAGGCAAGAAAAAGAAATAAAGGGCATCCAAATTGGTAATGAAGAAGTTAAACTGTCCCTGTTTGCAGATGATATGATACTATACATAGAAAACCCTAAAGACTCCACGAGAAATCTACTGGAACTAATAGAAAAATTCAGCAGAGTAGCAGGATACAAGGTAAACATTCAAAAATCAGTTGGATTCCTATACACCAATAAGGAGAACGATGAAAAGGAAATCAGGAAAACAATACCATCTCCAATAGCCCCTAAAAAGATAAAGTACTTAGGAATAAATCTAACCAGGCATGTAAAAGACCTATACAAAGAAAACTACAAAACAAAGGGATCTACATAAATGGAAAAACAAACCATGCTCATGGATAGGCAGACTCAACATTGTGAAAATGACAATTCTACCCAAAGCAATTTACAAATACAACACAATCCTGATCCAAATACCAACAACATTCTTCAAAGAGATGGAGAAACTAATCATTAACTTTATATGGAAAGGGAAGAATCCCTGAATAAGTAAAGCACTACTGAAGAAGAAGAATAAAGTTGGAGGACTCACACTACCTGACTTCAGAACCTACTATGCAGCTACAGTAGTCAAAACAGCCTGGTACTGGTACAACGACAAATACATTGACTGATAGAACAGAATTGAGAACCCAGATGTAAATCCGTCCACCTATGGTCGCCTGATCTTTGACAAGGGCCCAAAGTCCATCAAATGAGGAAAAGACAGTCTTTTTAACAAATGGTGCTGGCAAAACTGGATATCCATTTGCAGAAAAATGAAACAGGACCCACACCTCACGAAGTATACAAAAACTACTTCAAAACATAGCAAAGACCGGAAAATAAAGCCTAAAACTATAAAGTTCATAGAAGGAAAAATAGGACCTACACTATAGGCCTTAATACACGGCATTAACAGGATACAAACCATAACCATCAATGCACAAACCCGAATAGATAAGCTAGATAACTGAGATCTTCTAAAAATCAAACACCAATGCTCTTCAAAAGACTTCACCAAAAGTGTAAAAAGAGAGCCTACAGACTGGGAAAAAATTTTTGGACAGTACAAGTAAAACAAAGGTCTAATCTCCATAATCTACAAGAAAATCCAACACCTCTACAACAAAAAGACAAATAATCCTATTAAAAAACGGGCAAAGGAAATGAACAGACACCTCACCAAAGAAGACATTCAAATGGCCAACAGACACATGAGGAAATGCTCACGATCACTAGCCATTAGAGAAATGCAAATTCAAACCACAATGAGATACCATCTCACCGCAGCATTACTGGCACAAATCAAAAACACTGGAAATAACAAACTTCGGAGGGCCTGGGGGAGATGGGAACTCTTATGCACTGCTGGTGGGAATGCAAAATGATACAACCATTTTGGAAATGATATGGTGCTTCCTTAGAAAGCTAGAAATAGACATACCATTCAATCCAGCAATCCCACTCCTAGGAATATATCCTAGAGAAATAAGAGTCGTCACTCGAATAGACTTATACACACCTATGTTCATGGCAGCATTGTTCACAATAGCAAAATGATGGTTACAACCTAGATGCCCATCGACAGATGAATGGATAAACAAACTATGGTACATACACACAATGGAGTACTATGCAACGAGAAAGAACAACAATGAATCTGTGAAGCATCTCATAACATGGATGAAACTGGAGGACATTATGCTGAGTGAAATAAGTCAATCACAAAAGGACAAATACTGTATGAGACCTCTATTGTAAAACCCCATGAAAAAGTTCACACACAAAATGTAACAATCTTTGTTGGTTACCAGGGATGGGAGGGGTGGGGGGAAATACTAAATAGGCAATAGATAAGTGGTATCTTGGGTGAAGGGTGAGACAGTACACAATACAGGGGAAACTAGCACAACTTGTACAAGGAAAGGTCATGGAAGCCGCATAGACACATCCAAACTCCCTGAGGGACTGAATTGCTGGGCGGAGGGCTCTGGGGACCATGGTCTCAGGGAACATCTAGCTCAATTGGCATAACACAGTTTATAAACACAATGTTCTACATTCTACCTTGGTGAGTAGTGTCTGGGGTCTTAAAAGCCTGTGAGCGGCCATCTAAGATACTCCACTGGTTTCACCCCTTCGGGAGCAAGGGAGAATGAACAGAACAGGTTACAAGGAAAAGATTAGTCCAAAGGACTAATGGTCCACAGCTACCAAGGCCTCCACCGGACTGAGTCCCGTACAGCTAGATGGTGCCCGGCTACCACCACTGACTGCTCGGACCACGATCACAACAGAGGGTTCTGGACAGAGCTGGAGAAGCATGTAGAACATAATTCTAACTCACAAAAAAGAGACCAGCTTAACTGGCCTAAAGGAGACTGGAGAAACCCGAGAGTATGGCCCCCAGACACCCTTTTAGCTCAGTGGTGAAGTTATCTCCGAGGTTCGCCGTTCAGACTGGGAGTGGACAGCCTCATAAAACCAAATGGGACTAGTGAGGTACTGTAGTCTAGTGACAAAGGCCAGAAGGCAGAAGGGGACAAGGAAGCTGGTGATAGGGAACCCAAGGTTGAAGAAGGATATTGCTGATGTGTTGTGAGATTGTTAACCATTGTCATAGGGCAACATGTGTAGTAACTGTTAAATGAGAAACTATTTTGTTCTGTAAGCCTTCATCTTAAGTGAGAATAGCAGCACAATTGGAAGAGCGTAGTCAATGTCACTGAACTGTGCATGTAGAAATTTTTGAAATGGTGTATCTTTGGCTATGTGTATTTTCACCAAAAAAAAAGGTTAAGAAGTTAGAGGGTTAACATGTTGTGGGGTTGCTAACCAATGTCATAAAACAATATGTGTACTACTGTTTCATGAGAAACTATTTGTTCTGTAAGCCTTCACCTGAAGTACAATAATAAAAAAAAAAAAAAAAAAGATCTAATCTCACCAAAATTAAGCCTTTCTATTAATACAGAGAGCATGAGAAACCAACCAGTTGCCATCAAGTTGATTTTGACCCCTGGTGACCCCACGTGTGTCAGAGTAGAACTGCGCTGCATAGGGTTTTCAATAGTTGTGATCTTTTGGAAGTAGAACATCAGGACTTTATTATCATGTACTTCTGGGTGGATTCGAACTGTCAACCTTTTGGTTAGTAGCTGAGTGCTTAATCATTTGCAACTAACAGAGACTCCAAACAGAGCATACATACACACATATTTTTCTTTTTAGTAGTGGTAAAAGGTAGCTGACTGTAATGGTCCACCAGTCACCTTGTAGGTTTGAATGCTTTATCTCTCTGGTGACTGCTTAGTACATCTAGAATGGATTGAATCTGAAGGCTCTTACCAGGGCAATTTCGAGACACAACCATCCAGTGTTAAGAAACTCAAGGGACAGCATGATATACAGAGTAATAAAGAAGAGTAGGTTTTGTACCACCAATTTTGGAATATGGTTTTGATATTGTAAAAAAAAACCTGCCTATTGCATGGCATATACGTTTCTTCAAGGTAAGATCCCTTTGCCTCAGGGCCATAAAAAGAATTTGTCAGTTCTATAAAATAAGTTTGCTATTTAGTAAAATCCCTAGTGTTTAAATATTTACACTTTTTTTCAATTTTCAAATACGATCACTACCCCCTAAGTCACAGGACATAAATATACTTCATTGATATACAGAAGACTTAAGCTGCGTTGAACCAAGAAACAATGGATATTTCTACTTCAGTTTTACATATGAGAAACAGAGAGGAAATTAGTATTTGTCGAATACCTGATATGGTGCATATTTTCAAATCAATCATTTGAACCTTACAACTACTCCAACGTATAGGATTTGTTTTTATTTTTTGGATAAAGAAACTGTCAGTCATATGGCTGATACACACCAAAGTTGAGTTTACCACTTGAAGTCCATCTGACCCCAAGGCTGATATAACTCCACTTCACCATAAAGACTTTTATAGATTGCCAGAGCCTAACTCAGGTTTCTGGTACACTCCCAACCTTTTTGGTAAACTCCCAACCCTGCCTCTGTGATATGGAACAACACTAATCTGCTATGTTGGGTATCTTAGAAGAAATTGTTGCGAGAAAACAATGGCCAAAAATTTTAAAAAATGACTTTCAAAACTGCTAGAAGATTTAATATGATCTAGAGTCTCATAAAATAATACCAAAAAGGTCCATGTTTCCAAAAAAAATCAGTTGTGAATCTAAATCCTAATTCTGGCCACAGAATATTATCAACATCAACATGTTAGGATTGCTTAATTGGCATATGAATAAAAGTCTAGGACCAGATGGCCACTAATGATATGACATACAAAAGGTCATACTTCAACGAAAAAAGATAATCAATAAATACCAACACTGAGATGACAGAGATGTTGGAATTTTCTAACAAAGATTTAAAAATAGCCAATATATGAATGCTTTAATGGATAATTATGAACATACTTGAAACAAATGAAAAATAGAAGTGTCAGCAAGCAAATAGAAAGTTTCAGCAAGGGAGGAAAATATATAATACAGATCAAATGGAACTTTTACAACTGAAAAATACAATAATCAAAGTAAAAATATCAAAAGATGATCTCAACAGCAGAATTAAAGGGAAAGAGGAAAGAATCAGTGAACTGGAATATAGAACAACAGAAATGATCAAACTTTACAGTGTTGATGATGTGGGTCTATTCCTCAAAAAGCACAAATTACCACAACTCAGCCAAAAAAAAAATAGACAAGTTGAATAGCCCTATAACTAAAAGAGGATATTGAATTTGTAATTTAAAAACTCCCAAAATAGAAATCTCCAGCCCCAGATGCTTTTCCTGGAGAATTCTACCAAACATTTAAAGAAGAATTAATAAAAATTTTGTATTATCTTTTCCAGAAAAAATAGAATGCCCAAATTATTTTATAAAGATACCTTTTCCCTGATACTAAAACCAAAGAGAATATAAAAAAAGAAAAAGAAAACTGAAGACCAATATGCATCATAAATGCAGATTCAATAATTCTTATCAAAATATTAAAAACTATAATTCAGCAATATATAGAAAGAATTAAACACCATGACCAAGCAGTGTTTATTCCAAAAACGTAAGACAAGTCCAATATGGGAATGTTTTCTACATTGACTCTTTCAATGTCAACATTCTGATTGTGATATTATAATGTAGTTTTTCAAGGTTATACCGTTGGAATAAATAGAATACAGACTACATGGGATCTCTCTGTATTATTTCTTACACATGGATGTGAACCTACACTTTTCTCAATACTAAAAAGTTTATTAAAAAAAGAACAAAACACAGGTACAAACAAATACAAAATTATTTAGACTACTACCCAAAGCAATCTATAAATTCAATGCACCCCCATCAAAATTCCAACAACCTTCTATGCAGAAATGGAAAAACCAATCCTCAGCATATGGAAGAAACCAAAGACTCAAAGAAAAAATTAGTCTACAGGACTAACAGCCCAAACGAACCACAACCTCTTCTAACCTGAGACAAGAATTAGATGGTGCCAGGCTACCACTACCAACCATTCTGACCAGAGACACAATATAAGGTCCCAGACAGCATGGGAGAAAAATGTAGAACAAAATTCAAATTCCTAAAAATGTCCAGACCGACTGGACCAATTGAGACTAGAAGAACCCCTGAGACTAAGTACTCTAAGACACCCTCTGAATTTGGCACTGAAGCTACTCCTGGAGGTCACCTTTCATCCAAATAATAGACTGGCTTATAAAATAAACAATATCACCTATGAGTAATGCACTTGCTTAAACAATCAACTATATGAGACCAGCTGGTCAACATTCACCCAAAAGCAAAGATGAGAAGACAAGGATGGGCAGGGAAGATATAGCAATGGAAAAAGAACAAGCAGAATGGAAATAATGAGAATGTCAACACATTGTGAACATTGTAACCAATGTCAAAGAACAATTTCTATAAAAATTGTTAAACTGGAACCTAATTTGCTGTGTAAACTTTCACTTAAAACACAATAAAATATATATTTTTTAATTTATATGGAAGGACAAAGGACCGAAATATCTAAAACAATGTTGAAGAAGAAGAATAAAGCAAGAGGACTCACACTTCCTGATTTCAAAGCATACTATAAAGCTACAGTAATTAAAACAGCATGGTTCTGGTATAATAGTAATATAGACCAATGGAATAGAATGGAGAGTCCAGAAATAAATCCATACATGTACTGTCAACTGAATTTTGACGAGTGCTAAGTCTATTCAACAGGATGGTGCTATGAAAATTAGATTTCCACATTCAGAAGAATGAATCAGGATCTATAACTCATACCACACACAAAAGCCAATTCAAAATGGATCAAGGACATAAATGTAAAAATTAAAGTTGTAAAATTCTTAGAAGAAATTATAAGGAAGTGGCTGTGAGACTGTTTTTAACAATAGATTATCAGATACGACAACGAAAGCATGAGCAGCAAAGGCAAAATAATAGATGGGAACTCATATAAATTAAATTCTTTTATTCATCAAAAGCTTTATCAACAAAGTAAAGAGACAGCCTACACATTGGGAGAAAATTTTCTAGAACCATGTATCTGATAAGAGTCTAATATAGTATGTTGTTTTTTTTAAGTGGCATCGAGTCAGTTCCGACTCATAGAGACCCCATGTACAACAGAACAAAACACTGCCCAGTCCTACACTATCCTCACAATCTTTGTTGTGCTTCAACCCATGGTTTCAGTCACTGTGTCAATCCATCTTTTTGAAGGTCTTCCTCTTTTTCACTGATCCTCTACTTTACCACATGTAACATCCTTTTCCAGGGACTGATCCCTCCTGATAACATGTCCAAAGTACATGAGATGAAGTCTCACCATCCTTGCTTCTAAGGAGCATTCTGGCTGTATTTCTTCCAAGATAGATTTGTTTGTTCTTCTGGCAGTCCATGATATATTTGATATTCTTTGCCAACACCATAATTCAAAGGCATTAATTCTTCTTCTGTCTTCTTTATTCATTGTCCAGCTTTTGCATGCATATGAGGCGACTGAAAATACCACGGCTTGGATCTGGTGCACCTTAGTCCTCAAAGTGACATCTTTGCTTTTCAACACTTTAAAGAGGTCTTTTGCAACAGATTTTCTCAATGCAGTGTATATAATATCACACATACACACACACATATAATTTCTACAACTTAAGAACAGAAATATAACCCAATCAAAAATAGGGCAAAGTACTTGGATAGACAGTTGAACAAAGAGGATATTCAAATGGCCAACAAACACATAAAAGATGCTCAGTGTCATTAGTCCTTAAACAAAACAAAAACCCGTTACCATCAATTCCAACTCATAGCGATCCTATAGGACAGAGTAGAACTGCCTCATGGGTTCCAAGGAGCAGCTGGTGGATCCGAACTGCCAACTTTTTGGTTAGCAGTCAAACACTAAACCACTGCTCTACAGAGCTTGACATAGGGTAATTCAAATCAAAACCTCAATGAGATAACACCTTACCCCCAATAGAATGGCAATGATCAAAAAACTGAAAACACAGATGTTGAAGAGGATGTGGAGAAATCGGAACCCTCATCCACTGCTGGTGGGAATGTAAAATGGTACAGCCACTGTGGAAAACAGTTTGGCGGTTCCTCAAAAAGCTGAACATAAAACTACTACGTGATGCACCATTCCCAATCCAAGGCATGTACTCAAAAGAACTGAAAGCAGGAATGCAAACAGAAACTGGTACACTGATGTTCGCTGCAGTGCTTTTCACAATAAAGGTGGAAACAACCGAACTGTCTATCAACAGATGAACAAATAAGCAAAATGTAGTACATACATACAGTGGAATATCACTCAGCCAAAAAAGGAAATGAGGTTCTGATGCATGCAATAACACGGATAAACCGGGAAAGCACTACACTGAGTGAAATATCGGTTGCAAAAGGACAAATACTAAAGGATCTCACTCATATGAGATAAGCAAATATATAGAAAACAAAGATTGTTTGTGGTTATCAGGGGCGGGAAGGAGAGGAGAAGGGGGAGTTTTTGCTTAGGGGTCATTGAAATTATGTCAATGGTGGCAGAATTATTCAGAAAAGGATAGTGATAATGGTTGCAGAATATGAAGAATGTAAACAATGTCACTGAATTTTACATGTAGAGATTGCCGAACTGGCAAATATTCTTGTGTGCATATTTTCACCACAATAAAAAAATTTAGCTAATATTTGAAATGTACATGTTAAACAGATGGATGAGATAAAGACAATAACATCAAGATGCTTATTTTGGTGAAGCATTTTGTGCATTTTTTTTTTTTTGATTCATAAACATAAAGAGATCCAATTAGTAGCACCATCCAAGATAATATTACAGTTATTTATATATGGGAAAGAATGCTTGGGAAAATATAATATGTATTTTATTCAAAATGTCACATTCCACCAATTGCTATTATCATTTTCTTTCATGCCAGTTTGAAGTGAATGGAAAAATCATTGCCTCAGAGAATAAAATAATTGTTCAATAACTGGTGTATGATTCACCTAAACCGAGGAACTATTTACAGATAATTCCCTTGAAATATACATCATAGTTCCAGTAGTCCAAGAACTACCTGAACTCCTAATTTTGTGAATACTTCTAGAACGTACACTTTTTAAAACCTATATAATAGTTTTAAGAAACAGACTTTTCCTAGATGTCCTTGTCTTGTCTTCATTTACACAGCCAGCATTAGCAGTTGTTGTTTTTTTATTGGTGTTGTTGTTTTAGGGTCGTATTTTATGAATAAATGAGTTTCCATGTCAATTTGTAATGGTTACTGTTTCTGTTATGGTAAAGTAAGAACTATAAAGCT
Source organism: Dugong dugon (assembly GCA_030035585.1). NCBI lineage: Eukaryota > Metazoa > Chordata > Mammalia > Sirenia > Dugongidae > Dugong > Dugong dugon. Next base: position 57,066,362 of record CM057467.1, on the reverse strand, counting down.
TTGTATCAGGCTGAGGCCAAGCCTGACTACTCTAGCTTACTGGTTAAGAAAGAGCCTTGCTCCTACCTTTAATTCTTGCAATTAAGTTCAAATTCTTCCTTTGGCAAAAAATACAAATGGCTTTGAAAGTCCCTTATAAATAGTCTAAACAATTTTTTGTAAATAAACAATCTATTTGTCCTTTATAGAGATCTGTATAAAGTAAGACAAATAGAGAGAAATGTTGATCATTGGATTAATGTATCTGGGATTTGGTAGATACCCTATCATAGCTTCAACATGCGTCTTAGTATAGGGGTTTGAGAAGTTCTGCAACATAGAGAACTATTTCAATTAGTTTAACTCAAACTATTCCAAAGTAAATTGGCCATGAAATACACCACCCATCTTGTTTCTTTAATTTCTACTAAATATCATTAAAAACATTACCATTTATAAATTTCAAGAACCTTACTTGAGAAATCATTATCTAAAATGAGAATGTCACATCTACAAATGCCAAGGGTCAACTCCAGTGGTGATCCTTTTAGGTCCAATCAACTTCATGCCAAAGAATACAATTAATTGTCCTTTTCTTCTTTACACTTAACATTTAGGAGGATCAAAGTGATTATTTAGGTAGAAGTTTGTAGTAGAGCATTAGCTGGATCAAATATATATGTGGTGAGATAATATTCTTGTCAAGATAAATGTCCAATTCTTAAAAAAAAAAAAAAAAAAAGGAAGAAATTAGGGGTTACTGCATTGTACAATTCAACTCCTCCAGGGGACACCCTTCAAATTTTATTGCTTTCCAGAGAATGAAATTATCAGAAAAAAAAATGTAAATGGTACTCCCTAGGGTTTTGCATCTGTATTGTACTTTTTATCTATCCTCCCTTAGAAATTAAAACTCAAAATATAGCTAACAATTATTGATGGGTTACTAAACGTCAGGTACTGTACTGAGCACTTTATATTTTTTCAACATAGGAGGTAAGCTCTATTTAATACCCCTATTTTATGGATTAAAAAAAAAAAATTGTCAGAAAGACAAAATAACCTGGCAATGGCACCATAGCTCATAAATTGCAGAGCTGGAATCCAAAATCAGCACTGAATTCTGAGCTCTTAATCACACAAGGAAGTGTTTACAAATGTGATAAGAACACTACCATACCTGGAAAGAGATTACTAGTGTTAAAGGCATGAGACACTGGGTAAGTCATTTAACTTCATACAGCTCATCTTTTTTATCTATAAAATGGAGAAAATATTCCTACACAATCTATCTCTGGGAGTTGATGTAGCAAATAAGACAATGTCTGCTAAACAAGGAAAGACTGTTATTATACTACAATGATAAAAAATCTTTCAATATTTATTCAGAGTGCTAGAACTTTGTTATCTTTTATCAATAAGTTTTAACCCAAACCGTATATTTTTTTTTCACCTAGCTGTAAATTCAGAATCTTGTGATGACAGTGATCTCACAGGGGGTGACAAGCTTTGAAAACTTGTCCACTGAGATTCATACCTTTAGTTCTTAAATAAATAGAAGAGAATGTACTGATAAAAAGGATCAGTTTTATCCACAGAAATACTTTACAGGTGAGAGTTAAGTAGGATAAGAAATATCAGCTGTATGCACATCAAAAGCAACTGCAGTTCAATATATCCCTTCTCATATTCCATAGGCTATGAGTTTCATGACTTTGATGGGATATTGCTGAATTAGCCATGTGTATTTATTAGGATACTCTTTAAAGCATTGTAAGAAAGAAATTCTAAAATAGTGTGGTTTAAAGAGATAGAAATTAATTTTGTCCTCATAAAACAATGTAGAGGTAGATAACCCAGGGCTGGCAGGACAACTCTGACACCCTCAAGGTACAGCTTCCATCTGTAGAACTTTATCCCTATACCTTCATCGTAATCAGCAGGAAGAGAGCAAAGTGGGAAAGAGGGAGTGTGTCCATTCCTTTTTATAGACATGATTGAGAAATGTCACACATCACTTCCATTCTATCCCAGTGGTCACACTTAGCTCCAAGGGAAACTAGAAAACACAATCTCCAACTAGTGGTCATCTGCCCAGATAAATTTAGGAAATTCATTGTTAAGGAATAAGGAGAATTAATATTGGGAAACAAAGTAGTAGCTTCTTCTGCAATTCCCTTTCCCAGAATTTGTTAAAATACGTAAAATTAAAATCAAGTACTCTTACCAGTGTTCTGTCTACTGTATTTCAAATAAAACAACATTAATTCTGTAGTAGTAAAGAAAGTGTCAAAATTATACTCAAGATATTTCAAGTTATTAAACTTGTGGATATTTATTATCTAACTTAGGAAGATAGACTGTATTAGGGTAAGTAATACTAGGAGCTATAGCAAACAAACCCCACAATCTTAGTGGCCTAACCCTATAAAAGTTGATTTCTTGGTCACGCAAAGTCCCTTTTGGATATTTCTGGTTGGTCAGTGGCCTTTCACATGGACATTTAGTGACTGCATTATCCCCAGTTCTCTGATGGATCTTCTCTATCTGCTGGGAGAAGGGAGTGTAAGAAAGTTCATGGAGGAGAAATATATAGGCCTAGGCCGTAAGTGGCATTCTTACCTCCTGCCCACGTTCTATTAGTCACAATTCATTTGCAGGGCCACACCTAAATATGAGGTTGGCTGTCCACCCAAGTTAGTGGAAATTGGTTTCATGAACACAGTGAAATCTCTATCATATGGATGTTGTGTTGGGTCTTTTTGTTTGAAGCTCTTTTTTTTTTTCCTCTGGGATCCAGTAATTTTGGGGGGCTTCATTTCTGGGCTGGGCTGCCTCACTTGCATTGAAGCCTCAATTCTCAGTTTTGAAAGGATCATTTATTTTCTCACGCTTGCTTTTATTATTATTATCATTTCGCTTTTTCTATAATATTTTCCTACGTTACCTCTTTTTTGACCAAGCACAAGTCAAAAGAAGTCTAAAAGCTTAGTGTTTCTTCTCAAAGTTTATTTCATGCTGTATGGGTGGGTAATTATTTCTATTAGCATGCTTTGTTCAAATGAAGAATAATTTATCTCTTCTTTCTTAACATCTACCCTCAGCTAATCCATGCTGGGCATCATCATAAGTATTTTTCATCCAAGATACTCAGGCCTTCTCTACATACAATTAATTAATCCATTAGGAGAATATTGAGAAATGGCCTACTATATAAAAACATAAAGGCCAGATTCATACCATGGTTCATCTTAGTCAAAGTTGTCTCTCTGATAGTGGTGCCATGAGCATAAGCAAGTTATGTGAGAACTCACCAACCTCAGATCATTATGGCATATTCTGAAAAATGCTAGCTTAACTGATCTTAAAGTTATGCTAGCAACAGCAAAGTGATTACATGTTTTCAAAAGATAAATGAATACCCCATATTTATTTATTCAACAAACAATTACAGAGCATCAACTGTGTGCAGGCACTTTGCAATACACTAAGAATACCAGCAAAAAGGACACAGATCCTGCTCTCACAGAACAGTCTAATTAAGCACTGGACATTGGATAAGCAATTATAATTCAAAGGAATTAATGATCAAAAAAGCATGTATATGTGTTATTTAGTAACGGAACCTAAGCAAGTGTTTTTTTTTGTCCAAGAAGCTCTCATAAAGGATCTTACATTCTGAAGGATGAGTTGGAGGTGAAGTAAAGTGCAGAAGAAAAAGTGGGGAAAATTACATATTGTTTCCAGTAGCCTTACAAAATACCCTTACAAATTCCCAAAGATCCTTTGTAATTAATAACACCTGACATCAATAGAGTCCTACATTTTAAGTTCCTAAAAACCATTCACATCCATTATCTTAATTACTGCTCTCAAAAGCTTTATACCGTATTTATTAGTATACTCATTTTGTAGATGATGGAACAGAGACTCAGAGAATTTAGATGACTTGACAAGGTCAATACAGCTAGTGGGTAGCAAAATTGGGTCATCAACAGGAAAGGTCATGTCCCCAAGTCTTGTAAATAAAAAGCCCAAGTTTTAGAGGCATTATAGAATAATGGTTAAGAGCCAGACTGTCTGGATTCAAATCCTGGTTCTATCACTTGCTAGCCACCCGACTTTGGGTAAATTACTTCACTAGAGATCCTCCATCTACAAAGATAAAAAATAATACCTACCTCATGTGTTGTTATGAAGATTGCATGAGTCAATATTTATGAACTACTTACAACAGTCCCTGTACATTGTTAAGGTTCAATAAATATTTAGGTTACTATCTCACATGCTGATGCACGCAGTCTAATTTTATAGCTCTGTATACAAACCGAATTGTTAACAGCAGAGTAGATTGGTATTGAAGACCCCAGTGGACAAGAGCAGTTTCAGAAAAGCGTTAGTCCTAAATTAAGCCTATTTTCAAAGAGCAAAGTGTAGCAAAATGATAACTCTTTCTACTTAAAATAACTTTTAAAAGCAACTTTTGAAATGCAATTGTATCTTTCTGCCAACTTTTAAAATCCAGTAAGGGAATTAAATTTGACAGAAGAAAACTATAGATGTAAGGGGATAGGCATCTGGCCCTTATATCTTGGTGACATTACCAAAGAATTCCAGCCTTCTCTTGTCTTATAATAGAAAACTGATTGATTCAGCTGAAAAAAAGATGGCCAGTGATCAAGGTGTATTTTGACTACACACCCTGAAGCCCTGTGATAGAAAGCTTGTGAAGTTCTTGCTCAAAGACAGTGGAGAGTCGAAACCCCCATGAAAGGGTCTTCTCTATCCTGAGAGAGAATATTGCAGAAAATTGAGCAAGATCAGTCTGCTCAGCTTTTCCTCCAAATGGACATGACAAGAACTAAGGGAAATTAGGGTATTATTAGAGATAGAACAGAAGATCTACTGTCATCTCAATGATTTTAACTTTTAGAACAACCAATAGCTCTACGGAGTCCTGGTGGCACAGTGGTTAAGAGCTACAGCTGTTAACCAAAAGGTCAGCAGTTCAAATTCACTAGCCGCTCCTTGAAAACTCTATGGGGCAGTTTTACACTCTCCCATAGAGTCACCATGACTTGGAATCGACTCGATGGCAGTGGGTTTGATTTTGGTTTTTTTAATAGCTCTACACCAACTGAGAGAATATAACAGTATGATTTAAGAACAGAGCTTTGAAATCTGGCAGATAATTGTTCCAAATCCTGACCCTGACACTTGCTGGCTGAATGACCTTGGATAAACCACCTTGCTTCATTGAGCCTTAGTTTCATTGCCTGGAGGTTGGTTTAATGGTATCTGTAGAGTCACTATGAGGATTAAATGTGTCAAGAGAATAAGGAAATACTTAGTCTAGTTCCTACCACATAGGAGTGGGAGACATAATATTAGTAGTAGTCTTTGTTGTACAACAATAAGTAGCAAGAAAAGTGAAATAAAAAAATTTTTAATCATGTTTCCATTTATAATTAAATTGTGTAGATGAGGTTTTACATGTCAGTATAGGTAAGACTGTTTAAAATTAAAGTTTGGTAAGTGAAAACACACCTGTGAAAAACTTAAACATAATTTTAAGTGATTTGAATCAAAGTATCTTAAAAATAATTAAATTTATTTTAATATAAACAGAATCTTTGTTAATTATGCTCCCCTGAAACAACTTTATTTGATGTTATTTTTTTAATCCATGGCATATATGTGCTCTCATAAATTTATAATAAAGATCTATATATACAAATTTATAGATATAAGAGATAAAAGAGAATGGTATAATGGGAACAATCCTGGATTTGGAATAAGAAGATTAAGGACAGAGCTCTGACATTGTCATTTAGAAGATGTGTGACCTTTAGTATGCCATCCAGATTCCCCAGTCTCATTAACACTTGCTCTTTCTCCCGTGTGGCACTGTGGAGATGACCTAAACCTGCTTGTGAGAACTGATTGTTAGCATTTTTTCCAGCCTGTGTTCAGTGATGTCATGTTGATAGCTTGAAATCAAACACAGTAGAAGTATTTACAACTGGCAAATGCTACAAACCATCCCCTTCCCCCTGAAATCTGGTTATTAATCATTTGCCAAGAAACTACTGAGAACATCAAATAAGAAAATGTGTCTGAACACATTTTGTCAACTATAATATATAATGTAAATATAATATTCATTATGGAAAATTAGAGATATATACATTCTATGATTAGAATATGAAACATCCATTAAATGGTGTCTAAAAAGCAAAGACATATATGAGAACTAAGATACATTTAATAACCTAATTGACTTGACTATTATAGAAATATATCAGCTCCATTGAATATTGTATAATATAAGCCATTAGAGGGATGCTATATAGAATCCTTGCAGGGCAGCCAAACATCTGTTTACCTTGGACTGTAGGATTTCCAAGGACAAGGACCAGCTCCATAATTTGGAAGGCCCAGTGGAAAATGAAAACATGGGGTCTCTTTTTCAAAAATTATTAAGAATTTCAAGATGGCAACAACGAAGCATTGAATCAAGCATGGGGCAGTCATGAGTAGAGTGATCCTCACATGTAAGTCTATGAAGGTAGCCCTAGCCAAGACGCGACTTTCAATGCTAAAGCCAGAACAGTCCCAAGCAAACTGGAACAGGGATGGTTGGTCACTCTACCTTTGCATCATAAATAGTACTTAGCATTAACATATTGTAGAAGTTTTGGCAAACCAAATGAAAAATATCAAGTGATGGTGGTGGTGGTGGTGCTTGCTGTTGAGCTGATGCCAACTCACAGCCACTTTATCTATAGGACAGAGTAGAACTGTTTCACAGGGTTTCCAAGGCTGTAATCTTTAGGGAAGCAGATTGCCACATCTTTCTCCAGTGGAGCAGCTGGTGTGTTCTAACCACCAACCTTTCTGTTAGCAGCTGAGCGCTTAATCACTGCACCACCAGGACGTCTCCAAATATGCTGGAGCCCTGGTGTCAATTCAATCATAAATGAAGAGCAGGGAATAGAATACAGCCTGAATAGCACTTAGCTTATAAAGATCTTTACTTGTTCCATTGTGTGTGATTTATTGGACTAACTGACTCTGCTCTATGGTTCAATGTTCCTGAGTCTTCCCAAAGACATAAATGTAATAGTATAGGAAGCCATTATAAAACTTTATCTTTAAGTCTGAGACAAATTTTAATATGTAGAAATGGTGCATTATTATTTCCGGTAGGATCATTTTACGGATTTCTTCATAAAAGATAAGATCTAAGAAATGCTGAAAAATCACTGGATAATGTACAAAGTATGTATATGCTATGTATTTATAATGCTTATGGGAAGAAATGATTACACACACATACATATATTAACACTGAGTTTACCAAATGGAGAAATCAGCCTGGTGTTTAGAATAATGAACTATTTAAAACACTAACACATAAAATAATTCTGTTGAACTCCTTTGTTGAGTTCATGGAGATGATTACGATGGCTTATGACTCATTCACCATGGGCTTCATGCAAACAATGAGAACAATTAGTACAATGGTTTTCAAACTTTAGTGTGCATCAGAATTACCTGGAGGCCTTACTAACACCGATGGTGAGTCCCACTCCAAAGTTTCAGATTTAGTAGTTTTGAGGTAGGGCTGAAGAATTTGCATTTCTGAAAAATTTACAGGTGATACTGCTGGCTCTGGGACTACATTTTGGGAACCAGAGAATTGGTGGACCATTTGTGACCTTGGTAATCATCTAACAATTTTATGGTGAGAAACATTCACCTACTCACTCACTAGATTTGCTTCATTGCGCTGTTCTGCAGAATTGAAGGAATCTTCTGAGTCAAATTAAAACTATTTTCTAATACATATAAATGCTAATTAATTACATCTATGGCTGTAGAGTTGGCTTTTTATTTGAGAAAACTGAAAATGGAGTTGAAAGTTAATGCTTTGGTTGTACCTAGGGGCTTGCTTAAATCTAAGATCCTTTTGATCTGTAATTTTATATTTCTGTTGAAAATAGTTTAAATTACAAGCCTTTTGAAGAACTCAGCCATCAAATACAACCCTGTAATATTGTTGTGTGTAACCCTGTGATACTGTGCACTTCATAGTTCCCGAATTAAGTTGCCCATTTGGAGAATGAATTAAAGGAAGTATAGCCAGGGGGTCTAACAGTCACTTCTTTTCAATCTTCGGATGCACTAATGCACATTTCCCTATCTTCTCTTTGGCTTCTTTTCTCCAGTCCTGTCTCTTAAACACTATGAAATGTTAAAAGAGGTTAGGAATTTACTTTAAATTAAATTAATTAAATCTTCTCTGTTCTCCTGAACATTTAGCTACACACTTTTTTTCACATTTCCAAATCTAATAGGCATGATAAAGTGCAACATCTATTAAACAGCTTCCTAGGAAGGAAGATACTGAATTAAATGAGATGATAATGTGTGAAGATGCCCAGCCAGTTCCTCACATGGTAGTTGCTCAAAATTTTTAAACGTCATTTTCATGGGAATGAGTTGGATAAATTATCTGTGAGATAATGTGTGCTTATTCAGGTTTACAGAAAGGAGAACAATTTAGCCTAATTTGATGAATTTCAATCCTGGTTGCACAATGGAATCACTTGGGGTGTTTTTTAAACATTTGTATGCCTGGGACCCAATCTAGACCAAAACACGAAAAACCCATGCAACCTGAGTAGAACTGCCCCATAGGGTTTCCAAGGCAGAGCGGCCGGTGGATTTGAACCACCAGTCTTTCAGTTAGCAGCCGAGCAATTTAATCACTGTGCCACCAGGGATCCTTAATCTAGACCAACTAAATCCTAATCTTCAAGGGTGGAGTTTAAGTATTAACAGTAAAAACGAACAAAATCTTCAGGGTCTTACTGGAGAAGGAAAGAAGGAGAAAAAGAGATGGATTGAAAATTTGAATTTCCCTATTGCTATTATCAGCCTGAAACTGTGTTTATTAATTTCCCATAGGAAAGTAGCAAACAGACTTGAAGGCATAAAGTAGAATAATTTAGAAAACTATCACTGCCCTACACAAAGAATTTTGAGCCATTTTGGCATCTGTAACTGCTAACAAGTTCCCTGCTGGCTTATTAGACTTTCTATCCATGGGAATCCCTGGACAGGGATGAGACAATGACACATTCTGCACCTTGCTGTTATTCAGTGGTTGCAAATGGCAAGTCGATAATTCATCTCAGATGCATAGCAAAAAGAGGTTTCCAACGTTATCAGCAAGTCAGTACAAATGTTGCCCAACTCTGGCATAGGGAAACAGCACAGGTTTAGAATCAATCAGAGCTGTATTCAAATCCTTGATACCCCCAATTACTATCTGCTTGAATTTAGGTGTGTTATTTAACATCTATAAACTGCAGCTTTCCTCTTCTGTAAAACTGGGGCAATGATAATATTCATATCACAAGGAGACCTGAGATTCAAATGGCATTGTGTACATGAAAGGTATTTGAAAAGGTTAATTATACAATTATTATTATTTGATGGCTAGAATTACCTCTTTGACCGTTTCTTCCAAAAGATAATAAAATCTCAGAAAGAGAAGCTGTTGATATTGGTGCAGTCATTTCTATTTTTTAAGGCCATGCCGTTGGCCAAAAATGAACTATGTGAAGGAGTAAAATAGAAAATATTCACATTTTTGACATTATTCACATCCATAATACTTTTCTCTATTGTTGTCAGCTGGCCACTACTAATATTCTACAAAGGCCCTTTATGGGTCTTATGGAGAGAAATTTATCTTTCCAATTCCTATTTTCTGTAGAATGGAATAAGTGAAGGATTGAGAATTATTTATACTTGTTTTTCTTTTAAATCCAAAGCTGCACAAGGCTTTGGTTTTTGACTATGGAATATCAAAGCAGAAGACTTGATTCCTACTTATGATGCATTTCTAGTCTACTTGAAGAGACAAGATACACATAGTTCTTTTTAAATTGTTAAAAGAATCAGATTGTCTGTATTAACAATCCTGTTACTATCACAAAGAGGCTGGGTTATTTGCTCAGCCTGTACCTTTGAACTATTTCTGAGCACAGATCACAAGTTCCTTTGGCAAACCCACATGCTTCTTATTCAGAAATATTTCCTTAACAACACTGGAGGTTTCCTTAGATGCAACAGCTGGGAAGGCAGTATAAGAAGAGAGTAAAGAAACAATAACCCTGCTGAAAACACTCTTAGAATGGCAGCCCTAGTTTCTAGGATCACCTTGGAGCACCTGAGGTTGGATGAGGGCAAGCAGCAGGCAGGTTTCTTGAGACCAATGGGATTCAGGAAGAAGAGGGTGACTGGAGCTGGCATGGGACCTGGTAGAGACAGTTGCAGCAAGAGGCCTTTCTGCAGTGACAGAGTGGGAGCACCCGTGTTCTTGGCTAGCAGCTCCTGGGATAAGCATACACTTACTAATTGCAATGTTGTTGTTAGGTGCTGTGGAGTCGATTTCCACTCAATAGCAACACATGTGACAGAACAGAACTGCCCCAGAGGGTTTTCTTGGCTATAATCTTTACAGGAGTAGATCACCAGATCTTTCTCCCTCAGAGTGGCTAGGTGGGTTTGAACTGCTAACCTTTTGGTCAGCAGCCAAGCAGTTAACCATCTGCACCACCAGGGCTCCTTGAGTCACAAGGAGATTATGGTAATGATAGCTACTACTCAGGAAGCATCCATTTTGTGCCAGATCCTATACTAGGTGCTTCTTATCTGCTATCAGAATTAATCCTCACCATAATCTTAGAAGTAGGTATTAATTATTCCCTTTTTTACCAATGAAGAAACTGAGGCTCTAATAAGAAACTAACTTGACAAAGATCATAATTATACTAAGTGATAGAGAATTTAAACCTACATATGCTCAGCTCTAATTTTTTCTCTACAGCTGCATCTTCAAAGTGGAATAGACATACTAACACGTTTACAAATATTTTCTAACAAGTATATGGTACAGACTTCTAAAAACAATTATTTTCAGAGTCTCCCAAATTAATTTTTCTAAAATTAATATGGTTGAAGAGGCTCCTGAAGGTTCTGTTTTACCACCTCCCCTTTCACAATCTCCCTTCTGTGACTTTTCAGAAGAAAGATATATCTCTCATCTCTCCTAAATCCAGTGTCACCAGTACTGTTAGGTGCCATTGAGTTGATTTTGACTCATCGTGACCCCATGTGACAGAGTAGAACTGCCCCCTAGAGTTTTCTAGGCTGTAATATTTATGGGAGCAGACTGCCAGGTCTTTCTCCCACGGAGCCACTGTGTGGCTTCAACCACCAACTTTTTATTTAGCAGTGGCGCACTTAACAGTTGTGCCACCAGGGCTTCCAGATAAAAACTTACAGGGCAAAACAAATGGATAATTGAGAATATTGGTGACAGCATTGCTAAAATAAATGACTTTAATGAATAGGTAGCAAATGACTTGCTGTAGGGTGGTTTCCAATGCTTTGCATTCATCAAAGAATTCTTAATTGAGTCGTAAGCTAGTGGATCAAATTATGAAAACTAATTTTGGCACTGGATTTATATGTGGTTTTTGTCATATATAACTCAAAAGGTAATCAAAGAATTAAGTGAAATTCATATTTTTTTAATTTCTATCTACTTATTTATGAGAACAAAGTTTAACATTTGAGTTTTTTTTACTTTGAGTAGAATTTATGCTGAACTCTGTCCTTTATAGCAATGAATAATATTTATCCATAGATAGCTGAATTAATTTTTGACAATCTTTCACTAAGAATTATATTCTCAATAAAATTTTACTTTTTATATCTAGTTCTTTGTAAAATATTTAATATATTTGTGTGATTTTGATCAGTTCTGTTCTAATAAAAGTGTTAACGATAAATCAATCTGGAAGGTTAGCCTAATGGTCCCATAGAATTTTTAAAAAGGAATTATAATTTATATCCCTATTTTTGTTGCAGAAAAGCATGATAGACTCATGAATTAAGAAAAAAAAACATTTAAGCTTAACATGTGTAAGATTTAGATATAAATTCTGTGGGGAAATATAAAACATGAGTTCAAATAAAAAAGGGAAATACATCAAATTTCAAACTATAAAATAAGAGCTTATCTATTTTTGATACAGATAATGGTATCAAATCATTAAGGTTGATACACTTTAAAAAGTATTATTAAAATTTTATTTCAAAATTTATGTTATTTGCAACACCCCAGAAATTATATCCTCTGAAACTATATATAATTGTGATGAAAAAAATTTATTTTAAAATATGTGGAAGAGTACATAAAATATGGTTTTAAAACTTTTTTTTCATGATACTCAAGGATAAAACTTCAAGACCATTGCTTTATAGAATGTTGCCCTCCATGATATATGATCTATTGCTACATAAAAGAAGCCATCAAACCATTGCATTCAAGAGCCTGAGCTGTAGAAAACAGACTGTGTTCCAATCTTAACTCCCTAGTCATTCATTTTTTAACCTTCAGCAAGTTAACTTGACCTCTCTAAATCTTGTCTATATAATGGAGATGAAGGTACCCAATTTGTAGGATCATCCTAAAGGTTATATGAAATGATTCTTGTCAAGCTCTTAGAAAAATGCCTCCACATAGTAAGTGTCATATATATGTACGTATTTATAAAAGCTGTCGTAGACAAGAGAGTTCAGAAAAAGGGACGTACATGTTGTTTTGGTAGGCTTCCAGAGGGAGCAGGGCTTGGTATGATCTCCAAGAAATGAGTCAAATAAGCTAAAAAGGAGGGAATAAATGACCAGCTGAGGGACAGAAATACTGTGAGCCACAATGGTGGGAGAACATGAGGCATTAGATGCAAAAGGAAAGTGCTACATCTTTAAAAAATAAAAATAAAAAAATAATTTTATGGAGAAAATAATTCTAATTGCATAACATGAAGCTGGACCTCCCCTGCCCAAATTCTAGTGCCTTCATTATCTATATACTACTTTTGGTTTTGATTATAATTTTACCCACAATTTCTGCTTGCTTGATATTTCCAAATTCTGAAATTCAATAATATGCATTTAGTCATATTCCCCCAACTTAGTTCCTGCCTACAATTTAGCTTTGTTTCTCTGCCTTCTTTGTCAGGTTCTGTATCTCAGTTCTATCTATGTGTTTTGTGTCCTGTATGAAGGGACTCTGAAATGACCTCTTACTCTACCACTTCCCAAGGAGTACGTGAGTGACTACACAAAAAAATCAAGAACTCAGATCTTGAAGTCTAATTGATAGAGTAAAATTCCAACTCTGCCACTACCTGTGTAACCTTGGGAAAACTCAAAACTTCTCTGAGCCTCAGTTTTCTTTCCCATAGGTATAATAATTACTAACTGATAGGGTTGCTGTAAAGACTGAAGGATATATGGCCCAGAAAACATTTAGCATAATTAACATTCACAAAATGATAGCTGTTATTATAATAATTATTCCCATTATTGCTCCTGACACAGTGAATAAAACAATTTACTGGAGTTCTGATTAATTTGAAGCAAATATTTTGCAAAGTCAAATATTTTATGACTGTCTCTAGTACTGTCCATGATGAATTGTAAAGTGGGAAGTCACAAATTTTACGCTTGCTTTGGAACCAGAAGCCAAATTAACAATATCCACCAGGACTGGAAAGCAAGGGGACACAGAACAGGCTGGAGGGATCTGCTTTAAGTACTGTTATAGGTTGAAATGAGAGTGAGTATGGTGAATATTATGAAATGCTCTTACTACTTTTCAGTATCTAAAGGAAGAATAATAGGAACAAGAGGAGAGAGCACAAGTTGGCTGAGCCTATTCTATCTGGTTATTTAATCCATTGTATCCAGATTAACACTACTCAATTCTCAAAGATTTAGTGAAAAATAACTAGGTGTACAGAATGTAAAGAATCTCAATACAGAATGAATTGTATTATAAAATGTTATTCTTCTGAACAAGATTTTCCATTGTAATTATAACACAAATGAGATAATCATTTAGATTTTCAATCATTAAAGTCAACTAAAAATTGTTTTTAAATTTTCTTCCTTATGAACAGGATTTGCTAGTCCACTTACTGGGATAGCAGATGCCTCTCAAAGCAGTATGCACAACGCCTTGCACATCTATATGAATGGAACGATGTCCCAGGTACAAGGATCTGCCAATGATCCCATCTTTCTTCTTCATCATGCATTTGTTGACAGGTTGGTTGACACTTTTTCATAAATTGTGTGCTATTGGGTTTAAATTCAGTGGATGTCTACTAAATGTGATGTTCCTTATCTATGAAGTATGCCTAGACCACTCCTGTCTATAACCATCTCTCCCATCCAGGGTGTGTTAAATCCAGGGCTTTAAACTGGTTCTTCCCAGTTCAGTCATGGTTAAGGAAGTGAAACCCGAACACACCCACATTTTTAGAATTTGAGTGAATCTAGAACAATAACTGGAAGAGGAAAAATTACAGGTCAAAGCCCTGGTATCAACCTAATCTCCCTCTTAAAAATAAGGGCAGCATACACGTTGCATAGCAATCAAATCTTTTGCCTGTCAAATTTTGAGCAGAGTCAGAAACAGCGGGGACCTGCTCAAAGATGGTGGCCAACCATGCTGCTTTAAATGTATGTCCCTCTCCCTAGTCCTGCCAATAATCCAATTTCATGCATCAAGTTTCTGAAAGGATTTACTACGCCTCTTCCAAGTCTTCCATTCCAGGGTTCTGACCTGTAACTTTTCCCGTTCTGGTTATCATTCCAGATAACCCAAACTGTAAAAATTCAAGTCTGTAATGGTTTCATTTCGTCAACCATGAACGAACTTATTCAAACCGGTTCAAAGCCCTGTTTGAATCAAACTCACACTGGCTAGAAGATCTACCATATTTTTACAGTAAAATATAGTAATTGTGTTGTCTTTTCCCCCACCCCTTGTTCAGTGACCTCAAGTTTCTAGCTTGAAATCAGCCATGATGGGAGTATTTACCATGGAAAATGGCAAATGCTACAATCATGGTTTTTATTCCCAGAGAGCTAGTTGTTAAATATTTTCCAGCACATCAGTGTTCCCATATATTAATTCACACCACATTGTCTGTACTTTTTATTTTGAAACATCACTTACATATTCTTTTTGATTATGTTTTTGTCTCTTCCACTAATCTGTGAGCTATCTAATGGCAGGGTCCATGTCTTAGTTATACTAGTATTTCTCATAGTGATTTGTATAGCATCTGGTTAGTAGATGTATAATAATTTTCTATCTAACAAATAAATGATTGAAATAAATGACACTTAAAAACCAAAAAACAAACCCGTTGTCATCGAGTTGATTCTGACTCATAATGACCCTATAGGACAGAGTAGAACTTCCCTATAGGGTTTCCAAGGAGCGGCTGGTGAATTTGAACTGCCAGTCTTTTGGTTAACAGCTGTAGCTCTTAACCATTGCGCCAAGGCACTACAGAGGAATCATTTTACCAAAGAATGTCCTTGGCAGACTTTGAAAAGCAAATTTAATAATCATTTAATGCCATGAACATGTTCCACAAATTTAGCATGCTTCAAACATGGTCCCAGACACTGATGAAACAGAATCATAAGACAGAATCACCTTTCTCAAGAAGCTTAGTTTAATGGAAAATATAGACAAGTAAACAACTACAGTACAGTACGATTCCTGCTCAATCATGGGAGAAACTCTTGGAAAACTACATAAAAGAGATGATACAGGAGCTGAGCTCTGAAGGGCACAACACCTACAAGACAAGGATGGATAGTTTAAGGCCAGGGACACAACTTCTGTCTCACTGAGGACTGATCACAAACTGGAAGTATGAAATGAAGAAGAAATTGGAGACTTGGCTTCTGTCTTAAGCTGAGTTCTCTAGAGAAGCAAAACCAGTGAAGTATATGTATATATATATATATAGAGAGAGAGAGAGAGGTTTATCTCAAAGAAGTCGCTCATGCGGTTGTGGAGGCTAGCAAGTCCTGAATCTGTGGGTCAAGAATCAGGCTGGAGGCTTCTCCTGATTCACATGGTTGCAGAGGCTGACAAACCCAAATCAGCAGGCCAAAGGACAGGCTGCTGGCCTGCAGGGCTGTGGAAGCTGGCAAATCCCAGAATCAGCAGGTCAGATGGCAGGCTGCTGGCTCAAGTCCCAAGAATCAGAGGTCAGATGATGAGGAGACGAATACAAGATCCAGAGTGAGAGAGAGAGCTGGGCCAGAGCATTCATGTATATCGGATGCAGTCCACACCCTCAAAGGAACTCGCCTTACTTGAGCAAGGTGGTGACTTGTGTAAGGGTGTGACTTGAGAAAGAGTGTGACTTGAGTAAGGCTGTGACTCAAGACAACCTCACATGAATCCTGCCTCATTAACATTTAGAGGTTTAAAAGTTGCAACACAATTACACAATACCACAAAATGGAGTACAATTACATAATACTGAGACTCATAGCCTAGCCAGGTTGACAGATAACATTAACCATCAGTTTCCAAAACAAGGAAATAAGCCTCAATGCTCACCTGCAGATAAAATGATAGGATTCCAATGGCCAATTAGTCTGCCATCAACATGTACTAATGCTGGACAATAAGTAAAAAATAAGTAAAAAAAAAAAAAAAAAAAACCATAGAGTTTCCAAGGAGCAGCTGGTAGATTCGAACTGCTGATCTTTTGATTAGCAGCCGAATTCTTAACCACTGCACCACCAGCACTGTGCCACCAGGGCTCCATGCAAATAAGCCTACAAATTAATTCCAATTCCTATTCAGCTTCTAATTCCCTCTACAAAATTTAGGTTAAAAAAAATCAGAGAATGGAGGTAATACACTTTTAAAAGATAACATATATACTGAGTTTTTACTATGTGCAATACTTTATAGATTAATAAAGAGATATGGATAGGTTCAGTAATTTGTCCAAGGTTTTATAGCTAGTACAGGACAGAGGTAAGAGTGAAACAATGCAGTCTTATGAGAGAGCCATGTTCTTAACCAGTGCAGACAATTTTTCTTGGAGAGTTAAAAATGTGTCCAACTCTGAGAAAGCTCTTAGTCTGTGGGTAAATCACTTTCACTAAATTTCATTCGTTCATCACGTATTTTAATTTCTTCGTATATTCCAGATATTTGTCCAGGTACTTTGCTTTTTTTTTTCTTAAAGTCTTGTGAAAGAAAAAGAAAATCAACATCATCATCATCATAGCAATGTGGCAGAGCCTCTATAGTAATCCAGAGCAGGAACTGCTTAAACTGCTTAACTCTGTCCTAATAATTAGGAAATCCTCCTTAGAAGAGGCTCTGTCTACTGGAATTGGTTCTTGAAAGACAAGGATAAATTAAAGATATGGCAAGATAGATAGGGAAGTGTACGTCTTTACTGGGGAAAAATGTAAGCAAAAACAGAGGAGGAGGAAAGCATGTTGAAGAAACTATAGAATGATCTTTAGAGCTTAAGAACGGGAACCTATGACCAAGTAAGATGAAAAATAGCATCAGATTGTAAGGGGCCTGACGTGCTTTTGGAATCCTTGGCTTTAAAAAAAATATATTAAAATATTTTAGTTTTGTTTCCTTTAAATTAAAAAACAGCAACATAAACAAATTGGAATAAATCACCTAAAATCTATTTTACCACCTAGAAATGCTAGAAACATCAAAAAGTAAAGAAACAAAATAAATCTCAGTCCACCATCTTGTTCTTGTTTCCAGAAAAAACAAGCACATTTTTATGTACACTAAAAAATTGTATTTACAAAGAAAAAAATGAATTTTACACTATTCTGCACTTTTGTACTTTATTCAGCTTAATAGTCTTAGATATATTTCTACTTCAGTACATAGAGATCTATCTCATTCTTTTTAAAAGCTTTATAAAATTCCCTTGTATGGACATACTATAGTTTATTAATCAATTATTGATGGGCTTTTGAATTTTAGTTGTTTTGCTAAATAATGTTGAGATATACACACACACACACACACACACACAAAGTTTTGAACATTTTTGAGTATAATCATAAAATAAATTCTCAACATTGGAATTGAAAGGTGAGAGGTTATAGTATTTTAAAATTTGTAGATATTTCCAAATTGCCTTCCAAAAAATTTGTGCCATCTATCTACATTCCCACCAACAGAGAATGAAAGACAGTCTGCCTCCCTGTACCTTCCACCAGCACTGGGGGTTGTCAACCTTATTAACCTTTGCTACTCAGAGAAGTAGAAAGATATTTACTTAAATTTCTCTATTTATTCCCTATTCATGTTACAGATTAATTATATTTCCTGTTTATATTTTTTGTTATTTTATATGTTTTTATATTAGGTTGGTCTTTTTATTACTGATTTGTATAGGCACTTTATAAATTTTAAAAAACTAGGTCCTTTTGTTATACATTACAATTTTTTTGCAATTGTCAATTA
The DNA here is from genome assembly GCA_030035585.1 of Dugong dugon. Lineage (NCBI taxonomy): Eukaryota > Metazoa > Chordata > Mammalia > Sirenia > Dugongidae > Dugong > Dugong dugon. The sequence continues at coordinate 57,047,959 of CM057467.1, read as the reverse complement.
ACCTTTTAAATATTAAAGAATTTTTTTTTTCTATTCAGAAATTATTCACCTTTGTATAGACTCTTTTATTCCATCTTTCCCTCATGGCTTCAGAGTCCTTATCCTTTCTGGTTCTCAGTATTCTTATCTATAAAAAGAAGAGTTTGGACTAAAGCTGCAAGGTCCTTTCAGGTCTTTGCAACCCTCTCTGCCTAATGCCTTTTAAAAGAAATAACAGTGGAATGCATTAGAACAATTACAGGGCTTTAGCAGACTTCTTAGTGACAGCTTAAAAATGCTTTCCCTTATGATTAATAGATAAGTGACAAATAGATAAATCCAATTCATAGATAAAATTATTTTTCTCCTCTATTTATATTAAGGTCTGATAAGGTACTCTAAGCTGTCCTCAAGACTGCAAAAACTTTCCAGCAAGGAAGGGGGTTGAATAGTGGCTACCCTAAAACAAAGAAGTTGGACTGTTTATTCTCTTTCTCTAAGGAGATCAGTTTTGGTGGAAGCTAAAGACAGGGCATCTGAAACTTTAAATCTGCCTAACACTACAACACCCACCAAGCAAAGCTGTTGTTGTCTTTAAATGCTCTCCAACTTAGATGGTATGAAGGACTAAGTGTTTGAATACCCACTGTGTTCCAGCCACTGTGCTGCAAACCTTCCACATGCTACTTCTATAGATGTCACTTACTATAAGAAGGAATCCCTGGATTCCAAAGTTGAATTAGCCACATATGTGCTCTTATGTACCCTACACAACCCATCATGCCACAATCGTGTACTTGCCCATTTTCTTGCTAGTGCTCCCCATTAGTTCTGCATGGACCACATCCAATTTATTCACAGTTCTTTCCCTAGTACATAGAAAAGTGTCGAGCTTATGGTAGGTGTTCAATAAATATTTGTTAAACAATCTAAATGAATGAATAATTCATTCAACAAATATTTATTGAGTATCTACTATACAACCACTGTCCTAAGTACAGAGCATATATCAGTGAATAAAAAAGACAAATCTCTGCCCTCATAAAGCTTGCATTGTTATTTAATTCTCACTGCCACTATGTAAGGTACTACATTCCCACTTTTTCAAACAAGAAAACTGAAGTTGGAAAGAAAAAAACAGCCCATCTTCCTTTGCATGTTGTTGCCCTTGTTAGGTGCGGTCGAGTCGGTTCTGACTCATAGCGACACTATGTTAAGCAGAACGAAACGCTGCCCAGTCCTGTGCCATCCTCACAATTATGCTTGAGTCCATTGTTGCAGCCACGGTGTCAATCCATCTCACTGAGGGTCTTCTGAGTCATACTTCGTACATTTCATGTTCCAATTATTAATGGATGTTTGCAGCTGATTCTTCTCATTTTGAGTCATGCCACATCAGCAAGTGAAGATCCCAAAAGCTCGACTCCATCCATGTCATTAGGGTTAACTCTGCTTTGAGGAGGCAGCTCTTCCCCAGTCGTATTTTGAGTGCCTTCCAACCTGGGGGACTCATCTTCTGGCACTATATCAGACAATGTTGCACTGCTATTCATAAGGTTTTCACTGGCTAATTCTTTTTGGAAGTAGACCACTGAGTCCTTCTTCCCACTCTGTCTTAGTCTGGAAGCTAAGCTGAAACCTGTTTGCCATGGGTGACCCTGCTGGTATTTGAATACCAGTGGCTCACTTCCAGCATCACAGCAACACACAAACCCCGACAGTATGACAAACTGACAGACGGGTGTGATATTTAGTATCATTTGCATGGATACTAAAAAATAAAACCAGGTTTTGAATTTAGATTTTCTCAGCAATTCCCCTACATAATGCTGCCTCTCAGCATAGATTATATTTTAGCATAATGAAGAACATGAAGAACCACAGGTGTGAATGTATTTTTTGGAGGTTAGAAAGGCATGCTCCCATTTCATATGAAGTTAAGCATCCAGGCTGAATTTTTAGATAGGACTTCTTTGGCTCTTTATTGATTCCTAAGCAAATAGACAACTAATATGGAAGGACTTGGGTGAAGTTCCTGAGGTAGACATTAGGACCTCACAGAAAGCAATTGCTAGGCTATACTCAGGTTTGTAAAAAATCAGTTGCCAGTTGACCCCAGCTCCTGGCAATTTCATGTGAGTCAGAGTAAAATGGTGCTCCACAGAGTTTTCAGTGGCTGATTTTTCAGAAGTAGAGCACCAGGCCTCTCTTTTGAGGCACCTCTTGGTGGACTCAAACCTCAAAACTTTTAGTAAGCAGTTTGCATCACCTAAGGAATCCTACTCTGGTCTATAGGATTTGGGCATTTTTCCACACAAAACAGTGTGTTGGGAGCGGTCAGTGAGACTGTGGGCCAGTGGAAGAAAATTTTTTTTCACAGTTTCTATCCTATTAATACCCCTGAGAGTTCCAATAAATCAAATAGTTTTTCTAAGCCTTCCTCTCCTCATATTTAAATGGGAGTATTTTAACACGTCCTGGCCATCTCACCTTTAACCACCATGCCACCAGGGCTAAGTGCTTGGCTGCTAACCAAAAGGTTAGCAGTTCGAACCCACAAGCCGCTCTGTGGGAGAAAAATGTGGCAGTCTGCTTCTGTAACAATTACAGCCTTGGAAACCTTATGGGACAGTTCTACTCTGTCCTACAGGGTCGCTGTGAGTTCAAATTGACTCGACAGCAACAGATTTGGTTTGGTTTGGACCAACTCAACAGCTTTGAAATCAAGCAAGATTATGAATCTGAAAATTCTCTGTAAACATTAGACAGCAGAATGTGGTAATGAACTAGAGAGACAGACTTGGGCTCAGATCTGGGTCAGCTGGCTACTCAGCCACAGAACCTCTGGTCTATATAATGGAGATAATACTACTACCCTGGGTGAGCTGTTGGGAGTATTAGAAATGACATGTATACCATGCCTAGTCCTTAGTAGACGCTGAATAATAGAGAACTATACAAACTAGTATTCTTCAAAAATTAAATAATTGTTCTTCAACAAGTGAGTTATTCCCAAGAGTTTAGAGGGTTTAGATGACATCCATAGTGGGCAATTACTACAAAGGAATACAGTGTTTTATTGAGGCTTAGAGGTCTCCATTAAAGTTATGTAAATGTCCCTGGTTAACTGGCAGAACCACAAATGCTTTAAGGGAGCTACGTGAAGATTCATCCCTGCAATTGTCCTTTTTCATTAGCTTATCTGTTTATTCAACATTAACTCAGGAAATATTTATTCAGCGCGTGTTGGATACTGTACCAGACACTTCAACTTCTGCTAAAGGAGCCTGTTAGTGTGCATGAGGCTAGGAGTTCCATCTGTGTTTACGGGCAGTTCAAGCGGCATATTCTCAGCGCTGCCTTCTCCACTTCAAAGCACTTACTCGTTCTTTTCAGTCTCCAAAAATTTCTTCCCTGACCTTTTCTATAGAGCTAAAGACAGTGTAATATAATTGTCCAATTACTCGTTTACCTACGTAGACATTGCATTATTACTTCAGCTCATGTTATCTACCACATCTTTTTATCTGCATTCTCTGTACTCAGCATAGAGCCTGACACAAAATGTTTTGCTAATGAATACATGAATGGTTACAGTGCCCACCTGCAGTGAGCTGACTAGCAAACTGGCTAGGAGAGGTGTTTTAAATATATTCTCCACGCTCCTTTCACAAGGCAGTCTAAAAATACACTTAGTGAGTGTATCCATACAATGGGAAATTCAGGGGCCATTAAAAAGATTATGTAGATTTATAATTGCTGGCTTTTTAAAAGTTTACTATAAATTATTAAATAGGGAAAGTAGATTACATAACAGGCTGCTTAGGGAGATTCCATTTCAAAAAACGTACATGAGTATCCACAGGTGCACATGTATCCATTAACAGAGAAGAGGAGGAAGAGTATGAAAAACTGTTCAAGATGATTGTGTGGTTGGTGGAATTAGGCATGACCTTTTTTTGTGCTTTTATCAATTTTCTGATTTTTTTTTTGTAATAAGTACACATACTTTTTTAATGACACCAAACAATACAACTAATTCCCCAAAATAAAAATAAAAGAATGGGGAAAATGTATAAACATTTGCCTGCAGTTCTTAAAAGCTGCTTAGAGTTTTGTTTCATTTTATCTTTTTGTTATTAAAGTAATTGCAGGTGTTTCAGTTGTGGTCTATTAGTCCTTTGCACTAATCTTTCCCTTGTGTCTTTAGTTTTCTTCATTCTCCCTTGCTCCTGAAGGCGTGAGACCAGTGGAGGATCTTAGATGTTAGATGACTGCTCACAGTCCCTTAAGACCCCAGACGCTACTCACCAAAGTAGAATGTAGAACACTTTCTTTATAAACTGTGTTATGCCAATTGAGCTAGATATTCCCTGATACCATGGTTCCCCACAGCCCTCAGCCCAGTAATATGGTCCCTCAGGGAGTTTGGATTTGTCCATGGAGCTTCCATGACCTTATCCTGAACAAGTTGTGCTGGTTTCCCCAGTATCGTGTACTGTCTTAACCTTCACTAAAGTTACCACTTACCTCTTGGCTATTTAGTGTTTTTCCACCAGCACCCCTCCCCTTCCTAGTAACCATCAAAGATGGTTTCTTTTTGTGTGTAAACCTTTTCCTGAGTTTTTATAGTAGTGGTCTCATACAACATTTGTTCTTTTGTGATTGACTTACTTCACTCAGCATAAAGCCCTCCCGATTCATCCATATTGTGAGATGTTTCCCAGATTCATCATTGTTCTTTATCATTGCTTAGTACTCCGTTGTGTGTTATGTACCATAGTTTATTTATCCATTGATCTGTTGATGGGCATCTAGGTTGTTTCTATCTTTCTGCTAACGTGAACAATGCTGCAATGAGCATGGGTGTGCATGTGTCTATTCGTGTTACGACTCTTGTTTTTCTAGGATATATTGCTAGAAGTGGGATTGCTGAATCGTATGATATTTCTGTTTTTAGCTTTCTAAGGAAGTGCCATATCGTTTTCCAAAATGGTTGTACCATTTTGCATTCCCATCAGCAGTGCATAAGAGTTCTGATCTCCCCACAGCCTCTCCAACACTTACTATTTTCTGTTTTTCTGATTTGTGTCAATAAAGCCAGGGTGAGATGGTATCTCACTGTGGTTTTTGATTTGCATTTCTCTAATGGCTAGTGATCGCGAGCCTTTCTTCACCTGTCTATTAGCCACTTGAATGCCTTCTTTGGTGAAGTGTCTGTTCATTTCCTTTGCCCATTTTTCATTATATTATTTGTCTTTTTGTTGTGGAGGTGTTGGATTTTTCTGTAGATTTTAGAGATTAGAACTTTGTTGGATTTCTAATAGCCAAAATTTTTTTTTCCCAGTCTGTAGGTTCTCTTTTTACTCTTTTGGTGAAGTCTTTTGATGAGCATAAGTGTTTAATTTTTAGAAGATCCCAGTTATCTAGCTTACCTTCTGGAGTTTGTAAGTTGTTAGTTATGGTCTGTATCCTGTTAATGCCATGTATTAGGGTCTCTAGCATTGATCCTATTTTTTCTTCTATGATCTTTATATTTTTGCTTTTATATTTAGGCCTTTGATCCATTTTGAATTAGTTTTTGTATATGATGTGAGGTATGGGTCTTTTTTCATTTTTTTGCAGATGGACATCCAGTTTTGCCAGCACCATTTGTTAAAAAGACTCTCCTTTCACCATTTGATGGACTTTGGGCCCTTGTAGAAGATCCGGTGATGGATGGATTTACATCTGGGTCCTCGATTCTGTTCCATTGGTCAATGTATCTGTCATCATACTAGTACCAGGCTGTTTTGACTACTGTAGCTGTATAGAAGGTTCTGAGGTCAGGTAGTGAAAATCCTCCTGATTTATTCTTCTTCTTCAATAATTCTTTACTTATCCAGGGCCTCCTCCCTTTCTTATACAGTTAATGATTGTTTTTTTCCATCTCTTTAAAGAATGTTGTTGGTATTTGGATTGGGATTGCTTTGTATTTGTAGATCGCTTGGGGTAGAATTGTCATTTTCACAATGTTGAGCCTGCCTATCCATGAGCATGGTATGTTTTTCCATTTATGTAGATCCCTTTGGGTTTCATGCAGTAGTGTTTTGTAGTTTTCTTTGTATAGGTCTTTTACATCCTTGATTAGATTTATTCCTAAGTTTTTTTTTTTTTTTTTTTTAGGGGCTATTATAAATGGTTTTGTTTTCCTGATTTCCTTTTCATCATTCTCTTTATGGCTGTATAGGAATCCAACAGATTTTTGTATGTTTATCTTGTATCTTGCTACTCTGCTGAATCTTTTTATTAGTTCCAGTAGTTTTCTTGTGGAGTCTTTTGGGTTTTCTGTATATAGTTTCATATCACTTCCAAATAGGAACAGTTTTACTTCTTCATTACCAATTTAGATGCCCTTTATTTCTTTTTCTTACCTTGTTGCTCTAGCTAAAACTTCCAGCACAATGTTAAATAGGAGTGGAGATAAAGGGCATCCTTGTCTTGTTGCTGTTCTCAAGGGGAATGTTTTCAGCTTCTCTCCATTAAGAATGATGTTGGCTGTTGGTTTTGTATAGATGCTCTTTATTATGTTGAGGAATTTCCCTTCTATACCCATTTTATTGAGAGTTTTTATCAGGAATGGTTGTTGGACTTTGTCAAATGTCTTCCCTGTGTCGACTGAGATGATCATTTATACTTTTATTTATGTGGTGGATTACTTATATTGATTTCCTAATATTGAACCATACTTTCACACCTGATATGAATCCTACTTGGTTGTGGTGTATTATTTTTTTGATATGATGCTGAATTCCATTGGCTAGAATTTTGTTGAGAATTTTTGCATCTATATTCTTGAGAGACATTGGTCTGTAATTTTCTTTTCTTGTGGCATCTTTGCCTGGTTTTGGTATCAGGGTTACACTGGCTTCATAGAATGAATTCAGAAATATCCCTTCCTTTTCTATGTTCTGAAATAGTTTGAGTAGTACTGCTGTAAGTTCTCCTCTGAATGTTCGGTAGAATTCTCCAGTGAACTCATTCGTGCCAGAGCTTTTTTCGGTTGGGAGTTCATTACCTTTTCAATCTCTTCTCTTGTTATAGGTCTGTTCAGATTTTCAACATCAATTTGTGATAGTATGGGTAGGTGGTGTGTTTCTAGAAATTTGTCCATTTCCTCTGGATTTTCAAATTTGTTGGAGTATAGTTTTTCGTAATACTCTGTTATGATGCTTTTTATTTCAGTTGGGTCTGTTGTAATGTCCCCCATTTCATTTCTTATTTAGGTTATTTGCATCCTCTCCTGTTTTTATTTTGTCAGTTTGGCTAGTGGTTTGTCGATTTTGTCGATCTTTTCAAAGAACCAACTTTTGGTTTTGTTGATTCTATGATTTTTCTATTCTCTATTTCATTTATTTCTGCTCTGATATTTATTATTTCTTCTAGTGGTTGTAGGCTTCTTTTGCTGTTCTCTATTTGTTCGAGTTGTATAGCTAATTTTTTGATTTTGTCCCTTTCTTCTTTTTTGATGTGTGTACCTATTGCTATAAATTGACCTCTGACCCTGCCTTTGCTGTGTCCCAAAGGTTTCGGTGTGATTTATTTTCATCTCATTTGATTCTAGGAATTTTCTGATTCCATCTTTGATTTCTTCTATTACCTAGTGGTTTTAAGAAAGGTATTATTCAGTTTCTATGTAGCTGATTTTTTTCCTTGCTCTTCCTGTTATTAATTTCTACTTTGATGGTGTTGTGATCAGAGAAGATACTTAGTATTATTTCAGTGTTTTGGAATTTGTTAAAGATTGCTTTGTGGCTTACGATGTGGTCTATTCTGGAAAATGTTCTGTGTGCATTGAAAAAGAATGTGTGCTTTGCCGCTGTTGGGTGGAGTGTTCTATATATGTCTATGAGTTCAAGTTGGCTGATTGTTGCCTTTAGATCTTCTGTATCTTTGTCAAGTTTCTTTCTAGATGTTCTGTCCTTTACTGAGAATGGTGTGTTGAAGTCTGCTACAATTATAGTGGAACTGTCAATTTCTCTTTCCAGTGCTGTTAAAGTTTGTTTTATGTATTTTGGAGCCTCATCATTGGGTGCGTAGACATTTATTATTATTATGTTTTCATGATGGATCATCTCTTTAATCATGATTTAGTGCCCTTCTTTGTCTTTTATGGTGAACTTTGTTTTAAAGTCTATTTTATCTGAGATTAGTATTTTCACTCCTGCTCATTTTTGGTACTTGTTTGCTTGATATATTTTTATATATTTTTTTCCATCCTTTGATTTTTAATAAATTTATGTCTTTATGCCTAATGTGCGTCTCTTGTAGACAGCATATTGATGGATCCTGTTTTTTTATCCATTGTGTCACTCTCTCTTTTTGGGTGCATTTAGGTCATTTACTTTCAGTGTAATTGATAGGTGTGAGTTTATTACTGTCATTTTGTAATACTTTTTTTGTGTGTTGCTGACAATTTCTTTGTTCCTCTTACTCTCCTGTGCTGAATTCCTTTTGTTTGTGTTTTTTTTTTTTTTCATTTCTTTTGTGTTTGTAGATTTTGTTTTTACTGAGGCTTTATGTTTTTCTTTATTTTGATGAGTAGGTTGTTAACTTTCTTTGGGGTTACCTTGAAATTTACCCTTATCTTCCTAGGTTTGACCAGTCTATTATTACTTGGTATCACCTTGCCTTCCTCTCCACTAGAAAGTTCTATACCCACACGGTTTATTCTCTCTTTTATTGTTCTGAGGTTGTTGTCATTTGCAAATTAATCTCTCTGGTTCCCTGTTGTAAATCTTTCGGTTTTAAATATTCCTTGAGAGTTCATTTCCTGGTTGGTATGACCTTGCGTCCTAGATTCAGACTGTCATCTGATGTTGTTTGTTCTCAAACCAAAGGACTCCCTTTAATAATTCTTGTAAGCTTGGTTTGGTTTTTACATATTCCCTTAATTTCTGTTTATCTGAAAATATCCTAATTTCACCATCATATCTGAATGAGAGTTTTGCAGGATTTATTATTCTTGGTTGGCAATTTTTTTCTTTCAAGGTTTTATGTATTGCATTCCATTGCGTTTTTGCCTGCATGGTTTCTGCTGAATAATCAGAGCTTTGTCTTATTGTTTCCCTTCTATATGTGACTTTTTTTTTTTTTTCTCAAGCTGCTCTGAGGATTCTTTGTCTTTGGTTTTAGTGAGTGTGATTATGATATGCCTTGGTGACTTTCTTTTGGGGGTCTGTTATATATGGGGTTCGTTAAGCTTCTTGGATGGTCAGCTTTTCATCTTTCATGATATTAGGGAAATTTTCTGGCAGCAATTCTTCAATGATCCTCTCTGTATTTTTCATTTTTTCCCCCTGTTCTGGAATTCTGGTCACTCACAAATTTTTGCTTTTGATTGTATCCCACATAATTCTCAGCATTTCTTCATTTCTCTTTGTTCTTTTTTCTAATTTTTCCTCAAAGTTGTATCCTACCCAAGTGTTTGTCTTCAGTTTCGCTGATCCTGTCTTCCATTGTTTCAAACCTGCTCCTTAGCCCTTCCATGACTCTATCCATTTATGAAATCTTGTTGTTTTTATCTTTTGGATTTCTAATTGTTATTTTTGTATGATTCTAGTTGTGGATTTATTTTGACATTTTGTTCCTATATTATTTTCTTGAATTCATCCATTGCTTTTTCTATTTTTCCTGACTTTATTGGTGTTTTCCATGGTTTTGTATATTTTTTCTTTATTTTTGTCTGCATTTTCCATTATCTCTTGGAGAACCCTGAATATTAGGGTTTTCAATTCCTTACCAGGTGGTTCCAGTGGCTTTTCTTCTACTGGAAGGTCATTTCATGTTTTATTTTGGTCACTTTCTGGAGCTATCCTTTTTTTAAAAAATATGTTTTGATATTGTCTGCTGCCTTCAGAACATTCAGGAATTATTTTCTTCATTTATTGATTTTAGATTTGTTTGTTTCATCCTGCTTTTTTGTTTTATTTGGTTATGTTTGGTCAGGTGAACTAGGTGTGCTTTTTGCTTGCTCATCTGTGGGCATGACACTTATCACCACCTTGACCAGGAGGATAGGGCCAGTTGCTCAGCTATGGTGCAGCAGGGCAGGTGCAGCTGAAGGGGAGGGGCTGGGATGGGTAGTTTGTGGCATGTACTGGAGCTCACAAGGTGAGCCAGGGGTCAGTGCAGGTCAGGGTCTGTTAGGTCAAGCCTGTGCTGCTTGGGAGTGCAATGTTCAGCATATGGTGCAGATAGACAGGAAAGAGGAGGAGCAGGAGGTTGTGATGTGTGGATCTTGGTTGGGTATGGGAAAGAAGAGAGAGAAACGGGAAGCAAAACAAAAAAAGAAGTGCTAACAGAGCCTGATATTGGAGTGGAGAGATAAGAAAGCGAGAAATGAAGAAAAACAAAAAGGAAAAAAGAAAATAAATAAAAGAAAATAAAAATAAATGCGCTCAGGGATCCCGCCAGTGCAGCTGTGCAGACCGAGGAAGCGGCTCCCAAGCTGCTCAGGACAGGCAGGCTAGAAGAGATGGAGATGATACACCACACCAGGTATTCAGGAGACAGGAAAAGAAAATAAGTAGAAAGAGATAAGAAACTGAGAAATTAAGAAGAATAAAAAAAGGGAAATAGAGAAAACAGACAAAGAAAAACAAAAGCCCTCAGAGATTCCCACCAGCCTGGTTGTGTGGAACGGGGAAGCAGTTCCCCAGCCAAGCAGTTCCTCACAGCCTGTCAAGAAGAAGCAAAGGTGGCACACGGAATCAGGTGTTCAAGAGAAAGAAGGAGGAGGAGGTGAGAGGCAGGGAAGAAACTAAAAGAGGCTGAAAAAAGCAACACCAGCAATAAAGAAATGGCAGTGAAGAAGCCGGCCAGTGTGGGCGGGGCAGATCCGTATGGCAGGGAACCTGCGCCTCCCATGTTGCGGTCTTGGCTGTTGGGAAGTGGTAGATTGGCCTGCCGGGAAGTCATGGATTGGCCAGCCTGGAAGTGGCAAAGGCCAAGCAGGAGGAGGCAGGGTGGGGGGTGGGAAAGCGTGTCTCACTGGTTACCGGGTGCTCTGTCTCCTGCTGGGAGCTCTGTGAATCTGCTTTTCCGTACTCCCTGTCCACCAGTCTCCAACAGGGGTCCAAGATGGTGGATTTGTGCTATGTTAGCTGATAAGAGACCTCTGCTCATAACTCTCCTTGCTCTCTGTTCTCTGTCAGTTTCTTATTCCATTCGGCGCTTGCTTGAATTCTTTATCTCTTCATTTGACACTTAAGGTTCCAGGATTGACGTTTTTCTCTGTTTTACTTAGTTCTTCGGGTCTTTGCTGTGGAAGGATGGCATGGTGCTTCCATCTATAGTGCCATGTTGGCTCCTCCTCCTTGGTTCAGCTCCTGTAAACAGACTATAAGGGGCTTAAGAAAAGCATACACAGTGCACTTGTTCTCTCCTCACTATTTCCGTAGTTATCTCCAGTATCAATAACACCTCATCAGTTACCCTATAGCTTCACTCTTGGGTGCTTGGGAATCCTGGCTAGGTGTAAACCTGAAGCAAAACATTCTAGGGATGGCTGGCCTGCCTCACACCCTGGCTACAGATTAATTACATTTTTTGGAATGACTTCTTGGCTGTATTTGCCGGTGAGGCTTTCCCTCCACTCTGTTCCCAGAGGCTCCCCTGGGCCATCTTGCTAAGAAGGCTGCCCTGACCCATATACCCACAAACTAGATGCCTTGCCAACTTGGCAGCCCAGAAATCATCCAGGCAGAAGGGTGGCAGCAAGACAGGTCCCTGGGGCTGCAGGAATGAACAGCAGATTGCTTCCCTGCTGGTGATTACAAGGATGAAGCTTGCTTAGAAAGGCAGGAATCCCAGAGTTATGGAAGGAGGAGAGCTCAGAAACCATATAAATGTCTTAGAGTCAGCTTCAGAAATCAGATGGGATGGGGGCGGGCGCCCTACTTGTTTCTGGGCTTCTTTTCATACTGTTGGATTGCGACCAGCTTTAAAGCAGGAGAATTAATTCCCTAAAACAAGTAGAAGTAACACCTTTCTAGTCATACTTGTCTATGTTCCCACAGCTGTTTTTGTAAGATTTAGCTCTTAGCCTAGTATGTTTTTGTTAGTTGTATTCATGGGCTTGTCTATCTCTGCTACCAAATCTTGAGCTCTTTGAAGACAGAATCTATGAATGTATTGATCAACTCTAGACCCCACACTTCTAGAACAGACTCTGGCACATGAGAGATGTTCATTAAATACTTATTAGATTAAAGTATTATGTAATTGGTAATTCAAAGGCAGGCAGCTGTCTGCTGGATTATAAATAACATTTTGTTGTGGAGTAAATATTAATGTGAGGAAATTGAATTGCACTCTATTAAGTGATGAAGCAGCCATGTATAATAACTAATAACCTAAAGAATGTCACTCCTACAATGTGGGAAACCTTCCAACTCTTTGTAGGATTAATGTGTTTTAGTACAAGGGCAATTAAATTGCTTAAATTACAATATTGACAACTTAGAAATTCTCAAGAAAAGAGGATAAAGGACTATAAGTCATCATCATTTTTGCTATAGATTCTCAGTCTTATTGGACTTTTAAAACTGAAAGAGGACTTTGAAATCATGGTCCAAACTGGGGCCCAGAAGTGTGACCTGCACAAGAACACACAGTTTTCTGCCAAGGAGAGAGGAGAGTGTATCGAGGTTTTGTAGTACAGGGTAGGAGGTCCCTGGGGCAAGGCTGATAGGTGGGATATGTAAGCAGAGTGGCAGAGGCAGTGTGACTATAGAAATGATCCTAATCATAATTATTTAGAGAGACAAAGATCAGAACTACTAAAATAGCACCAAATATCAGATCAGATCCAAGGGATCAACACAGCTATAAAATAAATCAAAAGGCTGGAAACCAGGAGAATAGGAGATAATAAATCATGTAATTAAGAGCACAGATTTTAGCATCATACATGCCTCATTTTGAATCCCAAAGCTGCATTCTAGCTACATTATCTCTGGCAAGATGCTTATTCTCCTCCAAAGCCTTCCTTTCCTGATCCATATAATAGTACTAATATTAGTACTTATCTGAAGTTGTAGCTTTGATTATTAGCATAGTAACTTTGTAAATCACACACTAAAGTTTTTAGGACACAATAATAAGACAGACAAGGTCCCTGCCGTTAAGATGCCTACATTTTAGTAGGGTAAAACACAAGTAAACAAGGAAAGAAAGAGACAAAAAATTTAATTAAGCACCATTATGTGATATAATATATGTATTTTATAAACTATTACTTGAGAGAAAGTTACCGTTTTAAGAGGCTAGTCATATAGTTGGTTTTTTGAGGAACTGAGCTATAACTTGACTGTAGGTTAATGACAAGGAGCCAACATAGAAAATTATTTGGGTAAAGTGTTCCCCGAAGCATAAAAATGAATGTAAAGGGCCCATAGCAGGATAGAGCTTGGTTTATTTCAAGATTGGAAAGGAAACCAGCAAACATAAAGATGATAAACAAAGGAAACTTGGTGTAAGGTGAGGTTGAAGACATCAGTAGAGATAAGCAGAGGCCTAAGTGCAGTGGAAAGACTTTAAAAGATTTTGATGAATCAAGGGACTGACATTCATTTTAGAAGATTGATATTTTTAAAAAGTTATCCTGGCTGCTGTGAAAAATGGACTGTTGGGGCAAAAGAAAAATCAGCAGAGAGCTAGATTACTCTATTGCATTGTTTCAAGTTAAGAGGTGAAAGTGATTTCAACTAGGGGGTGACAACGGAGCTGCTGGGAGGAAGACTGAGGTCACATGTATTTCAGAGGTAAATCCAACAGGACATGTCAATGGACTATATATGGGTGATGCTGAAAAAAGCAGAATCAAAGATGACTCCGAGTATCAGGCGTATTAGGGACAAAAGGAAGGCTGTCTACAGAGGTTGAAAAGACTCGATGACTAATATGTTTAGTAAAGAAAACAGAATTAAGAGTTCTCTGTTGGATATATAAGATACTTTTGTTTATTGTAGTAGTTATTTTATTTGGTGGGGGGTATTTGTTTGTTTTTGTTTTTTTTATGTGATACTTAGATATCCAAGAGAGACTGTCAGGTAGTCAGCTGCATCTTGGAGTGTGGAGCTTGAAAGAGAGAACAGTGCTAGAGACACATACTTGGTAATCTTTAGCCTATCGACATTATTCAAAATCATGAGAGTGGATGAGATCACCCAGGGACTGAGTGTAAATAGTGAAGAAAATGCCCAAGCAGTCCTGGCACATTCTGTCATTAAGACTGAGAATCACTGGTCGGTAAGGGAGGAGGGAACCAAGGTTATTCCCTCCATATAAGGAACATTACCAGTAGGTGGTAGGGATCAAAGTCAAACTGTAGTAGAATGAACACAGAATAGGAAATGCAAATGTCAATATTAGACTAAGCTTTTAAGGATGTGATGATAAAATAAAACAGGGAAACAGAAAAACAAATTATTTGAGAAGAAAAATTAAGAAAAAAAAGTTTTTTGAATGGATTTTTTCTTTAACAAGAGGTACTTGGCTGAATTTACAATTTCAGGAAAGTTTGCTAAAAATATTAGAGAAAAATATTGAAAATGGTACATTTTAAATACTTTAAAAGTTAAGCTCTGAAAAAATAAATACATATGGCTTCAATTCTAAAAGATGGTATCCTCTAGGGGAAATTATCCCATACATTCCACTAAAGGAAAAACTAATCAAAGAATGATAACTGATGTATAAAATATGTATAGAAAACACTATATTAAGAACCTCATTCATCAAACTATTCATAAAATGTCTTTTGATCATATGGCTTTGTTTTATTACTGTGATTTGGATAAGATGAGGGTTTCTGGGTGTATCAAAACAAAAGCTCTGCACGGAGGATTGGCAAAACAAGAGCAGAGAAAACCAAGGACATGAAATACAAATGTTATTCTCTTGCTAGAGTCAAGCAGACCCAAGATAACTCTTTTCAAGTACAAAATGTCACAATAATCTAGAAATAGCAATGAAGATAAGAATCTGTTGCATACTCAAGAAAGACATATTACTAAATTCAGGAAGTCAACGGGAAAGTGGCAGTAATGAAAGGAATTTTCTGTAGCTGTTCCCTTATACAAATAATCCATCAGTACAAAAGATATATATGCATATACATATATATCGATAGAGAAAAAGCTAAAAGTGTTTTCCCTGAGGAAAAGCAGCAGCAAAGTCTCTTTATTCTCAGGAAGGCAAAAAGAAAAGCAGCAGAATGAGCTTCAAGATTCACATTATGGAGTTTCCTTTTACTAAGCCAGGAAGAAAATGCTCTGGAATATGGAACTAGAACTTAAGAAAGCCCTTGACCTCAATGATCCCTGTTCTGTGAGGTCTCTTGATATAGGATAATCAGACTTTGGCCTATACCAATTCAATCATCAAAATGTAATTGAGCTCTAAATGTTCAATGTTGGAGTAGGGGGTGAGGGAAGCTGGCATAACAAGTTGCGTGTTCCTCAGTTATGCCATCACCATTTCTAGTCCTGTTTCCCTCACTTTGAAGTCCTGGTGTGCAGTGGTCAGCTGCTCTGTGGGAGAAAGATGTGGCAGCCTGTTACTATAAAGATTTATACCCTTGGAAACCATATGAGTCAGTTCTACTCTGTCCTATAGGGTCACTATGAGTTGGGATCACCTTGATGGCAAAGAATTTATTTCCCCACTATCAAATGGGGAGGTAGACTTCTCTGATTTCTAATGTCCTCACATACTCTCACTTGCTGTGATAAAGGGAAGCCATTTCATTTATGATTAAGAAAAGCATCCCTATTATTTAAAAATATATATATACTTTTTTTGTGATTACAGTTTTAAAGTGATACATGACTTTCTGTCCTAGCAAGATATTAGACTAAGAGATTCTAAAAATTCCCTTGATACAAACAGGTAAAAATGCTACCTAAAAATTATTTTACATACATAGTTGGCTTTAAAACAAAGGAAGTTAATCAGGTTCCAGAAAGGAAGAAGAAATTGAAAACCAGACCAGTAAGCTCTGAAGCTGTCATGTACTGAACCTTGGATGTTGGGGCTTTTGTTCTCAGTACCCAGGAGACAGGGTTTTTAAGCTCATGGTGGGGCAGACATTAGACTAAGGCCCAGACTAAAATGCTTTCATAAGATCAAAATTCTGGAATGTCTGAACCATTAATGAAGTATACTAGAAAAATCAGCCCTGGTGTGCAGTGGTTAATTGCAGCCACTCCACAGGAGAAAGATGTAGTCTGCTTCCATAAAGACTACAGCTTGGGAAACCCTAAGGGGCAGTTCTACTCTATCTTACAGGGTCGCTATGAGTTGGAATCAACTTGACAGTAGTGGGCTTGGGTATTGGTGGGTACTGGAAAAACAAAACCCATGATGAGTCAACAAGGAAGATTTCATTCTCTGCCCAAGACCTGGGTAGACAAAGAATTCTGTGAAGAATTTGAAATCTGGAGTGTGCACTTCACACAATTTTGGCATTTGAAATTAATCTAAGTTCTGGTCTAGGAAAAGCAAGTGTAAAATATCTGATGTGGAAACAAACAAGTTCAAGGGGCATACCGGTTAGTATAACTGGAGCATAATAAAAGAGGATAGTAGTGCAGTAAGATGCAATTGTTTGGTATATTTTTTAAATTTTATTATAAAGTGTGTTTCTTAAGGAAATCATGTAGTTGGATATTGCTTTTTCCAACCTGACAATCTTTTAATTTTATAGTGTTAAGAACATTTATATTTAATATAATTATCAGTATGGTTAATATTAAATTGACCACCTTGCTATTCATTTTCTATTTGTTTCATCTGTTCTTTGTTTCTTTTTCCCTATTTTTCTTCCAAGTATTTTCTTTTGATACTATTGTATCTCAACAATTGGCTTATTTGATCTTTTTCTTCTTGTCCTTCTCTCTCTCTCAGACTGTTGTAAACCAAAAAACCAAACCCATTATCATCAAGTCAATTCTGACTCTAGGTTTGTGATATATACATTTTTTATCTGATCTGTAAAAATGTCATGGGGGTGGCGTCTGACTTCTTCTAACTTCACAAGGGAGAAGGAGAATCAAGATCAATAGCCCAAGGCTGATTTCAATGAGGCAGGGGTCAGACATGCCTTCTCTGTCTGCCATCTTTACCAATTCCGATACCAACCATTCCTCCCATGGCACTCTCTACTTCTTTGCTGAGCTTTGTAATTCATTACAATGGCTACACAGAAATCACAGACCATACTCACAGTTATGAGGTTTATTAGGGAAGTAACAGGTTACTATTCATGTTCAGGAACATTCAGGAGACAGTTACCTGATCAAGACAACCTCTTCTAATTGTGCCAGTAGGCACACCTCTCCCTGGCCCCTCAGCCTCTGCCTTGCTCTGGCAAGTATTACAAAGCTCTTTTAGCTCTGCCAATAAGGGCCTCAAGGCACTCCACTCTGCCAGTAAGCCTTGGCCCAAAGACTTTCAGCCCAAGCTCCCTGGGTCTGCAAACCTAGTCCCACCAAGTACCTGGAGGCACCCTACTATGCCAGCAAGCTCTTGCCCGAAGGCACTCAGGGTTCTTGCTCCATGGGCCATACCATCTCCTGATAATCTCCTGGTTCTGCTGCCATCATTTCTCTGCCACTGCTTCTTGGTTTTACAACTCTCTCTCTCTCTCTCTCTCTTTCTCTCTCTCTCTCGGTATCCTGAATCTAGGAGTTTCTCAGCACAGAGATCTCAGGTCCAAAAGACACACTCCATTCCTGACTCTTCTTTTTTGGTGGTGGTGAGATCCTTCCCTCCCATCTCTGGGGTGGCTCATTTTAAGCCTTGCAGGATGGCAAAACTGACCAATCCCTTCATTAGAGTTCTATAAACCTTATTTGCATGGTCCCACCCCCATACGGGAGTCATGAACTTCATTTGTATTATTAGCAAGCTATTCAATCCCCTTGGTGGGCTACAGTTACCTTATTTGTATAGTCCCCCCAATCACTTGGGTGGGAGTTACAAGACCATGGTGAGAAAGGCCACATAATAGTGATCATTCGCACCACGTGATCACCCTCTACCTTCAAATATTCCTTTGTCTACTGTGACAAGTCTACTGATAAAACTATTTAAGGAATTCTTCAACTCTGATATGGTATTTCCCACCTCCCTTATATTTTCTACTTGACTCATTTTATAGTTTTCATATCTAAGCTAAAATTTACCATGTGTTCATGCATGTTGTGAAGCTTTTTCAATATATTCTTTAGCATATTAATCATAATTATTTTAAAGTACCCATCTTATAGTTTCAAGAGCTGAACTTTCTCTATCTTTTGCTTTGTTGACTATTTTATCTTTTCATAGAGTTGTTATATTTTGTGAATGTCTTATAATTTTTGAGTGAATTCTGGACAGCAGATATAATAGAACAGTGAAGACTAAGGTTAAATGATATTTATGACCAGAAACAAGCACACTTCTTCCTCTGTCAAATCATTAGTGCACAACATTAAATCAATCTTGTTAATCGGTTTGTATTTGATGGTTTATGTAGTTACCTTATTGCACCACAGACATCAAATTCCTCCAGTGGAGAAATACTGCTATCTTGTACTTAATCTGAGAAATGGGGTGGCAGGATATATTTATTTCTAAGTATCTTTGCTCCAACTTCATCTTTAAGTAGTCCACGCATACTTGTGACCCAGGATACAGAGGAGTCTCTCCATGGTCTTAACCTTCTCCTAACAGGATTTCACTCTTGTTTGTTACTTAGTGCAAGGCTCTGGTGGGCCAGGGGAGATTTTTTGTTCTCTTACTCCAGCCTCAGTCTTATGCAGGCCAATATAACTGAGTCTCAGAGAGAGATCTTTTTTGTTGTTGTTGTTTATTTGGTTTCTTGTCTTTTGTTTGTTTGTTTTTTAAGCATTTCTGTCTCTCCCCCATTGGTAGACAACATTTAACTATTACTGAGTGCATAGACTAGAGTGCAGGTGGGCTTCCTGCATGGCAGTCAAACTCTGCTTTGCATTAGTCTGGGGTCTTAAGCATGAGCAACTTTCCTGCTCCTCTTACAGAAGTAGAATGTTCTTGCTTTGTATCAGTGCAGGATCCTGGACTTTAGCATCTTTGCTGCCCTTGGCAGTGGAAAATGCTTTGCCTAGTCTCAGTACAGAGTGGAACTTGGTGGTGGGTTTCTTACACGTTTCCTAGAGTCAGATAAGCTTCATGATAGAAGGTGAAGTCAGATTTCCTCCCAGTTCCCAGCAGCTGATGTTTTTCCCTCATATCAGAGAAAAATCTGTGATGTGACATGAGGTTTTGTGACTAGTCCTCAGCCAGTCAACACCCTGTGCATTTGCAGCACAGAACACAAATAGGCCTCTCCAGGTACTTCTGCATCACCTTCAGACCTAGGCAGACCCAGCATGTCTCCATTTCTGTCCCTCAATCTTTGCCATAAATACCCAGTAGAGGTCTGTGGAAGACAAGTGGTGAGAAGTTATAGACTCTCCCCATGTGCCGAGTACTCAGGGATTCTAAACTGTTCCATAGCCCATGTGCAGCTTAATCAATTTTTTTTTTTTTTTTAATTTCGGTTGTTTCCTTCTTACCCACTATTATGGCTGCCATGTATCTTCTCATGCTCTGCCAAAAGTGACACAGTTCATGTGGTCTGTCTCTCCTAGTGTAGCTTACCACACTCTGAAATTCAGTTTGCCTGGTTACTTTTGAACTTTAGCTCTCTGATGAAGCAAAAGTACTATTTATTTATTTATTTATTTTTTGTTGTTGTTGTTCTGACTTTTTCTTATTGTTAAATCAGGAATGACATCCTCTTTCTTGTAACTTTTTACTTCTTAATCAGAAGCAGAACTGATCCTTGGCAAGTACTAATTTTCTCCTCTATTCTCAATCACAAATTGAAGGCAAGACTAGTATCAGTGGTATGTGCCAAGATGGAAGTAATTAAGCAAAAACCTGGGGGAAAGCAATAGGGAGTGGGGAATGGATCTTGAGAGAGCAGCAAATAATAGTTAAGACAAAAGAGTATATTCAGGCACTGATATAGAAATGATATAAGAGGAAGTGCTAAACAGGAATGGCATAAACCTAAGAATCAAAGTCTATGAGCAACTACCAGGACTCAGAAGTAAGTAAATAGAGGCCCAAGTGCTGAGTTGGTCAAATTTTCTACCCAGAAAAATTTTTGTGGTGCACTGTAATTACTACGGGGGTTGACTGGGAAGACCTGTGCCTTACTCCTTTACCAGTTATGGGCCCATATAGACACAGAAGAATAGAAAAGGAATTACCACTTACTAAGTAGTTATTAGAGGAGCCTTGGTGGCCTAATGGTGAAGTGTTCGGCTGCTAAGTGAAATGCTGAACTCCCCAGCTGCTCCACAGAAGAACGATGTGGCAGTCTGGTCCTGCAAAGATTACAGCCTTGGAAACCCCATGGGGCACTTCTACTCTGTCCTATATAGGTTAGCTATGAATCGGAATGGACTTGACAGCAATGGTTTAAGGAGTTGTTATTCTCTAGGAACTGTGCTAAACATTTTTTGCATAGATATCTCGTATGATCTTCAGAGCAGCCTTGTGCTGTAGATATTTATTTTCCTCCGCTTGTAGATGAGGTATGCCATTAGTATTCTCCCACATCCTTTTCTGTGACACTGTTCGTCTTTACTAGGCTTTGAGAGTTCCTAACACAATCTTACCTCCAAGACTTTTTTCACTTCTTTCCATACTCAAGTCAGTTTTATATTATAATATCTAATATATATTGATCTCTTACCACATGCACGTCATTACACTTATTGAGAAATAAGTGTATGCCAAGCACTTGGCCGTGTAATATCCTATATAATCTTTTTAATAATCCTGAAATATGTAGTTACGAATATTAATACAATTTTTAAGTGATATTTAGATAATGTCATGCCTGTGATATAGCTCATAATGACACTCCTAAGACTTAAAACCTAGTCTATTTTGCACCAATATCTATGCATTTTATCTCTATTCTGTAGTGTCTCTTTTGGTAGGCCATGCAACCTGATTTCACGCATTTAGAATTGTTCTTCTGGGAAATTTCCTTGCTGGAACATTTAAGTAAATTATCTCTAATTTATGTCATTTTTCCCTTTGAGTGCCTTCCTCAAATGGAGAGTATAAAAAACATACTTCTTTTTCCTCTCTTAAAATTTTTTTCCAGGTTTGAAAAAATAGTTCAACTGGTTGACTAGAACCATCTAATAAAATGGGGCCTCATTTAATTGAATGGCTATGAGTCTGAATTGACTAGACAGCAGTGAGTATTTTGTTTGTTTGTTTGTTATTTTACTTGTCTTCTCATCTCTAGCATTATCCATTTGCCACTGTTGTTCAAAAACTTATAGGTATCAGAGTGCACTATGAGTCAGAAAAACAATGATTTAGATTCTCACTGTTTAATAAAGTAGCAGCTAACCATGTGGCTACTGAGCACTTGAAATACTGATAGTGCAATTCAGGAACAGAATATTTAATCTTAATTTTAATTCTAAAACTGATATGCACTTCTGTTATTGGAAAACTTAAGTATGTTTGGACCAACGTAGGTAGTGAATACATATTTTCAAATATAAAATGTATGAAATCTAAATACACATCAAGTATTTTGATACTGTCCTGTGTTTCAGGTCTTCAAAATACACTCTATAATTACTGATTAGGTTCATCTTAATTTTATATGAAAAAAGTCACATGCAGAGTGTGACACCAAAAATTAATAAATTTGATACTTCAGAGAAATGTTTATTTTATTTCTGATAATATGTTTTATAACCCAGACACACACTAATTACCACAATGAAATTTTGTACCACATCTTTTTGTAGATCAGTGTGTCTCAACTGTTAGTAGTCCATGACAATCCAGCCAAGAATAACTTTATTTTTCATTGTTTTATCATAAAAAATAATAGTGTATGTGTGTGTGTGCACATGTTTACATGTGCCTGTGTGCGTGTGTGTTAACAATTAGGATTCAATAAGAAAAAAGAGAAACAATGCCAATTATTTTAACAGGTATAATCTAATATAAATAATAGGTTAAATAGAAATTAGAGAATTAAAACGTGAAAAAGGACACTGAAAGAATGCAGGAATAAGAACTGGAGGAAGTAGTACCATCCCTAGAACTGTGGAAAGATTAAGGGAGTGGTTAAATATATTAGAATCTAGTATCTGGGGAGAGATTTAACAGACCTGGACTCAGACCTCTGAGGAGGAGACAGTGTCCAATTGGTATTGATACCTCAGAAGTTTGGAGCACAGGCCTCAAGGAACAAGGATTCAAACCTCTGAGTAGGAGACACCAGTTGGCTGGTATTGATACCTCAGGTGCTTAGTAGTGCTCTGCAGAATTAAATCTCAGATTTCTGAGGGGCAGGGGATGCTCTATAATTTGTGTTAAAACCCTATGATTGGGAATAATGGCACTGATTTTGAGAGTGCTGACTTATAAAAACAAAAAGCTGGAGGATTTAGGACAAAGAGCAGTTGCTGAAATAAACAACAAGGAGTAAGACACTTGTTCTTCTAGGCTGTTTGGCAGTATCTGTCAGGGTTCCAGCTAGCAAAGGGGAAATGTAGCTTACTGTCATGGATTGAGTTATGTCCCCCAAAAAATATCTGTCAGCTTGGCTGGGTCATGATTCCCAGTGTTGTATGATTGTGTAATCTGATGTGATCTCCTTATGTGTTGTAAATTCTATCACTGTGATGAGGTTATACTGATGAGGTTGACAAGATTAGTGTCTTAATGCAATCTCTTTTGAGATATAAAAGAGAGAAGCGAGCAGAGACACATGGGAACCTCACACCACCAAGAAATCAGTGCCAGGGAGCAGAGCACGTCCTTTGCTGTGAGCAGAGCACGTTCCTGTGCTGAGATGCTCCCAGACCAAAGGAAGACTGATGCTTCACAACGACCTTCCTCCAGAGCCGACAGAGAGAGAAAGCTTTCTCCTGGAGCTGATGCCCTGAATTTGGACTTGTAGCCTACTGGACTGTGAGAGAATAAATCTCTCTTTGTTGAAGTCATCCACTTGTGGTATTTCTGTTGGAGTTGCACTAGATGACTGAGACACTTACAGAGTCCCAGCCCCAATATCACAAAGTGGAGTGTAGTAGGATGTCTCTGAGGCTGAGAGACAATAGTTTAATAACTGGCACAGTCCATCCCTTGGCTATTCAGCATCATCAGACATACACCCTTATACACATGGTTAAATTTCATAGAACAACAATAGTAAGTTTATGCTTTTTCCTAAAAAAGAAAAATACAGCCTTTTTCTTTTTTGTTTCAACAAACAAAATGCTGTCACTCTTTCCCCAGAAAGAAAAAACTGAAGTTCCAAAAGTCATTATATTCATTTCTGATGACTATCCACACTATCCCTCTCTGACATACGTTATAAAATCTTCAAATTCTGTCACAGTCCCATCTGAATATTCTGTATTCTAAAGACTAAATTGTAAAATTAAATTTGATGAATAATTCTTACATGAAATGAGAAGAAACCAGGAGATATTAAAATACGTTAATATAGGTGTGTGTGTGTATACACATAGACATATAATACATAAAAATACCCACAGAAAAGACATAAAAAATATGCATAGTTGCTACAGATCTCATTTATAAAATAGATTTTGAGGCCATTATTTTTATTTATTATTATTATACTTCACATAATAAGTTTTGTTTGCCTTCAGCCAACACCTCTGCTGGCCTATTTTTTACATAGTATAATAACCCAAACCTTCATTCTTAGAGGGTTTGAATTGTAAGTGATTTTATCTTTCTTTGGTTAGCGTCATTTTCCATTAATTTTTACTATTGGACATGGAAATGCTAAAAATCTACCCAGAGAATGCCCTGGATTTCATACATACTCCTCCTGCCCTATTGTGTACCAACAACTCAATTACACCTTCACAATCAGGCTCAATCACTTCAGTATAATAACTCTCTTCCTTATACAAATGGTCAATTGCATAAGGCATCCAAAATATCCTTCAACTAATCTTTTAATTCAGTGTAATATTTCTATATACCCTGCTGGAAGCCATCATTGTACCGTGGAAAATACCTAAAACTTGGAAGATTTCAAAATTATGGAAACATGAAACAAAACTTCAGTGGTTCATAAGGTATAACCATGAATGGAACCATTCCCACTTCCAATCTTGTTTCTAACAACTATGAAGAATGCATAGGGGAGAAATGCTTGTCAGTAATTCAAAGCTTATACTTCCTTTGTAAAACAGGACTGCAATTCTTCTGGGTGTTTTCTCTCAGCTGGTGCCATAACTGAGCTTTAATGGTCAATCCATTATTTTATAGGCCAGTTGCTTTTTGGTGATGAAGTACATATCAAGACTTCCAAATTCTATAGAATTAGCACATTGCTGCATCATTTTTGCTGTGAAATGAAATCTGTGATCAGAAGCAATGTTGGATTGAATAATAATACGAAAATAAAAGAAGCTTTCACCATTCCATGGGTGGTGATGCAGACAGATGCATTGAAGGCAGAGAAAGCACATGCATAACCAGAACATGCATTTATTCTGTTGAGAAATAATTGCTGTACACTTTATGATGATAGAGTCCAATGTAATCAATCTACCAGATGGCTGACTGGTCCCTTCTTCTGGGGAATTGAGTCCTATCAGAACTTCATAATTGGTCTCTGATATTGGTAAGTTTGGCTCTCAGCAGTGATGGTAGCTAGGTCAGTCTTGGTCAGGGGGAAAGCCATACTGAAGTATAAATGCTTTGGGGAGAGACTGAAAAGTAGATGCTTTACCTCAAGGCACTGAGACTTGAAGGCAAAGTACATTTACCTATCAACCTTGAGAACCAAGCTATACTAAATGGAATCATTGGGAATGTGCTCCACTCCAAGAGGCCTTTGCCCGAACTGTTATTTCTATCTTGGTAATCTCTCCCGTATTCTCCCTCCCTCTTCAAGCTCCAGTTCAGACACTGCTACCTCTCTGAAGTCTTCCCTGCCTACCAGCGGAGCTGATCACTTCCTCCTTTTTACTGTCTTTTACTTATCTCTATTTTATTCTCTGTTATAATTGCAGGTTCACATATCTGTCTTCCCTTCTAGACTGTGGAATCTTTTAAGTGAAGGAACAATATTTGCATGTTTTTGAGGGCTATGGGCAAGGATCATAGTAGCCACTGAAGGAATACTTGCTGAATTTTGAGTGGGGATTTTGAGTTGAGAAATTAACAAACACAGACCCTTGATTTCTGGTGGATCATGTGCCTGACTAAGACTTCTATTCTATGCCGAGTATAGACTAATATTGTTCTATTAGGTATGCTTGAAATGGATAGTGTCTTTGTAGACTAAAATTGTTACTCATATATGTTGACTTTAGGGTAAGACACATAGCTGCCAGAGAAGGTTTATTTTGGTAGGTAGGGACCCAATTCTAGAAAGAGTTGAGTAATAGGTTAGTAAGACAGGGACTTGAGGCAATGAAGCATATCAGGAAAGAAGGAACACAGTTATGAGTGGACATAAGTGGTCATGGAAGATCAAGGATCTATGAGGATTTAGAACTGTCTTGCAGTGCTGGCATAGTGCTGTACCAGTTCTTCCTAATGAGATCAATATATGTCCTCAAAACTGCGATAAGACTGAGCTTGGGATGGAAGTCAAGCTATCTTCAAGATGTGGCGGAAAGGCAAACAGAGGCTGGGAAAACAAGCCAATGCTTACCTACTTAGTGTATATTTAAGTGTACAGTAAAAACACTTTGCTTTTCTTTAGTTCTCCCAATATCTATTCACTTATCATGTGGTTGATAAATTAATTTCTTCATTTATTTGCTATCCTGAACATCAATTTCATGGAATTTTTTTCAATATATTTTATTATGCACATCATCAAAGGTGCCAGAGTAGGTGACACTTAAATCCTCATTTTTTTTTTCTAATCTAACACCTAACTTTAAAATCTTTTCATTTTTCACACTGAACTAGTAGCATCCCCAACTTATTTCACCATTTTTTCAATTTGCGCATTCTCCTTTGGCCAGATGTTGGCATATAGGAGATGGAAGATTTTACTTATTTTTTCCTTAAAGAAAAGTTATTTATCCCCATCAGACTCTAGCAAAAAAATCAATTTTCTTTTTTTATTCTTCTCTGATTTGATGCAGACAGGTAATATGAAAACATAATTTTCCTCTTTGGTGTCTTCAAGATATCAGGTGTTCTTCAACTTATAAACAGTTAAAGAAAAAAAAACCTAACTTTTCTAATCTGTTTTCAGGTAGATTGCATCTGGGAAAATTTTTCTTCACTTTCCACCATAGCAATCGATATGGGCCCCATTAGCACACTCTCATAATAAATTAAAAGGTATTTTAAAAAAAAGCGTTGTGGAAACAATTAGAGAAATCACCTGAGACTTTGTTCTCACCAAAATACAACTGTACATCATAAGTTTTATGAGAAATATGAATGGTTTATTATGTTTAATCAGTAAGACTGTGACTTTGCCAGACACTCTCAGCTTGAGATATTTAGTATGTTCTGCTCAGTGTGTCTCATTCATTTTCTAAATCAGGCCTAGCAGAAATGGGTAAACTACTGTAAAAGTGATTCTCAATCCTGGCTGCACAAATCAGTAGAATGATTTTTTTAAAATACTGATGTCCAGATCACAGACACAGAGATTATGATTTAATAGATAAGGAACCCTGGGCATCAGCATTTTAATGGGTTGATAATCACTGTACTCATGTGCATAATGAGTGGGTATAGAATTAGCAGTATTTACCTAACTACAGATGTACCACAAATGAATTCTAGGAACACAAATGCCCACTGACTTAAAGCATTCTCCTAACCTGTTCTCTGTACAGCTAGACTTCTTTCCTTCAGTCCTCTTTTCATATTAAGAATGAAATTCTGCCCTATTGTGTAGGATATTGGCTAGGATACTAGCAGCTTGCCTATCTCTTCTTAGCCTCTTTTCCCATGGAAAACCAAATGAAATTTGCTGCCATCAAGTCAATTTCAGCTCACTATGACCTACTTTTCACTATCATTGTGAAAGGAATGCCAAGCAGATGTTGTTGTCAGGTGCTATCAACCTGGTCCGACTCATAGCCACCCCTATGTACAACAGAATAAAACACTGCCTGGTCCTGCGCCATCCTCACAATCGGTGCTATGTTTGAACACATTATCGCAGTGACTGTGTCAATGCATCTTGTCAAGGGTCTTCCTCTTTTTCACTAACATGCTACTTTACCAAGTATGATGTCCTTCTCCTGCTAACATATCCAAAGTACGTGAGAAAAAATCTTGCCATCTTCCCTTCTAAGTAGTATTCTAGCTGTACTTCTTCCAAGACAGATTTGTTTGTTTTTCTGGCAGTCAATGTTATATTCAAGATTCTTTGCCAACACCATAATTCAAAGGCATCAATTCTTCTTCAGTCTTCCTTATTCATTGTCCTACTTTTGCATGCATATGTGGCAATTGAAAATACCAAGGCTTGGGTTAGGTGCACCTTAGTCCTCAAGGTGACATTTTTTTCTTTTTAGCACTTTAAAGAGGTCTTTTGCAGTAGATTTGCCAAATGCAATATGTCATTTGATTTCTTGACTGCTGTTTCCATAAGCATTGATTGTGGATCAAAGTAAAATGAAATCCTTGACAAGTTCAGTATTTTCTCTGTTTATCATGATGCTGCTTATTGGTCCAGTTGTAAGGATTTTTGTTATGTTGAGGTGTAATCCATACTAAAGGCTATAGTCTTTGATTTTCATCAGTAAGTGCTTCACATCCTCCTCACTTTCAGTAAGCAAGGTTGTGTCATCTGCATATTGCAGGCTGTTAATGAGTCTTCCATCAATTCTGATGACACATTCTTCTTCATATAGTCCAACTTCTTGACAGACACCTTTCCTGATTTTAAACCATGCAGTATCCCCTTGTTCTGTTTGAATGACTACCTCTTGATCTATGTACAGGTTCCTCATGAGCACAATTAAGTGTTCTGGAATTCCTATTTTTCCCAATGTTATCTTTAATTTGGTATGATCCACACAGTCGAATGCTTTCAAGTAGTCAATATAATACAGGTAAACATCTTTCTGGTATTCATTGCTTTCAGCCAAGATCCATCCAACATCAGCAATGATATCTATCATTCCACCTCCTCTTCTGAATCCAGGCAGTTCCCTGTTGATGTACTGATGTGACCATTTTTGAATGATCTTCAGCAAAGTTTTACTTGCGTGTGATATTAATGATATTGTTTGATAATTTCTGCATTCTGTTGGATCACCTTTCTTTGGAATGGGCACAAATATGATCTCTTCCAGTCAGTTGGCCAGGTAGCTCTCTTCCAAATTTCTTAACATAGATGAGTGAACACCTCAAGCACAGTTGAAACAACTCAACTGGTATTCTGTCAATTCCCGGGCAGATAGACCACCTAAAACAATAACTTTAGCACCCATCTGCCCCTGAACCAGAGCTCTCACACTAGATTAGGTTCTTCTGGAAAACTATTTGAAAATGGTACCAAATATGGCTACCCTAGAGTATCGAATAGAGTTAGGTTTGAAACAAAATTCATTCATAAGAAGAGTTGGGAGAAATAGGAATAAGTAATGAGTTACAGAGGCCTATGAGGTTGAGTAAGCCAATATCAAGCCAGAGTCCAACACATCTCTTTGGGTACTCTTGTTTGGACCTCTGGATTTCCTGTTCAGGGGCTTTCCGAACCTAAAATGAGGACAATTTCCTAGACTTGTCTTACCCGTGAGACCACATCCTTTCCTTACACACCAGCATTCTACCAATTTACCAGCATGTCTATTAGTCAAGCCTCAGTGAGTAATGAAGAAACTATTTGGAATTTCTTAAAAATACATTCTGTTTTTGTTATACTAAACAACTCCTAATGTTAATTAAAAATCATTCTCTATTATTTAATCCTATTATTCTCTTTTGTTAGGGGATCATGGGCATAGGAATCAGATGGACCTTGGCTCAAGTCCTGGTCCTGCCATTTATTATTTGTATAACTTTGGATATATTACTTTGCAGATCCTGTGTTTCCTTATATCACAGAGAAATAACAATATCCATTTTCAGTGGGTTTTGGAGGGTTAAGAAGATTTAGCACAGTATATCCGGCATCATAATACATTTCAGTTTTATCTTCTCATTACTCTTAAAGAACAAGGAAACAACTAGGCTAAGCCAGGGATTCATGCTACAGCCTCTACTCTATGAATAGCCACGTCTATTACCTAGAATAATCTATTAATCTCAGTTTCTTATACTGCAAAATGGGAGGATTGAACTGATATGTTACTTTTGATCTAATCCATCCTCTTTTTTTCAACAGTTTTATTGAGATATAATTCGTATAACATTTATTTCACTCATTTAAAGTGTACAATTTAATGTTTTTAAGACTATTTAGAGAGCTGTACAACCATCACCACAAGAAATTTTAGAACATTTTCATCACCCCAAGAGGAAATCACATACAATTTAGCAATCACTCTCCATCCCTTCCTAACCTAGATAAGCAATAATCTGCTTTCTGTTTCTATAGATTTTCCTATTCTTCTATTTGTCTCTTCTGTCCATTCTTCTCTTGAAATCTAGATGAATTTATTTATTTTTCTTGTCTAATTGCCCTGGCTAGAACCTCCAGTACAATACTAAGTGGAAATGGGAAAAGTGGATATCTTTTTCATCACCTTAGGAAGCACCTTCTTTCACCATTAAGTATGATGTTCACTATGGGTTTTCCATTGATACTCCTTATCAGATTGAGGAAGGTCCCTTTTATTCCTAGACTGTTTTTTTCTTTAATCATGAAGGAACATTATATATCGTCAAATGATTCTTCTGTATCTAATGAGGTGATCATGTGTTTTTTGTTCTTTATTCTACTGATATGGGTGTATTACATTCATTGATTTTTGGGTGTTACACCAATGTTGCATTCCTGGGATAATTCTACTTGGTCACAGTAATTATTCTTATATGTTACTATATTCAGCTTACTAGTATTTTTTTGAGGATTTTAAAATTTATATTCATAGGTATGCCAGAAAAAAAAGTATAGCTCTTCCACGGGGGGAAAGTCATCAATAGAAACTGTACCTAAGAGAATTCAGTTATTGGGCGTTTTAGACAAAGACTTTAATTATACATTTTAAATATTTTCCATAAGTTAAAGGAAATCAGATCTAAAGGACTAAAAGAAAGTATGAGAATGATATATTACCAAATAGAGAATATCAATAAAGAGATAGAAATTACTAAAAGGAAACAAATAGAAATTTTGGATTTGAGTAGTACAATAACAGAAATGAAAAATTAATTAGAACACAACAGAAGATTTGACCTGGCAGAAGAAAGAATCAGTGAACTTGAAAATAGGTCAATTTTGATTATGCAGTCTAAGGAACAGAAAGAAAAAATAATTTAAAAAAAATGGATACAGCCTAAATTTTGAGGTGAATGAAAATTAAAACAAAGGATACCAAAACTTAAATGATGCATAAAAAGTAGTTCTTAGAGGGAAATTTATAGCTTTAAATACCTATGTTAAAAAAGAACAAGTACCTCAAATCAATAACCTAACCACCCGCCTTAAGAAACTAGAAAAGAAAGAACTTAGCACAAAAACAAGAAGAAGGAATGAAATAATGATTATTACAGCAGAAATAAGTGAAACAGGGAATAGAAAAACAATAAATTCAAGGAGTTTGTTGCTCTCATGAAGTTACTAGCCTCATTTTAATTGCTTGCCACCAAAACCTCCATTGTTTTTGAGAGTGTCCTTAGGCCCAAACTTCCCCATTTCTCTGTTTCAAATATACTTCCTTTGAGGAAAGCTTCAGAGCTCTGTACTTAAGGCCTGCCTCATGTGCAAAATCTCTGGACCATGACTTTAGACCTGGTAGAGGGGACAGTGGCTCACTTCTCTAGGAGTGACGATCCTGATTTAGGAGCAGGTCACTGGTTGGGGCAATACCCTCTGGTCTTCTTGGCTCACATCTCTGGACATGAAACCTTCAGCCTATGAATGAGCTGGGTAAGGATGATCAGGGATCCAAAATTCTCCGTGTATTATGCCTAGGGTAAAGCCTCTCCTTCTAAGTGAGGGCAAATGAAGGAAGGGAGTCCCCAGTCTCACAGCAGCATTTGCCTAGAATTTAGTCTCTGCAAGGCAAAGCTGAGCTGACAGAAATGGTTGCCACTTGCCCTTCCTGAAAAGATATCATATTGGATACTGGAGGGAGAAGGAGCCATGTGTTATTGGTGGCACTCAATTGGAGTGGAGTTTCTATCATGCTCAGCTGGGAGTGTGGAGGACAGAAGAAGGTCATGGTTCAAATGCCACAGACTCTCACTGTTCTTAACAAGCTTTGGATTTTCTGAAACAAATGTTTCTTCATTTGCTATATGCCCTTTAAAAACAATTTCCATAGATTATAAATGATCAGGTGGTGGTTTGTTTTTTTTTTTAATTTTCACCAGTTATACTTGTTTCACAGGGCTCCTTACACTGCCAGTCCAGAAGTGGAACTCCGGAAGCCTTTTTTAAAAAAGCAAAAACTTAGTGGCATTTCGGTGTATAAAACCTATATGAACAGAACTACTCTGTGCAATTGTGATAAAGCCCATTCAGATGGCAAATCCTCGAACACTGAAATGGTTCTAAGCTATTCATTTATAAACCTGAGTTAGAATATCTCATCCTTCCAAGTCCTAATATTCTGTGATGTGTGTAATGTGTAATGTGTTCGTCTAAGGAGCACTCTCCTCTCCCCTCTCTAGGGGAAATCACTTTTCCTAAGTGTCATCTTCCTTCCTGTTTCAAGAAAAGAGCTAAGTAGCTTTTTTTCCTCTTCTCTCCCACTTGGGTCCCTATTAAATGATACTTATGTTTATTGAATGTTTAATTTCTCCAGGCTTCATTGATCTTTTATATCAGTTTTGAGTCCAGACCTGTTAGCTTATCAGGTCTCTGAGACATTTTTATATTTTTTGCAATATTAGTTCTAGTAATCTTTTGTTAACAGCTAGAGGTTCTCAAATGTTTCAGGCACAAAAAAGAAAACAGTGAAACGGATCCTCACTGAGACAGGCAAGCTCAACTTTTAAAAGGAAATAAGGAAGTCGTAAGAACCTGGGGCCATATGGGATAAGTGGAATTATCCATTCTCTGTCCTAGAGTAAGTATATAGGTAGTTGGGGAAGAGGCTTCAAGCAGGGAGTTTATTCCTATGACCTTTGAAATAAGAGAAGGGATGTCAGCTGGGCCCAAGGAAGAGCTTGCAAATAGATCCTGTTTTCAGTGTCTATACTATATCCCTCAGAATTCCTCTCTGTGCCCCGTGGCATGGAGTGGAATGTGTCGCCATTGTTCCTGTTTTCCTTATGTTCCCTAATGGGGCCCATCTCATTTAATAAACTTTACTGGAGAAAATAGATAATAAATGATAACAACTTGTGACAATTACGGAGATTTCAAAGTTCTCACTGTCATAGTTTTTTCCAGTTTAGGTCCTGAATTTTCCCGAGATAGTCTGTATTTGCTCCATTGGTCTTCTACAGTCTGTTACTTATTGTTTGTTTCAGAAGGGGGTTCCACTAATCTCTCCCTCTTCTAACGATCATTCCTTAGCACAGGAAGTAAGGATTCTTTCCTCTGTGGTAGTTTCCTTCCCATTGTGATGATTCAATACAAGCAAAATAGTTTTCTCCTTTGCCTGAAGTGGCAATTTATATTTTTTCTCCAGATGGGGTGACACTCAGATCACTGGGCCTTGTAAAGGAATACTTTCACCTGAAATAGAAGATTACAGAAATAGAAAAATAAAAGGGACTTAGAAATATTGGTAGATGAAGAGAACAAAAAAAAAAGTTGGGTAGGTGGTTGCGTGGATATCTGACTACTATTTTAGGGAAGACACACGTAAAATAATTTCTTTTTTCAGCCTTTGATCTATCTTTTCATGGACTCCTTCCTCCTAGCAGTTAGAATCATTTGTTGCGATTAAAACCTCAGGTTGTCAGCTCCAGTTGAATTTGCTTTCTGTGAGATGTTTTAAATTATCTTCTTTGTTCATTAGGCTAGACTTGAACACATATTTTTTTCACAACTAAATTCCCAATGATATTAGTAATATGACTGCATAAATTATTTGTGTATTTGTGTTCTGTATGTTTCTATCATCATAAATATTCCCAGGCATGCATGAAAAATTTGCTGTTCATTGGAAAGAAGCTTTTAAGCTCATAGTGAATTTTTGTCCTGCCAGATGGCTTTCCTGGTATTCAAACATTTGTGACCTTTTTTGCTTTCTTGACTCATCTACAGACATTACCTTAATTTTTCTTACATTTAGTGTAGGCCCTAGGTACTTAGCCTCTCCCTATGTATTCGTCTCCTGCTTCTAATCTCTCCAATGATCAATCCATCCTTCACAATCCTTCCATACATATCTTTCTATGTACATTTTTTTCTTGCCATTCCCCTCCTCAAATGGCAACAGTATCTCCTTTGCATATGGAATAAATTCAAACTTCTTAGACTGACACCAGAGATTTTTGTGATTTGATTCTTGTCTGCCCACTTTTCTCACTATTCCCTTTTTTGACCCATATGCGCCAAACTAACCTATTCATCTTTTTATCATTGTATGTTCTGGAGTAGAGGTGGAAACCCAGAGATACGTAAGCTAGGTATGGGTATTGATAAGTTGGTAAAAGTTCTACTAGTGATCCAAGGTGAAGAATGAGACTTAGTAATTTTTATTAACAGGGACACCTAGAACCTACAAGGGAAGTAAAAGATATTATAATTGCAGGTGAGGTTTGGGGAAAATTGATTACTGGGATTATAGCCTTTGTGAAGCTATGTATGCAGGGAACTCTAGGCCTTGATGTATGTTATTAAGTAAATGAATAACTCCAGAAATTTTCTAGATTCCCATTAAACCATGCCAATTCCTTGGGAGGCTGGAAGCATTAAGAGTTTGTGTCTAAAGGGCCATATGCTCAAATGGCAGTATTAACAATATCCTTTTGTCTGGAGGAAAAATTTATCAACCCAACCCCCCCACCCCACCAAAAAAAAAAAAAAAGCCCTAATAGATGTATGGTGAACTCCTTATAATGTCAGAAGCAGGTGAAATTTGTCATAATTGGAGGAAAGCAGGTAAGGCTGTTAACATCACTTGGAAAATGGATGCTTACAACCTAGATACATGGTACAAACAGCATAATTCAGAGAGGATACTGGAAAGCAGAGAGTATTGTCTAGTGCCCAGGTTAGAAATTTGAGGCCAGTAAAAACATATCTACACTAATTATACCCACCTTGAACTTATTTACTGTTATTACCATAAATCATCACTTTTACCCTACAGTACTTAAAGACACTTTCCCACACCACATGCAGGAACTCAGGCCTTTGTGAAAGCAAAGGTATAAATGGTGTAAGTGGTTTTCCACCGTTAAAGCTCCTAGATAGAAGGACCCTGCCTTTTAAAACATTTTATCTCCCATTTTACCATATACACTGCCTCATACTTGCTTCTTATAGGTAGATGCTCAATAACTATTTGCTGAATATTATTTTAAAGAAATGTATAATATACCCTCCTCATTCCCAAGAGACAGGTTCTAGGATCTCTTTGGGTAGTTATTTAACAAATATTAAGTACCCACTATCTACAAGCACTATGCTAGATTCTAGGAATATAGCAGTGAACAGATTGGTTTTCATTTCTAATATAAAATGCCACAAATTTTTTTTCCCCACACTCAAAATCTATTTTTCAATGATGTGTCTATTGTCCTGATTACATTAGAGTGTCTGCAAATCATGCAGGTCAAGTGAGTGCGTGTGTGTTTGCAAAACCTAAAATTGTAGCAGTCTATGTCATTAAACGCACTGAGTGCGGCAGACCTGGGTTTGACTCCTACCACTCCGTTTATTAACTAAATGAATTTAGAAAACTTGCTTAAACTCCCAGAGGCTCCATTTTTGTTTGTTTGTTTGCTCCTTGTGTTTTAATGGGAATGCTGCTGTGAAACAGTACTTTATGAAAGCTGAGAATATGTACTGCAGCTAGACTGCCTGGTTTTAAATCCTGATCCTGCCACTTGCCACTTACTGACTTTGTCATCTTGGGCAAGTTCCTTATCCTCTATGTGGTTCAGTTTTTATATATGTAAAATAGGATTGTTTTAAGGATTAAATGAGTTCCTATATGAGAGGTAGTTAGGACGTATAACCCAAAAACCAAACCTGTTGCCATCGAGTTGACTCCCACTCATGGCGACCCTGTAGGACAGAGCAGAACTGCCCTCTAGGGTTTCCAAGGAGCAGTTGGTGGATTTGAATTGCCAACCTTTTGGTAAGCAGCCAAGCTTTTAACCACTGCATCACCAGGGCCTCATTTGTCATACAGTAGGTGTTCTATGAGCTAACACTCACTAATGTACTACTACTACTATTTTTTTAATTGTATTTTAGATGAAGGTTTACAGAACAAATTACTTTCTCATTAAACAATTAATATACATTGTTTTGTAACATTTGTTGCCATCCCCACGACACGTCAACACTCTCCCCTTCTCAGATTTGGGTTCCCCATTACCAACTTTCCTGTCCCTTCTTGTCGTCT
Organism: Dugong dugon; assembly: GCA_030035585.1. Lineage (NCBI taxonomy): Eukaryota > Metazoa > Chordata > Mammalia > Sirenia > Dugongidae > Dugong > Dugong dugon. The sequence continues at coordinate 57,012,209 of CM057467.1, read as the reverse complement.
AGTCCTCGCCCCTGGGCTCGTGTGCCCATTTAGTCTCGTTTTATTTTACGGGCCCGTCTAATCTTTGGCTGCAGGGTGAACCTCAAGAGTGACTTCAGTACTGAGTTAAGAGGGAGACCAAGGGTCATACTTTCAGGTTTCTCCAGTCTCTGTTGGATCAGTAATTCTGCTCTTTTTGTGTGTGTGTGAGTGTATGTGTGTGAGTTAGAACTTTGTTCTACATTTTTCTCCAGCTCTATCTAGGACCCTCTATTGTGAACCCTGTCAGAGCAGTTGGTGGTGGTAGCTAGGCACTGTCTAGTTGTGCTGAACTCAGTCTGGTGGAGGCTGTGGTACTTGTGGTCCATCAGTCCTTTGGTACTTGTGTCTTTGGTTTTCTTCATTCTCTCTTGCTCCAGATGGGGTGAGACCAGTGGATTATCTTAGACGGCTGCTCACAAGCTTCTAAGACCCCAGATGCTACTCACCAAAGTACTATCACTATTATTAATACCACCACCACCACCACTACCTCTCTTGCAGTATTGTTGGAAAAGTAGATGATGATGTATGTTAAAATTCCTAGCACAGTACCTGACACATGATAGGGTGTCCAGCAAATGAAAATCATTACTGAATTTACTAGGTTTTGTTTTGTTTTTTCATTTTCAGAGGAACAGTTGGAAGTAATGAAAAGTTTATGTTAAATGAAGATGCGTTTTGGCAGGAATAAGGGTGGATAGTTTCTGTCTTAAGAAACTTAGCATTTGTCGTATGTAGAAGTTGTCTTCTTCACTTTTGGTTCCCTGATGCACTATGATCTCCAATATGTGAAAGTAATATATTTTTGTTTGTTTTGATTTTATTTAATATAATGTATACATCCACTATAATCGTATTACTAAAATTGAAATCCAGTCATGGCCATTGGGTATCTAAAGTGCTTTGGTGGTTAAGTTACCTGACAGGGTCAAGTCCAACCACCTCCACATGGTATATATAAAGCCTTTCCCAATGTGACCCTTTTCCCGTATTTCTATTTCTAGTTTTTTAAGGGGAGGCCATATCGTTTTCCATAGCGGTTGTACCATTTTACATTCCCACCAGCAATACATAAGAGTTCCAGTTTCTCCCCGGAACCTCTCCAACATTTGTTATTTTCTGGATTTTTTTTATTTTTATTTTTTTTATTACTGCCAGTATTGTCAGAGTGAGATGGTATGTCATTGTAGTTTTGATTTGCATTTCTCTGATGACTAATGATCATGAGTTATTTCCTCATGTGTCTACCCATTTCCTTTGAGTCAATTCCAACTCATGGTGAACCTGTAAGACAGAGTAGAAATTGCCCCATAGGGTTTCCAAGGAGTGGCTGGTGGATTTGAACTGCCAATCTTCTGGTTAGCCGTCATAGTTCTTATCCACTGTTACCACCAGGGCACCTCCTCATGTGTCTAGGCTGCCTGAATGTCTTTGGTGAAGAGTCTGTTCATACCCTTTGCCCATTTTTTAAATGGAGTATTTGCCTTTTTGTTGTTGAGGTGTTGAAACACTTTGTAGATTTTAGAGATTAGACCCTTGTTAGATGTGTCATAGCCAATAATTTTGTCCCAGTCTGTAGGTTCTTCTTTTACTGTTTTGGTGAAGTCTTTTGATGAGTGTTTAAGTGCTTAATTTTTAGGAGCTCCCAGTTACCTAAGTTTATCCTCTGGTGTTTGTGAATTTTTAGTAATGGTTCGTATTGTATTTGTGTTTATGTCATGTATTAGGGCCCCTAGTGTTGTCCGTATTTTTTCTTCCATGATCTTTATCATTTTAGATTTTATATTTAGGTCTTTGATCCATTTTGAGTCAGTTTTTGTGTATAGTGTGAGGTATGGCTCTTGTTTCAATTTTTTTACAGATGGACATCCAGTTTTGCCAGCACCATTTGTTAAAAACACTATCTTTTCCCCATTTGATGGACTTTGGTCCTTTGTCAAACATCAGCTGACCATAGGTGAATGGATTTACATCTGGGTTCCCAATTCTGTTTACTGGTCTATGTGTCTGTCATTGTACCAGTACCAGGCTGTTTTCACTTTGGTGTCTGTATAGTAGTTTCTGAGATCCAGTAGTGAGACCTCCTACTTTTTTCTTTTTCTTCAATAATGCTTTGCTTATCCAGAGCCTTTTTTCCTTTTTTCCTTTCCATATAAAGTTGGTGATTACTTTTTCCATCTCATTAAAGAATGCTGTTAGTATTTGGATCTGGGAGTGCAATTTCTGGCTAATGAAGTGACTCTCAATCCTGGGTGCACATTATAATCACATGGGGATCACTAAGGCTTGCTTTTATCTCCCCCTCAAAACTGCATAGCAGGGTGTCTGCTACTTAATGATGCTCTTAGATGTTTATAGGGAAAAAAAAAAACACCAACTTTGAAACTGCCCTTCTTTTTTAAACTTTTAGTTCTTTGATTCTTTCTTGTTAATTTTCACTGACATTTTGGTTCTTCATGAAGTTACTCCAAGTTTTATCACTAGCTTAAGTGATTTGAACTCCCATACCCATTCCCCAAGGACTTCTCACCCTTTTCTTAACTAAGCGAGAAGTTGTAGCATGTGTTCTTGAAATTACAGTTAATTGAGCTTGGCCCCAGCTGAATTTCTTAGTTGTATAACATATAGGCTTTTCATTTGCAGCTACTCATCCCTGACAATCTATGCTCTTAAAATGTCCTTTTCTTTTAAAACAGTTGTTTTTTCGTGAAAGTTTCCAAATACTCTCCAAATGTATTCCATTGTTAGCCAAGAGCATGAAGAAAAAGAGCTGCTGGGATGCTGTTATTTCAAACCCAGAGAAAAGCTCATGTTTTTGTCAGTCACGTCAACACAAATAGGCCATGCCTGTATTACCTGCTTACTTCTTTTGGATCCCAAATTCAGCTGTTGGTTCATTCAGTTATGCATTAATTCAGACATGATTATATTACTCCCTTGCTTAAAATCTTCAATAACTCCACATAGTTTTCAGAACAATATTCAGGGTCTTTACCTTCCATGTAAGGTAATTCTATACACTATCTGGGTTAAGCCACATGTACCCATGTACACCCTGCTGAATACTTGCAAGGCCTCCAAAGCAAATTTCTGTTTATTTATGCTTGCTCTTTGTTCTTCCTAGACTGCCCTTTTCCCTTCTCTTATTTGCCCAGATTTCCGCTATCCATTTTTCAAAACTTAGATTTAGTTGTCACCTATGGTGGAGGTTGCCTTATATGACACCAGCCATCCCCCATCCATTCAGATCATATCTCTCCCTTTCTGTTTGCCTATGTTGTGAATGGTCCTGCTTCTCCCATGACAAATCAATGTTTGCTGAGTGATTGGCTAGACTGTAACTCCCTTGAGGAAAGGGACAGTAACTTTGTATTTTCAGCACCTGGCATAATGTAATTCATTACACGCCAGGCACAGTGCTAACTGGTGTGGATCAATGAATGACACCATCCACAGAGATAATCCGAATCAAAACCATCAGCATCTCTTGGATCCTTCCTTCTTCCAGTTCCCACATCTAATCACTAAATTATTCTTAATTTTTTAGTTCACATTCTCTTTGAGAATTTGATAAAAACTTGGACTCTTCCCAAGAAAACTACACAATTACTATACGTTTTTACACACAATTTATGGGGGTTTGTGAACAATTTGAAGTCCAACCCCCAGGTTAGTGGGCAGGCACTGTGATGGACCTTGGGTGTACAATGATGAATAAAACTATACCATTGCTCTCAGTGAACTCTTCATATAGTTTTGAAGAATGATATATAATCACATAACTGCAACACACTATGATGAATGTGGAAACCCTGGTGGTGTAGTTGTTAAGAGCTATGGCTGCTAACCAAAAGGTTGGCAGTTCAAATCCACCAGGTGCTCCTTGGAAAATCTATGGGGCAGTTCTACTCTGTCCTATAGGGTCGCTATCAGTCAGAATCGGCTTGACAGCAACGGGTTTGGTTTGGTTTTATGACAAATGTAATATTCAAAGGGAGGAAACGTTAATTCTGATTAAGATTTTCGTAAGAGGTAGCATTTGATCTGAGCCTTGGAAGAGAAAAGATACAGTAGAAAATAAAAGTTTAAGGAAGCCCTATGGAAGAAAACCTCAAAAGCAAAGTAATTCTAATTTTAATACCATAACAGCAATATTTTATATTAGGCACCATTCTAAGTGATTTTACATATATTAATTCATGCTGTACTTACAACAATCTAGTGAGGTAGGTATTATTATAATCCCCATTTTATCGATGAGGAACCTGAAGCACAAAGAGGTTAAGTAACTTGCCCAAGTTTACACAGCTATTAAACATCACAATCAGAATTTGAACCTAAGCACCTAGCTCTAGAATCTGTGAGGCTAGTCTCCACAACTTACATATTTTCTGAAAAATGAGAAATAAAATTCACTGACATATTTAAATACTAAGTCACCTCCACCCTGCTTGTGGTCCACCAAAATTCCCTAGATGTAGAACTTGAGACTTCTGGTCTACGAGAATTAAAATTGGCTCCTCATGCTAAGCTGCAAACCTGATGGCTTCTGCTTGTGCAAGAACAATAACCATTACTGGGAGTTTACTGCACGTTAGGCACTGTGCTAGTTGTACTGCTTGCCTAATCGCATTTTGTATCTCATAGCTCTACGGAGTTTGTTCTGTTATTAGCCACATTTTACAGATGAGTTAACAGAAGCTTACAGAGATAATCTCCTCACCCCTCACAAAATCAATACTAGGAATTTGAAACAAGTTTTCTTAAGAAGCAGGTTTTGTATATCTGGCTTTGTTTTTCTCCCCACATCACAAGGCCAAAGTGGTGACTCCCTGTATAAGTCTTTGCTTCTGACAAGTTGAAGTTACATTTAGCCCTTTTGCTCTATTCATCCTGCAGCGCCCTCCTGTGCTTACAGCAGAATATATCACACCTCCTCCCTCAGCTCTCCTCTCTCCTGCCCACCCACTGTGAATGTGAGCTATCATGCTAACAATCAGGCACTGGGGCCTCCCTTAGAAGGGTGTTCTAAGCTAGTTGTTATAGGTAGGTCAATGCCATTCTCTTTGATACACTTCTCTTTGACCCACTTCTCTGCAGCCTACCAAGCCAGTGCTGAACTATCAGTCCTCATGGCCAGCGGAGGGAAATGAAAGAAGGTTTCAATTTCACTGAGGAAATTTTCCTGTCTTTAGACTGTCATTGTCAGTATTTCATAGCTGTGCATTGATCCCTTCTCCTTACTCTTGAGAGATTTTGTAATCAAATGTTGTCCATTCCTCAGATTCGTCTCAGGAAAAGACAACTTTCAATGCAGTTAGTGAGACAGAGGCATAATTACTGACCACGCTATCTAGTTTGAATCTGGATTTCCAGACTAAAAGCTACGTGTTTTGAGAAAGACATGTTTTTCCTCAGTGGTCAAAACAAGGATGTGAAATCATATGCCCCGAGGGGTGTTAACCAAGTGACCATCTTCACCCCTCAAAATACACGTACTCAGGAGGAGTGCTGTCTGGGTGCTGTTGCCAACAAGAGATTTTTGCAAGATGAAAAAGAAAACACATGTAAGAATCTTGTGACCATGATGTAAGCATCCTGTAAAACTATGTGTAATCATTAACTATACTATTAATAATCAGTAACCAATCAGAGGGTGACTATTACAGCATTAATTCATTTTCCTGTAATTTCCCTCCCTAAAGTTTGGTTCCTCTTATTACCCCATAAAAAATACTTGTATAAACAACTGTGCCAGGACTCCCTGGTTCCATTTACAATGGGCTATGTGGTTCCCCAGTTTCAACTGTTTTAAACCCTTAATAAACCTGTTTTAACTTGAAACAACATTTACGTTTTTCTCTACAATAGATTGAAACAAAACCAAACCCATGGCCGTTGAGTCGATTCCATCTCATAGCAACCCAACAGAATAGAGCAGAACTGCCTATAGGGTTTCCAAGGCTGTAATCTTTACAGAAGCCAACTGCTACATCTTTTTCCCACAGAGCAGCCTGTGGGTTCCAACAACCGACCTTTCAGTTAGCAGCCAAGCGCTTAATCACTGTGCCACCAGGGCTTTTATTACTCAGATTAGATGAAGTAAAAGAAAATGCTCAATTTCCACTCTGTGTATAGTTCTGAAAGGCTTGCTAGTACTTGGAGAAATGCATTAAAACTTTCTTCATCTTTCTGTTTTGATCCTTAATTACTAACTAATTTCTTGCATATTACTGCAAAGGGCATAGACTTGGAATTAGAAGACCTGGGCTCTGGGTATAGTTTTAAAAGTCGCACAAGTCTTAGGTAGAATCCTAGAAATTCTGCTGTATTCTAGTTGAGTGACTATGGGCAAATCCTCAAACTCACTGAGTCAGTTTTCTCCTCTGTAAAATTGGGTTCAATAAAATACTAACCTCCTCGGTTTGCTGAGACAGAAATAAGCAAGCTATGTTAAGAGTTGTATTACAGAAATTGCTTTTTTTTTGTTTGGTCTCCTGCATTAGATTACAAACTCAATAAGCAGCACACATCAGCCTATGAATATTGAACACCTACTATGTGCCAAGCACTCAGGAAACTAAGATTTAAAAAAAAAAAAAAAAAGTGGTTCCTCAGCTAGTTGGTAGCACTGATAATCCTTAATGCACTAAAACAATGCCTCTACATCAGTTGAGATCGGTTCCCCGCCCCCCCCACAAAACCCTGAAAGAAAACAGGTAATTATGGGCCAATTTCTGAAGTAAATGAAGTGTTTAATTGATGTTTTCGAGTCTGTTTTCTGCACCTTTTCAGCCCTGTTGACGAAGCCTGCCTCTAGTGACCAAGCTCAGTCAATGAGTAACAGAAGCTTTCAGGACCTAGTCAGAGAGAATAGGAAGGAGGAAAGTAGGAAGAAGGAGAGCAGAAACCCAGGCAGAGATAACTGGGTAGTGTCAGAGGAAGAAGAAGCCCAGATAGATCAGCCAGAAGAATTGGATTCTCATTTTAACTCAGTCCCTTATCACCTTTGTTCACTCTTTCATCTTTTTCTGCTTTTTGGGGGATCAGTTGAGTATGACTCTTTTATTTCCTTTGTTATACTTGCTATGCTAATAATGTACATCATTTTCCTTCTCTTGCTGTATGTACCTTTGCTATTCCTTGAGTATAAGCTATTTGTGTTCTGTGAGTCCTTGCAGCAAAGAAACGCTTAAGGTAATTAATGCAGGTGTCTATAGTGTAACAGCTCACATTTCAAGATGAGGCTCATGCAGAGCCTCTTCCAAGTGTCTGTGGCCTTAAAGAGATAGAATCTGAAGAGCAGACCTTGGTAGAAGCACATGTATACTCACAATTGCAGAAACATTCCCATCATTGTAAACACACACAGAGAAAAGGCATTTAATATAAATAGCAACCAAGTGGAAGACCCTTCCACCCAATACTGAGTGTCTATTAACAAGCTATGAACTTTGGGTTAGACTTTTTTCCCACTGTAAAATGAGGAGTTAGGAAGGGAAGAAAATAATAAACCATTACTTTTCTGGAACTCAGTGAATATTTATGAATGTTATTTTATCCTTGAGGGTTATTATTCACCTTTTCACTCCCTTATTTCATCTTTGTTCTCATGACTACCTTAAAGTAGATAATACCATCCCCATTCTACAGACAAGTATTCTGAGGCTCAGAGGGATTTTTCTGATTAACTTTAATTGATACATTTATTATCATTTAATAGTTAAGGCTTGTTTCAAGAAGTAAACATTTCAAAACAAGGGCTACATGAAGAAAAAAAATAATCCAAAAGGGTAAAGAAGATTGGAAATCACTGGCCTTGCTGTTACATAGCTGCAAATCGATAAATTTTGAGTGACTCATGTTTTAACTGACTGGCTAGAGGGATCTTGAGCAGTTTTTCTCAAAGACAATGTGATTATTACTTTAACTGTCCTTCTGACCTTTTAGAAATATAACATCTCAGAATAATAACTCCAGGTTCTTTTATATTTTCATTGCCTCATTCGCTCTCATAACTTCAAATACAATATACAGGTTGATGACTTCTCAATTTATATTTCCAGAGTAAATCCTGCTGTGAAATCCAGACCCAAATATCCAGCTGCCTACCTGACCATCTCCATTGTAATGTCTCGAAAGCATCTCAAGCACAGCAGATCCAGAATCATATTTATATTCCTCCCTCAGGCACCACTTATTTTCCAGTGATCTATATATCCAAGGATAAAAATGTCTTGTCAATCAGAATAAGCTAGAAAACTTAGTCTTCTGTCACAACATAGCCTTCAGTTTTACTGCATGGATAACCACACCCAACCAAAACCATACCCGTTGCCATAGAGTCAATTCTAACACATGGCAACTCCATGTCTAGTGGTTTTGATTTCTGTAATTTCCTTTGATTTTTTTTTCTTAGCATTTACATTTCTTTGCTTACATTACCTACCTGTTCTTGTATGTTGGTTACTTTTTCTATCAGAGTTCTTAACATATTACTCATAGTTATTTTAAATTTCCTGTTTCATAATTCCAACAACTGCCATATCTAAGTTGGGCTCTAATGATTGCTTTGTCTCTTCAGACTGTGATTGCTTTTTTTTTCCCTCATTTGACTGAAGGTACTATTTTTGCCTTATCATTACTTACTGAAACCAGACATGTTTTATCAGGCAGTAGGAACTGAAGCAATAGGTCTTTAGTGTGAGGATTTATGTTAATCTGGCAAGGACTTGGGCTATGTTTAACGTTTGTGGTGGCTATAGTTACTAAAACCAAAACTTGCCGTCAAGTTGATTTTGACCCGTAGCGACCCTATAAGACAGAGTAGAACTGCCTCATAGGGTTTCCAGAGAGTGGCTGGTGGATTCAAACTGCCAGTCTTTTGGTTAGCAGTTCAATGCTTAACCACTGGGCTTCAAATTTCCCTAGTGGCTTTATTTTTGTCTCTGCTCTTGACTTTGAGCTTCACTAAGTATACCTCCTCAGAGTCTATACCTTGCAGATTTTGGGGCTATAATCACCATTATTATACTGGAGTTCTGTTGGTAAAGTGTAGAGAAGAGAGTGTTCTCTAAGATTCTGATTTAATCTTACTCTTTTAGTGGGCCTGTGTTTTGGGGCTGTGACCTACACAAGAGTTTCTCCAGTAGTATACTGCCCCCCACCCCACCCCCACCACTGGCCACTCCTTCCCTGACTGCACCATTCCCAATCTATTTCTTTGAAGCCCTGACCTGTGTTGTGTGGCCTATACCCCTACCTCACCCCACCCGGATCTTTCGTGAAACAGAAAAGCTGAAAGAGGCTCGAGTGGGAGGAATTCCCTTCTTCCAGCTGGAAACAGGCTCTGGAAAAGTCCTTTCCCCTGGATTGTAAGGCTTTGTTTTGAATAAGGCTCTAGGCATGTTTCCCAGTCTTCAATGTGAGAATTAGGTGGGGGTTCTTGGAGGTAAAACCCATAAATGTACAGGAAACCCCCCTCCCTGCCCAAGATTGCATCCCCCAAGAGTTTGTCACTACCAGCACAAGTCTATATTCAGTCTCCAGTCATTTCTAAAAGTTACCATTCAAGTGTTCCTACCAGTTTATGGATCTAGCTGCTTCTGCTCCTGGTAAGCAGATTTCATCTGTGTCCATCTGGATACACCTGTTTCTCCAGATTTGGGGGCTGTGATTTGCCCTGAGACTTCAGTTTTCTGATGGTTCCAACAAAAAAATTGTTTATTTTCCCTTTGTCTTTTTTGTTGTTGTTGTTGTTATTGTAAGAATAGACGTGACCAGGGTCTTTATATGTCAGAGTTGAAACCAGGAGCCCCATGTTAATTTTATCTATAAAACATATCCCCTCATGTTTCCATCTGTGGTCATCTTTACCTTTTCCTAATTCCTATTATGTATTTCATTGTTGCTCAGGCTTCCAGAAAAATGTCTAGGTATAGTTTAAATGAATTTTTGGTAAGAAGATAATTTTTTTTCCCAAAATGTCAGTGAGATTATCTAAGTTAAATATTAGTATTCTTATGGGAGCCATTCTAGACATAGTATGATGAAATTAACTGAAGATGAGAACTACCGATGAAGAATTTAATCAAGATTAATACCTTCATTTTAAAAGGTTGATAAGGTGGGTAAGCACATTAATGGTTTCATACATTAAATCTTTTGGTGCTAAGAATTGATGTCCTTGTCCAACCTAGGTAAAGAATGTTTATTTCTTGGCAGAAACAAGATTATTTATAAATTGAACAATAGCGGTAATTTTTCTCATTTGACAGGAGGTACAATTTTTGCCTCAAGCCCTTATCTAGTGGCTCTTCGTGTATTGGGCTATTTCTAAATCAGTCAAAATTTAACAGGAATGGGGAGGGATTAATTATCATAGAGCCTCCTTCTCTTTAAAAAATAGATTTACCAGTTGAAAACACATTGCTTAGTACAAATAAAATGTCTTATAAAACATTATTCACCATACACTTCTTTTTTAAAAATATATATGTAATGTTATATATACATATTTTAAAAATTACATATAACAAAAATGTGGAACAATTACATGGAATTCTTTTTTCTTTTGTCCTTTTTGTTTACTTGTCTTTTTTGAGTTGTATATAATGAACAAGTAGTACTTTCGTGAACAGAACTGTAGATATTAAAACAAAACAACCAATTTATAAAATTAGAGAACTTCAATAACATGTGGGGTTTGTTTATTAAGCCAATTCCTAATTTCTTCAGTTGAGGAAATGGAAGCAGAGAAAAACCAAACATCCCATTTTCATGAATATTTTCCTTTCCCATGTTTATCAGAATAATAACTATTTTTAAAGACCCAACTCAAATATGCATAGCTTTGGCATCTCTATTATAGCATACCTTACGTCTTCCAACAACTGTTAAGTTCTTAAAGTAGAACAACAATAATGAGGAGGAGGAAGGAGAGAGAGAGGCTGGAGTGAAGATAACAGCTTCTGCTCACCATTTGTCAAGCACTTCACTATGAACCTTATGTTATTTTAAGTAATCCTCACAACACCTTCATGATGTAAGTATTGTTCCCATTTTGCAAATGAAGAAAAAGAAAATTAAATAGGTTAAGAAATTCTTTTACCGATTGGCCTTGTCACAACCAATAAAACCGAAGTCTTTACACAAGCCTATGTTTCTCCAGTACTTGATGTATGAGGTACTCAATAAATATATGTTTAATAACTGAGGTAATATAGGGAGCATTTGCTATTCATGGACCAGAGGCCAGCTGATTCACAAATAAAAACCAACTTCAACCACAAACTAGTGTTTAATATATAGATTCTGTAAGAAAATAGAGGAGCCCTTGTGGTGCAGTAGTCAAGCACTCAGCTGCTAACCAAAAGGTCGACAGTTCAAATTCACCAGCTGCTCCTTGGAAACCCTATGGGGAAGTTCTACTCTGTCCTATAGAGTCGTGACAATGATTGTCACTGCTGCCTTCAGGCTTCCTTGCTGTCTTCTTTCAACATGTTGAAAATGTTTCTTAAAAAAAATTTTTTGAACCATTATCATTTCCTTTTTAGACACTGCCCTCTCTACCTATACACTAATCTTTTATCTCCTAGCTTAAATTTTACAGGTAAATAACAATAGTTTGAGTTCCTGAGTGGTGGAAACAGTTAACATGCTCAGCTACTAATCAAAAGGATGGAGGTTCGAGTCCATCCAGAAGTGCCTCGGAAGAAAAATCTGGCACTCTACTTCTAAAAAATCAGCCACTGAAAGCTCTATGGAGCACAGTCCCACTATGACACAAATGGGTTGCCATGATTCAGAATCAACTTGACAGCAAGTGGTTAACAATAGCTTACTTATTTAGTACTTCCATAAATATTATCATGTTGGATTATGCATTTTGAAACAAGTAGGTCAGATATTATTATACCCATTTTAAGGTGAGGAGGCTGAGTTCCAAGAAGTTCAGTGATTTTCTTATAGTTATACTATTAAACAGCAGAGCTAGGCCTCAAACTGAGTTATTGGACTTCCTATTTAGTATTTTTTCCTCTGTCTTACATGGCCTATCAATGCAAAGCCATTCTCTTTGTTAACAACCAACTATATGTTCTCCTACAGCCTGAGTTTCTACTGCATTCTTACTACATTCTGGATATTTTTGATCCCTTTATTTTTTAGCTTCTGCATCAGTCAGCGTCTTTAATTTCATGCAACAGAAACTAACTCTAGTTGATTTAAACAGGTAAAGAATTTGCTGAGAGGATGTTTGATTGCTCACAGAATCACAGAGAAGTAGGTTCAGAAACAGGCAGAACAAGGGAGAAAGGAGGCAGCCAAGACCTCTGCCAAAACCATACCATAGAACATAGGATGCCCTGCAGATTGGTTACCTCTGCTGCCCCTGCTGCCCCTGAAAACTGTTATATTTTTATAGCAACTGCCATTGCCCATTACTAGAGTGGTTTTTCATTGTCCTGGCTCCTTTGTGACACTGTCTCCTGTTTCAAATTCTTGTGTGGGTATGTCTGATTGGCTGAATATTTATCATATGGTCATAATCTACCTTCAGGGAAAGTTGAGAGACCCAATATTTTTACTTTTGACCTCTGTCATGAGAGGTGGTAGGGTCCCTGCGTGGCACAAATAGTTTGCACTCAACTACTAGCCTAAAGGTTGGTGGTTAGAACCCACCCCATAGTGCCGTGGAAGAGAGGTCCAGTGATCTGTAAAGATTACAGCTAATCAGGCCCTATGGAACAGTTCTACTTTGTAACACATGGGGTCATCATGAATAGGAATCAACTCAATGGCAAGAGTATATTTTTATTTTATCATAAGAGGTGAGCTCTGCCTCCCAAAATTCATTATGCACACACTTCATTAAATATAACACGAGGGTTAAAATAATTGAATTTTCCCCAGCAAAAGAAATGACCAAATTCCAGTATTGACTCCAATTTAGTTTTGTGTTTTCTTTGTCTGTGTTGAGTTTTGGGGGACAAGAAACATATTTAATTTACAACCATGACTCAACAATTGTCACTCAACCAATAATTACTCTCATTCTGCAGAATTCTGTAGAATCTAAACTTGTCAGGTAAGTTTCACTCATCTCTCCAATTCCTTTTTCAAAGTTGTCCTATAATATTTCTTTCAAATGAGTGAGCTTCTTCAGGGTCAGACAGCATGAGTTAGTGCTTTACAGAATATTTTCAAAGTGTGAAGAATATATTTATCATCTTCCCATGTCTCCAGGATTTTACGATATGCTTTGTTATTTAACATCAAAAATTTCAAGTATTTCTTTTATAAACAATTTATTTCTGGATCTGAGTAACCCTTTCCTCTGCAGTATTTTTGAACAGTGGCTCCGAAGATACCGTCCTCTTCAAGAAGTTTATCCAGAAGCCAATGCACCCATTGGACATAACCGGGAATCCTACATGGTTCCTTTTATACCTCTCTACAGAAATGGTGACTTCTTTATTTCATCTAGAGAGCTGGGCTATGACTATAGCTACCTACAAGATTCAGGTACAGTTCAATTTCTTTCAGGTAGATTGCTGAATCTAGTGTGACAAATTTCTTGTAAGAGTACAAAGTCTTATGTTTCTACAGTGTTATCCCCAAACACTTTAAATCTGAATTGGTATTTCACAAGCTTCCCTATTCCAAGTTTCAAATGTTACCTGGTATGGGGTAAAACCAATGAATCAGTTTGAGTGCAAGGAAGGTACATTAAAAAAGGCAGTATGCCTTAACTAATATAGATGAAGCCTGATAGAGAAATGCCATTCCTCTTAATAACTAGTTCATTTTTAGGTATGAATTTAAAAACATTTTTCAAGTCTACTACCATGCTAGGTGTTTTTCTAGGCAATTTTCTTCGTTAATTTATTCTTTCTACGTACATTTGTTGAATGACTACTTTGAACAAGGCATTGTGTTAGATACTATGGACACAGTGGTAATCGGCGTAATCTCTGTCTTCATAGAGCTTACATCCTAATGGAAGAAAGAATCCATAAACAACTACTTACCTAATTACTCATTTATTTATAGATGTGCCTACCTCTAAGAGTCAATGAGGTAACATTTCAGAGGAGATCAATATGACAGGTGGCATTAACGAGTTGAAAAGGAGAGATACCAGTTAACCAGTTGCCAGTGAGTTGGCTCTGACTCATGTCGTCCCTGTGTGTGTCAGAGTAGAATTGTGCTCCATAGAGTTTTCAGTGGCTGATTTTTCAGAAGTAGATCACCTGACCTTTCTTGTGAGGAGCCTCTAGGTGGACTCAAACCTCCAATCTTTCAGTTAGTAGCCGAGCATATTAAGAGTGCATATTTCAGAAGAAACAGCAGGTGCCAATTTGGCAAGAAGAATGGGAGGCTGAGGCTAAATCCTATGAAGCCTTGATTATGGATTTTGTTCATATTGTTAGAACAATGGAAGTCAATGGTGAGGTTTAAGCAGATAGATCGTGGCCAAATTTGAGTTTCAAATTTGCTGTAGTGTGTAGAAAGTTTTGTAGTAGTTGCAAAGCAGATGCAGGAAGGTCAGTGAAAACACTATTGCAAGAGTTGAGGAGACAGGTGAATGTAGTTTGGATTGCCGTGGTGGTGGCAGTAAGTGACATAGAGAAGCATGAAAAATTTTATAATATTTTGAAGATAAAATTTACAAAATTTGGCAAATGACGTGTGTATTGATGAGGAAGAAGGGGACATTAGGAATTATCTTTAAGCTGTCTTGCCTGTGCAACTGATGAATGGTAGTTCCATTCACTGAGATAGGGGCAATAGGAGCAGGGATAGACATGGAAGGATGATTATGGTTCTATATGTTATATGCTGAGATTGGGTGATAGGAAACACCAGGATGCAGATGTGCCTGGGGCAGCTGAGTATACAGGTCTGAAGCTCAGAGAGGAGCTCCGGCCTGGAGATAATAATGCTAAAGACATCAGCATATAAATTGTTATCTTAATCTTCACACAACCCTATGAGGTAGTGATTTTTATTCTATTTTACATGTTAAGTAAACTGAGAGTCAGAAAGATTAAGTGACTAATTCTAAGTCACAAAGGTAGTAAGTGGCAAATATAGAATCCAAAACTAATTCTCTCTCTACTACTTCACAGAAGAGAGAGTTCCCTTTAGTCCTTGTATTCTTTCTGCAAATATACTCCATCTCATTGTTCCCACTCTAGCAACCAAATGGGTGTATTTTACTAAAAAGATGACAAAAACCATTACGTGAGAGGGAGAGGAGGACTGAAGGTACTTATTTCTAATTTAATTAAAAGAAATGAGCTTTATTTGAAATGTTTAATCTATCTACAGTAATTTTTATACAGCTGTGAATTTACAAAGTTAAATTTAGAGAGGTACGACTTCCAAATAAGCCACAACAAATATCTGTTTTCTATTCTCCGAATTATTCTCTTTTTGCTTCTGTTTTACTTTCAGGGAGTTTAAAATTTGTTTGTATTACTTGCTAAATTTTTAGCTTACTAAAAAAAAAAATGTTTTAAATTTTCTTGATGTAATTTAGTTCAAGTGGTTCATTATTCATCATTTAGTCGTTCAAGTTTATAATTACGTAAGTGTTTTCTGTAAAAAAAAGCTTCTGATGTCTGACATTTGTCAAACATTTTCTCCTACAATCAAATCAAGTGATGTTTTGAAAAATTGAGTAGGTTATTTTGTTGCAGCATAACTGATGAAAAAGTGTGCCCAAAAAGCTTTGACAAAGAGGATCTGTGTCTTCCTGCTTTCTGTGTGGTACTTTCTCTGTTGAGAGCTTCCTTCTATTACAAAACACCTGGAAATTTGAATTAAAAAATGAGAGGGGAGACCATGTGCACAGTTACTAGAGTGTTTCATTCTGCAGATGGGATTTGATGAGTGTTCTGTTATTTATGGATTTGTTCAGTAGCTGTCCTGGCTATGTGTACACGTGTGCATGCATTTCCTTCTGCCCAGGATGGCTTGCCATCAACTTCACACCCCTGAAGTTCTAACTCATTCTTCTATTCAGTGGGATAATCATCTTCTGGGATGCCTTCCCTGACCCCCTTGGCAGACTTTCCCCGTGATCCCATTGTATCTTTCACATATTTTTATTAGAACAACATTAGTATTGAAATAATTTCTTTGTCAGTCTACCTTCTCTTCCAGTTACTATTTCTCTCAGGGCAGGAACTTTGTCTTATTTATCTTTTCATCCTTGGTGCTTAGACCACTGGCTGGCCTGTTGTGTACCTCAGTTAATATATATAATTTTTAATCAATGAATGCATGAATAGAACAAAAGATAAAACAAATGATAAAATAGCTACTCTCAAGCCCTTATGAGTGAGTCATAAAAATAAGACATGCATATAACTCATTGTGGAATCCCTGGGTGATGCAAGCGGTTAAGCACTTAGATGCTAACTAAAAGATTGGAGGCTCAAAATCTACCCAGAGGTGTCTCAGAAGAAAGGCTTGACGATCTACTTCCAAAAAATCAGCCACTGAAAGCTCTATGCAGCATAATTCTACTGACACATGTGAGGTCATCATGAGTTGGAATCAACTCGACAGCAACTGGTAATAAATAATTATAATACATGGGCAAATGTGCCAGTGTCACAGGAAGCAAAGAAACAAAATTATCTGAGAATCCAGAAGAGGGAGCTGAGCCAACGACCAAAGCATGTTTGAGAAAGAAACTTTTTTGTTGAAAGCTAGTTGAGAGATCAATGAAATAATTAGGGGAATAACAAGAATTAATAACATTTATAAGTTGCTTACTATGTGCTAGGCATTCTACCAAGACTAATACATATATTACGTAGTTTAATCACTATTGGCAAAGCTTTTAAGTTGCAAATACCTAATTTATTAAATTGGGGCAATGATCCTTAACTACCTCATGTATCTACTGTGTGGATAATAAGGCATGTGAATGTACTTTGGAAATGCCAGAGCAAAAACAAATAGAAGATTATATGACTATTTCCTAGAGAGTGGGCGACAAGGGAAATGACACTTTATGTAGATGCAGATGATAGGAAAAAATGATGACATTAAGAATAAAAAGGTGCATTCTGGTGTTCAAAAGCAGACAGTTGAGAAAAAAGTGTTTGGATTTTAGTATGAAGGCATTGAGAAATACAAAGAAGGTTTCAAAGAAAACAATCCCTTGGTAAAAGTAAAAATTGGGACCATTTGGAATGGGTTGCTCAAACGGTTAAGCCTGTGGCTACTAACTGAAAGACTGGTGGTTCAAACCCACCTAGAAGTGCCTCCAAAGAAAGGTCTGGTGATCTGGTCCCAAAAGGTCACAGCCATGAAAACCTTATGAAGCACTGTTCTGCTCTGCACATCTGGTCACCATGAGTTGGAATTGACTTGACAGCAACTGGTTTGTTTGTTTTTTTTTTAAATGAACTGAAGCAGAGAAATAATGATAGACCGGAGAACAGAAAGAGATGTAGAAATAGTATTGAAAAATTGTGAAAGCACTTGACCCTGAGCTGGGCCTCAAACTATAGAAGAAATAATATTTACTAAGCAATCTGTATGTGGCCTGCACTCTGCTAGGCACTGTAAATGTATTACATATTGAAGCTGACTAACAGCTATGCATTTGTAGTCCCATTTTCAAAATAATTTTAACATCTAGTACAAAAACAACTTTCATATATGATGAAAATGATTTTTCACATTCTTTTGATTTCCTTTTTGTTTTAGCTTTGTTATATTTTATTTTTTGGATTTAAATTAATGTTATTCAAAGCTACAGACCTTTTTCATTATATTTTAAAATGTTAATCCATTGAGAATTATTGTCCCTTCTTGATTAAGGGAAACATTGTATTGCAGTATTGTTCCAATTATGCTTAATAGAGTCTAAGAGTTTTAGAGATGTTTTAGTGATGACTGGCAAAAAGATGGTGCCAGGGACAGGAGAGGAAACAATAGCAGAAAAAATGGACAAGCCTTACTGCCCCTGTTTAAGCCAGGGAGGCTTCACTTTTATCTTCTTTGAATATCTGCCTTTGATATAAAATTAGTTTTTAATACATTCTCCTCATTAAAAATAATTGAAGAATTTTGCTTTTATTCTTCTGAATAATGGTGAATGGTGCAACTCTTTTAAATTTTACTTACAGTTGCTACCCATTCTTCCCATGATAGATAGTTTGCTTTGGTTGCTAAACGCCATCCAGTCAGTTCAGACTCATAGTGACTCTATGCACAGCAGAACCAAACACTGCTGGGTCTTGCGCCATCCTCACAATCATTGCTATGCTTGAGCCCATTGTTCCAGCCACTTTGTCAATCGTCTTGTTGAGGGTCTTCCTCTCTTTCACTGACCCTCTGCCTTAACAAGCATGATGTCCTTCTCCAGGGACTGGTCTCTCCTGATAACATGTGCAAATTACCTGAGACAAAGTCTCATCATCCTCACTTCTAAGGAGTATTCTGGCTGTACTTCTTCCAAGACAGATCTGTTTGTTCTTCTGGCAGTCCATGGTATATTCAGTATGCTTTGCCAATATCATAATTCAAAGGCATCAATTCTTCTTTGGTCTTCCTTATTCAGTATAGTTTACTAAGTAAATATTCTTTTTTTCCTTGGTTTGTGGATCTCATTCTATTCCATATTAAATTTACATTTAATTGTAATTCCAGAGCATCTTATGGTATTTACTCTGTGTTTCTCTGTTGTTGTTAGGTGCCATCAAGTCGGTTCCGACTCATAGTGACCCTATGTAGCATAGAACTAAACACTGCCCAGTCCTGAGCCATCCTCACAATAGCTGTTATGCTTGAACCCATTGTTGCAGCCACTGTGTCAGTCTATCTTGTTGAGGGTCTTCCTATGTTTCTTTGTAGTAAGGAGATAATTAACTTTTAAAAGATAATTAGGACTTCTGAAATACAAATACAGAAACTTCATAGGAGTGAGATTAGATAAAAAGGGAATTTGTTGGCTTACAAAAATCTAGGAAAGGATAAATATTCAAACTGTAGGAAAGACCAAGATACAGCTGAGCCTTAGGAACAGCATCAACCAGGGAACTAATGTCCTAAAGACTCTCTCTCTTTCTCTAGCTCTTGTCTCATCCTATTTCAGTCCTCAGCTACTGAGTCTGCTGACTCTCAAATCTAGCACAGTAAATTCCAAATAATGATTCCAGTTAGCCTATTTCATGTCACAAGCCAAAAAAAACCAAACCCATTGCTGTCGAGTTGATTCCGACTCATAGTAATCCTATAAGACAAAGTAGAACTGCCCCGTTAGGGTTTCCTAGGAGTGGTTGGTGGATTCAAACTGCCGACTTTTGGTTAGCAGCTGAATGTTTAACCACTGCACCACCAGGACTCCAGGAGCCCACATATGTACTAATCAATTATACCCTAGGAACAGGGCCATGAAAGAATATTATAGTTTCTGTATCAGTGGGGGCAGGGAGGGAAGGATGGGGAGCAGATATGTTAATTAAGACATCGGTTCAAATTTCCTTGACTTAAATGAGTTAGAAGTTTATTTATTGTTCAGATTGCTCATGACAGTTGAGGAGATAAAACTTGCTCAAACAGCAGTATGGGTATGGTATATAATCAAATATCTCCATAATTTTAGAGACAAGAGCTGCTCAATCCTTGTAGCCCCACAATCCCTAGGGTTTGCCCTGGACCACATGGTCTGTGAAGGCATACCAATACTGTATCTGCATTCTAAGTAGCATGAAGAAAAAAAAAAGGGATCGGGGGAGTGTGGGGAGAAGACCTACCCTTTTTTTTTTTTTTCTCTAAAATTAAACTTTTTATTTGAGATGGTAGCTCTCAAAATTCTAAATTATCATGCAGTTGTAAGAAATAATAGAGATCCCATGTAGACTTTACCCAGCTTACCCCAATGATAGCAATTTGCAAAACTCCAGTACGATATTCACAACCAGAATATTGACACTGAAACAGTCAAGATACAGAACACGTTTCCCTTTTATAGCTACAGCCATTTCTCTTCCATACCACTCCTCC
Organism: Dugong dugon; assembly: GCA_030035585.1. Lineage (NCBI taxonomy): Eukaryota > Metazoa > Chordata > Mammalia > Sirenia > Dugongidae > Dugong > Dugong dugon. The sequence continues at coordinate 56,992,157 of CM057467.1, read as the reverse complement.
CTCCTTAATCTCAAGCAACTACTAATCTCTTCTCCATTTCTAAAATTTTGTCATTTCAAGAATGGTATGTGGCTTTTTTCACTTGGCACAATTCTTTGGAGATTCATCAGAGCTGCTGTGTGTATCAGTAGTCTGTTCCTTTGTATTTCTGAGTAGCATTCCATGGCATACATATACAACAGTTTCTTTGACCATTCAACCATTGAAGGACATGTGGGTAATTACCATTTTTTGACTGTTAGGAATGACGCTGCTGTAATATTCATGTACAAGTTTTTGTGTGAACCTAAGTTTGCATTTCTATGGGATAAATGCCTAGGAGTGCAATTGCTGAGCTATACGGTAATTGCATATTTAGTTTTTTAAAGAAATTACCCAACTGTTTTCCAGAGCAGCTGTACAATTTTATATTCCTACCAGCAACATATAAGTAATCCAGTTTCTCTGCATTCTCACCAGCATTTGGTATTGTCCCTGTTTTGATCAGTGTATAGTGACATCCCATTGTGGTTTTAATTTGCATTTCCCTAGTGGCTAATGATGTTGAACATCTTTTCATGTGCTTATTTACTATCTGTAATCTCCATCAGTGAATTGTCTGTTCCTGTCTTTTGCCCATTTCTCTAAGTGGATTTTTTTTTAATGTTGAGTTTTGAAAGTTATTTATATGTTTTAGATGCTAGTCATTTGTTGGATATATAATTTGCAAATACTTTCTCCCACTTATAGTTTGCCTTTTCGTCTCTTCACAGGGTCTTTAACACAAGAAAAGTTTTTAACTTTGATGAAGTCCATTTTATCCATTTTTTCCTTTTATGGATTATGTTTTTTGTTGTCTAAGAACTTTTGTCTTGGCCCTAGAACCTAAAGATTTTCCTTTTTTGTTGTTGTTGTTGTTCTAAAATTTTTATAGTTTTACGATACAGATTTAAGTTTGTGATCCAGTGTAAGCTGACTTTTTGCATAAGGTCTGATGTTTAGGTTAATTTTTACTTTTTTGCCTATTGCTGTCCAATTGCTCCAGTACCATTTGTTGAAAGGGCAATTTCACCTACACTGAATGGCTTTTACACCTTTGTAAAACCTCAGTTTCGCATGCTTTTGTGGGTCTATTTCTGTGTTCTCTGTTCTGTTGTATTGATTTATGTGACTATTCTTCCACACTGTCTTGATTGTTGTATAACCATAACCATTGCCATCAAGTCAATTCCAACTCATAGTGACCCTATAGGACAGAGTAGAACTGCCCCATTGGATTTCCAAGGAGTGGCTGATTCTAACTTCTAACCTTTTGGTTAGCAGCAAAGCTCTTAACCACTGTACTCCAGGGCTCTTAAATTAGGTAGACTGATTCTTCTTGCTTTATTCTTCTGGGATTTTGAAAGAATAACCTTAAACCTGTATATCAATGTGGGGAGAATTAACATCTTAACTGACATCCATGAACACAGAATGTCTCTTCTTTTATTTAAATCTTCTTTGATTTCTTTTATCAGAGTTGTGTAGTTTATGCATACAAGTCCCATACATCCTTTGTTATCTTACACCACAAAAAATTTTTTTGAGCAATTGTCAATAGTATTGTATTTTAATTGTTACCGTCCACATATTAGTGCTAGTATATGAAATATATTTGATTTATGTATGTTTGTCTTCTATCCTGTAACTTTACAGACTTTAATTAGTATTAGAAGGGTTTCTTTTTGTAAATTTCTTGCAATTTTGTATATAAATGATCATGTCATTTGCCAAATAGGGACAGTTTCGTTTTTTCCCTTCTGATCTGCATGACTTTTCTTTTCTTCATTTAATTTATTGCACTGGCTAGGACTTCCGATTCAACAAACAAGAGTGGTGAGAGGAAACAGCCTGACACACTCTTTCTTTTTAAGGCATAAAAGTTACACATATGACTTCTGCTCAAGACTTAGTCACATACCTGTAATTTCCTGCAAGGTAGGCCCAGGATGCACTCTTCTTTCCATCTGTATCACCAAATCGCTCTTTTATAGAGCATCGTCTATAAATAAACTACTCTTTTATACAACAACTGCTGTAAGTAAATTGCTCTTTTATGGAGAATCTGTTCATATCGAACAAATATTAAGTGAGGACGTCTTCATTTACTCAATCTGATAGCATTTCCTAAGTAGATGCTATAATTATAGCATTGTCTTCATTAACTCAAAACTTTATTTCCTGAATAGAGTCTATGATTATATACATATAGATGTTAAACATCTCTCTAATTTAACTGCTCAAACTAAAACCCATTTCTGTCAAGTAGATTCTGACTCATAGTAACCCCATAGGACAGAACTGCCCCACAGGGTTTTCAAAAGATGTGATCTTTATGGAAGCTGATTGCCACATCTTTCTCCTACAAAGTGGGTGGTGGGTTCGAACTACAGATCTTTTGCTTAGCAGGAGAGTGTACAACCACTGCACTATGAGGGCCCCGGAATTTAACTGTCGAGTGCCTTAAATATGAGGTTGATAATCGGAATATTTCTTTTTTATTATGTTTATTTCTTTAGGTTATGGTTAATACATCTGAAATGTTAATTTGTGTAATCCTTATTCAACAACATTCTATCCCTTTTAATATCTGTTAGTGGATTTCCTAAATATATGATCATATCAACTATTAATTACTTCCAGTACTTTTTAGTAACACTCTTCCTAATTATATAAGTAAAATACATTCATTTTAGATTATGGAAAATTCAGAAAGGGAGTAAATACAAAATAAAAGTCTCCCAAAATCCCACTGCTCAGATTAATCACCAGTTTTGTTTTTTCTTATATTTTTCTACATACACACAAATATGTTATCAAATATGTTTTAATTAATTTCATTTTATTAAATAATATAAACATGTTATTTTAAAAGCCAGAGAGTACTCCAAAGTTTATAACCCATCACCCCCCACCTCCTTCCCCAGCAGCATGCTCCCAATATGATTTAACTATTTTTACTATCTATTCTGCTACTTACAGAATAAATATTTCTAAATAATAGGCAAATATTACTATCTCTTAATTCATTAAATTTATCTCTGCAGTTTCTCATATACTAAATAAAGACTTAGCTCTCTTACAACCCCACTTGTCTTTCCTCCAATTTCTCAGTATAATACATCATCGTTTGAGGTCAAATTCACATCCAGAATTTTTTTTTTATTACTTTACTGTCTTGGATTGAATTATGCCCCCCCAAAAATGTGTGTATCGATTTGGCTGGGCCCTGATTCCAAGTATTGTGTGGTTGTCTTCCATTTTGTGATTGTAATTTTATTTTAAAGAAGATTAGGGTGAGATTGTATAACACCCTTACTAAGGTCACATCCCTGATCCAATGTAAAGGGAGTTTCCCTAGGGTGTGGCCTGCACCACCTTTTATCTCTCAAGAGATAAAAGGAAAGGGAAGCAAGCAGAGAGTGGGGGACCTCATACCACCAAGAAAGCAGTTCCAGGAACAGAGCGTGTCCTTTGGACCTGGGGTCCCTGCTCAGAGAAACTCCTAGTCCGGGGGAACACTGAAGAGAAGAAGGCCGACAGAGAGAGAAAGACATCCCCTGGAGCTGATGCCCTGAATTTGGACTTCTAGCCTACTTTACTATGAAGAAATAAATTTCGCTTTGTTAAAGCCATCCACTTGTGGTATTCCTATTAGAGTAGCACTAGATGACTAAGACATTTACTATGTAAATATTATTCACAGTTGAGCCAAATACCGTGCTATGAATACATTTGCTTTCTTGCATTATCTTTTCCCTTTTGTTTGATTTTTAAAGTACCCATCACTACTTATACCAAACTCTTTAACAAGAATGTAATTGTTTTTCTTGGTAACACCCTCTGGATAGCTCTCATCTTCCTGCTCCACAGCTACATCCTGGGGATGTTCACCATCTTTTCTGGGCCCAATAACAAATTCATTCACTCAGTAAACAGTTTTAATCCTCTCATATGTGTTTCAGACACGGTACCAGATGCCAGGATTCCAGAAATAAAAATGATTAAAACATAATTTTGGCCGTCATCAAGCCAGTTTATAGTAATAGAGACGGCAGCTACATAAATAAACAACTTGGATATAGTGTGGTGGGCGCAATAATTGAAAAATCGTTAAGGTTATACCTATAAAATATTTGATGTTTAATGCTTGTGGAATTGAATACAAAAAGGCTCTAAAGGAACTCACGGCAGTTGAGGAAATAAATTATTCATGAAACAATTCGAGACCAGGGTAAGGGAACCCAGAAGGTATATTATGCCTGCAGTGTATGTATCAGGTTATCAAAGCTAGATGAATTCAGAGATAGAAAGGTTCTTATGGGCAGTAGTAGTCAGGGTTATTGTACCTTCCCAATGGCATCTTATATGGTCTGAAGCATTACAAATAATCAGAATGTTAGAAATTATTCTTTGCTCAGAATTACTTAAAAATATAATTGGTTGAAATATGTTATTTGGGGATTTTAAATTGTGACTTTCATGAATGCAGAAACTGTTCTAATGTCCTGGGGGTTCTTGGGAGTATCCTAAGATTCCAGAGCATTTGCTAGCATTTTAGTCCATTCATGTTTGTGAGATAATTAAAAGACTGGATTATGGGATGGTTAGTGGTATACCACGGTTCTATAGATAATCAGATTTTTATAAGACCAGCAGAAAGAACTGTGAATAATTCGTATTTAATTGAGTGCATACTATATACAAGCACTGTGATAACTACAGGCATTACCTATAAACTTTAAAACATAACAACAAGGTGGTATTGTTTTCCTATTCTGCTGAAGAAGAAATTAAAAGTTATGGGTATTAAGGTGTAATTTTCCCAAGATCCTATAGCGAGTAAAGAGCAGAGCTGGCATTGAAACCCAGCCGTCTGACTCCAAACTACTATGCAGTAATGATAATGATAAAGACTGACGGTGCTGCTGATGATAACAATGACAAAGTAGAAACATTAGAATGTCTTTCTATTTCAGAACCAGACTCCTTTCAAGACTACGTTAAGTCCTACTTGGAACAAGCTAGACAGATCTGGCAATGGCTCGCTGGGGCGGCTGTGGTAGGGGCCGTCCTCACCGCTGTGCTGGGAGGGCTCGCCAGCCCGCTGTGTCGTCGCAGGAGAAAGCAGCTTCCTGAAGAAAAGCAGCCCCTCCTTATGGAAAAAGAGGATTATCACAGCTTGTTGTCACAGAGCCATTTATAAAAGCATCAGGCAATAGAGTAGGGCCGTAAAAGCCTGATCTCACTTTAACTCAAAGTGATGTTCAAGTTCGTTCTCAGAATTGTAATCTAATACATGGTGGACCTCCACCGCACCCATTCAAGTAGAACACGTTAATGCTTGCCTTGCTGTTTATGCTCAGTTTTCTTACAGTTTCCCCTAATCCCACGTTTCCAAGAAAATGATGCCATTTGATAGAGTAACTCTTACAAGTATGTGAATTAAAGTGCTCTTATAAAAAGGTGTTAGAATAATTTTGATTTGTGCCTTCTGATTATTTAACAGTGTATTTCTTTTTTATTGCCCCCCCCTCCTTTCTTTGGTTTTAATAAAATAGTAACAAATTTACATTAGCAGATTCCTTTGAGCTTGGAAAAATACATGTTTATTTTTCTCAAAATGCATACTATTCCCCTGTATTTTACATTCCCTTCCAAAATGTGTTGTGGGCCTCAAATAGAAGACAATCTCCAGCTCTTTCCTGCCATAGCACTGCCTATACTTTTTCAGGTTGCTAAGAACAAGGGCCTTGTCCTTGCAACAGATCTAAGTGCCTGTCTCAAGAGGTATCTATGAAATACGTTGATAATGATAATAATAAGCCTATTAACAGCTTTCTTTTCTAAAAAATTTTATTAGAAAATGTTTAAAATGTTACAAAACATTGCAAAAAAAAAAAAAAATAAGAACAATTATCTGAATATCAGCCTGTCTGCAGATTTAGTAAAAGAACTCATTTCCATTTTCCTTGGCTATTAAGACCTTAGATTAGGATGTCCAGATAATCCCTCTACCTGAATTTTTGGGCCCAGTTGAATTTCTAAAAATAGTCCAAATGATACTACGTTTTTATTATATAGCTATGTATAGCATAAAAGACAAGCACCATGGATGGAAGTTACAGAGAGCCCAGTTTGGTCCAGTGAAAGGAAAAACTGTCTAGCACTCAGAGCTTGCCAAAACTGGAATGGACATTCTTGGAAAATAATAAGGGGCCACTGGAATTCTTCATATGTAGGATTAGATGGTAATTTGACTTAGATTCTATAGAGAAAATATAATCATTGAGTCTATAGTATACTTACTTAAATTGGCTCTAGTCTCTAGACAACTCCTTCCCCATTTTAAATAAGGAGTTTAAAAACTATGTGACTCTGCCATGTTGTTTCCGGATGTTTCACCAGATTTAACACCCCACCATTCCAACCAAACTTGTTTACTCTGTCCTGGTGTCATCGATTTCTATAGTTCCCTTATGCCTAGTGTGTGCTTGTCTGCTCAGCATTTTCAAATATGTACTTCAATTTGACTACTTGACTTATACCTAGACGCCATTCCTCATCCCTGAACACCATATTTTCACTCTCTCGGTGCCATGCAGATCTACCCAATCCAGGCTCCCTGAAATCTGCCTGGGTCTGTTACCCTGACCTCCTACTTCTCTGGGCGGGTAGTTAAGATGAGACTCATTAATCTTTATGGTACCTTTCAACTCCGATATTATGTAATTCCTGTAAGGTTAGAATATTAAGAGTTCATATGGTTTGTGAATGCATTTAAAAATGAATTAACTGAAGAATCCAACCTTTTAAAAAATCCATTATCTAGATAATACTGACCTAAAGCCAAGACCACATATCTTTTAAATGATTACATTTAAGTTAGTCCCAATTTGGATTTCAAAGAAAAGCAAAACTTGTCCTACTATACACATTAGTCAAGTGATTCCAGTTAATTTTAATCTAGAATAAATAGACATATACAATATATAGATGAAGTAATCTCTTTGACTATGAGAAATTAGTAACAGTTAATAAACTCAGTTACAGACAAATATTTATCCCGTAAGTCCTGTAAGTTATCAGACTTATCATTTGTTAGCCTGTTACTTAGTGGAGTAAAGGAGGGGAGGTCTGTGGGACTAGAAGGTAAATACCATACTGTTTTATTGAGGAAATCTGCTGCAAAAGACCTCTTTAAAGTTTACAAAGCAAAGATACCACTTTCATTACTAAGGTGCTCATGATCCAAGCCATGGTCTTTTCGATCTCCTCATATGCATGCAAATGCTGAACAGTGAAAAAGGAAGACAGAAGAAGAATTGACATGTGCAAATTGTGATGTTGGAGAAGAATATTGAATATACTGTGGACTGCCAGAAATACAACCAGCATGCTCCTTAGAAGGGAGGATGGCAAGTTTCAGCTTGCTCACTCTGGACATGTCGTCAGGAACGACCAATCATTAGAAAAGGACTTCATGCTTGGTAAAGAAGAGGGTCAGTGAAAACGAGGGAAACCTTCAGTGAGATGGATTGACACAATATTTACAACCATATACGCAAACCTACCAATAATCATGAAGATGGTACAGGCAGGGCAACATTTTGTTGTTATTACATATGTCGTCATGAGTCATAGCCCACTTAACAGCAACTAACAACAACGAATTCTCAACTTGGTGCAGAACTAAGAAAGAAGATCATAAGCAATGGCATCTAAAGAGTGGATTTAATTTAGTTGGGAATTGGAACTAGCAGAACTGAGAGCAAGGAGGAATCGGAAAAAAAATTTGGGCAAGGGTGTGCAGAAGATTCTGGGGAAGGAAGTACAGTGCATAGTTTTTAGTCTGGTCTCAGAACACACTTGTGTGTTAGTTTTAGTTCATCTAAAGGAGGCCAGGGTGTGTTGGACACTGCAAAGCAATTATACATGGGTCCCTTAGCCAGATTCGATATAGAAGGCAAGTTTTCAGTCTAGAGTGGTACTTTAAATTATTTTTTCATAACATTTTAAATAGAAGTCCACCCAAGGCATGTTGATTGCTACTGGTAGAGATTTGTACAGTCAGTTGTTTGTTTTGTTCTGTGTTTTAATCACAAAGCAATTCCCTCCTTTATCAGTGCAACTCAACATAGAATGTTGTTTTGTTTCTCTAGAGGCTCAGTGTATCTATTTGTATAGCAGCAACATCTATAATAAAACCACCACCACGTGATTCCATGGTTTTCTCAGTAAGGCACTGAAATTACATGGTTGATATTTCAAGATACCTGGCAGTGTCATTAAATTCTAATCAGCATTATGTTCTATAGCTTCGTTTTATGGTGTGGCTTTTATAAATTGTTTAATTTTCTCTGATCTTTTTCCATTACTACATTGTAAGTCACATTTTGTTACAGAGAGAAATAGGCAGCTGCCATTCTTTTTGTTCCTCTTTCTGTGTTTTATAAAAAAAAAAAATGTATTTTTAGTACCCAACCTTTCTAAAAACTCAAGTATATAATTCTCCATCTGTAGAAACCAATATGTGATGGGTACAAGTCATTTCAACCAGTGTCTCTAGCAGGCTGACAACTGGCATTGATGGTGAATGTTTTTAAATAGCCTTTTCCTTGTTTATATGGGCTTTGATTTGTAGGAACAGTTTTCTTTGTCATCATAAAAAGGGTCTCATTTGGGCCACCTATTGTGAGGCTTGTGCTATTTTCGAGGACATGTCAGTAGAACCAAGTTTCACTCCCCCTCTGATTAGACTCCTTCTGAAAGCTGCTGAAATGCGAGGAAAAAGAGTTTAGGGGGAAAAAAAAACCCAAACTTTTCATTCAAGTCCACCAACTGCTCCTTTGAAATCCTATGGGGCAGTTTTACTCTGTCCTATAGGGTCACTGTGAGTCAGAATTGACGGCAACCGGTTTGGTTTTTTTATGGTTTTAAACTTTTCATTGTTTTTTTCAAAAGCATTTGCCAGTTTGTACAATGTAATGAAAATAAAATTGCCTATGCCAACCCCAGAACACCCTACTCCAACGTGTAAATAGAAACATAAAATCGGGGTACAGGAAGGGCCTTAAAAACCTTTGACCCACTCCAGCTATCTAAACTACATAAGAATTCTTTTAAGTATTTTCTTTTACAGAAAAATCATCTTAAAACTCTACACAGCCCATGTTTATCTCATTGTTTTATAACTTCTTAATAGCAATGTAAGAAACTATTCTTATAACTTCATACTAATCTGTCAATCCTTATGTTTCATAATCACAGTCATAACTCATATACTCTTGTGATTTCTAATTTCTTATCTGAAAATACACAATGAAGATGTTACAATTTAGTGATCAGTTATAGTGTTCCAAGAGCTGTGCTAGCACTTTAAATATGATAACTCATTTAATCTTCATATTATCAATACGAGATTATTCATATTTTCAAATGAGGAAACCGTGGCTTGAACAGGATAAGTATCTCACCCAAGATTACATGTCTGTGCAGCAGTTTAGGTATTTTAGCTGGGATTTGAAGCCAACTCTTCCCAGACTGTTCTTAATTATAAATTTCACATTATATGTTATTCAATTATGTTGAAGTGTCATAATTTACCAATTCCTGGCCAATGGACATTTAGATTTTATCTGGCCTTTTTTTTTTTTTAACTGTATTTAGTTCTGTAATAAATGTCTCTGTGGATACAGCATCTGATTTTTCTGAAATTATTTTCCAAAAGTAGAGTCTCTGGGTCAAAGCATATGAACACTTTTACAGTGTTTCCAGTGGATTACCACAGGGCTTTTGAAATGGGCTGCGTAGATTTAAAAAGGTGAAGAGAGCCAGTATAAAAATGATAGCTCAGAAAGAAGAAAGACAATGAAAGGATGAAGAATCTAAGAGGAACAACAAATTGCAATTCTCTTTGAGAGAAACTAAAGACCTAATTGTCACTTAAATTACTGCTTCCTTTCATAAATGTATCTTTTTAAAATTATAACATCTTTAATGGCCATTGTGTCTTCTTAAAATTAGAAGTAAGAAAATTCAGACTAAGCCATATTAGAGAAATAATATGCATGCAAATTGGTTCCAAAATAAGATATTTTCAGAAATGCGTCCATATTGGCTAGATAGAAAGATGTGGGCGCCTCAAGCTATCAGAATAATACAGAAATAGAAACAGCAAAACCAGAAATCTCAATAAGGACAAGGTATCAAAATAGAATCAAAGCCGAGTCAGGGTTAGCTACTGGGATGGACAAGATGTCATGTAACAACAGGGTGTGAAGGTTGGGAAGGCCGTAAAAACGAAGCTCTAAGACAAGGGTGAAGTCTTTCTTCGTACCGGTATTAGAGCAAGTAGAACACTCTGCCAGTGATTTGGTCAGTCTTTCTTACACGACTATGTCATTTTTAAACACTCTTGTCAGAGTGATTGAAGAGAATAGATGTTTGTGCTTGTGTGTGTGTGCAGAAACAGAGAGAATGCAGAGAGATAGTAAATGTTTTTAATCCCCTCTCTAATATCAAAGAGAACATGGTTGCTGATTTTACTAGTTTTCTCTCATTACTGTAATTATTACCACAAATTTAGTGGCTTAAAACAACACCAATTTATTATTTTATATGTCTGTAGACCAGAAGTCTGACATGAGTCTCACTGGGCGAAAATCAAGGGGCTGGTAGACCTGAGTTCTTTTCTGGAGGCTATAGGGGAGAATCCCTTTCCTTCCATTTTCCAGTTTCTAGAGGCAGTCATTCAAACAGAACAAGGGGATACTGGGTGGTTTAAACTCACAAAAGGTGTGTGTCTGGGTTGTATCTGTTTACCATCCTTATTCAGTATGTATATTGAGAAGACTATCCAAGAAGCTGGACACTATGAAGAATGCAGCATCAGTACTGGAGGAAGACTCATTAACAACCTGTGTTATGCAGGTTAACACAACCTTGCTTATTGACAGTGAAGAGGGCTTGAAGCACTTACTGATGAAGATCAAAGACTACAGTCTTCAGTATGGATGACACCTCAACGTAAAGAAAACAAAAATCCTCACAACTGGACCAACAAACAATATCTTGATAAATGGAGAAAATATTGAAGTTGTCAAGGATTTCATTTTACCTGGATCCACAATCAAAGCCCATGGACGCAGCAGTCAAGAAATCAAATGACGTGTTGTAGCAGACAAATCTGCTGCAAAAGACCTCTTTAAAGTATTAAAAAGCAAAGATGTCACTTTGAGGACTAAGGTGCACCTGACCCAAGCCATGGCATTTTCAATTGCCTCGCATGCAAGTGAAAGCTGGACAATGAATAAGAATATACCATGAACAATTGAATATACCAGGGACTGCCAGAAGAATGAACAAATCTGTCTTGGTAGAAGTACAGCCAAAATGCTCTTTAGCGGCCATCTAAGATATTCCATTGGTCTCACCCCTTCAGGAGCAAGGGAGAATGAAGAGAACAGGATACAAGGAAAAGATTAGTCCAAAGGACTAATGGACCACAGCTACCATGGCCTCCACCAGACTGAGTCCAGTACAGCTAGATGGTGCCCGGCTACCACCACTGACTGCTCGGACCACGATCACAACAGAGGGTTCTGGACAGAGCTGGAAAAGGATGTAGAACAAAATTCTAACTCACAAAAAAAGACCAGACTTACTGGCCTGACAGACTGGAGAAACCTGAGAGTATGGCCCCCAGACACCCTTTTAGCTCAGTGGTGAAGTCACTCCCAAAGTTCACCATTCAGCCAGGGATTGGACAGTCTCATAGAACAAAATGGGACTAGTAAGGCACAGCAGTCCAGGGACAAGGACTAGTAGGCAGGAGGGGACAGGAAAGCTGGTGATAGGGAACCCAAGGTTGAGTAAGGACAGTGTTGACATGTAGTAGGGTTGTTAATCATTGTCATAGGGCAATATGTGTACTAACTGTTTAGTGAGAAACTATTTGTTCCACAAACCTTCATCTAAGGTACAAAAAAAAAAAAAAATTAGCTATGTGAGATCAAATTAACAACAGCAATTCAAAAGGTTTGATGGGAAGCCTAGGGGGCAGTGAGTTGAAGATAATGGTGATGGAATAATTTGGAAAAAGATAGAATAGCAGCACAACTGGAAGAATGTAATCCATGTCACTGAATTGTACGTGTAGAAATTTTTGAAATGGTATAACTTTGGCTATGTATATTTTCACCAAAAAAAAAAAAGGTCCTCCAATTTCGAGAAGGGAGAGTGTTGACATGTCGTGGGGTTGTTAACCAATGTCATAAAACAATACGTGTACTGACTGTTTAATGAGAATTTGTTCCATAAACCTTCATCTAAAGTACAATTTTATATACATACATATATATATATATATACACTCTTTAGAAGTGAGGATTGTGAGACTTTGTCTCACTTACTTTAGACATGTTATCAAGAGGGACCGGTCCTGGAGAAAGACATCATGCTTGGTAAAGTAGAGGGTCACAAAAAAGAGGAAGACCCTCAATGAGATGGATTGACACAGTGATTGCAACAATGGGCTTAAACAGCATTGACTGTGAGGGTGGGCTTCACTTCGTCTCTTGTACATAGGGTCGCTATGAGTCAGAACTGACCTGACGGCACCTAACAACAACAGAGACTGACTGCATTCCTTGGCTCATGGCTCACCTCCTGGAACTTCAAAGCATCACTCTGACCGTTCTTCTGAAGTCTTCTGACTGATTATAACCAGGAAAGAGTCTCAGCTTTTAAGTGTTCATGTAATTAAATTGGGTCCACCTGGATAATACAGGTTACTGCCCCCATATCAAGGTCCTTAACTTTAATCACACTGAAAAATTCCTTTTGCCATGCAAATAGAGGGGGGACCGTTATTCTGCCACTATACTATAACAACTAACAAGGAAAATTTGCCAGATGTTAAATTATTCTTGATGTAAAGTTAACATGGCACGGGGTTGTGATATTAAGTAAATTAAAGATACAGAGAAAGCATTTAGCATAGGTCACTATGAAGTCAGATTTCTGATGCAACATCTTGTTAGCTGTACGACCTTGAGCAAGTCGTTTTACCTCTATGTGCCTCAGTTTTCTCATCTGTAAAATGCAAATAATAGTAGGACTTTCCTTAGCATGTTCTGAAGAGCAAATGCAGAGCATTTACAATAGTGCATAAGTGCTCAATTTTTATTTCATAGATTCTCAGTGAGCAAGTTAACTGAGCATAGACTGTTGTGAAAAGAGATGAAAACACAACCATACATTTTGTTATTGCAAAATCATTTTGCATAATCAATATTAGTATAATGTACTGATCTAATCATTATCATGAGAAATGATATCATGAGAAATATGTATAAACCTTTAAGACAGAAAAATGTGATACATAGAAATGTCAATCATGCCAGTAATAAGCTCACAGCTCATAAATAAAGGCTGGCTATTAAACCACCTGTGCATGTGGTGCCACTGGGTTTGAAACTAAGGAACATCCTCAGCCAACTGTCCCTAGAACTGACTTCTCTTTGAGTTGTAGAGTGATGGGTCACCTTTAATCGTTCGTTTGTTCATTCATTCAATGAACAAGGACTTATATATAGAACACCTGCTCTGTGTTGGCACCATGCTGGGGATACAAAGATTAATAAGATTTTGTCTCCAATCTCATTGAACTCAGGAGATTCTGGGGGAGACATGCCCATAAGGAAATCACTGAACTATTATAGTACTACCGTAAACAAATATTCCAGGTTTTATGGGAGTGCTTTAAGGGGTACAATTAATACTACCAGTAGAGGTATAAAAGATTTCAAAGAGAATCTGATAATTGAACAGTTAGAAGTACACCAGGTAGATGAGATGAATAATCTCAACAACAACAACAAAAAAAAAAATATGACGTGAGCAAAGGAAAGTGTTAATACTTTATATTGACTTGAAGTCCAAAACCAAGAATTCAACCTCTAGTAATTGCTATTAAGTTCTCTGTTTGTGTGGATTTAATTCCAGACAAAACATTAGCTTCCAAGATTTCATAAATTACCACACCGCAGGAAGCCTTAAGTGACTACTTTAATCCTGAGTACATGACCAATCACTAAACATTGTCAAATCTGCATTATGAACACGAATAGGCTGTTTCATATGCAGAAAAGGTTATTATGCCTCTTTTTCTTTCAGAAGGCATAGTAGCCAAATAAAGTGTCCCCTTTTTTCCCCCCAGGGGGCTCCACAGACACTTCATCTTGGAGTAGAAAATATGGTAGCCTTTGAGTTGCAAAGGAGGTCTCTCCCCAGTGGACTTACTGAAGAATTAGGAGAAGTAAGAAAACATGTTCCTCAGAGAACCTATCTCTATAGGAACTGTAAAGAGAAAGAAAACAAGTAGGAAAAAGAACAAGGTTGACTCAAAATATCAACAATCCATGTTGCTCAATTATCAGATGGAAAGAAATTCCTTAGGAAATTGCAGAATAAGTATCACCTGTGTCTTTGGTGGTGCGGTGGCTTAAAAGCTCAGCTGCTAACCAAAAGGTCAGCAGTTCTAATCCACTAGTTGCTCCTTGGAAACCCTATGGGGCAGTTCTACCCTGTCCTATAGGGTTGGAATCGACTCGACGACAATGGGTTTGGTTTGGGTTTTGGGTGTTCTGGATTAAATTGTGTCCCCCAAAAATGTGTGTCAACTTGGCTAGTCCATGATTCCCAGTATTGTGTGATTGTCCACCATTTCGTCATCTGATGTGATTTTCCTATGTGTTGTAAATCCCACCGCTAAGATGCTAATGAGGTGGGATTAGTGGCAGTTATGTTAATGAGGCAGGACTCAATCTACAAGCTTAGGTTGTGTCTTAAACCAATCTCTTTTAAAATATAAAAAAGAGAAGTGAGCAGAGAGACATGGGGGACCTCATACTACCAAGAAAGTGGCATAGGTAGCAGAGCACCTCCTTTGTACTGAGGGTCCCTATGTCCGAAAAGCTCCTAGACCAGGGGAAGACTGAAGACAAGGAAATTCCTCCAGAGCCAACTGACAGAAAGCCTTCCCCTGCAGCTGATGCCCTGAATTTGGACTTCTAGCCTACTTGACTGAGATAATAAACTTCTGTTTATTGAAGCCATCCACCTGTGGTATTTCTGTTACAGCAGCACTAGATAACTAAACTGTATCACCAGTATCCACTTCCAGCATTCCCTAAATCTGTCCATTTTGATCCATTTTTGATTACCCACTGCTGTCATGTTGATTCCAACTCATTGCAACCCTATAGGACAGAGTAGAACTGCCCCATAGGGTTTCCAAGGCTGTAAGCTTTACAGAAGCAGACTGTCACATCCTTCTATTGCAGAGTGGCTAATGGGTTCCTGGGTTTGAACCACCGATCTTTTGGTTATCAGCCGAGTGATTAACCACTGTGCCACCAAAAAGAAAAAGAAAAAAACAAACCCATTGTGATCAAGTGGATTCCGACTCATAGCGACCCTATAGGACAGAGTAGAACTGCCCCATAGGGTTTTCAAGGCTGTAATCTTTATGGAAGTAGACTGCCACATCATTCTCCCATGGAGCAGCTGGTGGGTTTCAACCGCCGACCTTTTGGCTAGCAGCTGAGTGCTTAACCACTGCTCAACTAGGGCTCGTTTATTTTTCGATTACTGCCTAGTTTTGGGAGGCTTTTCTGACTCCCTTGTACCTGCAATTTTTCTGCATCTTCCAGAGTCTCTTTCCATACTCCCTCTTCAAAAGTCCTTGTTCCTTGCATTAATGACATAATTTTCTGCATTCCTTTGTTCCTTTCATAGGCTGTCTAGAGTAGAGGTTATTCCCTTAGTAATAGTTCTGAGTAGCTCAGAAGTTTTTAATTTCTTTCTTTTTCTTTTTTTTAAGTCTTTCCCTAGATTATCCCAAAACTAAGTAGATGTTACTAAGATTTGAGTAATAGCCTCTCCTTACCATCCTACTACCTTCTCCATAACTTAAATTTAAATAAGGAGTCCTAGTGGTGCAGTCGTTAAACGCGTGGCTGCTAAATGAAAGGTTGGTTGTTGGAACTCACCAGCTGATGGGCAAGAGAAAGATGTGACAGTCTGCTTCCATAAAGATTACAGTCTTGGGGCAGTTCTACTCCATTCTATAGGGTGCTATGAGTTGGAATCAACTTGACTGCGACAGGTGGAGTTTGAATAGTCAGCAAGACAGTTGAGACAAACGTGGTTAGAGACAGAGGGCGAATTTGATCTGCCCTTGGATCCGTGCCAAAAACATCTCAGAAAGCCTCAACAAATGACTGATGGAAATCAATGGAGGACTCACTTGTCTTCTGGGTACACCGTTGCCACTTCTCCCAGCTTATCTTTAGCAGAAAGTCCTCAAATATGGCCATTAAACCCTTAGTTCTTCCATAGTTGTGGGTAAAGGCAGATAGTTGGTTTCCCTAGGCCAACATACGCCTTGATGTAGTGACCTTCCTGATTCTGATGTACTTGCTCCTTCAAAGGAGCAAAGTCTGCTGCCTACAGAAATCCACCTGGTAGTTGGTTGCAGAATTCCATGCAACAGTTAGTGCACATCTCCATGCGTAGGGTATAAACTGAAAACATACTGTGAAATACTTCTGCAAACCTCTGGGGCACAAGTGAAAGAAGCCTTTAACTAAGTATTATCAGCTAGTGAGAAAAGCATGTGGGCAGGATGGGGATAAGGGGTTGGACCAAGGGTGTGGGAGTGTAGGGGTGGGGTCTCTTTCCCTGTTTGTACAAAGGAAAAAAAATTTTTTTCTATTTGTATTTACCCTTACAGTATATATTAGTAAAATCCTGCAGCTTTCTTGGAGATACATATATATATTTTTTTTTTTCTAGTTTAGCACACTTGGCACTTCCTAGGACCATTTATGTTGTCACCTGACCCTAATTATTGGCCTGATGTCCATGATTAGAAAAATGCATTTGAAGTTAGAATCTAGTCAAGGGGTTATTGCAGTATTTTCAGCAACAGATGATGGTTGCTTAAACCAGAGTTGAGATACAGAATTGGCTGGGGCTGTGAGGGCAAGATAGAAAGAAGTGGAGACATTCCAACCTTATTGTATATAGAAGGTAGAATCAAGCTAGATTTGATGTGGAGGGTGAAGAAGGATGAGGTATATGAGGGGACTTCCAAGTTTCAGGCATGAGAAATGACTTGGATATAGGTGTCATTTGTTGACTTGTGGAAGTTTAAATTAGGAATTAATTTTTTGAAAGATATTAAGGAATCACTTTTAGATATATTAAGTTTAAATTCATGTAGAATGCATACATTAATATTTAAATAAACAGTTGGGTATATGTGTCAGGAGCTCAAAAAAGAAGCTTGGACTAAAGATATAAATTTCAGAATTATTAACACTCCAAAATTTTAGAAAAGAACACTCCATAACAAAGGATAATGGGATGATGAGGGTACCCATGTGTGTGGATGCTGTGGTAGACCCCACAGTTTGCTCCTTCTGGACTGAAACACTCATTCCCCCAACTACTCAGTTTGGCTGCTTATTGCTATAGATGCCCCGCTCCCCAGGAATTGTTCTCACAGAAGGGAGTGCCACCTCCAATTTACAGCTCCTCCCCAGGGCAGCTAGCATACAATGGCTACAGATGTGGGAGAACAAAAGGATATGCTTCTTGCCTAGATACAAGAAGCTCAGAAGGATAATCCCAGCTTCAGATATCACTGTAGGGTCAGCTGAAGCCAAGTGAAGACATCTAGTCATAGAAGCCCTGTTAGGAAGTAGCCTCTGAACTGATACTTTGATGCTGGATAACCTACTATCTAAGTGGGAATGAAGACCCCATCACTAGTCGTGGGTGGAGTGTGGATAGCTCCTGGCATGCAATTATGGTAATTATTAAAAATTTCACCAGCTGGATTGGAATTGACTGCTAGTAGAATGGAATGCATTAACTTAGCTGTTTGAGAAGTTCAGGGAAAGTTTCTGTCATGAGAAATGGCTTAAGTAATTATAAAGAAAACCAGTTGCCAGAAAGTCATTCCAACTCATGGAGACCTCATGTATGTCAGAGATTCAGAGTAGAACTTTATTCCAGATAGTTTTCAGTGGTGGTAATTATAAGCCTATGGAATGTCATGGCTGTTGATTAATACACTGAAAAAAAGACAAAGAGAGGCTGAGAGTAATTAAGGTAAATTGTGAAAGCCAAACAGCCTACAATAAGGTGAAATGTGAAAGCCAGAGGGCCTCAGCAGCATTTAAAGAGAATCTCATCCCCTGCAGCCAGAGGTCAGAAAAACCTGAGGGTCAGCCCAATACTTATGTGGGTAGCTGAGTTCCAATGAAATTTTAGTTTTCAGTCTCATCAAGTCTGATACACCAAGACGGGCACCCTGGATGAGGCTAAGTGAGGTTCTCAGTCCAGATAGGTACATCAGGGTTGATACACTCAGAAATCTTGAATCCCCAGATTCCCTAATCTTCTGTCCCTGCTGAAGTGGCCCACTCATGCCTGTTAGAGGTTAGTCCTCCCTCCTTGCTTGAAAATGATGCAGTCTTCTGATTTGCAATACTTAAACACACCCCTCTCAAATTCTGTCCCCATCTGTCCTCATGTACATCGGAGTCCCTGGGTGGCACAAACTGTTAAGCGCTTGACTATTAACTCAAAGGTTGGCAGTTTGAACCCACCCAGAGGTGCTTCAGAAGAAAGGCCTGGTGATCCACTTCCGAAAGGCCACAGCCATGAAAACCCTATGGAACACAGTTCTACTCTTAAACATATGGAGTGGTCATGAGTCAGAGCTGACTGATTGACAACTAGTTTGATTTTGGTTAATCCACATTGCAATTGAAGTGGCCATTTAAAAGCATGCCTACAACATTTCAGAAGCAACAGTCCTCTCAGATTAAATACAAAATCTTCATCAAAGATTCAAAAATCTTCCTGGTCTGGCCCCTGCTGCCTCTCCAGTCCTATCTTATGCCATTCTGCAGCTTACTTGCAGTGCTACAGCCATACTTTTTTTTTTTTTAACCCATTAAAAGTATGATTCTTTCTGACATTTTACTACCCCCCTCTTACTTTATTCTGCTCTTTCCCCAATTTTTCTACTTATCTTTTAGATCTTGTTAACTGTTACTTACTCCGAAAAGCCTTCCCAATCTAAATTAGATCTCCCTCTTATAATCTCTTATCACATACTTTTCTTTCATAACATTTATCACAATTATCATTGTCACTATACTCTATTTGTGTACATATATTTTAATGCATTTCCTTACAATGGACTATAAACTCCATGAAGACAAGGCTTGCATTAGTTTTGTGATGTTGTATTTCTACTGCCTGGCCCTAGTAAGCATGCAATAAATACTAAATGAAAGAACGAAAATGAAACTCAACAGAACAAGTTAGATCTTAGCAGAGGAAAATTAAAGCATAGTAAATACACATACACACTCAGACGATAATAAGATCTAGCTCCCACCTTAAAGGAGCTCTGGTGGCACAATAATTAAGCACTCGGCCGCTAACTGAAGTGTTGGCTTTTCGAACCGACGCAATGGTTCTGCCGGAGAAAGACCCTGTGATCTGCTTCTGTGAAGATTACATCTTAAAAAACCCTATGGAGCAGTTCTACTCTGTCACATGGGGTCACTATGAGTTGAAATCGACTTGAAGGCATCCAGTAGCCCACCTCAGCTTTTCAAGGACTTTCAAAATATAAGGGATGCTGGTAGTTCCGGAAGAAATCCAAGTTGCATTAAACTGGGTAATACTCCTGATAAAAGAAAATGGAGAGCCAGAGCTAGTGAAAATAGTGGCCTTGAGAAGAGGGAAGTGTTCATAGCAAAATCTTCAGCAGGAATTGAGAGCATACTGACATGATAAATCTGCCAGTGGCTCTAGGAGACAATGTTCTTAGATACAGATGGTGAACATCCTCATTAGAGCCTCTATAGAATGATAAATCATGATGAAAAGGCCATTAATGATAGACAATAGTGGAATAATTTATAAAAATAACTTAGTTCAGAACAATTCTTTGTAGACAGCAGACTTGGTAGAACTTTTTTCCACTCTGAGTCCAGCAATGAATGGTACATAAGATGGAATTAGGTATACCCAGGCTAGGATTTGTGGGGATACACAGCTGAATAGAAAGTTCTGCCCTTAAGGTGCTTACAGTCCAGGAAGAAATGTAAGAAATGGCTACACTTACAAACCATAAAAATATTTGACAGATTTGGTTTAGGACTATGAGAGAAAAGTTATGGAAGTTGAAAGAGTTGATGGAATTAGAATTTAGGGACAACTTTATCATATGATATGTGCTGGGGAAATATAATTAAAAACAAAATCTACACCCAACTCAGAAAACCTCTCCACAAATATAGAAGATAAAAAATATTTTATTATTGAATAAGCATTAAATCAGAATGTGATGCATCACAGGCAGTCTGCTAAAGAGATTGCAAAGACAGAAAGAATTCTCATCCTTTATATACCAGAGTGTATACAACCTATTACATTCATGTTTCAAGATAAAATTGCTAATTTTTCTAGTATCTTTTGCCCTGAGGTAGAGTTGAAATTTGGAGCCCTGGACACTTGAGGTTATGCTAATCCCCTTCTAAGAAACAGGAAGGTAGGGGAAGATTACCTGATGCTACACTTTAAAGAGGTGGCTGCCAGTTCCTTGTGTTAATGCCTTAGGATTACATATTTTTCAAAGAGACAAGAATATTTTAAATTTACAAGTTATCTAAAGAGAAACTTGAAAGAACAGAGGAGGAGAGAAACCACTTTCAACAGGAAGAATAGTAACCTCTTATTTTCAACTTGTATGTGTCCTTAAGTATGTCAACCTCAGGATGTTTTACATGTCTGACCTCATTCAACCCTCATTAAAATATTGTGAGTACAGTAATATACTAACTTCAAAGATAAGGCGACTGCAATAAGATGCTGAGTAGGATGTCCAAGGTCATACTGCTAGTGTAGAGTTGGGAATAAAACCTACACCCGACTAGCTTCAAGCATGGATTGTCTACTACACCATGTTGGTATCACACATATCACCAGGATTTTGTAATTTTGAGTGTGTGCATGTATACCTGCATGGACGTACACATGCATCTGGAGGGAGCATCAGGGAAAGTTCAAGGAAAATATGACATTTAAGCTAATCTTTCTGGTTATTCTCATGGCTGAAGGTAGAAATAAAAAGGGTATGCTTGAGAATTTGAGTTTGTTTTCTTTGGTAATGTCACAGCAAAAGAAGACACTGGCTGTTCTGTTCCCCAAATGGGTACATATCACTGTGGCAAACATTCTGTAGACCTTTCCATTGAGGTTCAGCCTCAACTGATTCCTAAAAGAATTTTGAGTGTAGACACAGACATTAATTAAAAACAAGGCTAAGAGCCATGGATTTTGAAATATATTTAAGAAAAATGTTTTCAAATGTACATCAAAAAATAATTTCTATTATGTAAAGTGAGTAGTCTTGAATTTAATGCTATTCTATATTTTGGACAATGGATTAACTAATTAGTGTTGAGGTTGTATCTAAAACTAGGATGGTGGCTATTAGAAGAGAAAGGAACAGATAGAAGAAATCTCAAAAGGGAAAAATTAAGAGACTTGGTAGCATAAGTGTGACCCTAATAGTCCACAGCATGTTTTCTCCTTTTTAAAATGGGCAGTTGAGAGCTTAACATAACTAATGCCGTGATGAACCTATAAGTTTTTTTCTGCCTGCCTTCTCCTTTCTGCATACCTTTGTTAATGAATTTGTTTTGCTCTGTTTGGCCACCTGTGACTTATGAACCCCTACATGGAGATTAGAGCCCAGATGTCTGGTCTATAAATCTTTAGCCTGATAAGGAGATGTCCGGCATGTATGTCTTTAGCCTGGTAAAGAGTCTTTTGTAATTATCTTGTAATGAATAACTCATCCGGCCACTCCATCTGCAGGCTACAGAGACACTTCTAACCTTTGTAAAAATCATATATAAACTCTAATGTAAAATTGCCTTTCAGAACTCCATAGAGACAGCCTGCGTTGCTGTCGGATTCCCCGTTGGTGGACACCTCCTAAGTAAACTTTCTCACTCTTTCTGACTTGGAGTACGTTTCATTGGCTCACCTGCTCCAGGGCACAGACCCTAATCAGGCAATGTAAGTTACAGAGAGGAAGAATAAAATGAATATTTAGGTTTTGAAGTCTCATACTACTTTTTCCCTGGGTAGACAAATAACTGATTTCTAAATTCTAAAAAAGAAATCTATCATATAAATTAACTGATTCCCTCCAGTTTAATTTTTTATTTATAATATTATTATTTTCTTTCTTTAGGACAACTATTTTAAGATTCTTTTTATGCTTGTAACTAGTTCTAACAGTACTCAAGATTTCCTATTAGTTATGCTCCTTAGTTCACAACACAATGAAATTAGATTTAATTTAGCAAACGATCACTGAGATATTTTGCTAAAACCTGAGATAAAAAGATGATTAAGACTGTCAGTCCATGTACTATATTGAATAAATGTAGAATTTGTGGAGGTGATGTGCAAGCAGACAAATAAATGTGAAATTATAATGGCAATATAATCATCTTAGAACAGTATTTTAAAATACACTTTAATAAATAAGGCCATAATATATAAAAATTACAAATTATTCATAGTCTACTAACTAATTTTTTTCAGGTTGGCCAGATTTTGTATGTTGGTCTAATTTCTTCCATAGTAATTATAATAATATTTTTATTGCTAATTCTTATATGAAACCTGAAAGTGGGTATGTTATCTTAATTTTAATGATAAGGAACCTTGAATAATAGAGATCTTCCCAAAAGCCACACAGCTAGTAAAATGGTGGTACCAGGATTTTTAATTCCTATCTGCCTGACTTTAACCCACACCATTCCTGCTAACCATACTGCTTCTATGACTTTCACAGTCATCTTTGCCTAATTATTAAAATCATCTTTGTTATTAATAGCAAATGTATTTACTTTGTGTCAATCCTAAACACTTCACAACTATTAACTCATGTAACCCTCATCCTATAGATAAGAAAAGTAAAGCTAAGAAAAGTTAATTTTTTTTTCCCAAGATAGCAGATTTCATATTGGTGGAGGCAGGATTTTACCTTGAGCAGTATGACTCTAAAATTTGGGGAGTTTTCTTAAAAAGGGATCATAACTATCACATTATATGGTCGATTCCATAGGTCCAGAAAGACTATGAAGTCAGAGGAAACAGATTATCACCCTTCATCTTGACAGAAACAGAAAGACTCCTGGATAAAGTATACCATTAAAAATATATGCTACCTAATAAGCAACAGAATCAGGATCATTGTGTCAGGTATTAAGCCTAAAATTGTTGACTCAAAGTAAAGTGATTCTTTTGTATTAAAATAAACCAAATATTGTTGGGAAAACTGGTCACTGTACTTTCCAAAAGTGTAATAAAGAATGACTGATGGAATAGAAGAGAAATTCCTCAATATGATTCATGATATACATGAAAAGCCAACAGCCAAAATTATACTTAATGGAGAAAGACTGGAGTTTTCCCCTGGTAACTGGGAACAAGACAAGGGTGTCAGCTGTCACCACTTCTATTCAATATTGTATTAGAAGTCTTAGCCAGAGCAATATGACAAGAAAAAGAAATAAAAGGTATCCCAATTGGAAAAGAAGAAGTAAAATTATCTCTATTCATGGATGATATAATCCTGTATATAGAAAATCCCAAAGAACCCACAAGAAAACTTCTAGAGCTAATAGAGGAATTAGCAAAGTTGCAGGGTACAAGGTGAACAAACAAAAGTCAGTTGGGTTTCTATATATCAGCAGTGAGAAATCTGAAAGGCAAATTAGGGAAACAATTCCGTTTACTATATAGCATCTAAGAGAAAAAATACCAGGGACATGAAGGACTTATACAATGAAAACTATGAAATACTGCTGAAAGAGATTAAAGAAGACTTAAATAAATGGAAAGATATTCCATGTTCATGGATTTGAAGACTTAATAGTGTTATGATGTCAATACTAACCAAAGCGATCTATAGATTCAACGCAATCCCAATGAAAATTCCAATAACCTTCTTTACAAAACCAGAAAAACCAATCCTCAACTTTATATGGAATGCCAAGAGTCCCTGAATAGCTTTAAAAAAATGTTGAAAGAGAAGAACAAAGTATGAAGACTCACACTTCTTGATTTTAAAACATACTATATAGCTACAGTAACCAAGACAGCCTGGTACTTGTTTAACAATAGACACATAGACCAATGCAATAGAATTGAGATTCTAGAAATAAACTCACACATCTATGGTCAACTGATTTTTGACAAGGTTGCTAAGTCCATTTGATGGGGGGAGAAAAGAGTGTCTACAATAAATGGTGCTGGGAAAATTGGATTTCCAAATGCAGAAAAATGAAACAGTATCCATGCCTCACACCATACAGAAAAACAAATACAAAATAGATTAAGGACCTAGTACAATCTAAAATCATAAGATTCTTAGAAGAAAAAGTAGGGGCAGTGCTATCAGGTCTAGCTTTCAACAATGGATTATCTAATATAGTAACAAAAGCACAAACAGCAAATAACAAAAGAATGACTTCATAAAAATGAAAAACTTTTGTTTTTCAAAAGACTATCAAAAAAGTGAAAAGACAAGTTACCGACTGAGAGAATATCTTTGGAAACCATGTATCTGGCCAGAATCTAATAACCAAAATATATATAAAACTCTGACAACTTAACAACAAAAAGATAAATAACCCAGTCATAAAATGGGCAAAGGACTTGAAGAGACATTTCACTAAAGAAGACATTCAAATGACCACTAAACACATGGAAAGATGCTCAGCATCATTAGCTATCAGAGAGACGCAAATCAAAACCACAATAAGACACCATTTCACTCCCACTGAGATGGCGAAGATCAAACAAACAAACAAAAAAACAGAAAATAACAAATGCTGGCAAGGATGTGGGGAAATCAGAACCCTTATCCATTGCTGATGGGAATTCAAAATGGTACAGTAATTGTGGAAAACAGTGTGGTGATTCCTCAAAAAACTAAAAATAAAACTACCATATGATCCAGCAACTCCACTCCTAGGAATATACATAAAAGACTTGAAAGCAGACTCAAAAAGAGACTTGTACACCAAAAGTCATTGCAGCACTATTCAAAATAGCCATAAGGTGGAAATAACCTAAGTGCCTATCAGCAGATGAATGGATAAACAATGTGGTACATACATACAGTGGAATACTACTCAGCCAGTAGGAGAAATGAAGTCTTGATCCATGTTACAGTATGCACGGAGCTTGGAGACATAATGCTGAGTGAAATAAGCCAATCACAGGAGGATAAATATTGTATGATCTCACTTATATAAAAAGACAAGAAAAGGCAAATGTATAGAGACCAAAGTTTATTAGTGGTTATCAGGGATGGAAGGGAGGTGGAAGAGGGGGTTAATGGTGATGGAAAAATTGCATTGATTAAGGGTAGGTTTGCACAGCTGATTATTATAATTGCCATCAATAAGTTGTACACCTGCAAAAATATTGAATTGGCAAAAGTTGTGTGATAGATACATTTACAACAATGACAAAAATAAAAGTAGCTGCTGAGACTGTTTATGTACAACCAAACATCTCATGGGATTTGGTTCCTTGGTTGGGAGGTTTAGGGTCATGGTTTCATAGAACAACCCAGTTCACTGACCTAATAATGTGTTTAGTGCTTCTGTTCCACCTTGCTGTTGATTGAATTGTGTCCCCCAAATATGTATGTTAACTTGGTTGGGTCATGATTCCCAGTATTGTGCAGTTGTCCACCATTTTGTGATCTGACGTGATTTTCCTACGTGCTGTAAATCCTAACCTCTATGATGTTAATGAGGCAGAATTAGAGGCAGTTATGTTAATGAGGTGGGACTCAATCTACAGTATTAGGCTGTACTTTGAGTTAATCTCTTTTGAGATATAAAAGAGTGAATCAAGCAGAGAGGAGAGGGATCTCCCACCATCAAGAATGAAGAACCAGGAGGGGAGTACATCCTTTGGACCTGGGGTCCCTGTGCTGAGAGAAGCTCCTAGACCAGGGGAAGATTGATGACAAGGACCTTCCCCCAGAGCTGACAGAGAGAAAAAGCCTTCCCCTGGAGCTGGCACCCTGAATTTGGACTTCCAGCCTCCTAGACTGTGAGAGAATAAATTTCCCTTTGTTAAAGCCATCCACTTGTGGTATTTCTGTTATAGCAGCACTAAATAACTGACACATACCTCCTAGTTTGCTGCATAGTGCCTGGAGTCTTAAAAGCTTGCAAGCGGCCATCCAAGGCACAATTGGTCTCTATTCACCTTGAGCAAGAAGACAGAGAGTAAGGAATAGGAGGAGGCTATGGAATATGTGCCTAATTGCCTCCAACTGTATTCTTTGCCATGAGACCAGAAGAACTGAATGGTGCCTGGCTACTGTTACTGAACATTTTGATCAGAGATTCCACAGAAGAATCCTGATCAAAAGGGGGAAAATGCAGAATAGAATTTCAAATTCATATGGACTCTAGATTTATGGAGCCATGGAGGGTGGATGAACCCATGAAACTATTACTCTGAGATAATGTTTAAACCTTAAACCAAAAAGATTCCCTGAAGTGATCTTAAAACCAAATAATGGCTTAGCTTAACTAGTGAAAAAGGTCTCCCTTGAGCATTATGCTCTTTCAAGAGCTATCTATATGAGATCAAATTGACAACAGCAACTAGAAAGATTAGATAGAAACCTTAGGGGGCAGTAAATTTATGTTAATGAGTGAGGAACAACTTAGAAAAGGAAGGTGAGAATTGTTGCACAACTTGAAGAATGTAATCAAGGTCACTAAATTGTACATATAGAAACTGTTGAATTGATGTATATTTTGCTGTGTATATTCTCAACAACAACAAAATACAATAAAATTTAGGAAAAAAAGAATAACTGATGGAGTAAAGTTTATTTTTCCTGGGAATATAACATGTTCTATAGGTTAGGGTTGAACTATGAGATTCATTGAAATGAGGTAGGTTGGAGAATGGAGGCAAGAGAAAGAGTATTGTGGAATAGCTAACTCTAACACCACAATCCACTTGAGGAAAAGATGGGAAAAAGACAGGTTGGAGAACAAAATAAGTAGAAAAAGAAGAGGAGCAGGTGAAAGATGTTAGGGGTTTTGGTAGGATTTTAATGATACTTAATAGATCAAAGAATGTTTGAATCCTGCCCTGCCAGTTACCTCTATTTCATGCCAGGTTCCTGAAAGAGGCATATTCAATAAACAGTATCCAAAGAGGAGAGAGATTACTATTAGTAGTGAGGCCAGGAAGAGTTTAGGCACAGTGAGCTACTTTTACCAGTTAGAGTGGTAGAAATTGTCCTGAAATCCAAGTTCCCAGACACCAGCCAAGGGCCAAACTTGCTAGCAGGCCTTTCTAAGGATGGCAACCCCAGGCCTGCAATGTTGTTTACTTTTTGCTCACAGGTATAAGCACAATCTTTACATATAATAGCCATACCTACTAATAAATGTGGGCCAATAAAAATTTCATACTCTCTCCAATCCAATTACCATCCGTTCTCTATTCTTGTGGTAGAAGGAAAGGGGTGGGATAGAGGCAGACCAAAGTGGAGGAGCACATTTCTCCCTCACAGAAAAGCTACTCTAAGTTGCTTCAAAACTACTAATAAGTGAGGAAGGAAGAAGACTTGGAGTATCACTTCATATGCAAATAAACTCTACCTATTAACCTGCCATAAAGACACCAGGCTCTGTAGCATAGTGTGTATAATGAATGGTCAGCTAGCGTAAGCATAGGTACACAGGGGCCATGGCTGCAGCAGGGCCAGTGCCTGGATGACTCCCTTCAGTTCTGAGGCAAAGGAGAGCTCAGAACCAAAGATCATATGTTATTCAGGAGCTGAAAGCGGGACACACATGAGCTGAGTCTGGGTTAATCCAGGAACCCAAGCAAAGAGGCTTATATTAAATGTGGCATTGAACCTGGGGGTCCCCATGGCTATAGCTGGGCTAGAGGGAAAAACAAAACAAAACACATACCTGAGAGACCCAGGAAAGGTTCAGGGTTAAAGCTGGTTTCAAGAAAACAGGTAAGGAATTGAGTGTATACATACTTAAAAAACAAACAAAAACCCATTGCCCTAAACTTGATTCTGACTCATAGCCACCCTCAAGGACAGAGTAGAACTGCCCCATAGGATTTCCAAGAAGTGGCTGGTGGGTTCAAACTGCCAACCTCTTTTTGGTTAGCAGCCATAATTCTCAACCACTGTGCCACCAGGGCTCCGTACACATACTGGACAACTGA
Organism: Dugong dugon; assembly: GCA_030035585.1. Classification (NCBI taxonomy): domain Eukaryota; kingdom Metazoa; phylum Chordata; class Mammalia; order Sirenia; family Dugongidae; genus Dugong; species Dugong dugon. Next base: position 56,963,729 of record CM057467.1, on the reverse strand, counting down.
AAAGAACAGATGTCAACATAGTACAACTCCAGGGTATGGCTGTGGCTCCCAGGGTGCTGTCTACCTGCTACTTTAATTTGAAGCACTCTCCTGTTACTGACAGATAAGAATTAAAGTGTAGGGGCAACTGCCCCAAAAGACAAGTTGCCCACACAGTTGTAATGCATTACTAGACATACTGCTTCAGCCTGGTTTGGAAGATTAGTACAAAGTAAGTAACCAATTGCCTTTCATTGTATTCCTACTCATGGGGACCCCATGTGTGTCAGAATAGAACTGTATAGGGTTTTCAATGACTGATGTTTTGGAAGTAGATCACCAGGCCTTTCTTCCAAAGCACCTCTGGGTGGACTTGAACCTCCAAACTTTCAGGTTAGCAGCCGAGTTCATTAACTATTTGCACCACCCAGGATCTCCATAAAGAAACTAACTCCCCTCCCCCCATCTTTTCCAAGTCTCCCATTAGAGATTAAAAGTAAATTAAACAAACCACTTCCCACCATCAAAAAAGAAGCCCAAGGAAAATACATAGCTATTTCAGAAACTTGAAATCTATAGTTTACTCATCAAAACCTCCCACCAAAATCTTTTGTCAGATAGAACAAACTGAAATTTAATTTCAGAAACCACCTTGTCAAAATGCATATAAAGTGACTTTGAAATCTGTCACAATTAACAGTTGCTCTAAGTCAAAAAGTATTTTCCACACAGTAGTTTGGATATCATCTATCTGAAATAAAAACCTACTTCTAGGATGTATGCTTACAATCTCCCAGTTGATTACGCATTCATCAGCTAGCTACACACATGACCTGTATAATATAAGCCGCTTAAAAGAGATTTCTTATGGATTTCATTGCCTAATAAAAAATCTGAGGAGAAACGTTTACTGCCACACACTTTCATATTTTTGAGCTCTGGCAGGGTGATCAATATGAATCAGGGAAGGCATTTTAGAGGAATTTTTAATCTTCAGAAGTGAGATTTGCACCGAATTCTCCTTGATTTGCATACTCCCAGTTTTTTTTTTTTTTCCAATTAGCTCTGTGTTCTTCCCACACTGACTGCTGTTGACGAGTGATTTTACAATACTAGTGCTATTAAAGCATGCATTCATGACCCCATGGTGACACAAAGCAAATAATGCACATAGGGAATGCAAGCACATAACTGCTAATCTTGCCTTTTAAATGTATTTGAACTTGACCTATGGGAATGCCCATTACAGAATACATGACAGCTTGGCAAAATACTGAGGGCAAGACAGCATCTCAGGAAAGCAGATTCTTTGAAAATAAATCACTTGAAACACTGGAATATGGTAGGAATTGATTATTAAAAATGCAGTACCACACAGTGCAGTAAGTAACCTGCGTAAGCCCTACAAAGGTGTCTCACTCTATAAAAAAAAGATCTATAAATTAAACCACCATGACATCTCATTTGACCCTTGAATGAGTTTTAGACTAAAGAAAATAATGAGTAATAATTTAAAGAACATACATTTAGTAACACTAATAGTTTACTGTCTTTTATTCTGAAGCAAATGTCTTTTCACCCTGCTTATGCAGGAAGGCATTCCAATTTTGTACACCTTACTAGGCATATCTAAGGACCTAAAGGTAATCACAGTCATGTATCCTGAAGATTTTTATTCATCCTGGCCGCCATAAAATTATCGTTGCTACTGAAATTCACAGACAACACAGAAACACAGAATGGAGTGAATCTTAGAGAATTTTCTGGTCTGCACTTTTCTAATGGGGAAAATTACACATCTAGTTATCAGATGGGTGCAGCCACCAGGAGTTTTGGCAGATCGACTGCAGCTAACAATAGTTAAAACATGGTACTGGAAGACAGGTCTGATAAAGTTGCAATTTACCAAGCCCTTTGTCAAAGAATCTTCCCAACCTTTTATGTTCTAGAAAACCACAGGGCTTACTGATAAGGAACTTAATGATTTACTCTGTTTGAATAACTTTATAATTTTCCTTCCTTATCTCCCTCTCTTGCCCCCTCCACCCCAGTCTTCCGGATCCAGAAAGATCCTTATCACAAAAAAAGAAAACATTCCTAGCCCTGGTGGCGCTGTGGTTAAGAGCTCAGCTGCTAGCCAAAAGGTTAGTTCAATCTACCAGCCACTCCTTGGAAACCCTATGGGACAGTTCTACTCTGTCCCGTGGGGTCGCTATGAGTCGGAATCGATTTGAAGGCAATGGTTTTGGTTTTTGGTTTGGAACTGCAACCTCACTACACCACTCAACCCAGTCCCCACTTCACAAACAAAAACCAAACCAGTTGCCATAGAATTCGACTGTGCTCCATCGATTTATCAATGGTTGATTTTTCAGTAGTACATAACCAGGTCTTTCTTCTGAGGCACCTTGTCTTAGTCATCTAGTGCTGCTCTAACAGAAATACCACAAGTGGATGGGTTTACAAAGAGAAGTTTATTCTCTCACAGTCCAGTAGGCTACAAGTCCAAATTCAGAGCATCACCTCCAGGGGAGTGCTTTCTCTGTCGGCTCTGGAGGAAGGTCCGTGTCATCAATCTTCCCTTGGTCTGGGAGCTTCTCTACGCAGGAACCTCAGGTCCAAAGGATGCACTCTGCTCCTGGCACTGCTTTCTTGGTGGTATGAGGTTCCCATGTGTCTCTGCTCTCTTCTCTCTTTTATATCTCAAAAGAGATTGGATTAAGACATTATCTAATCTCGTAAACCTCATCAGTATAACCTTATCACAGTGATAGAATTTACAACACATAAGGAGATCACATGTAACCTCATCATAGTGATGGACTTTACAACACACAAAGAAATCACATTAGATTACACAATCATACAATACTAGGAATCATGACCCAGCCAAGTTGGCAGATATTTTGGGGGGACACAATTCAATCCATGACACACCTCTAGGTAGATTTGAACAGACAACCTTACAGTTGGTAGCTGAGACTTAACCATTTGTGCCAACCAGGGACCTTAAAAAAAAAAAAAATAGAAACCCATTGCCGTCTAGTCGATTCTGACTCGCAGCAACCCTGTAGAATGGAGTAGAACTGCCCCATAGGGTTTCCAAGGCTGTATGTCTTTATGAGAGCAGACTGCCACATTTTTTCTCCCCTGGAACCACTGATGAGTTTGAACTGCTGATTTTTTGGTTTGCAGCCGAGTGTTTAACCACTGCACCACCAGGGATCCTCAGGGAACTTTAAACCAAAAAAAAAACAAATCAAACCCGTTGCCATTGTAACAATTGCCAAGGGTATTCTGACTCATAGCATCCCTATAGGACAGAGTAGAACTGCCCCATAGGATTTCTAAGGAGTGGCCGGTGGATTCCAACTGCCACTTTTTGGTTAGCACCCAAGCTCTTAGCCACTGTGCCATCACGGCTACCAAGGAGACTCAAAATCCTATGTATCGGTAGAGTTGGAGTACAGATAGTTCTCGTGTCACTCTCCTTCCCCACTGTAGTGGTGTCCCTCCCCTCACTACAGCGCTCCTTTCCTCCTTTCCCTTATTCCTTTCTCCTCCCTTACAAGTTCCTTTTGAACAAAAGGCATCCTTGCCATGTGCTAACATTGCCCGGTGCATTTTTTCTTTTATAGGCCTTTAAGACAGTGCTTATAGCAAACTGCCTATATCCCACCTAAATATGAAAAAGTCAGACAAACCTGTGACTTACTCTATTATTATTCTTCATTTTGTGTAATTCATAATTAAAAAAAAATAGACATGGTGGGATATTGGGGAAAAAAACCTGTTAAACAGGAGTTATACCGGTAGAAATAGGTACACAATCCTTGATGTTTAGGAAAAAATAAAATCCTCAATGATCAGACATGAAAACTTAATAGATTTAAGCATGAATATATTTTATTAATTATCTGTGCAGAAAAAAATTTAATTTCAACATTTTAAAATTATATAAATATTTAATTGTGTTAACTTTAATGTGTACAAACTGTGACATTTGAGAATAATAATGAAAAACAAACCAAAATCCCAAATCCAGCATATTAAATTACAGAATTCTGGAATACCCAATTGCACATCCTGCTGAAATGCAGATTACCAAAGTGTCGAGAAGCTCAGAAATTAGACCGTTTTCAAATTTTTTAAAGGTAGCTTCCTGAAATATTACTTGTTTATTATTTTCACATGTAAGATTGGTATGATTGTTTGGCCTTTCATTAAGATGAAACATTAATCTGCTCTCAAAGTCCTGGAGAAAACTCTTAACTATTACTGCCAAAGGAGCACAATTAGCTTACAATGAAAGAAATTTTAAGTACATTTGCCCAACCTTTATTTGTTTAGCTTTTAAACATTATGCTAAATTCCAAAACAAAAGTTTTCTACAAACATATACTATAACTTTATAGCAATAAAATTACATATAAAAAAATAAAAGCTTTTTTTTTTTCAGTTCCTTACGAGTATTGGATTTGAGTTAGCACTTCCTCTCCAGCACTATATAACCTCACGCTTCCGTTTAACCAAACAAGGATCAAATCCCACACCTGGATTCTTGACCATCTCATATTTTGATAGGAGGACTACTCTTCTCATTGAAAATCTGTCATTGTTTAATGCTTATTATGAAAGTTGGAGAGCATTATTATATTATGGTAGAATTTCATTTCATTCAGACAATTTTTGTAATAATCCACCGTAAAGATACAAGCATACACACACACTCACATGCACAACATATGATTTAAATACAAACATCTACATAATAATGTGAGCTTTGGTGAAAATGTATAACATAAACATCTTAAGGAAGAGTAAGGGACAGACAAATTTACTTTATTTGCAACTAGGGAACAAGAGCTACAACATAGTGCCTTTCTCATTTATAGAATCATTTCTGGTTTGAAGACATAAGCCTTGGTTTTAATTCAGTAGGCTCTCTCACAATACCTACTTTTTCCTCTAACAAACCTTAAATAAGCAAGAAAACTTCTATCACCCTCCAGCAATTCCTACCTTTTCATAAATCAATATGGCTATCTCTAGCCAAACTGGGCCTGACCAAAATTAGCTATGAAGAATTCAGAAGGCAGTTATACTGGATGTAGCAGGTGACTTGTGTTTATGGGGATCTCGGAAGAACAAAGACAGACAGTAGTGCTGATTGGCTTGTGAAAACTTCTTTACTTGCCCATAAAACACAACTAAATAATAAATCTTTCAGTTACCACCGACTGTGACTCATAAAGTCCTGTGTTTTTATTTTCTTAGAACAGTGCTTTACTTGTATTCTGTTATCAAAAAACCTACTAAGGAAGATTTACCCAGGAAATCTCTGTCTCTCTCTCTTCACCATCCTCCTCCCTTCCCCATCTTTTTGCCCCATTACAAGCCTGAAGTTAGGCAGAGATAGATATTATTTCCATTTTTCTAATACATTTCTGGGATAAAGGCCCCAGGTCTTCTTATTTCCAGTTCAGGGTCCTGTTTACTCCAGAATCATTGGAAGTGGCGGGATAAAATTATGACACTGGAACACCATCAGAGAAGAAAACTGCCAGCAATTATTCCCACTTCTTAAAGTGAATTCTACTTTTTCCATCTCTAAATTTAAAACAAATTTTAATGAAAAGGAAAGAAAATAAAGACTACCTCCTGCTAATTCCATTTGGTGAGCAGATAACCGCCATCTCTAAATAAGCATGTGTTTGTGCTTGCTGGGGACCCAGTTCTAAGGATAAAGATGGTGAACTGACTAAAGAGCTGGTATTTTCCTGAAGTAGACAGTCCCTGGGAGCTTGGACAATAAACAGTGCAGCATGTCTAATCACAGAGCACCGAGTGCAACCCAGGTCACGTTCCAACATATGTGAGGTGAGATATTTTACGTTCTTTAAAGGCTCAGCTGGAGAGGAGAGTCTAGAAGATTTAACTGCTTTTTCCTTTGCTGATGTGTTGGCTGCAGTAAATTTTTTAGCAAGTAAGCAAGACCCCCATTTCATGCACTGTAGAGACTTCTCACCACTAAGATGAATTATATAGTCATCTTAAATTGATAACTAGATTCAAATGAATATGCTGATATAAATGAACAGATACACTGTTATGATACAACATAGAGACTATTTCCCCATATCTGCATTTTTATGAAGGTTTTCATTCCCTGGGTGGAAGGATAAGAGCCAAGAAATATGACCTTGTAATGACAGAAGTTTAATGTGCCCTGTATGTACTGGAAGCAATGCTTGGTAGCCTCTCTTTCTTTATTGCTACATGTACTAGAGCATTTATGTAGTGTTGGTTCTCGTCTAAATGTTGGGATCTTCTCTAAGTCAAACAGCAGCCCATCAAAGCTCTAATTCTTAAAGAAGCCAGATAAAATTCTGATCAAAGCAGAGCTTCAAACTGGTTCAGTCCAGTTCGAACCTCCTGCTGAGAATTTGCATTTCCACCCCAGATATACTGAATCAGAATCTACACTTTACCAAGATTCTTAAGTATACATAAGAATCACCTGAGGATACATAAGTATCACCTGAGGAGCTTGTTAAAATGTAGATTTTTTAAAAAATTTTATCATGCTTTAGGTGAAAGTCTACAACTCAAATTAGTTTCTCATTCAAAAATCTATACACAGATTCTATTGACATTGGTTGCAATTCTTGCATTGTTGGCACTCTTTCCTTTTCCCTTTCCACCCGAGGTTCCCCATGTCCATTTGTCCAGTTTTCCTGTCTCTTTCTGCCTTCTCATTTTCGCTTTTGGGCATGTGCTGCCCATTTGGTCTTATATACCTGATTGAACAAAGATGCACGTTCCTCATGTGTGTTACTGTTTGTTTTACAGGCCTGGCTAATCTTTGGCTGAAAGGTAGACTTTGGGAGTGACTTCAGTTCTGAGTAAGCAGGGTGTCCAGGGGCCATAGTCTTGGGAGTTCCAGTCTCTGTCAGACCAGTAAGTCTGATCTTTTTGTGTGTGAATTTGAATTTTGTTCTACATTTTTCTCCCACTCTGTCTGGGACCCTCTATTGTGATCACTGTCAGAGCAATTGGTGGTGGTAGCCAGGCACCATCTAGTTCTTCTGGGCTCAGACTGGTGGAGGATATGGTTCATGGACTCTGTTAGTCTGTTGGACTAGTATTTCCCGTGTGTCTTTGGTTTTCTTTATTCTCCTTTGCTCTGGATGGGATGGGACCAACAGATGTATCTTAGATGGCTGCTTGTAAGCTTTTAAGACCCTAGGCACTACTCACCAAAGTAGGATGTACAACATTTTCTTCATGAACTATGTTATGCCAATTGACCTAAATCCAATATCATGGTTCCCAGCTCTCAGCCCCAGTAACTCAGTCCCTCAAGGTGTTTGGATGTGTCTAGGAAGCTTCTATGGCTTTGCCTTTGTCAAGCTGTGCTGACTTCCCCTATATTGTGTGTTGTCTTTCCCTTCACCAAAATTACTGCTTGTCTACTATCTAGTTAGTGACTTTCCCTCCCTACCCGTCCCCATCCCTTCCCTTCCTTGTGACTATCAAAGGTTGTTTTTTTCTGTATGTAAACCCTTTCTTGGGTTTTTTATAATAGTGGTCTCATGCAATATTTGCCCTTTTGTAATTGATTTATTTCACTAAGCTTAATGCCTTCCAGATTCATCCATGTTGTGGGATGTTTTGCAGATTCATTATTCTTTTTTGTTGCATAGTATTCCATTGTGCAGGTACTATAATTTGTTAATCTATTGATTCAGTATATCTGGGTGGAAATTAAAATTTTCGGCAGTGGTCAAACAGGAACGAACTGGTTGGAAGCCCTGGATCAAAGGGAAAGCTTCTGCAAAAAATGTGAACAAAAAATGTGAAAAGCTCCCTAAAAGCAAACCAAACATCATACTCTTTTATCCTTTCCCAAACCAGAGCAATATCCAGGTTTGCCACAAATTTGAGCATCTTTTGAGTTTATAAAAAGTCAAATACTTTTTTCTTTCCCTGATCCTTTTTTTCTCCCCTAGCTTTACTCGTAAGAGGCATTTCTTGCCCTTCCCAATTCTTAAATTTGTAGCATAACACCTTGCATTTAGATTATTGCTCTTTGTTCTAAAACAACATTGCTTAACTTGCTGCTTATTTTAAACAATTCACATGATCTCTTTTCTTTCCTTTCCTAATGGAATTCGTCCCTCCTTCTGTAAGTATTGCAAATCTTCTGCTTCTTTTCTTTGGAAAACTTCATCTAGCTAGCTTTTACGACTATGTCCTTTGAGATTAGTACATAATGGAATAAAGAAGTTGGGGCAATAGAGGGAGATTTAGACAGAGGAATACAGTGAGTTCTCATTGCTCCATGGTGGTTGAAGTAAATGCCAGTTTCATTATGCTTGATTTCATTTATTTCCTGTCTTGCTAGTTTACAAAAAGCCCACTCTTTTCTCCTGGACAAGAAGCAAGTTATAGTCATGTGAGGAGAGAACAACAGCCATTTGTTTTAATATCAGCGTTTCCCTGGGTTGTTAGAAAGGTGGTGAAGTTATCTATGAACCTAAATTGAACATTATAGCACTAGACTTTCCTAGAAATGATACTATTGCTTATTTCTCCAATGTAAAGTTCTGGGTAACATAATCCCTTTAGCACAACTGACATCTGAAAATAGGTTCTAATAGGTAAAACAAATAAAGCTAACATAGTAGAATCAGGAGAGGTACTGGGAAGGTGAGTCTGAGTTTCTACATCTGAATCTGCAATTAACACTCAGTACTTTATTTTCCACCTAAGCACAAAATAGGGCATATACCAAAACCAAATTCATTGTCATCAAGTCGATTCTGACTCATAGTGACCCTATAGGACAGACAGGAACTGCCCCATAGAGTTTCCAAGTAGTGCCTGGTGGATTTGAACTGCTGACCTTTTGGTTAGCAGACGCAGCTCTTAACCACTATGCCACCAGGGTTTCTAAATAGGGTGTATAGGGAGGTTCAAATTAACAGGAGGTTCAAATTAACAGCCAAGGTTAAGTGCTGACTGCTAACCAAAAGGTTGGCAGTTCAATGCCATCCAGTGGCTTGAACCCACCCAGTGACTGCATGGGAGAAAGAACTGGTGATCTGCTTCTGTAGAAATTACAGCTTAGGAAACCCTATAGGGCAGAGCAGTTCCACTCTGTCACATGGGGTCACTATGAGTCAAAATCAACTCGATGACACCTAACAACACACACCACACGCACGCACTGCCATCAAGGTGATTCCGACTCATAGTGACCCTATAGGAGAGGGTAGAACTGCCCCATAGGGTTTCCAAGGAGCAACTAGTGGATTTGAACTGCTGACCTTTTGGTTAGCAGATGTAGCTCTTAACAAGTACGCTACCAGGGTTTCCCCTAACAAGAAGTTGTGTCTTATTAGATGTGTATTTTATGGAGAACCTTTCCATAGCAGGGATTAGGAATATTGAGTTCCAATCTCAGCTCTGCTACAAACACAGGGACAACCTGATGCAAGTTACTGTCTGCCTTTGCGCCTCAGTTTCCCCAACTGCAAAATAAGCGTCCTACTAACTTCAGCATTTTCTACTATTAACTGGATATGAAAATGTCCTACTTGGCACAAGAAAAGGGAGCTGTTTATCATAAGTAGCACTTAAAAAATGTGTCCCATTGGTTTGTTTAGAAAAATCACTGTTCAGCTGAAGTAACCATTCTCAAAGGGGAAAAAAATTACACGAATTCCTTCTTAAAACGTTCTTGCATTCTTCTCTTTAACATAATAAGCATCCTTTAGCACCAGCATTATCTATTGATGACAACAGTCCATTTGCCTCTAGCATGTCTGTCTAACAACGCTTTATAATTTATATCCATTACCTGCTGTGAATACTCCAAGTAAACACTGATTTAGGGGGTTATAAATAACAGGGCTATATTGATTAATTCAGCCTATGCTTTGGCTACATAGCCTTTATTTTCTTTTCGAGTGCCTGTGCTATCAGAGTCACCCAACTGGGGCTTTCAAGTCACTATATGAAGAACTACCAATCCTTTCATTTCTAACCTGAATAAAAATTTTTAAAAAAGCAAACTAAGCCCCAAATATATGTATGTTGGTATATGTGCATATGTACACACATACATGTAAAACGTGTGTCTGTGAAAGAGTAAAACACTCAGCTCTGTATAAGCAAAATGAAGAATTTTATTGAGGGAAAAAACACAGTTCAAACCAAGAAGCAAAAAGTGAGAGTACTAAAGTGCTCTACTGTACAGAAGATAAGCAGGGGTTTTTATACAGTAGAATCAGGAACTTATTGAACAAAAACTTGATTGGTTTAATCAGTTAAGAAATGATCACAGAATAATCACAGGATTTCAGAGGTTCCTGTTATTTGGTCACTACTGACCAACTGACCTCTTCAGTAATGGAATTACAATCTATTTTCTGATATGGTTTCCTAACTTTTGTGAACATATGCAAGACCCTCTTCCTGGAACATCCTTAAACAACCATTATTGCAATCTTCCCTGTCCATGAAAGCCACTCCTTCCTCTTATCTATTTTAAATAATACATTCCTTAAGCCTCTCCATAAGCATTTCTGAGAACAATGATCATGAGTTGTTTTTCTCAAAGTTAATGATCAACTGGGATAAACAGAAGTCAATCTTAAGACAAATATGAAGCTTGGCTAAAAATGGGGTTTGGCCTACACTTAACTCTGCTATCCTGGTCATGCCAAGCGCCTCAGTTTTAAAGTGCTCTTTCATATATAGATAGATTTAGACATAAAATCATATATATATATATACATATATATACATATAGCCTTGGAAGAAGTGCAGCCAGAATGCGCCTTAGAAGGATGGCGAGACTACGTCTTATATATTTTGGACATGTTATCTGGAGGGATCAGTCCCTGGAGAAAGAGATCATGCTTGGTAAAGGAAGACCCTCAACGAGATGGATTGACACAGTGGCTGCAACAATAGGTTCAAGCATAACAATGATTGTAAGCGTGGTGCAGGACCGGGCAGTGTTTCATTATGTAGTACATAGGATCGCTAAGAGTCAGAACTGACTTGGCAGCACCTAACAACATATATATGTTGTGTGTGTGTGTGTGTGTGTGTGTGTGTGTGTGTGTGTGTGTGTGTGTAGATGTATATATATTTGATTCTGAGTTTTTTTTATTATTATGTAAAATCATAGCCTTTCCCTCCCACAATTCAGGGGACCCAAAGAAGATAAAAAGCTGAATAAATTCTTATTGCATTATTTGTTTGAGGGCTTATTAAGCAGAGAATTTTATTTCCTTTGTCTATAAAGTTAATTTTTTAGTGTAATCCTATAAAAATTGTAGTGTCTTCCCAAAAATCAAAGAAAAGAAATAGAAAGACTTATGGTGATGATTATTTTGTTTAGAGGTTCTTAACTTCCGGTCTTTGCTTGTGAAGATTGTTTGTGGGCCTCCCAAAATTGTACATAAAATTTTGTACGTATGTAATAATATAAATTTTTAATCAGGTTCTCAAAAAGATACATTCCCCCCAAAATAGTAAGAATTACTGATTTGGTCCAAATTAGAAATCTTAATCCCAGAGTGAGAAGTAATTTGCCATAATCACACCATTAGCCAGTGACAATGACAGCTCTGGAACCCAAATCCCTAGGGCTGTTCATGCTAGGGTGCACTCAAATGCTAACTCCTGAACAAACAATTATTTTCCTTAAATTTGCTTCATCTTGTGAACAACTCTGCTGTTTTATTTGTTGTAGAGGTAAAGTGAGTTTATAGAGATTTCAAGGATACCATTTCACTTTTAACATTCATTGCCATTAAAACTAATGGTTTAAGACTTGTATGACAAGAATTTGCCCCAGAGAAAGAACTCCACAAACAAACCAAAGCTCTTTTAAACATGTATGAGGAAGTCCTAATGTCATTCCTACCTACAGAAGCAAAAAATACCTGTTTTAACAGTAGCTTGAACATCTAACTAGAATTTAAAATAGGCAAGGAGGCTCATCTACAATAGCAGACCTGCACTGAACTATCATCGTTCTTTTGAAAAATCTTACACTGTTTTATTAAAATTAGGTATATTAACATAATCACATAAATAAATGAAGATTAGTAAGGAGTTATGCCACAGTATTGCACATGAAGCCTGGACTAACTCACTGGAAAGATTCTTTTTACTAGTTCCTTTGAATACATGTTTTTATGAAAATTCTTAGTAATTTAAAAAGTGCTGCCAAGATGTACTGCTTACTTGCTTTCAGAGCTAAATCTGCAGGAACATTGCACATTTCCCATTACCTTTTCTGACTCACCTTCCTTCCGCAGAAGGCAGCAAAAAGAATTCCAAGGAGAGGAACAAATATCTACAAGTAAACATGCTTTAGGCATTCAACCCTAGATGGTTTAGCATGCTTGACTGTTATTGGTGAATCATAGCAAAAAAAAAAAAGATGACAGTACCATCTGTCATGTTATGTTATAGTGTTATAACATGCAAAATTTTAACAGAGGCAAGAAAAATCATATTACTGATTTCAGCAATGTACTATATTTGCTAGCAATTGGTAGATGTCTACAACACAAAATCGCTAAAGTGTACAAATGCCTTAATTCTTAAAGTACTGAAATGGATTTGTCCTTTGAGCTAAGAATATAATGCCCAGGGAGCAGAAATTGATAGAATCACACAGTGTAGTCCCAATAGTGACTTTAAATCCAGTAATTCCCTACTGAGACCTAAGATTTCACACACAGCAAAAATAATGTCCTTGGTACTGAACTTAAATTTGAAATACTAATGAAGTATTTCCTGTTGGGTAGTAAAATATACTTTTCCTGTTCAGGAATATGACTATACTTTCAATGTCTCCAGTATACACTGATGTGTGATACAGGACAGAGATCTTGTATCTCAGTGCTAACTGACAGATATGATGCCCTTAGGTCTTAAAGTGCAAATTAAACAAAGTACCTCGAGAGGCGAAAAACTAAGAGGAAGCATGCCTGGGGAAATGGTGATTAAAAAAAAAATAGAGGCTGAAATACTGAAAAAGGAAAAACAAAAGATATTAGTCTGTAAGTCCCTTTATAATTGAAAGTAATGATATTTTCTTGATACTCTATAATAATAATAGATTAAGTAAGTTGAGGATGAAATGGATCTAGTAAACCATTGTGTCTAATGCATGCCAAGGGAGAGCAGATTTCCCTTGGCACAGGAAAAAGAAAAATATAAAAACAGGTGCTATACCTACATCCGCACAAGGTTCAATCAGCATGTAGTTTACAGATATCAAGTAGAGGTATTAACATCAGTAGTGAGGAAGATTAGCTATTGGCACAAAGTACCCGTATCAACACAGAGTCCTGTGTTGTATTTTTAAGCATCTAATACATTTGCCTGAAGCTTTCCCAAATTAACGCTACTGTTTATATGCAACATAGAAAATGTAGTCTCAGTTTCAATGAATTTTTAATTTTGTTCAATCTTGAATTTGTTCAACCAAAAACAATTTAAAGAGGACCTAGGCTATCAGCTTCAGAGTGAGCAGGTTCTCTAGAGACTTCCTGAATCTATCATAAAAATCAACAGTGTGAGTCTAATGGTTTTCTTTTCATTCGAACATTTAAAAGTGAATCACCACATCAAGTATTCTGCAGGGCCTCTTTGGTTTCCAAATTAAACATGTATTATTACCTGCAATCTTGCCACATTCTCTTCATTTCCATTTTAAATAATCATAAATAAGAAAGCCTTGCTACTTTTTGGCACGACATAGCTGTTTGATTCAGCTGAGTTTCAAAGTCTTAAAAATTGCACTCATTCCTTTTTTTAGAGTCCTGGTTCATCTCAAAGGTTTTCAGCTGAAAGATTCTTTATTGTATTCAAATCTTGTCCCATATGAATTGTTTTGGTTACTCAGTTTATGAAGAGTCTTGGAAATTGAACTGGGCCCGCAACAGAAAACACCCACTGTTTTCCTGGGAAAAGAAAAGGAGGAAATGGAAAATCAGGTGGAAAATTAGGCAGAACATGGCAAAAAGTTTATGTTTTACAAGCATGGTTAAAGATATTACCAAAGTGAATTCCCTGTTGCGCTATATATTGAAAACACTCTTCTCAATTATCCCCATGTATCAATGACTACCAGGAAAATATTTTGTCTCATACTTTATATATTAGAGCTAAGGATAATTCATACAATGTAACTATGAGCATGTATTCACTTACTATCACAGAGTGAGTGGCCTGCCTTAGGATTTTCATTACAGTCCATTGGTGAAGCCAGAAACCAAATCAAGAACAAAGACTTCCAGCTCACATGGCACCATGTTCATTCTCCCCTTACTAGGTATTTTACATATATTTTGTAAAGAGCTCACATGGATTTTCATTGGCAGTGATAAATAAGAGGAAAGACAGAAAAGGTATAATCAATTTGAAAGGATAACTTTAAATGACTATATCCATGTTGAAACAAAAAACGTATTAACTGGGATACATTTTTTTATTTTTGCACTGCAATAATTGTAACAAATGCTAAGTAGGTTTTATTACTCACTAACATAACATTTTAGTAGTTCAATTATACATATACCTTCCAAATAGACTAAATAAATCCTAGGAAGTGACTATTATTTCACATTCAAAAGTTTGTTGATTTGCTTTGAATTTCAAAGACATCAAAATGATTAATAATTCATATACTATCTTGGAAAAATACAGTATATTCTCATTATCTAGAATAATTGATGCTGAAATAAGAGAGTAAGTCCATTTAAATGAGTACCAAATAGTCATAGTAACTACTGAAAAAACTAGTTTTACTAAAATTTTTCACCTTGAAAAATTAAACACAGAATTACAAGAATAGGACTTTTACTTGAGACCATGATAGTGTAACAGGACTACATTTATTTTCTTGTATTAAACACTAGAAAAAATAATAATAAAATACATGAAGCAATTATTTTCAGACACTGGACAATAAAGAGCACAAAACTGTGCTCCCTGAGGAAAGGGAATAAGTAAGGCGAGTCCATTGATTGTCTAAGCTTACTGTCTAGCTTTAGTATCCAGGCTACAGCACAGAAAGGAAAGCCCATGTAGAGACTGGGATCTCACTGAGTTGAGATGTCAAAGAATGGAGTTTATGGAGACCAAGGAAATTAGAATATGTAAAGCAGATTATGAGAGAGAAGGGAATTTCACAGCAAGAATCTCTAGAGATCTGTAGTTGACAGACGACGTTTGAGATCCGGAGATCTCAAGTCTTTGGCTGAGTACTTATCTGCTCATGAGTGAGAGAGGAGTCTAGGTAAAGAACCACCAGACAGCAGTAGGTCAAATAATTTCCAGAATTTACACAGATCTGGGAATAATTCATGGTCCATAAGTCAGAATGGAAAGACCTCATAATACGTGGGGCAATGAGTAGTCCTCTCAGAAAATGATTACCTTATATGGAGAAACAGGGATAAAGACTAATCTTAGACTAAAAGGTGCTCTAGACCTCATTAACAAACCTTAAAAGCAAGCCTTAAAAGGATCAACTTGAACCAAAGTAATGGAAATGAATGCTAGAAACAAGTCCAACACCACTGAATAGAATAAATGAAAATTTGGCATCTAACAATGTTAACTTCAAGATTTACAGCATTTAATAAAAAATTAATAGGAATGCAAAGAGTAAGAAAATATAAACTCAAAATAGGAGAAAGATTAGTCAATAGAAACAGATCCACAATGACAGAGAACATGGAATTAGCAGGCATGGTCACTAAAATAGTGATTACAAACTGACTTCATATTAAGAAGGTAAAACAAAGCATCAACATGAGAAAAAGAGAAGTGGAGGACTTTATAAAAGGCCTAAGTAGAAATTAAATGCAATATTTGAAATGATAAATACACTGAATGGGTTAACAGAAGAATAGGCACTGCAGAAGAAAATATAAGTAAACTTGAAGACACAGCACTAGAATCTATTCAAATTGAAGCACAGACAGAAAAATGATTAAACACATGACCTGCCAGACATTATCAACTAGTCTAACCTACATTTAATTGGAGTCTGTCTTCGGCTGGGTTCTCTAGAGAAACAAAAACAGAGAAGCATATATATACATATACAAATATACATATACATATATATAGAGAGATAGAGAGAGAAAGAGAGAGATTTATATCAAGGAAATGGCTCACACGGTTGCAGAGGCTGGGAAATCCTAAGTCTGTGGGTCACGCAGAAGGATTATCCTGAATCACGTAGCTGCATGGCCTGGTGAACCCAAGATTGGCAGGTCAGACAGCAGGCCTCTTTCTCACAGGCTGGCAGAGGCTGTTGAGTCCCATGATTGGCAGGTAAGCTGCTACCTCAAGTCCCAAGGACCAGAGGTCAGACGAACAGCAGCCAGCTGCAGGATCCAGAGTGAGCAAAAGTCCACCTATACTGGATCTAAAAGTCCACCCCCAAGGAAACACCTTTAAACAGACTGGCTACTCACAGCAGATCCCATCATGGAGGTGATCACACTATATGAGATCTCATCATGGAAGTGATTACATCATTATAAAACTGCCAAACTACATCATAACTGCCAAACTACATCATAACTGCCAAACCACTGAGAATCATGGCCCAGACAAGTTGACACACAATCTTTACCATCACAGTCCACCCCTTGTCACCTTGGTACCTGTACACATCTCATTAAACAATACATAATCTCTGAATAAAGACAATTATAAAGTCATACTTAACGCCCAACATGATACAACTAACATGTACAACCAAAAACACACTAGCACTGTTTACATCTAATATTTTACAAGAAAACAAAAATATTTGATGCACACATACATTGAAGAAATACTCATAAAAATCACAGTCCTCATTTCTGCAACTGGTCACGTGGTCAAACCTGGTATTTAGAACTACCTTCTGCCACCACCTATTGTGTATTCCCTTTGCCCTCAGCAAACACTTCAGCTGGTCATAGTTCCTTGCCTGGTGGGGTGATCCAAACCTTCATTCCTGAAGGGTCTGGGCCATTGGATGTCATGTTGGAATTGGGTTGCTGTAGTTTTCCACTGACTTTAATCACAGGGCATGACAGTATTAAGAGACACCCTAAGGGATCTCCTGCATTCCAGACATACTCTTACTTACCTGCATTATGTAATATTAATCCTATTTCCTCTTGGTGATCAGGATCAATCACACTAGCCAATATGGTAAGTCCTTTCTTTACCTATTGATTCAGAGGCATAGGGAGCCCAAAGTGCCCAGGTGGCATTCTTAACTTCCAGTTCAATGGAACCAGGGATGTGTCTCCAGGTGAGAGCATTCCTTCCTTTGGAACTAAGATCTCTAGACCCGCAGAGCATAGGGCCATGCAAACAGGAAGCAAAAATTTTACAAGTGGATCACTAGGGGTAATAGTGAGTGGTACCTTCCCATTTTCATTCCTTGATTCCTGGACCCATGAATCCTGGCTGTGGGAGAAGCAGCACCATATACTTGATGCTGGTTTAGAGCATATGCAGCCTCATGGAGAACATTCCCCAGCACTGCAAGGTATTGCCACTTAGCTAATGCTGTAATTGTGTCTTTAGAAGGCCACTCCATTGTTCTATCAAGCCACCTGCTTCCAGATGATGGAGGCATGGGAAATCCAGTGAATTCCATGAGCACGGACCCATTGTTACACTTCATTTGCTGTGAAATGAGTCCCTTGATCTGAGGCGATGCTGTCTGGAGTAACACGACAGTGGATAAGGCATTCTGTAAGTCCACGAATCATAGTTTATGCAGAAGCATTGTGGGCAGGGAAGGCAAATCCGTATCCAGAGTAAGTATCTATTCCAGTAATAACAAAACACTGCCCTTTCCATGATGGAAGTGGTCCAATGTAATCAACCTGCCACCAGGATGCTGGCTGATCACCTTGAGGAATAGTGCCATATCAGGGAATCAGTGTTGGTCTCTACTGCTGGCAGATTGGGCACTCAGCGGTGGCTGTAGCCAAGTCAGCTTTGGTAAGTGGAAGTCCATATTGCTGAGCCTATGCATAACCTCCATCTCTGCCACCATGATCACTTTTTTCATGAGCCCACTGGGCAATGACAGGAGTGGCTGGGGAAAGAGGACGACTGGTTTCCACAGAATGCCTCATCCAATCCATTTGACTGTTAAAATGCTCCTCTGCTGAGGTCACTTTTCGGTGAGCATTCACATGAGACATAATTATCTTCACTACTAATGGCCCATTCAGAGAGGTCTATCCACACCTCTTCCCTATACTTGCTTGTCTCCAATTTTCCAATCATGTGCCTTCCAAGTCCCTGACCAAACCATTCGCCACAGCCAATGAAACACTCACTGTATGATCACACAACTGGACATTTCTCCTTCCAAGAAAAGTGAACAGCCAGGTGCAGTCCTCGAAGTTTTGCCCATTGGGAGGATCTCCCTTCACCACTGTCCTTCAAGGAGGTCCCAGAAAGGGGCTGTAGTGCTGCTGCTGTCCGCTTTTGAGTGGTGCCTGCATATCATGTAGAACCATATGGACACCAGGCATGAGTTTTTTCATCCTCACTCAACTGATCAAAAGGAACTCCCCATGAGGCCATAGGACTGGGTGATGGAAGGAAATGTGACAGGAGTGACGACCATGAGCATTTGGGTCACTTCCTCATACAACTTACTTGTACCTTCAGGTCCTGCCCAGGCCCAATTTCGTATATACCACTTCTATTTAACGATGAAATGCTGCTGTACACGTCCAACTTATGGCTTTGTGGGTCAGACGACACCCAGTTCATGATGGGCAGCTCAGGCCACATGGTGACTTGGTGTCCCATGGTTAAGCGTTCAGTCTCTACTAAGGCCCAGTAACAAGCCAAAGCTGTTTCTCAAAATAAAAGTAGTTATCGGCAGAGGATGGCAGGGCTTTGCTCCAAAATCAGAAGGGTCTGCGCTGTGATCCACCAACAGAGGTCTGTGAAAGGCTCAAAATAGCATCTCTGTCTGCCACTGACACTTCAAGCACCATTGGATCAGCCGGATCATATGGCCCAAGTGGCACAGCTGCTAGTATGCCCACCTGAACCTGTTGCAGAGCCTTCTCTTGTTCTGGGCCCCACTCAAAACTAGCAGTTTTTGTCACTTAATAGGCTGAAGTAGCACACCCAAATGAGGGATATGTTGCCTCCCAAATCCAAAGAGACCCACTAGGTATTGTGCCTCTTTTCAGTTGTTGGAGAGGCCAAATGCAATAACTTAACCTTCACTATAGAAGGAATATTTCAACATGCCCCACACCACTGGACCCCCTAAAAATTTCACTGAGGTGGAAGGCACCTGAATTTTTGTCAGATTAATTTTTGTCAGATTAATTTCCCATCCTCTAACATGCATGTTCAAAGTCATTGACACTTTTTCCTTACAAGGTCCAGTCAGCATAATGTCATCAATGTAATACACTAGTGTGACATCTTGTGGAATGGAAAGGCAATCAAGGTCCCTGTGGACTAAATTATGAGATAGGGCTGGACAGTCGATATACTTCTGTGGTAGGACACTGAAGGTGTATTGCTGGCATTGCTTCTAATGGTCCTTTGAAACAGGTATGGAGAAAAAGGCATTAGCCTGATCAATAGCTGCATATCAGGTACCAGGAAATGTATTAATTTGCTCAAGCAATGAAACGACATAATGGAATAGCAGCTGCAATTTGAGTCACCACCTGGTTAATTTTTTAATAATCCACTGTCATTCTCTAAGATCTATTTTTTTTTGTTTTTTTTACAGGCCAAACAGGCAAGCTGAATAGGGATGTGGTGGGAATTACCACCCCTGCACCTTCAAATCCTTGATGGTGACAGTGATCTCTGCAATCCCTCCAGGAATGCAGTATTGCTTTTGGTTTACTATTTTCCTGGGTAGGGGAAGTTTTAATGGCTTCCACTTGGCTTTTCCTACCATAATTGCCCTTACCCCACTTGTCAGGTATCCAATGTGAGGGTTCTGCCAGTTGCTGGGTATCTGCTCCAATTATGCATTTTGGAACTGGGTAAATCACTACAGAATGAGTTTGGGGACTCTTGGACCTACTATGAGATGGACTTGTGCTAAGACTGCATTCATAACTTCACCTACATATGCCTGCACTCTGACTGGTGGGTCATAGTGATGTTTTGGGTCTCCGGGAATTAGTGTCAGTTCAGAGCAAGTATCCAATAATCCCTGAAAAGTCTGATTACTTCCTTTTCCTCAATGAACAGTCACTCTCATAAAAGGCTCCATTTGGGGAGAGCTGAGAGAAAGATTAACAGTATAAATTTTTGGCAGTGTAGTGGAGTCCTTCCTCAAGGGGACCCAGCCTCCCCTTCTTTCAAGGGATTGTGGGTCTTTAAACTCGTTCAAGTCTGGGAATTGACTGATGGGAGTGACTCTTTATTCTGGCGATTTGAGTTAGACTGCTGTTCATTTGACCTAGAACTATTCCTGTTGTATAGGTAAAGTAAATATTTAGTAGATTTCCTATCTGTTTCACTCCTAGGGACACCATGACTAAGAAGCCAAAACCATAAATCAATAGGAGTCAGACTACTCTGATTACTGCTTTGACTCCACTGTCCATTACGGTAAGTATGCCCACCTTGTCTTTGACGATTGTGTGCTACCACTTGGCCTCTACCACCACAGGGTTCAATCAGCCCACTGTAGTTAAGTGTCTTAATTCAGTGAGGGCAGTTCCCGCTGTCAAACCTGACTTAAATAAAACAGCAATCACAGATCTATTGGTGGTGATATTTTGCATATTTCTATTGCCACTTCATGTTATGGATTAGCAGTGCTCTCTACTACTGGAAGCAGAGTCATCAAAACCTTTAAGACTAACCAGACTTGAGAACCAATTTAGAAAAACCCATCCTTACACTTTTGTTTGTCTAGTCTGCACTCTTGGTACCAAATGTCTTACGCTGGGTTCTCTAGAGAAGCAAAACCAGTGAAGCATGTAAATATATATATAGAGAGAGATTTATATCAAGGAAATGAATTACGTGGTTTAAGAGGCTCAAAAGTCCCAAGTCCATGGGTCAGGCTGGAGGCTTCTCCTGAATCATGTAGCTTCATGGGCTGGTGAACCCAAGATAGGGAGGTCAGACAGCAAGCCTCTTGCTTACAGCCTGAACAGGCAGATGAGTCCCTAGATCAGCAGATAAGCTGCTAGCTCATGTCCCAAGAACTGGAGGTAGGATGAACAGGAGCCAGCTGCAGGATCCAGAGCAAGCAAAAGCCCATAAGCCTTGATAGAAAGTCCACCTATATTGAATGCAGGCCATACCCCAAGGAAACTCCCTTTCCACTGCTTGGCTACTCACAGAAGATCCTATCATGGAGGTGATCACATATCAGATCTCATCAAGGAAGTGATTACATCATTATACGACTGCAAAACTACATCATAGCTGTCAAACCACTGAGAATCATGGCCAACCAAGTTGACACACAACGTTAACCATTACAGAGTCCCATCTACAGAGAGGAAGATAAAAAATATTTCTAGAAACAACTGCCCTTATTTCCCCAAATTTGATGAAAATAAACCCACAGATCCAAGTATATTAATGAACCTCAAGGAAAATAAACAAGGAAAGTCTCACCAAGGCAATTCATAATAAAATTGCTGAAAAGCAGTGATAAAGAGAAAAACATAAGAGCAGCCAGAGGGAAAAAACAAAAACACATCCCACATTAAAAAAAGAAGATCAAAGATAAGAATGACATAGGAGTTCTTGTCACAAATTATACAAGGCAGAAAGCAATTTCATGACATATTTAAAGTAATGAAAAAGAAAAAAATGTCAACTGGAATTCTATGTTAAGCAAAACTATCTTTCAAAAATGAAGACAAGGCTGAAAACATTCCCCTTAAGAACAGGAACAAGACAAGGATGCCCTTTATCACCACTCCTCTTTAACACTGTGCTGGAAGTTCTAGCTACAGCAATAAGGCAAGAAAAAGAAATCAAGGGCATCCAAATTGGTAATGAAGAAGTTAAACTCTCCATGTTTGCAGACGATATGATACTATTCATAGGAAACCCTAAAGACTCCATGAGAAATCTACTGGAACTAATAGAAAGATTTGACAGAGTGGCAGGATATAAGATAAACATAAAAAAATCAGTTGGATTCCTATACACCAATAAAGAGAACAATGAAAAGGAAATCAGGAAAGCAATACCATTTACAATAGCCCCTAGAAAAATAAAATATTTAGGAATAACTCTGACCAGGTATGTAAAAGACCTATACAAAGAAACCTACAAAACACGACTGCAAGAAACCCAAAGGGATCTACAGAAATGGAAAAACATACCACGCTCATGGATAGATAGACTCAACATTGTGAAAATGACAGTTCTACCCAAAGCGATTTACAAATACAATGCAAATCCCGATCCAAATACCAACAACATTCTTCAAAGAGATGGAAAAACTAATCATTAACTTTATATGGAAAGGGAAGAAGCCCCGAATAAGTAAAGCACTACTGAAGAAGAAGAATAAAGTGGGAGGAGTCACACTACCTGACCTCAGAACCTACTATATAGCTATGGTAGTCAAAACAGCCTGGCACTGGTACAACGACAGATACATTGATCAGTGGAACAGAATTGAGAACCCAGATGTAAATCCATTCACCTACAGTCACCTGATCTTTGACAAGGGCCCAAAGTTCATCAAATGGGGAACAGACAGTCTTTTTAACAAATGGTGCTGGCAAAACTGGGGATAGCTATCTGTAAAAAAATGAAAACAGGAACCATACCTCACACCATGTACAAAAACTAATTCAAAATGGATCAAAGACCTAAATATAAAGCCAAAAACTATAAATTTCATAGAAGAAAAAACAGGGCCAACGCTACAGGCCCTAATACATGGCATTAACAGGATACAAACCATAACCATCAACACGCAAACCCCAGAAGATAAGCTAGATAACTGGGATCTTCTAAAAATCAAACATCTATGCTCTTCAAAAGATTTCACCAAAGAAGTGAAAAGAGAACCTACAGACTGGGAAAAAATTTTTGGACAGTACAAGTCAGACCAAGGTCTAATCTCTAAAATCTATCAGAACAAACAACACCTCTAAAACAAAAAGACAAATAATCCTATTAAAAAATGGGCAAAGGAAATGAACAGACACTTCATGAAAGAAGGCATTCAAGTGGCCAACAGACATGAGGAAATGCTCATGATCACTAGCCATTAGAGAAATGCAAATTAAAACCACAATGAGATACCATCTCACCCCGGCATTACTGGCACAAATCAAAAACACTGGAAATAACAAATGTCGGAGGGGCTGTGGGGAGATTGGAACTCTTATGCACTGCTGGTGGGAATGGAAAATGGTACAACCATTTTGAAAAATGATATAGCGCTTCCTTAGAAAGCTAGAAACAGAAATACCATACAATCCAGCAATCCCACTCCTAGGAATATATCCTAGAGAAATAAGAGTCGTCACTTGAACAGACATATGCACATCCATGTTCATGGCAGCATTGTTCACAACTGCAAAAAGATGGGAACAACCTAGATGCCCATCAACAGATGAATGGATAAACAAACTATGGTACATACACACAATGGAGTACTATGCAATGATACAGAACAATGATGAATCTGTGAAGCATCTGATAACATGGATGAAACTGGAGGAATTATGCTGAGTGAAAAAGTCAATCACAAAAGGACAAAAATTGTATGAGATCTGTATTGTAAAAACCCATGAAAAAGTTTACACACAAAAAGTAACAATCTTTGTTGGTTATGAGGGATGGGAGGGGTGGGGGGTTAATATTAAATAGGCAATAGATATGTGTTATCTTTTGTGAAGGGTGAGACAGTACACAATACTAGGGAAACCAGCACAACTTGTACAAGGAAAGGTCATGGAAGCTCCATAGACACATCCAAACTCCCTGAGGGACTGAATTGCTGGGTGGAGGGCTGTGGGGACCATGGTCTCGGGGAACATCTAGCTCAACTGCCATAACACAGTTTATAAACACAGTGTTCTACCTTCTACCCTGGTGAGTAGCGTATGGGGTCTTAAAAGCCTGTGAGCAGCCATCTAAGATACCCCACTGGTCTCACCCCTTCGGGAACAAGGGAGAGTGAAGAGAACAGGATACAAAGAAAAGATTAGTCCAAAGGACTAATGGACCACAGATACCAAGGCATCCACCAGACTGAGTCCAGAATAGCTAGATGATGCCTGGCTACCACCACTGACTGCTCTGACTCAGATCACAACAGAGGGTTCCGGACAGAGCTGGAGAGTGATGTAGAACAAAATTCTAATACACACAAAAAAGACCAGACTTACTGGCCTGAAAGAGACTGGAGAAACCCTGAGTATGGCCCCTAGACACCCTTTTAGCTCAGTGGTGAAGTCACTTCCGAGGTCTACTGGTCAGCCGGGGACTGGACAGCCCCATAAAACAAAATGGGACTAATGTGGCACAGCAGTCCAGGGACAAGGACTAGAAGGCAGAAAGGCACAGGAAAGCTGGTGATAGGGAACCCAAGGTTGAGTAAGGACAGTGTTGACGCATAGTGGGGTTGTTAACCATTGTCATAGGGCAACATGTATACTAACTGTTTAATGAGAAACTATTTAGTTATGTAAAACTTCACCTAAAGTTAGAACAGCAGCACAGCTGGAAGAATGTAATCGATGTCACTGAACTGTGCATGTAGAAATTTTTGAAATGGTGTCTCTTTGGCTATGTGTATTTCCACCAAAAAAAAAAAAGTCAAGAAAGGAGAGGGTTGACATGTTGTGGGGTTGTTAACCATTGTCATAAAACAATATGTGTACTGACTGTTCAATGAGAAACTATTTGTTCTGTAAACCTTCCCCTGAAGTACAATAAAATAAAAAATGAAGACAAAATAATATCTTTTCAGACACACAAAAGCTGAGAGAATTCATTACCAACAAACCTCCACCATAAGAAATATTAAAGTTCTTCACAAAGAAGAAAAATAAAATCAGATGGAAATTTTAATCTACCCAAGGAATGAAAATATGTGAATAACTTTAAAATATAATTTTGCCTAATTTTTAACCTCTTAAAAATATAATTGATGTTTAAAAATTATAATAACAATACATTATGGGTTAATAGCATATGTAGTAGTATGATGAACGATAATAGCAAAAAGGCTAGAGTGGGAGAAAGGGAAATAATGAAGTGGTATAATATTAAAGGTAGGCCGTGATACCCTAAAGATGTACACTATAAACCTAGAATAGTGTGTTTCTGATTTAGTTTCATTAGAATCACTGAGGGGTTTAACAGAACGTAGCAGGGCCTCACACCCAGAGCTTCTGATTCAGAA
Organism: Dugong dugon; assembly: GCA_030035585.1. Taxonomy (NCBI): domain Eukaryota; kingdom Metazoa; phylum Chordata; class Mammalia; order Sirenia; family Dugongidae; genus Dugong; species Dugong dugon. The sequence continues at coordinate 56,938,297 of CM057467.1, read as the reverse complement.
GGTCTTGGATGAGTTTCAAGAATTTGATTCCTTAACAAGTTCCCAGGTGATGCTAGTCCAAGGAATGCAACTTGGGAACCAATATCCTAAAAACAAACAAACAAACAAAAAAAACAAAGTAGTATGGCTAATATGCCAGTGTTGAAGATAAAATTATTAAAAAAATTAATCCAAAATAAATCAGGAAAAGAAAACAAAAAGAATGAGATAAGTAGGAAAAAAAAAGTAGTAAACTGCTAGATTTAAACCCAACCATATCGTCTGTTATATTAAATGTAAATAGTTCAAACATTACAACTAAAGATCAGAAATTATCAAATTGGATAAAAAAGCAAGATTGAAATATATGTTGTCTATAAGACATTCCGGAGCCCTGGTGATGCAGTGGTTAAGAGCTTGGAAGCTAACCAAAAGGCTGGCAGTTTAATCCACCAGCCGCTCCTTCGAAACACTTATGGGGCAGTTCTATTTTGTTCTATAGGGTCGTTATGAGTTGGAATCGACTTGACGGCAACGGTATAAGACATTCACTTTAAATGGTTAAAAAAAAAAAAAAAGATTAAAAGTAAAAGGACAGTAAAAGATATACTAACTGTAAACATTACTCTAAAGAAACGGGTGTCTAAATTATTTCAGGAAAAGCATACCTCAGAATAAGGAAGCATTTCATAATAATAAGTTCAAATCACTAAGAAGACATAACAATCCTAAACATATATAAAATCACAGAGCTTCAAAATTAATGAAGCAAACACAAACAGAATTACTAAAACAGACAAATCCACAATTATAATTTATGATTTCATTATCTCTCTTTCAATATTCGATAGAACAAGCAAATTTCAGTATGTGTGTAGTAGGCTTGAATACCACTATCAACCAACACAAGCCAATGGACATTTATAGAATGCTTTACTCAACAACAATGGAATACAGGAAGTCCCCGGATTATAAACAAGTTCCATTCCTAACTCTGTCTTTAAATCAAATTTATATATAAATTGGAATGGTTAGGTAAGGTTCGGATCTAACGTCAGTTAGTCAAATGTTTGTCTTAGTATACAGTATACAATGTACCTTTCTATGCATAAAAAATATTAAATGAACACTTCCAGATACACTAAAACATCTTTAACATAATAATACAGTCAAAATAGTAATGTTTTGATGCACACTGTAAAGTATCTCCCATTTGCTATTATGAACCATTGTATGTATCTCAAATTTTTAATATAATAGGCTTTATGGGGACTGGTTTGTAACTAGGGGTTGTATGTATATGGACATATACGTATATATATTCTTTTCAAATGTTCATGGAAAACTCATTGATCAACATATACTATATTCTGGGCCATAAAAACAAACCTCAGTAAATTTTGAAGGTTTTAAATTACAAAGAATATGTTCGCTGACCAAAACCCAATTAAAATTGAAGTCAGTAATAAAAAGATATCTGGAAAACCCACTTATTTGGAAATTAGCACACTAGTAAATAACCCATGGTCAAAGAAGAAATCACATGGAATTTTTTTAAAGTTCCATAAAAATGGAAAAAAAAAAGTATCAAAATTTTTGGCATGTAGCTCAAGTGGTGTTTAAAGAGAACTTTATATTATTAAACACAAAAATGTATATTAGAAAAAAAGAAAAGTCTGAAATCAATGATCTAAATTTCCATATTAAGAAACTAATAAAAGAAGAGCTATTTATACTCAAAGTGAGCAGAAAATAGAGTGAGGAAGAAAATAAAGAAGTTTGAAAATAAATGATTTTATATTTAATAAAATTTAGATTACTATTAAAACATTGCATAATCATTAAAATGAAAAGGGAATGAGTCATTTTGTTTGTATACCTTTTGTGTCAACACTACATGATGACAAAAAAATACTATTATTTTCATGCCTGGTTTTCAGAGGGCAATTACAGAGTTAGTTCTGTAAGTTATGAAAATTTCCTAAACGCTCCTCTTAAAAATTTCACAATAAAATCATTTTTTAAAGCAACCATAAAACTATGATTTATTTTGTTTTTTATTTTTCAACTGTTAACTTGTTTTACTCTATCAGATCCTCATTTGTGTGATTTGAGACATTCTCCACGGTTACTTCACTAACTTAATGAAATCTCGCAACTTTTTCAAGATCTGCAATTTCTTTGCAATCCATCTGCTCTACATTACACTGGACTTCTGCATTCTAAACACCACCCAGCAATTTACCTGTAAAAACTCTGATGAAAGGAGTAGACACAGACACAAGTGCTAAGCAGAGAATATTTGGGGGCAGATGTTGGGAAACAGGTCTGTAAGTGTTCAATGTATTTGTACCAATATTTGTTTTTCCATGCAGATTTGTGTGAGATTTCATATAATGAATACTTGGTGCCTTAGAATTGGAACGGATCGTAGAGCTTATTCATTTCAATTCCTTGTATTATAGACCCAGAAGTTTTGAGTCAGCTGACCCAGGAACACAGGAACAGATGTGAGAGGCGAACTCTACGTAATTCTATTCTGTGTTTTAAAAACATTCTGAGGTAGCAAAATATACAGTCTCCGACATTTCACCCAATCCCAACAATTCTCTACTCCAAAGCCACATAAAATCGGTTCTTCCTTTCTCCCTTTACATTATGCATAAACCTAACCAGCTAAATATAGGATATATATTTTTACTATAAATGATAAAAAAAACTGTATTTGGGCTAGATGTAATAAATTGTTTTCTGACAGGTTACTAAATATTGAATGGCTTATAGAGTAAGATTTAGAATATCTCTTTATGGTTCTGAAAAATTAGTTATCTATGCTTTTAACATATTACAGTTAACACTCTGCTGCAACTTACATAGTGAACACAGCAGTTTCTTACAACCCTTCACTGCCCACAAGACCCAAAAAAACCCCTTGCCATCACATTGATTCTAACTCATAGCAACCCTACAGGGCAGAGTAGAACTGCCCCATAAGATGTCCAAGGAGTGGCTGGTGGGTTCAAACTGCCAAACTTTTGGTCAGCAATCTGAGAACAGCCTGAGCTCTTAACCACTGTGCCACCAGGGCTCAGCCCCAAGAGGGATATGGTAAAATAAGACTGTCTCTTTCTATTGGAGACAAGTCAAATATGCCCTATGGTAAAGCCCATTGAACCTGGGTTCATGTCCAAATTCTGACTCATTAGCTACAACTTTAGATAAATCATCTTTTGGGTTCTCATCTTCTTCATTTGTAAAATAATGATGTAAGACAGGGTGACTTCAAAAAATCTATCACTTTTCATGTTCATGTAATACCATCACATAATTCATTTTCTGACTTTCAAAAAGCCACACAAGGAAAGAACTACCCTCATGCATATGTGGAAAGTAAGTAGAGTGTAAATAGATTCAGATTTTTGTTTTGTAGGACAATGCCTAAATGTGCCAGCATTTGAGCCAGCAATTCCACTTGTAGAATTCTAAACATACTATAATACTCTCACAAGAGCATAAGAATTTATGTAAAAAGATAATTACTATAGCATTGTTTGTAACAGTGAAGAACTGGACGTAACCTGAATATCCATAATTAAGGTAGTAATGGTCAAATTATCCATATTCTAGAATACTATGAGGTAGAAGTGCATGGAAATTGTTCATGATCTATATCAGAGCATCTTAAAAAAAAAAAAAGTTGGAGAATTTTACTATAAATTTAATTTTTTGTTAAAAATGATTTAAGGGAGGCGGGGCCAAGATGGCAGAGTAGTCAGATGCTTACGGTGGACCCACTTAAAACAAAGACCTGAAAAAACAAGTGAATCAACTATATATGGCAATCTGGGAGCCCTGAACATCAAAGGCAGAGCTGAGGAACTGGACTGGGTGGCAGGGGGTGGGAGAGACGGTTCAGAAGCAGCAAGGAGTTGCCAGACCTTACCCGGCGAGAGCCTGAGCCCTTCTGGCCTGATCAGCTGCATGGGTGAGCGGTGACACAGGCAAGCAGCGGTGCTCAGGAGGTGCGTTTTCCACACCAGGAGAAACCCGGCAGCAGACAGTCTACGTGGCCACTCAGAACCAATGAGAAGCAGCCCTCAATCAGCGAAAGATAAGTACTTGTGTACAGCCTACCGCACGGATCAAAAACACCACCTTTAGGCAAAAACCTCTCTCCCATTTACCTCCCCGCTCCCTGCTCTGCACTGGGTCCCAGACCAGCTTCAGTAATTGCCGAGTACCCTGGTGTGGATGTAGGATCTGTCACATGCCCGGAGCGATTTTCCCTGCCTTGGAGAGTGAACAAATTAACAAATGGGAAAAAATATACTGCTGGCTCCACTAAGCCAGGAATCCAGGGTAGGTACAGCTCCATTGCCTAGGCAAAAGCATAAGGGATCAATGGACTTTGAGTGACTTTCGCCCTGGAGAGACTTGCGTGGGCCCCTTTCAACAGCACAGGCCGTCATCACCGGAGTGCACCAGGGTATATACTGGAACTCTAACTTCAGCTGTTTCAGCTGTGAAGTAGCAGGTTCTTCATATTTGGCACTGCTCTGCCCATTAAGCAGTCTTCACCTACCCAAATCAGGGGCCTGAGGACTGGTGGCTCCACTCCTGCCACCTAGCCACCTGTGATAGAGGCCCATAAATAAGAGATGCCCCCCAGTCCTTACAGCCAACAGCACTGGGTGCTCATAGTCCAGCTATAAAACTCACCCACCTACGTGCTCTAGGGAACAGGGACACACCTTCCTCCTGGACACTCAGGGGCAGCTGTCCCCCTCCTGCAGCCAGACGTCTGTGCCTACACCAATCACCCATGCTTGTTTAGGACTTTAAGTGAGAGCCAACACCACACACTTGGTGGCTATCTACCTGGGCACCTAAGCTGAATCCATACAGAAGGAATGGGCGGACTCTTGAGCTCACAGACCTAGTAACAGATCTAATCACGTGGTGACAGGACATTAGAGCTTCAAAGGTGTCAATAATCAAACTAGCTCATAAGAACAGCCTACTTGGGCATATCAAAACAAAACAAGAAGCTAGGACACAGTAATCAAACATAAAATAAATAACTTACGGATGGCTTGGAGACAACAGTCAATATCAAATCACATAAACAGGCACTCCATGATTGCTTCAGCAAGCTCCCAAAACAAAGAATCCAGAAATTTTCCAGAGGAGGAAAATTTCTTGGAATTACTGGAGGCAGAATACAAAAGATTAATATACAGAACTCTTCAAGAAATTAGGAAGGAAATTAAGCAAAATGCAGAACATGCAACAGAGGAAATTAAAAAGATTAGAGAAGAGCGTAATGACAAATTTAACAGGCTGCAAGAATCCATAGAGAGACAGCAATCAGAAATCCAGAAGATTAGCAATAAAAGTTCAGAATTAGACCACTCAATAGAAAGTCATAGGAGCAGAATTGAGGCAATGAAAGTCAGAAATAGATTGAGGATAAAGCACTTGACACCAACTTATTTAAGGAAAAATCAGATAAAAGGATTAAAAAAAATGAAGAAACCGTAAGAATTATGTGGGACTCTATCAAGAGGAATAACCTACGAGTGATTCGAGCACCAGAACAGGAGGGATAACAGAAAATAGAGAAAATTGTTGAAGATCTGTTGGCAGAAAACTTCCCTGATATCGTGAAAGATGACAAGATATCTATCCAAGATGCTCATCGAACCCCACATAAGGTAGATCCCAAAAGAAATCCACCTAGACATATTATAATCAAACTTTTAAAAACCAAAGATAAAGAGAGACTTTTAAGAGCAGCTAGGGATAAACAAAAAGTCATCTACAAAGGAGAGTCAATAAGAATAAGTTTGGACTACTCAGCAGAAACCATGCAGGCAAGAAGGCAATGGGATGACATACAGAAAGCCTTGAAGGAAAAAAATGCCAGCCAAGAATTATATATCCAGCAAAACTGTCTCTCAGATATGATGGCAAAATTAGATAAACAGAAGTTTAGGGAATTTGCAAAAACCAAACCAAAATTACAAGAAATACTAAAGGGAGTCCTCTGGTTAGAAAATCAGTAACATCATATAACAACCCAAGGCTAGAACACAGGACAGAGCAACCAGATATCAACCCAGATAGGGAAGTCACAAAAGAAAATCAAAGCTAAAACACAGAAAGTAGGGAAACAGATGTCAATATGTAAAAGATAACAACATTAAAACAAAAAAGTGGGACATAAAAAATGTAGACATAGATTTTTCATATGGAGAGGAAGTCAAGGCGACATAAAGAAATAAAAGACTGGTATAAACTTAGAAAAATATGGATAAATATTAAGGTAACCACAAAGGAAACTAACAATCCTACAAGTCTAAATAAAAAACAAGAAAAATATAAAGACTCAGCAAATACAAAATCAACAATGAAAAGAAAATACATAAAAATGACTCAGCACAGAAAATTAAATGGAAAAAAGAAACTGCACACCCACACAAAAAGACATTAAAATGACAGCACTAAACTCATATCTATCAATAATTACACTGAATGTAAATGGACTAAATGCACCAATAAAGAGACAGAGAGTGGCAGACTGGATAAAAAAACATGATCCATCTATATGCTGCCTACAAGAGACACACCTTAGACTTAAAGACACAAACAAACTCAAAGGATGGAAAAAATATATCAAGCAAACAACACTCAAAAAAGAGCAGAAGTGGCAATACTAATCTCTGACAAAATAGATTTTAAAGTAAAATCCACCACAAAGGATAAGGAAGCACACCACATAATGATTAAAGGGTCAACACACCAGGAAGACATAACCATAATAAATATTTATGTACCGAATGACAGGGCTCCAAAATACATAAAACAAAATCTAACAGCAATGAAAAGAGAGATAGACAGCTCCACAATAGTAGTAGGAGACGTCAACACATCACTTTCAGTGAAGGACAGAACATCCAGAAAGAAGCTCAACAAAGACACAGAAGAGCTAAATGCTACAATCAACCAACTTGATCTCATAGACATTTACAGAACACTCCACCAACAGCAGCCAAGTATAACTTTCTTTTCCAATGCACATGGAACATTCTCCAGAATAGACCACATACTAGGCCATAAAGCAAGCCTTAACAAAATCCAAAACATCAAAATATTACAAAGCATCTTTTCTGACCATAAAGCCATAAAAGTAGAAACTAACAAAAGAAAAAGCAAGGAAAAAAAAATCAGACACATGGAAACTGAACAACACCTTGCTCAAAAATTACCAGCATACAGAAGAAATTAAGGATGGAATAAAGAAATTCATAGAATCAAACGAGAATGATAACACATCCTACCAGAACCTTTGGGACACAGGAAAAGCAGTGGTCAGAGGTCAGTTTAGAGCAATAAACGCACACATCCAAAAAGAAGAAAGGGCCATAATGAAAACATTAACCCTACAACTCGAATAAGTAGAAAGAGAGCAACAAAAGAAGCCCTCAGGCACCAGAAGAAAGGATATAGTAAGAACTAGAGCAGAATTAAATGAAATAGAGAATAGAAAAACAATGGAAAGAGTTAAAAAGACTAAAAGCTGGTTCTTGAAAAGATCAACAAAACTGATAAACCACTGGCCAAACAGACGAAAAACAGGAGAAGAAGCCGATAACCCGCATAAGAAATGAGATGGGTGATATCACAACAGACCCAACTGAAATTAAAAGAATCATAACAGAGTACTATGAGAAACTGTACTCTAAAAAATTTGAAAACCTAGAGGAAATGGACAAATTTCTAGAAACTCACTACCTACCTAAACTAACACAGAGGTAGAACAACTAAATAAACCTATAACAAAAGGAGAGATTGAAAAGGTAATTAAAAAACCCCCAACAATAAAAGCCCTGGCCTGGATGGCTTCACTGGAGAATTCTACCAAACTTTCAGAGAAGAGATAACACCACTACTACTAAAGGTATTTCAGAGCGTAGAAAAGGATGGAATACTCCCAAACTCATTCTAGGAAGCCAGCATAACCCTGATACCAAAACCTGGTAAATACCACAAAAAAAAGAAAATTACAGATCAATATTGCTGAGGAACACTGACACAAAAATCCTCAAAAAAATTCTAGCCAATAGAATTCAGCAACATATCAAAAAAATAATTCACCATGATCAAGTGGGATTTATACCAGGTATGCAGGGATGGTTTGACACTAGAAAAAAAATCCATGTAATCCAGCACATAAATAAAAGACAAGAACAACATGATCTTATCAATCGATGCAGAAAAGGCATTTGACAAAGTCCAAAACCCATTCATGACAAAAACTCTCAATAAAATAGGAATAGAAGGGAAATTCCTCAATATAATTAAGGGCATTTATACAAAACCAACAGCCAACATCATCCTAAATGGGGAGACTTTTAAAGCATTCCCCTTGAGAACGGGAACCAGACAAGGATGCCCTTTAACACCACTCTTATTCAACATTGTGCTGGGGGTCCTAGCCAGAGCAATTAGTCTAAATAAAGAAATAAAGGGCATCCGAATTGGTAGGGAAGAAGTCAAAGTATCTCTATTTGCAGATGATATGATCTTATACACAGAAAACCCGGAAGAATCCACAAGAAAACTACTGGAACTAATAGAAGATTTCAGCAAAGTTTCAGGATACAAGATAAACATACAAACATCAGTTGGATTCCTTTACACCAACAAAGAGAACCTCGAAGAGGAAATCACCAAATCAATACCATTTACAATAGCCCCCAAGAAGATAAAATACTTAGGAATAAATCTAACCAGAGACGTAAAAGACCTATACAATGAAAACTACAAGACGCTACCGCAAGAAACCAAAAGAGACCTGCATAAGTGGGAAAACATACCTTGCTCGTGGATAGGTAGACTCAACATTGTGAAAATGTCAATTCCACCCAAAGTGATCTACAGATACAATGCAATTCCGATCCAAATCCCACTGGCATTTTTTAATGATAGAGAAACAAATCACCAAGTTCATATGGAAAGGGAAGAGGCCCCGAATAAGTAAAGCATTACTCAAGATGAAGAACAAAGCCAGAGGCCTCACACTACCTGATTTGAGAACCTATTATACTGCCACAGTAGTCAAAACAGTCTGCTAATTGTACAACAACAGATACATAGACCAGTGGAACAGAATTGAGAATCCAGACATAAATTCATCCACCTATGAGCAGCTGATATTTGACAAAGGCCCAAAGTCTGTTAACTGGGGAAAAGACAGTCTCTTTAACAAATAGTGCTGGCATAACTGGATATCTATCTGCAAAAAAATGAAACAAGACCCATACTTCACACCATGCACAAAAACTAACTCGAAATGGATCAAAGACTTATATATAAAATTGAAAACCCTAAAGATCATGGAAGAAAAAATAGGGACAATGCTAGGAGCCCTAATATATGGCATAAACACAATATGAACTGTAAGTAACAATGCACAAGCACCAGAATAGAAACTAGATAACTGGGAGCTTCTAAAAATCAAACACTTATGCTCATCAACAGACTTCACCAAAAGAGTCAAAAGACAAAATACAGACTGGGAAAAAATTTTTGGCTATGACAAATCCTATCACTGTCTAATCTCTAAAATCTACAAGATACTGCAAAACCTCAACAACAAAAAGACAAATAACCCAATTAAAAAATGGGCAAAGGGTATGAATAGGCACTTCGCCAAAGAGGATATTCAGGCGGCTAACAGACACATGAAGAAATGCTCACGATCATTAGCTATTAGAGAAATGCAAACCAAAACTACAATGAGATATCATCTCACCCCAACAAGGCTAGCATTAATCCAAAAGACACAAAATAATAAATGCTGGAGAGGTTGTGGAGAAACTGGAACACTTACACACTGTTGGTGGCAATGTAAAACGGTACAACCACTTTGAAAATCGATCTGGCACTTCCTTAAAATGCTAGAAATAGAAGTACCATATGATCCAGCTATCCTGCTCCTTGGAGTATATCCTAGAGAAATAAGAGCCGTCACACGAACAGATATATGCACACCCATGTTCACTGCAGCACTGTTCACAATAGCAAAAAGATAGATACAACCTAGGTGCTCATCAACGGACAAATGGCTAAACAAATTATGGTACATCCACACAATGGAATAGTATGCAATGATAAAGAACAACGATGAAGCTGTGAAACATCTAATATTGTGGAGGAATCTGGAGGGCATTGTGCTGAGTGAATTTAGTCAGTCACAGAAGGACAAATATTGTATAAGACCACTACTATAAGAACTCAAGAAAAGGCTTCAACACAGAAGAAAACATTTTTTGATGGATACAAGGGCGGGGAGGGAGGGTGAGGGTTACTTACTAACTACTTAGTAGATAAGAATTATCTTAGGTGAAGGGAAGGACAGCACACACTACAGGGGAAGTCAGAACAACTGGACTAAACCAAAGCTAAGAAGTTTCTTGAATACAATCAAACACTTTGAGGGACAGAGTAGCAAGGGTAGGGGTCTGGGGACCATGTTTTCAGGGGACATCTAGGTCAACTGGCATAACAAAGTTTGTTAAGAAAATATTCTGCATCCTACTTTGATGAGTGGCATCTGGGGTCTTAAAAGCTTGCAAGTAGCCATCTAAGATGCATCAAGTGGTCCCAACCACCTGGAGTAAAGGAGAATGAAGAACACCAAAGACACAAGGAAAGTATTAGCCCAAGAGACAGAAAGGGCCACATAAACCAGAGACTTCATCAGCCTGAGACACAACTAGATGGTGCCCGGCTAGCACCAATGACCGCCCTAACAGGGTACACAACAAAGAGTTCAGGATGGAGCAGGAGAAAGGTGAGGTGTAGAACTCAAATTCTTGTAAGAAGACCAGACTTAATGGCCTGACTGAGACTGGAGAAACCCAGGAAAGCATGGCCCCTGGATTCTCTATCAGCCCAGAACTAAAAAATTTCCAAGGCCAACTCTTCAGACAAGAATTGGACTGGACTGTGGGACATAAAGTGATACTTGTGAGGAGTGTGCCTTGTAGCTCAAGCAGATGCAAGAGACTAAACAGGCAGCTTTTGTCCGGAGGTGAGATGGGAAGGCAGAGAGGGTTAGGAGCTGGTTGAACGGACATGGGGAATCAGGGGCGGAAAGGAGGAATGTGCTTTCACAATATGGGGAGAGCAATTAGGGTTACATAACAATGTATGTATAAATTTTTGTATGGACTAACTTGAAATGTAAACTTCATTTAAACTACAACAATTAAAAAAAAAAAAAAGAAAAAATGATTTAAGGTTTATATTTTAAGTATATATATATAGACATATGCTTATGAAGATGTATATATACACACACACATACATATATATATTTGTATTTATATATATTTATAAAGGGTTCTGTAAGGATAGATAACAATTAGCAATGATTACCTCGAAGCCCTGGGGTGCTTAATCCAGTTTAAATTTTTGTTCTACATAGTATATTAAATTTACACCTATTGATTTAATATACAACCACTTTCTTAAAATTAAACTGTTTCCCAACATACAATATTAAAAAAATAGTTTAATTTATATGCCTGTCTGTCCTGTTTTTATCTTCATATTTCTTCAGACAATTTATGTGTGTAGTTAACCAAAATGTTACACCTAAAATGTTATATTTATATAGTGACTTTTATCTAAATAATCAATCCTTAAAATGTGGATCCATTCTTTTCCTACATAGGCTACATAAATGTCCTTTAAAAAAGAATGCATTTTATTAGATTCTTGCCCCAGAGCAAATACATAAAGTGAAAGTATTGTACAAAATGTCAACAGTAGATGGTGCACATTTGCTCCTCTAAAGCAACTTTGCTGTATCATGAAAATTAACAACCAAACCAATATAGTAAACTACCTACCTAAAACATGAGTATAACAAACGAGAATCCTTAAAACTAACCAAAGAAACCAACAAGCTAAATCTAATTTGCAGTAAATGATCCTCTGCTGATTTGAGGTTTAGTTTTAGATATGAGCAAAAGAAACCAGTAAAGTTTTCAGCACAAAACTATGAAAGCCAATAAAAGAAAGTCTGTCAGAGGTCAGTTAAATGAATGCCATTAAGGAAGAACAAGTCTATAGTATATAGCAAGAGACAAGTGAGTATGACAAGACTGTAAGATCTAAGGTGGGTGATACTGGAGAAACATAGGAAAGGAATATGGCCAAACTGGTTGGCATATATATATATATATGTATGTATTTAATTAGGATGCTCACTCACTATCACAAAGGACTTCTGTTTTGTAAATAATGCTTTCCTCTTCAGCTCAAAAATACTTTCAGGGAAGGGAAATCCTATAGAAGTAGTTTCAAACATTGCTGCAATCTGAATCAATTCTTCACCAACCCCATAATTCAAAGGCATCAATTCTTTGGTTTTCCTTATTCACTGTCCAGCTTTTACATGCATATGAGATGACTGAAAATACCAGGGCTTGGGTCAGGTCCACCTTAGTTCTCAAAATGACATCTATGCTTCTGAACACTTTAAAAGAGGTCTTCTGCAGCACATTTGCCCAATGCAATGTGTCATTTGATTTCTTGACTGCTGCTTCCATGGGCATTTACTGTGGATCGAAGTAAAATGAAATCCTTGACAACTTCAATATTTTCTGTGTGTTATCTTGATGTTGCTTATTGGTCCAGGTTTGAGGGTTTTAATATAGGTCTATGCAAATTTAAAGATAGGTAGGAGAGGTCTATTTCATAAACACATTGTTGACTCTTTCTAGGCCAAATTTTAACTATTTGGAATTACAGATATTTGGGTGATCTCTGCCTCTGCTTCTTCCTTTGAGCGTGATAACTGAGAATTTAAGTGAATATGTAATTTATAAATCTACTGCTAATTCTTTTTTCTAAAACTTCATGTGGTGACTTGGGAATATTTTCATATGATCAATTAAACACATGTCAACTTCTTTGAGGAATAGTACTTACCCTCTGTTACATTTGGCTATTTCATGAAACAGAATTTTCCATCGAGGACGTCCAATAAAAAGTCTTGAATTTAGTGCCTGATATTTTTCTCCGATTATTTTCTGCCAAAAAGAAAGCATTTTATTTTATTCGACTCACAGATTTAGACAAATAACTCATTGCTCTAACATCATTTCCACTCATGTCATGGCTTCCTACCAAACTGCTGTGATGTAAAGAATCTAAGTGTCAAGCAACAAACCATTAAGTACAGTCATTTCAAAGCATCATTTCCTTCCTCTTGTCCTTTAAAATCCGTTAGCTTCTTGAATGCCATTCTTACACATGGGCTGATTTTCCTAGACTTCAGTTAGTTATTTCATTTTTTAACAACTGCAATGTAAAACAAAGAATGAGCTCTAATTGCCTACTCTCAAATAAGACTCAGCATGTAAACTTTATGGAAGTATTTACACCACAAGTACAGTTGTCATCTTTGGCTCATTATATAAATGAAATACTGCAAAGTGTCATCATAAATTTGGAAAAAAACAATCCTAGAAGAGACATCTCAAGACAGCAGAGCTCCATATCTCGGGTCTATCACCAAATGACTGCAAATGGGCTGGTACTTCCAATTAACAGAACCCAACATAAACCAAATTCATTGCTGATAAGTCAATTCCAACCCATGGTGACCCTATGGGACAGAGTAGAACTACCCCAGAGGGTTTCTAAGGCTGTAATCTTTACAGAAGCAGACTGTCACATCTTTCTCCCACAGAGCAGTCAGTAAGTTTGAACTGTCAACCTTTCAGTTAGCAGCTGAGTGCTTAACCACTATGGCACCAAGGATCCTTAACAAACAACATTAGATATGAATAGATGATGAAGAATTAGAATGAAGTGAGCAGAGAGGAGAAAGTGTCTAGGACTCAGGCCAACTTCAACTGGGAACCAAATGTAATTTATGCTCCATGCCTTAACTACAGTGGTATCATGAGGAATTAATGATACTGACTTGTTTCATGAGAGTAGTATAATAAAATGAATTTTTTTAATGTAACAAATAGGTTAGAAATCTAACTAGAAAAAATACGGTTGGAATAATTTTGAGGCAACTGACAAGACTTCATATTTTGTATGCAAAGTATTATGTAAATATACAATAGAAAATACTAAATAAAATTTGTGAAAGCATTCACATCCAGATTTGTATTCCTATCCAGCTCTTCAAATGCTATCTCTAAACATTAGTTTCTTAATCTGTAAAATAGAGATAATAACATCATCTACTTCTGGAATCTGTTCAGATTACATGAAATAATGTACACGAAATGCTTAGCACTGGGTCTAGCACAGTAAGTGAATAATGCATGATGGCTATTATCAACTTTTAGTTTTCCATGGGGAGAAATAAACTGAGTTGTGTATGACCTCATCTTCCATCTCCTCATAAAACCTTCTTTTGACTAACACAGTCACAAGATTTCATTTATGGCCTGATCTCTAAGGGTAAAGAACTTGAGGCTACAGATAGACAGATGCACTCAGAATGTTCCAGTCTCATGTGAGGAGGACAAATGAAAGGCATAATATGGTTGACTTCAAGGACAAGCCATGACTTTTCTGGACAGAGTACAAAGGAAGCCTTCCTCTAAGAAACTTCTGTACGAAACACCTGCAGAAATTCTCTTCCAGCACAGCTCCTACAGTAAATCTTCTATTATCAAGAGGCTTGTTTAATTTACAACAACATCCAACCACATACCTGAATCCCATCTGTCTGACTGAGGTACAGCTGGATGTTGACATAGTCAGGTCTGTTCTCTTGCCAAAACTGAGCAGACATAAAAATGAATAGACTCATTAAAATTATTTCTGTGCATTCAGACTTTCTCTTATTCTAACATATATAATTCTAGAATTTGTTAACACATATCTTGGCTTATCACAGTCAACGTCTATAAGCAAGTGGATATATATATGTAAACACACACACACACACACACACACACACACACAATACCATGGACTGCCATGGACAAATGGACAAATCTGTCTTGGAAGAAGTACAGACAGAATTTTCTTTAGAAGAGAGGATGGTGAGACTTCGTCTCATGTACTTTGGACATGTTATCAGGAGGGACCAGTCTCTGGAGAAGGACATCATGCTTGGTCAGTGAAAAAGGGGAAGACCCTCAATGAGATGGACTGACACAGTGGCTGCAACAATGGGCTTAAACATAGGGATGACTGTGACGACTGCACATGACGGGCGGCGTTTCACTGTTATACATGGGGTCACTATGAGCCGGAACTGACTGGATGGCACCTAACGACAACATATATGTACATGATTCTAACATTAATAACCTGCCCCACTGGTATAATTAGGTATGATGGTGGTGATGGAAGGGAATAATTCTCTGTTATCTTTATAGATAAAAAATCTGGGAAGCTAAATACTACACTGATATTCATCTAAGTATTTCACAAATATTATTATTCTTTTATTTTCTTCCCTCCTAGTTCCCAAATTTTACCCAAGAGTACACCCATAAAGAACATGATTCTCTTTAAAAAAAAGTCAGTAGTGACATACACTATGTAATCTAGGACAAAATCATAACCAATTTCCTAGCCTATTATTTTTTTTCTAACTTTCCTGAGCCTTAGAAAGTAAAGAGAATGTGAAAATACAAAATAACACAAACAAAAACAATGAAAAGACGTGCCCATCTTCTTGTCTTCTCTCTGTTCAGCACTGGTTTCCCTTGTATAAAAACCTAAGTGGGAACAATACCTGCCAGAATGAGATAGTATGGAAAACATATTGAACAGTTACAATATCCCGAAAAATAAACTTGGTAAGAAAAATATCATCTGAAGTAAAATAAATTCAACAAAGGGGTAAAAGAGTTGTTGTCTTCATATGCTTCCTTTTTCTAGAAGACTAAAATGAATCTAGTAATGACTGGCCTTGCTCTGACTACACTTTATTGCCATTGGCTTCTCTGTCTCTATTCCTCCCTCCCTGACACACACACACAGACACAGACAGATACACACACTGTGAACTTGGTGACACAGATGTCGACACAGAAAAGATATATCCATACTATACATAAAATACTTTACAGTTAAAAAAAGGAGGTAATTCTATATGTACTAATATTAAAAAATGTTCAAGACACAAAGTGATAAGTTAAAAAAAATAATTTTCAGAACAATATGTGTAGTATGATACAATTTATACAATATTCACAAGTTACCTCTGTTTACATAGACTAGGTAGGGAAAGTAGTCAGGGAGGATTTTGCTTTTTTAAATTTGCTGTAAAGATGTATTTGTGTATAAATTGTATATTTTTAATAAATAACAGGTAAATAAGTTTCCCTCCATCTGACTTCTCTCACTACCCCACAGACATATGCACACATTTCTACATAAAAACATTCTTTGCTATAGATACATATTCATACCCACAAACACTGATTATCTAGAAAGCTGTGTACCAACTTATTGACAGAAGTTACCTCTGTGTTTTAGGCTTAAGGGATTTTTTTCTCTCCTTGTTATTTATCTGCATATTTTCTCATTTATTCCCTAACAAGCATTTGTTACTTTTCTAATACGAAAGACAATTGCTGGATTTTTTTCTAAAATTAGAAAAAAAATTGCAAAACTAAGAGCAATCCTAATTTTACCTTGTTATGTAACACACAGAGTAAGTCTGCAAACCAACGGAAGGATTGAATATCTCTGCATACCCAAATAAGATACAGTCTTCTAAGCTTGTATGGTTTCCAGTCATCCCTTTAAAATTAAAATTACATAGTAGGCATTAGGATGGCAAAAAATAAATAAATAAAAATAAAATAACGAAGCCCTAGATCCTTAAATTTTTGCTTTTCATTAGTAAGTAACCAAGAGAAAAACCAGTCATTTACATTTTAGTGTTTGATATAGCACTTTCTATAACCACAAGTGAATTTAAAATGCAATATGATGACTTAAAGACATGATATGCCCCATAAATTTAAAGTATACTTGTGAATGTTCTATGCATATCACCTGTTTCCAGTAGAAGGTACTAGACTAAACTTCTGGATCAAGACAATACTAGATACTGCATCTAAGGAAACCAAGTATTCTATTTTCTGTAAATTCTGTTGCCGAGCAAGGCTTCAAGGCCTTCCAGTCTTGTCCTGGCTTCCAAGCAAAATGACCCAAAACTGTTCCAGAAAGTTGGCTGTTTATCCCCTTATTAACAATCACTAAAGAAAGAGATTTCACAACCATCTAGTATGTAATGCATTCCAGCAACCCATAATTTCAAGTCTGGATTCCTGTTTATAATTATGAAGTAGGCTTGAGGTTAAGAAAATGTCCTTCCCTTTTCATAACATTAGGTGTCCTAATAACTTGTAATGTGTTGTCAGAAACAAATGTTTTCTGGCTTAGAATATGATTATTTTTGTAAGAAACTCCAAAAAGTTTCAAATTTATATCATGCATTTAAAATTGAAATTAGATATCATGAAAACATATTGTTTCAACTTAGTATTTGCTTTCTGGCACTTCATAGAGCAGACTTTTAATGTAACTGGTATCTACTCGAAAAATGAATGCAATAGATTTGGAGATAATTTCCTACTGTCATTTTATTTGTGATTTCAGTGGCAATTAATATTAATTAACTTTTGCTTGGAATTAAAATAACTTGGAATTTTCTTAGAATTAATATAACTAGAATAATATTTTCTGATTAAGCAGTCTTTTGAAGTTTCTTTTCTTCAGTCTACTATAAATTTTCTGAGTAACAGACCAAGGAATGATGTGCTCATCTGTCATCTCCTCAGAAAATCCTTCACTGACCACATTTCCACAAGAACCCCAGTTCTTTATTTCCATGTCCTATTAATCTGTCTTCTTTTCATCATAGTTCTAATCATCCTCTGAATTTTTATATTTATGAATTGTTTATTTTTTACATGCTCCATTTGAATCCAAATTTCTTAAGTGCATGGACTCTGTTCTGTTCATTTTTGTATTCCCAGTACCTATAAGACCAGTTGGTACAAAGGAGGAGCTAAAAAGTGTCTGATGACTGAATGAGGAGTACCACTTACCACTGAAGGTAGAGAAATGAGGGACGGTGGCGAATGATTTTAGTAGAAGGAAAAGAGAGGAATGGACAATCCTTATACTGATATATTTTATAAGAGAGCTTGGTGGGGGCAACAAAGCACGTGTTGAGAATAACTGAATTATCCCTCTCATCAATGAGTAAACAGAGAACCTCGAACAATGAGTAGAAGAATTCTGTGATGTCTTAAATGCTGGCAGTTCTCTATTTGGACTAATAAAATGAATCAAAATGACATACAGCAGAGTGTTGAGTATTGACGCAAATGGGGTCACTCCAATGCCTCCAGCCACAAAGAGGCTAACCTCATAGTTCAGTGATTCTTCAAATGGGCTTCCAAATGGACCATCGATATACAGCCTGTAGATAAGGCAGACAAAGTTAGGGAAAACAAAATAAGGTAAATTGATTTTATATAATATGGAATAAACATGCTGGATCCAAATCTTTATTTCTGGGCTTTGTGATGGCTCAAGTTTTATTTCATTGCCTCTCATCATAGTTTTGAGCCTAAAGGAATAAACAATGTTGTTTCTGAAACGTCAATATTAAAACAAGTTTATATGCTTCTAAGTATGCCCTTTTTTGGATGAAAACATTAATTAAAAGTGTAGAGAAATGTAAATAGGACCATGTGGAATAGCTAAGGACAAATTAAAGTTCTTATATTACTAGATTTGACTGAGTTAAAATATTAATTGTTTTGTTGTGTCCAAATTCAATAAACAGTGTTCCTTTTGATAGCAAAGTCAATGGCAGAAATAGTTGCTATAACATTTACTTTGTAGATGCAAACAATAATAGGAGGAAAAAATCTAACGCTGTTACTCTTCTCGTGCCCTAGTTAGGTTTTTTAGAAGCAGTTAGGGAATAATTTCAGAGGAAGTTGGTATCATAACAGAAGTATGTATGTGTGGGAGGGGGGTTTGTTTAGAATGCACTGAATGTATATTGACAGTGGTGGGATAATTTACAAAAAGAAAGAATGGTTGTACAACTTGAATGTAATCAATGTCACTAAAGTGTACATGTAGAAAATGATGCAATATTGTATATTTTGTGTGTATATCAGTATAACAAAAAGTGTGTGTGTGTATTGTTTGTGTGACCATTCTTAGCTGCAGCAGAAATTGCTAATTGTTCACTTAATATCTATTATCAGATTCTTTCTTAGTAACACAACATTACTTTTATTCAGGAAAGCAAAGTGATCAGCAAAATAATACATTTCCCAGAACCCCTTGCATCTATGCGTGACTATGTACTGGGCAAGGTGGCAGCAGTGGAAGTATTATTTTTAACAACAAGTATGGCTCCTTAAAAGAAGTTGTCTCAGTTGGAAGTTGGCCTTCTTTTCCCCTTTTCCTCCTCCTTCCTAGTGCCTGTAATGTGGACTTGAGGGTCTCAGTAGTTGTCTTGGATAAATGTAGAGTTACCATACCCTCTGTGGACTGCCTAGCTCCAGACTTCTCTACATAAGAGAAAAACACTTATATAAGACACTTCCGTTTACAATTATTTTTCTATTATTAAAATTTTTTTTAGAAGTTCTAAAAATAGTAACTGTCCTAAAAAGTATATTTTATAGTTAGACTTATGATATACATGTCTTTTACGGCTAGGAGCCATTGCGGCAGTAGATCAGTTAAGATTAGGCATCTATGGGCTTAAAAGTTAAGTGCTTAGTAAATGTTAGTTACCAGTTACCGTTGAGTTGATTCATACTAATGGCACCCAATGTGTGTTACAGTAAAGCTGTACTCCATAGGGTTTTCCATGGCTGTGAACTTTTGGGAGCAGATCGCCCAGCCTTTCTTCTGAGGTGCCTCTGGGTGCTAACCTTTTGGTGAGCAGTCAAGTGCTACCCAAGGGACTCCAAATGTTAGTTAAATGAATTAGCAAATGTGCATTCCTTTAAGCTCTGAGCTCTACAGCATGTAGACACTCTGCTAGTTATTATTAGTCATTGCCATTATATCATTTCCTCTCCCTCCTGGGTACTCAGCAGACTAGACTTGCCAGGCTTCTTGCAGTTACTATGGGCCGTATGACTAATCTGACCGCTAGACTGCAAGCGAAGGCAATACTTGTCACTTGTGGAATGAGGCAGAGAAGTCTTTTCCATTCCATGGGACCTAAAGACATGATTTGAACCAGAAGACAGAAGCAGACTGAATCCCTGAATTACCACTTAGTGGAAGCTGCCCTGGGGACTTCCACGGCCCATGGAAGTCACTGCATGGACAAGAAATGAACCAGTTTAGTGATGTTTTGTCACTGATATTTCAGGGTTAATTAGTTCTGCAGCAGAACTTAGACCATTATGACCAATACATGGACATTATATACTTAGGTGCTGAGGGGAAACTTGTGAGAGTGCTGCTTTATAAAAAAGATACGATAACTACTAGAAAAGCTACTCCCTACACAACGAACAATAACAAATGTTTCAATGCCTAACATAGTGTCCTGAATATAAGCAGAAAATTCAGGAAACCCTGATAAGATTCAAAAACCTGTTGCCATCAAATCAATTCCAACTCATAGCAACCCTACAGGACAGACTAGAACTGCCCTATAACACTTCCAAGGAGCGGCTGGCGGATTCCAACTTTTGGTTAGCAGGGGGGATCTTAACCACTATGCCACCAGGGCTCCCCGTGATAAGATCATATACTAACAAATACACTTAAATCTTGTCAGATCCACTTAATTAACATTTTACAGTTTATTTACACAGCAAACATGTACTGTGAGCCAACTATTTGTAAGATACTATTTTGGGCACTAGGGCCTCAAAGATAAAAAGGACACTATTCCTGCCCTGAAGCAACTTTTGCATCCTCGTATGTTAACAGCATCAATGAGTGCCTCTAGTGCACTATCAGGCCGCCCTAGAGGGCCGGCATCCAGATAAGAACTGGACTAACATTACTATGAGGTGGGAAGTGTATAAGGGAATTAGCTTTGGAGAACCTTAGAGAATTCAGCTGTTTTCTCATTTGAAATGCTTTCGTTTTGTACCAGGTGAGACAGAATTTTGCTGTTTAGGAGGAAGGCCGAAGAATGAAAGTACTAGTAATTGGTTACTTGACAACCCCTGGGTTTTTCAGGGAGGCAGAAAGAGGGACTGCTTAAATCAATTTTCACACATTTAATCTGGTTAACATGTTGCCTTTTATTTATAAGAAGTGCTTTTTCCCCTATTTTAGCATGTGACCTTTAAAAGAATGCCATGTTACTACTATCATTATACAGGTAGTCCCTGGCTCACGATGGGGTTCCATTCTGAAGACTCCTTCATAAATCGGTTCTGACGTAAGTTGAATACCTTTTTTTTTTTGTTTTAAATGCTATTGCCTTTTATTATCAGTATCTTTATGAATCTAATCTTTGAATATCTGTAAGTGAACATCTGAGAATGACAATGTCAGCAAATTACATGCTGCAACACTGCATGTAGTACGTATTACTAATGATAAAACGTACCAAAATTAAAAAAGCAGACAGTCCTAAGCGTGGTTCGTCGTAACCCAAATACGTTGTAAGTAGGAGACTACCTGGATACGTGCCGAGGCCACAGAAATGAAAAGAGGCTATTCAAAGTTTTGCAACCATACAGTGGTGGTGAGATCCAGACGTTAACTGATGACTAATAAAAAGATCTTTATGGAGGACTATGGATCTGAGAGAATTCTAACGAAAGAAGGCTCTTCTCTGCCTCACTCAAAAATACACAGATTTTTTTGGAATTTAAATAAGTTTTTCCTCTTGAAATTGAGTCCATTCATATTTTCAAAATTGATTTAATCATTTTAATGAGTATGACTGATGGGTTGACAGATCAATTATATCAGATGTCTTTCTTCAGTGGAGAAATGCATCATCTACAAATTAATTCAGTTTGTTTCCCACCACCTCCCCCCAAAACACACCGCTGTCATTTAAAAATAAAAACGAAAAACCCTTGCCATCACTTTGATTCCATCTCAGTGACCCCACGTGTTACAGAGCAGAACTGCTCCATAGGGTTTTCTTGGCTGTATCTTTATGAAAGCAGTTCTCCAGGCCTTTCTTCCACAGAGTTGCTGAGAGGGTTTAAACCAGCAACCTTTAAGGTTAGCAGCCGGTTGCAAGTTGCTTGTGCCACCTGGGCTCCTATTGATTGATACCAAAATACCTTAAAATAAAACTTATTTAGACAATCTGGGAAGACAGCTAAGCAGAATTTGTAAAATTATTTTAAGAAAAATATCTTTAGTAATTATAAAAAGTAGTTATTAGTTATATCAGTATCTCCCAAAAGGTTTTCCATAGAACAATAATACAAGGGGGAAAAAAGTAGGTTGTAGTCAAATAAATTTGGGAAACAGGGCCTTTTAACATGCCAGTGCCTTATTAACCTCCAAGCAGGGGCTATACAATACTTAGTAAACATATTACACCACAAAGTCTTTTTCCTCACAAAACATCTATTAACATTTTAGAGGACGGAGAACAATTTGGGAAATGTAGACTTAGAACATCTTAAAATTTGAAAGAACAAATGTTTCTATTTACAGACTACTCCCCTTGTGAGGTTCTGCAAGCAGTTAACCTTAGTTATAACAAATATCCAAAAAGTATTTTAAAAAGAAAATAAACGGGGGAGTATGAGTTAATGTGCTTTCATTTAATTCTGCATATAATAATGGAAAGTAGACTCTATGGAAGTCTCACTATTGTCTGTTGCAGTAAAGAAAAATAAGACAAAGAGCAAGAGGAACACTGAGGGAAGGAAGGAGGGGAGGAGGAAAGAAGGAAGCGAGAGAGAGAAAGAGAGATGAATACTTCCAAGAGGGAAGTGGCTAGGACAAACACAGACACAATTCTAAAATAAGGCAGAGTTTGAGATGTGACTTAAGTGTGTTATATATCCACACTGCATATATAGAATGCTTTGTACTTTTCACATATTATAGTAACAAACACTTTGTGACGTAGATACAGTACTATTACCCCCATTTAACAAATGAGAAACTTTAGACTACAAGACATACCATGACTAGTTTGAAGTTCCACATCTCCTAAGTGGACTATTGGGGTGGGTTGGAAGAGAGGGTACCAGGAAGGGCAAAACATGAGGAGAAGTAGCTGGGTTCAGTCTTGAAAGAGACCTGTTAGGTTATACATCTCAGTCACAGGTCTGAACATATCTTTTTGCGCAAGAAAGAAATGAGTGTGAAACATGCTATCACATACATGGAGTCCTTTTCAAAAACTGTTTCCTCTGCCTGCCTGTAAGACCCAACCCAATTCCTCACAGTCTCTTTGCCACCTAATCCCACCCTTCTCCTCACCCCTCCTCCACATATCAGCCTTGCTTAGTGGACATTTTCTCATTCTTTTTAAAAAAAGAAAGTTCAGTTTAAATGTCCCCTCTTCCATAAAGCCTTCCTTGACCACCCCTAGGTACTCTTCCAATGCACCCCATAATATCCTGTGCATTTCATTATCAACCACTTCATATTACTTTGTAATTTTCACAGGTCTGTCTCACCCACTAAATTCTAAGCCCCATGAAAGAATTCTTCTTTTATATCTGCGTTCAGTGTCTAATACCTGCAAAGGTACTTTTTATTACAGATAGTACACACACACACATATGTACACACATATGTAAGTATATATAATAAATAATACAATGTTATTATTTATTATATATACTTTTAATTATATATTATACGAAGCTTTTAGGACAGTACTTGAACACAGTAAGCAACTGATAAATACTAAATATTATATTG
The DNA here is from genome assembly GCA_030035585.1 of Dugong dugon. Taxonomy (NCBI): domain Eukaryota; kingdom Metazoa; phylum Chordata; class Mammalia; order Sirenia; family Dugongidae; genus Dugong; species Dugong dugon. The sequence goes on along the minus strand of CM057467.1, from coordinate 56,914,396 downwards.
ACATCTAATTAATATAACCCAATAATCTCTAAAGGTTATAATTTACTTGCATTTAGTTTGATGTAAATGTATATTTTTGGAAAATCATGTGGTTTTCTTGTCTTTAGGACTAGCTCTTAAACAGGTGTTCTAATAAAAAAAGAAAAAATTCCAAAAACATCTGAGACCCTTACCTCTGTAACCTAAAATGAGATATAATAACAACAGATACTCTTCACTGAACATTTAAGAATTCAAGCCAGGGCCTGTACTAAAAGTTCTACACATATCTTCACTTCTAGTCCACAAACAACTTTCACAGGAAAGTGTAATCTCCATTATTCTAGGGTGGGACCTAAAACTAAAAAACATTAAGTAATGTTTTACCAAGTTGAAAGACTGTTATAAATTTCTTGTGTGTCTGACTCCAAAGCTCATTTTCTTAATAATCACATAATAATCATTACAGCCAATTATCAGTTATTTTTATTAGAGATACTGAAGGCCAAAAAAATTCTGAAAAGGACACACTGTGCCAAGGAATCTTCTCTGGACACTCCTGCTTTGTAGACTGGAAGGGTTCTGGCCATGTGTCATTTAACAATTCCTTCTTTATCTGGGAAAAAGAAGAATGTGAATAACTATTCTCCAGGAGAGGATAGTATTACAGTTTTAGACCATTTCATTCCCAGGAGATAATTATATCAGTAAAAACAACAAAAAAAAGAGGAGGGTACAAGAGTCTGAAATGGTCTTCAAACTTTTTCTCTCCGGCTCTAATGGTTGTCAAATTTAAGAGTGCATCAGAACCACCTGGAGGGCTCGTTAACATAAAGCGGTGGGCCCCATCCCCATATTTCTGATTCCGTAGATCTAGCATAAAGTCCAAGAACTTGTATTTCTAGAAATATTCAGGTGGTAATGATTTTCCTTGTAGAACATGTAACGGGGATAGACAGTGAGGTGGTGTGCACTGTAATTTTAAACCCTTTCAATATTTCACCTTAAGAAGGTGAGATTTGAGTCAAGACTTGCTGCAATGAGGTGGATTGAGGTCCTCATTGCTTGGACTTTAAAAACAATTTAAAGAAAGAAACCTTGCCAGCATAGAGCTAAGGAATTCCTGTAATTAAAGTGTGAATATTACTTCACACTATCTCATGCATACAATAAAAACAACATTGTCTGAAAAACCACTTTGATTAATATTTGTCTAAGTCTTAGAGTTCTGAGTCTTTAAATAAAGGCCTTATAAACAGAAGTCACTTTCTTTCTTCAAAGAGAAAGAATCTTTAGCAGCTGTTTTAATGTTCTTTTTACCTAAATTGTTTCTGAAATCATGGTTTAACTACAGTAACATCTCACTCTTCCAAAGCTGAGAATATTGTTGAGAAGCTATAAATCATCTTATGTAAAAAGGGTGTGTGTGTGTGTGTGTGTGTGTGTGTGTGTGTGTGTGTGTAGTTTTTAATTCAAAGATGTTGAGGGGATTTTAAGATCTCTAAAAAAGGACAAACTTTCGGCCACTTTCCCTCTTAAGTGACAGACTTAATTTCTCTATAACATATAGGTCTCAACACGTGGTCATAATTTCTCCATTACACTCTGTGGAGTCTACTTTTCCAGACTGAACTCAAGGTCCCTAAAGCTATAGACTATGTTCTAATCATTTTTGTATTCTCAGTAATTATGACTGTTTCTGGTACACAGTAATTGCTTGATTAATATTTGAATGGCTGAAAGAAAGGATGGATGGATAGATGAGTGAAAGGCAGTACAGCAGAGTTCAGTATACTCTGGGGGCAAATAGAACTGGGTTTGAGACTCAGCTTTACCAGTTACTAGCCATGTGATTTTGGGTAAATTACTTGTTGTTGTTAGGTTCTAAACGTCAGTCTCCTTATCACTAAAATTGGAAAAACAGTCCTACTTAACTCATATGGAATGGTAAGGACTGAATTAAACAATTCATGTAAAGTTCTATGGTTTAACTACTTAATTTGATCTCTGTCCTTGTTTCCTGAGAGATTACACTAAACTCTTGAAATTTTCTGAGTAATTGAGGTGCTTTTGTTATCTATAGGCCTCCAGACCACATATGAGGCTTTATGCTAATGAGGTGATAGGGGGTGAGCTAGCCAGGACATAAAGACCACCAAATGATTTCATCCCAACCTGGAGGCTGAGGGACAGATTCAATCAAACATGACTATGTAATGAGGCCCCAATAAAGGCTCTGGACACAGAAGCTCTATGAGCTTCCTGGTTGGTTTTGGAGGGTAGTGCATCCTTTGGAACATGGAAGCTCAGCATCGGGAATGCTTCCAAATCTCACCCTATGTGTCTCTTCATTTGTTTCCTTTTGCTGTAATTAAAACTGTAATCATAAGTATAGTGATTTCATGAGTTCAATGAGTAGTTCTAGTGAATTATCAAACCCAAGGGAGTAGTAGGAGCCAGCAGGTCAAAAGTGAGGAAGGCTGGGGAGACCTGAGCTTAAGACTGGTACCCTAAGGGGGTAGAAGGAACCCCTAAATTTATGACTGGCGTGTGAGGTTTTGGGCAGACATGGAAGTCGGGAGGACTATGTCCTTTACTTGTGATCTGCTGGGCAGTTAGGGTCAGAGGAAGAAGTAATGCATGTGCAGCTGGCGTCAGAACCAAATTGGAATTGAACTGAACTGATTAACACAAAATCACATAGTATAAGTCTTGGCATGTAGAAAGTGTTCACGAAGTGATAATTTTTAAAATTATTATTATGAATGAGAATAACTTATATCAGGTGATAAGTATACTACAGAAATGCAGAATGAACAAAAATTACTGACGAGGGAGTAATGGTCTCTAGATGAGGAGCTCAAAAAAAAAAAAAAACTGGGAAAAGAAGGTAAGCTGGAAAATGGAAACAGTCTGAGTAAGTCATATGAAGCTCTGCAGTTGAAGGATATTACTCAATATCATCATCTGAAGCCATTTTTAAGCAGCCCATTGGAAATGACATTGGGTTGGGATTTGCTTTCACTCTCCAAACAATCAAGGCTGTTCTTTGGTGTCAATCTAAGCCAAACAGGAACAGCTCTGAGTTTTGTCAGAAATGATATTGCTCTCTCTAAACAGTTCTGACATTAGGCAGCCCAGACAATCAAATAAACATATGCTGCCTTTTACTCCTGTATTTTCACAATATTTTTATACGTATTATGATTAAACCTTCCAGAGCCATTGGGTTACGTTTTGCTGGCCTAATTGCCGAAATGGTTGCAAATCATTGATAACTAAAATGATGCCAAGTGTCCTCAACCATTTTACATACCCAATGTGCATTTAAAGTAAAAGGAATACTATAGCTACCCCCTAGCCTAAATACATTATAAACCTAAACCCGTCAGAGTCAATGACAATGTCACCAGCTAAGGAATGAGCAATAAAACTTACGTTGCTTTATCTCCATTTCTTTGCTTAATCTATGAATTAACAACATGTGTTTTGTATTAAAAGTACATTCCTTTTTTCTTTCCACTCCTCTGTCTCTCTTTCTGACAACTGTCACATGTACTTTTGCTCTGAGACTTTTCATGGAGCAATCTCTGCAATTATATTCAGATGAGAGTGGATGTGCCTGGCTTCGGCAATGGGTCTACATGCAAGTTTATGGATGTAAGAGTATGATTAATACACATTATTATTTTTAGAACACTATTCTCCAGCCTCATACAGGTAACTCAAACACATACACACACACACACACGCACACATACACATTTCAGAAACTGGACAGTCAGTTCTCTTCTTCACGGCTATTTTCCCCCAGATAAAGACACATTTTCACACTTTTCCATGTTTCATTACTTGTTAGGTTTCCCCTGCTAACAAAATATTTAGAATTACAGGGACACTATGTTGACTAACTAGAGATCCAGCCAAAATTCCAAGTTACTACAGTCCATTAATCAGTCTACATTAACCAATGTATAATGAGTCTGACTTAAAGATGGCCGGTTATATTATGCTCTCTCAGTATTACTGAGACAGTACATGCAATAGGACAATCAAGTTGTTTCTTCACATTTACTTTAGTTTTGAAACATGTCTTTCACTAATAGTCTATATCTAATTAATCAGCCAAACAACCAGAACAATGAAGGAAAAATCTCAATGTAAATATGTATAATAGGTTGTGAACAAAAGAAACAAGTGCAAGTTGTTTGACTAAATGCTCAGCTTTTTGGAAGTTTTTCTGTGCCACAAAATTGTAAATGCATTGATTTCCTTTCAGTTATCTACAATAATGAATAAGTCATTATTGTAATTAAAACCATGAATAATACAAAATTATTTTAAATTTGATCTGGATAGCTACAAATTCCTACCCACTCATATTTATTTATTTGCTTTCACCACTACTCTCTCCACTGCTATACCAGTACCTTCTTTACATGGCCAGTCTTGGGTCCTTCACCCTTCCCTGGCCTAAATCAACACTCCCAAAGCACAGCACAAATACACAGAATTTTATTATTCTGTCTCTGGGTCACTCTCAGCTCCTAAAATTCTGCTGCCAAGCCAGACATTAAATGGGTAACAGGAAGATGGAAGTACTTAATATTCCAGAATTTAAATAAACTGTATATGATCCAGAATTGGTTATATAAATATTATTCAGACCCAGAAACCTTTCATTAGCTTTTAAATGTGATTCCATTTGATAGTTCAGAAAACTGAAGCAGATAAAGACATTAAGTGATCATCAAAGTAGTGCCTCACATTACCATCTAGTAATCAGAAATATTGAATAAATAATACTTCCCTAGATATTAACAGCAGGAGGTTGGCGAAAGTATTCTGATATAAGTGCTATCCTTCAAGGTCAACGAACAATCTATTTTCCTAAGGAGTTCAGAACTTGCAACTTTCATTAATTCTACATTCAATTTTAAATGAGTAATAATAAATAATACCCATTGCCATCAAGTCAATTCCGACTCATAGTAACCCTACAGGACAGGGTAGACCAGCCCCATAGGTTCCAAGGAGCAACTGGTAGATTTAAACTACTGACCTTTTGGTTAGCAGCCAAGCACTTAACCACTGTGCCACCAGGGCTCCAATAAATAATACTAGCAGCTAACATGGAGTATTTACTATGTGCCAAGCAAGGTTCTAAACATTTTTATTTATTACTTCATTTTATCTCACAATAATTCTCAGGATGATAGGTATTCTTATTTTCCCCCTTTAACACAGTGGTAACTGAGGCTCAGAGGTGTTAGGTTACCCCAGGTCACAAAGTGAGTTAGTAAGGCAGTCTGCTTCAGGTTTAACCACCATAATATGTTATGTGGTAATATCAGTCATGTTCTTTATTCTTTCAATTCACAGATGTCAAAAGAATATCTGCACCTCGGGTTAGACACTGAAAAATGATTGTCACTTGCTATTTCTGTTAAAGATTGGAATGGGTCACATCACTATCAAAAAATGTAATCTCACATTAAGAAGGAAGCATGTAAAACAACACAACCCGGGAAGCCTAGGGGATAGCTGCAGATTACCAGCTGAGAAACCACTGTGGTCCCCTCTCGAAGCAAAGGTTTCAGGTAGACAGTGAGCCTAACAGGCAGAAATACAGGCATCACTGACATCTGCAAAAACAGCTGTGGGCAAAAATACCAAAAGTCATGCACCAATCTCTTCTGACATATCCATGCTCCCTGTCAGCATGAATCTGGAGAGTAATATACAGCATGCAAGGGTGTACAGGTGCATATATATGTCTGTATGTGTTGTGAGAGATCAGAAGGTTATTACTAAGGATTAAAACGGGATTAATACATGTCCCTGGAGAAGGATATCATGCTTGGTAAGGTAGAGGGTCAGCAAAAAAAAGGAAGACCTTTGGAAGGATGGATTGAAACAGTGGCTGCAACAATGGGTTCAAACATAGCAACGATTATGATAGCGCAGGACCAGTGGGTGTTTCATTCTGTTGTACATAAGGTCACTGTGGGTCGGAACTGACTGGACAGCACCTAACAACAACAACAATACCTGAAACAATGAAAAGCAACATAATTAGGGCTTTATATTTATGTATAGCCATCAGAGGTAAGTATTATCAAAGCTAAGTGATCTGGATTGAATTGTGGCCCCAAAAAATATGTGTTGTAAATCCTAATTCTATGCCTGTGGCTACAATTCCAATTGGGAATAGGTTGTCTTTGTTATATTAATGAAGCAGGGGTAGTGAAGGGTGTGTCTTGAGTCAATTTTTTACAAGATATAAAAGGAGCAGATTAAGCAAGCAGAGATGGGAAAGACAGACACCAAGCCATACGGAGATCTCCAAGGAACCAGGAAACAGAAGCTGAAGAGACAAGATCTTTCCCCAGAGCCAGCAGAGAGAGATAGCCTTCCCCTAGAGCCAGTGGCCTGAATTCAGACTTCTAGACTCCTGAACAGTAAGAAAATAAATTTCTGTTATAGCAGCACTAGATAACTAAGACACTAATTATTAAAAAAAAAAATCATCTCAGAAAGTCAAGTTCAATTATTTCTATACACTTGACGAATCAAAGGATGAGTCATTTAGCATAATGCTTAGTTTTGATGAAATACAAGCAAACCAAGGTCTAATTCTTCAACATAGTAACTTTACTTTTTTATATCAGATATTAGTTTATTCATTCTTTACCTTCTTGCATACTAGTCAGTAAAGATAGTCAGACACTCATAAAGTAAAGGGTGCTACAAGATTCCACATAAAGGATCAACATACCAGCATCAGCCTTTAGGGAAGGAGACACATAATAAAAGCCTAGTATATCCTTATCTGCTAGGAAGATGAAGATATATTCCTTCAACCACTTGTGGCATCTAAGAGAAGAAAAGGCCTACCCCAGTTAAAAAAGGGTCAGAAGAGTTTGTTTCCCCCTGGTATCAAGATGGTTAAGAGGAATATATAAAAATCATTAAAATTATATCTACCATATATTTACACAAACAATGCATGCCTTTTACGTTTACCAACCACGCCCTCCTCCCCCAAGGAATTTTTGTAAGCAAGCTATGCTAATTTTTTATTACACCAACATGTAAAAAAAACTGGCATAGCAGTGCTTATATAAATACCTTGTGGGGTAAGGGAGTGCCTGGCAAACAAACATAGAAAGTGCACATTATTTGCATAAAAATACAGTAACATGTAGTCATTTTAAAGAGCACTTATCACAATATGAATGAATTAATCGATTTAAAGAACAGAAAGCATGAAACCAGATAGGAAGAGTATGAAACATTATTTTGCAGGAGATGCCCTGGTTGGTTAAGTTAGACTGTTCAAGCTTTATGCAAAATCCTAAGAAAGAATAAATTTTGTCTTTGCCCTCCCTAATCTCTCCCAGCACTATGTCTATTCCCTTCTGAATACCAAGTGAACTCCTATTGCTTACTTTGGATAATTCCTAGATTGAATGAAGGGCAGAATTTCAGAGTCTTGACTAGATGAAGGAAGTAGTAAATCTCGGAATCGTTCTGTCAAAAGAAAAATAAACATCAAACTGTGAAAAACTAAGTTATGAAAATAATTTCAATATAGAATTGTTACCTATTATTTTATTTTGTTAACCATTTTGATTGCATATCTTTATTATAAATTTACCCACCATTTTCTAAATATCTTTTTCTGATTAGAAAATATTACAAATCCTGCAAATATAAATTTTTTTAAACAAATATTCACTAGTGTAGACTCAGAATCTTAAAATTGAAAGATTAGAGAAAACACCAATAAACATACTAAGATGTGCACAACCTCATGAGTAATCTGGGAAATGCAAATGAAAACTTCACACAATTACATAACATTTATATTATGTGTTATTCAACTAATAGAAATTAGTCTGACAAGATTAAGTGTTAGAGAGGATGTGGATCAATATAAGCTCTTATACCTTGTTGATGGGAGTACAAATTGGTACAATAGCTTTGGAAAACAAGTTGGCATTATCTTTTAAGTTTAACCTTTGCAGAGCCTATGACTCAACATTTCTATTCCCAGGCATATATACCATACGGAAACTTTTGACATGTGTCTTATGAAGCAAATAAGAGAGTGTTTGGAGCAGCATTGTATGTAACAACATACAATGTAACTAATTGCTCATTGACAGGAGAATGGATAAATTGTGGTATATTCACACAATGAAATATTATACTGAAATGGAATTGAATGACATCAGTTACACACAGAAACACAGTGATCGTATTAATATAATGTGTAATAGAAAAAATCGTAGCATATAACATGGAGCAGAATATCATTTTATTCAGTTAAAAAGCAACTGAACTAAGCAATGCATTGTTTAGGTGTGTTACACATAAAACAAAGTAAACAAATGAGAAAAAAAGGATAATACATAATAACTCCACATAATGATTACCTCTTGGAAGGGGTAAGGAAGGGGTAAATGGGAGAGAAGCAAAAATGTAGGTGTAAGCAATTATTAATGTTTCCTATGTATTATTTACAGTATTATAAATGAGTGAATAAATGAATGAGGGCCATGAAGAGTCCAATGATGACAGAAGGCCAAAAATAACAACGTGATTAATCAAATTCTGTGCAAATGAGATCCATAATAAAAGAAAGAAGGAAGGGAAGAAAGCTGGCCTAAGGGACGAGGAAAATGAAAGGGAAAGAAAGTAGGGGGACAGAGGGAGGAAGAATCCTCAGTTCTATCCTGGATATACATATATAACATAGCTACCTGTACTGTATACAGCAATCTATCACTCTAGTACCAATCCCATATTTCCAGGATTAGATGTTCATTACCTCTAGACTCATGCCTGTGGGAAGGCTTCCTTGATCCTTGTCTCATTACTCTTTCCTCCCTCCACCTGCCCGATCTGGAATAGGTGGTCCTACTGTGTTCTCTTAGTACACTCTATGCTTGCAGTTTCACAAAATTTATCACATTTTTTTTGTTGTTGTTTTTATATGTATTTGTCTATGCACTCCCCCCTCTTCTTCTAGTCAATGGGTACTGTGCCCCTAGGATATAGAATATTATCTGATAACAGATTCAGATGTTAAATATTTGTTCAGAGAACAGTGTCAGTTTCCATTTGCACTGGATACAGAAAACTGTTTGCCAAGGTTAATCATAACGACTCTTAGAAGATAACAACTGGTCATACATCAACCATGAAAAGCAAGGGGACCCACACTTCAGCTTTAACAGAATCACACCACCAGGACGAGGCAGGATGCAAAGTTAAAACTGTAAGAATTCCATCACTAACTGAAGGTGAGCAATTTCCACAAAACCGTGGGAATCTACCTGATGACAGTTCTCATTTTTCCAGTTACTGTAGAGATAGATATTAAATCATTTGTAAGCACAGTGGTCACAAGCATGACTGAGAAGTAGGATGCAGATTTTACTTATTTTCATACTTATTTAAAAAAAAAAACAAAACACTGAATCAGAGATATTTAACTGCCCTCTCTTCTACCTTTTTTTCCAAAGGAGTCCCAGTGGTACCTGGCTGCTAACCAAAAGGTCAGCAGTCTAAATCCACCAGCTGCTCCATGGGAGAAAGATGTAGCGATTGACTTCCATAAAGATTACAACCTTGGAAACCCCACAGGGAAGTTCTACTCTGTCCTACAGAGTCAGATGAGTTGAAATCAACTTGATGACAATGTGTTTGGTTTTGGTATATTCTAATGTTTGTTATCACCACTCGAGCAGTTCTTACAATATACTTGGGGTGGAACTAAGAATATCCAAAAATAGACATGGCTGTATGCTGGAGTCTACAGATTCAATAAAGCACCATTTACTTTTCTCTTTTAATTATCTTTAATCTTTAATTTGAGCTCACATTAAAAAAAATGAAATCATATTACTGACTGTCATACTACTAATTTTAATCAACAAGGTGAATATTTTTCCAGTGAAATGCTTAATTAGCAAATTCCTCTGATGGTGTATGACCCTTGCTTTTCAATCTTCTTCCCAAAGTATGTAACATCCCATCAAATATTAGTGATCTGCAGGGTTTCTCCTTTTTCAATTTTTTCCCCCCATTTAGGCCTTTTTATAGCAATGGTCCTGAAAAATAAAAGCAAAACCACAACAGTAAACAATAACTTTACATAGCAAGTAAAGAATTTTTTGATCAAACGTGTATATTGGATACGCTATTCATTGGTACAAAAAGTATAAAGCTTTACCAAGTAAACTTGTTTAAAAGTAAACAAAAATCAGAATTCTTAATGCAATCATTACATAATGCATCAGCTTCTGAGTCTTTTTCACTGGTTATATAATCACAAAGGACATTTGACTGTAAAACTGGAAGAAAATGTCATCATAGTCATAAGATTAAAATATCAGCAAAAGTAGCATAAAAGAGATCACTTACAATACTTACAAGGCTACTCAAACTAGGAAGAAATCTATAATTAATAATCCTATATTTGGAGCATCCCTTAATCAGAAGCACAATATCGTAAAAGCAGAGAATACCAAGCTATAATGACTGTCAAAAACAAAAAGTTCACATAAACACAGAAAATATATGCAGAACTTTAAAATTATGTCTTTGTTAAGTTTACATTTTTATCCTTATATTCATAAATTCATAAACGTGAACAATTGATTTCACCATGTAAAAGCATAGTGATTATTTTTTCTTTATGGGAATAAAAAATAAATATATAAAATGTATCCTTAGAAAAATCCAAGCAAATGAAAATTATTTATAATTTTTTCATTAGTCTCTGTTTAGATTTCTACCTAAACCTGTTGACATTGAGTCAATTCCAACCCATGGCGACTCTATCTGTTACAGAGTAGAACTGCTCTACAGGGTTTTTTTGGCTGTAATCCTTATGGAAGCAAATCGTCAGGCTTTTCCTCCACGGCACTGCTGGGTGGGTTTGAGCTGCTAACCTTTAGCCTAGTAGCTGAGAGCAAAGTGTTTGTGCCACCCAGATATTTAAGCAGCATCCCATTCTTTATATTATCTTGGAAAAACTACCAAAAGTGAATTGACGTTCCCTTTGTTAAGTGACAAAAATTTTAAAATGCTACCTCTTCTCTTACAGCAAAATATCAAACCAGATGATCTTGTGCTTTCTCAGTGGACCCAGACTCACATGCAGAACTTTTAAGCTGGCTAACATTTCTTAAGTAGATGGTCCAGTTATCCAAATACTAGACCTAAGTCCTTTCACAGTGCTTCTTAGAACAATTTCATTAAAGCTACTGAAAAGAATCAAAGGATTGTCTGCAATGTGACACTGTGATGAGCTGACTAACGATGTGATAATATTGAACATGATTTTCTCCTCAAGATTTTAGAGATTTTTACCGGCTTTTCCATTCTCCCATTCAATCAGCAAAATGACTCTGAGGCTACCAGACCCGGATGACATAAAAACACAAGTACATTAATTTGGGTTCTCTGGACAATTGATGTGAGAAAATTTGCCTAATTAAAAAAAAAAAAAAAGACAAGAAAAATAAAATACTCTTTCTAATTTTAATTCAAGCTTTTTTTAATACATTTACTATGATGTCTTTCTTTTTCTCTTCATGGAAAATGGCCACTCTCTAACTCCCAAATATTCAAAAGATACCAAATGCAATAAGAATTTTCGTAACTATAAAAAAGCAACATGCAAATATATTCTTGGGATGAGAAGAAAATAAAAAAATTCTCCCTAGAAATACAAAAAAAAGAAAGATGAAAGAAGACAAGAAACAGGAAGGAAGAGAGGGAGGGAGGGAAGACAGAAAGAGAGAGACAGAAAGAAAGGGAAGAGAAAGGGAGATGGGGAAAAAGAAAAGAAGAGAAAAGAAAAGAAAACAAAGGAAAGGAAAAAAAAGCTGACAAATGCTATTCTTTTATAACCTAAAAGTCCTTTGCATCTAGAGATATAATCACAGCTACCACCTATATAGTGGCTTCAACAACCTAAGGAAGTGTTGTTGTTTACTAGAGGGATACTGCCAAGGTCTTACCAACTCCAAATCATTGCTTACTTCCTGGCAATCCTCCCTCCCATATCTGCCTCCCCACAGTCCCTAAGAATTGACATCTTTGAATTATGGTGTTGGCAAAGAATATTGAATAAACAATGGACTGCCATAAGAATAAACAAATTTGTCTCGGAAAAAGTACAGCCAGAATGCTACTTAGAAGCAAGGATGGCGAGACTTCGTCTCACATACTTTAGACATGTTACCAGGAGGGACCAGCCCCTGCAGAAGGACATAATGCTTGGTAAAGTTGAGGGTCAGCGAAAAAGAAGATGATCTTCAATCAGATGGATTGACACAGTGGCTGCAACAACGGGCTCAAGCATGAAAAAAGATTATGAGAATGGTGCAGGACCAGGCAGTATTTCCTTCTGTTGTACAAAGGATCACTATGAGTCGGAACTGACTCGATGACACCTAACAACAACAACATAGTCCCTATGTGAAAAATTAATATTTTAACTAATTTGAGTACAGATTATCATGGCAAAGAAAGAAAATTTGATGAAATATCTTTAAAGAGTTACAATATTGCCCCCCTGCCAAAAAAATAAGAAACATGGAATGAAGTTCTTTGCATTTTTACTAACAGATACAAACTTTCTCTTCATTCTCTTAATGCTCATATTACACTTAATTTACAAGCTTTAATTTTTTTTTTTTTTCAAAAAGTGCTGAAACAAAATCCTTAAGCCCCATTAAAGACTTAATCTTAGTGAACAAAAAAGGCTGGTATAATGTAATGCAGTACTGGACACTACAGAATAAATGCTGCAAGAAATTGGACACTTCCCTCATACTATAACTTAAAACAAAATCAGCCAGATGATTACATCATAACATATATATTGGTGTTGGTATTATTTTACATTTCTTTTGCAATAAAGACAGGGTTATTTAATAATATGAGAAGTGTTATAAACAAGTATGCATGATAAAGGAACACATCTTTATTCAGTCACAGAGTCTGCAGTACTTAAAAGCAACAGGTTATAACAGAAAAGACATTGAATTGGTTGTCAGAAAGCCTCAATCCTTGACCTACTCCTCTATTCTTAATTCCTTTCTCAACTGACCCTCGACACCAAACCAAACTCATTGCCATTGAGTCGATTCTGACTCACACAGACCTCACCAGATTTCCAAGGCTGTAAATCTTTATGGAAGCAGACTGCCACATCTTCCTCCCACAGAGCTGCTGGTGGTTTCAAACCACCAGCCTTTCTGTTCATAGTCGAGTGCTTTAACCACTGCGCAACCAGGGCTCCATTATTGACTGACAAAGGAGTCAAATGAGTTCAGTGATCCTTAAGCCATCTTTCATCTTAAAGTTTCTTAAAGAACATATGCTTAGGGAAAGAAAGAGAATCTTGCCAAGTCAATGACAGAGTGACCATATGTTTTTGATTTGCCTGGGACAGTTCCAGTTTATGCTTGCTGTCCTGGTTTCCTGATCCATTCAGTATTTATCTCATATTTTCATTTTTTAATTAAACATTACTAGTAAAATAAGCTTGGGATCTAGAGAAAAAAAAAAAATTGCCATGGAGACAGTTCCGACCTATGGCGACCCCATGTATGCCAGAGCAGAACTATAATCCATATGGTTTTCAATGACTGATTTTTTTTTGGAGGTAGAATCACCAAGCCTTTCTTCTAAGGCACCTCTGTGTGCACTCAAAATGCCATCCTTTCAGTTAGCAGCTAAGTTAACTGTTGCACCACCCAGGGACACTGATACATAGACCAAATCCCAAACCCACTGCCTTCGAGTTGATTCCGACTCATAGCAACCCTGTAGGACAGAGTAGAACTGCCCCATAGGGTTTCCAAAGCTGTAAATGTTTATGGAAGTAGACTGATGCATCTTTACATCTTTCACCCACGGACCAGCTGGTGGGTTTGAACCGCAGACCTTTCGGTTAGCAGCTGAGTTCTTTAACCACCACAGCTCCTTTGATATATAGAAGCACACTCCAAATTGTCCCTCATGGAAGGACATGGGCAGTGCAGTCAGCAGGCAGCTTCCAGCTATCAGCTTTTCCAGGGTTTGCCTCAGTTGTGGACAGCTGTCTGCCAGAGGTAATGCCTTTCCCAGTACAGCTCACACCCAGTGACTGAACAAGGTGGGAGCAGTTCAGTCCAACATAGCCCTATGCTGCAGAGCTCCTCGCTGGTTGGCCGAGGCTTTGTTGGGTGCACATGGCTGTTCAACTTCTTCCTCTGCCCAGTCCTGCCTCATTCCCCTTCCCTTAACAGGGGTTGATCCCTAATAAGCATTTCACATTCATAGATTCCTTCCCCACTCCAGCTTCTGGCAAACTCAACCTGCAACAGATGGGCTTGATAGGCCTATCCTTTGTACTTAAGAGCTTTGACAATAGTCTTATAGATGGGCTTGACAGACCTCTACTTTGAACTTAGTTTCTGCCATAGTCTCATCTACTATTTGATGCACATGTATGTGGTTAAGTAAGAATAAAGATAAGCAATAATATAACTGTCTTTTTGAAACCTTTTCCAGATGTAATATAACCAACACCTCCCCTGTGAATAAAAGTGCTTTTTGTTAAAATGTGCCATGCCCTGGGCTGCGGCCCATGAGATGCACAAAGTCATTAGGTCTTTATGTGGTGGGGTAAGTGGAAATACAGAAACCTGTAATTTAGGTTGGTGTGAAAATGTACAGGAAATAGATGTTAAATAGCCTGTCCCAAAGAATACAGTTTCCTGAATACTCTTGTTATAGTGGTTTTGTCACTTATTACAAGGTGAAATAAACCATTTCAACAGAATAAGCTAAAATAAAAAGGTTATGCTTAATAAAACAGTAAATACTATATTTCATTGTCTTTTTTTTTTTTTTTAAGAAAGTTGATGATAAGCGTGTTTAACTTGAACAAAATGTTTGTCAATATTTGCTATCCATTCTGGAGGGCAAAACGATTTCCCATGAAAACACTCAAAAAATCTACTAATAAATGAGCATCTACTTCAAAATCTATTCATTGTTTTATGAAAACTATATCCAACAATGACAATTTAACACATAAATATACACAAGGTAAAATAGGTGGCCAAGAAAAAGAATATATACCCACTCCCCACTTATTGACAGGATTAGGTTTCAAAGTTCACATTGTTATGCAAAACTGGCATTATGCAAAACATGGATCACCGTATCAGACTGCAAAATGGAGGATGAATACATTATTACATAACTGCTAAATTACATCATTACACAGCTGCCAAATTACATCATTACACAGCTGCCACACCACTGAGGATCATGGTCCACTCAAGTTTACACATAACCTTAACCATCAAAGCCAATGTTACTCTTGCTCACACTTTGGCATTCATTACTGCCAGACATACGTCATTAAAGCGCAAAATAGTCAGTATATTTTTTACTACTGTTGTAAATGTGAAATGTTGGAAAACGAGATAGTTAATAAGTGAGGAGAATGTGTATATAACTTGAATATAACTGGGATCCAGATGGCCTCCTCTGTGCATAATGTCAAGTTAAAGATTAGCTATTCATCAAAATAAAAAAAAAAAAAATGAAAGCAATTCTAATTTTATAGGTTTGTTCAAAAACCATTAATAGGTGGGAAGATAGGTAGGAGTGAGGAGACAGTACATTCTAAGTGTTCAAAAACATTTTAAACTGTCCCAACACTCCTTCTCCCATGGACTATCTCAGCATTCTGTATTGGAAGGCAGCTTTTTCCCCATAAGGTCTCAACTTAGGAAGGAGGAGTACCTGTTTCATTTCTCCCATCCTTGTCCCTACCCTCAATTCTCTATTCTTCTTTTTTTTTTTTTTTAAATGAAACTCAGTCCCTCCCAATGAAAACCTCTCTTTCCTACTTCTCTACTTAGTCATTTTTCTATTCAACCTCTTGACTGAGCATCACAAAAACTCAATAATAGTTTCCAAAGATACTTTTCTCTTTAGAAGATTGATTGGAGGAAGGAACTAAGCTGGTAAGTCCATGTTCTGGTTTGTGGGGTAGATGCTGCAGGTGAAATCTGTGAACATTAACATTTTAACAACTTTTATACAAATATAAAAGAATGGTGTCTAACTATTGAAGTTAAAGAATAAGTAAAGGTATAGGTGAAGATGTCCATTTAAGATTAGCAATAAAATGAAACACAGCTTAAGAAAGGCTCCTTTCTACCTGGAAGTGCAAAATATCAACAGTAAAGAATACACGCACGCACACACACACACACACACACACACACACACACACATACAATAAAAAAAGGAGACTGTACAGATAAAGAGGATTTCTGACTACGTTCACTCCAATCATGCATTCTGGAGTTAGGCAAAAAAACATGGGGTGAATTCAAGGACCCATGGGACCTATGATGACACAGACTCAAGCGAAAACTCTATCAATCACCCATAAGCCCCTAGTGCTACTGAAGTCATGTTTTGGTTCCTCAAAATAGCATCAGCATAGAGACAATGTTCAGATGCCAAAAAGTTGGTATTTCCCTTTCTCCAATGCACAGTGACACAGGCAAATGGCTGAAGGTTCCTTTGGGAAAGGCTAAAAGAATGATTTTACAGTTTAATTTCTGACATGTAGAAGGGTCATTAGGTAAGAGGATCTGGATACCATCGTTAAAGGAATTCAGAATCTATGAATTTTCTCAAGACAGGAAACTGGATGAAGGGCTGCAACTCTCTATCGAGATGGTTCAGATCATGTCTCTGATCATTCATCCTAGAGTTTTCTTTTCACTTACATAAATCAAGTAAGACTTTGTTGAGTTGTCCAACTATTTTAGTATGAAGAACACCATGGTCAGTTAGGCAACACCAAAGAACTCTATAGGTCAATCCATTCTGATTACCGTTCCAGCCATACTTCCCATTATGGTAATCACACCCACCTTGACTCTTTTAAGTGCTCCCACTTGGCCCCTGCCTCTCTGGGAAATCATCAGTCCCACACAATTTAAGAAGCCCAATTCAATGGTAGCCTCTCTCATTGTCACTCTTGGCCTGCAGACAGCCACCACAGAGCCTTTCAAGTATTCTGGAATACCCATTAATAATGTATTTGTAAAAATCTTGGTGAAAGTCTCCGTAGGAAATGAGTTAGGGATTTGATCACCAAAAACCAAACCCATTGCCGTCAGATTCCGACTCATACCAACCCTACAGGACAAAGTAGAACTGCACCTTAGGGTTTTCAAGGCTGTAATCTTTAAGGAAGCAGACTACCACATCTTTCCCCTATGGAGCAGCTGGTGAATTTGAACCGTTGACCTTTGGGCCAGCAGCCACGTGCTTAACCACCGCGCCACCAGGGCTCAAGTAATAAATTCACCACAGCATTCCAATCTCTCGAAGGAATTGGATAACTTCATCTACAATTTACCTAAAAAGTCTATCAGCATATACACCAAAGAGTAAAGGATTTGAGATGTGGGGGGGAGGGGAGACATTAACTTTTTATTTAATCTATATCTTTTGTTTGAATTTTTAATATACCTACCTAAAAGAAATAATGTTCAAAAAGAGTAGATGTAGGGTGTGGATGTGCATACTATTGCATATGAACATGTCTTCAAGGATAGTTGTCAACCACACTCCCTACATTACCGCTTTTGTAGTGCCATCCACTCTTCCATTTCCTAAGGTAGACACAATATTGATGCAGAAACACACAAACACACACACACATGCTTCCTAAAAAAGAAGGTACAACATTAATTTTTCCTTAGAGTGCTTAGGAAGTATGATTTAAATATATGTCCCTGGGTGATGTAAATGGTTCATGTGCTTGGCCACTAACAGAAAGGTTGGAAGTCTGAGTTCACCTAGAGATGCCTGGGAAGAAAGGCCTGGTGATCTACAGCCACTGAAAACCCTATGAAGCACAGTTCTATTTTAACATATATGGGGTTGTCATGAGTTGGAACCAACCCTATGACAATTTGTTTTTTTTTAATTATTATTTAAGTATATACACATAAAAATATGTACATCTAAAAAAATTATTTTTTCAACAACAATTTATTGATCATGTACTAAAAGTCAAACCCCAAGTTAGGTGCTCAAAGAGCTAAACGTCTAGTGGGGAGACACATGTGTAGTCAAACGATACATATACTACAAATAAATAAGTGCTAAATGTATATTCTTGAAGTCCTGAAGAAAATAACAACCATTTTTACCTGGATAAGCTTGTAGTAAACAACAAAAGCAGCATGGAGGTGTTGTTTAAAAAAAAGAAAGAAAGAAAAAAACAAACAAACCACAAAGAACTCCTTATGATCCCTGGTGCTAGTTGAGGGGAATATGTTTGCTTATTTTTTTTCTGCTCTCTTTCCTTATCTCAATAATCTCTAATTGTGGAGAATTTAGAATTGAGAATAAGGACATTTTGAGCAGAAGGAATTTTATCTATTAAATCATATTTTATTCATTTATTCACTCACTCAACAAACATTTATTATGTACCTATTATTTGTCACACTATGAATAAAACAAATTCTTATCTTCAAGGGCAGGCCTGTTTATCACTAGTGAATGCCAGTAGAACAAAAGAATTAAAATGTCATTACAGCTACTTCAAAAAGGATTTAGAATGTAATTACAAAATTATTTAAAGAGAGAAAGAAGAGCTTTTCTCATAGGGAGCCAATGAAATTAATGGTTTTGTCAAAATTTGACATTTTATTTCACTGGGAAAAAGAAATATGTACACGAATATTAGAAAAACAAATGACTTCAAAAAACGAGAGTTAGAGGGCAGATTTAGAGTACATCCATACTAACTAGAGACACAGAGAATATAAATTTTATTTTTCTGAAAAGTTTAAATCAAGTGAATGTTCTTTATTGCCATGGTAACTCAGTATTGAATAACAATAGTTGCTATTTAAAATATTGCTTTCAAAGCAACATCAAAGGCATTCAAATGTTACTACTGTAGATAAATCAGGAAATGTAGTTAGGAAGCAAGAATACTTTCTTATTAAAGACATAGTTAAATTTCTGTTGATAAAATTGAAATAGAAATAGACTATAATTCTAGGGGGGAAAATCAGTTGCATGCTCTGGTTATATAAAACCATTTTCTCCACAAAAATTAAGACTAACGTCAAAGGAATATAAAAAATGAGTGCTATTCTTATCTTGGAAAAGGAGAACAAAACAAAACAAAATGTAAGTCCATACATCCAGTCTTGGTGATGGCAACATAGAACACAAGGTATATACACTCAAAGCTAATAAATGAATAAAACTGTAATAAAAAACCCCATTGCTGCTGAGTCAATATCTACTTTCAGCGACCCTATGGCGTTGCTTTAAGTCAGAAAACTAATAGGAGAAAGAAAAGCACTATAAAAAAACACAATACTTGGCATATAAAATCAAAACCTGTTGCCATCGGGTCAATTCCAACCTATAGCAACCCTAGAGGACAGAGCAGAACTGCCCCATAGGGTTTCCAAAGAGTGGCTGGTGGATTTGAACTGCTGACCTTCTGGTTAACAGCCTAGCACTTAACCACTGCACCACTAAGGCTCCTACTTAGCATATGTCATGGTTTGAATTATGTCCCCCCAAAAATGTGTGTATCAATTTGGCTGGGCCATGATTCCCAGAATTGTGTGGTTGGCCTCCATTTTGTAATTGTAATTTTATGTTAAAGAGGATTAGGGTGGGATTCTAACACCACCCTTACCCAGGTCACATCCCTGATCCAATATAAAGGGAGTTTCCCTAGGGTGTGGCCTGCACCACCTTTTATCTTACAAGAGAGAAAAAGAAAAGGAAGCAAGCAGAGAATTGGGGACCTCATAACACCAAGAAAGAAGCACTAGGAGCAGAGTGCGTCCTTTGGACCCAAGCTTCCTGCGCAGAGAAGCTCCTAGTCTGGGGGAAGACTGATAATGACAAGGACCTTCCTCAGAGCCAACAGAGAAAGAAAGTCTTCCCCTGGAGCTGATGTCCTGAATTTGGACTTTTAAACTACTTTACTGTGAGGAAATAAATTTCTCTTTGTTAAGGCCATCCACTTGTGGTATTTCTGTTAGAGCAGCACTAGATGACTAAGACAGCATAGAACCCCCACAATATTCCTATGAACTTTTCTCAGCTAAAAGAAAATTAATCTATTATCATTCCCACTTTATGTTAAATTAAATGATCCATATTTTAGAATGTATTTCTCTGAAAAGAATTACAGATTTTAGATTAGCAATGAGCTGAGAAGTGAGGAAACAACTCCCTCAATGCCAATGCGGCAGGTTGTTGACTACGAAACTAAACACCAGAAAAGCTGGCTGATGGGCCCAAGGTCACATGGCTCACAAGATGTAAAGAGATTAAAACACAAACAAAAACAAAAACACACATTTTCAAATAACTGCATTCTTTTCACTGAATCATACTGCCTGAACCTCAAAATCTGAGGAGAAAATACTGCATTCCCTTTTTCCTATCCTCCCTACCTTTACTTTCTTCTTGTCTAAGGATTATATAAGAAAAGAAAAACACTGCAAAGTCATATGCAATCTACATGCCTTGACACCTGGTTCTTTTAAACATTGTAAGGTCTGAAGGTAGACAATGCAGTAGTCAATTTACACAAAGGAAAATTATTTAACGTGTCCTTCTATGTCCAGAGGGACCACAATGATAAAAGTATATTCCTGTGTTACACATGACTCTGGATTCTACTTTTTAAACATACTATTCAAAAAAAAATCAAAAGCATCCTTTGAAAAAACTGCGAACAGACTTCTTGGCCTCTAAATACATCAATGAATCAATGCCTATTACTGGTTTTCTTTTAAAATATAAATTCTCTTCTATTGCCACCAAGGCTAAACTACAATAAAAATTGACAGGGAGAAAAAAAGAAAAGAGGTTCAAGAAAAGTGAAAGCAAGTAGCAGAATCATTTTTGGATAAACACATTATTGCTACGAAGCTTTCTACAATCTACCTTTTAGGGAAAATGCTGTATTTTCATTTGTCACAGCAAATGCATTTTTTAACAAAGTCAGCACTCAACAAAATAAATACCACAAAATGATCATGGCTCAGCTTGATCCTAATTCAGTCCCTGCTTTCTACACAAACTCTGAATGCCCTCTCTGGGTACATATTCAAGAAGAAACAGGCAATTTTATCCATAACCAAAGAAACTGGAGGTTTTCTTTTATGTTATTATGAAGTTCTAACCTTAAATCCCATGCAAACAAAATTAAAGACATGCAATATACGGTCCTTTGAAGCCTACCAAAACCAACCATGGCAGTGCATCTCCTCTATTCTTAAATAGAGGACACCCTGGCCAAAGACCAAGCCTATAGATTATGTAGATCAGAGAAGAACAACAAACAAATATATAAATTCACTTCCTGTGTTTAGTTGTTTC
The DNA here is from genome assembly GCA_030035585.1 of Dugong dugon. Lineage (NCBI taxonomy): Eukaryota > Metazoa > Chordata > Mammalia > Sirenia > Dugongidae > Dugong > Dugong dugon. Next base: position 56,892,937 of record CM057467.1, on the reverse strand, counting down.
ATTGAACAACTGGGTTTTCCTTGACCCCCCTGATTTTCTTTTACATATGCTTTTCCCACTGCCAGGACTACTTTTCCTTTCCTTAACTAAATCCTGTCCAAGATTTAAGGGCCAGCTTTGACTCCCTTTCCTTGAAGATGTCTTTCCTGACTATGCTAACCAATAATGATCTCTATTTTCATTAAACTCCTAAGAATTCATAGTTAATAAGAGACATTCCAGCACGGTGATTAAGAGTTTAGGCACTTGGTAGGGCTTCTCAAAGTCACCTGGGGAATACAGGGTAAAGTTTAATTTCTTTGTCTTGAAGTTCAAAATTCTTAAAAAAGAAACTTGGCTCCTACATATCTCTGCAGCCTTATCTCCTGATCACTACCACTATGAATTCTAAGCTCAGCTGCATTAACATCACCTTGTCCGGTAATTACATCATGTCTTTTAACTATGAGCCTTACATCAGTGTGGTTTCTTGACAGAGGGTCCTTCCCTGCCTTCTCTGCCAGAAAGCCCCCTGTTCCAACTTTAATATATCTTACCACTTCTACATGAACTTTCAGATTTCCAAAAGCAGATTAAGTTGCATTCTCTAAAGAACTTTAATCATTGTCTTAGTCATCTAGTGCTGCTACAACAGAAATACCACAAGTGGATGGCTTTAACAAAGAGAAATTTATTTCTTCACAGTAAAGTAGGCTAAAAGTCCAAATTCAGGGTGTCAGCTCCAGGGGAAGGCTTTCTCTCTCTCTGTTGGCCTTCTCATCAATGTTTCCCCGGACTAGGAGCTTCTCCATGCAGGGACCCTGGGTCCAAAGGACACGCTCTGCTCTTGGCACTGCTTTCTTGGTGGTATGAGGTCCTCCTGTCTCTCTGCTCATTTCTCTCTTTTGTATCTCAGGAAACTGCCTCAGGACACAATCCAATCTTGTAGACTGAGTCCTGCCTTACTAACACAACTGCCACCCATCCTCCCTCATTAACATCATAGAGGCAGGATTTACAACATATCTGAAAATCACACAATACCAGGAATCATGGCCCAGTCAAATTGACATACACATTTTTGGGGGGACATAATTCAATCCATGACAATCATGTATGCTTGAGAGTAAACTGTCAATACTTTTTAATCCTCACAAGCAATAAATATTAACAGTAGAGAAAATCTGTGTTAATTTGATAGCTACAACACAGTAATACAGTTATTTCAATTAACATTTATTTAACTACTATTATGATATTCTTTTTCAGAGTTTATTATTTCTTATTGAATTGAAGGAACTCTTTATATATTAAATATATTACCAGTTAACTGCTTTTTTTCTGTTTAATTCTCTTTTGTTGTTGACATAAGTTTTTAATTTTTGTGTAGTTAAAGCTATTTTTCTCTGTGAATTCTTCCAGGGAAAAATGGTCTTCCATACCCAGAGACTGGGGACCATTAATTTCCATTCTCTTCTTCTTTTAAGAGATTCATTTTTTATTTTAAAGTATTTAACCTATTTGGAATTAATTTTCTGTAATGTGTTTTTTCCAGTGGTTAACTGCCAATTGCTTTAACTATTTATAAACTAACACTTCATATTGATTTAGGGTGCCTCCTTTACCACGTAATACATATTTTTATTTATGCTAGGGTCTGTTTCTAGGGTACTTCACTCTGTTGATATATTTCTTCTTGTTTCTACTCTAGTGCAATAGTGTTTAAACTATTGAACTATATGAGAGGCAGCATGGGTAGTATAATAATGCATGTTTTACAAGGACTCGGATACATGTACACCTATGTTCGTTGCGGCACTATTCACAATAGCCTAAAGGTGGACACGACCTAAATGTTCTACACAGATGAATGGATAAACAAAATGTGGTACATACACAGAATGGGATATTACCTGGCCATAAAGAGAAATGATCTGATACATGCTACAACATAGATGAACCTAGAAAACAGTATGCTGAGCAAAACAAGTCAGGCACGAAAGGATAAACATTGTATGATCCCACTTACATGAAATATCTAGAAAAGCAAATGCACAGAGACAGAAGTTTATTAATGGTTACTAGGGACTCAGGGAGAGAGAAATGGGAGCAGTTATTACTTAATGCATACTGAGTTTTTGTTTTGGATGATGAAAAACATTTGAAAATGGATAGTGATGAAAAATGCACAACACAGTGAATGTGATTAACATCATTGAATTATACACTTGAAAATGATTAAAATGGCAAATACTGTATATATTTTTTGAACGTTTCATTGCGCTTTAAGTGAAAATTATATCTCTTTTACCACGATACAAAAAATTCATGGTCAAATAAATATGGAAATACTAACAAAAAAGGCCCAAACACACAACAACAAAAACCTACGTGTTTTAGAGTAAGATGAATCTGAGTTCAAATCCCAACTCATTTACTTAATAGCTTTATTTTCTTAGGCAAATTATTTAATATTGTGAATTCTTGGCTTGTTTGTAAAATTTCTTTCTCTTTATAACATATTTCAATAGGGCAAGTACTACCCTGTTATTTATTTTCAATTCTTTCCTTATGTTTTTCCAAATAAACATTAACAATATTTTTATTTTTGATTTTGATTGAAATTGTATTAAGCCTATAATTTATTTTGGAAAGAATTAAGTTTTACAAAATTCAACCTTTATATCTAGAAACACATGTCTCTAAACTTTTCTACTTCTGAAGAAAATCTTATTTTCTTCACATCGCTCAATTCTCATTGAAATGATATTAATTTTTTCCTCAGAATGATTTTTTTTTTTAAATTTGAAAACGATAATAACAAACACCATATAAAGGCCTTTGATACACTTAGGAAATGTTTTTCAAATTTTTTGCTTTGCAAAGACCAACTCCCGTAGATAAATGGACAAACAGATGAAATACATAATAAATGCAATTAAGGATTTCTTTAAAAAAGATGATTTTGAAAATGTTGCCCTCAGTTCCTGCTCTGTAGAAAACATGCAGTAAAAGTAGGAATACTTACTCACGCAAGCTCATTCCCATACCAAAAAAAAAAAAAAAAAAGATTCCCATTTCTTTTGAGTTTAGAATTTGGCCCTGGGCCTATCTCACTCTGAAGTCTGTTGTCTTTTCTACTATGCTACACTGCCAACTTTGAAGTTCTGGATGGTTGAGTACTACATTTCAACTCGGGAAGACACAATATCCCAAGCTACCACTGAACAGTACTCCATTCCAACATCAACAAAAGATTTTCAATATTAATATGAAAGTGGAATGTCAGAAGAGTACACAGTAAATGAGAAGGAATTGGAGAAAGAAAGGAAGACAAATGCTTTGACTACTCCTGAATAACATTCCAACTCTTAAAATATCTTTTTTTATTTGCTCCAATTGGAGGTGTGATGTTTACTAGGGATTGTCACTGAAAACATCTAGATATAAAAAATTTCTGTATGTATCATCTCTCCTTTCCCTTCCTTCCTAATTATACCGATAGCTGCACCCCTAAGACATTTTACTAGTTTCTCAGTAGAGTGCCAACAAAAATAAAAGATCACCTTCTATTTTTAAGCTCTTCATCCCATTCTAACTCTTTATTTACTCTTCTATCTCTCATACTCTGTTGTTGTTAGCTACCATTGAGTCTTCCTCTGACTCATGATGACCTCATGCACAAAGCGATGAGACCATTGTGATCTATAGGGTTTTCATTGGTGAATATTTGGAAGTAGATCGCCAGGCCTGTCTTCTTAGTCTGTCTTAGTCTGGAAGCTCTGCTGAAGCTTGTTCAGCATCACAACAACATGGAAGCCTACAGTGATGGAGGGGGGCTGCGCTTGAGGTGCACTGACAGGGAATCAAACCAGGGTCTCTGCATGGAAGCTGAGAATTCCACCACTGGCCCACCATTGCCCTTTATTGTACTCTAGCCAGGTATATTTCTCAGTGTTCCCTAGCATTCCATGTCCATTATATAAATGTCACCTCCAAATTTTCTGAAAACCTCATTTCACAGGACAGTTCAGAGTTTTCCATTCCACTGATATCTGTTTATGAAATCCCACCCCATCTTCTTTGTTAAAATTCAAAAATCATAATAATAGCAGTAGCATTTTCACCAGACACCATTCCCAAAACTCCCTTACTCACTTGTTTTTTTAATCCACAAAAGATAAATACTTTCCTTTGGTATTAATAAATGTAACGTCTTTAGTGTGTTTATTTGTATGACCTTAAGAACTCCATCTACATCATTACTATCCATCAAGTTAAAATTCTCCTTTAAAAATTATAGTGTATTTAGAGAACAGGAACTGTATTCTTTAGCTTCCTTTATAAAGTGCTTAGCAAGTGCATCAAGAAAATGAGTACTTTAAAATGTTCCCAGTGATAATTGTAATGGCATAAAACTCCTGCCTTTTTGTCTTCTTTAAAATTATTTAGTCCATCAACAGTAAGCTGACTTGGCAAAGTGACATATACTTTCTTGACTACCCAGTACATTACTGTCATATTCTTGACATTACTTAAAAAATTTCGTAACTAAGAAAATTCCTCATTATTCTTGTTTTCCTTCATTGTATATAGTAAACATTAAGCAGGAAATACTAGATAACAGATAATTTAAACTTCCCTTAGGAACAGAACAAGTCCTAATAAAAACGTAAAAGAAAACATGCAAACAATCCACTTAACTCTCCTAAAATAACTCTACTTCCAGGTGCAGAAACTATGTAATTTATGTTCAAGCCTAAAATGCAACTTTTTTTTTTTAATTGTGCTTTAAGTGAAAGTTTACAGTTGAAGTTAGTTTCTCATACAAAAATTTATGCACACATTATTATGTGACCCTAGTTGCTCTCCCTATACTGTAACAGCACACTCCTCCTTTCCACCCCGGATTTCCCCTGTCCAGTCAACCAGCTCCGGTCCCTTTCTGCCTTCTCATCTCGCCTCCAGACAGGAGCTGACCATTTAGTCTCATGTATCTACTTGAGCTAAGAAGCACTCTTTTCACAAGTATCATTTTATGTCTTACAGTCCAGTCTAATTTATGTCTGAAGAGTTGGCTTCAGGAATGGTTTCAGTTCTGGGTTAACAGAGCCTTTTGGGGCCATGTCTCCCGGGATCCCTCCAGTCTTAGTCAGACCATTAAGTCTGGTCTTTTTACTAGAATTTGAGTTCTGCACCCTACTTTTCTCCTGCTCCATCAGGGACTCTCTGTTGTGTTCCCTGTCAGGAGGGTGGTCGTTGGTGATAGCGCAACCTTTTTTTTTTTTTTTACTGGATAGAAAACAAAACAAAATTTCTGTCTCTCTCACTCTCTCTTTGGGATTTTAAAATGGCTAGACTAGAACAAAATCTGATGAGTAGTGACTTCCAGTAAAATACTAAGCAGTCCCTATATTTTCTGTGACATTATAAGTGAGCTATCATCTACTAAAAAATGACAGCATAGATTTCATCTCCATAAACTGAGAAACCAACGGGAAAACAATTTATCCTCCCTCCTGAGAAAAGATGGCCATTTAAAGGGTAAAACTCAGATCATGTGCTTCTCATTTTCCTGATACAAAAATTTCCTTGATTTGTAAGGCTATGAATATGAAATTTAAACCCAGCTCTTATTTATTAATGTTTATTATATTATAATGCAAAAAAATCTATGTTAACTCCTTATTAGTTATAAATTGACTAATAAATTATCTTCAATGATTTCTACACAGACAATTAGAAAGTATTATAGGGTTTCTATGAGGCAGAATCAACTCCACGGCAGTGGATTCGGTTTTTGGTTTTTTATTACACAAATGAAACTCCAGTGGTGTAGTTCGAATCCACCAGCCACCCCTTGGAAACCATATGAGGCAGTTCTACTCTGTCCTATAGGGTCGCTATGAGTCTGAATTGACTGGACAGCAATGGGTTTGGGTTTTTTGGTATTATACAAATAATATGTATTTTAAGACATAATAGGTTAATCCCATTCTTACCCAGATCCACCTAGATAGATACACAGGTAATTGCATCTGTATTTGCTAATCCTCTCCTATGTCAATCACAGGCCAGCTAAGCATATATTTGATCACTCTCAGAGTTCTGGGGATTTTAGAAATAGGCCCATTTGCTATGTGCTTCTTATTATACACTAACACTCTGTACCTACTGGTCTCCAATTCATAGCAATCTGTACCATCTCCAAACCTCTCCCTTACATTTCTGCAATGAGATCATTTTTATAAGGTTAGCAGTAATCCCTTCCCATAGCTATTTTTTAGCCCTCTTGCATAGGATACCATAGATCACTTCCTCCTCAGAACTTTCTATATTCTTGGCTTCCTTAACACTATAATAAATCTTCAGATGAGTCATTTTGGCTCTAACTTGGTCTTACTCCTTTCCATTCTGTATACAGGTAGTCCTCAACTTAAGATGTACTCGAGTTACGATGAACTGCACTTATGACCATCTGTTTTTTGTACATCTCATCGTGAGTAATATGTACAACATACAACGTTGCAATGCATAATTTGCTGATGTTATTCTCAGATGTTCACTTGCAGATGTTCAGTGTTGTGATTTCCAGTGAAAGGATTAGCTGAAGTTTTTTCTAAACTAAATCATGGGCTTCATTTGCTTAAAAATATGGACCCAAAGACTGATCACTTTGCTAAAGTCAATTGGCAGATTCAGGAAGCAGTGAGATGTTATCTAAAAATACACGAATAAAAAAAGAAAAGGAGCATACAGACAACTCTCACTAATTTTCTAACTAGAAACGCTATCCCCATTCCCAGGAATAATCTAGACGGTCCAGAACACTTTACAAGTGGAGTTATTACTGCAACTGACAAAATGCCAAAGTTGTCCAACTCTTCCTCATCGTAAATCTTTAATTTGTGCATTTTTTATGTATGTATGTATGTATGTATGTTTTAAAATATATCTGTAAGTTTATATGTAATGTTTGCAACCCCCAAAGACAAATAAAGATCAGATTTATAGATACTGACAACAAAAGGCAATAACAATGAAAACTTTAAAAAAAAAAAAAAGAGGTATTCGACTCATGTCAGAACTGACTTATGATGAAGTCTTTGGAATGGAACCCCATTCCTAAGTCAGTGACTACCTATACTGCCAGTGAACCATATAAAGTGAACATCTGATTTCACTCCGTTTAAATCTTTACAGTGTTTCCCCAACATCTTTAGGAAAAGGGCCATGCTTATTAGCAATTCCTACAAGGTTTTCCATGACCTAACCTCTAGATTATTCCAGCCTGGTCTGCCAACAGCATGATATTTTCCGGACATTCCATGGTAGTTTACCTTTTTCAGCCATTATTCAAATTATTTCTATCCTGGAATAATCTCCCACTCTGGGAAAATCTTATTTATCCCTAACACCCAGTTTGACCTAGGAAGAAGCCTCCCACGTATCTCTCCAAGAAGCTTCTGTATCCTCCATTTTGGTAAGTGCAGTATTGCATTTGTTTATTTACCTGCCCCTGCCCCCAACATGAATTTTCATGAAGCGGGGAATATTCTATAAGGGATTTATCATAAATTATACCTCCTTTATACTAAGGTTAGGACATTATATTGATTTTTAAAAAATTGTGTGTGCATATAGTATCTGTAAATTTCATTTTAATAATGTAAAGCTGGCATATGTTATAAAACAGGGTGTTGGATGGAATAAGGTTGAGGAATCACTGCCCTAGGTGATTCCATCCAGTTTCAAGGCTTTAAATACATCAACACACTAATGATTCACAGTTTGAAATCTCTAGCCCAGACCTCTCCCTCACCTCTGGATTCATATACGAAAATGCCTATTCAACTTCACCTCTTGGAAGTCTAAGAGGTATCAAATATTTAATATGTACAACAGGGAGCTTTGAATGGTCACTCTTGCCCCCTAAACTTACCAGTATTCTCCATCTCTGTCCACTTACTTACTCAAGCTAAAAACCTTAGAGTCCCGCTTGATTCTTCACTTCTCTTACACTTCACATTTAATTAATCAGCAAAAGCTGTCAGATACACCTTCAAAATACCACCACATCTGATAACTCAATCACTAACCTCCTAAAACTAAGTTAGCATTTTCTCTTGTCTAGATTTCAGTAAGAGCTTCTCTCTTAACTTATCTCCCAGTTTCCAATCTTGCCCACCTCTACTTTATTCTCTACATAGCAGCCAGAGTTAACCTTTGAAAATATAAATCAGACCCTGTTCAAAATCTTTCAATGGCTTCCCATCACACTTATAACCTCTCTGGAGTAAGCTTCTATCTAGACCATTAAAATAACCAAAGGAATGACATTATTTCAGACATTATTCAATAGTAATCATATCTAATGAAGAAATTAACAAGAAATTTTTAGATAGATAAAATGATAATCAAGCCAATAGGTAATTTGTGAGCATATGTTTGAAAGTAGAAATCAGATGACTGATTCTGGAATGGCAACAAAATATTACTTCAATTCAAAGAGCAATCTACTTAGGCAATCCACTCCACCCCATTCTACCATCAACATTTCAATGAAAAATCCTGAATTGTGTTTAAGGGGTTTTAAGAGTCTTCTAAACTTAAGGAGTCTTCAGAACACATAGGGGATGCATCTAGATGTCTGCGAAAAAAATAAGAGGCTTTGATGTCTCCTCCTCTTGTACTATAGTTGCTTCATTTGAGTCTTGGGTACTCTACAGTTGAGTGGAGTTGATTAGTCTTGGAAAGATCATCAATGGGGCAGTCTAAAATGGGTCCTTTACACCCCCTTAACTGCCCATGCAGAACATACTTCAGGTAAGAAAAGGTCACTCAAAAATATCTCTAAGTCGGTTCAGAAAAGTAAACCTCTGATATTCAACCTCCTAAGAATCTCTATTGTATTTCCTATACCTACTGTTCTTAATGTGGAGTTTCAATCAGCTCTTTCAGAATAAAAACCAGTGATTCTGATCCTTTTCTTACCCGATTATAATTCCATTGTTTTTAGGACAGTTAAACCTTTTTTTTGAACTGAAGTGTCAGATGGTGGCAGGATTATTTAGGGGTTCTCTGCATCAATGCTTGACTCCCCCCCCCCAAGTCAACAAATATTCAAAAGTCAAAAACCAAGAAGGTCTATTAATTGAAAAGCATCTGACTGAAACTGAACTCTATGAATAGAATGATCTTGTTTCTTCCTCGATGGCACAGTACATAAAAAAGGAGGATAAAATTAGCACTATTAAGTGTTCTCTTATTACAGATTAAAATAAATGGTGAGCCAATCAATTATTTTAATGAGCTACTGATATAAAAATAACTTGGTGAAGAAATTCAGTAATAATAGCTAGTAATATACCATCATGAAGTTTCTACTTACCCTCATGAATGAAATGATGTCTTCATTGTGCTTATTTTCCACTAATACAGAATTCTGTCAATTACCATTCATTACTTAATTCTTAATATACTAAGATTCTTACCAGAAGAGAACAGTACTCATTCCTAATGTCACAAACATATAAAACAAGTATGATTATACCAACTGGTTCCGGAATTAGGAAAATTACTATTTCCATACTATAACAAGTGTTTTCCTGACAACTGTTTCCTATAATCTATTTTGAATAACATCACAGGAACAATGTCTGTTTAAGCCTGGTTTTCCATGACTACGAATAGGTCACTACTTCTTAAAGATCTTTTGATTCATTTAGTTGCTTGCCCACCAAATCCCATGTTACATATTTTCTTCAAATCTCTGATTCCAAGCTGGCTGCCCTCTCTATAGACAAAGAACTTTATACACTCTATTATTACTGTTATTATTTCACTATATGATACAAGCTCCTTCAACTACCCTCCTCCTCTTCCCAAAATATCTCTTGCTTTTTACCTCACATCTTATCCTACCCTGATTATTACAGAAATTGATTCCTCCTTTTGTCCAATGCTAAATTGTCAATCTTTGCTCATAAATCCATTTCTCCCAGGTCTCAGCTTCCATCCCAGTCTCCTCTGCTGATGCCTTTCCCTCTGTCTCCAAGTGCCTACAAGTTCTTCTTGACTCTAATCCATACAATTAGCGATTTAATAGCATTTTTTTTTCATTGTGTTGCTCCAAATCCTTCTCTATAGGTTTTCCTAATCCACATATCTTTTTAAGGCATTCATAGTCCTTCCCAAACTGACCCCAAATGACTTTTCCATACTACTCTCCAGAAGAAAATCTTTGCTTCTGCTAGACTGACTCACACTCCATGAATATGCTTCAATCATTATCTGCCCTGATTTTTCACAGTGCTGTCGATTTCACTTTAAATTACCTACTTTTATCTTCATTTGCCCAGTTTCTAAGGTTCAGCTTAAATTCTCTTTTCTCTGTGAAGTTTCTTTCACAGCCCTAGACCATGTTGAATCTATGTTTTTCTGACTTTTACAGTTTTTACAAACCAAGTCCTGGTTTAGCTCTTGATTATAAAAGCCTTCAATTTACATTTGCATTCATGTTTATACCTGAATCCTTTCCTGCAAACCACAAACCTAATCAACAAACCAACAAACTAACATTTACCGAGCAGGCACTTGTCAGTCACACTGATAAGTCAAGGACATATAAAAATGAATAATATTTCTTATATTTCCTCAGAACATTCAATGCAATATATCTCTCAGATAATCAAAAGACTTTACGGAACAGATGAATGGCATACCACCAATAGATCTGCTATTAGTAGTGACCACTATTCCAAAGATACATATATACCACACAGAAGATCATGCAAGAGCTGGAATATTTGAGTGATATCAGTCCCAGGTGTCAATTATTTTGAGAGTCACACCAACCCTTAATTTAAAGATCATGTTACCTAATAAACACATTTCAGTGCTCTTCTATTGCCAGTGCATCTGGCAAGTCAACAGGAGGGATCAGTCCCTGGAGAAGAACATCAAGCTTGGTAAAGTAGAGGGTCAGTAAGAAAGAGGAAGACCCTCAACGAGATGGGATTGACACAGTGGATGCAACGATGGGCTCAAGCATAACAACGATCATGACGATGGCACAGGAAGGGGCATTGTTTCATTCTGTTGTACAAAGTGTCACTATGAGTCGGAATCGACTCGACGGCACTTAACAACAATAACATGATATGAAAGAACAGTGAACAGTACCTCGTTAATAACTACTGACACCCAGGATATTACAATTCCAAAAATGTGTCCCACAGGAAGAAAACATGTATATCAAAACTATAGAAGCAAAGAAAGAAAACAAACAATAACCTGAAAACTTATGCATACTTCTATACATGCTGGTTGTTGTACTACTTAAATACATGCAAATTATTGTATGTTCCATTATTTTCAAAACATGTATCTTAAAAATCTACTTTTTACATACCCGTCCAGTCTCCGACTATTTTAAAATGGACTCCAAACGTTGCTTTGGTTTCAGTAGGACACTAAAAGAAATAAACACTAGAATCAATTTCGAGTAATACATATGCATTACCAGACTATGATTCAACTACAATTTCTATTCTCATACCAAGTTTTAAAAATCAATAGAAAATAGGAAGGAACAGACTAGAATCTATACAGATCTTCTAGTGGAAAGAAAAGCCATGCCAACCAGTCAATGAGACAACTTACATTTCTCTAAAAACACTAAGTATTTATATAAAATAATACACACACAATCTAAAATTGTTAGTATATTATATCTAACTACAAATCTTGCTAGAATGTGTTTTTAAAAACACAGCTTTTAATCATCATGAAGGAAGAAATGGGAACTAATGATTTCAGTGTCTTTTTCTCCCCGTGTATAATTATGCATTTCATAACCTAACTAATCCTAGGGAAAAGAAAAAAAAAATTGCAATGTGACCTGCGTGTTCCATGTCCAACAAGGATGCTCCTACTAAAATAGTGTTAGTCATCTCTTCCCTTAATTTTCAGAAAAAATCTGGAGAGAGAACTGGTGAGGGAATCTATGGCTGGGGGTGAGTTGTGGGACTTGAAGTAAGAAAAAGTCTATGGTCCCACATTTGAAAAAATCTTTAAAAAACAAAACAAACAAACAAAAAAACCAGGTAGTCAAAATGAGAGAATCATTTTTAGTTCACAATATGAAAATGTAGACCTCTCTCCTTATTTTCCAGATTCCGTGTCCTTTATCTACATTTACAAACTTCAAAAAGTTCTGAAAAATAAAAGCTTTTTCCTAACTCATTTGGCAACATTATCTGACCTGAATTAATAGGAGGCTAATATTTCTGTAAAAAAATTTATGGTTATTTTCTATAGGAATATCAATTTGTTTAAGAAAAGTGCCTTATATCCTAGGTAGATATTAAGTAATATATGAAATATACATACCTTTTAAAATCTGCAAAATCCTGAATTCTGAAACCACATCTAACCCCAAGGGTTATGGATAAGGTGTCATCTGCCTGTGATTATCCAACACTTACCAAGTGCCATGTGCCAAGGACTATCCTAAGCACTTTATTTCCAAGATCTCACAATAACCCTGCAAAGTTATCTCTTATAGATAAGAAATTTGAGTAATTTAGATTTAAAAATATTAACTTGCCCAAGAGCATACAACTAGTAAAAATCAACTCAGAATCTGGATCCAGGTCTGATGCCCTAGTTCTGAACTATGGTGTCTTACTGTCTCAGTTAAGGCAGACATACGGAAAATGGGTGAGGGTTGCATGAGAAATTAAATGCAGTAAGAGAAAAGAAATTCGTTGAAGACAAGTATAGTCAGTGTACAACAACATGAATCAAGGGGAAGGATGGATTTGTAACGTCCAAATTAAGGCACAGATAAAAGAAAATGGTAGTGGTTTTGAAACCTTGGTGGTGTAGTGGTTAAGTCCTCGGCTGCTAACCAAAAGATCAGCAGTTCAAATATACCAGGTGCTCCCTGGAAACTCTATGGGGCAATTCTATTCTGTCCTGTAGGGTCGCTATGCATTGGAATTGACTCCATGGCAATGGGTTTGTTTCATTAGATACTGGGTTATATATAAAACCTAACCAAATCTACTGCCATCAAGTCGACACCAACTCATAGCGACCTTGTAGGGCAGAGTAGAACTATGCCGTTGAGTTTCCAAGGAGCAGCTGGTGGATTCGAACTGCAGACCTTTTGGTTAGCAGCCATAGCTCTTCACCACTGCGCCACCAGGGCTCCAGGCTATATAAAGCAAATCTAATATCCCTGAGCTCACCGTGTTGGTTCATTAAGGTAGGTCATATGAGAACGTTTTGAGGGAAGGAAATAAAGAAGATGATGCAGGTATGTTTGCAACTGGTTGATAAAAGAAGAAAAGGAGTTTTAAAGTCAGTAAAAACACTAAATAAAAAGTAAGACACTATAAACCAACTAAAAAGCACGTATCTATCTGACAGATGTTCACGACGGGAATTAATGTTAATGTGGAGTTTCCAAACAACTACTCTGCAATCAGTGTTTTTATTAGGACTGTTACTGTTAACAACAGTAAAAGTATCAAAATAACCTGAAATACTTTTAAAATTATATTATTTAAATATTTATATTGTTAAATACTATTTTATTTCTAATTGTGACTCTAATATTTAATTATATCACATTCTGGTTTTTAATAACTTTGAGAGCAACCAGTTGTGTCATTAGTAAAACACCGAATAAGATGATGTCATCCGTAAAGACCTCCCACCATGTTCACTTCAGACTATTTAAAGCTGACTTAATGAAAGTTGTAGCTAACAGAAAGCAAGAAGCCCCACAGCGTTCCAGGCTACCAATCTGACTGCCACATACCACTTGATGTTTCCTTCGTTGCAAGCTATATTTTCAACAACAATTAAAAAAAAAAAAGAAAATGACAACATCAACAGAAATATTTTTATAAGAAAAAGAATGTCAGATACTCCTTTCAGAAAATAAAAAGCTGAGGGGAGAGGGAAAATGCAAGTAATTTATTAAAATAGCATCATAAAAGACACTTGAAAGAATGGATTTTTTCCTGCCACTATAAAGCAATCTCATTTTGGTGGTGTTGATCACAAATTGTATTGATTAAAAATAAAAGGGCTCATATGGAAAAAAAAAAAAAAAAAAAAAAAAAGATCTAAGCCAAGAAGATACCAGAATGGGGAGCAAAAAAGAGCCTTTGTGTGCCTGAGTTTGCATACAGCTTGATTCAACCATACAATGTATTCTAAAACAAAAAATATATTTTTCCAAATATTCTTATCTCTGTCCTATTCTTTCAGTACAGACATTGTAAAATATAATTACGTATGATGTTTACCATCCCCTTGGGTCTTATAGGAGACTATAAACCTCCTTCTCCTAAGTGCTGGCCGAATGGATCAATATAGCTTCAAAGGCTAATATAGTTCTGAATGGATAAAATACAATAACGTTTCTCAACCCCTTGGGAATGATTCCTTTATAAATTACTGATACTCTTCAAAGTAGCTAGGAATTAAAAAGACAGACTTTAACTAGTCTTTATTCGAACATACCACCTCAAACTTAAAGGGGGCCTGAACAGAATAACACAAATGGCTTCAGCATGTGTGATATGAAGCACTGACTGAAGATCTTAGAGTCACACATTTCAGTATCTTTGCACAAATAATGTTCAAATTCACTAACGTTGCCTGAAGTACAGTGTGGTGATTCTTTAACATTTTCTCATTATCTTTTTAACAGGGTTTAGAAAACTTCTCAAAGGAAAGAGATAACGGCAGTATTGATATGTATGGCTATTTTGTTTCTCTTAGAACATAAATAAAGAAATATGCTTATGGCAATTTTCAGTTTAAAAAGTTGCAGCATACTATGTGTGGTTAAGTTCACATTATTAAAATAAAAAGACATATATTAGTGTTTTTCTCTATGTAAAGAAAAAAGTTGGAGAGAATATCTAACAAGCTATTAAGAACACTACTGGGAAGAAGAATTGAACATAGAGGAAATAAGGACTCTCATTTACATGTTCCTAAGTTATTTGATTTTATTATAAGTGTCATTTTATAATAAAAAAAGATTCAGAAAGTTTAATTTCAAACATAAACATTAAAACGTTGCTAAGCATCTTAATTTAGTTTCCTAGGATGTAAAGAATGGAGTTTGGCTCCTGCTGATGTTAATATAAGTACTATAGAATACGTATCATCTAACTTTAAGGATAAGAAAACAAAGAGCAACAGAACTCGATTCTAACAGCGGATGTGGACGAATGTGTACTTTGATATCCTGGAGGAAAATAACTTTTTTCCTTCCAGTTATTTGTTTAGTATGGCACTGAGTTTTTAATGTGTCCAAATGACTAATGATTTTATAATAGGCCTACAAAAATATAAAAAGATTTTGCCTAACTTGCCTGATGTTTGGGAGCTAAATGTAAAAGTGATGTCATTGAACAAGGATTTATTTAACATGGTAAATAAATTTAAAAGAAGCTGCAATATTTTTGTTTATAAGTCAAGAGCCTTGAAATAATAAGTAAAAAATGACTGGAGAATAGCAACATGTAAATTTTCAACATAACCAAATTTGTTAGAGAAAATGATCACAGACTATGATGTTCTTTAATCATTTTGTCGGGTCTTTATTTTTAATCCTTTCTTCCCAACCTCTAGTTTCACACTTTCTACTGCCTGCTGGACACTTCCACCTGAAATTCACTCTAAATTTAACATATCTAAAATTGCTGTTATCTTACTTCCCAAATTATCTTCTCATACTGATTCCCCTATGTTTGAAAATGAAACCTGCAACTTTCTCAAAACAGAGGTTCAAATCTCAGGGTAACATTAGGTATTTTCTTGCTACCATCAATCAATCAATTTTCAAGTTCTTTCAAATAATCTTACCACAGAAAATGTCTGATCACAGCAATCTCCAGTTGATTAACCTTTTGTGTCTTCCTATGGAAAACACTCAAATTCTTTCTTTCCTATAGTCTAAGGTCAATCACAATCTTCTCCAAAGTCTTTCCAGCTTTATATTTCTTCTTCTTCATTCATTATACTCTAGCTAAGCGAGCACTGATCCAATAGTTTCCCCCCGCTATCTGAAAAAGTAGAGCGTTCCTATGAAACCTTTTGTAAGCCAAAAAGGCGTAAAGCAAAGAAGCAATTACCGTTTATTTACATGGGAAAAATTTATGAGCACTTCTAGACCCAAAAAATAATGTACCAAACTATACCAAATAGCATGTAAGACCTAAAATAACGCTAACATATAGTAAAAGCAGGAATGATACGATAAACGGAGCTTGGTGACACCACTCTCGCTGCTCGGGGTGCACGCTGCCTCTTTAATGGCTTGGGGCAAAACAAACACCGAATGCTTTTTCCGCTTTTCGCCTTTTTTTTTTTTTGAAAAAGTGAAAATCCTCTTCTGCTTTCTTTCAGGTAGCGAGAACAGGTATTAACGTAGGTCTTTCGTAAAAGCAAAGTGGTGTAACGCAAACTTTCGAAAAGTGGGGGAATCCAGTAACACGTTTTTCAGCCCCTTCATTTTCGTACTTACTAGTACGCTCATTTAAAATGCTTCATTCCTATTTCTCATACTGAACCCTAGCAATTCTTCAAGGACTATCTCAAATGCCACCATCTTAATGAAGATATCCCTGATTCTGCCTCACTTATCTGACTCCTCAAATTGTATGACTTCATGCCACTCAATACATTTTACCTCTTTATTTTTGTATCATTTTCTTTCTGTATTAAACTGTAAATGTCTAAAAATCAAGAATTATTTCTCACTCAATATTGTATATTCCTTAGCACCTCACACGCAGAGTATATATATTCAAATACCAGTTGAATATGGTAGAATTAACCAGAAAATAGATAAGAACTTCAAAGATGGAAAATTCTTCTACAATTTATTCATATACTCAACAAATATTCATTGGGTGTCCAAAATATGCCAGAGACTATACTAGGAGCTCATGTAAATTTCATAAATGAGGATTGTTTAAAAGAAAGAGAGGAGATAATAGGCCAGGAGCACAGAGTCCATCACAAGCAATATAACCTCATGGCATTAAACATTTTGACAAATATAAAAAAATTTTAATTTTTACTTGTATAGCTGAGGGGAAAGGAGCACAGGTGGCACAGCGGTTAAAG
Organism: Dugong dugon; assembly: GCA_030035585.1. NCBI lineage: Eukaryota > Metazoa > Chordata > Mammalia > Sirenia > Dugongidae > Dugong > Dugong dugon. The sequence goes on along the minus strand of CM057467.1, from coordinate 56,875,795 downwards.
TACTCCGTTGCTAATCAAAAGGTCAGTAGTTCAAACCCACGGGAGAAAGATGTGGCAGTCTGCTTCTGTAAAGATTTTCAGCCTTGGAAATCCTATGGGGCATCTACTCTGTCTTTCAGGGTCACTATGAGTTGGAAATGACTCGACAACAATGGGTTAAAGGAAAAAAGCAGCATTTACTTGTATATTTAAATGAAAATTATACTCAATATTAAACAGAAAAATCCTTGAAGAGTATATAAATATGATTTTTAACTGTGGATTGACTGTGTGCATTTATTTCAATTTGCTCAAAAAAAACAAAACATTAAACTAACAGTTTAGGGATATAAAAATACAAACCACAATGGCAAAGATAGCACAGACACTGATAACAACAACAGAATGATGTCAAAAAATTTTTGAAATGTGGATGGCATATTGGTATGGGAACTAACTTAACAAAATATATGAAGTTGAAAGCCCACTACCTTCAGAAAGGGGATCACCTTGAGAATTAAGTCCATCTTTCCCTCACAACATCAGAAAAGCTCAGGTATCGGAGGCATTAAGAGGAGGCCAGGGTTGAGGATCATGACTTAAAAAAGAATAACTATGTTCACGTCTGTATATGCGGTAATTTGACCTCCACATCCACCTCACCCCAAGCTAAGGCTAGCAACTCCTCTTCCACGAACCCAAACAGATGTGGAACCAAAATGTTCTAGATGCAGGAATAATAGGTACAGTGGAAAGCAGGGCTGAGCTGCTATTCATTCATTTAGCAAATATTAAACGAAGCATATAATGTGCTACTTCAAACTAACATGTCCAGGACACTGAGCTCTACATATTCCATCAGCAACTGCCCCCTCCACCTCCTTCTTTATTCTCAATTAACAGAACTCCAGATGCTCAGGGCAGACATTTTAGAATAAAACTTGACTCCTCTCTTTCTTTCATATTCCATACCAAGCTATCAACAGTAATCTTGCTAACTCTCACTTTAAAATATATTCAGAATCTGATCACTTCTCTCCACTTTCACTGCCACCATCCTGTACCAAGCCATCATACCTCAACTGGATGACCGCAACAGCCTACTAACTGGTCTCCCTGCTTCTGCTCTTGCTTCCCTTCATCTACTATTATCACAGCAGCCAGAATGATGCTGTTAAAAAGGAAGCCAGATCATGTCATTCCTCTACTCAGAACCCTACAGTGGCTCCCATCTCACTCAAAGTCAAAGTCAAAGCACTAACAAAGTCCTATAAAAGACTGTATAATCTGGCTCCTTGTTACTTCTTTAACATTTTCTCCTGCTATCCTAGTAAGGAGCCCTGGTGGCGCAACAGTTAAGTTTTCGGCTGCTAACTGAAAGGTTGGCAGTTGGAACCCACCCAGTGGCTCCATAATCTGCTTCCATAAAAATTACAGCCAAGAAAACTCTCTGGGGGCAGTTCTACTCTGTTATATGTGGTCACTATGAATCAGAATAGACTCGATAGCACCCAGCAACATCTTCCTTTTGGTTAGTATACTCTAGTCACAATGACCTCCTCTCTTCCACACACACACATACATACACACACACAGACACACACACACACACACACAGAGATGCAATTCAGTAGATATCAAGTATGACTCAGAACAAAAACTAAAAATTTTATAGGTTTTGAACACCAAAATGATATGATTTGATTTTCATTTTAAAATAATTACTCTGGTTGCTTGTTGAGATTAAACAGTAGGTGAGCAAGAGTAGGCATGGAAATACCAGTTATGAGGCTATCCAGATGGTGGTTGATTGGACCAGAGTGTAGCTGTGGAAATGATAGACATATTTTGAAAAATTTTAGGCAGATTGTTGAATTAAAAAATATAAAATAAAATGTAAAAAAGATAAAAGTCAACTATGATATCCAGTTTTTGGCCCGAGCAATTTGGACAACGGATTTGGCATTAACTGAGAAGGGGAAGACTGTGAAAGGAACCGGGTTAGGGGCGAAGACTAAAGGTTCATACTTAGACATACTAATTTATTTTAGACATCCAAATAGATATGTCTGGTAGACACCTGGCTATATGAGACTGAATTTCAGAGCTGGTATCTGGGCTGGAAATATACATTTGGGAGATGAAAATATTGTAAATATTAGAGTACTCCAAGTCTATTCCTTGAACTTTTTCTTGGTAGTTGGAAATACACATTTGGAAGATGTAAATATTGTAAATATGTAAATACTGGAGAACTCCAGGTCTATTCCTTGAACTTTTTCTTGGTAGCTACACTTATTTTTCTGGTGCTCTCATCTAGTCTTATGAGTGTAGCTACCAAGAAAAAGTTCAAGGAATAGACCTGGAGTACTCCAATATTTAGAGATCATGTGGATGAGGAGGAACAGCAGAAGAGACTGAGTAAAAGTGGCCAGAAAATTAGAAAAACTAGGCGGATGGATGTCCTAGAAATGAAATAAGTGTTTCCATAAAGTGAATGATCAGCCATGTCAAATACTGCTGATGTGTCAAGCCTATTGAGGATGACCACTGGATTTAGTAATATCACGGTCATTGCTGACCTTGGGAAGAGATGTTTTAGTGAAGTGCTGTGGGCAAAAGCCTAGCTGGAGTAGATGTAAGAGAGAATGAGTGAAAAGGAATTAAAAGCTGAGAAATGTGGCAGTAGCAGGAAAAAGAAGTGGGTCAAGAAAGGAGCTATTATTCATCTTTCTTCTGCTTTGGTATACAGGTAATAGGAGACATCTGAAATTATCAATTAAACAATTAAGATTATTATTAAGTAGTAGATCTATTCTAAATACACTGATCTTTTTAGCCTAATATTTATCATGCCAGCTCTCTCATTCAGCACTGAAGGAATATTTTCTCTTCCCCTGGAAAAAAAAAAATTGCATAGTAATGTAGAGCAGTTAGGTGACATTTAATCCTCAAAGAAAACAGATGTCTTATTATGTTTCATAAACATTAATGATCTTCTGGGATGATTCTCATTGCTGTGCCTGGTTTATGGTTAAGACATATTGTTGTCGTGCTTATTTATCATCTGTCCCAACTGGGTCTCTTAACTGTCCAAGCAAAAGATTTGTTGAAATCTACAGAAAAGCAATTTTTAGTAGTTAAAGAGAGCAAGACCACAGATAAAAACAACTGATGCAGACTTCCTGGTTGTTTTTAAAACTCCTGGAATTAAAAAAAATGCAACAGTAAAACTTTGCCAATCTTAAGAAACCCATGGTCTTTCTTGTTTGGTTTTTATTGCAAACTGGAAAGACTATTCCCAAAGTGACTGGTTGAGAGATTAAAAACACAAAGCAGAAAAAATGATGGCAAGTGCAGGCATGCTATGTAAAAATACAGACAATAACAAACTAACAGCTAGACTTGCCTGTGACTCATGGAAAAAAAAATATGCGAAAATAAGGATATGCAAGCTTAAAAATAATGAATCACATAACTTAGAATACAGATGTCAGGAAAGCACATTTCCGAATAAAAATAATAATGGAAGGATATAGAGGTATCCATGTAAACTCCAATCTATCATTATTATAAAAAAATGAGAAACTCTGTGTTATTTCTATAATTAAGAATGCATGAAAAAATATTAATGAAACTAATAAATGTTTACCTCATCTAAATACTAAGAGATGCTATGCTTTGTAGCAAGTAGGTTTCATACTCTTAAGTTTTATAAAAATCATCTCTGATTTACCTTTCTAAATTAGGTGAGAACATACTTTAATAGAAGATTAGTGTTGGCAAAAAAATCCAAAACTTGGTAATTATCGAGCACAGCTGGAAAACACTTTCAGAGACTCACTACGTAATTGAAGAACAAAATACAAAACTCAAACCAGATTTAAAGTCAAGAAGGGTCTAAAAGAAGAAAATCAGGAAAGTTGGATTCTGGTTTCAGTTTCATCATTAATTGTGTGACTTTGGTTCAACTCACTTCAACAATCTATGCTTTAAACTCCAAACAACTAAAGAAACGAATATATTTGACTATAAATTCTTTAAAGTCCAATGAGTTTAGATAAACTAGGATTTATATGGTCTCAATTTTAATTTCAAGTTTTAAAAATACAGAATTAATCTCACAAAAGGTGTATTTTTAAAATATACCATTTGTAGTAGAAACTGTGGTATACTACCCAGGTTCTCTCTAGTCTCCCTTCTCATCCTCCCCTTCAATTTTCAGGATCAAAGCACTCATTTCCCATTCCTCCAGCTACTGAGAGTGTTCCCTGCTGACAGCTCACTGCTGAGACCCACCCCAAGAACTGCTATCTACAGAAGGAAGCTACCTTGCTCATGTTCCAGCACCTCTCCCTGGAGGCATTCCTGATCCAATGACTGGTCAATCAGAGGGTACAAAGTTTTCACCCCCTACTTCAAGATAGGACAACTCTGAAATATCATTACACTCATCTGTGAGGCCTTTGGAAACCCTTGCGATGTAGTAGTTAACAGCTACGGCTGCTAACCGAAAGGCCGGCAGCTCGAGTCCACCAGGTGCTCCTTGGAAACCCTATGGGGCAGTTCTACTCTGTCCTATAGGGTCTCTATGAGTCGGAAACGCCTCTACGGCAACGGGTTAGTTAGTTTATGGGTGAGGTCTCTGTGTGATTACATCACAGTTCAACTTCTGTCTTTGCTTCCCAGTCCAGTCACTTCTTATCAGGTGTTGATCTGAGTATACTTCCTAACCAACCTCTTGCACGCAGACTTCCTGGTTGTTGTTAAACTCCTGCCTCCTTGTCTGTTTCCCAGGAAACCTAACCTCCGACTTCATTCATCCTTAATGCTAATAAACCACTAGGGGTAAATCATTAGTCCCCCCAGATGACTGTTCTAAACTAGTTGGTGACCAGAGTTTGGTTAGTTACTGCCATGATGCAGAATGAGGCAAAATATTCAGCTTAATCCTTGTCTGGGTTCCTTGGCCAATAACTGAAACAGCAACCATAACAACTTCCATTTCTAAGAGCTTACTATATGCCAAGCAATATGTTTATCACTTGATTATATCTTTGTAATTAGTCCGTAGAGAAGTTAATATCACTACCCACATTTTATAAAGAAGTAAATCAGAGGTTAAATAGGTTAATTATCTTTCCCAAGGTCAAAATACTAGTAAATGGGGGATCCAGGTATCCAACCCATGCTGTAGGATACCAAAACTCATGGCTTAATCACCACATAATGTCCTCTGATCTCTGTCAATCTTGTCACTAGACAAATGCTTGCTATTTCAGTCCTGAGAGGATGCAGGTGCACCCAAAGAAAACAATCACCAATTTCTGGGGGAAAAAAAAATCTAATTAGCATGTCATCTTCCATGTAGGAAAGTCAATGTTATGTATAAGAAATGCTGAAACACATTAACTGAAACTTCAGTCTTTTGATTCCTAACAAAATCTGTGCTCAAAACTAGTTTTACCTTGAATGAAACTGGTGAAATGTCTACAGAACTGCTGCACCTGATCTTTTGTACTTTGCAGTTGTATTTTCAGTTTTGGAAGCTTAAACTCCTTTGGAAAAAAAAAGAGGTGAAATTCAAAGCCAATGAATCCGTTATCACTGTATATCTTACAGATTTGATTTTTTTCTGAACACTAACACAGTATATGACAATAAGTACTAAACTTTCTTTTTATTCCTACCAGGAGAATTTATTTGACTTTCAACTGTCCATAGTATTAGAAGGGCTTAGTAGTAGGGACACTCCAAAGCTATCTATATGCATATTTCTCTTGAAAATATATTTTTATATTTCCAGTAAATCTCACTTATAAATGATGATTATTTTTGTTCTTTGATTCCTACAGCAAAGATGTCCAAAGGGAATAGGAATAATAGAAATATGAAAACCCTGAGCACTGATGGGTGTTGGGGCAGGATAGAGAGAGGGCAGAAGAGCTAATATAATAACACAGCCTTTCCACCAAGCACATCTGTGTCTGTGTGTGACCTGTGCCACTAGTTGTGTGATTTTGGAAGCTTCATTATTTTCATCACAGAGAGTTAACAATACATGTCTCATAGGAATATAGTAAAGATTAAATAATATGTGTAAAGGCTATGAAAGAACCTCATAGGCACTTAATTAATGTTGTTGTTGTTAGGTGCCTTCTAGTTTCTTCTAACTCACAGAGACCCTACGTATAGCAAAACAAAACACTGCCCAGTCCTGTGCCATCCTCACAATCACTGCTATGTTTCAGCCCACGGTTGCAGACACTGTGTCGATTCATCTCTTTGAGGGTATTTCTCTTTTTCATTGATCCTCTGCCTTACCAATCATGATGTCCTTCTCCAGGCACTGGTCCCTCCTGATAACATGTCCAAAGTACACAAGACTAAGTCTCACCATCTTCACATCTAACTAAGTCTCACCATCCTCACATCTAAGGAGCATTCTAGCTGTACTTCTTCCAAGACAGAATTGTTCCTTCTTCTGGCAGTCCATGGTATATTCAATATTCTTTGCCAACATCGTAATTCAAAAGCATCAATTATTCTTCAGTCTTCCTTATTCATTGTTCAGCTCTCACATGTACATGGGACAACTGAAAATACCATGGCTTGGGTCAGGCGCACCTTAGTCCTCAAAGTGGCATCTTTGCTTTTTGACACTTTAAAGAGGTTTTTTACAGCAGATTTGCCCAATGCAATACATCATCTGATTCTTGACTGCTGCTTCCATGGGCATTGATTATTGATCCAAATAAAATGCAATCCCTGACAACTTCAATCTTTTTTCCATTTATCATGATGTTGCTTATTGGTCCAGTTATGAGGATTTTTGTTTTTCTTATGTTGAGGTGTAATCCATACTTAATTAATAGAGATTCTTTTCTTTGACAAAGATAGGATCTACACAAACCCCTCTCCCTGCAGTGGAAATCACCATGACAGAAATTGCTTTGCTTTGTTTTATTTAAAAAGAACCCTTAAGGGAACAATGGAGTAAAAATGTTTGAGAAGCATGCATGACTTTTTACATGTAAGTGCAAAATAGATGTAATTGTACCAAAAGAAGGAAATGGCAGGAAAAGACAGTAAATTACCATAACACCATAATGTAAAATTTAGCTTAAAAACGTTTGCTGTACTCAAATTTATTTCTATGCAGCAGCAATATTTCCCTCTTTTGAATACAGAAACTCCCTTGAGGGATAGTGTGAGTGAGTCAGCTAGCAACGCCCCCCTCCCCCCCAATATCTGGGAAGGCTATAAACCATTTCCTAAGCCTACACACAGTACATGGTACACAGATGGCCGGATGAAAATAATTTCCTTTGCCTTAGAATTTCTTTGGGTAGCCAATTTATTGTTACAACTTAAAATATCTATGAGATAAATTTTTAATAAGCATACTTTGAATTTAAGTTTCAAATAACAATCAAAATATATAAATAAATATGTTTAAAATAAGGATGTATGTGATTGCAAAGCTTAAACTTGCAGAGTTGAGATCTATTTTAATCTACAGTTTACAAATTAAACCTAAGAAATGTTGACAACATTTTCCAGATAGGCACAAAGTTAGGGAGAAGTAATTTTCCATTGTTGTTAGCCCTGGGATTGGGGGGAGGAGAGGTGAAAACGATCCACTGCCTCTGACCAGATGTTACCCATAAATTGATTCTCTTTTGTCTTTGATGGGAGTCTCTGGGAGGGTCAAATGGTTAACTCATTCACTGCCAAGCAAAAAGTTGCCTGTTCAAGTCCACCTAGAGGCATCTCAGAAGAATGGCCTGGCAATTTATGTGAAATTGGTAACACAGTTCTACTCTGACACACATGGGGTCACCTTGAGTTGGAACAGACTGGACGGCACTGGATTTTTGTGTTTTTTGTTTTTGTCTTTGATGATTCTTCTGCCACCATCTTTGCCATAGATTCATTTTTTTCCCTCTTCTCAACTAAGGAAACAGACATTATAATCACAAAGATTACACTTAGCACCTGACTGGCCAGCCTTGCCTTTGATGGAAAGCCACTGCAACAAACAGCATTCCTCCTTTTCCCTTAATCCTAATTTTTCCTTCTCTCTAGCGTTACCTTCCAAGTAAGGGTATGCTGAAAAGACATGACATGGAAGGAACAAAAGGAGGCTATCCATAAGGTATTTCTCAAGCAAAGTCCCAAATACTAATTATATGCAACATTAGGTGTTTTTCACTCTTTCAGCAGATATTTATTAAACTATTCCATGCGCCAAACTCTGTGCTATGAATACATCAGAGAAAGGGCTCATGAAGTTTATGGTCTATGAGGTAGACAGGTATTAGCCAAATCATTATTTTATAACGCTGATGAAAAGCATACACAGTGTGCTTATAAGAGCAATAGGCTGAGAAATGCCACCTAATACGGAGCATCAGTAAAGGTTCCTCAGGGGAAGGGACAGTAAGATGAGATGTGAAAGGTGAGTAGAAGTTATATAGGCAAAGAGAATATATGATGTGGTGTTTGGGGTCTGAATGGGTGGGAGAAGTAGAGGGTGGTTCCCACGTAGAAAAGACCAGTTTATTATGTAAAGGCCCTAAAGCAGGAAAGCAAGAAAGGATTATGTAAGTGGGTGAATTATATTTAATGAATTATTAAAGAATTTTTCATAACCTTTAATACGTTATATAGGCACTGTGAATTTCTAAGAGTGATATACATTAAGCAGCAGTTCCCAAACTACAGAAAACTGTCTTTTTTTTCCTTCCCCTCAATTTTCAGAGAACAGTGTTCCTTTAAGAGAACTGAAGAAATGGTCTCATTAACATGCTTTAACTACAATTATTCTTTTTCCCTTCTCTGTCTGGTGGGGAATTCAGGTAGAAGCAGAAAGAATAAGAAGAATATCTTCCTCACTGTGGGGAAGGTAAGAAAGAATACAAAAATGTGATATATATATTCCATGAATTCAACCTCTTTGCCTCCATCCAATGCGCTTTTCTATTTTAAGAAAGCATAAAAGTTTTAAGTGCTAGAATGTATACATCTTCCATGCTTCTGTTGCAGTTGGGTGATAGGCACATGGGGGTTTATTATTCTATTATCTCTACTTTTATGTTGGAAAAGATTTTTGCAAAAAATAAATATTTTCCCCATACATACTTGGAATTCAGCAAATTCCTTCCTTTCTTAACCCATAGTCTCCATCTACTGTGATGGTAAAGAAAGAATTTTCAAAACAAATCTTAAAACACATGAAAAAGTTAGTTTTTGAAGAAAATTTCTCATGTCACCAAGATTAGGCCAAACTTCTCAAACTATTAAATAAAGACAAACTTGCATAGTTTCCCCTTTCCAATTTATTCTCATTTTTTTCTGTTATCAGTTTCATGTTTATGGGATGTACAGATGCAAAGGAATAGAAAAATATGTATTGCCTTATTTAATGAATTGAATTGTGTCTCCTAAAAAGATATGGTGATGTTCTTACCCCTAATACCTGTTAATGTGTCCTTGTTTGGAAACTGGTCTTTGAAGATGTTATCAGTTAACATGAAGTCATGCTGGAATAGAGTGAGTCCTAATCCAAAATGAGTGATGTCTTTAAAAAAAGAAAAGAAGAGACACAGAGAGAAGATAGCCATGTGAAGAAAGAGGCAGAGACTGCAATGATGCACCCACAAGCCAAGGAATGCTAAATATCACCAGCTGTCACCAGAAGCTAGACGAGATACACGGAACATTCTCCCTCAGAGCCTTCGGAAGAAATTAACTTGGCCAACACCATCATTTCGTACTACCAGACTCCAGGATTGTGTGGCAATAAATTTCTGTTCTTATAAGCCATCCAACTTGTACTTTGTTACAACAACCTAAAGAAACTAATACACTTTACAACTATCAGAACTAAAATATAGAACTTCTGAATGGATTGGGCCTATTCATGTGAAAATAGCTTCGTGATTCAGCTGAAACTCCACACTCAAAGGTCTGTTAGGTTTATTTGCCAAGCCCCCTGCTGTCCTCATGGTGCATGGATAATCTTATCAAACCACCCTGTAGGGCATTCATAGTCTATAGGAGTGATGGATATATCATGGCTACTTGGTTGCTGATAACAGCTGTGCCCTAAAGACTGTGAGGTCATGGTTTTATATTCCATGTGGGTAACTAAGTTTTACTACTCCTCATGACAAAATACTTCCCTTTAACTCTAGCCTGTCACCTACGCTAGTAGCACCAAATGAAGGAGTGCCTGGACTGTATTCATCTATCACATCTATTAGGGAGACAAGTATAAATTAATTTCATCCCTGTGGTAAGTCAGTACTGCCATCTTTCTTAACAAAATAGAAAGTTGTTCATTATTTCACTAGCTGCCAAACTACCTTTCTTTAATCACTAATAAATATGTTTGCTACATACAAACAGAGTGCAAAATTTGGAGCAAACAAAGCGAAGATTTATTTTTTCCTTTTAAGAAATGCTATTGAACTAATACCTTTTAGTTTTCCCCTAACCACTTAATCACTTCCCTTCTGTCTCTTTTGTTCCTTAAACATAGATTGTTCTGACCTAGCTGTCTTCACAAGGATATGTTCTTCAAGGGCAAACTCAAATTGAAAATCTAAATCTCCATTATCAATGGGAATATTAAGTAAATTACAGAACCTTCCTATTATGGAATACCATGTAGCCATTAAAAAGAATGAGGCATATATGAATATAATAACAAGGAAAGTTGTTCATGGTATATTGTCAAGTGAAAAGAGCAACTTATAGAACAATATGATCCAGCAAACAAATGCCAGGTATCTGTATATGTCAAAATATATAGGAAAATATCGGGAAGGATATACGTCAAACTTGGGAGGGTAGGACTGGGAATAGGAGAAATGAGTAAGACTTTCCTATTTTATTTTATATAGTTGTGAATTGTTTGAATTTTTATAATGAGTTCGTGCTATTTTTATAATGTAGAAAGTAATTTTAATGAAAAATCCAAGGAAGATTTAAATACACAGACATATTTCACGTTCATGGAGAGGAAGACTCAATATTGGTAAGATGACAGTTTTTCCCAACTTGATCTGTATATTCAATACAATCTCAATTAAAATCTCAGCAGGTTACTATGTAGATATCCACAAACTAATTCTAAAGTTTATATGTGAAGGCAAATGACCTAGAAAATCCAATACAATATTGAAAAACAAAAACAAAGTCAGAGTACTGACACTACTCAACTTTAAGACTACTGTAAAGCTATAATAATCAAGACAGTGTTACACTGGCAAAGAATAAACAAACAGATCAAAAAATGGAACAGAATAGTCAGAAATAAAACCACACAAATACAGTCAACTGATCTTTGATAAAAGAGCAAAGGCAATCCAATAAAGAAAGGGGAGTTGTTTCAACAAATAGTGCTAGAACAACTAGACAGCCACACGTTAAAAAAAAAAAAAAAAAAATGAATCTAGACACAGAACTTAAATCTTCCACAAAAATTAAAAATGGATCACAGACCTAAATGTGAAATGTAAAACTATAAAACTTCTAGAAGATAGCATAGGAGAAAATCTAGGTAACCTTGGATTTGGCCATTAGTTTTTAGATACCACAAAAAGTACAATCCATGAAAGAAAAAAACTGTTAAGTTGGACTACAATAAAATTGTAAACTTCTGCTTTGTGAAAGACACTGTTAAGAGACTGAAAAGGCAAGCCTCAGATTGGAAGAAAATATTTGCAAAGCACCTATCTGATAAAGGACTTACATCCAGAATATACAAAGAACTCTTAAAACCCAACAATTAGAAAACAAAAAACCCAATTACCAAATGGACAAATGATCTGACCAGACACTTCACCACAGAAGAATACAGATGGCAAATAATCATAAGAAAAGATGCTCAACATAATGTGTCATTAGGGAATTGCAAATTAAAACAAGGTACCACTAGACAACTATGAGACTGGTTAAAATCCAACACAATGACAACACTAAATGGTGGTGAGAAAGTGGTGCAACGGGATCTCTCACTCATTGTTGGTGCCAATACTAATAGTGCAGTCACTTGGGAAGACAGTCTGGCAGTTTATTACAAATATAAACACAATCTCACCACCATACTATCCAGCAAACACACTCCTAAGTATTTACCCAAAAGTGTTTAAAACCTATGTCCACACAAAGGCTGTCTTAGGCTGGGTACTCTAGAGAAGCAAAACCAGTAAAGCATATAAATATAGAGAGAGATTTATACCAAGGAAACAGTTCAAGCGATTGTAGAGGCTAGAATGTCCCAAGTCGGTGGATCAGGGTAGAGGCCTCTCCCAATTCACGCAGCCGCAGAAGCGAACCCAAGATTGGCAGGCCGGAGAGCAGGGCTCCCACTTACAGGCTGTGAAGATCGACGAATCCCAAGATCAACAGGTAAGCTGCTAGCTAAAGTCCCAAGAACTGGAGGAGAGATGACAAGAAGCAGCTGCCGGATCCAGAACAAGTCAAAAACTTTAGCAAGGCAAGCAAGAGGAAGTAGCCAGCAGAGGGCAGAGAGATGAAGGCTGAGGGGGCAGTGAGCCGCCACAGGCCCCACTCCTGCTGTTACCACTCAGCAGATTCCATTATAGGGGTGATCACATACCCAATTTCAACAGGGAAGTGATCACATTATACAACTGCCAAAACACTGAGAATCATGGCCTAGCCAAGCTGACATACAATCTTAACCATCAAAAACACCTGCACATGAATGTTTATAGCAGCTTTATTCATAATGAAAAAGAAATGTGCTCTCAGGCTGCAAAAAGACACGGAGGAGCCTTAAAAGCATATTGCTAAGTGAGAGAAAACCCACTGCCACAGAGTTGACTCCAACTCTTAGCAACCCTGTAGGGTTTCCAAGGCTATAAATCTGTATGGAAGCAGACTGCCACATTTTTCTCCTGTGAAGTCACTGGTGGTTTCAAACCACCAATCTTTCGGTTAGCAGTCCATTGCTTTAACCACTGCACCACCAGGGCTCCAAAGTGAAAGAAGCCAATCTGAAAAGGCTACACACTGTATGATTCCAACTATATGACATTTTGGAAAAAGCAAAACTATAGAGACAGTAAAAAGATCTGTGGTTTCCAGGGGTTTAGAGGATGGGAGGAGGATGAATAGCTGTGGAGCATAGGCGATTTTCAGGGCAGACCAACAGCAAACCACTTGCTCAAAATTCAAAAAGGAATATAGCCAATTTTTTTCCGTAAGTTCTTCCTTCAAATGCAAATCTTCTATTCTCTCAGCAGTTCTGGGTGGTTCTGCATGTTTTTTTAAATGGAGATCTGAATGGAGCTCAGGTTTTCAGCCTAAGGCCCCCACTCTATACACAGGGCTACTTCATTCAAACAACCTGTGTTTCTCTTAGACAAATCCTACTTCTTCTTTTAGCATATCCAAATCAAGTATTGGCTGAAGAGGGAGTTGCATGCTTTCTGTAATCTATAATACCCAATATTCATTTCTAGCATACATTTAGGTCTGCTTTACAACGTTAGATAGGAGAAACATTCAATATCCATAGTACATTCAGATAAATGCATAATCCTAAACACATAATCCTTTTAAAATATTCCAGTTTAGTCTTCTCTACACCTTAACTATCTTCCCATTCATATGCATATGGCCTTGGGCCTCTGGCTGGGTGGAACCAGAAGATCCTGGCCCCCTATCAATCATCCTGCTTATCTGGCCTTGCTTTTGCCCCAGGCCACTCCAGGTGCAGCTTTTCAGTCATTACAGGTAAAAACAACGATCTAAGAATCAAAAGTTTCACTTCCCAAGCCCCTTCCTTCTTCATCCTACAAAGTCCCATGCTTTCATGAGTCTGGAGCCATTACAAAGAATCCCACTTCTGACATCAGCTGTAAAAAAAGCTTTGGGGCAGTGTCTGACCTCTTACCTCACAAGGGGAAAGGAGAATCAAGATCAACAGCCCAAGGCTGATTCCCATGAGGTGGAGGTCAGATAGGCCTCCTCTCTCTGTCATCTTTACTAATTCGGACACCAACAGTCCCTCCCACAGCACTTTCTACTGGGTTTGATAATTCATTGCAATGGCCACACAGAACTCACAGACCATACGCACAATTATGGGGTTTATTAAGGAAGTAACAGTTACAGTTTAGGCTCAAGAACACTCAGGATACAGTTCTTCCATCAGGACAGCCTCTCCTCAGCTGTGCTTGCAGGCATGCCTCTCCCTGACCCTCAGTCTCCACCCGAAGGCACTCAGCTTTCTCTCTCCATGGGCCAGGAAGCCCACCATGCTGTCTCCTGTTGCCAGGTCTCTGCTACTGAGTCTCTCCTTCCTTGGTGGTGGTAAGCTCCTCCTCTTTGCTCTGGAACTGGCTCTCTTTTAAGGAAAAACTGACCAATCCCCTTGGTAGGCCACAATTACTCTATCACGCAATCACCTGGGTGGGAGTTACAAGACCATGGCTAGGAAGGCCACACACTGAAGTAATTAATCCACCGCAGGTAGTGAAATTATTCTGTGTGAGACTGTAATGGTGGATATATGACCTCATGCATTTTTTAAAACCCACAGGACTATACAACAAAGAATGAACACTAATGTAAACTATGGACTGTAGTTAATAACGTATTGATATTGGTTCATCAATTATAACAAATGTAACACACTAATAAAAGATAATAATAATCATGGAAACTATTGGGTGGGTACATGTGAACTCTTTGCACTTTCTGCATAATTTTTCCATAAACCTAAAACTGCTATGAAAAGTAAAAATTATTAATAATAATAATAATTTTAGGAACATACTGATAGGTGACAAATATTTGATGGCCCCAATTAGTTAGCTGGAACCTCCATTATTTATACCATTTTATTTCTCCAAGTTTATTTTCCACTGACTCTCCCATACATAGCATGGGTGCTAATGACACTGGACTTTAACTTTTCTAAATACTGCCTGGATTTTCTAATGCTTCCACCACAACTCAAAGTACTCCCTTTTTTCTTAAATTCAATTACCCTAAAAAAAAAACTATGCCTATATGAGATTTTGTGCACATATGAGAATCATGCACATAGAGAATCATACACATATGAGAACATGATGTACTTTATAAAAGAAAAAGTGCAGATTTCCAGAGAATTTTCTGCATTTTCAATCAACAAGCTTTAATAAATATTAAATATATCACTTCTTGAATTGTAAAGTAACAGGAAATAAATAAGTGCAAAGTTTCTGAACACATAATCGTACTTCTGTATAAAACAATGACTTTCTTAAACATTAAGGATATTGCGACAGCCCTCAGTAATTTTTAGAATGAGGTGGACAACACAAAGAAAGCAAAAAAGTGCATTTCACTTCAAATAAAAAAATTAAAAATCAAGAACCAAATTTCCTACCATTGTGAGGGTAAATGGATGATTTTCCAATGCAGACACACTGGGACAATGTAGGAAGATATACTAAAAAGAAACAGATAATTTTTAAACAATCAAGAAAGGAGCTCAAATATTCCAATGATGCTATGTCTGCTAATTTTCAAAATCTAAATAAGAATAAAGGGTGTGCTAAAAGCTGCTGACCACTAACACACCTGGCCAGGTCTTGCTTTAAAATTTTCTTTGACCATTCGAATTTCCATGACATCTGAGGGATGACTTATGACTGAGATGATGGTCACTGGCTTATTGCTCCGGATACATCTGTAAAGTCTTTCAGCACAGTATAGGCACAAAGGTCCAGAAATCCAAAGCCAAGTCTAAAGGAGAATTTTGAAAATACCCTTAAGAAATATTTTCATTTTAAGAACCTTTATATCATGTACAATTGCTTATCTCACACGTTTCAGTAATACATTTTAATCTGTATTTTTTTTTTTAATGATTTCATGATTTCTTCAGGGTCTTCAACTGTGTTAGGTTAATTTTTTTTTTAATTTTTGTTGTGCATTAGGTGAAAGTTTACAGAGCAAATTAGTTTACCATTCGATAGTTTGTACATAAAGTGTTCCATGACATTGGTTTCATTCCCCACATGTCAGCACACTCCCCATTTCTGCCTTAGGTTCCTTGCTTCCTTTTGTCCTGGTTTTTAACCCCTTCCGCCTTCTCATGTTTGCTGTTAGGCAAATGTTGCCTTTTTGATCTCATACAATTGATCGTTCTAAGAAACACATTCCTCTCAGGTGTTATTGTTTATTTTATGGGACTGTCTATGGTTTGGCTGAAAGGTGGTCTAGGCAATGGCTTCAGTTTCAGTTCAGAGGGGTGTCTTAGGGCCATAGTCTTAAGGGTTCCTCTGTATTTTAAAATCTATATTTTCAATAGTAAAAAGTAAATGAATAAAAATTAGCTGAGTTCAGGGATAGAGTCAGAAAATAAACTTAGGTTTTCCAACTCCTGATGCAGGGTTTTTCTCCCATGGTGCTTCAATGACCTCCAGGGAGTATCTTTTCACAGGTAGCATGGATGGCACACACAGGAAGGCAGGGGAAGAAAATCTCTCTCAGGGACACTACATAAAAGCTTCAGGGCCTTTAAGTTGCCTGGGGCAACTTCAGTTCACAAATGGTTGTTTATCTCGACCTCATTCTGAAACAGGGCCTTAGTGTTCTAAATTGTTGCTGAAGAATACACAAGTATTTGAAATACAGCCATTAAACTAAGGGGTAACATTAATCCCATTTCCATAGGAAAAATGTTTAAGACTTAAAATAAACCTTGATAACTATGTAATGTGCCAACTGCAGTGGGATCTTATTTCCCAAATAAACTAGAAGATGGGGTCTCCGGCTTTAATAAAAACCACCAGTGAAGGGGTCAAGTACTTTAAATCCAAGTTATGAGTAGAACTTCAAAAGGGAAGCGGAATGCTGAGTAGTAAAGAAAAGAAGAGGAGAGAAAGTACCAGGAAGTGCTGCTGATAAGGTAATGGAACATTCCCTTTTGGGGTCAGCACTTTTCAGTAAGTTTAAAAAAAAAGTAAGAACTTGGGGTTTTTTTTTAAAGTAAACCAAGGAAGATATAATAGGAAAGAGAAATTGTGAGGAAAGATAGCATCTGAAGGTTATTTGGGTACCAATGGAGCTATAAAAATACAACCTCTGGTTTCCTTTTCCTCATATGAAGAACGACTGCTATGAAGTCAATATTTCTGTCTTTTTCTGCCAAATTTTAGTGAGATTATAACACAAATACGGAGCCCTGTTGGTACAATGGTTAAGTGCTTAGCTATTAAGGTCAGCGGTTGGAATCTAGTAGTCATTCAGAGGGAGAAAGATGTGGCAGTCTGCTTCCATAAAGATTAACAAATAAAAACCAAACCTACTGCCATCAAGTCGATTCCAACTCAAAGTGACCCTGGACAGAGTAGAACTGCCTCAGAGGGTTTCCAAGAAGCGGTTGGTGGATTTGAACTGGTAACCTTTTGGTTAGCAGCTGAGCTGTTAACCACTGCATCACCAGTACTCCATAAAGATTACAGCCTTGGAAATCCTACGGGGCAGTTCTACTCTGTCCTATAGAGTCACGAGTCTGAATCAACTCCATGCCAACATGTATAATACAAATATTTAAAAACTGCTCTCATCATTCTGCAAGAACAATTGCTTTATATAGCTTCAAAAAACATATTTAAATGCAATTTTGATCAACCATTATAGGAACCTGGATTTGCAGAAACCATCTAAGACATAGAATTAATTTAACCTGTGGAAAATTAGCTTGGAACCTGGGCTCTTCCTTACAAATCTTCACAAATGTATTCCTGGTAAGCTCATCTGGTTTTGAAAATTCTCCAGGGAAAAGTTCACGGAAGTCCTCTGAGAGATACTCTGGTAAGGGAATATTCTGGTAGCTGGTCCGGTTAAGACTGATGCAGCCAGGAGGGTGGGTATCTAAATTAGTTTGATACTTCAGCAGCCCTCTAAAATTTAAAAAAAAAGAGGAGGATGAAAAAGAAAGGTTGAGATCAGGGGACACAATAAAAGAAAATAACCCTTCTCTTAGTACTTTTATACAGCATTTTTCTGAAAAGTATTCCTTACACATCTTATTTAGAAGAAACTGAGAAATGCTAAAATTTCTAATAAATTATTTTATAGGGAACTAAATGAAAATTTCTGGCCTCCCACACAAACGCCAAAAACGCATGATAGGAAAGAACACAAGCACTCTAACTATTCTTGAACTTGACAGCCTTTACTTTAAGTCTATTAGGCTTTCATGCAATCACATACAAGTTTTCACTTCAATAAACACTGTAATGATGAGTGACTCTGCTTTATCTTCAAACAGAGATGGAAAAGTACAGGGATCACATCTGATTTGGGTAAGACTCAATAACACTGCTGATTTAGACAGAAATCTTAAACAAAAATAACAACAGGAACTAGAAGCTAGCCTCCCCTATGATCTGAAAAAAAATTACACATAGCACTCAGACCCTAAATCTGTTTACTTTTCTATTTGTCCATAAACAGGATGACATGAAAATCTCAAAATAATGAAATCAGGCAGAAGAGCCTAAAACCCTGGAATCCTATTCTGATTCTGCCTTTTTCTTATTTGGTGACATTCTAAGACAAAACATTCACCTTCTGTGTTCTATATTTTCCACTAATAAGGAGTTAAGTGAGATCTACCTCATGGGGATAGTGCTTCAAATTATAGACTGTACAGGGCATCAGTCAAATAAGAGCACTGCTTCATAAGCAAATGTTGAAAAAATAAAAAGTTAATTTTATGAAAAGCACCAAAAACTTTGCTGTGTGTTTTTATTTTAGAAAACATAAAAAATATTTTGCTTCCAAAATGATTTTTTCTGGTTGGCTAAGGAGTCCTGATGACACAGTGGTTAAGTGCTCTGCTACTAACTGAAAGGTCAGCAGTTCAAAGCCACCAGCCACTCCATGCGAGAAAGATGCAGCAGTCTGCTCCCATAAAGATCACAGCTCGAGAGACCCTATAGGGAAGTTCTACTCTGTCCTATAGGGTCACTGTGAGTTGGGATTGACTTGAGGACAGCAGGATTTTTTTTTAAAGTGTGTGTTATCTTCAAATTACCTTTCATGCTCCCAAATAATTAATTTAAGTAGCTTAAACTGTATATCTTTAAGTGTATCACAGGTATAGTGATTTTACAAATGCTTTTACAAAGACAATACTTTAAAATAACAAAAACTGTAAGATGAATAATGATACTAATAGATAAACCATAAGAAAGTTAGGAATGCAATGGCTGAGGCAGTCGCTGGCAGAATATGCCATCTCTTTAACCTGATCAATTTCCTCTTTTCTCCCATTTATGTTCAGCTCCTTTTATCTCTTCTTTTTGCTTTCTTCCTTCAAACTAATCATCATAAAGTCATTAGGGAGCATACACAGTACACGTCAGGGGCATCTAACTATGGACTGCATTACACCACATTCATCTATTGTAGGCCGCACACACACATTTTTCCTTTTTAAGTAACAGGAGTAGACAATGGCCGAGGTGTGGCATAAATTGATGGATATCATATGAATGTGAGTCAAGTATATAACTATTTTCTTTTTGTCAATATTCCTTCATAGAGTTCTAATCCCATAAAACAATTGTTGTAATATTATCTAGGACAAGCTATTAATTCGATTTAGCCTCCATTACAAATAATGATTTACCCAACCCTATTGTTTCCATTGACCCTCCTGAGGGTAGTGGCTGACAGGTGGGTAGGCCAAAAATCTTAGGCATTTTTTCTACTTGTCAAAGGTTGAACAAACATTGGCACAATACACTTAGCACTATTATACGTAGTGCTACAGAGGTCAAAGAAGAGTTAAATCTGGTCCCCACCCTCTAGAAACTTAAAATTTTAGTTTGGAAAATACCACTGGAGAAATACTACATAAGTCAGACCACAAATAATGATTGAAATAGAGTTTTTATAATAACAGCTCAGTAATTCTTGGTCAACACCATATATAGCACAAAGCATGTTAGATACATTTCACGTAATCCTCATGACACATGCATAAGAATTATTCCCATTTTACAAATGAAGATTTTAAGAGTAAATAAATGTCTATATTTGCACAGCTGATGTGACAGAGCCAAAATCTGAACCCAGACCTGACAAATTCTATGCCCTTTACCTCTCACTAAACAGAAGACTAGTTCATTATATCCCGAGGAAAATTGATATTTCTTAGGAAAGTATTCTATCAGGATTTTTTTTAAATGTCTATTTCTCATTTAAGCTTCAAAACAAGTATTTTCATTCCCATTACATAGATGAGAAATCTAATGCTTTTGCTTAGGCAAGAAATTAAGTAGTAGTCAAAGCATAGGAGCTCTGGTGGCATAGAGGTTAACCGCTCAGCTGCTAACTTAAAGGGTGGTGGTTCGAACCCACCAGCCGCTCCATGGCAGAAAGATGTGGCAATCTACTACCTTAAAGAATCCAGCCTTGGAAACTGTATGGGGAAGTTCTACTCTGTCCTATAGGATTGCTCTAAGTCAGAATAGATTTGAGGCACACAAAAACAACAGTAGTCAAAGCATGGGGTTCAGAAACCTGATCTCCCTCACTCCAAACACCTATGTCAGGCAAATCAAATCAGTTGGTTAAAGAAGCAGACATCAAGGAAATGGTTCAAAATGAACAAAGGCACAGAAATAAGGTCAGATAGTATGTGTGAATGTGTGTGGGGTGTACGTGTGTGTGTAGGAGTGTGTTGGAAGGAGGCTGATAATAATGGATAGTCTTAACATTAGGCGAATGAATGTTATTTATTTCTTCTCCTAAATCATAACAGCACTCAGGTGGACACAGCCTTGCCATGCTAATTAATGGTCCTTAGAGTGATAAAGGTTGTTACTATACAGTGTAAGTCTTCAGGCCAGTCCAGTCAAATAAATAGTGTTGCTGCTCTTGGCACTGAAAGTGACACATAGTATTCTAAAGTCCTTTTAATTTTGAGAGTTTTATGTTGGTTTAAACTACTGCTGTGCTAAATGGCATAGCTTATCTCTGTCTTAAAATCTCACTAAATTTCTTTACTTTGTCTTAGTTTATAATCGCTGCCATCAAAGAAACATGGATAAGAGAAAATGATAACAAAAAATATCATTCATCAAAAATAAAAAAATCAAATATGGAATCTCACGTTAGAGCTAAAGTACAACCTTGAGTATATCTCACCTGAATTTAGAGACTATCTCAAGAATAGGTTTGACACGTTGAACAACAATGACCAAAGACCAGACAAGTTGTGGAATGGCATCAAGGACATCATACATGAAAAAAGCAAGATGTCATTAAAAGTGTTGAAAAGCAAAGACGTCACCTTGAAGACTAAGGTGCACCTGACCCAAGCCATAGCATTTTCTATTGCATCATATGCATGCGAAAGCTGGACAACGAATAATGAAGATCAAAGAAGAACTAATGCTTTTGAACTGTGTTGTTGGTGAAGAATACTGAATATACCATGGACTGCCAAAAGAATGAACAAATCTGTCTTGGAAGAAGTACAACCAGAATGCTCCTTACAAGCAAGGATGGTAAGACTACGTCTTACATTCTTCGGACATGTTGTCAGGAGGGATCAGTTCCTGGAGAAGGACGTCATGCTTGGTAAAGTACAGGGTCAGCAAAAATGAGGAAGGCCCTCAACTAGATGGATTGACACAGTGGTTGCAACAATGGGCTCAAGAATAACAATGACTGTAAGCATGGCACAGCACTGGGTAATGTTTCGTTCTGTGGTGCACAGGGTCACCAAGAGTCGGAACCAACTCTACGGCACCTAACAACAACATGTTATTGGCTCTAACTAGGTGGTGAAGATACTGAAAGGCTCACAAGGGAAGACACTCAGTATTCAAAGGACTGGTGCTGGGTACACCACACACATGCTTGATGCTTTAAACATGCTTTGTTTAAACTTCATAACAAACTGTGTGGTGGGACTCAATGGCCCTATCCTAACAATGAGTGAATATATTCAGAGGGTTTAAGTCATTTGCTTAAGACTACACTGTCAGTGGTACAGTTAAGGCAGAGACGCCAGACAGTTTGATTCCAAAGTCCATGCTGCTTCACCTAAGCCTGGCTCACTTCCCTTTGCAGAATACCCATTCTACTTTTTTGAAGAATATCCTGAAATTGAAGGCCAATGTATGTATTGAACAAACTTTTATCGCACTGCATGGTTATATATTTAGAAAAGGCAGTAGAGTATATTTCTACCAAACCAATAATTTATATATTTGTTATTTTCCAAATTAAATTAAATGCAACAGCTTACTTTTTCATTGTACTAGTGAAAAATAAGAGTGCACACTTCCTTGTTACTAGTGCAAAATTTTTAGAATTCTTAGAATATGTATTTTTAGAACACAATATTTCATAAAATTACATTTCAAGCCCATTAAAATAATTTCTTTCTTAAGAAGTTTAGATAGGAATGTAGACTAGATATTACAGATATTCGGATTGATAGATTAAAAATCAGATATCGTCTCTCTAGTCCACTCATTTCACTGTAACCACATTTGTTAAAATTTGAGTTATAAGTTATGTATGGTTTTTTTGGTTGTTCTGAATTCCCAGTACCTTTATTTATTTCAGCTGACATAAGTACTTGTCTTTCTTAAGAGTTTAATGTAACCGTCTCAAATATAAAGGAGTCCATTTTTAACAACACGCCGCTGTATCCATCTGCCAGATAATCCTGATTCCTCTCCTTGCCCGACATCACTACCCAAATATATCTATTTTCAAATGTATTATTTTATTAATTTTTGAACCTTATTAATTTAAACAATATAGCTTAAAGAAGTTTACAATCTAGTGTAATGCTGTCCAGTAAAAATTTCCTGTGATGATGAAAATGTTCTAAATCAGTGTTCGTCCAATATAGTAGCCATGAGCCATACATCACTAGTGAGAAACTGAAATGTGGCTAACGCAGATGAAGAATTAGATTTTTTAATTTTATTTAATTTTAATTAGATAGTCACAGCTCAGATCTAATGGGTATAATCAGATATGAAAGCAACAACACAAAATGAAATAAGTAAACGCTATATTGTTGCATAGTGACCTCTTGAGGGCATGTAAGGGTGATGAACTTTGACTAGGAAATTTTGGAAAGGGCTTAACGGAAAAGGAGGCAAGAATATGGAGATCCTAATGGTGAGAGAACAGGAGAATTGGCATTCCAAGAGAAAGGTGCACGATGAACAAAGTCACATGGATTATTACCAAATTAGAAGGAAGTAGGTCTTAGAGCTCGGCTGCTAACCAAAAGGTTGGCAGTTTGAATCCACCAGCCGCTCCTTGGAAACTCTATGGGGCAGTTCTACTCTGTCCTATAAGGTCGCTATGAGTTAGAATCGACTCGACGGCACACAACAACAGCATGTCTTATGCAAGGAGCCCTGGTTGGGCAATGGTTAAGCACTTAGCTGCTAACCAAAAAGTTGGTGGTTTGAACTCACCAGAGGATCTGCAGGAGAGAAGACCTGACAATCTGCTTCTATAAAAATTATAGCCTAGAAAATCCTATGGGGCAGTTCTCCTCTCTCCTACAGGGTGGCTATGAGTCGGACTTGACTTGATGGCACCTAACAATAAAACAACATGTCTTATGCATTTATATATCCCTTTATGTGTCCATGTTGTTGTTGTTGTTACCTGCTACCCAATCAATTCTGACTCACGGTGACCCCATATGTGCAGAGGAGAACTTTTCCACAGGGTTTTCAAGGCTGTGACCTTTCAGAAGCAGATCTCCAGGCCTGTCTTCTGAAGTGCCTCTGAGTGGGTTCAGACCGCCAACCTTTTGGCTAGTAGTTGAGTACTTAATATTTGTGCCACCCAGAGACTACGTCATGTATCCATACTCATTGCCAAAAACTACTAGCCCTCCAGTTAGTTTCTTGCACACAGTAAATCTCCAGTTCATTTTTAGTGAATGAATTTTAAAAGCAAATAATGCTTACATAATTAGTTTTAATGTAGCAAGTGCATTTAAGTCAAATAAAAGGGAATATCCTTACAGGTATTGTTTTATCTTTCATAATGAAATAATAAATAATTTGAAACTGAAAAACAGGAAGAAGAAAGATGCTAGTGAGTGGTAAACAGAATCTTGCCAAGTTAAGACAGTGATATGGTGGGGGGCCAGGGGGAAGTGCACAGACTATGTGGGAGTAGGAGTGTTTATTACTAATGTTTTTAGTTGTGTTGTATTACATTCCAAAAGAGAATTGCTGAAATATCTGTGGAATGTCTAGTACTCTCCTATCATGAGAATTGAAGGACTTTACGGTGTATCAAAATACATGTTTGTGGATGCTACTGTTTTTTAAATTCACAGGATTTTAGCATGTGCTTTCACCATTCGAAAGTGTTTCAAAAAAATAGGTGTCTTTCTTCTTTGTCTTTTTTCCTCAAGAGGCATTAAAGTTACATTCTCATTTCTAGAAAAATTCTTGACTGTGGCAAAGTCATAGAAAATAATACAGAACACAGAACTAAATCCTGTTAGGTTACAACATACAAATCATAAAAATAATTTTCTGCCAAGAGTTAAGTATTAGAAAATACCACACCTGCCAGGAGGACAATCACATAATCATCCCTATTTTAACTGTATGTTAAAAACCTCTTAACAAACACAGTGTTATTTATGTGATCGTTATGTTTGCAATGATTTTAATCCTTATTCAAAGAGGAGAAAACACACTCTTGTCCCAGAAATAGAGTTTAAGTCAAGAAAACAAACCCAAATTCTACATTTCAAAATCCACTGGAACACTCTAACTTCTGTGGGATCTACTAGAATGTACACTACATAAGGTCAAGGATTTTTCTTGTTTCACTGCTATTTTTCTGGTTCCTAGAAGAAATGTCTGTAGCATATAGCAAGTATGCAAGTATTCACTGAAAGAATAAGTGAATGACTGAAGTGTATAAACAATTTTTTGTTGTTGTTGTTAAAACATAACTAAGAAGTCATCTAGTTTTAACAAATACAGAGTTGGTTCTGAACTCACAGTCTAACTTCAAAAAAAATACCCAAATTTTAGTAAATGGTATTCAGTAAAATGAACCGTATGACTATATTCACCTTTGCAGGAGGGTAGCACTAAGTTTGTCCACACCTCCCTCACTTGTGTGTTCTGCCACATCCCCTTTCATTCTCAAGAAGGAGTCCTGGTGATGCAGTGGTTAGAGTGCTTGGCTGCTAACCAAAAGGTCAGCAGTTCAAACCCACCAGCCTATCTCAGGGAGAAAGACACAGCAATCTGCTTCCTTAAAGATTTACAGCCTAGGAAGCCAGATGGGGCAGGTATACTCTGGGTTGCTATGAGTCGGAATTGACTCAACAGCAGGGGATTTGGGTTTGGTTTGGCTTCATTCTCAGAAGTGTCCCGTTTGGGCAATAAATTATACGGTCATTGAAAATCTAGTGACAAGCAAAGGGAAAGTCAAAAGAAAATAAAAGGGAAAATAACATTCTCCTTCAGTGCTAGAATAGATTTGGCTTCACCTAAGTTAAACTGGGAGTGTGGCCTCACCCAAGTTCCTATTTGACATTCTAAGAAGAGCAGGTGACTCTCCCTATAAGGAAGAGTGCCCAAGCCTCTCCTGTTCCATCAGTGGTGGAAGAGAGACCAGAGAAGGTGCTTCTGTAAGAGAAGATACTTAGGAATCAGCAGCTATACTGCATAAATACCTTCAACCCCTAATAACACACCCTTATTTCCTCCTCCTGAAGGCACAGTGGAGGGAGAATATATTCAATTCTGCACAGTAAGCTAACCTCAAAAATATTTGTCTAACCCTGGCTAACTACTTGAGCCTAAACTCCGATGAAGTCGACAGTGCCTCTGGTTCATGAATGCCTCTGTTGACACTGTGTTCTCCTGGTTTACAGACTAAACACTTGCAGAAAACCATTCTTTTTAAATCCCCTCAGAAAAAAAATGATTCAAGTAGAATGTAAATCACACTCTACAGTGAACTCTCGTCAGCCAAGACATACAACTCTATTTAAAGAATACTTCAGGTATCAGCAGAGCTGGCATAAGAAATTATTTTCACCATTAATTTGCTCTCATCGCCATCCATCACATTTGAGTAGGACTTTCCCCCCTCTTCTTCCAGTATTATTGCATTATAATTTCTCTCTCATTTAAATGGAAAAATAATACAATCACTACCCAAGAACACTCTCAAGCTACAGCCAGTGGGAGTGTCGACCATGGGAAGATTACAGAGGCAAAGGTGCCATATCTTATTGACAATGCATTCCCTCCACGTGCCTTTCAAAGAAGCAGAGTTAGGCTTTTACACTGGGGCTCTGTGACTTGCATAATTGCTTTTCCCTCCAATACCTGTTTTAGTCAGTAAGTGAGAATAGAAGTATATATCTCCTCCTAATGAATTTTTCAAATGAAAATGAAGAAAGAATAGTCCAGCTATATATATTTCTGGAAAAAAGGAAATGGTTTTGGCTTCCCCCAGCCCAATATCTTCTGAATTTATATATCTTTAATACAACAAACAAATATTACCCTCTTAGGAAGATGTATTAAAAATTAGAAGGAAAAATTTCTTAAGGCTTGTTTTGCAAGTCCTAAGAGAAACGTTCACTATTAAAATCAACTGAATTTTAGAGACTTTATAGTGCTATAAAAATTGTTGCCCTTTCTAGGAATATTCTTTTGATCTGCTAAGCAGTTTTCATTATATGTTCTTCAAATTACTTTGCCAGTAGGAAAATTTGGGCTCTTCTAAAGTGATATGTTCTTAACAATAAGACTGATTCTTCAAACAGTCAAATGTGGTCTTTCTTCCTTACACAGCTATTAGTATTGGTACTAATATAATTCTGTTCTGCTAACATTTAAGTGCACTTCTATGATCTGTCTACTTTGCTATTTTCACTTATTTAAACTCGAAATGAGCCTACGATGTAGGAGATTTTATTAATCCCAGTTAATAAACAAGAAAAAGAAAGGTGAAATTATCTGCCAAGTCATACAGCTATTCAGGAATCTAACTCTTAACCACCATGCCTATACTGACCATCTTGGGAAGGAAAATCAATTTATTTTAAAGACCTATTTGAACACTGAGAAGAAATTATCTGTGCTTAGTATATATGAACAGCAGTATTTTACGATGCCATGCAGTACAGACTTGCTTCTAAGTGATAAAAAATCTAAAATATAGGTAACAAGAATGAAATCAGGTGAAGCGAAGGACATGGATAATCATGGAATGAGATAATTGTATCCTAAATAATACTGACTGCAATGTTTGGAGTGAAAAAGGTGAGGTTTCCACCCTGCCAATGTCACATCCCACCACTCTGAGAACAAAGTGGTATCCACACTTTAAAAGTGATACTGAGAAGCTGAGCCAAACGGGAGGCAGTACAATGGTTAGTGGTTAGGAATGCGGGCTTTGGAATCAGACTGTTGTTGTTAGGTGCTTTAGCATCAATTCTGACTCAGAGCAACCACATGTGACACAGCAGAACTGACCCATAGGGGTTTCTTGATTGTAATCTTTACAAGAACCGATCACCAGGTCTTCTCTCCTGTACAGCAGCTGGTGGGTTGGAACCGCCACCTTTCAGTTAGCAGTGGAGCGCCTGAACCACTGTGCCACCAGGGCTTCTTTGTAATCAGATTACCTGGATTCAAATCCAAGCTCTTCTACTTACTAGCTGTGACCTTCAGCAAATTACCTCACCTCCCACTCCTCGTGTTCCCTCAGTTGTAAATGGAAATAACAGTATCTACAGCGTGTTGGGAGGATTTAATGAGACAAAGCATTAGCAAGGTATAATATAAGTGCTCAATGAATATTGACAGTTAATATATTCAAAGCAAAAGGTTCAGAACAATGATGAGAGCTGAAATATCATTATGCAAGGAACATCTGAGCAAAATTTAGAGAAGGGGAAAGATTTGATTTCCATGGCCTCCACAAGTTGTAGAGTTTTTAATCACTGGATAGAAATTACAGGGAACTACATTCTGGTTAAAAGAAGAAAGAATTTTGTGAGCATTAGAGTTTCCCAAAGACAAAATGGGCTTCTTCAGAACTGAACTCTCACTTAGTAGACATATTCTAGGAAAGATTAAAAAAAGGTTTGGTCAACATATATCTTTTAAAGTCTTTTTTTCCAAATTTTAGATTCTATGGGGGAAAAAAAAAAAAAAACACCTGACAATAAATAATCATATGAAGCAACTGCTCCTCTTACTGTACAGGTCTACTTAGGCAGAGAAATCAGTCAACACTTTCTAACTGACCACCTCATCCTGAAAGACCAAAAATGTTCCAAAATTTCCTGCTCACATTATCCTTCAATTCTCTGAACTACCAAAATTCTTACAAATAAGATATGTTTACATTTTCCATTTGTAATTCTCCCTAGCTCTTTCAACTGATTTAAAAAAAAAAAAATCCAAACCAATTATCAATGCTAGGAGACTGGAGATGATATATTATATTGTTCTTTTATACCTTATAGTACTTAGGCACATGTACACAGAAGTACTGTATTTTTACACAAATAACACGTGCTTTCTACATTTGTTTAACAACTGCACCCTCCCCCAATGAGTTATTTTTGTAAGACAACTAGGCTAATTTTTTTTTTATTAGAGCAACACGTAAAAAACTGGCATAGTGGCACTTATGTAAATACCTCATGGGGGGAGGGTACAGTTGGCAAACAAATGTAGAAGATGTGCGTTTGCATAAAAATACAGTAAATGCCCAGCAAATCATGATTTTTCTGCTCAATCCTAAAACATACTGTTTGACAAAAATCTCAATATAACTCCAAGAATTTTGTTTTGAACAACTGAAGTTTACTCTTATAACCAAACCCTGGACAATGAAATAATCTAGGTATTCCAGAAGATACGTTTAAGTTCCCAAAACTGGCAGAAAATATAATAACTTAAATAGACTTACTTATTGATAGATCCATTATCAATAAAAAATAAAAATTTCCATTTGGAAAAACCTGGAAAATTTATCAGTTTCTTTTCCCCACATCAGAGGTATAATCTATGTTGTTTTATTCAAAACTAAACTTCAGAAAAAAATATACACTATATAGAATATGCTTTTTATATGCATTGTGTATGTGTTGCATGATACTCCAGTATTAGAACCATTGTTTTCTTCATTTCTACTGATAACATGCAAACAAGTATTCATTCAGTTGGAATACAGGTAATCCCCGATTTACGACAGGGTTCTATTCTGATGAATCTGTTGTAAACTGGCTCCGATGAAGTCAAATATCTCATTTAAAAAAAAAAAAAAAAATTTTATTATCTTTTATTATCTTTTATTATTATCTTTACTAATCTTTAGTTGTCTTTGGGGATTGGAAACATTACATATAAACTTACAGACATATTTTAATACATATGTACATTAAAAAATATACAAATTTTAAAAATTTATTCTGATGGCGAAGAAGAGTTGGATGACATTGCCATTTTGTCAGTTGTGGTAATAACAGCACTTGTGAAAGGTTCTGGATTATCTAGATTATCCCTGGGAATGGGGATGGCATTTCTAGTCAGAAAATTAGTGACAGCTGTCTGTATGGCCCTTTTCTTTTTTTCTTCATGTATTTTGCAATAACATTTCACTGCTTCCTGAATCAGCCTATCAACTTTAGCAAAGTGATTAGCGTTTCTTTCCATGTTTTCAAGAATCTGAAGCCTGTGGTTTAGTTTAGAAAAAAAAACTTCAGCTATTCCTTGTAAATTTTTTTTACTTCTTCCTCTTCCTCATTATTTCTCTCTTTTTCAGCATTTCTTTCCTCTTTAAAATCCATTAAATCTTAATCTGTCAAATCCTTTTCTTCATTATCTATGAGCTGTTCCACAAAGGTGATATCAAATTCTAAATTCAGTGTTCTTACCATATGGATGATTTTCCACCAATCTCTTCCATCATATTATCCTGATCAAATGCCTGGAGAGTGTTAACATAACTCAGCAATTTTTTCCATATCCCCTTCATGCATTTTCCCATAACTTCCTCCTGGGAAGATGCAATGTTCCAGATACACTGAAGAATATTATAATTGTTCCAAAAATCACGGAATGTTACTGTACCTCCATTCACTGCAGCTACTGCCTGAGCAAATGTAGTCTGTCGGTAGTATGCCTTGAAGGTAGTAATTGCACCTTGATCCATAGGCTGAATCACAGCTGTCGTATTAGGAGGTACATACACCACTTTCACGTCTTGAGTTAGATCCTCTACGCGAGGAAGATGTCCTGGGGTATCATCAAGTAGCAGCAAAATCTTGAAAGGAATGCTCTTTTCACGTGCACTTTTGGGATGAGACAATTTAAAAATCAGTTTTAGAATAACATAATTATCATCCAGGCCTTAGAGTTACTCCTGAGGTAGACCTACAGCTCATTTTTGACAATGTTTAGAATGCTCAGGGGTGTTCAGAATAGTAAACAAGAAAAGATTTTAATTTACATCCAGCAGCATTTCCTCTAAACAGCAGTGTGATTCTCTCTTTAAATGCCTAGATGCCAGGCATCAACTTCGCCTCTGCGAGTACATGTCCATTCTGGCGTCTTTTTCCAAAACAAGCCTGCTTCATCCACATGGAAAAACTGTTCTGGCAGGTATTCTTCATCTTGTGTTATCTTGTCCAGCTCACTATTAAATTTTTTGGCAGCTTCAACATCCAGTGTTTCCTGCTTCTCCAATTACATGCATTTATTTAAGCCAAATCTGCATCTGAAGAGGTGAAATCATCCCTTGTTGGCACTGAAGTACTGGAAGTAATCTTCTTGCAGTTCCTTCAGATTTTCAAAAACACTGCATGCTTTCATTTGAATCGCCAGTAAACTCATAGGACTCCTCTTCTGGATGTGGTCCTCTATCCAAATCATCAACAGCTTCCCCATCTCATGGATTGGCACTTGCCTCTTTAACGGCCTCCAAAATCCTACTCTTATCCTTAACGACTGTCAAAACGGTCACGTGAGACAGTCCTTCCTCACGTGCTATTTTGCAGACTTTCTTTCCATTATCATAGGCCTTAATGACCTTCATCTTTATATCCATGTCTAGAGCCTTCCTCACCATTTTTGGATTAGAACTTTCAGTGGCATGACTTCTTTTGCTAAATATGTTGTTGGGGATATAAGCAGTGCAGGTGTTACAGTCGAAGAAACTTGAATAACTCTGTTGCAAATTAACAACTGATGCTTCTTATGGTCCAAAACACTGAGTAAGAACACACTATACGCCTGGTCTGCAACAAAGACAACTTCAGTGTCCTAACAATGAAGACGGAGGCATAATGGCTGTCGGACGCATGCGCAGTTCAACTGTCGTATGTTGTTAGAGTTGAACATTGCCCAACTTTCTATCCCTTATGATTCCCAACACCAACTATATTGTAGACCAGGCCATAGCCTGCTGTATGGCAGTGTTTTGAACAGTCAATCATAAAACTGAACATCTTGGAGTGAACATATGAGAATGAAACCATCAACAACTTATGTGCTGCAACACTATATGTAGTATGTATTACTAATGATAAAATGTAAAAAAAAAAAGTTGTAAGTGCAGTTCGCCGTAATTCGAATGCATCATTAAGTTGGGCACTACCTGCAATAAGTTGATTATATATAACTTTTATTGCAGATGCCTTTTGCTATTTCTTTGTACAAATTAAAGTTACCTTTTTTATGATTTTGTTCTGCAAAAATAAAATCAAAACTTAAATATGTCCTACCTTTACCTCGAAAAAAAATAAGAGAAGCTCTGAATATAATCCTCTTTAAACTTAAGAAGTCTATTTGAATTCCTGAACCTCTAAAAAAAAATGGTTCTACTTTGAATTACAAAGGAACTAATATTTTTCAGTTTTAATTTAGTAGAAAGTGAAGGCAAAAGAATGCATAATTCATTATATTAACAAGATATTGCAGTTTTTTCTCATCTTGTATAGATCACAACTCTAGGTAAGTGAAGACCATAAATTAAAAAAAAAAAAAAAAAACTCAACTGTAAACCAAAATCTCAGAAGTACAAAGCTCTACAAAAAATAAAGCCTAGTAGTAAAGAATAAAGGACTCGATGGCAATGGGTTGGGTTTGGTGGCACAGTGGTTAAGAGCTCGATTGCTAACCAAAATGCTGGCGGTTCGAACCACCAGCTGCTCCATGGGAGAAAGACGTGGCAGTCAGCTTCCATAAATATCACAGCCTTGGAAACCCTATGGGGCAGTTTTACTCTGTCCTGTACAGTCACTATGAGTCCAAATCGATGGTAATGGTTTGTTCTTGTTTTTCAGTTTTAGTAAAGCATACGAGTTTTTGAATCAGTGTTTGAGTTTGAATACAGGATCCATCAGTTACATGAACTTCAGCAAGTTATTTAATGTCTCTAAACCTCAGATTTCCCACCTGTAAAGTGTGTTTAATATTCTTATGTATCCTCATAAAATTCTGAGCATTAAATGACATACAGTATGTGAGCCATTTTGAGTGATACTTAGCAAATAGTAAATGTTCTGTAATTATCTGAAATAATAATTATATAACTCAATTCTTATTATTATCTGATTATTTATAGGCTACTTTATGACCATAGCGCTGGAGAGGCAAATAAGCCATCTAAAGCACAGAATATAAAGCAAATTTCTCTATCAAGGGCTTTTTGTTGCCCTAATGCCCCACAAAGGTTAATGAACCAAACAAGGAGCATTCAATGACCATGGCCTTCTTCCTTGGGCTGAAATGGCTAGCTAGAAGTTGGGGTTCCAGTGCATGGCCATGCTTCTGATTTGCTACAGCTGTATGTTTGAGAATCATGGTACAGAATAAAACTAAACAGGACAAATGGGATAGAGACTCACTTCTTAATACTGTTGTTTAAACTGGTGGTCTCCAAAATTAAGAGGAAATAAACATGTTGAACATGTATCCTGAAATACACAATTTATGTATATGTCCTGCTGTACTGATAGATACTGTACATTATAAAACATTCTGAAGAAAGGAGTAACAGCAGGGCTGAACCTTTTCTCCAAACACTTTTTCCCTGGAAACATTTTGGGTTAAGATAAACGGGACATGCCAGCTGTGTCACCATGCAACATTATTTATTATTAGTGAAATGTGTTGGGACTAGGAGGACTGAGTGAACTCTAAAATAATTGTGGGAATCACAGGCCTCAGTATCCCTGTGTACAATGTTTTCTTGCAACTGAGTACATTCCTCGAGGGGTCTCAGGCTGTAACCAAGATACTGGTTCTTATGTAGCATGAGGTTTACCCAAGGGAAAGTAGCTCACACCCATCCATCCAGTCTTCTCATCTTAAAACTGAGTTGCTACATGACTTGCTTCACAGGGTGAGGTAGGAGGTGAAAACAGTTCCTGAACAACTATAGGGGCCCCCACTTAAGAAAACCCTGACATTTTCCTACTGACATTCTATGTCTCCTGTACTGCATTCTTCTGCTAAACCAAGTGAACCTTATACCAGCTAATGGCCTATTGTGTCATATGAGTGTGACTAAGTTCCCTAGTGGTCAGGCAGACATATGCATACACAAAAATAGACATTCTTAAAGTGTATATTATATATATATGTGTGTGTGGGTTACATATACATATATACGTATTCTGTCTTGGAAGAAGTACAACCAGAATGGTCCTTGGAAGCAAGGATGGCAAGACTACGTCTCACATGCTTTGGACATGCTATCAGGAGGGATCAGTCCCTGGAGAAGGACATCATGCTTGGTAAAGTGGAGGGTCAGTGAAAAAGAGGAAGACCCTCAACGAGATGGACTGACACAGTGGCTGCAACAATGGGCTTAAGCATAACAGCGATTGTGAGGATGGCACAGGATTGGGCAGTGTTTCCTTCTGTTGTACATAGGGTCGCTACGAGTCAGAATCAACTTGACAGCACCTATACAACAACAAACAATACTTTTTTGAGTCTACTGCAGTAACTGCTTAGGATCCACGATCCACATACATATCAGAATATTTTGGGTATATTCTTTGTAACAAGTCTAGAATACTTTTCTTCCCTTTGAGTTTTTTTGGTGTTTGTGACAGATCCTTTGATGAATGTAAATTTTTAGCTCTCTCTTGCACATAGGGTCGCTTTGAGTCAGAACTCACTCGAGGGCACCTAACAATGACTACAACTATTACGGCCTCTAGGTTTTTCTAAATGAAAAGAGTAGTAACTGCATTGTTAGAAATGCTGCAGCTGAAAGACATAAGCAGTTCTGAAAATAAAAACACTAAAATATCTTCTTGAAGTTGGTCATTCTTACTCACTTTAGTTTAGAGGCTATGGGGATGTATCTGTAAAAACCAAAACCAAACCCACAGCTGTCGAGTCGATTCGGACTCACAGCAACCCTACAGAACACAGTAGAATTGCCCCACAGGGTTTCCAGGGCTGTAATCTTTATGGAAGCAGACTGCCACATCTTTCTCCTGCGGAGCAGCTGGTGGGTTCGAACTGTTGACCTTTTGCTTAGTAGCCAAGCACTTAAACCACTGCACCACCATGGTTCCTTTGAATCTCTAGGGGGATACAGAATTAATTATACGTCATCAATTTTACTCTAAATTACGTGTAGAATTAATTTTAGTCATTAATTTTAATATACTTTTCTACTAGTTTCATTAAAATGCGCTATGCTAAAAATAGAATAATGCTTCCCTACAGAGTTCATTCAAAGCCCCATTTTTAGGCACACATGGTTTTAATTTTGCTTCACTTATTTTCCATGTTACTTACTGGTATATCTGAAATTATATTAGAGTTTCTTGATCTAAAATCTCCTCAATTCAATTATAATCAGGAATAAGATACATAATATTTTAGGCATTCTTTAAACTTACCCTGAAACATGCAACATCAGCAGCATGTAGAAGACAAAGAAGAGATTATGAGTATACCAGAAGATGTCATAGTTAGAAACTCTGAAAAAACAAACAACAGTTTCAGTGCTACTTTACATTTCATCTCGCTAAAAAGACTGTGCACCGTTTCAAACACACACCTCAATTTAAGAAAACTAAAAAATGAGTTCATCTGAGGTTTACTCTATCATACCAAAGTATCAACATACCATACAAATGAAATTGACAAAAATTATAAATAACAAATTATCAGCTTGAAGGCTGTTTGTATTTCAAATAAAGACACAAAAGAATTAAAATAAGAGGGTGTTTATTTTAAAGCTATAACGTAAGGCTAAGAAGTGCGTAACAGCCTGCTAATTTATCCTTTCTTATTGTTCTCATATCAATATTATCAATTTTCAAATGATTTCTAAAACCAACGCTCCCATTCCAATACATATTTTGAGTGTAGTTCAAAGAAAACTCAAATGGAGAGAAATTAAAATAAATGCTTATCAAAGCTTTCTTTTCTTTTCCTGGACAGCGCTACTTAAGAATGATACCTTGGAGTTATTGCCATGGGGGAGGACAAAGCATCTGAAAAGGTAAGCTATGATATGCACAACAGATGAAATGTTTGAGAGAAGTAGAAAGATTAGCAATTATTTCATATGCTTGGGAGTAGGCAGACATTCATATATCAGCATCTTGGAAGTGGAGGGCAGGTATTTGTCAAATCTTCCGAGATGATTCCGATATGACTCCTAAAACCTTTTAGAACCTCTGATTCAATCAATAGCTAATTGTTTTACAATTATTTAATTCATAGTTGTTACTACTATAAAAAAAAGATCATTAACATCCTGGTAATATATATAGTATATAAAATCTCCACTAAATTTCTTATCTCAATAAGTGGAGTGGTTGAAGATATTCTGAAGGGTAGAAGAAATATATATTGTTGTGTTTCTTCCTGTATTTTCTTTAACCTTACTGCACATAGCTGATTCTTTATTGAATTCAAATTCCCAGAAATGGAATTGCTAGATCAAAGGACATACATCTGTAATGCTTTTGATACATACTGCCAATTGCTCTCTATGAACGTGTTTATCAATTATAAATCCAACAGAGTCTGTTTTCCCAAAGCCAGACCACACCTGGTATTATCACCCTGTTAAGTCATTTAATTCTGATTGGCTAAAGTGGTACCTCATTTTATATATTTCCACTATTTTTTACTAGTAAGATTGAGCAATATTTCATATGTGTATTGCTTTAGTCTCTTCTGTGATTTCTCTATTCACAACCACTACCTATTTTTTAATATTGTTCTTAATTAATGTGTGCAAACTATTTACATTTTAAGAATGCTAACCTGCAGTAGTTCCATGTGATGGTAATAATTTCTCCAATAACATGTTTACTTTATTATTTCTATGATGTATATCAATAAGCAGAAGTTTTAGTTTTCATATTTTTAGGTAGTCAAATATTTCCTAAATGATCCCTTGCCTATCCTGAGGTCTGATAAATCCACTTAAAGTTTCTTCTAAATTTTTAACAGTATCATCTTTTACAAGAAGCCCTGGTGGCACAGTGGTTAAGTGCTTAGCTGCTAACCAAAAGTCATCTTTTACAGTTAACTCTATAATTCATACGGAATTTCATTCACTTAAGCCTTATCTTCCTCGTAAGTTTGTAATGGCACCTTTGTTGTTTTATTTTTGTTTTTAGAAATTTAGAATTTCTATATATCTCCAATCTTGTAAATAAATCTGGCAGATGCCCGAATTTTTCTTCAAGAACTCCTAAAAATACAGAAGTTTGTGTAGGACTGTTTTACCCAATTACAATAAAATATCTCTCACAAAATGGATAGGGATTTGCCTTTAAATAAGGCAGTTTTTAATTCTTATACAAAGTCTTAAAAATATGCTTTCCACTTGACTCAGCTATTCTACATCTAGGAAATTTTCCTTTGGAAATAACTGAAAAACTATGCAAAGACACAAGAATAGGGTATTTACTTCAGTACAGAAATAATGGAAAACTGGAATCAACCTAAAACACTGAACAATAGCGGACTAGGAAAATAATGTATATCTATACAGTAAGATGCTGTGCAGTCAGTAAAGATGATGATAATTATTCATTAATGTGGAAGAAATGTTCATAACATTTAAATAGAAAGCAAATTAAAATACTTTGTATAACATGATCGAATTTTTGCAAAATGCACAGATATATGGAGAGAGAGATACAGAGAAAGATCAGTAGTGAGAGGGGGAGAGAAAAAGTGTGGTTTGGGTGGAGAGTAGGAGGTGGGTAAAGAGTAAGCAGAGACAAGAAGGCTAAAGTCTATAAACATAACCGCCAAAAAGGTTATGATGAGATTACTTGTGAGGTTTTGGGGCGTGCATATGTGTGTAGGTGTGTTTAGAAGTGTAGGTGTGTTTAGAAGTGTAGGGATAGACTTATTTGAGTATACGGTTGAGCAATTATTTTAAAAGTGTGTAAGTGTGTGTGAGACAGAGATTTTATATATATATATATATATATATATATATATATATATATATATCTTCAAAGAATCTTCACTCTACTTGTTGAGATAAGAAATTTAGTGGAGATTATATATGTATGTATTAGTGGAGATTATATATATGTGTATATATATGTGTGTGTGTGTGTGTATATATATATATATATATATATAATCTCCATTAATTTTTTTAATCTCAACGTATAGAGTGGTTGGAGATTTTTTTGAAGATTCGAAGAAATATATGTTACTGTGTTTCCTCCTTTTACTTCTTTAACCAAAAGTTTTGATGAGCAATGAAAAACACTGTAAAATATTCTGAAAAAATCAGATGTGTCCATCAAAAAGGACATGTTAAGGTGTTCAGAATCATGTCTACCTGTAATTGCTCAAAATTTTTTGAAGTAGGAATAAATTTGAATGCATATATTTCCAATTATTTTAGCAGAGTTCAACTTCTCAAATGTTTCCAAAGCTTCTTTTAGAAGAATAAGTTAAATTACACCAGAAAAAACTCACACCAGGAAGTTAGTTAGAAGATACTTTTAAGTTGTATATTCCAAGGAATTCTCAAAATCCCTGTGTAGTGTCTGTGTTAAATTAAATCCCATGTCCCACAGAGGTACTCTGCCCTTCAGAGGGATGACACTGAAGAACTCAAATTTCCTCAGTCATCACATTAAGTCTCCATATACAATTTCTTACTAACCAAGAGAAGTTAACTAACGAAGAGATTTTTTAGAAACAGGAACTGATAAATTAGAAATATTCGTTACTTCACTCTTTATTACTCAGAATATTCCACTAATCAAGTTATTGCATTGGCTAAGGAGTTTTTGGTTAATCAAGGCTGTTCCTACATGTGAAAATGAAGACAATTTGAAGAAAAGCTTAATAATCTGACCAGTAAACACGGAAATAACAACTCTGAAACTTACCGGATTGCATATGTAGAAGCTGTAATCATGAGGAATAGCACCAATACCATGCAGACCCCTGTCAGGCCAGGTACTATAAAAATATACAGCAATACACTTTAACTTAAATCATACTGAGAAAAAAGTACAAAGAATTATTACCTTACACCCCAAAGTACTATGCTGCTCTGTGGGAAGCCCAACTCAATCACTTATCTGCATGTATGTCCAGACCCAAACATGACTTTTTGCTAATTATCACAGTTTCAAAGCACTTAAGACAAAACAGTCATTTTTGCTCCCTTTAATGGAAGAGTCTATTTTTTATAATCTTAAATATTCCATTCAGATTGGTAAATGCGTATAATAATTTTTACCTCTACAGGCACATGCTATACCATATGCCAGTAATCAATGCAGACGGACAGATGTAACATTCAACACTCTACAGGTTCAGTTTTCTCCCCCATAGTACTAAATCTCCCCCACCTACCCACTTTTAATCAAATTAATATCCCCTTCAGTTTCAATTTCAAATAAATTGCTTTTGGTCTTCACTACCTGCAATAATTTTAAAGAAAAAAATAAACAAAATCTAAAGCTTTCTAAAAATCATAACTTCAAATATAGACTATATGATCATGTATTTCAAGAAAAAAACTAAATCCTGAAATTTGTAGAACATTTACAGACATACTTCGTCTTGGTAGTGAAAACATGCTCAAATCACTGCTTCTGACATGGTATAACATTTGTTTAGGGGAAAAAAAGAAAGAAAACATGAAAATATGTTAGTTTCCAAGTTAATGACATGCTAGATTGCTATAAATCCAGTGTCAGTCCATACTGCCTGTATAAAGTGAATAGCTGACACGTTATACCTCAGAAAGGTAAAATCTCAATTCTTCTTACCTTATTACTACCAAATTAAATATCCTGTCTATCAGTGACCTTACAATCATACCCCAGCTGAGAAACTCCACCTTAAGTCAGGCCACACAGAAAAGCTGTTAGAACAATTCTCTTTCCAAAAATGATAGTCATTCCCCCACTTCTGTTCTTGCCAAGGAACCACCAAGGAAACAGGACCATCATGGCTTGTGAGCCACTTAACAGAAGCAGACAAGCTGGGTACTATGAAAAACCAATACAGGTGTGCATCATTAAGACTCTAGAGACTCCAGAATCATTGGAAAATGACAAAACTAAAAATCTCATTACAGTAGGAGAAGTTTGTACTTATGGGCCTAAACGGGAAATAAGGAGAGTTAGTCTTTGGATTCTTACACGCTCGATTACCTTTCCTCCTCACTCTTCCCAATAAAAAGACTCAGAAGCCTAATAAAACTTTCCCTTTCCTGATGTGCTGAATTCAAATCATCTTTCCTCTACACTTCCTTCCCAGGTTACTCTCTTTCCCAAAGGCTTTTTTCCATTTTCTCCAGGTGAGTGCTTACTTCTTAAAACCAAAAAACTAAACTCGTTGCCGTCGAGTCAATTCTGACATATGGTGACCACATAGGACAGAGTAGAACCGCCCCAAAGGTTTCCGAGGAGCTCCTGGTGGATTCGAACTGCTGACTTTTTGGTTAGCAGCCAAGTTCTTAATCACGGCACCACAGAGATAACAAAAAAAAACAAACTAAACAAGTTCACACTAAAGTATCAAAGAACAGAAAATGTACTATGTAAAAAGAACAGCATTAACTACAAAATGACTGCGCCATTTACCCAAGAGAAACACTGCATATGTTCACACAAAGACTTACTCAAGAATGTTCATAGTCACTTAACTTTTACAGACAAAAACTGTAAACAACTCAAATCTTCGTCAACAGATGAATGGAGAAACAATCGATGTATGTCCACCATTGGAAAATTAATCAGCAATAAAAACCCATAAATTGGTGACATATATGCATCAACATGGATAATCACAAAATTATTATGCTGAGTGAAAAAAGTCATCTTGTTGTTGTTAGTTGCCGTCGATTCCAACTCATGGTGACCCCATATGTGCAGAGTAAAACTGCCCCATATAGTTTTCAAGGCTGTGATCTTTCAGAAGCAGGTCACCAGGTCAGTCTTCCAAGGGACCGACGGGTGATTCAAACAGTTAAACTTCCGGCTAGTAGTGGA
Source organism: Dugong dugon (assembly GCA_030035585.1). Classification (NCBI taxonomy): domain Eukaryota; kingdom Metazoa; phylum Chordata; class Mammalia; order Sirenia; family Dugongidae; genus Dugong; species Dugong dugon. The sequence continues at coordinate 56,835,249 of CM057467.1, read as the reverse complement.
GTGCTTAACCGTTTACACCACCCCCTCAAAAAAAAAAAAAAAAATCCAAATTCTATAGTTTCTTTTAATGTAACATTCTAGAAGATTCAAACCATTCTTTAGTGATAAAAAGCATATCAGAGGTTGCCCCAGAGGCACAGAAGGATGAAAGTACTACAAGGGGCACAAAAAACTTTCGGGGTGATAGAAATATTTGTTATCCTGATTTTGGTGATGATGTCAAATGTGTATACATATGTCAAAACTGAACAAACTGCATATTTTAAATATGTGTAGTTTAGTGTAGCTCAATTACAACTCAATACATTTGAGGAAAAAAACAGGGGGAAGCTCAATCTCTCTGTATTCAAGTTATAAAAAAAGACCTTTATTTGACCAAGTAAATAACTAAATGATAGCATCTCAGATGGCTCCATAAGTGTGAAATTTATGGTTGGAGGGGCCTTTTCAATAACTTTATTGAGGCTTTATTAATGTTCTACTCTTTCTACATACAAGATTTCCTATGTGGTTCCGAACATGCCAAGATTAGTTATGGAATGTCTGCAAATTGCTTCATCTGAAAGACACTTGAATAAGCTGAGTATTTTTAGAATAGAGCTATAATTTTCAAAGTGTATTATTTGGAACATTAATTCCTTGAGATATTAATTTCTATTACTCAAAAATGTTTTACCCATTCCTTGGAGAGCATTACAAGGCATATTAGTATATTAAAAGCTTTGAGAAGTAGCAATGTCAAGAAACCCTTTTAAACTTAAACAAATTTCCCTCAAACTTATTTGACTTGAGAACTTCTTGTAGAGCAGAACATGGAGAGAGACATGGAGAAGGCAGAATATTGGAGACTTTGAGGGGGCAAAATAGTTGACTTAGGTCATTTGAAGATGAAGTAGAAGCCCCAGAAAATCGAACCAATTGTCAATACACTCTGGGATTATTTGTCCCTTAGGCAAATCCCCAGTCTTGCTGAAACTCATCCGAAGACTAAGACCAAGGAGAATGAATTCAGTGATATTAAATGTTCCTTCAGATTTATGAAGTTATTTCTTTTATCTAAAGAATTAGTTTTTCCTTTCTATCTGCCCAAAATATAAAAAGACTAGAGTCTAACACTTATAAAGTAAAAAATTTAAGATCAGTAAACAAGAAAAATGTATTACAATTAGTGTTATCAAAAAAAGAAAGACTGGGTTATCTTGAGAAGTAATGAGTTCCTATCACTGGAGATAGCCAAACAGAGGCACACTAACCTATTATCTGGATGGTAACAGAGAAGAGCTATACATCAGATGGAAGAGTTAAAGAAATGGCTTTTATTCATTCAATAAATATATTCTGGGCATCTATAATGCACTGTCAAGTGCTAGAGATAAAATGAATGCTGCTCTAAAAGAAATACTGGCCCGATAGAGGAGAGAGAGACAGGCAATTGCAATTGCAATTGTTGAATGTAGGATGTAAGATTGTACCATCCAGATACAAACCTAGGAAATGAACTCTCAAGGACTATCCAAAACCAAAAGAATTACAACAGGGAAACAGAGAGGTTAATCTGTAAATGACAACAATATCAGAACAATAAAAGAGGAAATAAACAGTGTAGGTATAGAACCTCCTAATGGAGAGGAAGGCAAGGCAATATCAAGTAATAATAGACTGGTTCAAACCTAGGAAGATAAAGGTAAATTTCAAGGTAACCACAAAGAAAGTTAACAAACCTACTCATCAAAGTAAAGAAGAAAAACATAAAGGCTCAGTAAAAACAAAAACTACAAAAACAAAAGAAATGAAAAAAAAATCCACAAACAAAAGGAAGTCAGCACAGGAGAGTAAGAGGAACAAAGAAAACGTCAGCACCACAAAAAAACAGCACTACATAACGACAGCCATAAACTCACACCCATCACTAATTACACTGAACTTAAATGGTCTAAATGCACCCACAGAGATGGAGAGTGACAGAATGGATAAAAAAACAGGATCCATCAATATGCTGTCTACAAGAGACACACCTTAGAAACAGACATAAATTTATTAAAAATCAAAGGATGGAAAAAAACATATCAAGGAAATAGCTACCAAAAAAGAGCAGGAGTGGCAATACTAACCTCAGATAAAATAGACATTAAAACAAAATCCACCATAAAAGACAACTATGTATAGTATCATATCATCCACAAATAGTGACCTAAATATAAAGCCAAAAAGTATAAAGTTCATAGAAGAAAAAATAGGATCAACGCTAGAGGCCCTAATCCACGGCATTAACAGGATACAAACCATAACCAGCAATACACAAACTCCAGAAGATAAGCTAGGTAACTGGGAACTTCTAAAAATTAAATACTTATGCTCATCAAAAGACTTCACCAAAAGAGTAAAAAGGGAACCTACAGACTGGGAAAAAAATTTTGGGCATTACAAATCAGACAAAGATCTGATCTCTAAAATCTACAAGAAAATCCAACACCTCTACAGCAAAAAGACAAATACTCCAATTAAAAAATGGGCAAAGGAAATGAACAGACTCTTCGCCAAAGAAGACATTCAACTGGCCAACAGACACATGAGGAAATGCCATGATCACTAGCCATTAGAGAAATGCAAATCAAAACCACAATGAGATACCATTTTACCCTGGCATTACTGGCACAAATCGAGAAAACTGGAAATAACAAATGCTGGAGAGGCTGCAGGGAGATTGGAACTCTTATGCACTGCTGGTGGGAATGCAAAATCATATAACCATTTTGGAAAATGATATGGTGCTTCCTTAGAAAGCTAGAAATACCACACGATCCAGCAATCCCACTCCAAGGAATATATCCTAGAGAAATAAGAGCCGTCACACGAACAGACAAATGCACACCCATGTTCATGGCAGCATTGTTCACAATAGCAAAAAGACAGAAACAACCTAGATGCCCATCAACAGATGAATGCATAAACAAACTATGTTACATACACACAATGGAGTATTATGCAACAATAAAGAACAATGATGAATCTGTGAAGCATCTCAAAACATGGATGAAACTGGAGGACATTACGCTGAGTGAAAAAAGTCTATCACAAAAGGACAAATATTGTATGAGACCACTACTGTAAAAACTCATGAAACTGTCTACACACAAAAAGAAACAATCTTTGATGGTTACAAGGGATGGGAGGGTTTTGGGGGGAGGATACTAAATAGACAACAGATAACTGATAACTTTGGTGAAGGGCAAGACAGTACACAACACTGGGGAAGCCAGCACAACTTGTACAAGGAAAGGTCATGGAAGCTCCATAGACACATCCGAACCCCCTGAGGGACCGTATGGCTGGGCAGAGGGCTGTGGGGACCATCGTCTCGGGGAACATCTAGCTCAATTGGCGTAACATAGTTTATAAAGAAAATGTTCTACATTCTACCTTGCTGAGTAACATCTGGGGTCTTAAAAGCCTATAAGCAGCCATCTAAGATACTCCACTGATCTCATCCCTTCAGGAGCAAGGGAGAATGAAGAAAACAAGATACAAGGGAAAGATTAGTCCAAAGGACTAATGGACCACAACTACCACAGCCTCCACCACACTGAGTCTAGTACAATGACATGGTGCCTGGCTACCACCACTGACTATTCTGACAGGGATCACAACAGAGGGTCCCAGACAGAGCTGGAGAAAAATGTAGAACAAAATTCTAGCTCACAAAAAAAGACCAGACTTACTGGCCTGACAGAGACTGGAGAAAGCGCGAGAGTATGTCCCCCAGACACCCTTTTAACTCATTAATGAAGTCACTCCCGAGGTTCACCGTTCAGCCAAAGATTAGACAGACTCATAAAACAAAACGAGACTAATGGGGCACAATAGCCCGGGACAAGGACTAGAAGGCAGAAGGGGACAGGAAAACTGGTAATAGGGAACCCAAGGTCGAGAAAGGAGAGTGTTGACATGTCATGGGGTTGTTAACCAATGTCATAAAACAATATGTGTACTAACTGTTTATTGAGAAACTACTTGTTCTGTAAACCTTCATCTAAAGTACTATAAAAAAAAATTAATTAATTAAAAAAAAAAAGGATGAACAGGGGTAGACCAGGCAAACAAACAAGATGAGGCTATTTCAGGAAGGAGATATCTACTGGTAAGAAGGTATCCTTAAGAACATGAGGAGATGTTCAGCACGGGTAGAACAGTAACTCCTGAAGTATGTGGGAAGGTTAGTAAAACACATTCCCACGCCTCACTCCAGACAATCTCTAGGATGAGGATCAAGGAAATTTGAATTTTTAAGTATCTTCTCCACTTAGACCCTTGGGCCAGAACACAGAGCTATGGGTTTCATTCTAGGTGATGAGAATGGAGGTTAAAAAAGTCCACCTGCTTGTAATGAAGTATTAATTATACTAAACACTTGAATGTAATATCTTTGTCACATAAGGTTTTTTTTTTTTTTTTTTTTTTGTAACTTTTTTTTTTTTTTTATTGTACTTCAGGTGAAGGCTTACAGAACAAATAGTTTCTCATGAAACAGTAGTACACATGTTGTTTTATGACATTGGTTAACAACCCCACAACATATTAACCCTCTAACTTCTCAACCTTTTTTTTTTTTTTTTTTTTTAATATATATTTTATTGTACTTCAGGTGAAAGCTTACAGAGCAAATAGTTTCTCATGAAATAGTAGTACACATGTTGTTTTTTGACATTGGTTAACAACCCCACAACGTATTAAGCCTCTAAATTCTCAACCTTTTTTTTTCACATAAGGTTTTTTAATATCTTTGTAAACTTAACTTCTTTAAACACTTTAAATGTTCTAAGCCTTCAAATAAACTGTGTACCATAGAAAATAATACTAAAACAACATTCTTGTTTATTTCTCTTAAATTATTTCAATATAAACCAAAAAAGAGTTTTGTTTTTCTGATTCTTCCCCCTCCTATTTCTCATCCAATTCTTAAGGCTTAAGTAAAAACATGTTTTCAGTAAGCAAAGCTGTAAGCAAAACTAAAATGTATTACTTACTAAGGAGAACACAGTGAAATACTTGACAAGTGACAAATATCATATGTCTATATGCAGAAACCAAATATATTTTATAAATCCAAGTATATAGTTGTGACATGGAGGGAGAAAGTATCTGAATTTTTGTGATTTTTCAACAAAAAACTGACTCAAAAGAAAAACAATGCATTTAACAAAGCAATGTCTCAGTCACATATCCAATTCTGATCCTGAATAGGGTACTACAGCCAATCATTTATGATAGACCATCCCAACTAGCCAATCACCTTGTCCCTAAAATATGTGCTAAAAATTCCCAAAATGCAGCTTTCTCCTTTCATCATTATAAATGTAAGGTTGAGAGAGGAAGAATGACAGTAAGAATTGTGCTAACATCAGGGCAAAATTTTGTTGTGTTCAACTGTGCTCTAACAAATTAATAGTCTAGACTGAGATTTCATGGGCAATACGTTTAAGAAGGAAAAATAAATTACAAATGAAAATAGGGACATGATTCAAGAAAAAGTTATTTTCATGACTATGTTTCTCCTCATTTTTGCTTAAATATAAAACTGCTATATCGTATAGGTTTTTGATCACAAGCGGTCCTACTAAATTACTGAATAATAAAAATGACATTGATACCCAGAATACTTGGTGTTTCCTCCCATTATACACATATTATCCTCCACAGTACTTGCCATAGCACTGATCACAAAGCAGGTCCCTAACAAGCATATGGTGTTATATTGTTTTCATTGGAAGGACATATGAAAGGAAAATGTTTTTGCTCACTTTTATTCTCCATTCATTTATACCTCAATTGTTTGCCCTGACTTTCTGTGTTTTTGTTTGTTTTTTTCTTAAATTTTATTTATCTTACTGCTGCCTTTGATAACACACACAGTAAAACACACACCAATTCAACAGCCTCTACATGCACCACGCAGTGACATCAACCACACTCCTCAAGCTGCACAACCATTTCCACCTCGCCCTCCCGAGATGGCCCTCCCCCAACAACACAAATCCACAGCCCCTCAAGGTTCCTGCCCAACCCTTGAGCTGCTGGTCTCAATCAGATCCCACCCACATAGACTGTTCCCAAAAGACCACAATGATCAAAGTAGGCCTCCCACCACCAGCCAAGCCAAACCATTGTTTTACTGCAACCTTACACCTGACCCCCTAATATTTGTTCTGATATGCAAATTTTCCATTATATCTTAACAAAAATCTAACTGCCGTGGAATTTGAAGATGCTTATTTTAAAAGATTTTCCTGAATGTTCAGAGACAGTAAGAATAACAACTTACCAGTTGTGAAAAGAAGTTTTCTAGGATCCTGAGAGAAAGAAAGAAAAAAAACAAAATGAGACTGAAAAATAAAACACTGATGATGTAAAATTCTACAAGGAATCTACAGGGTATAAGAGGCATGTATTGGGCCATTAACATACTGTCCTCCCAGTGGAAATGAGAGGTTTAAGTTTCCATTTTTTTTTTTCCACAATGCTAGAGAATGATTATAACAAGGACAAAATCCAACTCAGAGAAACCTATCCATCTGAGAAAGGCAGAGTGCTAGATGAGAAGTCAGAAGGTCTGGATTTTAATCCTAATGTCCACTTAAAAGCTAGTGACAGTGGCTTTAAGCCCACCCTCTGATCATTTTGAGACTTGGTATCTTTGGCTATAATGTGAAACCATTAATGTACACACTGTCTATCATAACTGCCAAACTGAATTCATAAGGAGTCCAGACAGGAGGATCACATGTAGTAAAATCTGTAAAAGAGTTTGTACCCTCTAAACTTAGTCCTAAAAAGACTCATTGAGAATTTACTCTGTTTCAAACACTATGAAAAATGGTGAGAATACACAAATAAAGAGAGGGTTCCTGCTACTTGCAAATATAAAAAAATATTATTAATATTGGAATATTGTTACTGTAATATTTCCTTTAAATTCTCTCTCTCTCATGTTGTAATGGATTAAAGTCAACTCCCTTTCTACCTTCTGGAAAACACTGATCAACCCTTAATGGATTTTTGGATTTCATCTTTCATCCTCACGGTGCTTACTGCTGCACAATTTCTGCATTCCTCTCCTTATCCCTCCTTTGAGTCTGAAGTCAGGCCAGGTTACATACGGAGCAGGAAGTCATTTATATGGTGTGATTTCGGGGGCCATGAAGAAAGCCTTCTTGTCCATCAATAGCTCCTCACCTGGCTTAGGTCAAATAACTTACATCCCTGGTTTAAAAACATGGCTAAAGGGTGAGCTGGAGAAACTTGATGCATAAAAAAACTAGTATTAATATAAGACAGGTTGAATGAAGTGGCAATACTAGAAATATGAATTAATAGCTACAGAAACCCAGAAGATGGAACACGTAATACTGTCAAGGAAGGAAAATGGAACTTGAGAGTCAGAGACTGTTTCATAAATGACAAGATGAGGTAGACTTAGGCCATCAGAATATGCAAAAGTTGGAAGGTGGGTCATTTCAGACAGATTAAAAGCATAAAGTAAGAACAATAAGGTGCATAGCACAAGTTCATCTTTTCCAAAGGCATTTCACAGTATATATAAAGAACCCTGGTGGTGCAATGGTTAAGCACTCGACTGCTAACCGAAGGGTCAGTGGTTCGAACCTACCAGCTACTCCACAGGAACAAAAACCTGGCGATCTGCTCCATAACGCTTACAGTCTAGGAGATCCTATGAGACAGTTCCACTCTGTCACAGAAGGTCGCTATGAGTTGGGATTGACTTGACGGCACAGGACACACACATATATAAATATATACTTAAATACATATATATTATGTATTTGTTAATTTATATAATTTTTTTCATCTTTACCTAGCATACTGCCCAGTACCTAATAGGCGCTCAGTAAATATTTATTGAAAGAAAGAAGAGAGGGATAAAGGAAAAAGGAAAGAAAGAAAAAACACAGGAAGGAAGAAAAGTGAAAATATAAGTTAAAACAATGAGTTACCACTCTTCCATCAAATTGGCAAAAATAAAAAATAAAAAAAAAGATGAGATAAGCAAATAGGCATTCTCATATACTCATGGCCCAAGTGTGTAAACCAGTGAAGACTTTTTGGATGATAATTTGGCAATGTCCACCAAAACTAAACTTTTGAACCAAAGGTCTAATTTTATGAATTGGTCTTACAGAGATACTGCTAGAAGTGTACAAAGAAATAAGTTTACTGGAGTGTGGTTTATAACAAAAATACAGAATCAACCTAAATATCTGTAAATAAGAAAGAAGTTTAAAAAATTACAGCATATCCATACAAAAATAATTATATATACATTAGAGAAAGGGAGAGAATTAGCAGACAAATATGGCAGTTAATGGAAAAAAGCACAATGCAGAGAAATATGCTTCATAAAGTACAACTAAAAATATCTTAGAAGAAAACATAAAATAATTAACTGTGGCCATCCCTGGAGGAGACAGTGGGGAAAGATTTCACTTTTAACTTCATGTACCTGAGCTTGTATTACTCTTGAAATAAAATAATTTTAATAACTAGAAGTCCAAAAATATCTAAAAATTTTGGAGTACTAAGCAAAAGGTTGGCTATTCTAACACACCAGCTGCCCCACAGGAGAAAGATGTGGTAGTCTGCTTCCATAGAGATTACAGCCTTGGAAACCCTATGGGGCAGTTCTACTCTGTCCCAGTTCTACTCTGGGTCACTATGAGTTGGAATCGACTTGACAGCACAAAACATATGTATATTTTCATGCCTGTGTATATATAGTGGAGACCTGGCAGCACAGTGGTTAAGAGCTCTGCTGCTAACCAAAAGGTCAGCAGTTAGAATCCACTAGCCGCTCCTTGGAAACCCTATGGGGCAGTTCTAGTCTGTCCTATTGGGTTGCTATGAGTTGGAATCGACTCAGCAGTGACAAGTTTTAAGCAAAAGTATACTATATTCAAAGGATATAACTACTATGGTTATTAAAGGTTTAAAAACAAAAGGGAGAAGCAAAGAAGAAAAAGAGAAGCAAAAAAATAAATTGTATGGCAGGAGCAGGAAACAATAACCCCAAGAGAGATCAGTCCCTGGAAAAGAACATCATGCTTGGTAAAGTAGAGGGCCAGAGAAAAAGAGGAAGACCCTTAACAAGATGGACTGACACAGTGGCTGCAACAATGGGCTCAAGCATAACAACAATTGTGAGGATGGTGCAGGACCAGGCAGTTGTTTCGTCCTGTTGTACATAGGGTTGCTATGAATCAGAACCAACTCCAAGGCACCTAACAACAACAATATCGGCAAAGGGGATGGGCAGTGAGAGACAGAAAGAAATGGTAACACTGGATCAAAAATCCTTACATGTGAAGAGCTTCCACTGGCATGCTATGGAGTTGGACTTTTTGCTGGTTCTCTAATAATCACCTGGTAAGCTTTTTAAAAATACCAATGCCTAGGCACCACAAGAGACCAGTTAAATCATATGGGTGTTGTCATGGATTGAATTGTGTCCCCCAAAAATACCTGTCAACTTGGCAAGGACATCTCCAAGACTGTGTCATTGTCCACCATTTTGTCATCTGATGAGATTTTCCTATGTATTGTAAATCCTACCTCTATGATGTTAATGAGGCATGATTAAAGGCAGTTATGTTAATGAGGCAGGACACAATCTACAAGACTAGGTTGTGTCTTAAATCAATCTCTTCTGAGATATAAAAGAGAGAAGCAAGCAGAGAGACAGGGGGACCTCATACCACTAAGCAAGCAAAGCCGGGAGCATAGTATGTCCTTTGGACCCTGGGTCCCTGCACTGAGAAGTTCCTAGACCAGGGGAAGACTGATGACAAGGACCTCCTCCAGACTCAACAGAGACAGAAAGCCTTCCCCTGGAGCTGGCACCCTGAATTCAGACTTCTAGCCTCCTAAACTGTCAGAGAGTAAAATTCTCTTTTTTAAAGCCATCTATTTGTGGTATTTCTGTTATAGCAGCACTAGGAAACTAAGACAGGTGTTTTTAAAAATTAACAGCAGAAGCAAGGGATACATCAAAGACTACTTGCTACTTTAGTTCTGTAATTTGTTTCTGTTTGTTAATATTCTTTCCTTTGTTTTGTTCTGGGACACAGACCGAGCACATGATCTCAGCAGTATTAACCTAGATAACTGGTGACAGGTAGAGAGGGAATGGAGTGGGGGAAGATAGAGAACAATCTCACTTAGTCACTACCACACTGAGTCAGCAGAAAGGTCCTGATCCAATGCGACGCCACACCAAACAGTCTGGCTGCAGATACAGTCTTGGTGTTGTGAAGTCAAGGCAGGCTGAGGACAGTGTGAAAGTACTGAGCAACAGGGACCCATCTAGGTGTGTGCACGCACTGTTCATCAGGCTCTGACCCAGTACCTGGCACATATAATTTCATTTACTGGGTAACTTCTTATGGACAGAAGAGCCCCTAGGTCACATGTTGTCTACTTTAGAATTCAGCTCAAGATCATCTCTTTCAAAAATCAAAAATAATAGAATAAGTCATAAAAACTCAATAATACTTTTTTAAAAGTCAAATAAACTGATGATCCAGGATCCACAAATAATCAATCATCCTGCCTTCCTGCCCCTCTTCCTGCATGCACAGTATTTGAGTTATTAAAGGATTTTTACCTTCTAATGGCATTGTCCACATTCTCTCCTGAATGACAGAAATTTGACAAAAGCTGTTGAGGGTCAGGAGGAGTCCTGAGTGGCACCCATGTGAACATTGCAGAATATAAAAAGTAGATAGTCTCCAAACTTCCATTTCCAGCAGGAAAGACTATGAAATAGTAATTACCTATATTTTCTACTGAAAAGGAATAAAATTCAACTTGACAACTGTGTTTTAAAAGCACTCGAAAGGAGCAGCAAGGTACAAATTTTCTGTGAAAACTGCAGACCCTCATTAGTCATCCTGTGACAAGTGAAAAGGAAAATGGGAAGACAGAGTCCACCCACCTCATCTCGGCATCTCGCTGCATTCAGTTCCAAAAAATCCTCACTGTAGTTCACTGAGAAGTTGAGGGCATTCACCAGATGGGCAGCCACGTGCACGCCTACAGAATCACAACAGGCACAAGTCAGTGGGGTATGCTCTACGGCAAGGAGTCAGCTCCTCTCTCCAGGTAAATACAGGGTCAAACTCTGACAGCTATATGAACAGTGGATACTAAAGAAAAGAGTAAAGCCTTAAGATACAAAAACACTTAAATATAGACAGTTTTGGTATTAGAATTCATGTAGAAAGGTCAAATTTTCAAAAGTTGGAATGAAATAACCCTAGCAAGTAAGGCCTAGAAAATATTTGTATACACACACACACATTATACACATGCACTTATCTGTGTGTGCATAACATGTATATATGTATGCATGCGTGCATGCAGCTGCTGGATAGTTTAGATGCTCTACACTTCACCTCTCCCATAACTCCGACCGTGCTCTATACCTTGTGTATTTCACTATCATACCTAGAATATAGGCCGCAGATTCAAATCGTAATATTCTAAACACAACAGCAAAAGTGTTGGTAACACTTCATGGGGCAAAACATCAGGAAAATAATAATTACATTTAATAGATAATTTACCTTAGAGGAATTACCATTTTCTCTGAATTCTCCTCAAAAATAATCTCAGATAACAGCTGTATGAGCTATATCCTTAAGGGAAACATTCATCTTCATTAAAAGGCCGTTTAGTTTAAAATAATTCAGGACCTCTAATTTTGGACAATAGGAGGAAGTATCCCAGGCACTTTGCAAGAATTGTCTCATTTAATTCTCACAACAATGAGATATTAGCATCAGCCCTATTTTAAAGATAAGAACACTAAAGTTAGGAAAGATAACTTAGGCAAAGTCAGATGACTAGTGAGTGGCACAATTCAAACCCTTTTTATCCAACTCCGAAGCACATGCTCATTCATGGCAATACCACACTATCTCAGTCTCTTACGTGTTCTTCAAACGAAACACAATATTTGGACACAAACACAGTTGGAGAAAATCAAGTAACAAATGTGTCAAAGTTTCCTGATCCTTCTCCATTTCTAATTTCTCACCTTCTCTAACCCTAGTCCAGGAGTCTCTGGGTGGTGCAAATGGTTAATGCACTCAGTTGCTAACGAAAAGGTTGGAGGTTCAAGTTCACCCAGAGAGGCCTTCAAAGAAAGGCCTGGAGATCAAGTTCTGAAAAATCAGCCATTGAAAATCCTATAGAGCACTGTTCTACTCTGACACACATGTGGTTGCCATGAGTTGGAATCGACTGTATGGCAACTAGTTTGATTCCAGTTTTTAACCCTAATCTATCTCTAATCTGGGCCTCATCTCATCCTGGACCCTTACTCTCTCCCTACCCTGGAACTGTACTGGAGTCATCATAATCCCATTCCTGAGACTCTTTCCATTTCTTACCTCCAGAGGTGGGGACTATAAGTGAATAGATACTTAGGGATAGTAGAGTGAAGGTGTCTGCTTCAACAGTACTTGGCAATTTTGAAAAAGCTAAAAGTTTAATGGTATTTTTGTAATGGCTGCATCAAAACCTTGCTGAATCAAAATGGCTGTACATAAATGTCCAGTGAAAATGTCCTTAGTATCAAAGCAGCTATGTTATATCAAATAGCAGCCAACTCAAGATGGCAGGTACTATGCCACTAGGATAATTAAAACAGATTGTAAATTATAATAGCTAATTCTAAGAACTTTATGTGTATTTTCTGATTTTAGCCTTCCAATGACCTATGAGGTAGGTGCTGCTATCAATCCATTTTACAGTTAAAAAACCAACAAACAGGATCCAAGAGGTGGTATCACACAGTTAAGGCAGAAGAGCAAATGGGAAGAGAACCTAGACAATCTGACTCCAGAGTCCATGTACTTTATGTTTATTGCTTTCTGTTCAAAAAATGTGAAAAGTATGATATAAATGCTCAGAATAAAAAAATTTTATAATGACTCTTAAAAACCAAAAGATCCTTGCCCTACTTTTTAACTTGGAATGGAATAAGGTAAATTTCCACAAGTTTTGACATTTACTCTTCTACTCAATTATTAATATAAAAAAATTATCAAATATAATTTAGGGTGGAATCATATTCTGCGAACTTGCATTTCACATTCTAATTTTCATGCACTTTTAAACTCATGCAATATTGTAACTTTAGGAGCTTAAAATTTTTAGTCTGCTTCTTTCAATCTTTCTAAAGGAAATTATTTATGTTAAAAAAAAACAGCCATTATCAGCTCGGAGGCCAACAGTTGGATATTATAATGCAAAAAAACATAAGACATACACATTTTCTGTAGTCTTCCCTCAACAGCCCTCTTCAAATACACTAAACAGAAAATTAAGTTATATAATTTAAAAAAAAAATCACTATTTGGTTAACAGTAGGTAACTTACAGAACAATAAAGATACCATTTATAAAATGTGTAATTCTAACGTAATATTTAACATCTTTTTGACCTACTCACCTGAGAAAATACAGATAGTAACACCACAGGTTATATGGAATGTTCTGCTTTTATCTAATAATCTTCTTGTTCGCCTGCTTGGAACCTAAATAAAATAATTTATTTTGGTAAAAATGATGCAACAAACAAGATACATGTACAAAGTTTTTCACTGCAGCATTGTTTATAATATCAAAAATTTGGAAATATGGAAACGGCCTATCAATTAAAAATTGGTAAGATAAATCATGATATATCTAGTCAATGGAACATTCTGAAACTATTAAAGAGAATGTGAGAAGGCTATATGTGTTGATATGGAAAGATGTGCAAGATATATTATTAGGTAAAAAATCATAAAACATAAACTTCACTATGATACTACGTTGTTTAAAATTAATGGTATTATGTGTTAAGACATCTACTGGCATTTAGCTAAACCACTATAAGGGGCTGTCCTGGTAGGGTGAAGTTAGGAGAAACTTTCACTGATTACTTAGCAAATTTCTGGAATGTTGAGTTTTACAATATGTATGATTTCCTTTTGTAGTCCAAAAATAAATTGTATTTTTAAATGAAGCAATCCATTTATGGTTTTAAATGCCTGCTTTATCTTATAGGAAAATGTCAAGCATTTTTGAATACCTATGTTTCACACCAGGAGACAACTATTGAAAACTTATTAACTGCTGAGGGACTTAGGTGGGCATTTTTCATTGCCTGCCAATCATCATCTCTTTCTTCATGCCAAGCCAACGGCCAGCCACATGGATCAAAACCTAGCGTTTTACAATGGTAGGCAGCCTAAGGAAAGAGTTATTTCCACAGATTACTGAATTAAAAGTAAAGAGTTTCCAACTGCAATTACATGAAAAGGTTGGGAAATTTTCCTAGAGTAAAATCACTGATATGAACTTCACAGAACATCAAAACTACCTCAGTTAACAACCTCTATAATATCAGCAACTATCCAGCAGTACCTTACTATCTTAGTGAGGAAAACACACACACATTCACACACACACACATACACATGAGGATAATCAAAAATAAAAAAGAATCTTACTTTAGTTTTAATGAAATGATTATCAAAGTGCTTTTCTGTTTTCTTACATCTTTCATGTTGTAATAATAAATATCACGCACGACATCACAGTCTAATCAAGACATCTTTTCAAGCCTGTTACACAGCTTAAAATAGGTATGTGTTTTAAGTAGAGATAAGATACCCTCAATACCAGTAATCATCCTGTGTATTGCTCCAAGGTCACAGGGCTCTAGATAGCTCACCTGGATTTAACTAAATGAAAATACAGGATTTCAATGAGGCATAATAGAATGGAAAGACCTCAGAACTGGGATTGATTTTAGCCCTGCCATTCACTAGCCTCATAACCTTGGTCAAGTGATTTAAACTCTCTATGCCCCAGGTTCTTCATCCGTAAAGCAGAACTAACAATATCTGCTTACAGAATTGTTGAGAGGTTTCACGATCATATATGTGAAGCATTTATCACAATGCCTGATACTGCTATCAATAATAACTATTTATATTATCCTCTGCCCTTATCTAGCTTTGCAGAATACCTCACTGGTCATCCTGACAGGTGACATGGCCCTGACTTTCATCTTTGAGGAAATCACTCTAGCAGAAAGTCAGACCATACTACAAGGAAAACTAAGCAGAACTAACATGCTATTGTTACACTTAATTTTTCTGCTGGAACCTGTTACTAGGATTTTTTTTTTTTTTCTTACCTTCTGGGATCCTCGAAGGTAAGCCAGAAGGGTTCGGCACATGGGCAAAAGGATAAGGCTGCAGTTGAGGTTAAGAACAGATGCGGAGGCTCTGCTTAGACACAATCCTAGCTGAACAAATAAGGCAAGGGTCAAAAAACACAAAGACAACAGGAAACTACAAACAGCCCTGAGTTCAATCTACACACTCAGGTCTCACCCTTCTTATCCTTTAAGGATCATAGCAAATGCCAACTCCTTCAAGAATCTTAGCTAATCCTTCCCCCTAAGAGAAACTGGTCTCTTTCTGCTCTGCAGTCTCATCAAACTTAGTATTTCTTTCACTTCTGCTAGTGTTATACTCACCTGAGTACATTCTTCCAACACAAGGCCCATTATCTTGCTCTGGCTCCACCTATGGTTCTGGTGTTGAGAGCCCTACAAAGCCTCAGTGTGTTCTGCACCTCCACACTGGCAGTGTTGGACGCTCTGTCCACTGATAATGTCACAGTTTCAAACGAAGCTTTTTCAATTCTGTTTTCTCTCTCTGGAACACTCTTACCCCACATACAACTCACCCCTCACACACCACTGACTGTCTCACTCATTTCAGATTTCATTTAAGGCACTATTCCTTTGGAGATGTTCCTTGGCCCTAAACTAGGAGAGATCCCACTGTTAAATCACTCATTGATTTCTGTACTTCCCTCGTTATAACATCTTCTAACACTTTACTTCGATCACTTGTTTTAATAGACTGTCATTCCCTGGTCGAAAGTGAGCTCTGTGAAGGAAGAAAACAATGTCTGTCTTGTTCACATTCGCATCTACCTGATACTATCAAAGTCATCACACCTTGTATATAAACCAAACCCATTGCCAGAGTCAATTCCAACTCTTAGCGACCCTACAGGACAGAGTAAAACTGCCCCACAGCGTTTCCAAGGCTGTAAATCTTTATGGAAGCAGACTGCCACATCTTTCTCCCGTGGGTTCAAACCACTGACATTTTGGTTAGCAGCTGAGCACTTAACCACTGCACCACCAGGGCTCCTTACCTTGTATATAGCAGGTGCTTGAACTTTGCTGAAGAGATGAATACAGGAATAAGACTCTTAAGCCTCTGATACCTTCACCAGTTCATTTTCAGCATTTCCAGATAAGATTTCCACCTCTCCTCCCCAGCAGACCCCACCTTCCCCCAACCCAGTTCCTCTTTTTCATCCCCATCCTCCCCTCAGGGAACAAAATTTGTCGTCCCTGTTACTGGTGGGAAGATTGTCTTCAACAGGAATGGCACTTACAAGCAATGTGATAAACAGGGAAAGTAATAAAAATCTACTTTTGACTATTTAAACCAAAGCTTATTCTGCAACTAAGTAACACGCACTGGAGAAGGCTTTGGTGCCGGAAGCTTCCATCGCAAAGCCTCTCACAGCCTCAATCTCAGCCATAGAATTCAAAATGACTACTGTTTGTTCTTGTTTTTACAGAGGTCAAAGGGTATATAAGCTTCACGTCTCCATTTGTAGAGATTCTCTTTTCTTATAAATTACATAATCCTGCCTTCCAACTCCCACATGTTAATTCTAACCAATTAACAATTGATAGGCCTGGAGGTGAGACAGGGATTCAAGATGATGATATCACAGTGGTGTATTAGTAAGCCAGCTCTCTAGGGGGGAAAAGAGTTGGATTTTTAGCAATTTGCCCATATCTGTGCTGCAAATAAGGAGCCCTAGTGACACAGGGTTAAGCACTCAGCTGCTAACTGAAAGGTTGGCAGTTCAAATCCACCAGCCGCTCCATGGGAGGAAGATGCAGCAGTCTGCTTCCATAAAGATTGCAGCCTTGTAAACCCTATGGGGCAGTTCTATGCTTTCATATAGGGTCGCTGAGTCGGAATCGACTTGATAGCAACGAGTTTTATGGGTGGTGCTGCAAATGCTCTTACCATGACCAATTTCAAACTACCAAGGTGACCTTACTGAATATAGAGTTGGGAAGACATGTGAACAAATGCCTCCCGCAGCTGGTGTGAGTTGGCTGTAGAACACCACTGGATGTACCTGTGCCTCAATGCCTCATCTATTACTCTGAAGAGTAATGGTACCCACTTCCTTGGACTTTTAAAGAGGATTACATGAGATAATACATTTAAAATACTTAGAATCCTGCCTAGAACCCAGTAAATGCTCAACTGTTAGCTGTTACTGCACTGAATGATGGTGGCTCTCATTCCGGGTGATAAGAAGTAGGAGTGAGGCAGTTCCATCGACGGCCCTGAGTCAATTCCCTCACCATAAAGTTCTCTGGAAACAAGAATGCATAGAATAGGATGCAAAGATCTCCTAGCAGATCCACAGACCTACTACGGTCACTAGAGTCACTCCAGGGATGATGGGTGGGAGATGAGAGGAATCCCAGTGAACTGAAGAAAATCTCTGGACACCAACAAGGCTACTCTATAAACACAACCCAAAGTCTTTGTAAAAAGTTTCTTAGCTCTTTCTTATCTTAAATAAGATGGTGCCTTTGACAACTGGGATTCATATGTTTGAGCATGTGTTGGGAGCAGGATATATGCGGGGTTTTTTTGAGCACCAGTCTTCATTTGTTGTTGTGGCTGTTAGGTGCCATGGAGTTGTTTCCGACTCATAGAGATGACCCTACATACAACAGAGCAAAGCACTGCCCGGTCCTGCACCATCCTCACAATCTTTGTTATGCCTGAGCCCATTGTTGCAGCCACCATGTCAATCCATCTGGTTGAGGGTCTTCCTCTTTTTCGCTACATCTACTTTACCAAGCCTGATGTCCTTCTCCACGGAGTGGTCCCTTCTAATAACATGTCCAAAGTATGTAAGATGAAGTCTTCATTTATTGATAGCTTATTTAAAGTATTATCTTCATATTAAAAGAAATGAAGAACATCATAGAGTAGAATGCAAAGATACAAGCAAACACATATATAAACCAGTTGCCTGTTGAGTTGATCTGACTCAAAGCAACCCTATATGTGTCAGAGTTGAATGTTCTCTATTGGGTTTTCAATGGCTAATTTTTATGGAAGTAGATCACCAGGCCTTTCTACTGAGGAGGTACTGGGTGAACTTGAACCAACAACCTTTTGGTCAGCAGGCAAGTGCTTAACTGTTTGCACTATCAGGAACACAAACATATATATACCTCTTATTATTAACCAAGCACAGTTTGAAGCACTTTACATTCATTAACATATTAAACCTCCTACAACTCTGGGAGGTAAGTAATATTATCATCATCCCTCTTATATAAGTGGGAATATTGAGTCATAGAAAAATTGAAACTTACCCAACATAACAAAACTAGGAAGTTGTAGAGTCAGGATTCAAATCCAGGGACCTATGACATTAATTCTACTTTGTACTGCCTTTCAAATAGGTTTTTTTAAAAAAAAAATGCTAAAGGCTACTGGACAGAGCAAGAGAAAAATGCAGAACAAAATTCAAATTCACAAAAAAATACTAGACTTACTGGTCTGACAGAGACTAGAGGGACCCCTGAGACTATGGCTGACGAACATTCTGCTAACTCATAACTGAAGCCCCTCCCAAAGTCCACCTTTCAACCAGAGACTAGACAGGCCTATAAAACAAACAATAACACACGTGAGAAATGTGCTTCTTAGTTCAATCAGGTGTACGAGACCAAACGGGCAACAGATACCCAAAAGCAAAGATGAGAAGGCAGGAAGGGACAAGAAAACTGTACAAATGGACATGGTGAACTGGGAAGGGGAAGAGGGCTGACACATTTCGGGGATTGCAACCAATGTCATAAAACAATTTGTATATAAATTTTTGACTAAGAAACTAATTTGTGCTGTAAACTTTTAACTAAAGCACAATTTAAAAAAATTTCTGAAACAGTGGCTGGCATATAGTGGGCAATAAATATTTTGTTGAATGACTCAATGAATGGAAGTTTGAGGTAAGCAGTTTTAGACAACAGCCCTAGACTCCCTTTTTTACCCTCCTACCCAATCCCAACAAAGTCTTTGTTCTGACAATCATCAAAAAAAATTGAGGTAGAAATGTTTGAGAAGTACTGGAAATGGTCATGGCACATATTCACTAAGGACTGCCTACACCCTGTGGTCGGAATGGGATTCCAAGTATACCTTTTCTCTACTATGTCCGTTTAGTAATGTGGCATGTTACCTTGAACCTTATATGCTTTTGTCCTGTTTCTCTAAGCAAATAGTGAGCTGCGCAAGGACAGGCTGTTGTTGTTGTGTGCCATGGAGCTGATTCCAACTCATAGCAACCCTACTGGACAGAGCAGAACTGCCCCATAGGGTTTCCAAGACTATAATCTATATGGGAGCAGACTGCCACATCTTTCTCCCATGGAGCCGCTGGTGGGTTTGAACTTCTGAGCTTTCAGTTAGCAGCCGAGTGTTCAACGACTATCCCATGAGGGCACGGTAACTCTGTTTATAATGCTTTTATATCACTTTACATTTTTATTTCAAATCTCACTTTATCAATAGCTTTTGAATATTTTTTAATTTATTCTCAGAGCAACCCTGTAAGATAAGCTAACTAGGTGTTATTATCACCACTTTAGAGATGAAGAACCTTTCCAAAATTGTAATAATTGGTCCATAACCAGAAATTCTGATTTAGTAATTAGCTTGGGGCAGTGCCTGGACACCAACATTTTTGAAAGCTTCCCAGATGACTCTAACATGCAATCTAGGTTGAAAACCACTACCTTAAGCAATTTAGCTAAATTTTACTATTTTCCCTGTCAGACAAAAAACAATGTCAAACCATTAAATTATAATGGTATATATAATACGAATTATAATAAGTAAAAAAAACTACATATTTCCAAACTTACTGGCCAAATTTAACTTTAAAAAATTAGTTAAATTTTTATATTAAAAGTTATAAAAGTAAATATTCTAAATGGCATAAATGAAAAATCAACAGCAAAAAAGATTTCTTCTATGGAAAGATGACACAGCAAGGCACAACAAACATAAGGTTTACCATCAGTTGCCATTCCAGTGGGCCTGGAAGGCAGAGCTGAAGTCCAGGGTGGAGGGGCCTCTACTCAGAATCCATAGAATGTGGCCAATACCTAGAGTCTGGAGGGCAGGGCCATTGCGTAAATGGTCTCAGAGAACAGAAAGTTATTTTCAAACCTTAAGGGCTAATGTAATGTGTTCTGCTGACTTGCTTGGTACCTGTTATACCTTCTTTCCCCCCAATTTCTTCCATTTGTAATGGAAATGTCTAACTTGTGCCTGTTCTACCACTGTACTTTGGAAGCATATAACCTGTATTCTAGATTTCACAGCAGAAGAGGAATTTTTTGGATTTTGGACTTGGAATTGATTTAAGATTTTCGCTATGATATGACAGGCTGAATATATTTTACAGTGGAAAGGACATGAATTTTGGGGGGCCAAAGGGTAGAATGTCATGGATTGAATTGTATCCCCCCAAAATGTCTGTCAACTTGGCAAGGCCATGATTCCCAGTATTATGTGATTGTCCACCATTTTGTGATCTGATGTGATTTTCCTATGTGTTGTAAATCGTACCTGTATGATGTTAATGAGGTGGGATTAGCAGCAGTTATGTTAATGAGGCAGGACTCAATCTACAAGATTAGACTGTGTCTTAAATCAATATCTTTTGAGATACACAAGGGAGAAGCCAGCAGAAAGACATGGGGACCTCATACCACTAAGAAACAAGAACCAGAAGAATAGCACGCCCTTTGGACCCAGGGTTCCTGTGCTGAGAAGCTCCAAGACCAGGGGAAGACTGATGATAAGGACCGTCCCCCAGAGCCGACACAGAGAGAAAGCCTTCCCTTGGAGCTGGCACCCTGAATTCGGACTTCTAGCCTACTAGACTGTGAGAGAATAAATTCTTCTTTGTTATAACCATCCACTTGTGGTATTTCTGTTACAGCAGTACTAGATAACTAAGACACCATCTCCTTGCTGCCTAATACAGAAAAGTCACTGGGCTAGGTGCTATTAAATGCATCACAGCAAATCTTTTTGAAAACTTGTGAGGTAACAACAAAAAGACAAACAACGCAATTAAAAAATGGGCAAAAGACTTGAATACACTTTTCACCAAAGAGTATATGCAAATGGATAAGGTATGCATGAAAAGATGGTCAGTGTCATTTAGCCATTAGGGAAATGCAAATCAAAACCACAATGACATACCATCTCACCCCCACCAGAATGGCTATGATCAAAAACCTGAAAATAACAGGTGTTAGTGA
This sequence comes from Dugong dugon, assembly GCA_030035585.1. Taxonomy (NCBI): domain Eukaryota; kingdom Metazoa; phylum Chordata; class Mammalia; order Sirenia; family Dugongidae; genus Dugong; species Dugong dugon. The sequence continues at coordinate 56,813,712 of CM057467.1, read as the reverse complement.
GGATGTAGAGAAATTGGAACCCTCATCCATTGCTGGTAGAAATACAAAATGGTTCAGCTGCTATGGAAAACAGTTTGGCGGTTCCTCAAACAGTTGAATATAGAACTATCATATAGTCCAGCAATCCCAATCCTATGAATATACCCAAAAGAACTGAAAGCAGGACTGCAAAGAGAAATCTGTATGCCAATGTTCATTGCAGCATTATTCACAATAGCCAAAAGGTGGAAACAATCATTGAAATGTCTATCAGTAGATGAACAGATAAACAAAATGTAGCATATACATACAATGTAATATTACTCAGCCATAAAGAGAAATACGTCCTCATGCATGCCACAACATGGATGAATCCTGAAAACTTTACACTAAGTGGAAAAATCCAGTCGCAAAAGGACAAATACTGTATGATCTCACTTACATGAAACAGGAAAATATATGGAAACCAAAGCTTATTAGTGGTTGGTTACCAGGGATGGGAGAGGAAGAAAGGAGAAGCTAATGCTCAGGGGGCATTGAGTTTCTGTTAATGGTGGGAGAATAAGTTTGTAGAGGATATTGGTAATGGTTGCACAACATGATGAATGCAATCAATGTCACTGAATTATACATGTAAAAATTGTTGAAATGGCAAACGCTTGCTATGTATATTTTATCACGGTTTTAAAAAAAACTATTATACCCATTTTACAGATGAGTTATGTAAGGGTCTGAGAAGCTAAGTGACTTGCCTGAAGTCACACAACTAGTAAGAAATGAAGTCTATACCCTGCACTGTATAACTGTTTTCGTCTTAGGGTTAGCCAAGGCAAAAAATTTGGTATTGGAAGATATGGAAGAGTATTAAATTAAGAACGGTGAGGAAAGTTTGTTCTAGGAGTGCCCATGGGCCATATATATTATGGTGCAGCTGGCCAGAACAGGGTGTTGTCAAGCCAAGGTCTTAGGTTTCACTGGCCCTCAGCCCAATCGCTACACTTCATTGCTTGGTTAGGAGTTATTCCTCTATCTCTAGCCAACACCATTTCCTCTTCAGCTGGCACATTCGTAAATGTGTTTATGTGTCTGCTTACACTCCAAACTTTGCTGAGCTTCCATCCATTCCCTTGATTCCTACATGTTCTCACAAGGCCAGTCCCTAGAAAGGCAGAAATCTCAAAGGTGCCTCATGTCTCCTCATAGCCACCTCCCAACTCTAGGACTTAGGACTACTGAAACTGGCTTACTTCTTTCTGCTCTTTCTTCACACCCACGTTATAGATTTCTCGAAGGTAGGGACCTTGTCACTACATCTTTGTATCATCAGCCCCTAACAACATGGCAATATTTGGTAAAATTTTATTGAACTGAACTGAATCCTTCAACACATACACCATGCTTTGATAGTCATTTTATTTGGTTACAACTGTAGACTTAGTTCAAATATTTATAGTTTTCATGATGATTTTATTCATGAAACTTGGTTGTCTACAAATAACTTTGAAATGATCAGTTCACGAGTGTCGTAAGAAAGAGATATGAAAGGGGTCACTCACTGGAAGTTTACCACTGTTATCAGGCAGACAAAGTCCTTCTACCTATGTGAAATACAATATTACCTAAGTGGATAAAGAGAAAAAGTATGTCTTTTACAAAAGGCAAGCACTTTAAGAAAATAAATTTCTAGTTCCATTATTCCTACCCTCAGAATATGTATGAAAATTCTTCCATGAAATGGACACTCGTAAATCTTGAGTGAGTGAATGAATTAAGGAATGAATACATAAATTGAATAAATTCACGGTAAATATATTTATACACAGGCATATATAAATGTTTATATTCACAGATCTCAAAAAGACTGAAGAAAATACAGACTTAGTCTTAAAAAAAAAAAGAATATTTAAACCCAATATAAGCTTTGGGACAAAAGAAAGTGAAGTGAGAGGATCAGATTCTCATCAGAGAACACTTTGTAAGTGTTAGAGTCAAAATGACTACAGTTCAAATCCCACTAGTATTTCTTCCAGGATCTGAGACTATGGGCAAACTATTTGACTTTCCTTTGCTTTACTCATCTGCAGAGTTAAAATAATACCATTTGCTTAGAAAATGGAACCATAAAGTACTTGTAACATTCCCAAAAGAGGATTGCTATTCAACAAATAAACAAAAAGATTGATAAATTCAACTACAAAAAATGAATAATTTCTGTATACTAAAATATAGCCTGTCTTGGAAGAAGTACAGCCAGAACGCTCCTTACAGGCAAGGATGGTGAAACTTCATCTCACGTACTTTGGACATGGTATCAGGAGGGACCAGTCCCTGGAGAAAGACATCATGTTTGGTAAAGTACAGGGTCAGCGAAAAAGAGGAAGATCCTCAAGGACTGACGCAGTGGCTGCAACAATGGGCTCAAACATAGCAACGATTGTGAGGATGGTGCAGGACCGAGTAGTGTTTTGTTCTGTTGTACATAGGGTCACTATGAGCTAGAACTGACTCGAAAGCACCTAACAACAACAAAAATACACCTTAATAAAAGTTATTTGTCAAGCCATAAGCTGGGAGAAAGTACTTGCAATACAAATAACCAAAAATTTACAAAGCACTCCTACAAATCCATAAGAAAAGACAAACAACCTAATTTAAAAAATGAGTAAATAGGCATTTCCCAAAAGAACAAACATACATGGTCAATAAACCTAAGAAGAGATGTCCTACCTCATTAGCAACCAGGGATATACAAATGAAAATACAGAGATACCACTTTATACACATACAAATAGCAAAAATGAAGATGTCTGATAGTATCAAGTGTTGGAAAAGATGTTGATTAACAAGAACATTATACATTTCTGGTAAACGTATAAATTGATTCAGCCATTTTGGAAAACTATTTTGTACTATCTTGTAACATTCATTCATGTATCTATGATCCTACAATTCCATTCCAGGTTGTATACAAAAAAGAAGCCTTTCACGTGCATATCAAGTGACATATACAGGAACATTTATAGAAGCACTGCTCATACTAATAAAAAAAAAAACCTAGAGCAAAACACAAAAGCTCATTGAGAGAAAAACTGAAAAATAAATTGGAGAATGTTCACACAATAGAATATTATATAGCAGCAAAAAGTGAACAAAGTGCAGCTTCAAATACAATGAATCTTAGCAACATAATGTAGAGTGAAAAAAAAATTCTAAAAAATACAGAATAAATGTTTTAACAAGGCTCAAAATCAAGCAAAATAAACAATATATTAAGTATACACATATGTGTTAAAACTCTTTTTTTAATGCCAGAGAAATGAGAAACCCAAAATTCAGAATAAATAGGGGTAATCTCTTATAGGATGGGGGAGAGGGAAGCAGATAATAAGGTAGGAGCACGTGTGTAGGTATGTTATTGATAATGTCCTAGAATATTCTAGGATATTCATTAAATTAGAAGCAGTATTACAATAAATGAGGTTCACTAATTAAAATAATGTTAGGGTGCTATAAGCTGAAAACAAAAGTTGCTTTTGAGTCATTATAAACAGAGGACTGTTATTAATTAGATTCTGTGCTCCTGAAGTCCACTTAAAATAGACAAAAGAAACTATGTATGTAATATGCTTAATTCAATGCCTACCACATGGCAAAAGCTCAATAAATGGTAGCTATTATTAATAAGAACAACAATATTTTCTGGATCACCACCAAAGGCTACATCCCAGATCAGCTGTGCCTCATACAAAGGTAATTATAGCCAGATTGTAGAAAATATTTTTCAGAGTCAAACCCCTTCAATATTGATGCAATACTTTTTGGCAAGTAATTTTAAATTAAATCCTTGCTAGACTGCCATCTGCTATTGTCTGGTACCACCCACATTTTTATATTATAGCGTGTCATGAAAACAAGAGATGGGGCCATTATCTGTATAACTGTCCTGAAGCGAGCACAAAGCTACTCGATTTTATGGACACTGACTAATAAATTTGTGTAAGTCAGATGCTTTTATCTTGAAATTGTTCATGCCCCTGAGATTTTCAACTTAACTGTTGGCAAAATATCAACTCCCTGACAAAGTTTATTGTCAGCATATAAAACATTGTTCCTAAAAGGGAGACAGGGTAATAAGTAGTGTTTGTAGAAAAGCAATAGTTTTCATTGACTGATATAAAAAGTAATTAATATTTCCAGTAAGATTATTTTTAAACCATGAGTTAGAACACCTTAGGGAAAACAGTTAATAAGTATGTCAGTAAGCGTACAAATAGAAACTAAGTTTCTTTGGAATATTTAAAGTATATGTTACATATAAATTTCTCACCTCAATCAGCAAAGTTATTATGATTTGGGGGTCATGGGTTTTTGTTGTTATTAGGCCTCTAGAGAAACAGAGTAATTCTCTGCACATCTCTTGATCTGGCATCTGCACATAAGAAAATTTTAGCTTAAGGGATTTTAGATGACAATTTTATCTGAAATTTGAAGGTACTGGGACAATAATTCATTTAAAATAAATCAGTTAATAGCTTTCATACAAGTTCAAGTTATAAGAGATAAAAAGAAATTATTTACGTTTCCTTTGGGGTTCAGTGATTTAAAGAATACTCTTACACGTCTTCATTTTCTAATCATTTATTGCATGATTGGAAGTGTTTTATTATTGTGTTTACATTAAATCCCACACTAATTTAATTCAAAGTGATTTCAAGTATTCCCTTGGGATAGGTGGAGTTTATTTTGGCATTCTGCTAGTTCCTAATGACACTGAAAATTCTACCAGAAATTTTACCAATTCCTCATTTCCTCATATATATTCATTCCTGAATATACTTAGTTCCTTAAACTAAGAAGAGAACTAATTTTTACCAAGATTTCAGAGTGCAAAACTCTCTCCTTCAGAAGCAGTGGAGAGAGTGGAAAAGATAGAGATGGATCCAGTTCAAATGGCACAATAAAAACAATGTCATTTACTTACTACATGGGTAATATTCTAACACATAAGACCATTTGTTTTATTTAGTCATCATTGATCCATGAGGTTCTTAATCATCAGCTACCTCAAATATTCCTTAATAAGAAATGGCTGTCCTAAATTATGTATCTGACCCAGTCTTTGTGAATTAATTGTTCTATCACTCCCAGAGAACTTAACCTGACAATCTAAAGTTTTCGAATTCCAAGCAGGTTAGTTGTCAGTAGATGACAGTGTTATCTGAATGTTTCAAATCCCATCTGTCAGGTCTCTAAGAAGCATAATGAACAGAGAAATCTATGCATAATTGTTAAAATTATGAATATTTTAAATGAGTAGGTTGAATAAAACATAGCTTAGTCCTATAAAAAATTATAGGAAAATCTGCTATTTGAAGCAAGATATAAAAGAATATAACATCTAGGCACAACAAGTACATGGCCATTTTCCAAAAATCTCAAAGACCTGGGTTTCTTATCACAAATCTAGTACTTAGTAATTTTTAACCTTGAGCTAGTTAACTGACCTATTGAAACAAAGTTTCCTTAACTGTAAACTAAATGTAGTATGATATTACTGGCTCTTAGGACTTTTATGAAAAGTGAAAACTCTTAAAAATATGCAAGCACTATATAAAATTAACATTAATTTATAAAATTAACTTATTATGTTAGGGTCACTGTACTACACCCTTCCCATAACTATTCTCTTCTGTATTTCTACCTTAAGTGTTATCTGTACTGCTTACTTTATTCATTCAACAAATATTTACTGTTGACCTACTATGTGCCAGGCACTGTGCAAAACACTTGGGGTTCAATAGTTAAGTAAAAACAAAAAATGCCCTTTCCCTTAGGCTGCTTATATTTTAGAAGGAGAAAGAGATGTTAATCAAATAGCTACATAAGTATTTGTAACAGTGATCACTGTTGTGAATGAGAGACACAGAAGTAACAGTATGTATAACAGAAAATTAGATCTATAGGAAGGTCAGGATGACTTCCTTGATCTGTGAAACATGAACTGAGATCTGGAGGATGACAAAGAAGTCATCCAAGAATGGGAAGAATATCCATGCAGAAAAAATAGCATGAAAAATGGTATGTGGCAAGTGGGAGCATGGTGTACGTAAGAAATTAATGGTAGGCCAATACTGCTGGAATAGAAATGGAGGGTGGTACAACTTGAGCTGGAGAAGTAGGTAGGGGCAGACCTTGCTGGACTTTCTAACTCATGTTAAGAAGGAGGTGGTATGAAGAGATTAGTATTTGGTAATGGTTACTCTGAATGAGAGGGCAGTGGTGGTTCAAGTGATAGAATTCTCATCTTTCACGTGGAAGCCCCAGGTTCAATTACCAGCCAGTGCACTTCATGCACAGTCATCGCCCGTCTGTCAGTGGAGGCTTGCGTGTTGCTATGATGTTGAACAGGTTTCAGCAGAGCTTCCAGACTAAAATGGATTAGGAAGAAAGGCCCAGCGATCTACTTTAAAAAAATCAGCCAATGAAAACCCTATGGATCACAATATACAGAGTAAATAAGTAGCTGAATAAGCAATGGTCCGATCCGAAAATGATCGTGGGGATGGTGCAGGACTGGGCAACGTTCAGTTCCACTGTGCATGGGGGCTGACTTGACGGCAGCTAACAACAACAACAACTTTAAATGAAGTGTGAAGAACAGACTGGAAGGAAACTATTTCAGCAATACATAATCACACTAGTAAAATTTTATTAGAGACAAGGACTACATTTATGGAATTATATCTGAGTCTTACATATAAAGGTATTCAGATATTTTACTACTCAAATATTTTACTACTCAATTTATTTTACTAAATAATTTACTAAAACATATACTTCTAAAATTGGAGAAGTGAAAAGGCTCAGACTGGATCCCATTTCCCACTCAGTGTCTAATCCCCTTCTCTGACAGCACCAACAGAAGGTAACCTACCCTCTGTTTGAATCCTTCCACAAAGTGCAGTCTGCTCCACTGTCAAAAGCTTCTATTTTATTTTCTTACACCAAGATGAAATCTGTTTCTCTGTAACTTCCACCCACTAGGCTGCTCTGGATAATAATTTTCATAAGACAGACATTCAAAATTGGATACAAAAGTAGTATGATTTCCTAGCCCAATCTTCTTTTCTCCATGCTAAACACAATTTGTTTCTGTTGTTAGGTGCCATCAAGTCGATTTTTGACTCATAGCGACCCCATGTGACAGAGTAGAACTGCTCCATATGGGTTTCTTGACTGTAATCTTTATAGAAGCAGATCGCCAGGTCTTTCTCCCACAGAGTAGCTAGGTAGATTCAAACCACCAATCTCTCAGTTAGCAGCCAAAAGCTTAAAATGCTGCACCACCAGGGCTCCTTTAAACATAATGAGTTACCTCTAAAATTCTTGATATAATACAAATTAAGACTCTGTCATAATCTCAGTGATCTTTCCCAGGGATCATCATTAAATGTGGTAACCAGAATTTGGCACATCCTCAACATTGACAAATGGTACAGATTTGTACTGGAGACCATTATCTCCCTGGCTCTGAATAATCAACCAGTTGCCATCGAGTCCACCAATACTCATGGAGATGGAAACCCTGGGTGCTGCAGATGGTGAACACACTTGGCTGCTAACCAAATGGTTGGAGGTTGGAGTCCACCCAGAGGTGCCCCAGAAGAACGGCCTGGTGATCTATTTCTGAAAAATCAGCCATAGAAAACCCTCTGGAGCACAGTTCTACTCTGACATGCATGGGTCACCATGGCTCTGAATAGCATCTGTTAATTCTAATACTGTGTTATATTGCAGGGCACTGATGTTGCATAATGGCTATCTTAAATTTGTAATGTACAGATTTTCTTCACATGAATTACTATCAAGCAATGATCTCTCTATCCTGTATTAAAAAAAAAAATGTGGGTGGAGAGAGCATTTGCATAAATGCAAGAATTTATTGGCTCTAGTCCATTCTAATGGTTGTAAATTCTGATTTATCCCCTCCACTTTGCATCAACTGAAAATTTTACATTCATGTTTTCTACATCTTCATCCAACTTCTTGACAAAGCTACTAAAATGTAACAAATCCTGTGAAATAGCTAACTCTAGAGAGGGCTTCCTAAGTACCTTTTCTAGTAAATTAACTTTCAAGTAAACAATTTGCTGTCAGGTGGGAATTTTCTCCACAATCTTGGGGAAATATGACATTCTACATGTAAATCTCCATGAAAAACTATTGTTTAAGGGAATGTGAAAAGGCCAGAGAATGATTAATAGTTTAGTGTTCATAACTGGTCTTTTTTCCAGCTACCTCTTTTGGTGAGTCAACGATTACTCATTCCAGGAAAAAAAAATAAAAATAAAAATTGCCTTTATAGAAGTTTATAAAAGATTCTTTTTATATTCTGTTTCTTACTCCTTATGTTTGTGTAAAATATGTAAATTTATACTCACTAAGGTTAATTTTATTGGCTCTTTTCCCCCAAGGAAACATTTTTAATTAGATCAAATGAAGCCTACATAACATCTATATCTTACATGTTTCATAATCACTCTAGCCTTGATCCAGCTTTCTTTTTGTGTTTACTTATACTTCGTGTCTATAAAGAAGCAAGGATTAGAATCCAGGTCTCCCCTCCATGCTCTCCAACTTTCCCTAACAACACAACACTCTCCAGAAATATGAATCTAGAATCATTGTCTAGTGCTCTTTCCAAACCATAATTCCTGCATAAAACCTGCAAAAGCTGGAACCTGTGTAAGGCAAAAACCTGTCGAAGGAAAACGCAAATATTTTCCACTAAAATGAATGATATAAAAGTGGTAGCACTGCACAGTCAAAGGTGGAAATCTTGCGAGATCCAGAAGAACAAGGCAGTCCCATCCAGTTCCGGATCTCACAGGTTTCACTGGATTGCCTTACACATCCAGTTGCTTATATTTTACCCAACCATTAGGCTTTCCTGTCATTCTATGCAAATCATTACAAGGGCTCCCCCAACCTGACTGCACATCTAAACCACCTGATGGGGCTATTTTAAAGTGAAGAATTTTTCTGCTGCACTTCCTAGAAATTTGATTCAGTAGGTCTGAGGTGGCGTCCCGGGGGGATATAGCCAGGCTTGACAATCATTGTGATAGAATACACTCTGAAGTCAGACAAGCCTAAGTTTGAAGCCCCCTATTAGCTATGTGGCCTTAGAGAATGCTCTTAACCTCTTTCAGTCTTATTTTCCTCATCTGTAAAATAAACAGATAATAATACATCTGTCCTAAAGATTACTGCGAGTACTAAGCGAGCAAATTTAGTGCAGTGTCTGGAATATAGTAAGAAGCTTTTATGATCATCCAGGTGCCTAGCCATCTACAAACCTGATAGAGCTTCAGAATTTAAATTCTCTTATAGAATGGTTTCCTGCTGCCTACTCTTTCCAGACTTGTCTTTCCATCCTCAGCTCTGGAGAGTGATGTTCCAACTGGAGTTATGGGAGCTGAGCTTTGTTCCACTCAACTGCAACTAAAGATTTCAAGGAAACGTCTGTGCACCTAGGAGCTATTAGGTAAATATACGGTGAATGAATGAACCTACCTAAGAGATGATCGTGTTCAATATCTTCACTTTAAAAATTGAAAAAGAAAACCAAAACCAAAAGTGAGTACACAAGAAAATGGCAGATCTAGGATTAAAACTCAGGACATGCTCTTTCCATCATACCATATTGTGCAAGGACAGCAACTCCCCACCCACCACACCATTCCCTATGGAATTTACCCAATGGAACTGAGTAACACCCAATTTGAAGAAAACTGTCAGGGCCACTATAGCTCTCTGACAGTCCGTATAGGTAATCTAAGGATCCCTGGTGGTGCTGTGGTTAAAGTGTTTGGCTGATAATTCAGTGGTCTGAACACACCAACCATTCCATAGGAGAAAGATATGGCAGTCAGCTTCCACAAAGACTTACACCCTTGGAAACCCTATGGGGCAGTTCTACTCTGTCCATAGGGTCACTATATTGTTTATTTTTTTTAACAGGTAATCTAGCCCAAGCTTCTCTTTGTCCCAACATATACTACATATCTGTTTTTTAAAAAACGCCAAGTTGATGGTCCCATAAGGCCACATGGCAATATTTTTACGTTATATGACTCAATTCTGCTCCCAGCTGCATCACCCAGACTAGTCATTCCAAGTTTTTACTACATATCTCAGTTCCCTCCCTAGCTATAGCTCAGGCCATTGTCATTCCCTCTATTTGAGATGTCATTCCACCTCTTCCAACCTCCATGCTAAAAAACAGATGAACTATTTACTTTTTGTTAAGTCTCAACACAAGGGTCATTTTCTCTGTGAGTCCTTGCTACCGCCCACATCCCTAAGCCCCTACCCACATATCCACCTCTCACTTTCTGCCTCTTCACATATTCTGATAAATTCAGAACATCGTTCACAATACTTCCACTTTTTCTTACACCGTATCTCTCTTAGAGCACTTACCCCTCTATACTGTAAGTTTACCTACAAAGCTAGTAAGTGCAAGTGCTGGAAAAGCAGTAAAGCTCAAACTGACTCTCATCCTTGGGGACCTCAAAAATCCATGATCATTACTAAAATTATTTCTAAAAAGTACTTTTTAGGGTTAATAAGCTCTGAGCGATGAAAGTAAAAAGAAAAAAAAAAGTTATGGGGCATGCACAAAGAGAAGCAAACTATTTTGCAAAGTATTTCATTGTTTTTCTAGCAACCACTAGGATCCAAGGCAGAAAATCAAAATAATTTACTTTCCTATACCTATAAATCAAACCTAAACCCACAGTCCTAATAGTTTACACCATTAATAAAGTACGATGTTGTTGTGGCACTTAGGAGCTGTCAAATCAGTTCCGACTCATAGCAACCCTATGTACAACAGAATGAAACACTGCCTGGTCCTGTACCATCCTCAAAATCGTTGTTATGCTTGAGCCCATTGTTGCAGCCACTATGTCAATTCATTTCGTTGAGGGCCTTCCTCTATTTTGCTGACCTCCTACTTTACCAAACATGATTTCCTTCTCTAGAGACTGAAACCTCATGATAACATATCCAAAGTATGTAAGACGGAGTCTTGCCATCGTTGTTTCTAACGAGCATTCTGGTTGCACTTCTTCCAAGACAGATTTGTTGGTTCTTTTGGCAGTCCATGGTATCTTCAACATTCTTCGTCAACATCACAATTCAAGGGCTTCAATTCTTCTTTGATCTTCATTATTCACTGTCCAGCTTTCATATGCATATGAGGCAACAGAAAACACCATGCCTTGGGTCAAGTGCACCTTATTCTTCAGGGTGACATCTCTGCTTTTCACCACTTTAAAGAGGTCTTTTGCAGTAGACTTGCCCAATGCAATGGATCTTTTGATTTTCTGACTGCTGCTTCCATGGATGTTGATTGTGGATTCAAGTAAAACGAAATCCTTGACAACTTCAATCTCTTCTCCATTTATCATGATGTTGCTTATTTGTCCAGTTGTGAGGATTTTTGTTTTCTTTATGTCGAGGTGTAACCCATACTGAAGGCTGTGGTCTTTGATCTTCATCAGTAATTACTTCAAGTACTCTTCACATTCAGCAAGCCAGTTTGTGTTATCTGCATAATGCAGGTTGTTAATGAGTCTTCGTCCAATCCTGATGCCCTGTTCATCTTCACATAGTCCAGCTTCTTGGATTATTTGCTCAGTATACAGACTAAGTATGGTGAAAGGATACAACCCTGATGCACACCTTTCCTGACTTTAAACTACTCAGTATCTCCTTGTTCTATTCGAACAACTGCCTCCTGATCTATGTACAGGTTCCTCATGAGCACAATTGCATTCTGGAATTCCCATTCCTAGCAATGTTACCCATAATTTGTTACGACCCACACAGTCAAATGCCTTTGCACAGTCAATAAAACACAGGTAAATATCTTTCTGGTATGATATCCCTCCTGGTTCCATGTCCTCTTCTGAATCCAGCTTGAATTTCTGGCAGTTCCCTGTCAACATACTGCTGCAGCTGCTTTTGAATGATCTTCAGCAAAATTTTACTTGCATGTGATATTAATGATATTGTTCTATAATTTCCACATTTGGTTGGATCATCTTTCTTGGGAATAGGCATAAATATAGATCTCTTCCAGTTGGTTGGCCAGATAGCTAATTCCAAATTTCTTGGCATAGACGAGTGAGCACTTCCATCGCTGCATCCATCTGTTGCAACATCTCAATTGGTATTCTGTCAATTCTTGAAGACTTGTTTTTTTGCCAATGCCTTCTACGTTCAAGAGCAAGTTTCAGTGTCTCTTCTGACATTCATTTTGGCCTTTTCTTTCTTTCCTGTCATTTTAATGACCTCTTGCTTTCTTCATGCATGATATCCTTGATGTCATTCCACAACTTACATGGTCTTCGGTCATTAGTGTTCAACGCATCAAATCTATTCTTGAAATGGTCTCTAAATTCAGGTAGGATATTCTCAAGGTCATACTTTGGCTCTCATGGATTAGTTCTAATTTACTTCTGTTTCAACTTGAACTTGCATATGAGCAACTGATGATCTGTTCCACAGTCAGAACAGATAAGGACATGCATTTAGAATATAATGGACATTCCATGGAAGCAAGATTGTACTTAATAAAAAAATGATTTTTCAGTGCAGGGCTACATCAAAAGTATATTACCTAACAATTTGGATAAAATTTCATATGAATACAATAATGAAGAACATGTCCTGAGCAACTAGAAAGTAAGACTTAATTGGAGCAATCATTTCTTGAAAAAAAATCCCGAAATAAACTACCAATTCAGTGCTCTTGGGATATATCCAAAAGTTCATGAATGTCTCTCCATGCCATAATAAACTGTAATTCATTCCTAGCTGGTTTTTGTCAACTAGATGCCCTGAAGACTTTTAACCATGATGTAATTTTTGAATCACATTGACCTCTCTTTCAATCTATGAACTTCCTTTTCTCTGTCTCTCTCTCTCAAACACTGTCTCCCAAAGAAGCATCAGTTCTAAAGAAATAAACTGGGGGGAATTTTTTTTTTTTTCATAAAAGGAAACACCAAAAATATATAATCTAGCCTGATTTCATATCCAGAATTTTCTTATGCTTATCTCAAATCTTTCTTATCTTTTATATGTCATCATCCTTCATTCTAACCTTATTAGAAATTAACTTTCTTACATTTCCAATAGGAATATGGTTTTTCTCTAGAAAAGGAGTCAGAAGGAAATACTGCTATCTCAGCAAGAGAAGAACAGAATTGTAATATGATATCTGTGCTCAATTTTGTCTACCTTGTCTTTCCTTTGCCAAAAGCCCAGAAAGCAAAAAAGAAGAGATTTACTTCTAGACTATGTGTCTGTCTGGAAAGTTAAAGTTCAACATAAATGGGATTCAGAACTGCAATATGAACACATCCATGGGCTTCCAAAGGCAATGTTGTCTAGTGGACGGGTCACCAGACTGAAAGGTATGAATTTTTCATGACAGCTGATACCTGTGACCTCACTTGATGTCTCTCCAAAACCTATATTGAACAATTTAACAAAATAATAACTTCACTATCCCTTTAGGGCTGTTCTAAAGGCAAAAATATATCAAGAGAAAATGTTTTGAACTCTTTGACAAAAAAATATTATTGAAATAGAAATTTTTTAAAATTCATTTACTAAATTCCTGTCACTGTTTATGCTCATCCCTTAGAAAGGAATAAAGATACTCCTTTTTAAGACACCACAATAAAGGCCTCAAAAGTTACAGATGATTTGATTTTAGTTCATTGTGACAATTCCCTCTTTCTACAGAAATGACTCATGCAGAGGGAAAAGCATCAAGGAGTTGAATGTATTTTGCAGAGCCTGGTCAGCTAGAAAGCTGAGACAGGCCCCGTTTCTCCTACATCATGGGTCCAGCACATCTGATCACAATTACTGTGTAGTTAGTCACCTCTCAGCTAAAACTCTTCATCAGAAACAATCATTCCAAAACCTTGCATCAGTCTTTTTCATCTTTTAACCATTTTTAATTTCTTAGTATTACTCCTGTAATTTAGAAGCCAAAACAGATTAACACTGGTGACCTGAGCATATGGAAACTTTTTTTTTTTTTTAATATTTTATTGTACTTCAGGTGAAGGCTTACAGAACAAATAGTTTCTCATGTAACAGTAGCACACATGCTGTTTTATGACATTGGTTAACAATCCCACAACATTTTAACCCTCTAAATTCTCAACTTTTTTTTTTTTTTTGGTGAAAATACACATAGCCAAAGATACACAATTTCAAAAATTTTTACATACACATTTAAGTGACATTGACTACGCTCTTCTAATTGTGCTGTTATTCTCACTTAAAATGAAGGCTTACAGGACAAAATAGCCTCCCATTTAACAGTTACTACAAAAGTTGCCCTATCACAAAGGTTAACAATCTCACAACACATCAACAATATCCTTACTCAACCTTGTATTCCCTATCATCAGCTTCCTACTCCCCTTCTGCCTTCTGGCCCTTGTCACTGGACTCCTGTACCTCGTTAGTCTCATTTGGTTTTACTGGGCTGTCCACTCCCAGGCTGAACAGTGAACCTCGAAGGTAACTTCACCACTGAGCTAAAAGTGTGTCTGGGGGCCACACTCTTGAGGTTTCTCCAGTCTCCTTTAAGCCAGTAAATCTGGTCTTTTTTTTTTTTTTTTTTTTTGTGAGTTAGAATTATGCTCTACATCCTTCTCCAGCTCTGTCCAGAACCCTCTGTTATGATCCTGGTCAGAGCAGTCAGCGGTGGTAGCCAGGCACCATCTAGCTGTACTGGACTCAGTCCGGTGGAGGTCTTGGTAGCTGTGGACAATTAGTCCTTTGGACGAATCTTTTCGTTGTATCCTGTTCTCTTCATTCTCCCTTGCTCCTGAAGGGATGAGACCAGTGTAGTATCTTAGATGGCCGCTCACAGGCTTTTAAGACCCCAGACACTACTCACCAAGGTAGAATGTAGAGCATTATCTTTATAAGTAGTGTCATGCCAATTGAGCTAGATGTTCCCCGAGACCATGGTCCCCAGAGCCCTCCACCCAGCAACTCAGTCCCTCGGGGAGTTTGGATGTGTCCATGGGGCCTCCATGACCTTTCCTTGTACAGGCTGTGTTAGTTTCTCCTGTATTGTATACTGTCTCACCTTTCACCCAAGATACCACTTATCTATTGCCTATTTAGTATCCCCCCCCCACCCCTCCCATCCCTGGTAACCAACAAGGATTGTTACATTTCTCGTGTGAATTTTTTCACGGGTTTTTACAATAGAGGTCTCATACAATATCTGTCCTTTTGTGATTGATTTATTTCACTCAGCATAATGTCCTCCAGTTTCATCCATGTTATGAGATGGTTCACAGATTCACTGTTGTTCTTTCCCGTTGCATAGTGTTCCATTGTGTGTATGTACCATAGTTTGTTTATCCATTCATCTGTTGATGGGCACCTACGTTGTTTCCATCGTTTTGCTATTGTGAACAATGCTGCCATGAACATAGGTGTACATATGTCTATTCGAGTGACGACTCTTATTTCTCTAGGATATATTCCTAGGAGTGGGATTGCTGCATCGAATGCCATGTCTATTTCTAGCTTTCTGAGGAAGTGCCATATCATTTTCCAAAATGATTGTATCATTTTGCATTCCCACCAGCAGTGCATAAGAGTTCCCATCTCCCCACAGCCCCTCCAACATTTGTTATTTCCAGTGTTTTTGATTCATGCCAGTAATGCCGGGGTGAGATGGTATCTCATTGTGGTTTTAATTTGCATTTCTCTAATGGCTAGTGATCGCGAGCATTTCCTCATGTGTCTGTTGGCCATTTGAATGTCCTCTTTGGTGAAGTATGTGTTCATTTCCTTTGCCCATTTTTTCATAGGATTATTTGTCTTTTTGTTGTAGAGGTGTTGGGTTTTCTTGTAGATTATGGTGATTAGACCTTTGTCTGACTTGTACTGTCCAAAATTTTTTCCCAGTCTGTAGGTTCTCTTTTTATTCTTTTGGTGAAGTCTTTTGAAGAGCATAGGTGTTTGATTTTTAGAAGATCCCAGTTATATAGCTTACCTGTTGGGTTTTCTGTGTTGATGGTTATGGTTTGTATCCTGTTAATGCCATGTATTAAGGCCTGAAGTGTTGGTCCTATTTTTTCTTCAATGAACTTTATAGTTTTAGGCTTTATATTCAGGTCTTTGATCCATTTTGAAGTAGTTTTTGTATACAGTGTGAGGTATGGGTCCTGTTTCATTTTTCTGCAAATGGATATCCAGTTTTGCCAGCACCATTTGTTAAAAAGACTGTCTTTTCCCCATTTGATGGACTTTGGGCCCTTGTCGAAAATCAGGTGACCGTAGGTGGACGGATTTACATCTGGGTTCTCAATTCTGTTCCACTGGTCAATGTATCTGTTGTTGTACCAGTACCAGGCTGTTTTGACTACTGTAGCTGTATAGTAGGTTCTCAAGTCAGGTAGTGTGAGTCCTCCAACTTTATTCTTCTTCTTCAGTAGTGCTTTACTTATTTGGGGCTTCTTCCCTTTCCATATAAAGTGAATGATTAGTTTTTACATCTCTTTGAAGAATGTTGCTGGTATTTGGATCGGGATTGCATTGTATTTGTAAATTGATTTGGGTAGAATTGTCATTTTCACAATGTTAAGTGTGCCTATCCATGAACATGGTATGTTTTTCCATTTATGTAGATCCCTTTGGGTTTCATGCAGTAGTATTTTATAGTTTTCTTTGTATAGGTCTTCTACATCCCTGGTCAGATTTATTCCTAAGTATTTTATCCTTTTAGGGGCTATTGAAAATGGTATCGATTTCCTGATTTGCTTTTCATCGTTCTCCTTATTGGTGTATAGGAATCCAACTGATTTTTGAATGTTTATCTTGTATCCTGCTACTCTGCTGAATCTTTCTATTAGTTCCAGTAGATTTCTCGTGGAGTCTTTAGGGTTTTCTATGTATAGTATCATATCATCTGCAAACAGGGACAGTTTAACTTCTTCATTACCAATTTGGATGCCCTTTATTTCTTTTTCTTGCCTTATTGCTCTAGCTAGAACTTCCAGCACAATGTTTAATAGGAGTGGTGATAAAGGGCATCCTTGTCTTCTTCCTGTTTTCAAGGTGAATGTTTTCAGCCTCTCTCCATTAAGAATGATGTTGGCCATTGGTTTTGCATAGATGCCCTTTATTATGTTGAGAAATTTCCTTTCTATACCTATTTTATTGAGAGCTTTTATCAGGAATGGGTGTTGGACTTTGTCAAATGCCTTTTCTGTGTCAATTCAGATGATCATGTGATTCTTTTCTTTCCTTTTATTTATGTGGTGGATTACATTGATGGATTTTCTAATGTTAAACCATCATTGCATACCTGGTATGAATCCTACTTGGTCGTGGTGTATTATTTTTTTGATATGATACTGAATTCTACTGGCTAGAATTTTGTTCAGAATTTCTGCATCTATATTCATGACAGATATTGGTGTGTAATTTTCTTTTTTTGTGATGTCTTTGCCTGGTTTTGGTATCAGCGTTACGCTGGCTTCATAGAATGAATTTGGAAGTGTTGCTTCCTCTTCTACGTTCTAAAATAGCTTGAGTAGAACTGGTACAAGCTCTTCTGCAAATGTCTTGTAGAATTCTCCAGTGAAGCCATCTGGGCCGGGGCTGTTTTTGGTTGGGAGTTTTTTTTATTACCTTTTCAATCTCTTCTCCTGTTATGGGTCTGTTCAGATTTTCAATATCACTTTGTTGTAGTTTGGGTAGGCTGTGTGTTTCTAGAAATTTATCCATTTCCTCTAGGTTTTCAAGTTTGTTGGATTATAGTTTTTCATAATCTTCTGTTATAATCCTTTTTATTTCGGTTGGGGCTGTTGTAATATCCCCCATGTCATTTCTTATTTGGGTTATTTGTGTCCTCTGCTGCTTTTCTTTTGTCAGCCTGGCCAGCGGTTTGTCAATTTTGTTGATTGTTTCAAAGAACCAACTTTTGGTTTTGTTGATTCTTTCTTTTGTTTTTCTGTTCTCTATTTCATTTATTTCTGCTCTGATCTTTACTATTTCCTTTCTTCCGGTGGCTGTAGGCTTTTTTTGTTGTTCTCTTTCTATTTGTTTGAGTTCTGTAGTTAATGTTTTCATTTTGTCCCTTCCTTCTTTTTTGATATGTGCATCTATTGCTATAAATTGTCTGAGGACTGCCTTTGCTGTGTCCCAAAGGTTTTGGTATGATGTGTTTTAATTCTCATTTGATTCTAGGAATTTTTGATTCCATCTCTGATTTCTTCTATTACCCATTGATGTGTAAGCAGAGTATTATTCAGTTTCCATGTAGTTGATTTTTTTTCCTTGCTCTTTCTATTGTTAATTTCTACCTTGATGGCATTGTGGTCAGAGAAGATACTTTGAATGATCTCAGCGTTTTGGATTTTGTTGAGGATTGCTCTGCAGCCTAAAATGTGGTCTATTCTGGAGAACGTTCCATGTGCATTGGAAAAGAATGTGTACTTTGCAGCGGTTGGATGGATTGTTCTATATATGTCTATGAAGTCCAGTTGGCTGATTGTGCCCTTTAGCTCTTCTGTATCTTTGCTGAGTTTCTTCTTAGTTGTTCTGTCCTTTACTGAGAGTGGTGTGTTGAAGTCTCCTACTATTATTGTGGAACTGTCAATTTCTCTTTTCAGTGTTGTTAGAGTTTGTTTTATGTATTTTGGAGCCCGTCATTGGGTGTGTAGATGTTTATTATGGTTATGTCTTCAGGATGTATCGTCCCCTTAATCATTATATAGTGTCCTTCTTTGTCTTTTATGGTAGATTTTGTTTTAAAGTCTATTTTATCTGAGACTAGAATTGCCACTCCTGCTCTTTTTTGGTAGTTGTTAGCTTGATATATTTTTTTCCATCCTTTGATTTTTAATAAATTCACATCTTTGTTTCTAAGGTGTGTCTCTTGTAGACAGCATATTGATGGATCCTGTTTTCTTATCCATTCTGCCACTTTCCGTCTCTTTATGGGTGCATTGAGTCCACTTACATTCAGTGTAATTCTTGATAGATGTAAGTTTGTTGCTGTCATTTTGTAGTGCTTTTTTTTGTGGTGCTGAAGTTTTCTTTGTTCTTTGTACTCTCTTGTGCTGATTTACTTTTGTTTGTGGATTTTGTGTTCATTTCTTTTGTTTTTGTAGGTTTTGTTTTTGCTGAGACTTTTATGTTTTTCGTCTTTATTTTTATGAGTTGGTTTGTTAACGTTCTTTGTGGTTACCATGAATTTTACCCTTATCCTTCTAAGTTTGAAGCAGTCTACCCTTACTTGGTATCGCCTTGCCTTCCTCTCCATTAGAAGGTTCTATACCTATGCCGTTTATTCCCTCTTTCATTGTTTTGATGTTGTTATCATCCATCAATTGACTGCTCTGATTCCCTGTTGTATTTCTTTTGGTTTTGGATAGTCCTCGAGAGTTCATTTCCTAGAATGGTATCTGGCTCGTATGATCCTGCATCCTAGATCCTGCCTGAGGGCTTAAGCTGTTTGTCCTCAGATCGAAGAACTCCCTTTAATAATTCTTGTAAGTTTGGTTTGACTTTTGCATATTCCCTTAGTTTCTGTTTATCTGGAAATGACCGAATTTCACCATCAAATTTGAACGAGAGTTTTGCAGGATATATTATTCTTGGCTGACAATTTTTTTCTTTCAAGATTTTATATATGTCATCCCACTGCCTTCTTGCCCGCATGGTTTCTGCCGAATAATCTGAGCTTAGTCTTATTGTTTCTCCTCTGTATGGGACTTCTTGTTTTTCACGAGCTGCTCTCAGGATTCTTTGTTTGTCTTTAGTTTTGGCGAGTGTGACTATGATATGTCTTGGTGATTTTCTTTTGGGGTCTCTTCTATATGGGGTTCGTTGAGCTTCTTGGATGGCCAGCTTTTCATCTTTCATGATATTGGGAAAGTTTTCTGTCAGCAGTTCCTCAATGATCCTCTCTGTGTTTTCTGTTTTCTCCCCCTGTTCTCGGATGCCAATCACTCGTAAATTTTTGCTTTTAATTGTGTCCCACATAACTCTCAGCGTCTCTTCACTATTTTTGTTCTTTTTTCTGAGTTTTCCTGAAACAGAGTTGTATCCAAGTGTTTGTCTTCAGTTCCACTGATCCTGTCTTCCACAGTTTCAAATCTACTTCTCAGCCTTCTATGACATCATCCATTTCTGAAATCTTGTTGTTTATCTTTTGGATTTCTAATTGTTGTTTTTGTATAATTTCTAGTTGTGAATTTATTTTGGCATTTTGTTCCTGCATCATCTTCCTGAATTCTTCCAATTTTTTGTCTGTATTTTCCATGAATTTGTCTATTTTTTCCTCATGTTTGTCAGCTTTTGCCTCAGTTCTTGGAAAATTCCGAGTATTACTGATTTGAGTTCCCTACCAGATACTTCTAGTGCATTTTCTTCCACAGGAGAGTTACCTGGTGTTTTACTTTGGACACCGATTGGAGCCATCCTGTCTTGTTTTTGTAAATGTTTTGATATTGTTTGCTGTTTTCGGGGCATTCAGTAGATATTTCTCTTGTTTATTGGTTGTAGATTTTTTTGTTTCGTCGCTTTTTAAAAAAAAAAATATTTGAGTATGTCTGAGCAGGCGGACTGCGTGCCCCTTGTTGTTCGCTCGTCTGTGGACTCAATACTTTTCGCCTCCTTCTCCAACTGGCCAGTTCAGTCGCTCATATGTGGTAAAGCTGGGCAGGTCTAGCTGAAGAAGAGCCACTGGGATGGGTTGTTTGTGGCACTCACCGCAGCCACCAGGACGGTCGGTAGTCAGTGCTGGGCAGGTTCCAATAGGCCGTGCCTGCACAGCTTGGTGGTGTGATGTCAAGTGCACGGTGCAGGTAGGCAGGATGCAGTGGGGAAATGGTTACGCGTGAAGCTAAGCTGGATATGGGAGAGAGGAGAGAGGAGTAGGAGCGAAAAAACATACAAACATAAAAGAATGCTAGGGGAGCTTGCCGTTGGAATGGAGAGATGACAGACGGCTGTTTTGTCTCCCACTGGATGCTCCGTGAGGCTGCTCTCATACTCCCATTTGCTGGTCTCCGATAGGAGTCCAAGATGGTTGGATCCGCACTGCGTTAGCTGGTAGGGGACCTCTGCATGAATCTCTCCTCGCTCTCCATTCTCTTTCAGTATTCTCACTCCATTTGGTGTTCGGCTGAGTTCTTTATCTCTTCATTTGATGTTCTAGGGTTTCAGGATTGCTGATTCTCTGTTTGGCTTAGTTTTTCATATCTTTGCTGTGGAGGGACGGTGTGGTACTTCTGCCTAGAGCGCCATCTTGCCGGACTCTCAGAAAAATTTTTGAGAGGGAACAATATTCATAACAATGATACCCCTCACCTAGTTATAATCTTAGTCAGATCATACATAATTACATATATTAAAACTCACATACTGCATA
Source organism: Dugong dugon (assembly GCA_030035585.1). NCBI lineage: Eukaryota > Metazoa > Chordata > Mammalia > Sirenia > Dugongidae > Dugong > Dugong dugon. The sequence continues at coordinate 56,792,231 of CM057467.1, read as the reverse complement.
TAAAAAAAAAAAAAATCAAACCTGCTGCTGTCGGGTCAATTCTGACTCATAGCACCCTACAGGACAGAGCAGAATTGCCCCATAGGGTTTCCACGAAGCAGCTGGTGGATTCAAACTACTGACCTTTTAGTTGGTAGCTGTAGTCTGCCACAGCTCTTAATCACTGTGCCTCCAGGGTTCCAACATATTGAATATAGGATATTTAATATTAAAAGTTTTTTTCTCTCACATCTGTCAAGCACATCCTAGTTCATATTACCTATTTTCCTTCTGAACTCAATCCAGTTTCTTACTAATTCTCTTTAATTGAGTCTATAAAATCGTCTTTAAATTCTATCTCTTCCCTCAAAGTACTAGCAATTTAGCTAATTCAGTATATCTTTTAACTACTACTTTAACTTCTGAATCTAGTTGACTCCTCATGTTCATCATGATGCTGCTTGAAGTAGCAGGAAATTAGAGGTAATCTAAGTGTCCATCTCTGGGAGAATGGATAATCAAACTGTGATAAATGCAAACTATGGGATTTAAAAAAAAAAAGAAAACCTGTTCCAATCCAAAAATACTTATTCCGACTCATATACTATGCCACAATTAGAAATAATGAACCAAAGAAACACAAAGTAATAAGTACAGTCTTAGAAAACATAATACCAGGATGGAAAAAAATAAAGAAGAAGAAACAGAGTGAATCTTCTGGCACAATACCATTTTTGTGAATTAAAAGAAACATACACATAAAATACCAATTAAAAAAATACACACCAAGCACATGAGAAAGTTTTCTATTGTAAGGAGAAGAATGGGAGTAAAGACTGGAGAATGATTAGAGGAATAAATTAATAAATGAATGAGTGATAAAGAAAGCAAAAAAGGGGCCCTACATAGACCCATGAAGATAGTGTGATATGAAAAGAGGTATACGTGTAACTAAATATCCTGGACCTACTTTCAAAAAAATAAATGTTTGCATTTTATTTAATCTTTTGTTTTTACAGAAAAGATTCACCGCTAATGTCCTATAAAGTGAGTCCTCTTCTTGGGTTGTCTGACAGAGATTTGAAAAAGGTCAAGAATTTTGGAGCTGAAATTTGGAATTCATGGCCAACTGAAAATAAATTAACCATGAGTTTGGATATTTTCAAAATTATAATCACGAAAACAAAAAATATACTGCCATTTGAAAACATTTTTTAAAACACTTCAGAATTCATACATTGCACAAAATTAGAAGTCAATGTCTCTCAGTTACTGTAAATTTTTGCAGTCATTGGCACATACATACAAGTAGACTTCAACATCAGAACACTCTTAATAGTTGTTTCCTGAAAGCAATGAATCTAGCATTGTTATAAATTGGTCTACTATCTACTAGGAAGAAGTGTATTAACACTCATTTCTTCCTCATCTTACTTAATCCACCCTCTGAAAAAAAATCGATAAAAGAGATATTAGGTTAAACTCAGTAAAAATATCATTTTGTAAGTAAAAAATATTTTCATGTTGTTGAATTTAATAACATAATTTCCAATTTAAAATTAAGGCTCTGAAGGTTTCAATACATTACTTAAAGATACATTCGGTAAGAGGTAAAGTTCAGATTTCAACTTAGGTCAGTTTACCCACAAAATCGATGTTCTTTTCATGACATCATACTGCTTCCATTGAACTTTTGGACATTTTGCGGTTATTATCATATTTGAAATTTGATCTAACAGTCTTTCCATGCTTAGAAAAAGGCAATAGCAGACACTTGATTTTAATAAGAATTAGAATTAACGTCATAGATAAGACTTTAACAAAGTAAATTTCATGTATCTAAAATCTGTGGGTTGAAAAAAATATGTTTTCTTCTTTAAGCAAAATGTATTTTCTTCTTTAAGCATGACACACTCAAGCTTTAAAGGCAATACAAGTCTAAGACCAGTTTTCTTCAGGCCAATCAAAATTAAGAAAACATAAAACTGAATTCTTCCAAGATTTTCATTTGACTTATTCTTTCCCTCTTACATTTTTAAAAATGTACAAGATCAAAACAGCTGAACAGTTCAGTGATGAGTTCTACGTAGTCCAAGCCAACCCTCAATTCCCACAGAAGATTCCATGGGAGGTTCCAAAAGGAACACAGCCAATGCCCAATAGCAAAAGGCATTTATCTAGTGGAGGAAGAACATTCCTGTTGAAGGACTACACTCTTGTAGTTTGAAATGAGTCATTTTTTTCCAGCTGGAATCTGTTAGCATAGACCACAGATGATATCTGCTTGGTCTTCTCTTTAGCTACTCAGTATCATGGGAAAAAAAGAAAAACATACTTTCCACCTTTCGTCTGCACAACTCAAAGCACTTTATAAATGTACTTTGGGGCTCATGCTTTTCAAGCCAAGAGAGTTAACAAAGCTCAAAGGCCCAAAGTAACTTATCAAAGTAACTTGACCAAGGAACATCACTGAGAGACAAAAGCACTCTCATTACCCTATCTCATCAGTGTCCCCAATAGATGGTTCTCATTTTTCTGTGCCACAACTCTCACTCCTCAGGGCACCTTCACCCACCTTGAAAAATCAAAACAAAAGATTTATAGTCTTTCCAAAATGTTGAAGAGTGATGAGGTAGGGTAACTGGGATATTATTCAGCATAAGACACCAATAGGAAGGCTCACAAGGGAGAGCATGCTGGGTAAAAAGGGGAGCTCAAAAGAGAACCAAAAGTGTACAGTGGGGGGAAAAAAGAAATGCATTTGGATCACTGCTGCTCCAGATCCTTCCAATGGCCCCGAGCTTTCTAAGATTACATTAAGCAAGATTACTTGCAATTTGAAATAAGCTATTTGGTACTTCTATCATAGAAAGAAAGGATATAGTCAGAGGCATTCATCATAGATCATTTCTAAAGTCTCTACCTTTTCTATCTCAGATGTATAAATGCTTGCACTTTGAGTACCTCATCCATCTCTTCTTGTCCTGAACTACATCAGACCTCTGATATTTCTGATGTGTCTGCAGATTTTTAAAAATTTCCAGATCCATCAAAACCACTAAAGTGTGCAATTTTTCCCATATAGAACATATGTTGGATTCATTCACTCACAGATGGGAGCCAACACCAAATTCAACTTTCCAATTTCTGAAACTGTACACAAATTCTATTGACCAAAGTCCAGCCTTTCCTTAATCTATCTACTTTTTTCCTTAGTCTTATTGCCAGAACTCAAAAGAAACTACTCTTCATAAGACATTATTTATCACGCTGCTTGAGTTTTATCACAGCAAAAGGGTGTGTTAGGTTATGGATGCTAGGAGGTGAGCTAGGCTCACTTCTCCACATAGGTAATTTGTTCCCATATACTTTTCTCACCCTTAGTTCAAGCCTTAGAAACAGTATAATTACAAGATATCACAGACCGTCAGGGTCCCACTTCAACAGTCAATGCTGCATACACGAAGTGTATTGGATGGTAACAGTCATCTGCCATTTTTTTTGTCATGGAGGCATACTTTCTCTATTCCTTTCTCCAAACTGTTCTTAATGACCCCAGGTAAACTCTGCAATGACACCATTGCTGGAGCATTAATGGCTGGGAGGAACGACAGGAGACAGAAAAAAATATGTAATAGAAGGATATAATAAAAGTCATCTTTTATGTCTGTGGTGCTTTCAATTTTCCAAAGTATTTCTGCATGTATTAAGTCATCTAATCTTCAGTATAGCACTCTGAGTTGGGTAGGATAGTTTCATCATGTTTTACTGGGATACAGAACAGTTCAGTAAACCTTGCAGCATGAGAGCAAAGGAAAATTGACATTTCTGGAGCCCCTAGTGTATAACAGGCTTCATGCCAGATGCTTTAATCCATGGGCAAGACACTTACAATTTATGTGCTTTAGCTTCCTCTTATGTAACAGAACCTACCTTGTAGAGTAAGGAGGACTCAGACATACAGCGTATAAAGAATTTAGTAAAACATCGGGCCCATGAGATGTCAATGAATGCTGGCTCTAGCTATTGTTATTATTATTTCTTTCCATTTCTTTTAAGGTCTATAATAATCTTGTGAGATAGGCATTATTTTCCCCCACGTATCTGTGGAATACTACAAGATTCAGTGAATATTACTAACTGCTTTTTTGAATGAAATGTATTCTAGCTCAAACTAAAATTCCACACAGCAATCACAACCAAATTGCCCACAAGCTCTGTGCCAATTACAAACTGAAGTACGTCTCTTTCTTCCATCCAGAAGGACCAGGGAGGCAGCCAAAGGTCAAATAAAAGACTGAGACAGAAACGTTCCAGTTGAACAGCAAACACAAAACCTCATCATCAAACATCTATTTATTAAGCAGCCTCGTGACTACTGTACTAATGGACTGACGGATAAATCTCCCTGTTCTAGATGCCATCTGCTATATGCTCAACAAGTTCCTTCAATCTTTATATTTCTCTGTATTCTTTTTAATATTTATAATATTTATATATAATTTATATTACTATTTAATAATATTAATAGTAGAAATACTATTAATAATAATAAATAATCTTATTTATTATTTATAGTTCCTATTCATAAGGTTTTCATTGGCTAATTTTCAGAAGGAGATCTCCAGGCCTTTCTTCCTAATCTGTCTTAGTCTGGAAGCTCTGCTGAAATCTGTCCACCAAGGTGACCCTGCTGGTATCTGAAATACCAGTGGCATAGCTTCCAGCATTAGGAAACATGCAAGCCACCACAGCACAAGAAACTGTGTGAAAGCTGAAATAAAAAAGGACAGAAGAAGAATTGATGAATTCAAACTGTGGTGTTGGTAAAGAACACTGAATATACCATGGATTTCCAGAAGAATCAACAAACCTATCTTAGAAGACATACAACCAGAATGCTTTTTAGAAGTGAGGATGGTGAGACATCTGCTAGCTTACTTCAGACATGTCATCAGGAGAGACCAAACCCTAGAAAAGGATAATCATGTTTGGTAAAGTTAGAGAGAAGGTCAGCACAAACAAGAGAAACCTTCAATGAGATGGACTGACAAAATAACCAAAACAACAGACTCATACATACCAATGATCATGAAGATGGTGCAGGACCAGGCGGAATTTCGTCTGTTATATGTAAGGTCACTGTAAGTCAGAGCCGACTTGACAGCAACAACATTTATAAAAATAGCTACCATTTGCTGAGTGCCAAGTGCTAGGCATTTCACCTGTACTTTCTTATGTAATCCTCAGAACTAACAACAGAGGAAGGTTTAAGCCCTATTTTATAGATGAGTTAAGCTTAGGCTCAGAGAAGTAATTTGCCAAAATCATAAAGGGGGAGGAATGCCTGAACCAGGATTTAAAGTCATATCTCTACAGTTCCAAAACCGGTGATATTTTCTTTTTGGTTTTTATTTTTTATTATTGTACTTTAGATGAAGGTTTACAGAACTAGCTTCTCATTAAACAATCAGTACACACATTGTATTCTGACATTGGTTACCAACCCCATGACATGTCAACGGTCTCCCTTCTTGACCTTGTGCTATCATCAGCTTTCCTGGCCCCTCCTGCCTTACAGTCCTTGCCCCTGGGCTGCTGTGCCTCTTTAGTCCCACTTTGTTTTATGGGCCTCTCTAATCTTTGGCTGAAGGGTGAATCTCAGGAGTGACTTTATTACTAAGCTACAAGGGTGTCCAAGCGCTATACTTTCAGGGTTTCTTCAGTCTCTGTCAGGCCAGTAAGTCTGGTCTTCTTTTGTGAGTTAGAATTTTGTTCTACATTTTTTTCCAGCTCTGTCTGGGACCCGCTATTATGATCCCCATCAAAGCAGTCAGTGGTGGTAGCCAGGCACCATCTAGTTGTGCTGGTCTCAGGGAAAACCTATACTATTTTAAATAAGAAAGTATAATTGTTTGATTTTCCTCCGCAGAATAACAGGCACTTTTTTTTTTTTTTTTTTTAAGGACTCTTAACTCTTAATCTCTTTTTTATTTTTATTGTGCTTTAGGTAAAAGTTTACAGAGCAAATCAGCATCTCATTAAACAATTAATACACATATTGTTTTGTGACATTGGTTGCCAACCCCATGACATGTCAACATACTCTCCTTCTCACTTTGGGTTCCCCATTTCCATCAGTCCAGCTTTCCTGTCCCCTCCCGCCTTCTCGTCCTTGCCCCTGGGCTGGTGTGCCAATTTAATCTCACATATATAGTTGAACTACATGTGTTATTGTTTGTTTTATTGGCCTGTCTAATCTTTGGCAGAAGGGTGAACCTCAGGAGTGACTTCAGAACTGAGTTAAAAGGGTGTTGGGTGCCATACTCTTGGGGTTTCTCCAGTCTGTCAGACCAGTAAGTCCAGTTTTTTTTTTTTTTTGTTTTTTTTTTTTTGTAAGTTTGGATTTTGTTCTATATTTTTATCCTTTTATGTCCGGGACCCTCTATTGTGATCCCTGTCAGAGCATTCCATGGTGGTAGCCAGGCACCATCTCCTTGTGCTGGATTCAGTCTGGTAGAGGCTGTGGCAGTTGTGGTCCATTAGTCCTTTGGACTAATTTTTCCCTTGTGTCTATGGTTTTCTTCATTCTCCCTTGCTCCAGACAGGGTAGGACCAACAGACATACCTTAGATGGCCGTTCACAAGCTTTTAAGACCCCAGATGCTACTCACCAAAGTAGGATATAGAACATTTTCTTTAGAAACTATGTTATGCCAATTGAGCTAGATGTTCCCTGAGACCATAGTCCCCAGCCCTCAGCCCAGTAACTCAGTCCCTCAGGGAGTGTAGATGTGTCTATGAATCTTCTACGATTTTACCTTGGTCATAACTTAGGCACTTTTAAAATCAATTTTATGATAAATTCAATGCTCAGCATGATACGCATAAAGTAATACCGAGCAGGAGTTAGAAAACTTATCATCCATGTTCAGCTTTGCAGCACATACGTAAAGAAGGTATTTGTTGTCGTTAGGTGCCATTTTCGATTCATAGTGACCCCATGGAACAGAGGATTTTCTTGGTTGTAATCTTTATGGAACAGATCACCACGTCCTTCTCCTGTGGAGCCACTGGGTAGGTTCAAACTGCCAACCTTTTGGTTAGCAGCCCAGTACTTAACCTTTGTGCCACCAGTGCTCCTTAAAGAAGGTATTTAACTATACTAAGTCAATCTAGTAGTTGAGATAAATGCACTAAAACAATCCATAGGGTCCCCATTCCACAGTTCTACAGGTCCCTTCTCCCTAGAGGAATGCACGCATGACAACAAGGACAAGGACGACCATGACTACACCATTGTTGGCCTCAGCAGCATGAAGTTACAATTAGCCCCTCAGGATTCACTGTGATCTTTTTCTGGGAGTCAGGTAAAAACTCAATCTCCACAAGTATTGTTCTTGATGCCAAGATCTAAAAATCAAAATGAGATATGGACACTGCTTCTCAGTGTTGCTCATTTATCTGAATTTTTTTTCCTTTTGGAGAGTAGAGGGAATATGGGGGTGTGTAAGAGCAGTTTATGTCCAAAACAGTTGTTGTGTGGCACTAACACTAAAGTTCTACAAACAGCTAAACAGAAACACCAGATCATATTCCTAAATGAGGCTGAGAAGGGCTCTTTGCAATGTCATTCTGGAATGCTAGTGCTCAGCTGGGCTTTTACAATTAAGGAGAACAAAACTCTATTAATCCAAGATTACTTCCTCAAAATGCATGCTTGGGTTCCAGAAGAAGACTGAGAAAGTTGGTAGTTATCAGTTTGGATGGGGTATACAGATATGCTTCAAGCTTACGAATAACTCATAGACTATATCCTTACCTTTACTTCTGATCAAGTACTTATTAACAGACACAGTAACACATTAACAAACCCACATTTAAAAAACAAATAAAAAAAAAAAAAAACCACTGCTGTCAAGTCGATTCTGACTATGAGCGATCCTATCGGACAGAGCAGAACTGCCCCATAGAGCTTCCAAGGCTGTAATCTTTACGGAAGCTGACTGCCACATCTTTCTCCCATAGGGTGGCTGGTGGATTCGAACCACCGACCTTTCGGTTAGCATCCAAGTGCTTAAACACTGTGCCACCAGGACTCCAACAAACACACACATACACGTATAAATGAGTCTATCCAGAGCCACTGTTGTAGGATGCACAACAACCCTTGGGAAAGAGAAAGAATTCCAAGCTCTAACCCTAAGTGTGCAAGAATGTCACCTGGTACAGTAGAGTGACTGAGATCATGGCCTTCAGTGTCAGACTGTTGTTGTTGTGAGTAGCCACTGAGTCAATTCTGACACATGGCTACCGCATTTGTGCAGAGGAGAACTGCTCCATAGGGTTCTTAAAACTGTAACCTTTCTGAAACAGATCACCAGGCCTGTCTTCCAAGGTGCCTACAGATTTGGGCTTAATTGGGCTCTTCCATTTGCTACTTGAGTGATCTGGAGGCCTATTCAGCATGCCAGTTTTGTAAAAAGGAATATTATAATTCCTATCTTCCAGTATTAAGGATTAAATGAGATTATAAAAGTAAAGACCCCAGAACTATGTCTGGCACATAGTATGTGATCAATAAATGTTATCAGTTGTTATTAGGCTGAACCATATGAAATTGATGATATTTGATTTTTGATCTGCTAAAGTGGCAATTCCATATGACCCAACCTAATGTTTATATTACACAGAGGCAGAAGAGCAAAGTGGTTAAGAATACAAGTTCTGGGACAGGCTCTTTGGGTTAGAGTCCTGCCTCTGTCACTCACTGGCAAGTTACAGAACTTCTCTAATTCAGTTTCTCAGTTGCAAAATGAAAAAATACAAATATCTACTCCAAAGGATGAATGAGACGGTTAAACAAATTAATCCATGCAAAGCTCTTAGATGAATGCTTAGTACTTAGTCCTCAATTAACGTAAACTGCTAGTGATATTATTAATATTAATAACAAAATGAAGAAAGTAGATTTGAAAACCTCTGAGGTTCAAGACAACTTCCAATCCTATGCCATTTTGGATGGTGTTGATAAAAGAGAATTTTACAGTGGGAAATTAGCTGTATATAACAAAAAGGTTAAATGTTTGAGCACTAGAATTCTGATAAATATGGTGGAATGAGAAATAATTTAAATAAGTCTCATTTATCTGAGACAAGTTTAAAACAAATACTGAAAATAGATTTTATCTCAACAGTAAATCAATAATTTTGTTTAACTTCTTAAATTGCTAGACATTTTTAAGTCTCATTTCACATACAATTAAAAGGTAGTGGTCTATATGGCATGCGGTTTAATGTGTACTTGTGTGTGTGCACACAGCTGTTCACTACAGGGGGCTGAACAGTGTACTCAGAGGGTAAGTAGACCTGAATACTGTCCAAGTCACTAATTCAGTGTGTGATAATGAACAAATCACATCAACCTAATTTTTCTATTTTGGAAATGAGAAGAAATCTAAGTAAAGATATCTAACCTCCCTTCCAAGTCTAAAATTCTATGATTCTTTATATTGTACATAGATGAAGAATATAATATGATTTCATCAAAATAACAGAACCCATTTCACCTGTCATCAGACAGGAATAAAACTGTTATTAAATAGTAGAATATAATAATAAAAACAATAAAAAAATAATAACACTCAACTAAAAAACATTCCCTAAACTGAAACCACAATACATGCCTGGACAATTCTAGCCAGCAACTTTTATATTCCATGCAGTAAAAAGGAAGAGTTAATGATCAAGCCTTTTCTGAAATTGACAGGAGGCACATATTCCCTCTCAGCAGAATCAAAGCTGCCCGGCCAGGCCACCTGTAAAACCACAATTGATTTAAAATCCTAGGTCCAGCTGTCCAGAGACTCCAATCTCTGACCTGAAGAAATTCACATGACATCAAATTTCTGTCTCTGTAAAATGTTAATTAAGACATAACTCCTAGGACTTTTGAGAGGGTAAATTAGTTAATGTTTCTAAATTACTTAAAGGATAATTATTGACCAAAGAGAGATCATTAAGTCTTACTAGAAAGTCAGGGAGAATCTCAATGTTGACAATTTTCTTCTAACTAACATAGGTATCTTAATGAGAGTTAAAAAATAAGATCTGAGTGACTATGCAATAGATCTAAAATAATACTTGTGAGAAAAAGGAAAAAAATTAAAAATCTCATTATGGCATTCTGAGGATGTTGTTGTGTGCCATCGAGTTGATTCCAACTCATAGAGACCCTATAGGACAGAGCAGAACTGCCCCATAGGGTTTCCTAGGTTGTAATCTTTACTGGAGCAGATCATCAGGTCTTTTTATCCCCTGAAGCCAATGGTGGGTTAGAGATGCTTTCAATTAGCAGCTGAGTGCTTTACCACTGCTCCATCAGTGCTCCTTATCCTGAGGTTAAACCCGTTGCAGTCGGGTCGATTCCAACTGACAGCGACCCTAGAGAACAGAATAGAACAGCCTCATAGAGATTCCAAGGCTATAAATCTTTACAGAAGCAGACTGCCACATCCTTCTCCCACGGAGCGGCTGGTGGGTTCGAAACAATGACCTTTCGGTTAGCACCCAAGCCCTTAACCACTGCTCCACCAGTGCTCCATTTGGAAGATAACTTGGTGGAAATTTTTGAGGTGGGGGTGGGGGAAGGATATATAACCAAGATACATTGAATCTGGTGCTATAAAATACATTATCTTCTCAAATTATAATGTTTATATGAACTACGTTATACCCTTTAATCCTTAAAATTTCAGAAATACAACTTAAAAAATAAGTGAGTGTGAATGTGAAGACTTCTACAGACAGCTGAATTAAACTGCCCCAGCATTTAAAAAAAAGTAGGAAACTAAACTTCTCAGGGTTGATCAGAAGCCTTTAGCACTTCCTATTAAAGTACAAAAGGAGCCCTGGTGGAGCAGTAGGTAAGTGCTCAGCTGCTCACTGAAAGGTTGGGGGTTCCAACCCACCAGTTGTTCCGTGGGACTTCCATAAAGATTACAGCCGTGGCCAGAACAACTAGATGGTGCCTGGCTACCACCACCTACTGATCTGACAAGGATCACAACAGAAGGTCCCGGACAGAGCAGGAGAAAAATGCAGAACAAAATTCAAATTCACAAAAAAAGACCAGACTCACTGGTCTGACGGAGACAGGAGGAACCCCAAGACTATGGTTCTCGCACACCCTTTAACTTGGAACTAAAGACACTCCAGAAGTTCACCCTCCAACCAAAGATGAGACAGGTCTATTTAAAAAAAAAAACAATAACACACACGAGGAACACGCTTCTTAGTTCAATCAAGTATACGAGACCAAACGGGCAACATCTGCCCAAAAGCAAAGATGAGAAGGCAGCAAGAGACAGGAAAACTGGATGGATGGAAACCAGTAGCCTGGGGCAGAGAAGAGGAGAGTGTTGACACATTGCAGGGATTGTAACCAATGTCACCAAACAATTTGTGTATAACTGTTGAATGAGCAACTAATTTGTTCTGTAAACTTTCCCCTAAAGCAAAATTAAAAACAAAAAAAAGACTGCAGCCTTGGAAACCCAATGGGCAGTTCTATTCTGTCCCATAGGGTCACTGTGAGTCATAATTGACTCAACGGCAATGGGTACTAAAGTACAAGCAACCCTATTCTCCACTCCTTGAAAACAAATAAATCACAATAAATTTCATGTTAAGAAATCAGTAGTCTTTTATTTAAAAAGTTGCTATGGGAGGGTGGAGGAAGATATTGTTTCATTTGGTTTTTGTGTGTTTGTGTGTTTGTTTTGACTTCCCTCAAAACATTTTTCTTTTCCTCTTAACTAATTTTAAGATTCCAAAACTCGAAGCATGTCATAATTAAACATCTCCTAGGAAATGCACAGCCTGATTAGCACATTAACTCAAGCATAAACCAGCCATGACCATGTTGCCTCCAGGTCTGGATCAGGCCAGCCTGGGAAAGAACAATCATGATGAAAACTGTCACTAAGCCATATTAATCTGAACATTATTTTATCTTCCAGCATTTAAGATCTTATTTTCCCTGTCAGTTCTTATGTAATTTTTTTAATCCTTAATTTTGGTCTCGGAACAGTCACTTATTAGCCTACCTAAAAATAAAAACATATACTCCAGTTCTGAGAATTAAATACTTATACCTGTATGGTCGCTATGATTCGGAATCGACTTGACAGCAACAGGTACGGGTACCTTCACACACAAAGGCTCCCGCCACCAGATAGCTCAGAAGGTGAGGCAGCAGTCAGAGAGATTTCTTAGGGATACATCAATAACCATAGCCCACAAACTTCTAATCTAATTATCAACTCCTGTTTTGGGGAAAATGAGCAAGAAGAAGACTACCCACATCCTGATGTCTTAGTTATCTAGTGCTAAGGTAGATTAATAGTATGTTGTTGTTTTGTGCTGTCGAGTCGATTCCGACTCATAAAGACTCTATATGACCGAGTAGAATTGCCCCATAGGTTTCCTAGGCTGTAATCTTTATGACAGCTGATTGCCAGGTCTTTTCTCTGGAAGCGCAGCTGCTGAGTTCAAACCCTCAACCTTTTGGTTAACTGTATAACAGAAATATCACAAGCAGATAGCTTTAACAAACAAATTTATTTTCTTACAGTTTAGGAGGCTAGAAGTCCCCTAATAAATTCTCTGGAGGAAGGTCCTTGTCTTTTCTGAGCATCTGCTCCTAGGTGATCTTCATGAGGTTTGCCCTCTCTCTTCCCTCATCTCTGCTCTGCTTGCTTGTTTAATCTCTCTTATATCTCAAAAGAGATTGACTCAAAATACATCCTATACTACTCCCACCTCAATTAACATAACAAAGACAATCCATTCCCAAATAGGATTATAACCACAGGGGTAGAGGTTAGGATTTACAACACATATTTTGGGGGAAGATAATTCAATCCATAACAGCTGGTTGTCTGCTTTTCAGCACAATGATAAATGCATATGGCAAGGAAGGCAGGAATATCTTCCCCTACAGTATTCACCTGTGCTATCCAACATGGTAGCCACTAGACAAACATGGCTGCTGAGCACGTGAAATGTGTCTGGGCTACCAGTGTACTGAATTATTTAGTTGATTAATTCTTCTCAATTTATATTTAAAAGCCGATGCTTGATTCTGTTACTGAAAAATTTTTAAGTATGTTTGGAACCATTTAGGTATGTGAATCTACTTTTTCACCGTAAATTTTATCAAATTTAAATCCAGATCAAGTATTTCTGACGAAAATTCAGGGACTGAATTGTGATGTTTGTGAGTATAAAATATACATCATAGTTCCAAGAATTAATAGGTGAAACAGAATGTAACATATCTCATTAATATTATAATACTGACATGTTGAAATATTTTACATATATTGTGTTAAAGAAAATATATGATTAAAATTAAAGTCACTGGTTTCTTGATACTTTTTTAATGTGGCTACTGCAGAACTTTATATATATAATTATTATATATGTATAAATTATATGTAATTATTATATATATTGTGTGTATATATATATATATGGCTCACATTATATTTCTATTAAGCAGCACTGATAAAGAATAACACTAACCAGAGGTGTAAATACCTGCGATGGGCCAGTGAAGTGTCTATAACTACAGAAAAGCTGTGTAGTATGAGGGAAAAGCAAAAATTCAAGACCTGACTGCATTCAAACCCCAGCTCTGACACTGACCAACCAAAGGGACTTGAACAAGTCAGTTTCCTTAGCCTATACTTCCTCATATGGAAAATGGGGAATTAATTTCCTAGTAAGGCATTCAGAAAAATTAAACAAAATTTAATACCTGGTATAACATGGGTATAAATAACCAATTGTTTTTCAACAGAAAGCAGAGGTTTCAAACAGTTACTAACGATTAACTGCTTCTCAATGTCCACATCTTCCCGCAAATGGGCCATATTCTGTGGACCCTTTCTGTCCCTAACACTACTGCAACTTTGTTTTTACAGATGCATAATCAACGCTATTATCAAAATTTCAACAACTAACAGAAGTAGTGTTTTTGTTTGATTTTAAAGTGGTAGCCATCAAATTCATTTCAAGAACTACCCCCATGATTTCTATGAAACCTATAATTCATCTTAAATTACTTATAATATCAGAATGCTTATGCCCTTTTCAGTATTTCTACATTTCTATCACGGTGGGATCATTTTCTTGTGAGTGTTCGGTAGGCTCTAAGATGCACTACTTTATGGTATTAAGTTAATATGTTGTTGTTTTGTGCTGTCGAGTCGATTCTGACTCATAAAGATCCTATATGACAGAGTAGAATTGCCCCATAGGTTTCCTAGACTGTAATCTTTATGGGAGCAGATTGCCAGGTTTTTCTCCCACAGAGCGGCTGGTGAGTTCAAACCCTCAACCTTTTGGTTAGCACCCGAAATATCATTGTGCCACCAGGGCTACAGTTAATTATATATAGTTACTAAAAATGTAAAACACAGGAGTTTGTAATATCTATTTTGAAATTCTTTCCCATTAGTATGCTGCATTTCCTTGTAACTTGCAAAATGCCTACAAATTCTTATACTATGAATAAACGAACAATTTCTTTTAGAAGGATCAACACAAAGCTGGTTCTTATGAGGTGTAGGTTAAAGATGTCCCAAATGTCTAACTTTTCCAAGCTGCTGTACCACTCCATCATCTGTAACATCAACTATTCCCTCTCGCCTCAGTACTCTCCCTCCCGTCTTTGGGTTCCCTAATTCACTGCAACTTCTCACAGAACTCATGAACCATATAAAGGAAACGGCTCACGTGGTTGTGGAGGCTGGCAAGTCCCAAACTGGTGTGTCAGGCATGGACTTCTCCCTGGCCCTCAGTCTCTTGCCCAAAGGCAATCAGCTTTCTTGCTCCATGGGCCAGGAAGCCCACTGTGCTGTCTCCTGTGGGCCTCTGCCGCCGGTCTCTCCTTTTTTGGTGGTGGTGGGCTCTCCTCTCTGCTCTGGAATTGGCTCTCTTTTAAGGTAAAACTGACCAACCCCCTCAGTGGGTCACAATTATCTTATTTGCACAGCCCCACCCAATCACCTGGGTGGGAGTCACAAGACCATGGCTAGAAAGGCCACACATAAAAGTAATTAATCACACCAAAATGAAACAATACAAGGATCATCATAAGATAACCCTAGGATGAATGACATGAAACACTCCTTTATAAAGCCAATAGTAAAACTATACATAAAGCTACTTTTTCACTAAGAAGTAATATGGGCAAAAAAAAAAATCTATTCCAAAGTGGTTTAGAGAAATTAATGACTAGAAAATTCATAACAGGTGATTACTGGAAAATGAGAGGTTTAGAAGTCATCTTTTATCTTCCAGCATGATGCCAAGAACGAAGACCATTCCTGTCCACAAAGACTTCTGGTAAAATGTTGAATCCTGACCAGGCAGCTTAAGGGTCCAAGCACCATGACCATTCTTACATAGCCATGAAAACTGATTTGAAATGACCTCCTTCTTCTTCAACCTGCTTGTTGCCCTTTTTTCTCCTAGTCTTCCATTTTGTCCTTTTAATCTTCTTTTTATTCAATCATTCAATCAGTGTTTATTGAGCCCATACTATGTGCCAGGAAGAAAGACATGGCAGTCTACTTCCGTAAAGATTTACAGCCTTGGAAATCCTATGGGGCAGTCATACGTTGTCCCATAGGGTCGCTATAAGTCGGAATCAACTTGATGGCAACGAGTTTGATTTTTTTAGTTTACTATGTGCCAGCATTCCACAGGCCTTACTATTGAACCTCACTAGCCTATCATTCATATTATTCAAACAGAAGCACTAAAGGGAGACAGAAGTAGAGAGAAGTGGAATATTTATGCATTTTTTAAAAAAGATCAGATGATAGACAGGTAGGTAGACAGACAAACAGAGCTGGAGATACAGAGTCCCTGCGTGGTATAAACGATTAAGGCACTCGGCTCTGCTGCTAAACAGAAGGTTGAAGGTTAGGTCCACACAGAGGTGTCTCAGAAGAAAAGCCTGGCTATCTACTTCTGAAAAGTCAGCGACTGAAAACTCTGTGAAGCACAGTTCTACTCTGACACGTGGAGGGTTGCCATGAGTCAGAACCGACTTGATGGCAACTGGTACTGCTATTGGGGTGTATGCATATGCGTGTGTATGTATGTGTGTGTGTGCGCATGTGTATGCGTGCCTGTGCGTGCATATGCGTGCATGTGTGCGTGTGTGTGTATTTTATATATATATATATATATATATATATATATATATATCTTCACCTCACTGGTCACCAAAATAAATTTGAAGTTCAGTTACACAGCACCCAAGTTCATAAAATTAACTTCTTTCCAACATAACTATTTTTTTTAATGCAGCATTATATTAGCTTATACTATGTTACAAAGCTGAAGCCAAAAGTTCAGTTATGGCTTTCTAAGATGTCTATTTTTAGACTTTCTTCTAACACACATACCTCCTGTAATAAACATCCTGTAATGATCAAGAGCAAAATTCACCATCATAACTCTCAAGAGTTTTCTCCAAGTTGTTCATCAAGTTACGTAATAGGTCAGATAAACCTCCCACCAAAAAAAATCTCATGTTCCTTAGCTCACACACAAGGAGGAGTATCTATGAAGTGAAATAAAAATGATAGGCCAGCAAACCTCATGTATTTGCTAGAGAAAACATTTTTTTGTTTACTGAATTATAATTAACTTGGTTTTTCCTTTTGACTACAAGCAGCTTGAGGGCAGAGATGAGGTCTGTTTATGTGCTCATTTGACAAGCACAGTATTTTGCTAGATGGTTGGATACTATGTTGTTTAAAATCAGGAAAGGTATGGGTCAGGGTTGCATCCTTTCACCATACTTATTCAATCTGTGCGCTGAGCAAATAATCTGAGAAGCTGGACTATCTAAAGAAGAACACGGCATCAGGATTGGAGGAAGACTCGTTCATAACCTGCAATACGCAGATGATGCAACCTTGCTTGCTGAAAGCAAAGGGGACTTGAAGCACTTACTGATGAAGATCAAAGACTACAGCCTTCAGTATGGATTATACCTCAACATAAAGAAAACAAAAATCCTCACAACTGGACCAATAAGCAACATCATGATAAACGGAGAAAATACTGAAGCTATCAAGAATTTCATTTTACTTAAATCCACAATGTCCATGCAAGCAGCAGTCAAGAAATCGAACGACACATTAAATTTAGCAAATCTACTGCAAAAGACCTCTTTACAGTGTTAAAAAGCAAAGATGTCACTTTAAGGACTAAGGTGGGCCTGACCCAAGCCATGGTATTTTCAATCACCTCATATGCATGCAAAAACTTGACAATGGATTAAGGAAGCCTGAAGAAGAATTGATGCCTTTGAATTATGGTGCTGGGGAAGAACACTGAATATACTATGGACTGCCAAAAGAATGAACAAATCTGTCTTGGAAGAAGTACAGCCAGAATGCTACTTAGAAGCAAGGATGAGGAGACTTTGTCTCATATACTTTGGACATGTTATCAGGAGGGGCCAGTCCCTGGAGAAGGAAATCATGTCTGGTAAAGTAGTGGGTCAGAGAAAAAGAGAAAGACCCTCAACGAGATGGATTCACAGTGGCACAACAATGGGCTCAAACATAGCAATGATTGTGAGGATGGTGCAGGACCGGGTAGTTTTTCGTTCTATTGTACATAGGGTCACTATGAGTTGGAACTGACTTGAAGGCACCTAACAACAACAACAGATGGTAGGATGGAAGGATGGATAAATGAAAGAAATAAATGAGTGTTCAAATTTGAGTTAGCAATAAAGTGAGTTCAGTCTCTGAGACAATTTCTCTCACTCCGTTAGCTAAAAACATATGTACTAAACTTGAAAAAAATAAAAATTGTGTGATCTATGCATAATAGAAATTAGTATTATGTTGTGTAAAATAAAATATCAATTAATTAATTTAGCTGCTATTTATTGCAAGCTTAACATGTGCCAAGTACCACGATAGGCACTGAGGTTTCAAGACGAATAAGGTCCACACAGGTAAAGCATGAAAGGGGTGGCTGCTTCACTAAACTCATCTGCACTATTCATTACTTTAGTCATTAAACCATGAAGAACAAAGCAATTCTTCTCCTGTGTAGAATGCCATCTCCCTGTACAAAGTAAGATGTCCTCAGCGACACTGTGTTTTGTGACGGAGTCAAGTAGGAAGGTGACAGAAAGGAAGAATGAGATCAGAAACAACACAGAATAGGAAAAGGAAGATTGCTTCAACAGAAAAATAAACCAGAGAAACACTTGGCACAACATCATTCTTATATTAGACCGGAGCACTGAAACCACAATTGGCCACCTAACCTCAGGAAAAGGAGCTGAGAAATGCCTAGAAATGAGTAACTCCATTAGATAGAGACTTTGTGAGAATTGCAAGTAAAAGGGAACAGCGCCCAAATTCTCTGAGTAAGCTCTCTGGGCAGCTGAAAGTCTTGATAAGTGAAAACTAAAAGCCCGTCATCAGTCCTCCTGATGAAGCAGATCTTCAGGGTACTCTGCAGCTGCAAGTAGCAACTTTTCTAAGGCACTAGTTTAGGGTCCTGCAGGTTCATTCATTTTCATTGAGCAGATATTTTCATTTCTTAAATGAGTAGCTCTTTTTAATCTGGGCAAATCAAGAAAACTGTCTTGACCTCTTTAGAGAACAAATGTTTCTTCAAAGAATGGAAGAAATGGCCAAGCCTTGTAGCAATGTCTCCTCGCATTAAGCCCGTTCCACCAGGTTGCCCAAGCCCCACTTACCCCCAACATCTGGTGGAGGTAGTGATACTCTGGCCCTCGGTTATATTGCAGAAAAGTTCTCCAAAAAAGCAGGACATTCAGGGAAAGCCAGATGACCTAGAACAATCAGACAAAGGGAAAGAGAAAACAAAAATTGAACGCTACCTGATGAATGGAAACCACACATTCATTCACTGAACAACTATACTTTCAAGGGAACTAAGACAATCAGAAATTGCAGAAAGCAAGCGTTCTCAACTAATCAGCAAGCTTAAAACCACTCAATGGGGAGAGGAAAACCTGACCTCATTTGTCCCTTCACCTGAGATTAATTAGGCATTTGAGTTGCAAACAGGCCTCCGAAGTATCTACAGATCTCCCCTGCTGTATAAAATGGGACTAAGAAATTAGTGACAAGTGTTATGTTGTTAAAAACAATATACCAAAAAACAATCGGGGACAAGAGGAAACGGGAAAATGTTCAAAGGGTTAAGAAAAAGCTGCGTTCACTTCCCACTTCCTCCACATCCGCTCTCCTATCAGTTTGTAGGGAAGTTCACATGGATTTGGAGGAAGGGAGGTGGTTATTATCTCTAGGTATGGAAAGTTTTATGAGTAAAAAATGTTCGAATAAGAGGCCAAACTTCCACTTCCCTCTTCCCACACGCGCAAGCTCAGAGAATGAATCAAAATCACTGCACAAGAGACAAAACGCAAGGAGAGCCTTGCCCGCCATCCTACCAGGCAGAGGTGTTTAACCCCTTCGTTGGCCAGCCAGCTCTTCCAGAACACTGCCATGCCGCCGGTCCTGCCGCGCTACGCTCTCCGCCGGCCAGCCCGAGAAGCAGCGGGCGGCGGCCCCGGCTGCCGCTACAGTTGTGCGATCTGCAGGGGGTGGGTACGGAGGGTCAAAGAGTGAGTGGAATTCCGGAGGCCTGGCGCCGAGCCAGCTCGGGAGAGGTCTGCGTCCGGAGCCGGGTCTTGCCGACTTCGCAGCCGCGGTCGGCGCCGAGTCTGCACTACCCTCCTCGCAGCCTGGACCCCGCTCTGCGAGCGCGCGCTTTCAGTTCCGCGGCCCGGGCTGCACGAGGCTGCACCTCCGCGCCGGCCCCTTTGTCCCGGCGCGAGTCTGTTGTTGTGGCTGCTGCTGTTCAGGATGTCCCGGGCTGAGTACTGGGAGGCGTCCCCCACTGCAGCCTCTAGCTTGGCCTGCCCAGCTCTGAAATACCGACAAAGATGTGGAGAATGATACTCATAATAAAGTGGTGACCCTCGGCCGGCCCCTCGTACACACACACACTCCTACTAGTTTTTTTGGAGTGATTGTTCACCCCCCCACCCCAAAAAATATCAACTCATAGAGCCTTAGTAACAGAGATAGCCTTTTGTGTACCAGCGTCCCCCTTCTCCCCTCCATTCCCAACAATTCATCACACCCTCCAAACAAATGCCTTGCTCAAAACCTTTCCTTAAAGCCTCCTTCTGTCTTCCCCTTATCTATCCTCCCCACATATTAATGCAAAACTTTAGAAAATTCGGAATAAAAAAAGCCCAGTGAGTTAATGGTTAAAGCCGAAGCAATTCCCAGGGGCGTCAGGGAAGCTCGATTTCACTCTACTTAGGAATTTTCATTTTATTACCTAGTATCAGTCTGTTTAGTAATAGGAATCTTCTCAGACTTGTACCAGAGGCCCCGCGAAGGGTGAAAAGAAGCGGAATTGACAGAGGCTACCTGTTTTACAATGCAACATATTAGTGGTTTATGAACTGATTCAATATCAGGATTAGGGAAGCGAAAGAAAGAGAAAATTTTATTCATATAGTAGAATGTTTGACACAAAGTAAGTGTTTAAGAAAGGTTTTTTAAACCAAGATCTTTCCCAATTTTAAAAACTAGCAAGTCACAGAAGTTAACTATTAGTAACTTAATACATTAGCTTTCAAGCTCTTTACTTTTTTTTACTAAATACATTTTACAACACATGCCAAAGTATATAACTGAAAGTAAAATTTAGTAAATTCATATTATCTTTATACAAAACCAAACCTTGCCTTCGAGTTGATTCCAACTCACAGGACCCTATAGGACAGAGTAGAACTGCCCCATATGGTTTCCAAGGCTGTAAATCTTTATGGAAGCAGACTGCCCCATCTTTCTCCCACAGAGCGGCTGGTGGGTTCAAACTACCTCTGAGCTTTCGTGTAGCAACCAAGCACTTTAACCACTGCACTACCAGGATATACATACAATTCTATACATGCGTATGTACAATGCATACATATAATCCCTGTTAATTTCATGACCCACTAATGACTGTAACCTTCAGCTTGAAAAATTGGAATGAATCCATATAAAGTCCCTTCTAGATTTGACACAATTCTCTTTCTAATAGGCTGTCATCTTTCTTTGATGTATGGCTCTCCTTTTTCATGTGTGATCGAAGTTTGAAAACTGCCTCAAGTTTTTCTGGAGTTAGAAAGCATATTAGTCATAAATAAAACACCCTGTTCTTACTGACCATGTGATACCTAAAGAACCAGAAAAAAGAATAAAA
The DNA here is from genome assembly GCA_030035585.1 of Dugong dugon. Classification (NCBI taxonomy): domain Eukaryota; kingdom Metazoa; phylum Chordata; class Mammalia; order Sirenia; family Dugongidae; genus Dugong; species Dugong dugon. The sequence continues at coordinate 56,770,907 of CM057467.1, read as the reverse complement.
AGAGAACCAGCGAGTGTCAGAAAGGTCAAATTCAGGGACACATTGGTACTCCTCAAACTGCATCCTGGAGCCTTAGTTTCAATAGGTTGGTTGGAGTGAATCTGACAAAATGGTTAAATTCTTGTCATGAGTTGAGAGGAGTGAGGCAATTGAAGAAGAGTAGAAAAAATGGGAATTTTCTCAGGAAAAATAAAGACAAAAGTAATGGGATCTAACTCTTAACACTATATACCTACTAAATATCAGGCCTGTCCATGGCATTTCATATTTAGAATCTCACTTACTTCTCATAGCAACCCTCCATGTGGTTGTTGTGTGTCATCCAGTTGATTCCAACTCATAGTGACACATATGACACAGTACAACTACCCTATAGGGTTTCTTAGGCTGTAATCTTTTTTTTTTTTTTTCTTTGGCTTTAACAAACAGAAATTTATTTTCTCACAGTTTAAGAGGCTACAAGTCTGAATTCAGGGTGCTGGCTCTAGGGGAAGGCTTTCTCTCTGTCAGGTCCGGGGGGTCTTTATCGCTTTTCAGCTTCTGTTCCTTGACTCCTTTGTGACCTTCATGTGGCATGATGTCTATCTTCTCCCATCTGTGTTTGCTTGCTTCTGGCTGGCTTAATAGGCTCTTTTATGTCTCAAAAGAGATTGACCTTGTGGAGAAATCGGAACCCTCATCCATTGCTGATGGGAATGGAAAGTGGTACAGCTGTTGTGGAAAACAGTCTGGCAGTTCCTCAAAAAAACTAGAAGTAGAGCCATATGACCCAGCAATTTCACTCCCAGGTATATACCCTAGGGATCTAATAGAAGTGCCACGAACAGACATATGACATCTATGTTCATCGCAGTACAATTCACAATAGCAAAAAGATAGAAACAACTTAAGTGCTTATCAATGGATGAATGGAGAAGTAAAATGTGGTGCATACATACAATGGAATCCTACTCAGTGATAAAGAAAAATGAGTTCCAAAACATCTTGGAACATGGAGAAAATTATGTTGAGTGAAATAAGTCAATCACACAAGCAAAAATAATATTGTATGTTCTCACTTTTATGAAATGACATGGACAAGTAAATATACAGAAACTAATGTTTATGAGTGGTTACCAGGGATTGGGAGGAGGGAGAGGGATTCACTCTGTAGATAGCAGACACTTGTTAATTTTGGTGATGGGAAAGGTAACACCAAATGAGGGTGAAGTGTACACAGCTTGACGAAAGTAAACAATGTCACTAAAAAGTACACAAGAAAAAACAATCTGTTGGTAATTGCTATGGTATAAATGATTTTGTAACAATAGCAAAAACAACAAAAAATATATATCTGTGGGTATATATGTAGGCATATAACATATATGTGTGTAGGTATGTATATATGTGTATATATAGGTGTATGCATATGTATATGCATCTAAGTGATTTTATACACATACATTTATATATATAATAAAGCACATAGGGGACACAGTTACGGATATTTCTTAGACATAACCAAACACCTCACAGAATCGGATTTCTGGGTTTGAAGGATTAGGACCATAATCTCATGGGACATCTAGATCAATTGGCATAATATAGTTCATAAAATTATCTTCTATATTCTAGTTTGGTGAGGAGTATCTGGGGTTTTAAAAGTTTGTGAGCAGCCCTCAACAATACAACTATTAGTCTCTACTTGTCTGGAGCAAAAGAGAAAGAAAGAAACCAAAGACTCAAAGAAGAAACTAGTCTACAGGACAGATAGTCTACACGAACCATGGCCTCATCTACCCTGAGACAAGAAGAACTAGATGGTGCCTGGTTACCACTACCAATCATTCTAATCAGGACCACAATAGATGGACCCTGAGAGAATGGGAGAAAAATGTGAAACAGAACCTCAAATTCCTAAAAACAAACAAACAAAACAGACTTACTGAACTGGTTGAGACTGGAGAACTCCCCAAGACTACTGCCCTCAGATACTCTTCAAACCTTGTAGGTAAATAACAAATCGGCTCAAAAAATAATGGATATCCCTGGTAAGTACTGTGCTCCTTTAAAAAAAAAAAAATCATCTATGTGAGACCAAATGGTCAACTATTACTTTTAAAACAAAGATGAGATATAAGGGGTCAGAGAAACTAGATTAACGGAAATAGAACAACCAAAACAGAAATAATGAGAATGTTCAGGCATTGTGAAGAATGTAACTGATGTCACTGAACAACTTACATAGAAATTATTGAATGGGAACCTAAACTGCTGTGTAAACCTTCACTGAAAACACAATAAAATATTATTTTAAAAAATAAAAAAATGAGCACCACCCCAAAACAAAGATTGACTTGACACACCCTACACCAATACTTCCTCACTAACACAACGAAGAAAACTCATTCCCAAATAGCATTATAACTACAAGTATAGGGGTTAGGATTTACAGCACATATTTTGGGGGCACAGAATTTAATCCATAACATTCCACTCTTTGGCCCCCCAAAATTTATGTCCTTTGTGCACACAAAACCCATTCACCCCATCAAATCATCCCAAAAGTCTTAAATCAACTACAAGCCCAAAATCTCATCTTCTGAATCATCTAAATCAAATATGGGTGACCTAGGCTGTAATCTCTATGGGAGCAGGTCGCCAGGTCTTTTTTTCCCACTGCACCACTAAATAGGTTCGAACCACTGACCTTTCAGTTAATAGCAAAGCACTTAACAATTTTGCCAAGAGGGCTCCTTTTTTGTGGATGTGAATGCCACGATTTATAGATGAAGAAACTGCACCTAAAAGAGATTAAGAAATTTGCCTGAGGTGGCAAAACTGGATTTGCTTACAGTTCAAACAACCCATAATAGGTACTTTTATAAAAATCTTTTTGTAAAATAACATTGCTATACAAATGATGATGATGATGATCACTTGTATCACTTATTTTGTAGTACCTCTGTAAAAGGAGCTGGAATCTGAAGAAAACAGTGGTGCCTCAGAAGAAAAACAGTAGTGCAAGCCATCCCCAAGGGACAAAGCTTTCTTCTCATTGCTCTTATTAATGAGGTTCTTTGCAATATAATTTTATCTAGATTGTTTTTCCCAGCTTAGGGAAGGTTGTCTTTGAAAGTAATCAGAAAAGAGTTCTGTAGCTACATCAGTATTTCAAAGATCATAAGGACAATCACACTTTCGCCAGGAAAATACTTCACAAGAAAATCTCAAGGGACAAATACCTTTGCTTTTGGCAGAAATAACGGTAAAATAGTAGAGTAACACTGGTCATCTTACACTGACTATAAATATTGCTTGACTGTTGGAGAGGTTCTTGATCCAATATTATTTAATAAACACAGAGGCTTTGTTCTGGGGAGAGGGTAGATAACGTCCTTTAAAATACAAACTCCACGGGGGAAACGTGACAAAAGTTTACCACTTCAGCCTGCTTTATTACTACGCTCCTTTATATCTCAGCTCAGAGGCATACCCTTCCCATGAAGCTTTTCCTAAACCACCTCTCCTCCATATCGTCACAAGCTCATCTTGGTGATGTGCAGTCTTCACTATGTTCATAATATTCTGTGCACATGTTCATTACTGCATTTTCACATATTAATTTATTTGTATGTTCAAAAACCAAGCCAAACCACTTGTTTTCAAGTTCATTCTGACTCATGGTGATCCAATGTGCTTCAGAGTAGAACTGTGCTTCACAGGGTTTATAATGGCTGTGACCTGTTGGAAGCAGACCACCAGACCTTTCTTTCGAGACACCACGGGGGGGGGGGGGGTGTTCAAACTGCTACCTCTGAGGGATTTCAAACTACCAACCTTTTGGTTAGTAGAAGAGTGCTTAACCATTTGTGCCACCCAGGGCTCCTAATTATATGTATGTTAAAAACACAACATACCACCATATTCTTTGTCATCAAGTTAATTCCAGCTCATGATGACCCCACGGCTTACAGAATAGAACTACTCTATAGGGTTTTCTTGGCTATAGTCTTTATAGAAGCAGATCACCAAGCCTTTCTTCCATGATGCCACTGGATGGGTTCAAACTACCAACTTTTCAGTTAGTAGTCGAGCAAAAACCATTTGTGCCACCCAGGGATCTATATGCATGCAGGTGTGTCTAATTCCCCTAACAGAGTGACCTCTTAACTTCCAGGCAACATGGCGCTGTAGACAGAAGCACCACACCGTTCCTCCACAGCAAAGATCCAAAAAACTAAGTCAAACAGAGTCACACATCATTCCTGAAACCCTAAGCATCAAATGAAGAGATAAAGAACTCAACCAAGTACCGACTGGAATAAGAAACTGACCGAGTACAGAGAATGACTAGAGATACATGCAGAGGTCCCCTATCAGCTACTGCAGCACAGATTCGCCATCTTGGACTCCAATCAGAGATCAGTGAACAACGATTACAAGAAAGCAGCCTCACAGAGCTTCCAGCAGGAGACAGAACAACCAGTAACCAGCGATATACACTTTCCCACTGCCCATCCTTCTTCACCCCCACTCAGCCACCTCTGCTTCCTGTGGCCACAGTCTCTTGTCTGGGAAGCACCGGCTTCATCCTGGTGTCACTTGGATGCCATCTGCCCACAATGGCTGGCTCCCTGAGTGCCATTTGTTGGCTGCTGGTTTTGCTTTTTTCTGCTTCTTTAGATTTCTTCCTTACCTCTCACCACCTTCCCCTCCTTTCTCTCAAATACCTGGCTCTGTGTGCCATCTTTGCTTCTTCCTGAAAGGCTGTGAAACGTAGCTCGACTGTGAAACTGCTTCCCAGACCATGCCATCACACTGGTGGGACCCCTGGGGCTTTTTGTTTGTTTTGATTTGTTTGTTTGTTTGTTCTCTTTTTCTTTTCTCAGCTTTTGAGCCCCTTCTAGCCAAGCAGTACTGTCTACTCCCTTACTCTGTGCAGTGACATCCCTGGGGGTCATTTCTTTTTTTTTTCTTGTTTTTGTTTTTTTCTTTTTTTGGGGGGGTGTTTCTTTGTGTTTTTTTCCTCTCTCACATTTTCCCTTTTAGTCTTTCTTCATTTCCACTTGCTCATTTCTCTATACTTACCTTCTCTTTCTGTCTCCTGAACACCTGGCGGTGTGTGATACCTCTACCCCTTATAGCCAGGCTATATTTCACGGCCTGGGAGCAACTTCCCCATTCCCAGAAGATGCACCAGTGGGATCCCTGGGGAGTTTTCTTTCTTCTTTTATTTTTTCCTCTAATTTTTGTTTATTGATTTTTTTCTTTTACCTTTTTTCTTTTTTTTTCTTTTTGTTTTTCTCCATTTCTCAGTCTCTCATCTCTCCACTCCAACAGCAAGCTCCCTTAGCACTCTTTTTTTGTTTTTATGTTTTTGGTGCCTGTTCCTCTCCCCTCTTTCCCATACCCATCGTAGCTCCACACATCACAATCTCCCCTCTCCTTTCTGCCTACCTGCACCATGCACTGATCATCACACTCCCAAGCAGCACAGGCACGGCCCGCTGGAACCTACTCTGCACTGATTGCCAGACCACCCTGTCAGCCCTGGTACATGCCACAAACAACCCATCCCAGCAACTCCTCTTCAGCTGGACCTGCCCTGCTATACCATACCAGAGTGACAGACCCTGCCCATCGAGAAGGAGGCAAAAAGTATGATGTCCACAGACGAGCAAACAACAAAGAATTCACGGCCCACCTGCTCAGACATAACCAAATAAAACAAAAAAGGAGGACAAAACAAACACATCTACAATCAATAAACGAGGAAAATAACTACTGAATTCCCTGAAGACAGCAGACAATATCAAAACATATACAAAAACAGGACACGATTGTTCCAGTAGGCTTCAAAAATAAAACATCAGGTGACTCTCCATTAGAAGAAAACAACTACTTGATAGGGAATTCAAATCTCTAATATTCAGAATTATCTAAGAGTTGAAGCAAAAAGCAGACAAAAATGAGGAAAAAATAGACAAATTCATGGAAAACGCAGACAAATTCATGGAAAATACAGACAAAAAAAGAAAGAATTCAAGAAAATAATATAGGAACAAAATGTTAAAATAAATTCACGACTAGAAATTATACAAAAACAACAGTTAGAAATCCAAAAGATAAACAAGAAATGTACAGTGTCATAGAAGGGTTGAGGAGCAGATTTGAAATGATGGAAGACAGGATCAGCAAAATTGAAGACAAACACTTGGCTACAACTCTGTTTGAGGAAAAATCAGGAAAAAGAAAGAAGGAAAATGAAGAAACCCTGAGAATTATGTGGGATATAATCAAAAGCAAAAATCTGTAAGTAATCACAGTTCCAGATCAGGGGTAGAAAACAGAAAAGACAGAGACGATAATTGAAGAACTGCTGACAGAAAACTTCCTCAGTATCATGAAAGATGAAAAGCTGACCATCCAAGAAGCTCAAGGAACCCCATATATGATAGACTGCAAAAGAAAATCACCAAAGCATATGGAAAACACACTTGCTAAAACCACAGGCAAAGAAAGAATCTTGAGAGCAGCTCGAGAAAAACAAAAAGTCACATACAGAGGAGAACAATAAAACTATACTCAGATTATTTGGCAGAAACTATGCAGGCAACAAGGCAATGGGATGACATATAGAAACCCTTGAAAGAAAAAAATCTCCAGCCAAGAATAATATATCCTGCAAAATTGTCGTTCAAATATTATGGTGATATTATGTCATTTCCAGATAAACAGAAATTAAGGGACTATGTAAAAACCAAACAAAACTTACAAGAATTGCTAAAGAGAGTCCTTCGATCTAAGAACAAACACCAGACCAGGGGCTGAATCTAGGATACAGCATTCTGCCAGCCAGATACCAACTCTCAAAGACTATGCAAAACCAAAAGAATTACAAGAGGAAACCACAGAGGTTAATCTGTAAATGACAACAGCAATAGAACAATAAAAGAGGGAATAAACAGTGTAGGTATAGAACCTTCTAATGGAGAGGAAGGCAAGGCAATATCAAGTAATAATAGACTGGTTCAAACCTAGGAAGATAAGGGTAAATCTCAAGGTTAACCACAAAGAAAGTTAACAAACTTACTCATCAAAATAAAGAAGTAAAACATAAAGTCTCAGTAAAAACAAAAACCTGCAAAAATCCACAAACAAAGGCATTCAGCACAGGAGAGTAAGAGAAAGAAAGAAAACATCAGCACCACAAAGAAAAAGCACTACAAAATGACAGCAATAAACTCACACCTATCAATAATTACACTGAATGTAAATGGCCTAAATGCACGCATAAAGAGATGGAGACTGACAGAATGGATAAGAAAACAGGATCCATCAATATGCTGTCTACAAGAGACACAACTTAGAAACAAAGGTGTAAATTTATTAAAAATCAAAGGATGGAAAAAAATATATCAAGCAAACAGCTACCAGAAAAGAGCAGAAGTGGCAATACTAATCTCAGATAAAATAGACTTTAAAACAAAATCCACCATAAAAGACAAAGAAGAGCACTAAATAATGATTAAGGGGATGATCCATCATGAAGACAAAACCATAATAAACATCTACGCAACCAATGACAGGGCTCCAAAACATGTAAAACAAACTCTAATGGCACTGAAAAAAGAAACTGACAGTTCCACAATAATAGTGGGCACTTCAACACATCACTCTCGGTAAAGGACGGAACATCTAGAAAGAAACTCAACAAAGATACAAAAGACCTAAAGGGCACTATCAGCCAACTTGACCTCATAGACATATATAGAACACTCTGCCCAACAGCTACAAAATACACATTCTTTTCCAATGTACATGGAACTTTCTCTAGAATAGACCACATCTTAGGACACAGAGCAATCCTCAGCAAGATCCAAAACGTTGAGATAATACAAAATATCTTCTCTGACCAAAATGCCATCAAGGTAGAAATTAACAACAGGAACAGCAAAGAAAAAAAATCAATTACATGGAAACTGAATAACACTCTGCTTACATATCAAAGGGTAACAGAAGAAATCAGAGATGGAATCAAAAAATTCCTAGACTCAAACAAGAATGAAAATACATCATACCAAAACCTTTGGGACACAGCAAAGGCAGTCCTCAGAAGACAATTTATAACAATAGATGCAGACATCAAAAAAGAAGAAAAGGAAAAAATCAAACCATTAAATACAGAACTTGAACGAATATAAAGAGAACAGCAAAAAAACAAACAAACAAACAAAAAAAAAAAAACCCACAGCCACTAGAAGAAAGGAAATAATAAAGATCAGAGCAGAAATAAATGAAATAGAGAATAGAAAAACAATAGAAAGAAGCAACAAAACCAAAAGATGTTTCATTGAAAGGACCAACAAAATCGACAAACCACTGGCCAGAATGACAAAAGAAAAACAGGAGAAGATGCAAATAACCCAAATAAGAAATGAAATGGGGGACATTACAACAGACCCAATTGAAATGAAAAGGATTATAACAGAGTATTATGAAAAACTGTACACCAACAAATTTGAACACCTAGAGGAAATGGATAAATTTCTAGAAACACACTACCTACCCAAACTACCACAAAGTGATGTTGAAAATCTGAACAGAACCATAACAATAGAAGTGATTGAAAAGGTAATAAAAAAACTCCCAACAAAAAAATCCCTGGACAAGATGGCTTCACTGGAGAATTCTACCAAACATTCAGAGAAAAGCTTATACCAGTACTACTCAAACTATTTCAGAACATAGAAAAGGGATATTTCTGAATTAATTTTATGAAGCCAGCATAACCCTGATACCAAAACCAGGCAAAGACACCACAAAAAAAGAAAATTACAGGCCAGTATCTCTCATGAATATAGATGCAAAAATTCTCAACAAAATTCTAGCCAATAGAATTCAGCATCATATCAAAAAAAAAATACACCACGACCAAGTAGGATTCATACCAGTTATGCAAGGATGGTTCAACATTAGAAAATCAATCAATGTAATCCACTACATAAATAAAAGGGAAGAAAAGAGTCACATGATGATCTCAACTGACACAGAAAATGCCTTTGACAAAGTCCAACACTCATTCCTGATAAAAACTCTCAATAAAATAGGCATAGAAGGGAAATTTCTCAACATAATAAAGGGCATCTATACAAAACCAATGGCCAACATCATTCTTAATGGAGAGAGGCTGAAAACATTCCCCTCGAGAACACGAACAAGGCAAGGATGTCGTTTATCTCCACTCCTATTTAACATTGTGCTGGGAGTCCTAGCTAGAGCAATAAGGCAAGAAAAAGAAATAAAGGGCATCCAGATTGGTAATGAAGAAGCTAAATTGTCCCTGTTTGCAGATGATATGATACTATACATAGAAAACCCTAAAGACTCCATGAGAAAACTACTGGAACTAATAGAAAGTTTAAGCAGGGTAGCAGGATACGAAATAAATATACAAAGAGCAGTTGGATTCCTATACACCAATAAAGAGAATGATGAAAAGGAAATCAAGAAAACAACACCATTTATAATAGCCCCTAAAAAAATAAAATACATAGGAATAAATCTAACCAGGGTTGTAAAAGACCTATACAAAGAAACCTACAAAACACTACTGCAAGAAACTGAAAGGGTTCTACATAAATGGAAAAACATACCATGCTCATGGATAGGTAGACTCAACATTGTGAAAATGACAATTCTACCCAAAGCAATTTACAAATACAATGCAATCCTGATCCAAATACCAACAACATTCTTTAAAGAGATGGAAAAACTAATCATTAACTTTATATGGAAAGGGAAGAAGCCCCAGATAAATAACGCTCTACTGATCTAGAAGAATAAAGTAGGAGGACACACACAACCTGACCTCAGAAACTACTATACAGCTACAGTGGTCAAAACAGCCTGGTACTGGTACAACGACAGATATATTGACCAATGGAACAGAACTGAGAACCCAGATGTAAATCCATCCACCTATGGTCACCTGATCTTTGATAAGGGCCCAAAGTCCATCAGTTGGGGAAAAGACAGTCTTTTTAACAAATGGTGCTGGCAAAACTGGATGTCCATCTGAAAAAAAATGAAACAGGACCCATACCTCACACCATGCACAAAAACTAATTCAAAATGATCAAAGACCTAAATATAAAGCCAAAAACTATAAAGTTCATAGAAGAAAAAATAGGATCAATGCTAGAGACCCTAATGCACCACATTAAAGGGATACAAAGCATAACCAACCACACACAAACCCCAGAAGATAAGCTAGATTCCTGGGATCTTCTAAAAATTAAACACTTATGCTCATCAAAAGACTTCACCAAACGAGTAAAAAGAAAAGCTACAGACTGGGAAAAAAATTTTGGAGATTACGAGTCAGACAAAGGTCTAACTTCTAAAACCTACAAGAAAATCCAACTTCTCTACAACAAAAGGACAAATAATCCTATTAAAAAATGGGCAAAGGAAATGAACAGACATTACCAAAGAAGATATTCAAGTGGGCAACAGACATTAGGAAATGCTCATGATCACTAGCCATTAGAGAAATGCAAATCAAAACCACAATGAGATACCATTTCACGCCGGCATTACTGGCACGAATCAAAAACACTGGAAATAACAAATGTTGGAGAGGCTGCGGGGAGATTGGAACTCTTATGCACTGCTGGTGGGAATGCATAATGATACAACCATTTTGGAAAATGATATGGCGCTTCCTCAGAAAGCTAGAAATAGAAATGCCATTCGATCCAGCAATCCCACTCCTAGGAATATATCCTAGAGAAATAAGAGCCATTGCACGAATAGACATATGCACACCCATATTCATCGCAGCATTGGTCACAATAGCAAGAAGATGGAAACAACCTAGATGCCCATTAACAGATGAATGGATAAACAATCTATGGTACATACACACAGTGGGGTATTATGCAATGATATAGAGCAGTGATGAATCTGTGAAGCAGCTCATAACATGGATGAAACTGGACAAAATTATGCTGAGTGAAGTAAGTCAATCACAAAAGGACATACATTGCATGAGACCTCTACTCTAAAAACTCATGGAAAAGTTTACACACAAAAAGTAACAATCTTTGTGGTTACGAGGGATAATGGGGGAAATACTAAATAGAGTATAGATAAGTGGTAACTCTGGTGAAGGGTAAGACAGTACACAATACTGGGGAAGCCAGCACAACTTATATAAGGAAAGGTCATGGAAGCGCCATAGATGCATCCAAACCCCCTGAGGGACTGAATTGCTGGGCAGAGGACTGTGGGGACCATGGTCCTGGGAAACATCTAACTCAATTGGCATAACACAGTTTAAAAATACAATGTTCCACATTCTACGTTGGTGAGTAGTGTCTGGGGTCTTAAAACCCTGTGAGCAGCCATCTAAGATACTCCACTGGTCTCACCCCTTTGGGAGCAAGGGACAATGAAGAGAACAAGATACAAGGAAAAGATTAGTCCAAAGGACTGATGGACCACAGCTACCAAGGCCTCCACCTGACTGAGTCCAGTACAGCTGATGGTGCCCGGCTACCACCACTGACTGCTCTGACTGGGATCAGAACAGAGGGTTCTGGACAGAGCTGATGAAGGATGTAGAACAAAATTCTAACACACACAAAACAGACCAGATTTACTGGCCTGACAGAGACTGGAGAAACCCCGAGAGTATGGCCCCCGGACACGCTTTTAGCTCAGTGGTGAAGTCACTCCTGAGATTCACCCTTCAGCCGGGGATTAGACAGCCCCATAAAACCAAATGGGACTAATGAGGCACAGCAGTCCAGGGACAAGGACTAGAAAGCAGGAGGGGACAGTAAAACTGGTGATAGGGAACCCAAGGTTGAGAAGGGGCAGTGTTGACATGTCTTGGGGTTGTTAACCATTGTCATAAGGCAATATGTGTACTAACTGTTTAATGATAAACTGTTTTGTAAACCTTCATCTAAGGTACAAAAAAAAAAAAAAAAGAGTTATCTATGTGTGATCAAATTGACAACAGCAACTCAAAAGTTTTGATGGGGAGTCTAGGGGCAGTGAGTTGAAGATAATGGTGGAATAATTAGGAAAAGGATAGGGAGAATAGAAGCACAACTGGAAAAGTGTAATCGATGTCACTGAGTTGTACATGTAAAAACTTTTGAAATGGTGTAACTTTGGTTGTGTATATTTTCACCAAAAAAAAAAAAAGTCCTCCAAGGTCGAGAAGTGAGAGTGTTGACATGTCGTGGGATTGTTAACCAATGTCATAAAACAATATGTGTACTACTGTTTAATAAGAAACTATTTGTTCTGTAACCCTTCATCTAAAGTTTGATAAAAAAAATTTTTAAAAAAATGGACTGACCTCCTTAAAGACAAGGATCCTGTCTTAATCATTTTTTGTTCTAGGGTTAGCTCAAAGCTTGACTCATACAGAAACTCAAAGAATGTTTAGTAAATTAATAGTGGATAATTATCCTTCTTTCTCTGTCTCTCTCATAGTCCAGCTTCTCAAGTGTAACTTTGCAGCAATGTAAGAGAAGTAGCTGCTCAGCCTGAAAATTACCTACCAGTTGGGTAGGATGAATGGAGTAGTGCCCTTTGATATGAATGACACCTGTATTACAGGTCACATGATAATGCATTTCAGACAAGTGAATGTAACTGATGGTAATTTTCTTTCCCTGGTTTGATTGCCAGCCCTAAAGAAGAGCCTTTTTGAGGAAATCTACCTTAAGAAATAAAAGGTAGGGCTTCTAGTTAGCATTTTTATCAAGAAGTTAAAAATGATAGACCAGGAATCAGGTCTGATAGAAAGCAATAAGATTTCTTAATCTGTGTAACTTGATTGAGTTTACTGTTTTGTTATCTCATATCTGATTATCAGGAGTGATTAGCATTAAAACTTAAAATCAAAAGAGTCTGTATTTTTCTTAGTAACATCAAAGAAGAAACTAGGAAAACTCTGACCCAGTATGCAGCATAATTAGTGGAGTGGACAAAATAATCCTAAAGATCTGAATAACTAACAGCAACACTGAAGAGAAAAGAAAATTATACCACGGGCTGAGGCCCTTGGCAAGGAAGAAGTGTCCACCAGGGAACAAGTGAGAAATGGCCCAAAGTTTTAACATCTACAAGTCTGGGGACAAGTTCTAGACAGTGACTCATTGTTGTTTTTATACAAAAACAAATGTAGACCATCCTCTGATTCAGCCATTTAGGCATGTCTACTGTGCACTCAGACAGCTAGGTCAGCTCCTGAGCAATAATAAAGATGTTGGCGAGGTTCTTACACCCTCAAGGACCAGATATCTGGTTGCAAAATAAGTCTTACAAATTTGAAGGCAATTTAAAAGCACCAGGCTAAAAATGCTCAGTAAAAGTTTCCAGAATAAAATCTAATAAAAATAAACTCCTGTTTCAAGTTGCAGTGCATAAAGTACTTTTCCAGACTTCTGGATTTCCTACAGCAATAAAATTTTAAAAAGAAGAGATAAATGAAAGCCAACAGAGACGTGCCAAATTTTGGTTTCAAATAGGGACAATTTTTAAAATGAAAAAAAAAAAACAAACAAAAATACTACCGACTACCACATATATTAAAAATAATTTTTCTCCAAAAAAAAAAAAACAAAAAAAAAAACCTAAGAAATGCTAAATACCTTCTGCCTCCAAAGAAAGTCATTATATTCTCTCTTGAGTGCTCTCACTTTCTCATTTCACAGGAGACCTGTGATTAGGTTATTTTTCATTACTTGATCCTCAAAACTCTTCTATAAGATGATGAGTACGGCTATTCTTACCTTCATCCTAATTTTATAGATGAGGCACCTGAGGTTCATGAACAGTAACTAATTCACTTGCCCAAGATCACCACTGCATTAAACAGTAGATTCCCAGGAAGTTAGTTATCCAGTGCTGCTCCTTCCTCTACACCATGTAGTCACTGCTGAACAGGACTTCTATATGTTCTGAGGTGTAATCTTCAGACACCAAAGACAGCTGTGGTTAGCAACTCTCCCCAATCATCTGATGTGTGCAGGGATTTACCAGTGGGCCTTGGTACTGCCAAGGAAGTGCACACTCTCAAAATACCAACTTGTTTGACGATTGTTTATGATATTATTGGTGCTTCTTCTTATATAGCATTTCCTGAATTTAGCCATTAACAGAATAATTCCCGGATGTTTGTTATGTTATTATTTTTTTAAGTTTTTAACAGAAAGGTCCAGAGAGGCCAAAAAATATTCTTGACACCTGCTTCCAAGTTTCTTTTTTTTTCCTTTTTTTTTTTTACTGTTGTAATTAAATGAAGTTTACATTTCAAGTTAGTCTCCCATACAGTATTTTTTTTTTTATATATATATTTTATTGTACTTCAGGTGAAAGCTTACAGAGCAAATAGTTTCTCATGAAATAGTAGTACACATGTTGTTTTTTGACATTGGTTAACAACCCCACAACGTATTAAGCCTCTAAATTCTCAACCTTTTTTTTTGATGAAAATTACAGATGGCCAAAGATACACCGTTTCAAAAATTTCTACATTCACAGTTCAGTGACAGTGACTACGCTCTTCCAACTGTGCTGTTATTCTCACTTAAGATGAAGGCTTACAGAACAAAATAGTTTTTCATTTAACAGTTACTACACATGTTGCCCTATGACCATGGTTAACAATCTCACAGCACATCAAGAATATCCTTACTCCACCTTATGTTCCCTATCACCAGGGGGCTTCCTTGTCCCCTTCTGTCTTCTGGACCTTGTCAGTGGACTATTGTACCTCTTTACTCTCATTTGTTTATTTATTTATTTATTCATTTTTATTTTATTTAAACACCATTTCAAAACTTTTTACTTACACATTTAAGTGATATTGACTATGCTCTTCCAATTGTGCTGCCATTCTCGCCCAAGATGAAGGCTTACAGGACAAAACAGCCTCCCATTTAATAGTTACTACAAATGTTGCCCTATAGCAGTGGTCAACAATCTCACAATACATTGACAGTGTCCTTATTCAATTTGTGTTCCTTATCATCAGTTTCCTACTCTCCCTCTGCCTTCTGGCCCTTGTCACCGGACTCCTGTACATCGTTAGTCCCATTTAGTTTTACTGGGGTGTCCATTCCCAGGCTTACATCGAACCTTGAAGGTAACTTCACCTCTGAGCTGAAAGGGTGTCTGGGGGCCACACTCTCGAGGTTTCTCTAGTATTCTTTAGGCCAGTATATCTGGTCTTCTTTTTTTTTTTTTTTTTTTTTTTTTTTGGGGAGTTAAAATTATGCTCTACATCCTACTCCAGCTCTGCCCAGAACCCTCTGTTGTGATCCTGGTCAGAGGAGTCATTGGTGGTAGCCGGGCACCATCCAGCTGTACTGGGCTCAGTCCCGTGGAGGCCTTGGTAGCTGTGGACCATTAGTCCTTCGGACTAATTTTTTCCTTGTATCCTGTTCTCTTCGTTCTCCCTTGTTCCCGAAGGGATGAGATCAGTGGAGTATCTTAGATGGCCGCTCATAGGCTTTTAAGACCCCAGACACTACTCACCAAGGTAGAATGTAGAGCATTATCTTTATAAGTAGTGTCATGCCAATTGAGCTAGATGTTCCCCGAGATCATGGTCCCCAGAGCCCTCCGTCCAACAACTCAGTCCCTCGGGGGGTTTGGATGTGTCTATAGGGCCTCCATGACCTTTCCTTGTGCAGGTTGTGTTAGTTTCCCCTGTACTATGTACTATCTCATCTCTCACCCAAGTTACTACTTACCTATTACCTATTTAGTATTTCCCCCCCCCTCCCATCCCTGGTAACCAACAAGGATTGTTACATTTTGCATGTGAATTTTTTCATGGGTTTTTACAATAGAGGTCTCATACAATATTTGTCCTTTTGTGATTGACTTATTTCACTCAGCATGATGTCCTCCAGTTTCATCCATGTTATGAGATGGTTCACCGATTCATTGTTCTTTCTCGTTGCATAGTACTCCATTGTGTGTATGTACCATAGTTTGTGTATCCATTCGTCTGTTGATGGACATCGAGGTTGTTTCCATCGTTTTGCTATTGTGAATAATGCTGCCATGAACATAGGTGTGCATATGTCTATTCGAGTGATGACTCTTATTTCTCTAGGATATATTCCTAGGAGTGGGATTGCTGGATCGAATGGTATGTCTATTTCTAGCTTTCTGAGGAAACGCCATACCATTTTCCAAAATGGCTGTATCATTTTGCATTCCCACCAGCAGTGTATAAGAGTTCCCGTCTCCCCACAACCCCTCCAACATTTGTTATTTCCAGTGTTTTTGATTCGTGCCAGTAGTGCCGGGGTGAGATGGTATCTCATTGTGGTTTTAATTTGCATTTCTCTAATGGCTAGTGATCGCGAGCATTTCCTCATGTGTCTGTTGGCCATTTGAATGTCTTCCTTGGTGAAGTGTCTGTTCATTTCCTTTGCCCATTTTTTGATAGGATTGGTTGTCTTTTTGTTGTAGAGGTGTTGGATTTTCTTGTAGATTATGGAGATTAGACCTTTGTCTGAGTGTACTGTCCAAAAATTTTTTCCCAGTCTGTAGGTTCTCTTTTAACTCTTTTGGTGAAATCTTTTGAAGAGCATAGATGTTTGATTTTTAGAAGATCCCAATTATCTAGTTTGTCTGTTGGGTTTTTTGTGTTGATGTTTATGGTTTGTATCCTGTTAATGCCATGTATTAAGGTCTGAAGTGTTGGTCCTATTTTTTCTTCTATGAATTTTATAGTTTGAGGCTTTATATTCAGGTCTTTGATCCATTTGGAAGTAGTTTTTGTATATGGTGTGAGGTATGGGTCCTGTTTCATTTTTCTACAAATGGATATCCAGTTTTGCCAGCACCATTTGTTAAAAAGACTGTCTTTTCCCCATTTGATGTATTTTGGGCCCTTGTCAAAAATCAGGTGACCGTAGGTGGATGGATTTACATCTGAGTTCTCAATTCTGTTCCATTGGTCAATGTCTCTGTTGTTGTACCAGTACCAGGCTGTTTTGAGTACTGTAGCTGTATAGTAGGTTCTCAAGTCAGGTAGTGTGAGTCCTCCAACTTTATTCTTCTTCTTCAGTAGTGCTTTACTTATTCGGGGTTTCTTCCCTTTCCATATAAAGTTAATAATTAGTTTTTCCATCTCTTTGAAGAATGTTGTTGGTATTTGTATCGGAATTGCATTGTATTTGTAGATTGCTTTAGGTAGAATTGCCATTTTCACAATGTTGAGTCTGCCTATCCATGAGCATGGTATGTTTTTCCATTTATGTAGATCCCTTTGGGTTTCAAGCAGCAGTGTTTTGTAGTTTTCTTTGTATAGGTCTTTTATATTCCTGGTCAGATTTATTCCTAAGTATTTTATCTTTTTAGGGGCTATTGAAAATGGTATTGATTTCCTGATCTCCTTTTCATCGTTCCCTTTACCGGTGTATAGGAATCCAACTGATTTTTGAATGTTTATCTTGTATCCTGCTACTCTGCTGAATCTTTCTATTAGTTCCAGTAAATTTCTCGTGGAGTCTTTAGGGTTTTCTATGTATAGTATCATAGCATCTGCAAACAGGGAGAGTTTAACTTCTTCATTACCAATTTGGATGCCCTTTATTTCTTTCTCTTGCCTTACTGCTCTAGCTAGAACTTCCAGCACAATGTTAAATAGGAGCGGTGATAAAGGGCATCCTTGTCTTGTTCCTGTTTTCAGGGGGAATGTTTTCAGCCTTTCTCCATTAAGAATGATGTTGGCTGTTGGTTTTGCATAGATGCCCTTTATGATGTTGAGAAATTTCCCTTCTATACCTATTTTATTGAGAGCTTTTATCAGGAATGGGTGTTGGACTTTGTCAAATGCCTTTTCTGCATCAATTGAGATGATCATGTGATTTTTTTCTTTCCTTTTATTTATGTGGTGGATTACGTTGATGGATTTTCTAATGTTAAACCATCCTTGCATAACTGGTATGAATCCTACTTGGTCGTGGTGTATTATTTTTTTGATATGATACTGAATTCTATTGGCTAGAATTTTGTTCAGAATTTTTGCATCTATATTCATGAGAGATATTGGTCTGTAATTTTCTTTTTTTGTGATGTCTTTGCCTGGTTTTGGTATCAGCGTTATGCTGGCTTCATAGAATGAATTTGGAAGTGTTGCTTCCTCTTCTATGCTCTGAAATAACTTGAGTAGAACTGGTACGAGCTCTTCTGTAAATGTTTTGTAGAATTCTCCAGTGAAGCCATCTGGGCCAGGGCTTTTTTTGGTTGGGAGTTTTTTTATTACCTTTTCAATCTCTTCTCTTGTTATGGGTCTGTTCAGATTTTCAATATCACTTTGTTGTAGTTTGGGTAGGCCATATGTTTCTAGAAATTTATCCATTTCCTCTAGGTTTTCAAATTTGTTGGAATATAGTTTTTCGTAATATTCTGTTAGAATCCTTTTTATTTCTGTTGGGTCTGTTGTAATGTCCCCCATTTCATTTCTTATTTGGGTTATTTGTGCCCTCTGCTGTTTTTCTTTTGTCAGTCTGGCCAGTGGTTTGTCGATTTTGTTGATTCTTTCAAAGAACCAACTTTTGGTTTTGTTGATTCTTTCTATTGTTTTTCTGTTCTCTATTTCATTGATTTCTGCTCTGATCTTTACTATTTCCTTTCTTCCGGTGGTTGTAGGCTTTTTTTGTTGTTCTCTTTCTATTTGTTTGAGTTCTGTATTTAATGTTTTGATTTTGTCCCTTTCTTCTTTTTTGATATGTACATCTATTGCTATAAATTGTCCTCTGAGGACTGCCTTTGCTGTGTCCCAAAGGTTTTGGTATGATGTGTTTTCATTTTCATTTGATTCTAGGAATTTTTTAATTCCATCTCTGATTTCTTCTATTACCCATTGATGTGTAAGCAGATTATTTTTCAGTTTCCATGTGTTTGATTTTTTTCCCTTGCTCTTTCTAGTGTTAATTTCTACCTTGATGGCCTTGTGGTCAGAGAAGATACTGTGAATTATCTCAGCATTTTGGATCTTGTTGAGGATTGCTCTGTGGCCTAAGATGTGGTCTATTCTGGAGAACGTTCCATGTGCATTGGAAAAGAATGTGTACTTTGCAGCGGTTGGATGGATTGTTCTATATATGTCTATGAGGTCCAGTTGGCTGATTGTGTCCTTTAGGTTTTCTGTATCTTTGCTGAGTTTCTTTTTAGTTGTTCTGTCCTTTACTGAGAGTGGTGTGTTGAAGTCTCCTACTATTATTGTGGAACTGTCAATTTCTCTTTTCAGTGCTGTTAGAGTTTTTTTTATGTATTTTGGAGCCCTGTCATTGGGTACATAGATATTTATTATGGTTATGTCTTCATGATGGATCATCCCCTTAATCATTATATAGTGTCCTTCTTTGTCTTTTATGGTAGATTTTGTTTTAAAGTCTATTTTATCTGAGATTAGAATTGCCACTCCTGCTCTTTTTTGATAGTTGTTAGCTTGATATATTTTTTTCCAACCTTTGATTTTTAATAAATTCACATCTTTGTTTCTAAGATGTGTCTCTTGTAGACAGCAAATAGATGGATCCTGTTTTCTTATCCATTCTGCCACTCTCCGTCGCTTTATGGGTGCATTGAGTCCATTTACGTTCAGTGTAATTATTGATAGATGTGAGTTTGTTGCTGTCATTTTGTAGTGCTTTTTTTTGTGATGCTGAAGTTTTCTTTGTTCTTCTTACTCTCTTGTGCTGAGTTCCTTTTGTTTGTGGATTTTGTGTTCATTTCTTTTGTTTTTGTAGGTTTTGTTTTTGTTGAGACTTTATGTTTTTCATCTTTATTTTTATGAGTTGGTTTGTTAACTTTTTTTGTGGTTACCATGAATTTTACCCTTATCTTTATAATTTTGAAGCAGTCTACCGTTACTTGGTATCGCCTTGCCTTCTTCTCCTTTAGAAGGTTCTATACCTATGCCGTTTGTTCCCTCTTTCATTGTTTTGATATTGTTGTCATCCTTTGATTGATTTCTCTGATTCCCTGTTGTATATCTTTTTTTTTGGAAAGTCGTCTGTAGTTCAGTTCCTAGAATGGTATCTGGTTCATGTTAACCTGCGTCCTAGGTCCTAGGTCCTGCCTGAGGGCTGAAGCTGTTTGTCCTCAGATCGAAGAACTCCCTTTAATAATTCTTGTAAGTTTGGTTTGACTTTTGCATATTCCTGTAGTTTCTGTTTATCTGGAAATGACCTAATTTCACCATCAAATCTGAATGAGAGTTTTGCAGGATATATTATTCTTGGCTGACAATTTTTTTCTTTCAAGATTTTATATATGTCATCCCATTGCCTTCTTGCCTGCATGGTTTCTGCCGAATAATCTGAGCTTAGTCTTATTGTTTCTCCTCTGTATGTGACTTCTTGTTTTTCACGAGCTGCTCTCAGGATTCTTTGTTTGTCTTTAGTTTTAGCGAGTGTGAATATGATATGTCTTGGTGATTTTCTTTTGGGGTCTCTTCTATATGGGGTTCGTTAAGCTTCTTGGATGACCAGCTTTTCATCTTTCATGATATTGGGAAAGTTTTCTGTCAGCAGTTCCTCAATGATCCTCTCTGTGTTTTCTGTTTTCTCCCCCTGTTCTGGTATGCCAATCACTCGTAAGTTTTTGCTTTTAATTGTGTCCCACATAACTCTCAGGGTCTCTTCATTTTTCTTTGTTCTTTTTTCTGAGTTTTCCTGAAACAGATTTGTATCCAAGTGTTTGTCTTCAGTTCCACTGATCCTGTCTTCCATGGTTTCAAATCTACTTCTCAGCCCTTCTATGACACCGTCCATTTCTGAAATCTTGTTGTTTATCTTTTGGATTTCTAATTGTTGTTTTTGTATAATTTCGAGTTGTGAATTTATTTTGGCATTTTGTTCTTGCATCATCTTCCTGAATTCTTCCAATTTTTTGTCTGTATTTTCCATAAATTTGTCTATTTTTTCCTCATGTTTGTCAGCTTTTTGCCTCAGTTCTTGGAAAATTCCGAGTATTAGTGATTTGAGTTCCCTATCAGGTACTTCTAGTGCATTTTCTTCCACAGGAGAGTTATCTGGTGTTTTAATTTGGACGCCTATTGGAGCCATCTTGTCTTGTTTTTGGAAATGTTTTGATATTGTTTGCTGTTTTCGGGGCATTCAGTAGATATTTCTCTCGTTTATTGATTGTAGATTTTTTTTTTTTTTTCGTTCTTGTGGTACAGCTGGGAAGATCTAGTTGAGGAGGAGCCACTGGGATGGGTTGCTTGTGGCACTCACCGCAGCCACCAGGACGGTCGGTAGTCAGTGCTGGGCAGGTTCCAATAGGGCGTGCCTGCACCGCTTGGTGGTGTGATGTCTAGTGCACGGTGCAGGTAGGTAGGGTGCAGCGGGAAGATGGTTATGTGTGAAGCTAAGCTGGATATGGGAGAGAGGAGAGAGGAGGAGGAGCAAAAAGCGTACAAACATAAAAGAATGCTAGGGGAGCTTGTCGTTGGAATGTACAGATGAGAGACTATGGGATGGAGGAAACCAGAAGGGGGAAGAGAAAGAAAAGGAAAGAATGACCAAATAAAAATCAGAAAAGTTAAAGAACTGCAAAGTTCCCAGGGATCCCACCAATGCAGCTATGAGGTCTGGGGGAGTCGGTCTCAATTTTCACAGCTCAGCCTGGCCAGAAGGTACAGAGGCATACATCGCCTGGTATTCAGGGATCAGAAAGAGAAGGAAGAGATAGAGAGACAAGAAATTAAGCAATGAAGAAAGACAAAAGAGAAAAAGAGGTAAAAGATGACAAAACTAATCAAAAAAGGAAGAAAAATAAAATTGAGGAAAAAAAAAGGGCAACACCAGCAGTCAGTGCCTACAAATGGGACCCAGAGAGCCCCCACTCAGGGGCGCGAATTCCAAGAAGCCGGTAGTCTCGGGGTTAAGTGACTGTGGCCACAGGAAGCAGAGGGGCCAACGAACAAAGGCCCCAGGATCCCACCCGCGCGGGAGCCCAGACCTGGAAACAGCCACACGCCCGAACGCAGCCCTACAGCCCCGCAGGAGAGAGCAGAGATGGCACTCGGAACCATGCACCCAGGCTAAAGGAGGTGGAGGCGGGGGAAAAAGGTTCACTAGCTGCCAACAAACGGCTCCCAGAAAGCCGCCAGCCCGGGTGCACGGAATCCAAGCACCGGCACCCTCCAGCTCAGGGACTCCGGCCACGGAAAGCAGAGGGGCGAACAAACAAAGGCCCCGGGACCCCACCCGCGCGGGAGCCCAGACCTGGAAACAGCCACACGCCCGCACGCAGCCCTACAGCCCCGCAGGAGAGAGCAGAGACGGCACTCGGAACCAGGCACCCAGGCAAAAGGAGGGGGAGGCAGCAGAAAAAGGCTCGCTAGCGGCCAGCAAACGGCTTCCAGAAAGCCCCCAGCCCGGGCGCACGGAATCCAAGCACCGGCGCCCCCCAGCTCAGGGACTCCGGCCACGGAAAGCAGAGGGGCGAACGAACAAAGGCCCCGGGATCCCACCCACGCGGGAGCCCAGACCTAGAAACAGCCACACGCCCGCACGCAGCCCTACAGCCCTGCAAGAGAGAGCAGAGACAGCACTCGGAACCAGGCACCCAGGCAAAAGGAGGGGGAGGCGGCAGAAAAAGGTTCGCTAGGTGCCAGCAAACGGCTCCCAGAAAGCCTCCAGCCCGGGCGCGCGGAATCCAAGCACCGGCGTCCCCCAGCCCAGGGACCCTGGCCACGGAAAGCAGGGGATCCCCAGCTGAGGCGGAGAGGGGTGGGTGGTGGGAGAGCGCGCACCGCAGTTTACCGGTGGTTCTGTCTCCGACCAGATGCTCTGCAAGGCTGCTCTCCCATTTGCTGGTCTCCGATAGGAATCCAAGATGGTGGATCTGCGCTGCGTTAGCTGGTAAGGAATCTCTGCCTGAGTCTCTCCTCGCTCTCCGTTCTCTTTTAGTATTCTCACTCCGTTTGGTGTTTGGCTGAGTTCTTTATCTCTTCATTTGGTGTTCTAGGGTTTCAGGATTGTTGATTCTCTGTTAGGCTTAGTTTTTCGGATCTTTGCTGTGGAGGGACGGCATGGTGTTTCTGCCTAGAGCGCCATCTTGCCCAGATCTCTCCAAATCAATCATTTTTGGTATCTGTGTGTGGTGGTGGCGGAAAGGAAACGGGGGTGTTGTGATTCACAACATCTTTTTACCCTTTTTCTTTTTAGGTTGGAATCCCTGGGTGGTACAAATGGCTAACACGCTGCTAACTGAAAGGTTGGAGGTTCGAGTAAGGCCTGGAAATCTACTTCTAAAAAATCAACCATTGAAAATCCTGTGGAGCACAGTTCTCTTCTGACACACGTGGGATTGCCATGAGTCAGAATCAACTTGACTGCAACTCTTCCTTTTTGGGTCGTATTAATGATGGCACACTCATCTTCCTTCTCCCTCAGTCCTTACTGGCCTCCATGTAATTACCACCATTAAATAATGCCTGGTCTTGGTGTGCCTCAAACATTTCTCATTTAATGCTAGCCCAGAGGCTCCAGAGTCTTCTCTGTCTCACTTTACCCTCCATCTCTCCCTCCCCCAAAATGCCACAGTACCACTTATAGGTGTCTTCCATCTCAGACTAATAGCTGTTCAGTTAAGCTGTTCCTTTGCAGTCCCATCTCCTGCCAAATTTTTATAAGAGCTACAGATGTGCAGAGAAGCCAGAAATGACTGAAAAGGTAGTGCTCCAAATAGTGCAAGAAAAAGAAAAGGATCTGGATAAGTCAATGATAGGGTAATTAGGCTATGTGACTTGTCACTGTTGGAACCTCTGAGGGATACTTATCCTCAGGCACTGTTGCCTGTTTAAGGCAGACACATTTCCCATATCTAGGAATATATCCTTTATATAAAAGGATGGAATTTAGTCCCTGTAATGGACTGAATTGCATCCCTCCTAAAATATGTGCTGTAAACCCTAACCCCTCTACTTAGTTATAATGCCATTTGGGAATGAGTTTTCTTTGTTACGTTAATGAGGCAGTATTAATGTAGGGTGTTTTAAGTCAGTAACTTTTGAGATACAGGTAGCCCCTGACTTACGACATATTAGGTTATGATGAACCGCGTTTATGACAGTCCTTTTTTTGTCTATGTACATCTTATCGTTAGTAATATGTACTACATACAATGTTGCAGCAAGTAATTTGCTGATGTAATCATTCTCAGATATTCACTCAAAGATGTTCAATTTTATGATTTACTGTTCAAAACACTGCTCTATAGATTTAATTTTCTAAATGAAATCAGGGGCTTCAGTTGCCTGAAAACATGAACCAAACATTGATCACTTTGCTAAAGTCGATAGGCAGATTTGGGAAGCAGTGAGATGTTACTGAAATATATGAAGAAAAAAAGACAAGGATTATACAGACAACTCTCACTAGTTTTCTGACTAGAAATGCCATTTGCATTTCAGGGATAATGCAGATGACCCAGGACCTTCCACAAGTGGAGTTATTACTGCAGCTGACACAATGCCAACGTCATCCAATTCTTCCTTGTGGTCCAAGTAAATTTTTATGATTTGTGCATTTTTTTAAATGTATATATGCATTAAAATATATCTGTAAGTTTATATGTAATGTTTCCAACCCTCAAAGACAAATAAAGATCAGATTTATAAAGATACTGATAATAAAAGGCAATAATAATAAAAACTAAAAAAAAAAAAAAAAAAAGAGGTATTTGACTTACATCAGAACCAATTTACAATGGAGTTGCTGGAGTGGAACCTCATCATAAGTCAGGGACTACCTGTATAAGAAACAAGCAGAGATAGGGGAAGATAGATGCTATGCCACATGAAAATCATCAAGGAAACAAGGAACAAAGACCCAGAGCCGAAAGAGATAGAGAGCTCTCTCCTAGAGCCAGCACCCCGAATTTGGACTTCTAGCCCCCTAAACTGTGAGAGAATAAGTTTCTTATGGTTAAAGCCACTCACTTGTGGCATTTCTGTTATAGCAACATTAGATAACTAAGACAGTCCCTTTAAATTTAGTTTTTTGGGTTGCTCTGTAGGAATGCTATGTAAGAGATCTCCAATTAATTCATTGGAAAGACACACTTGTTTAGGACAATCAGCCCTGGACCTGGATTTGGAAGGCTAGATTTCAGTTCCGACCTGTTAGCTAAGTGCCCTTGGGAAAGTCACTTAGCCTTTCTGAGCATGAGTTGCCCTCCAAAACCTGTTCCTCCCTTCCTCCTGGGAACATGGCTGCTCAGCTAGAGACTACGTTCCTGAGCCTCCCTCACAGCTGGCTATGGTTTCATGATTAACTTATCACCAAGGAAAGTAAGGAGAGGTGATGTAGGAGGAAAATGCTTACCCTGGACTCTGTATCCTTCTTCTTCTCCTTCCCCTTCACTGGGGCTGCATCCTGGACCTGGGAGTGACCCAACTTCTAAGGTGCAGATGAGAACAATACCCTACAAGATGGCAGAACAACAAGATGGAGGAACCTGGATACCAAAATAACATATATTGTTATGAGACCCCAATCGCTCACGCCATTCTGTGACAGCACACTCCTCCCCTCCGCCCCTGAATCCCCATGGACATTCAACCAGCTCCTAACTCTCTCTGCTTTCCCCTCTCAACTCTGGACCAAAGCCACCACTTCGGTCTCTTGTATCTACTTGTCTAAGAGGCACATTCTTCACAAGTATCACTTTATGTCCCACAGTCCAGTCCAATCCCTGTCTGAAGAGCTGGCCTTGGAAATTGTTTTAGTTCTGGGGAGATGGAGAGACCAGGGGCCATGCTTTCTGGGGCACCACCAGTCTTAGTCAGACGATTAAGTCTGGTCTTCTTACTAGAAGTTGAGTTCTGCATCCCATCATTCTACTGCTCCATCAGGGACCCTCTCTTGTGTTCCCTGTCAGGACATTCATTGGTGGCAGCCAGGCACCATCTAGTTCTTCTGGTCTCAGGCTGATGAAGTCTCTGGTTTATGTGGCCCATTCTGTCTCTTGGGCCAATACTTTCCTTGTGTCTTTGGTGTTCTTTGTTCTCCTTTACTCCAAGCGGTTGGGACCAGTTGATGCATCTTAGATGGCCGCTTGCAAGCTTTTAAGACCCCAGATGCCACTCACCTAAGTAGGATGCAGAACATTTTCTTAATAAGGTTTGTTATGCCAATTGACATAGATGTCCCCTGAAAGCATGGCCCCCAGACCCCACATCCCTGCGACTCTGTCTCTCAAAGTATTTGATTGTATTGAGGAAACTTCTCAGCTTTGGTTTAGTCCAGTTGTGCTGGCTTCCCCTATAGTGTGTGCTGTCCTTCCCTTCACCTGAGATCATTCTTATCTACTATCTAGTTAGTGAATAACCCTCACCCTCCCTCCCCACCCCTGTAACCATCAAAGAATGTTTTCTTCTGTGTTTAAACCTTTTCTTGAGATCTTATAATAGTGGTCTTATACAGTATTTGTCCTTCTGTGCCTGACTAAATTCACTCAGCATAATAAGTTCTAGCTTCCACCAAGTTATACGGTGTTTCACAGCTTCATCATTGTTCTTTATCATTGCATAATATTCCATTGTGTGGATATACCATAGTTTGTTTATCCATTCGTCCATTGATGGGCACTTAGGTTGCTTCCATCTTTTGGCTATTGTGAACAGTGCTGCGATGAACATGGGTGTGCATATATCTATTCATGTGATGGCTCTTGTTTCTCTAGGATATATTCCAAGGAGCGGGATAGCTGGATTGTATGGTACTTCTATTTCTAGCTTTTTAAGGAAGCACCAAATTGATTTCCAAAGTGGTTGTACCATTTTATGTTCCCACCAACAGCGTATAAGTGTTCCAGGCTCTCCACAACCTCTCCAGCATTTGTTATTTTGTGTTTTTTGGATTAATGCTAGCATTGTTGGGGTGAGATGATATCTCATTGTAGTTTTGATCTGCATTTCTCTGATGGCTAATGATTGTGAGCATTTCTTCATGTGTCTGTTAGCTGCCTGAATATCTTCTTTGGTGAAGTGTCTGTTCATATCCTTTGCCCATTTTTTAATTGGGTTATTTGTCTTTTTGCTATTGAGGTTTTGAAGTATCCTGTAGATTTTAGAGATTAAACGCTGATCGGATTTCTCATAGCCAAAACATTTTTCCCAGTCTGTAGGTTGTCTTTTCACTCTTTTGGTGAAGTCTTCGGATGAGCACAAGTGTTTGATTTTTAGGAGCTCCCGTTTATCTAGTCTCTCTTCTGGTGCTTGTGCATTGTTACTTATGGTTTGTATTGTGTAATGCCGTGTATTAGGGCTCCTAGCATTGTCCCAATTTTTTCTTCCATGATCTTTATCGTTTTCAATTTTATATTTAAGTCTTTGATCCATTTTGAGTTAGTTTGTGTACATGGTGTGAGATATGGGTCTTGTTTCCGTTTTTCGCATATAGATATCCAATTATGCCAGCACCGTTTGTTAAAGAGACTGTCTTTTCCCCAGTTAATGGACTTTGGGCCTTTGTCAAATATTAGCTGCTCATAAGTGGATGAGCTTATATCTGGATTCTCAACTCTATTCCATTGGTCTATGTATCTGTTATTGTACCAGTACCGGGCTGTCTTGACTACCATGGCAGTATAATAGGTCCTAAAGTCAGGTAGTGTAAGGCTTCCCACTTTGTTCTTCTTCTTGAGTAATGCTTTATTTATCCGGGGGCCTCTTCCCTTTCCATATGAAGTTGGTGATTTATTTCTCCATGTGATTAAAAAATGCTGCTGGAATTTGTATCGGGATTGCATTGTATCTGTAGATTGCTTTGGGTAGATTTGACATTTTCCCTACGTTGAGTCTACCTATCCATGAGCAAGGTGTATTTTTCCACTTATGCAGGTCTCTTTTAGTTTCTTGCAGTCGTGTCTTGTAGTTTTCTCTGTAAAGATCTTTTACATCTCTGGTTAGATTTATTCCCAAGTATTTTATCTTTTTTGGGGCTATTGTAAATGGTATTGATTTGGTGATTTCCTCTTCAAGGTTCTCTTTGTTGGTGTAAAGGAATCCAATTGATTTTTGTACGTTTATCTTGTATCCTGAAACTTTGCTGAAATCTTCTATTAGTTCCAGTAGTTTTCTTGTGGAATCCTTAGGGTTTTCCATGTATAAGTTCATATCATCTATGAATAGAGATACTTTGACTTCTTCCCTACCTATTTGGATGGACTTTATTTCTTTTTCTAGCCTAACTGCTCTGGCTAGGACCTCGAGCACAATGTTAAATAGGAGTGGTGATAAAGGGCACCCTTGTCTGGTTCCTGTTCTCAAGGGGAATGCTTTAAAAGTCTCTCCATTCAGGATGATGTTGGTTATTGGTTTTGTATAAATGCCCTTAATTATACTGAGGAATTTCCCTTCTATTCATTTTTTTTTTAAGAGTTTTTATTACAAATGGGTGTTGGACTTTGTCGAACGCCTTTTCTGCATCGATTGATAAGATCATCTGGTTCTTGTCTTTTGTTTTATTTATGTGATGGATTACGTTGATTGTTTTTCTAATGTTGAACCATCCCTGCATGCCTGGTATAAATCCCACTTGGTCATGGTGAATTATTTTTTTGATATGTTGCTGAATTCTATCGGCTAAAGTTTTGTTGAGGATTTTTGCATCAGTGTTCATGAGGGATATCGGTCTGTAATTTTCTATTTTTGTGGTGTCTTTACCTGGTTTTGGTATCAGAGTTATGCTGGCTTCATCGAATGAGTTTGGGAGTATTCCATCCGTTTCTATGCTCTGAAATACCTTTAGTAGAAGTGGTTTTATCTCTTCTCTGAAAGTTTGGCGGAATTCTCCAGTGAAGCCATCCGGGCCAGGGCTTTATTTTGTTGGCAATTTTTAATAACCTTTTCAATCTCTTCTTTTTTTATGGGTTTATTTAGTTGTTCTACCTCTGTTTGTGTTAATTTAGGTAGGTAGTGAGTTTCTAGAAATTTGTCCATTTCCTCTAGGTTTTCAAATTTGTCAGAGTACAATTTTTCATAGTATTCTGTTATGATTCTTTTAATTTCAATTGGGTCTGTTGTGATATCACCCATCTCATTTCTTATACGGGTTATCTGCTTCCTCTGCAGTTTTTCTTTCATCATTTTGGTCAATGGTTCATCAATTTTGCTAATCTTTTCAACGAGCCAGCTTTTGGTCTTGTTAACTCTTTCAATTGTTTTTCTGTTCTCTATTTCATTTAATTCTACTCTAATTCTTATTATTTTCTTGCTTCTGGCACCTGTAGGCTTCTTTTGCTGCTCTCTTTCTACTTGTTCCAGTTGTAGGGTTAATGCTTTAATTACGAGTCTTTCTTGTTTTTGAATGTGTGCATTTATTGCTATAAACTGACCTCTTAGCACTGCTTTTGCTGTGTCCCAAAGGTTCTGGTAGGATGTGTTTTCATTCTCGTTTGATTCTATGAATTTCTTTATTCCATCCTTAATTTCTTCTATAACCTAGTAGTTTTTCAGCAAGGTGTTGTTCAGTTTCCATGTGTTTGATTTTTTTTTCCTTGCTTTTGTGTTGTTGATTTCCACTTTTATGGCTTTATAGTCAGAAAAGATGCTTTGTAGTATTTTGATGTTTCAGATTTTGTTAAGGCTTGCTTTATGGCCTATTATGTGGTCTATTCTGGAGAATGTTCCACGTGAATTGGAAAAGAGAGTATACTTGGCTGCTGTCAGGTGCAGAGTTCGGTATATGTCTATGAGATCAAGTTGGTTGATTGTAGCATTTAGCTCTTCCATGTCTTTGTTGAGCTTCTTTCTGGATGTTCTGTCCTTCACCAAAAGTGGCATGTTGAAGTCTCCTACTACTATTGTGTAGCTGTCTATCTCTCTCTTCAGAGCTGTTAGAGTTTGTTTTATGTATTTTGGAGCCCTGTTGTTGGGTGCATAAATATTTATTCTAGTTATGTCCTCCTGGTGTATTGACCCTTTAATCATTATATAGTACCCTTCCTTATCTTTTGTGGTGGATTTTACTTTAAAGTCTATTTTGTCAGAGATTAATATTGCCACTCCTGCTCTTTTTTGAGTGTTTGCTTGATATATTGTTTTCCATCCTTTGAGTTTTAGCCTGTTTGCATCTTTAAGTCTAAGGTGCGTCTCTTGTAGGCAGCATATAGATGGATCATGCTTTTTTATCCAATCTGCCACTTTCCGTCTCTTTATTGGTGCATTAAGTCCACTTACATTTAGTGTAATTATTGATAGATATGAGTTTAGTGCTGTCCATCCTGATACCTCCTTTTGTGTGTTGTTCACAATTTCTTTGTTCTCAATTTTCTGTGCTGAGTCGTTTTTTTTAATGTATTTTTTTTTTTCCATCTTTTTCTTTGTTGTAGGTTTTGTGTTTGCTGGGTCTTTGTATTTTTCTACTTTTTTATTTTGATTTGTAGGATTGTTAGATTCCTTTGTGGTTACCTTAGTATTTAGTTCTAATTTTCTAAGTTTATACCAGTCTTTTATTACTTTATATCACCTTAACTTCCCCTCCATATAGAAAATCAATGTCTCCATTTTTTAAGTCCCTCTTTTTTTGTTTTAATATTATCCTTTTTTTTTTTTTTTTTTTGCATACTGATATCTGTTTCCCTGTTTTCAATGTTTTAGCTTTGATGTAATTTCAATTTCCATATCTGAGTCAGTATCCGGTTGCTCTGTCCTGTGTTCTAGTCTTGCATTGTTAGCTGGTGTTATTGATTATCTAACCATAGGACTCCCTTTAGTATTTCTTGTAATTTGTTTGGTTTTTGCAAATTCCCTGAACTTCTGTTTATCTGGAAATGCCTTAATTTCACCATCATATTTAAGAGACAGTTTTGCTGGATATGTAACTCTTGGCTGACAGTTATTTTCCTTCAAGGCTTTAAATATGTCATCCCATTGCCTTCTAGCCTGCATGGTTTCTGCTGAGTAGTCTGAGCTTATTCTAATTGACTCTCCTTTGTAGATGACTTTTCTTTTATCCCTAGCTGCTCTGAAAATTCTCTCTTTATCTTTGGTTTTGTTACTTTTGATTATAATATGTCTTGGTGACTTTCTTTCGGGATCTACCTTCTGTGGGGTTCGATGAGCACCTTGGATAGATAACTTCTCATCTTTCATGATATCAGGGACGTTTTCTGTCAACAAATCTTCAACAATTTTCTCTGTATTTTCTGTTATCCCCCCCGTTCTGGTACTCCAATGACTCGCAGGTAATTTCTCTTGATAGAGTCCCACATGACTCTTAGAGTTTCTTCATTCTTTTTAATTCTTTTATCTGATTTTCCCTCAAATAAGTTGGCATCAAGAGCTTTATTTTCAATGTCACTAATTCTAACTTCTACTGCCTCAATTCTGCTCCTATGACTTTCTATTGAGTTGTGTAATTCTGAAATTTTATTGTTAATCTTCTGGATTTCTGATTGCTGTCTCTCTATGGATTCTTGCAGGCTATTAAATTTGGCATTATGTTCTTGAATAACTTTTTAAAGTTCCGCTACTCCTGTGTCTGTATGTTGCCTGTCTGTTTCTGCATTCTGTCAAATTTCCTTTCTCATTTCTAAAAGAGTTTTGTGCATTAATCTTTTGTATTCTGTCTCTGGTAATTCCAAGAAGTTCTCTTCCTCCAGAGAATTTATTGGTTTTTTATTTTGGGAGCTTGCTGAAGCCATCATGGACGGCCTCTTTATGTGACTTGAACATTGACTGTTGTCTCCGAGCCATCAACAATTTATTATAATTTTATTTTGTGTTTGCTTAGTGAGATCTAGCTTCTTATTTCGTTTTGTTTTGATATGCCCAGATAGGCTGCTCATGTGCACTAGTTTGATTTTTGACACCTTTTGATCTCTAATATCCTGTCACCAGGTAATTTGTTCTGTAACTAAGTATGTGCACACCAGAGTCCATTAAAATTTCCTATATGAGATCAGCTCGGGTGTGCAGGTAGTCGGTCACCAAGTGTGTGATGCAGGCTCTTACCCCCAGTCCTAGAGAGGCATGGGTGATTGGTGCAGGCACTGGACTCTGTGGCAGGAGATCATGCACTGAGCCAGGAGGGGGCTGACAGCTGCCCCTGAGAGTCTGAAAGAAAAGCATGTCCCTATTCTCTAGGGTGAATAGGTAGGTGAGTTTTGCAGCCAGACTAAGAGCACCCCACTGTGTTGGCTGCAAAGACTCAAGGGCACCACTTTTTCTTGAACTCCTGTAGCTGGTGACTAGGCACTTTAGGAGCTATCACCAGTCCTCAAGACCCTGCTGCAGATGGATAAAAGTGCTTACTTGAGGGGCAGGGCTATTTCAAGGATCACAAATCTGCCCGGTCACAGCTGAAGCAGTTGAAGTTAAACTTCAGATGTTTGCCCTGTTGTACTGTGGTAGTGAGGGCTAATGCTGTTGAGATGGGTCCCCACAAGTCTATACAGGGGTGTATGGCACTCAGAGTCTAGGGACCCCTGATTTCTATGGCCAGAAAAGGAGCTGTGCTGACCCTGTGTTCCTGGCCTAGGGGCGCCAGCAGCTTATTTGTTCCCTCTCCAAGGAAAGGAGAATGGGTCAGGACGCCTTTTGGGATCTACTTCTGGCCCAGTGGACTCCCGGTGCAGAGCGGGGAGGGAGGAGGTAAAAGGAAGAGAGGTTTTTCCCAAATCCAGTGCAGAGCACAGAGATAGGAGGTAAAAGGGAGAGAAGTTTTTCCCAAATGGGCTTTTTTTTTTTTTTTTTTTTAACTCACCGCGAAAGGGTGTGCACATGTACTTATCCTAGCCTCTTGGGAGCTGCTCTTCACTGGTTTGGAGTGTCCAAGCAGAATCTCCGCTGCTGGGTCTCTCTCGATGTGGAAACTGCTTCTAGAGTGCACGCACAGCACAGCTGTTTGCCTGCTTCACCAGCGGCCTGGCATGGCTGTGTCTCTGCTGTGTTGCTGCCACAGTTCTAGCACTCCTCACCTCTTCCAAACGGTCTTCCTCTCCGGTATGACTCAGATGGATTTCTTAACCTTGCCTTGTTCAGGGCTGCCAGATGTTCACATAGAATCAAATCACTTGTTTTTCCAGGTCTTTGTTGTAAGAGGGATACAGGAAGCATCTAACTACTCCGCCATGTTGACCACACCTCTGTTTCCAAGTTTCTTGTTGCATCCTCAAACAGCTTTGAAATATAGAGGGAATAAAACTGGACTTCTTCCGTACTCATACTTCACTTTCTGAACATATCATAAAAAAACTTAATCAATAACTGTCAGTATCCAGGCTAAATGATATGAGTTTTTGAGTCATAAAATGTCAAAATTGAAAGGGACCTTGGAGAGCACCGTATCGTCCACTTATTTCATTAGAAAGGAAACTGAAGAACTTTTCTCAGCCCCTTGAGATCACCATGTACCTTCGTATATACTCTGTTAGTTTGTATTTATTATTTATTCATGGGATTATTGGATTAATCTATCTTTGTCATAAATTGTGAGCTACCCAAAGGCAAGCATCATGTCTATTTTCTCTCATTCTTATTTCCCCAGAAATTTCTGCAGGGCTTGGAATGTAAGTAGGTGCTTGTGTTAGTTTCCTATAGCTGCCACAAATTGAGAGGCTTAACAAAACAAAAATTTACTCTATCGCAGTTCTGGAGGTTAGAAATCTAAAATCAGGGTGTTGGCAGTGTTGATTCTTTCTGAGAGCTCTGAGGGACAAGCTGTTCCATGTTTCTCTCTTAGCTTCTGATGATAGGCAGCAATCTTTGGCATTCCTTGGCTTATAGATGCCTTACTCCAATCTCTGCCTCTGCCTTCACATGTCATTTGTGTGTCTGTCTCTTTGTGTCTCTTCCACTTTTCTCATGAGGACATTAGTCACATTGAATTAGGTCCTTCCTACTTCATGTTATTTCATGTTAACTAGTTACATTTGCAAAGATACTTTTTCCAGATTAGGCCACATTCATAGGTACTGGGTGTTAGTATGGAAACCATGGTGGTGCAGTGGTTAACAACTACAGCTGCTAACCAAAAGATCGGCAGTTCAAATCCACCAGGAACTCCTTGGAAACCCTATGGGGCAGTTCTACTCTGTCCTATAGGGTCGCTATGAGTTGGAATTGAGTCTATGGCAATGGGTTTGGTTTTTTGTTTTTGGGGGCTTTAGTACTTGAACATATATTTTTGACCCATAACAGTGCTCAAAAAATTATTTTGAGATACTGAAATGAAATCCAGGATGAGAACCTAAATCTTCCAAATACTTTTCCAATAATCTTTTCACATTAATATTCCTTTTCTACATTGACATGGTGTTCGGTGCCACTTTAATTCTCTCTTCCCAAGCATATCCTGTTTTGTCATAACTTTAGCCATGTGTGCATGGTCTTTTCATGCCACACCTTACCTGGGTGATGCTCACTTTAATCTCCAGACTCAAGACAAGTATTGCCTCTTAGAGTGCCATGCTCACTCTTCCCAGGTGCATCAAGAACCTCATCTCTATGAGCCTGTTTCCCTGTGTGCTTCCCCCATCAGAGCAATTATCACACTGCATTTCTTGATGCCTTTTCTAGGTTATCTCTCTGACTAGACCGTGAACACTTTGAGGACATAAATTTCTTCTCCATAGTCTAGAGCCTGGTGTATTGTGAAAGCCTAGTATGCAATAACTAAGCTATTTTCCAAATGAAAACTCAGTACAAAACGAACACTTAGCAATCTTATTTTAATTGCCAGAACTGGACCAAAGGTTTTAGGTTAGAACTTGATGGAGAACAATTTCAGGAATATAAAAGAAAAAGAAGCAACTTGACTTCTTTTGTGTCTACCTCCTTGACAATTTCTCGTGAAGTCTAGCTTTCAGCCAAACTTGTTTCCCACTTTTCAAGAATTTGAAGCTGGAAATTTCAAAAGATTTTCTGTTTTTATTCCCATTCTCTCATATTGACTCACTCTTACTATATCCATATAGCATCTTAAATGTCCCTAATATTAGCACATATCATACTGTACAGTACGTATTGGTTTATCTATCTCCTTCATGGGAATTAGAATCCCTGAGGCCAAGAAAGGTGTATAATACATCTTTGTCATCCCAGGTCCTAGCGCAATGCCTGCCTCATACTCCAATCAATGAATATTTGATAAACAAAATAATGTTTAAGAGCCTCTCCCAGATTATGTATCATTCTAAAGTCTGAGGAATTTGATACTGAGGTTAAGAATGAGATGGAGAGAAAACTTTATTAGGGATGAAATTATATTTAAAACATAAATATCATTTAAAAAAATTGTGTAGGATCAAATGCTAAAAAGGAGAGTGATCTTATACCTTGGCCTTCTAGATTCTTGTTTGATGTAATGGGTTGACTTCTATCCCCCCAAGATAATTATTTTGAATCCTAACCTCTATGCCTGTGGTTACAATCCCATTTGGGAATTGGTTGTCTTTGTTCAGTTAATGAGGCAGAATTAATGTAGGTTATATCTTGAGTCTGTCTCTTTTCGAGATGTAAAAGAGATTATACAAGCTAGCAGAGTAGTGATGGGGGAAAAGACCAAGCCACATGATGATTGTCCAGGAGCAGAAGCTCAGAAGAGACAAGGACCTTCCTCCAGAGCCGATGGAGAGAGAAAGACTTCCCCTAGAGCTGGCACCCTGAATTCGGACTTTGAGCCAACTAAACTGTGAGAAAATAAATTTCTGTTTATTAAAGCCATCCACTTATGATATTTCTGTTATAGCAGCACTAGATAACTAAGATACTTGACAATTGAAACTTTAGGTTAAGAAGAAAGTTTTGTATCTTTAATTCATCTTTCCCCCTCTCTCCAAGTCCTACCTATTTTTAAATCTGGAACCTTTCTTGAATAAGCCTCCTACAGAGAAGGCAGCACTGTGCTTCCTCTATTCTTCCATAGTCCTTTGCTCAAATTTACGTAAATTCAGTTATCACACAGTGATGTAATTATTTGCTAACCTAATGTCTCCATATCAATGGGATTTTACTGGAGTGGCAGAGCCTGCTAATCTTCTACCACTCTCCTCTTCTTCCTTTTAGTAATAAAACGCTCTGAATTTCACCTGGACGATAGCTTTCCAGCTAGAGACCAACTATTTCGCCCAGTCTATCTTACAGTAAGACTAGACATTGACTGTATTTTTGCAAATGGGATGTGAGCAGAAGAGATGTGTATGTACCTATCACAAAGGAAATTGTTTGCACATCACTTGCCTTGTTTCCCCTTTCCTACAGGCTGGAAGTGAGCTTTAAGCATAAATGTAAAGACAATACTCTAAAAGATGGTTAAGAAATAATGATATTAAAAATCTGAATAACCTGGTGAGTGAGTCACAGCTGACCACCTTCTGGACTGTGTGAGAGAAAGAAATAAAATCCTGCTTTATTCTAGCCACAGTATTTTGAGTTACAGCTGCTTAGACTATACTCTATTACTATAAAAATTGGTTCCCAAAAGTGGGGGTGTTGTTGTTAGGTGCCATGGAGCCGGTTTTCAACCCATAATGACCACATGTAACAGAGTAGAACTGCTCCATAGGGTTTTTAGATTGTAATCTTTACGGGAGCAGATCACCAGGTCTTTCTCCTGTGAAGTCACTGGGTGGGTTAGAACCTCCAACCTTTCGGTTAGCAGCTAATTGCTTAACTGTTGTGCCACCAGGGCTCCTTGAAAATAGGGTGATGGCATACTACAAAACAAAGATACGTGGCATTAGTTTAACATATTGGGTGGTAGATAGAGAGGAGAATACTTCAGGCTGGAAAGCGGGGCTCCTTGTTCATGCCATCCCCAAATATATGCTAACTTGGACACAGACCAAAATTATAGCACTAAGAGAACAGGCTAAAGAATGCTGGATCTTTGGTGTGTGTTGGCTGCTGCTTAGAACTTTTAGCAAATTACTACCAGAAACGCGAGATAAAGTTAGGCGAGAAATGACCCCTTTGCAAGTAGAGATGGAAGAGACTAGAGCTCTGCTAATGGTGAATCACTCTGTCTGTGACTTGCAATCTAAATGGATTTAAAGTCCATTAATTTGGGTGCTCAGAAGGTTGAAAAACCAACTGCTTCTATATACCAAAAAACAGGAGATAAGATTGTCACTCAGAGCCAGCCCAGTGGGAAGGATCTGTTTAAGACTGTCGGCTTCCCAACTGTAAAAATGGTGCAGTGGCATCAGAGGTCCTCTAACTTCAGGGGGAGAGAGGAGAATCACCATCAACATCAGCCCAAAGCTGATTCCTATGAAGTGGAGGTCAGATATACCTCTTCTCTCCAGCCTTTTTACCAGTTCTGATACCAGCTGGCCTTCCCATGGCACTCTGTTTCTCTGCTGGGTTCAATAAATTGTTGCAATGGCCACACAGAATCCACAGACTATGCAATTATGGGGTTTATTATGAAGTAATGGGTTACAGTTCTGGATTAGGAATGACTCAGGATACAGTTCTTCAGTCAGGACAGCTTCTTGGCTATGCCCAAAGGCAGGCCTCTCCCTGGTCTTTGGCCCCTTGGCCCCTTGGCCCCTTGGGCATCTTGGGCCTGTTCAGCCTTTGCCTTGTTAAGGCAAGTATTAAAAATCTCTTTAGCTCCACCAATAAGCACCCAAGGCATCTCATTCCTATAGCAAGCCTTCTGCCTCAAGGTGCTCAGCTTTCAGTTTTCTCTCTCTATGGGCGGGGAAGCCCACCATGTCATTTCCTGCTGGTCTCCTGGTTCTGCTGCTGCTGGTTCTCTGCTGTGCTTGCCACCACTTCTCACCATCTTGTGCTGTCTCCAGTGTTATGGCTTTCTGTCTCATGGGTCTAGGAGGTTCTCAACACAGGAACCCCAGATCCAAAAGACGTGCTCAGCTCCCAGCTCCTCTTTCCTGGTGGTAGTGAGATCTCCCTGTCCACCTTTGGGATGGCTCATTTTAAGCCTAGTGGGATGGCAGAACTGACCAGTCCCCTCATTAGGGTCCCATACATCTTATTTGCATGGTCTCACCCCCACAAGGGTGCCATGCACCTTTGCCTTATTTGCAAGCTATCCAATTCCCATGGTGTGCTGCAAGCACCTCATTTGCATAGCCCCACCCAGTCATTTGGTGCAAGTTACAAGACCATGGTGAGAAAGGCCATCTAAAAGCAGTCTGTTGTCCCACACTAATTGAATTCCCAAGCTTTTAGTTTCAGATGGCATCAAGGTAGCTGACATTAATCTAAGGGAAAGAGGGGTGAGTAGAGCAAAGATAACTATAAATAAGAGAGTCTATAGGCTTAAAGTCTTTGTCCAAAATATGTCTTTGGGTGTGGTTACTCCACACAGAATTGACCGGAAGCAATTAGACAAGAAGCCTACTAAGGTTTTCAGGGAATTTTAGTACCAAAGAAACCACAAGCCTGGTATACAAGAGCCTGTGATTGTTAGATCTCTAGCACAATACTCAAATTCCCAAAGCTGCACCAAAGTGAGCACACTCTCTCTTGTCCCCTTCTGATATGGATAGTGTACAAGGAAGAACCTCCCAAGTACACAAAGCCAAAGCTACAGGGACAACGAACAAGGGAAATACTCCCAGAGAGCAGAACCAGTTATGCAGATGAGTTAACCAAGCAACTAACTCTAACAGGAGGATGGGGAGCTCCACAATTCCTGCCCAGAAGAATTTAACATCTGCTGTGAACTGAAAACTGCTGTGTGCTTTTCATTCTTTACATTTCTAAATGAATGTTTCAGTTGCAGCCTTGGTGGCACAGTGAGTAAGTGCTTGGCTGCTAACGAAAAGGTCAGCAGTTCAAACCCACTAGCGGCTCAACGGGAGAAAGATGTGGCAGTCTGCTTTCATAAAGATTACAGCCTAGGAAACCCTATGGAGCAGTCCTACTCTATCCTATAGGATTGCTATGAGTCTGAATAGACTTGACAGCAATGTGTTTTTTGGTACCTTATTCTTACTCTATCATTTTATACCAAGGTTAAGCAGGCATGTAACTTGTCTTTAGGTAGTGGGTTGCCAAATCACAAAGAGCCACTTACAAAGATAATTGAGAAGACTGCACTTCACTGCCATCCTGGCTTTTCAGCTGTGTACACTAACTGAACGGGATTTTAGGTGGGCTCCCTTGGAGAAGGATGAAATATATTTATAAGGGAATATGAGGCTACGTAGATACCTGCGTGGCTAAAAGGGAAAACTGTGATAAAAAAAAAAAAAAACAAAAAAAAAACCATCGCCATTCAGTCAACTCTGACTCATAGTGACCCTACAGGACAGAGTAGAACTGCCTCATAGAGTTCCCAAGGAGCACCTGGTAGATTTGAACTGCAGACCTTTTGGTTAGCAGCCTTAGCACTTAACCAGTATACCACCAGGGTTTCCCAATAATAGAACTCCCACAGTTTTATCTGAGCATAGAGCTGCCCAGCTAGAGACTACATTTCCTAGTCTCCCTTGCAAGTAGGAGTGAGCATGTGACTAAGTTCTGGACAATTACATATTATAGAAGTAATATGTTAACCTTCTAGTCATATCCATTTTCTCTCTTTTTCCTGTTTCTCTGGGACTAAAAGATGTGCTGATGAACCACCTTTGACCAGGAGACTGAGGACCACACTTCATAAGATAATTGAGCAACTTTATAGAAGAAACTGGTTCCCTAGATGTCCTCCAAGAGCAAAGGTCCCTGATAACTAGGATTGGTTGGCCTTCTGTGTAAGACAGGAAAAAATCTACTACCTTGTTGAATCCACTGTTTTTTGGAGACTGTTACAGTAACTTAGTCTATGCCCTAAGTGTTGTAATTGTGGAAATATGGATTGATAATGAAAGAATATTTTTCATATTGAGAAACAAAGCCATATTAACTTTCAAAATTTTTCTTCACATTGTAAGCTATTGATAAGTCAGGGACTGTATCTTAATCTTTATATTACTGGCATTCATCCTACTGCTGGACATGGTAATTGAGCCATATTTCTTTCATTAATTGGTCAAATAATTTAAATAATGGTAACAGTAAAGTAAGAATGGTTGTATGATCTAAATAGTTTTTCAAATGAACATTAATTCTGTCTCCTCTACTTACTAATTGCAGTGTTTTTTTTCCCCTCAGTGTCTAACTCTGTGCCTTCCCATCAAGAATTTAATTGAATTACTACTCATCATGTTTCTTCTAAGAAGCCTTGGTGGCGCAGTGGTTAAGCACTTGGCTGTTAACTGGAAAATCTGTGGTTCTAACCCATCAGCCACTCCGCAGGAGAAAGATGTGGCAGTCTGCTTCTGTAAAGATTACAGCCTTGGAAACCCTCGGGGGCAGTTCTACTCTGGTCTGTAGCGTTGCTATGAGTCAGAACTGACTGGATGGCAATGGGTTGTTGGTTTGGTATGTCTCTCCTATCTTAATGAACAGTGTCCTTTATCTCTATTTATTTGTCCTAGAAAAACCTAATGATTTATTTTAACAGTAAATTTAGAACAAAGGCAGTACTAAGTATTTGGTAATGTGGAGACGCACTTATTAGAAGATTTAAACTTTTTTTTTTTTTTTAGTCTTACAACCAAATTTTCAGTGGCAAATTCCATACTACAGAGAAAATATTCCAAAATATTACGAGGTCCCACAGAAATAAGTCCTCAGATCACTTCTCCCATTCTGACTTAATCAAATAAGAAAAGAGTCCAATTCTATTTTTGATGATATGTGAGTGGTAATGCTCATTAATATGGACTCTATACCAGATTATAAACAAGAAACATGCTTGGAGAACATTGAAATAATATAGCTGTGCTACAACCTTCAACACAATGGACGAAAAAACCTACCATTTGTTTTCCTGTTAATTATCAAATTGTGTTTCCTCCTTTAAGCTCATCAGTACAGGATATGGTATTGTTTCTCTCAGCAAGTGAAAAAATCAGATTATGAAATTAAAAATGACTCATTAGGAAGGTTGTCTGATGTATAGGGACAGAGCACAGAGCAGTGAATTGGGAATTAGAAGACCTGGGTTCCACTTCCTCCTGGCTCTACACTAAACTTTTGTGTAACTTTGATCAAGTAATTTAACATTTCCAAGCTTCAAATTCTTAATTTATGAGATCAGTGGAATGGGTTAGGTGATTGCTAAGGTATTTCATGGCTCTAGAGTTTTGTGAGTCTATAAGTTCGAATCCATCCCCATTAACATTAAAAATTTGTGTAATATATATTAATTGAACAATATATTTTGTGTTAGATATCATGCTAGATAAAAACTAAGGATAAATGGCCAAGATAGACATGATCCCTGTCCTTCTAGAGCTTACAGTCAAGTGAAAAGACAGACACTATATTAACAATTATAGAACTAAATAATCAATTATGTTTGTGGGAAGTTCTACCAAAGAAAATATAATGCGCTGTAAAATATAAAATGAGAACGCTTACCCTAGCCGAGAGTGTTAGGGAATCGTATTTGATTAAGAAATGTTTAGGCTGATTTTAGGACAGTATCCAGGGAAAGAGGAGTTGGGGGGAAACAGCATGAGAAAATCCTCAGTTAAGTTGCTGAGAGCAAGCCAGTGTTGTTGGAACATGCAGAGGGAAGAAGAAAGTGGTACAAAGTGGCATGGGAAAGGTAGGCAGGATCAACTCATTTAGATCCTTATACTTACTTCTACTCGTTGCTCTCCAGTAGATTCCGACTCATAGCGACTCTATAGGACAGAGTAGAACTGCCCCAAAGGGTTTCCAAGGAACTTATAGACAGGCATATTATAAACTTTATGGATTTTGGACTCTGTATACAGAACTATAGGAAGAGATGGAAGGGTTTTACGTAGGGATGCAACGTTATCAGATTTGCTTTTAAAACATTATCTTTGAAGATTACATTGGAGATGGCAATTGTGGATATGGGGAGACTATGCTGGAGACTACGGCAGTGATCCTAACGGGATGGTGAGAGTTAACACGGAAATAAATGGATAGGTTTGTGATGTATTTAGAAATTAGGATACACCAAAACTGTGATCAGTTGTGTATTAATGTTGAGGAAGAAAGAAGTTGTCAAGAATGATTGCATATTCTCAGGCTTGAGTAGTTAGTGGATGTGGCATGACATATACTAAGCTGGATTACATCAGAGGATGATCACTTGGGAGAGGAGAGAAATCGTGAAGTGCTCAGTATCAGCCATCTTTTAAATAAAAGTTTAATAAAAATTTAAAGAGTTTCTTTTGAAGTGATACTAAATCAGCCTGCCCAGCCTGCCCGTTTCGCTTGGACCAGCACTGAGAGAAAGGAGGAAACACCAAGCTACCTGCTAGGGGTCGTGGCAGTTATTCAGAGAATACTTACTGGACAAGGTGACAGGATAGGTAGCAGTCAGCTGGGAAAAAGGAGAAGGTATAAGGAAAATTTCCAAACAAAAGAAACAAGATTGTAACATATATAAAATATCAGACTAGCATTTTATTCTATATGAGGATATCCATTCAGAAATTTTTTCTTTCATTCAAAGAACGCCTTATCCCGGCCACTCAGAGGAATACAAGGATGTGTCAGAGCAGTTCTTAATGAGGCATATTGAAAGTGAAGCCTTGCAAATTCAACAGAGCTTTTAACTTCCTAGATTACAAATTTAAGGATAGGTAACATGACTGTTTTAAACACCTCTGTCATTTAGTACCTAGCATAATACTTGGAATATGGTAGGTATTCATTAAATATTTGTTGAATTAATGGATGAATAAATCTGACTACTAGTGTATGCCCCAGCATGAATTACGTAAGTGCATCCGTGAGCAGACTATCTGAGTTAGACATAATCCAGAAGTATACTTCATTACACATTTGAGCAATGGCCATGCAATCTTTGCTTCAGCATCTCCAGTTTCAGATGATGTGCTGCACTGTAAAGAAAACAATTGGGTTTTGGGTAGTCCTGGTCATTGGAAATAACTTCCTGATATTATGTTAAAATCCTCTGCCTGTAATTCCTGTCTTCATTCTCATACCTTACCTCTGAACTCCAAAGCAACAGAGAAAAGTATAAATTCCTTCTCCACATGGCAACAATTTAACACATCAAAGTAGTTATCACTTATCATCTTTCTTTCTATCCCTACCTTGCTCCCACACCAAGCCTTGTTTTCTCTAGGCTAACTACAGAAGACGCTTCTTTCTTTCCTCGGTCACCTTTTGTTAGCTGTCACTACTGCATTGAGAGAGCTTCTAAACCAAGGTATGGGGAGTGGAAATACAAATGGAGTTCAAAGGACTTCTTGAGTTGACAGGATAGAGCTGAAAATTTGGGACACCAAAGGGTTTAGAGTCCACAGACAGAAGAAACTGCACATAGAGAGAATTCCAGAGATGTGCATATAAGGAAACTACCTGAGGCTGGAGAAAGAATCATCCAAAAAGATTAGGGGAACAGTACCTAGTGTTCTAACAGGGTCTGGAATAGTGCCTGTTCCCACCACTTAGCCTAGAATATGTAATAGCATACAGGCTATTGGGTAGAATTCTCAAGAGGATCTTACGTCAGCTGTGGAATAAAAGAAATCCTAGACTAAATGCTGTTTTGGTTTGCAGAACAAATCTTAAAATTAAGACACAAAAGGATCAAATTGTTTCCGTGTAATTTAATTGTGATCCAATAGATGCAGAAAAATTATTTAGCAAAATCCCACATCCATGTCTGATAAAAATTCTCAGTAAATTAGGAATTGAAGGGAGCTTTCTTAGCTGGATAAGAAGTATCTATAAACAAAACAAAACAAAACCAACAAAGAAAACTACAATAAACATCATACTTAATTGTGAAAGGCTGCTTTCCTCCTAAGACCAGGAGCAAGACAAGGACATCCTTTCTTACCACTTCATTTCAACAATTAATTGCTCAGGGGGATCCAGACAGTACAATGGGGGGGTGGGGGTGGAAATTGCATACACATTGGAAAGGAAGAATTAAAGCTATTTTTATTCACAAACAACTTGTTTATCTTAGTTGAAAATCCAAAGAAGTCTACAAAAAAGTTACTAAAATTAATAAGGGAGTTTAGCAAAGTCGCAGGAGAGAAGAGCAATGTAAAAAATCAATTGTGTTATTGTGTGCAATGAAGTATCAGAAATTGAAATTAGAAAACATAACATTTACTATAGCATCAACAAAACAACATCAAAAATATGAAATAGTGGTAAATCTGAAAAAAGACATACAAAATCTATACACTGAAAACTAAAAAACAATGAGGAGAGAAATTAAAGAAAACCTAAAGAAATGGAAAGATATACCATGTTCACTGGTTGGAAGACTCAATATTGCTAGGAAATCAAGTCTCCCCCAACTTATGTGTAGATTCAGTGCACACTCCATCAAAATCATCGTAGGCTTTTTTATAAAAATTGACAAACTGTTTCTAAAACTTACTGGGAACTACAAAGGACCCAGTATAGCCAAAACAACTTTTTCAAATAAAGAATAAAGTACTATCTAATTTCAAGACTTATTATAAAGCTACAGTTATCAAGACAGTATAGTATTCATATAAATGTAGACAAAGCAATGGAATCAAACAGACACTTCAAAACTAAACCCTCACATACAGGGACAATTGATTTATGATGAAGGTTCAAAGGAAATACAGTGGAGAAAATATAGTCTTTTTAACAAATACTAATGAAACATTACTATGAAAACAAAAAAACAAATCACCTGTATCCACATCTCACATTATAGGTGAACACAAACTCAAAATGG
The DNA here is from genome assembly GCA_030035585.1 of Dugong dugon. Lineage (NCBI taxonomy): Eukaryota > Metazoa > Chordata > Mammalia > Sirenia > Dugongidae > Dugong > Dugong dugon. The sequence continues at coordinate 56,726,154 of CM057467.1, read as the reverse complement.
ATCATAAACTTGAATGTAAAACCTGCAACTATACAACTTCTAGAAGTAAACACAGGAGAAAATGTTTGCAACCTCGAATTAAGAAAAAAATTAAGTATGACACCAAAAGCATGATTTATAAGACTAAATATTGATAAATTAGACTTCATCATGATACTGTATTTTTATGCAAGTAACGCGTGCCTTCTACATTTGTTTGCCAGCAGCACCCTCCCCCCACAAGCTATTTTCATAAGCACGCTATGCTAATTTTTTTTACAGGAACAGGTAAAAAAAATTGGCATAGCAGCACTTATAAAAATACCTCGCAGGGGGAGGGCGCGGCTGGCAAACAAATGTAGAAGGTGCACATTATTTGCATAAAATACAGCAAAAAACTGCTTTTCAAAAGACACTGATAAGGACATAGAAAACTAAGCCACAGGCTTGGAGACAATATTTGCAACTTTTATATCTGACAGGAACCTGTATCCTGAATATATAAGACCTTCAAAACTTAATGAGAAGAAAACAAACAGCCCAATTTAAAATAGGTAATTTACCAAAGAAGATATATGAATGGCAAATATGCATAGGAAATGACCATTAGTCATTAGGGAAAAGTAAATTAAAACTACAATGAAATGTCACTACACACCCATCAGAAAGGGTAAGAAAAAAAAAAAAAAAAAAAGAATGACCATACCAAGTATTGGCAAGAATGTGAAGGATCTGGAACTCTTATTCATTGTGACTCCGAATGTAAAATGGTACAGTCACTTAGGACAATAATTTGGCAGTTTCTTAAAAAGGTAAACCTATACCTACCATATGATATAGTCATTTCATTCCTAGATATTTACCCAATAGAGATGAAAGCATATGTCCATACAAAAACTTACATGAGTGTTCTTAGAAGCTTTATTTGAAATAGCCATAACTGGGATTAATAAACAAACTGTGGTATATTCATACAATGAAGTACTATTCAGCAATAAAAAGAAATGAACTGTCAATACATACTACCACTTGGATGAATCTCAAAATAATTATTCTGGGTGAGAGTATCCCTACAGATTGTATGATTCTAATTGTATAAACATCTAGAAAATACAAAACCATTGCCATCAAGTCAACTCTGACTCATAGCACCCCTACAGGACAGAGTAGAACTGCCCCATAGGGTTTCAAGGAGCAGATGGTGTATTCGAATTGTTGACTTTTTGGTTAAAAGCCAAGCTCTTAACTACTGCCCCACCAGGGCTCCAAGAAAATACAGACTTATCTATATTGATAGAAAATAGATCAGTGATTTACTGTGGACAGGGGTGTGCTTGTGTGGGGGTGTTAGGGAAGGATTACAAAGGAGATTGAGAAATCCTTTGGAGGCAATGGATATATTTATATATTTATTGTCTTGATTGTAGTGATGATTTCATGGATGCATCCATATGTCAAAACTTGTCAAATTGTACCCTTTAAATAAATGCAGTTGGTACAGTATATTGTGTGTCAACTATATGTCAATAAAGTTATATGTATGAGTGCATAAGCATGTGTTTGTGTTTATGATTTTATAAGAAGGTTAAACTTTTCAAGAATCGACTGTTTGTCAAAGTCTTTTTGTAAAAATCATCCTCAAATTCATCCCATGCTGCACTCTAGGACCCTGAGTAGAGGTAATTACCCTACTTTAGAATGTCTCTTGTGTAATATTCAGCTTTGTTGTGGTCACTTTCATAGCTGTTATGTCTTATATGAAACTGTTTGCTGTTCAAAAGTCATAGTTTACTCTTTAACTCATCTCTTACTTTTGGCAGTGCTCAACTTACTACTTCGCATATGGTAGATATTAGCTTATTTGTAGCTGAGTTCAAGACAGCTAAGTTTCTAGAGGGAATAACTTCTTTTTTTATTTTTCCTAAGGAGAGTAGTGACGGGACTTTAAAAAAACAAAAAGATTTTTTTTTTAAATTAGAAAATCAGAGTTTAATTCAAAGGTTAAAAGCATCTAAATAAATTGGAAACCAAATCCAAAGAGTTAAGCATTCTCTCTTAGCTAAACCAATTTAAACCTTTATCTGCCTTCATAGTTAATATATAGAGAGATTAATTTGTATACTAAGTACTCATTCATTTATGATAAATACAAACAGGAAAATCAAATAAACCTGCCTTTAAAAATGGTATGAAATGCAATGAAAAGGAGTCCTTGTGGCACAATGGTTAAGCTCTCGGCTACTAACCAAAAGGTTGGTAGTTCAAACTCACCAGCCACTCTGCAGGAGAAAACACCTGGTGATCTGTTCCTGTAAAGATTACAGCCTCGGAAACCCTATGGGGCACTTCTACCCTGTCTAATAGTGTTACTATGAGTTAGAATCGACTCGCCAGCACACAACAACAACACAATACAGTAACTATCCGTATGCAAATTTACCTTCTCCTAAGCTCTAAGATTCTGTGAGATATATGAATCTTAATGTCATGGGGCTGTCATGAGTTGAAATCAACTCAACAGCAACTAACAACACAACCATATCACGGAGTCTTAGAGGCCACCTAATCCAAATCCTCAGTATATAGAAAACACACTTCTTAGTTTGTTGGTTGAGGCTTAGGACTGATTTGCCCAAGGTTGCACAGGGAGGATGTCTGTACTATGGTGTGACATATCCTGCAATCAAGCACTAGCTCTCTGACAGGTGCTGCTCTCTAGCTGGCCTATGGGCAGGTAGCCCAGCTCAGAAGTGGACACTTTGTTCAGAGCTTGCCAATATATTTGATAGTGACGATAATTAGCAGCACCTCTGACCATTTTTTATTCAGCTTCTCTAAGATAAATCATGAGAAAATAAAGGCAGTTATATAACAAAAATATATATTTGTGATGTTTGTAATGTGCCCAGGTCTGGGCCAGATTCTCGCCACTGAAATAGGATACAATCATGTGACAAATGACTCATCATTGATTCCCATTCCCATATTTTCAGGTGTGGTCAGAAAACGTCCTAATAGGTACATTTCTTTGGGAAAGGGTATTAGATATATGCGAAGAAAGTCATGGAGAGCGGAGGAACGAGAAGAAAACTAGTATAAGCTGACTTCCTGAAATCTCCAAAGTACTCTGTCAGGCCTGTTACAGACGCTTTATTATGTAATGTTCACAGTCCTCTGTAAATTAGCTATTGTTGTTGTTGTTGGTTGCTGTCCAGTCCATTCTGACTCATGAAGATCCCAAGTGTACAGAGTAGAACTGCTCCATGAGGTTTTCAAGGCTGTGACCTTTCGGAAGCAGATCGCCAGGCCTGTCTCCCGAGGCATGTCTGGGTGGGTTCAAACTGCCAATCTTTCAGCTAGGAATTGAGCATTTAACCATTTGTGACACCCAGGGACTCCACAAGCTACTTTTATTAACCCCATTTTATAGATTGAAACACTGAGACTCTGAAAGTTTAAGTCACTTGCCAAATTCACAAAACGACAGTGATTGAGTTGTTTCTTCAAACCCTGGGTTGTATGACTACAAAGTGTCCACTACGCTACACAGATCCAATACACAGGTAAAAACTGCTGTTTTAATGTGATTCAGGAAATACAATTCAGATCCAAATTCAGACCGTGATGTCACCAAGGGGCTTATCAAGATAAGTCTCTCATAATGATATTTTTAAAGTGATGAATGCCATGATTCTATTCCTCAAAAAAAGTAATAATAGAATCAGAAACAATAAGCAGAATAAATTTGTAAAGAATAAATCATTCTGAACAAACCTAATTACTTTTTTTCTTCCAACAGAATTACATGGCCGAGAGATAATGGGAGTACAAAAGACACAATATATCTTGATTACTAATATAACAGATAGTGTCTCTTAGACATTAACTAGCACAATTAATTGAAAATAGTTTCAATCTGAAATAAAAATTGGCTTAATAGGAACAAAAGGGCAATGTCACATCCTGTCAGAGGCCAGTCTGGGCTATTTGCCTTGCCCAGCACCAAGTGCCATTTATAATGATACATGTAGGGGCAGCCATTGTCTGAAATTACAAAGCAGACAAATATTTCTGTCTAGTGTGGCTCTGCCTATCTAGGAGACAAAGCATACGTTATCCACTGCCATTCAGTCAATTCCAACTCATAGCGATCCTATAGGACAGAGTAGAACTGCACCATTGGGTTTCCTAGGCTGTAAATCTTCACAGAAGCAGACTGCCACTTCTTTCTCCCACAGAGTAGCTGGTGGGTTCCAAGGCTGTCCTTTCAGTAGGGGAGCACTTAACCACTGCACTATCAGGGTTAGATAAAGGTAAAAGTTGGGAATCACCAGGAAGTTCCACATTGGAGAAATGAACGGTCATTACAAAACAAATACATAATGATTCAGGGAAGGAGTATGCAAAACCAACTTCAGGAGTCAAAATGACACCCAGAACGTTATTTGTTACTAAATTTAAACCAAATTTAGCAACACATCTGAGGAAAGAATGTGTCAATCAGAGGGAGATTAATCACCCTTGAAAGCACAGGAAAAGAAATCAGTAGAGTAGAAAATAACCCATTGCTAAATGGAAGGTTGGTGGTTCGAGTCCATGCAGAGGTGCCTGGGAAAAAAGGCCTAGTGATCAACTTCCAAAAAATCAGCCACTGAAAACCCTATTGGGCACAGTTCTACTCTGACACACACGAGGTTGCCATCAGTTGGAATCAACTCCACAGCAAGTGGTTTCGTTTTTGTTTTGGGATAGAAAATAAACCATTTGAGACTTAGCAATGCTCAGTAACTTGTCCAACCATCAAGCTTTGGTTACTGTTGTGTGCTGTCAAGTTGATTCTGACCCAAAGCAACCGTATAGGACAATGTACAACTGCCCCACAGGGTTTCCTAGGCTGAAATTTTTATGGGAGCAGATCACCAGGCCTTTTCTCCCCTGGAGCTGCTGGTGAGTTGGAACTGAGACCTTTTGTTTAGCAGACAAGTGTTGTAATCATTGCACCATTAAGGCTCCTTTAGGCATTGTAGAGAGAACTAAAACAGGGGTGTGTCAACATCCACCGAGTTCACAACCGACTAAACTGCTCTGATGCCACTCTCCATAGTGATGAGTGATGTTGTCTCAAACTTCTATACCTCCTCTATCTCAGACACTGCTAAGCCTTGCAAGTCAAAGAGATAATGACCTGAAAGTGATTGGTGGTAGAAATATGTATAACCACCTGTAATGGAGATCATTAGAACCTAAAACCAAACTGGCTGCTGTCCAGTCAGTTGTGAGTCATGACGACCCCACGTATTTTCAGAGTAGAAATGTGCTCTATAAGGTTTTCAATGCTATAATCTTTCAGAAATAGATTGCCAGGCCTTTCTTCCAAGGTGCTTCGAGGTGGACTTGAACTTACAATCTTTAGGTTAGCAGCCTAGTTAACCATTTCCACCACCCAAGAACTCCAATTTAGAAAAGACTAAAAATCAAGCCAAACTCATTGCTGTTGGGTTGATTTTAACTCATGGTGACCCCATGTGTTACAGAGTAAAGCTGCCCTTAGGGTTTTCTTGGCTGTAATTTTTATGGAAGCCTTTCTTCCATGGTACCACTGGATGAGTTCAAACAGAACTGTCAACCTTTAGGCTAATAGTCTAACACAAATTGCTAGGCACCTAATTAGAGCCTGCAGATTAGTAAGTAGAGATGAAGCTTCCTGTTTTTTTTCCCTCCCTAGGAATCTGTGAACTCTTTGAAGAAGATAGATCTTTGTTTAATCAGAAGATATGGAAAGGCTACTGTGTAATGTACCTGTTGAGCCTCTAGCCAGGAAAGAGATTGCTAGGCCTGCTAAAGTGATCACACTCAGACCTTTCTGAGGAGGCCTCCTCCTTGCACAGATTTACATAAAGTGGCACTTTGAACTACTTATTAGGTAGAAGGCAAAGAAAATTCCTCATAAATCGTGCAGAGCAAAGAGGCTTATGTTTGCTGTTCGGAGATAAAACATGTCCCAGGTCAATAACTTCTATGTGCCTAAGCTGGAGATAGGCACACTCACTCTAGGCAAAAATATGAAGTTCAAAAAATGTTTTACATCCCTGGGATCCTCTTTTGACTAAATGTGAGTGTGATAGATTGAGACTACTACAGTTCCAGATCAGTGGTTCTCAAAATTGCTCAGATGGGAGAATGCCTCAAAGTCACAGTATTCTTGCAAAAAAAGAGAGAGTAAATTTTTGATTAGTAGCAAACCGTGTAATTTTGTACTGAATCAGATACAATTTTATACTATAGTGTTAATACATAATAGCAGACACCAATGGTTTAGGAAAAATCACAGAAAATGAAAAAAATAAAAGCTTTCCATTAAAAATGTTTGATAAATTTTTCTGAAAGAAAGGTTTTTGTTTGTTTTTTTGTCTTAGTAAGAGGATGCTTCTAGCTTACGTGCTCCATATGCATATTACTTGAGAAACACTGACTTGGATCTAAGAATTGCTTAATTTATGAAAATTGTATTCCAGGACTGAAATTTTATTTATTCCTAAAACAAATCTACAAGTGATCACCTCCCTGTGGGCTTGTAGTTCACTTTCTCTTCTGTATCTAAGGACAGATAAAGACTCTTCAAATTTTGACACAACCCTTCTTCTGCATCAAAGGTCTTGGATACATGGTTTCTGAAATATTATGTACCTACCGTAACATTTTTTTCTAAACATAATTCTTTGTAAGCTGCTGTATGCAGCAATGATACCATTTATTGTTACTTTTGAGCTCCCATAGCTTTTTACTGCTTAGTATTAGGGATGGTTTTTTCTAGCAGAAATTTCATAAGCAAGGGTTATTGTTGAAGGCTAGTGCTTTCTAGGCTGTTGAACTGCTAACAGATATTCTGACGACAAAGATAAGATCTTGTTCACACTTGTGTATCAGAAGACAGTCTAAGTCCACACTCAGTTACTACTGACTGTGACTGCCTTCTGAAACAAGAGTAGAACCCTTCTAAAACTGCTTCTTTTGAGCAAATTCTCACCCACACTTGATTTGGATGATTCAGAAGATGAGATTTTGGACTTTAAGTAGATGTTGGAATGAGTTAAGACTTACAGGGATGCTGGATGGAGGAGAATGCATTTTTCATGTGCGAAGGACATGAATTTTTGGATGCCAAGGGGTGGAGTGTTAAGAATTTAATTGTGTTTCTCCCAAAATATGTTGAAGAACTAACATCAACACAGGTGAATATTTTTTCTCATTATGTTGGTTACTTTCTCATTTCCTTTATGGTACCATTTTCAGCACAAATTTTTAAATTTTGATATAGCCCAATTTATAGATGTATATATGTATACACACACACACACACACACACACACACACACACACACACACATACATACACACATATTTATTTATTTTTGTCACTTTTACTTTTGGTGTCATATATAAGAAACCATTGTCTATTCCAAGATTTTCTTCTAAGAATTTTATAGCTTTAGCTCTTAGATTTAGATTTATGATCCATTTGATTTTAATTTTGTGTAGGGTTTAGGGAAGGGGGAGCCCTGATGTCACAATGGTTAAGAGGTTGACTGCAGTTTGAATCTACCAGCCACTCCTTGGAAACCCTATGGGCCAGTTCTACTCTGTCCTATAGGGTCGCTATGAGTCAGAATCGACTTGATGGCAGTAGGTTTTTTTTTCTTTATAGGGAAGGCCACCAACTTCATTCTTATGGATATCCAGTTGCCCTAACACCATTCATTGAAAACAATATTCTTTAGCTATTAAATTTTCTTTCCATTCTTATTGAAAAGCAATTGTCCATAAATGTACATATGCATTTCTGGGCTTTCAATTCTATTCCATTGATCTATACGTTTATCTTTATTCTGACTCATAGCAACCCTATAGGACAGAGCAGAACTGCCCCATAGAGTTTCCAAGGAGCGCCTGGTGGATTTGAACTGCCTACCTTTTGGTTAGCAGCTGTAACTCTTAACCACTGCGTCATCAGTGTTTCCCTAGTTGTCCAATACACATGTAACTGGAGTTCCAGATGGAGAAGAGAGAATGACAGAGAGAGAGAGAAAGAAGCAGAAAAATACTTGCAGAAAAATCGGCTAACAATATCCCAAATCCCCTGAGAAACATTATGTATACTGATTATTTCTTCTGCCATCTCCATTCCACTGTATTGCTCACCTAATAAATTTGTAGTTTTCACCTCAAGAATTTACAATGGCTTTTTGATGTCTTTTTTTCATTTCTCTGATATTTCCTATCTATTCAGTATATATTTATTTCATATTTAGCATTTCTTATGCTCTTTATTAATTTCTGTATATCTGAGTTACCAAATTGTATCACTTATCTTCAGCTTGAAAAAATATAGAGGCCTTTCTACAGTATATTTCCATTTATTCTCCTATCCTTTAGTACTGTATTGTTACATGCATTACATCTATATACATTATAAACCCCGTAATACAAACTTATAATTTTAGCTTTAAACAAGCGTATGTCTTTAAAGAAATTAAGAGAAGTGAAAAATCAGTGAACCTTAATATGGGTTAATATAAATTACAGATCCGAGACTCTCAACAAACCCTAAACAGGATGAACACAAGACAGACACTTTAACATATAGATCAATAGTAACTACAGATCTGAGACTCTCAATAAACCATAAACAGAATGAACATAAAGAAAAATACCCCTGGATGCATTATAGTCAAACTGTGGTCTCCTTTGCTTTTAGATTCTCTGTAATTTTCAGCGTGTCTGCCAAATTTAGACGCTTCCTCTGCTACCTCAAGACAACAAAACTCCAGCTTTCTGAACTATATACAGCTGAGGAATGCATTCAGGTTAAGAAGACGCCAACTGATAGATCTTAACGTGCCAGCATTATCTTTCCAGTTCAGATGGCTCTCTGATCTCTGCTTGCGTTTTTGCGACGACTCCTGGGCCTCCCCAGCATGTGCTATCTGGCTGTCAACCAGGTATTTCTGCAGAGTTTGTACTCAGATTTTGGGTCTCAGACTTGCAATTCTCTCACTACCGGGTTTTCTCCTTTGAATTTGCAACTGCGTAAGGTCGCTATGAATCAGAATTGACTCAACGGGAGCGGATTTGGTTGTTGTTTTGATTCTAGTCATGAATGCTCTTCTCTGGTACCTTGAGCCGAAAGACTGAGGCATACTGCTACCCTGGTCTGATCCCATAGTGGGTGTTGGGAAGTGCTCTCAGGCCAGAAAGCCATAAACTCAAAATTCTTGCCCTTTTCAACTGCGAGTTTTCTAAACTCCACTGGTTTCAATTTTTGTTTTATTTTAATGTCTTCCAGGATTTTTAAATAGTTATTTTTAATATTTAGTTGAGTTTATATCTGTTATCTTCAGAAGAGTTTATATGACCACTCTCCACCATTACAAGACGTTCTCTCACCTGCATTATACTACTTTCACGCCACTACAGACGTAACTGGAAACCCTGGTGGTGTAGTGGTTAGAGAGGTACAGCTGCTAACCAAAAGGTCGGCAGTTTGAATCCACCAGGCGCTCTTTGGAAACCCTCTGAGGCAGTTCTGCTCTGTCCTATAGGGTCGCTATGAGTCAGAATAGGCTCGACAGCAACGAGCAACAGACATAACTATACTATATCTAAGAATATATTTCAGATATTTTCCAAAGCATAGTTCTAACAAGGATCTTATTCTAAAGCTTTTCTTTCCCGTTGGTCAGGATGAAAAACTAATGTAAAAGGCGATGTTATGGTTCATCAGGTTTGGATAAAAGCCTTACACATTTGCTAAGGAGTTCATTAAGTTTTCAAGTTACGTGATTGACCACTTATCAATATATTGATCTTTGGTTAAATATTACTTGGTCAAGTAATCCTTCCCTTTTTCCTTTTATATGCTTTGAAAGCACCCTGTGTAAATTTTTAGCCTCTATCTCATCTGCAATGACTTCAATGTACAGTCTTCTCAGGAGAATATAAGCACCATAGGATAAGGATGTGTCTGCCTGGCATACGATTATATGGCCAAGACACAGCACAGTGCCTGGCACATAATAGGTACTTGACACAGGTTGAATAAATAAATCTCTGGAGAACTATTTGTAAAACTTATGTTAAAATCTTCTCTAGTCTCACTGAAGCAATTACAACAGAGCATCAATGGAATAAAATCTCTGACTTTATATTTCATTGGAAAATGAACAAGAAACAAAATCCTAAAACAATAAAGATTAAATACACTGGCTAAATAGATCTAGGATATTTTTTAAAACTTTGAAAAAAAATCCACTTGGAAGTTGAGACATACTTAGGAATTTGCAGTTGGGAATAAGTAAATAATAGAAGTAAGGGGAAAAAACCCCACTTTTTTTGGAAGAGATGATCATTTAGTAAGAATAAACTCCTTGTACTTTAGCAGGAACAGTCCATAATTCATACCAGAAAAATTTGGGAATGTTTTCTAGACAACTATAGAAAATGATTATAAGAATTCAATTATCAGGGTTCTGATAAAGACTACAGAAAATCAGGGGGGAGGTGGGGACAAAAATGCTATTTGCTTATGATGAAAACAGTAGAATCAGAGGAAAATACATGCACAGTCAAAATTAATAGCTACCCAAACTAAAATGACGTGATTATTTTGGAATTCTTAGTGATTCTCATAAACGTAACAAATATCTGCAGTACCCATCTTGGTGTCTTGTGCAAGAGTATGTCAAAGGCATGTAGCTTGGGTTAACTCAAGTACTTGACACTCCAGTAACAGAGGAGAGTCCACAGCAGCTCCCCCTCCCCTGCCGACAAAAACAAACTCAAAACCACTGCCCAAACTCTTGCCAAATTGGATAAACCAACACTAAAAGAAAAGCTATGTAGTATAATAGAAGGAGCAGTGGGAAAGGAAATGAGAAGCTCTCTCCTTAATAACCGTGTGATGTGGAAGAATTCACTAAACCTTTGGGATCAGTTCTCTCATTGGTCACGTAAAGAGGCTAGATAAGCTGACATCTATGATCCATTCTACCTTTATAATTTCTTTATTTGTCAATCAAATAATTTTCTATTTAAAGATCCATCTGTGATGATAATCTAAAACCTAACTGAAAAGCTGAATATTGAAATTCATTTATAAAAGCTAAAGTATCATAATTCTGCAGTCCTAATTTAAGGTTACATTACATTACATTACATTCCTTTCTTTCATTAATTCAGTAAATATTTACTAAGTGTTTATTATGTTGCTAGGTACTGTGTTAGGCTGGTAAACAACACAATTTAAGCCCTTAATTAAATTATAGAGAAATAAGGGAAACAGGCCAACAGAAAAATTCTGTACCATGTGAGAAGTGTAATGATCTGAATAAATGAAAGGTAGTCTAACAGCACAAAAGAGAATCACTTTACTTGGTTTTCAGGAAGTTAAAAAAAAGTTTTTCAAGGTGGGTGATATTTCTGCTTTTAAAATATAATTTATTCACTTCTGACTCTACTGAGTACTTGCTATGAGTGTGACATTGTGCTACTCACTATAGAGAGATTTGCAGATGCATCAAAACAATCCCTGGTTTCAAGCTGATTATGCTTCTGAACAGAAGATAAAGCACAGGCAAATGAAGTATTGGATAAAAAATTAAAGGTCATATAAGAAGTAGTGTATTGATTTAAGGAGACCTGGTTGCTCAGTGGTTAAATCACTTGGTTGCTAACGAAAATGGTTGGCAGTTCAAATCCACAAGCTGCTTTGTGGGAGAAAGATATGACAGTCTGCTTCCATAAAGATTACAGCATAGGAAACCCTATGGGGTCATTCTACTCTGTCACATAGGGTTGCTATGAATTGGAATCAACTCAATGGCAGTGGGTTTTTGATTCTGGTACTGATTTATATAAAATTACTTTGTGAGATCTATAAAAATTCTTTTTATCATTTTACTGATGAAGATCAAAGATTGCAGCCTTCACTATAGATTACACCTCAACATATAGAAAACAAAAATCCTCACAACTGGACCAATAAGCAACATCATGATAACCAGAGAAAATATTGAAGTTGTCAAGGATTTCATTTTACTTGGATCCACAATCAGTGCCCATAGAAGCAGCAGTCAAGAAATCAAACAACATATTGCATTGGGCAAATCTCCTGCAAAAGACCTCTTTAAAGTATTGAAAAGCAAAGTCACCTTGAGGACCAGTGTGTGCCTAACCCAAGCCATGATTTTTCAGTCAACTCATAAGCATGTGAAAGCCTGACAGTGAATAAGATAGAAGAAGAATTGATGCATTTGAATTATGGTGACGGCAAAGAATATTGACTATACCACGTAGTTCCAGAAGAATAAACAAGTCTATCTTGGAAGAAGTATTGCCAGAGTGCTTCTTGGAAGTGAGGATGGTGAGACTTTGTCTCACGTACATTGGAAAAGTTATCAAGAGAGACCAGTCCCTGGAGAAGGACATCATACTTGGTAAGTAAGAGGGTCAGGGAAAAAGAAGACCCTGGATGCGATGGATTGACACAGTGGCTTCAACAGTGGGTTCAAGCATAGCAACAACTACGAGGATGGCGCAACACCAGGCAGTGTTTCATTCTGTTATGCATAGGATCACTATGAGTTGGAACCGGCTTGACGGCACCTAACAGCAACATATGTGAAGGTGCGTGATATCATTTCAGTGCTGGATAAATATTTACTGATTTAAAAAGAAACACACTTATGATTTCTCCAAATCTCCAGTATCTAATAATACTTCATTACATAACCTCACAGAAAAAAAATATTTAGGAATTACATTCCAAAACACGTACCTTTCCTGTCATCAGCAAACACACATTCAGGAAGTAAAAGAACATTTTGAATTTTGTAAATAAAATGTGAAATAAAGATGTTGAAAAGGCTAGAAAAGAATTTGAAAATTATTAGAGCTTTTGAAAGAAGACCTTTAAAAATGTTTAAGAAATTGATTCAAGACATTTTTTTTTTACAAAGTTTTTGACAAAGAAAAAGTAAACTTTTTTCGTTTTTGAATATAACAATGATACCTAGCAAGGAAAGTAGAATCAATCCATGATAGATTATCCACAGTTTATCCCAGGGTATTTCTCTGGCAACTTGAGTTATCCAGAAGGTAGAAAGAAACAATATCCTTCAAGAAACCAAACTGGATATTCCTAGAAATTATGCACTTGGGTCATAAGACAGCCTCATAGGACAGTCTGAGAGTGGAAGGATGTCACACTCCCCTTCCCAAATGAAAATACTTTGCTTGTGTAGAAGATTTATAGCCAGGTTTTGGTATTTAACTGTCCAGAATTTGATCATCCTTCTCTGTTTTCCCTCTGCACAGGTTAAAATTAAAAGATTTCTCATCAGGTGTTCCACATCTAGGTATTTAACTAAGACTAGCAAAAACTTACGCCCATGCATAGGTTTGCACACCACTTTTATAGCAGCTTCATTCATAATACCCTAAATTAGAAACAGCCTAAGTGTCCATCAACAGGTGAAATGGATTATATCTATATCTATATCCATATATATGTATAGATATATTATATCCATACAATGGAAACTCATTTATCAATAAAAAGCAAAAAATTACTAATACATGAAACAACATGGATAAATCACAAATTCATTATATTAGGCAAAAGAAATACATGCAAGCTATAGTGATAAAAAACAGATCTTTAGTTGCCTGGGGTCAAAGGCAGAGGGAGGGATAGACTGCAAAGGGGCCAAGGAAACTTTTGGAGTGATGCAAACATTCTGTATTTGATTGTTGTGGTGGTTTATGGGTACATACATCTGTCAAAATTTACCTATTGTGCATTTCAGATAGATACTGTTTATTCTTTGTAAATTCTACCTTAATAAAGCAAAAAAGAAAGTTTCTGAAAATTTGTAAGCATAAAACACAAAGAAGAACACTGTTTAATGCCTAGTTACTACAAATGCCAAGTAGGTCCAAGGTCTTAGTGACTTTTCGTGAACAGTACTGGAGAAGATTCTTTTAAGAGTTACTAAAGGCAAGCTGTGTAATTATTTAAAAAACCCAAGGGGTAAACTAACAAGTACTGAGCACCTATTAAGTATCCAACAGTTTACTTATATTACTTCATTTACATCAACGTAATAGGTATAATTTAATCCATCATAGATGGAAAAAAAAGTTCAGAAAGCTTATCTAATTTTCTCTGGTTTTCATCTTCATATTACAAAAACATTATCGGCTATATTTCTTTTGCTCTAGCAATTTATTTCTGATTTTTATTCCTTAACTCCATGCAAAGTCAAAAAATTGCAGAGGGGTGCCTTACCTTACCTTTCTTTCATACAAAATAATCCCTGACATATAGTAAGTGCTCAACAAATATTTTTAAATGCAGGAGTAAATGTAAACATGGCCTACCAAATATCTTCTTTCTGGTTTTTACCAGGAAGGCTCTCAACTAGTACTTGGAAACACCTAGTTCTATTTTTGCTTTCTGTCTTCCATGCACTTACTTTCAATAACCCCACTTCCTTTCCTGCTTCAGTTAGCAGGGTTAAAAATAATTTCCTAATACAAAATGTTATCTTAAGGGAATTTGCTATTAACAGTTTAATACCTAAAGGAGCCTTTGTGGCATAGTAGTTAAGTGCTAGGCTAGGCCTACTACGTATGGATTATACAAATATAATGATGGTAAACGTCAGTTAGTAGTTATATAATAGTATACTCTTTGTGTAAAGAAAAATGCTATGAAGTGCATAACAGATTTTTTTTTCAGTTTAGGGTGTGTTTAAGCCAATCACTTTAAAAAAAATTTTTTTTAAGTTGTACTTTAGATGAAGGTTTACAAAACAAATAGTTTTTCACTAAACAGTTAGTACACATATTGTTTTATGACATTGGTTAACAACCCCACAACATGTCAACACTCTCCCTTCTCGACCTTGGGTTCCCTATTACCAGCTTTTCTGTCCCCTCCTACCTTCTAGTCCTTGTCCCTGGACTGTTGTGCCCCATTAGTCTCATTTTGTTTTATGGGCCTGTCTAATCTTTGGCTGAAGGGTGAACCTCGGGAGTGACTTCATTACTGAGCTAAGGGTGTCAGGGGGCCACACTCTCATGGTTTCTCCAGTCTCTGTCAGGCCAGTAAGTCTGGTCTTATTTTGTGAGTTAGAATTTTGCTCTATACTTTTCTCCAGCTCTGTCTGAGACCCTCTGTTGTGATCCCTGTCAGAGTAGTCAGTGGTGGTAGCTAGGCACCATCTAGTTGTACTAGACTCAGTCTGGTGGAGGCCGTGGTAGTTGTGGTCCATTAGTCCTTCAGACTAATCTTTTCCTTGTATCCTGTTTTCTTCATTCTCCCTTGCTCCTGAAGGGATGAGACCAGTGGAGTATCTTAGATGGCTGCTCACAGGCTTATAAGACCCCAGATGCTACTCACCAAGGTAGAATGTAGAACATTTTCTTTATAAACTATGTTATGCTAATTGAGCTAGATGTTCCCTGAGACCATGGTCTCCATAGCCCTCCACCCAGAAATTCAGTGCCTCAGGAAGTTCGGATGCCAGCACAACTAGTACAAGGTTATGGAAGCTCCATAACAGATTTTTAATGAGGTTTCTATTCAAAGATGTTAAAAAATTAAGATAAAGTGGAAAGTTAAAGCTATTTAGAAAGTGCACTTCGCTGAGTCCTTTATTCCCCATGAATGTCAGACAAGTAGCACCTTATACAGGTTTGTAGATAACAATAGCACAACAGTAGGATGCAGGCTTTAACAGAGTTGTCATGGAGCCATCCATTTTCTCACCTAAGTACCTCTTCTACACAAAGCATATATTTGCAGACAAAATGGCTGGGAAGAAATTTTAATTTGATGTTTTAACAGGATTTTTTTCGTTGCATAAAACTAATTACATATATCTTAAGGTACAGTTATGCTCTAATTTTCAACACTAATGGATATGTATGAGGAGCAGACAATACTCTAGACACCAAGAGAACATTAATATAATGCAGTGGTGTCTTTGCCCTTGAAAGGTACATAGTCTGCCAGGGATAAATTAACACAATAGCTATCCAATTAGACATTCAAAAGTCAGCTGGTTAATAAAGTTTTACACATAAGAAGTGGATTTGATCAGTGTTTCCTAGGCTAATAGATGATAAATATATCTATTATTTATAATAGATAAAATCAAAGCTCAGTGTACAAGTGAGACTCCATATGTGTATCTTATGTAACACAGATAACTCCCCACACCAGGTTTTTGAGATCCACACAAGATTTGAGATAAATCACATATTTCATGTATTCTGGAAGTCCAAAGCACTCTCTTAAGATTTCTATGTATCCCTGGGGAGTTATGTTTTCATGTTTCCCTACTCCTTCATTTCCTGTTTCCACACGTGCTGTCTTGGTTCTGAACACATGCATTTAGATATACAACTGAGCCTCTTCACTATTTCTGTGTGAAAACTCATTCTCAGAACCATTCATAGGACTTTACTGGACCATCTGTGGTCATTGAGAGAGATAACATCTCAACTGCAGAACAAACATCTTAGAATGCCATATTAGATATTATACTAATTCCCAAAAGTCATCAATAAGCACTCTACCATCGAGGTTTTCTTTCTAGGTAATTTCACGTAATTTGTAGCTAGTTTTACATTCTCCCTCAGGTTTTCTCTTTCTCTTCTTCCACCATTGTTTTCTCACCTTGCCAGTGGTGGGTTTCTGTGGAAGCTAATAAAGCACAGGGTTCCTCACTGACATAGGCCCCTTTCAAGGCCCTGAGCTATGACCTTAACATTTTTAATTTTTAAGGAAGATTTATTTAGTGCTACATTAGAGAAGTGGATCTGAGTGTATAGAGTCTAGCCATCATGACGAAGATGACTTTGGCTTACTAAAAAGAATACCAACTTCTTTTAGAGTTAGATCGATTTGGGTCTGACATGGTCTGTGTGATGTTATGCAATTTATTTAATCCATCTGAAACTCCATATTCACATCTGTTAAATGTGGGAAATAATTTTATCCTTCAGTTATTTCCTAGATCAAATGAAATAACTGATATAAAAAGCCTAGTACTGTCATAGAATAGGCAATCAGTAATGATCACAGTTATAATTATTATTATACAGTATTAAGAATATACAATGTTACAAGTTAATCCTTTCATGAGTAATGGGATATATGTTCACCCACCTACATTTTCTGCCTCTCAGGTTTCTTGGGAAATTGTTTTCCCATTTTTAGTGTGTGCTGCCGCAGGGCAAGGGCCTATTTAAGAAAACAGCCATGAAAATACAAGACCATGGTCAGAAAGCAGTAGACTACAAATAAAAGGATAGTTTAAAATTAAAAGATTTAATAATATATAGAAATCAAGACTCAGATTCTGCCTCAGAAAATAAAAGGAATGTCTAAGATATGAATTAAAAGATAATAAAGTTAACTTCGCTACAGCAGCTTCAGAAGGTTTATAGCATTAATTCAAAGTGACCATGAGCAATGTGATTACTAGAGATATAACAACAGCCATAGAAACAAGAGATTATATAATTAAAATATTTTTAATGCACTATTCTTTGTTGTGCCAAAATATAGACATATTTTAAGCTTTCTTGTTAATACTTGCACATCTTTAAGGAAACATAGTCATGCATTGCAGACTCAAATGCCAAATTATTCTGTTAGTTGCCCCTTATATATAAATTTCTACACCTTAGCACCTTGCTCAGACAGGAGAAACAAGAAAACATCTTTAAATGCCCTAGTGGCAAGAAGCAGATGACATCTGAAATGGACAGCTGATCCCAAGATCGTGGAACAAAACCTCATGCAAGTTGCTGAAATTTATGGATTTGCTTAGTGATTGTAGCGATTCTTATGTTAATTGTCTTTTTGTGCGCTTACCGTATTATTCTCTAGTAAGATTTTATTTACTCATGCAAGTGACTGAGGGGACTTACTTTGCTGTAACTGTTACCTTACGTTATTTTCTTTATTACATTACTTTTGGATAGTTTTTTCTTCATTATGAAGCTTTTCTCAGGTTTCTCTTTGTACTTTCAACAATCCCTTAATGCTTGGAGAGAAACTGCACTTGTTAACCAAATCAGTAGTTAGTGGTGGTAATTTGACTTAATGTTGGATCTGTCACCCCCTCTCTGTCCTGTACAAGACCACTCAGACTCTTTTGCTGCCCCAGTGTTGAATTACAACTTTATACCTAATGTTACTATACATTTTGAGAAATGCTTTAAGGGAGCCATACATGTAAGACTATGGCATCCTTCTGAATTACCAACTCATCATTTAGTGCCTTGTTTTAACCTCATCCATGTTTGAACAAGTCCAAATAGATGTTCTAATTTTGAACAATGCATCCTTTTTGTTAATGATTCTCCTTATTATACAAAATAGTAGATAAATGCCTTGCAGAAGATCAAAACTTCTTATTTGTGAACAACTCCGAGATCACCTGGAAATTGGAGGGTTATCCATTTGTAACAATTCATTAACTGAGAACTGGCTTGAAACAGCCAATCAAACTATTCCTTACCCAGATACACAGAACAAGTATGATATGTGCCCCATATGTATCTGTATTTCTATGTGAAGGATCAACTAATTTGAAAAAAAATTATAACATTGAACCATATGCTTGGGCTCTACTCTACCTAAATGGTTGGAACATATGGGGTCAATGTACTCTGGGAATCCCATTGAACATTCACTCCTATGAAAACAGTTTATATTGGACTAGTGAATTAAAATTAATCACCTTATTAATAATAGAACTTGTATTTGCAAATAACCCAATAGCTGACAGACCTGGATGGGGCAGGTCTTTTCTCCAAACACTGGTGGCATGGTGGTTAAAGTGATTGAATGCTAACTGAAAGGTCAGTGGTTTGAAACCACCAGCGGCTTTGTGGGAGGAAAATGTGGCAACCTGCTTCCATAGAGATTTACAGCCTTCAAAATCCTGTGGGATTTCTCTGAGTCAGCATCGACTCTACAGCAGTGGTTTGGTTTTTTTGTATGGCATAGTACAACTTGAAAAATCTCTTTGCAATCTGTCTTCCACTATGGCTCAAATTGCTGACAATATTGCAAATGAAATGACAGCTCAACAGAAATCATTGGAGTCACTTGTTAAAGTAGTATTAGACAATAGAATGACTTTAATTTCCTTCTTTCCCAACAAGGGGGAGGAGGCCTGTGCCATTGCCAATACTTCATACTGTGTCTGGATTAATACCATCAGAGAAGTAGAACAAAATATCTCTAGGGTCTGTCAGAAAGCCACTTGGCTACATACCATACCCCCCATGACTGTTCTTCTTTTATGGATATTTTTTCCTGGTTGCCTAATGGTATTGACTCTTGGTTATGTTCTATACTACAAACTATATTAATTATTTTGATTTCTATAATCATTATTATAGTAATTGTTAAATGCCATATGAATTGCTCATCTAATGCTTGCAATTGAACACAGACTCCCATGGCTATGTGAAGAATTATGTAACTTGAAGAAGCTCAGTTTACTAAAGAAACTGATTTCACGCCTTAAGATCAGCTCTTAATGAATGGCAAGTTATTCTTCTTATGTAGCCTAGTTCTATACACACCCCAATTAGGAATCAAGGAAGCAGAGTGTACAAGCTATGGCATGGTAAAGAACCCTAAACTAGATGGTGCCCAGCTACCATGTTCATGAGTAGTGTCTGGTGTCTTAAAAGTTTGCAGATGACAAGAGACCACCTAAGATTAATTTCTACTCCTATACAACAAAGAGTCAATGCAGAAGAAACACTCTTATAATGGTGATCAAAGAATTTCTGCGGAAATCTGTGATTAGAGGGGGTGGGGGGCATGTTAGAGCAGTCTAAAATCTGAAGTGCTTGACATGAATAAAATGGCTGAAATAGGTTTGAAATTAGATCCCATTTTGTCCCTGCTTCTGTTTTACCATAATTACATGAATCTTGATTTATTTTGCTGGAGGAATTTTGAAGGTTAACGGCTAAAATACGTGATTTCGTTTAAGTATGTGAAATGTGACTAAACCAAAGCTAAGAAGTTTCCTCAATACAATCAAATACTTTGAAAGACAGAGTAGCAGGGATGTGGGGTCTGGGGACCATGCTTTCAGGGGACATCTATGTCAATTGGCATAACAAACCTTATTAAGAAAATGTTCTGCATCCTACTTTGGTGAGTGGCGTCTGGGGTCTTAAAAGCTTGCAAGCAGCCATCTAAGATGCATCAATTGGTCCCAACCACTTGGAGTAAGGGAGAACAAAGAACACCAAAGACACAAGGAAAGTATTGGCCCAAGAGACAGAATGGGCCACATAAACCAGAGACTTCATCAGCCTGAGACCAGAAGAACTAGATGGTGCCTGGCTGCCACCAATGAATGTCCTGACAGGGAACACAAGAGAGGGTCCCTGATGGAGCAGTAGAACGATGGGATGCAGAACTCAAATACTAGTAAGAAGACCAGACTTAATGGTCTGACTAAGACTGGAGGCGCCCCGGAAAGCATGGCCCCTGGTCTCTCCATCACCCCAGAACTAAAACAATTTCTGAGGCCAACTCTTCAGACAGGGATTGGACTGGACTGTGGGACATAAAGTGATACTTGTGAAGAATGTGCCTCTTAGACAAGTAGATACAAGAGACCAAAGTGGCGGCTTCAGTCCAGAGGTGAGAGGGGAAGGCAGAGAGAGTTAGGAGCAGGTTGAACGTTCAAGGGGAACCAGGGGCAGAGGGGAGGAGTGTGCTGTCACAGAATGGAATGAGTGGTTGGGATCTCATAACAATGTATGTTAAAAAAAAAAATTCCGTATGGGAGACTAACTTGCAATGTAAACTTCATTTAATTACATCAATTAAAAAAAAAAAAAAAGTATGTGAAATGTTTGCTTGCATAGGATGGCCTCAGAAATTTTTTGTTTAGACTGTTTCCTGAGCCTTGTGTAAGAAATAGCTGATGTTAAAAACGATTTAAGTGTGTGCTCTTACTTTGGGACTATCTTTTGCCTGACTGGTTGGATTTTTTTAAAAAAATTAACCCATCAGAAAATTTCCTTAGAAGTTCTTGAAATATTTGTATATAAGCCTTGTTCGTCTCCCTAAGGTTGGAGTGCCTAGTAGACGTACTTGGCACTGCCCCAACTCGAGTTGCCTGTATCACGATAAAACATTTTCCTTTTACTCCTAGCTGAGTATAAGACTTTCACTACTTTGACAAATTGCATGATATTGAAATCACTATATATCATACTTGTGGTATACAGCTAAAGCAGTACCTAGTGACAGTTTCATAGCTGTGTGTATTTTAGAAAACAGAAAAAAATTGAAAAATCAATGAGCTAATCGTTCATCTCAATAAGTTAGAAAAGGAAACAAAAACCTAAAAAGAAGACAATAATAAAGATAAGAGCAGAAATTTAATGACATAGAAAACAAACATAGAATAGAGAAGATTAAACAAACAAAAAAATAGTTCTTTACAAAGACTACTCAAATTGGCAAACTCCAAGTGAGACTTAGCTAGGAAAAAAGAGAAAGTACAAATAATAAAAACCAGGAATATTAAAAATTTTTATAGAAGCAAAAGTTAAGATGTTTCCCCTGGGTCAAATGCCAAACGAAAATTTACCATAAGGCCATTTACAAGAAACAGCAGCTTCACAGAATCAAAACTTCAACAAGTTTTTCTTGTAAGCATGAGTTAGCAATACTCATCAAGACGAGTTAGCATAAGTTAGCAACATTTATCCAATCAAAATAAACCAGTTTAACATTTAGTGACCAACTTTCCCAAAAAAAGGAAAATTAAATATAATTAGCCAATCAAATCAAAAGGCAAGATACTTACTCCTATAAGCTTTAAAAGACATTGTAACCTGTGTAAACTCAGGTCTCTCACCATTTTCAATTTCGGTACACCCTGTTGGGAACAGCGTCTCCCTCAATAAGCCCTGTTAACTCTAATTGACTCATTGATCAGATTTTATCTTTCTTTGTTGTTGTTAGGTGCTGTCAAGTCAGTTCCAACTCATAGCGACCATATGCACAATAGAACGAAACACTACTCTGACCTATACTACCCTTACAATCGTTGCTATGTTCCAGCCCATTGTTACAGCCACTGTGTCAATCTATCCCACTGAGGGTCTTCCTCTTTTTCACTGGCCCTCCACTTCACCAAGCTTAATGTCCTTCTCCAGGGACTGCTCCCTCCTGATAATATGTCCAAAGTAAGCAAGAGGAAGTCTCACTGTCCTTGCTCCTAAGGAGTATTCTGTCTATACGTCTTCCAAGACAGGTATGTTTGATCTTCTGGCAGTCCATGGTATATTCAATATTCTTTGCCAACACCATAATTGAAAGACATCAATTCTTCTTCGGTCTTCCTTATTCATTGTCCAGCTTTCATATGCATATGAGGAGATTGAAAACTCCATGGCTTTGGTCAGACACACCTTAGTCCTTAAAGTGACGTCTTTGCTTTTTAACACTTTAAAGAGACTTTTTTCAGCAGATTTACCCAGTGCAATGTGTCATTTGATTTCTTGACTGCTGCTTTTATGGGCGTTGACTGTGGATCCAAGTAAAATGAAATCCTTGACAATGTCAATCTTTTCTCTATTTATCATGATGTTGCTTATTGGTCCAGTTGTGGGGATTTTTGTTTTCTTTACGTTGAGGTGTAATCCAAACTGAAGGCTGTAGCCTTTGATCTTCATCAGGAAGTGCTTCAAGTCCTCTTAACTTTCAGCAAGGAAAGTTGTGCCATTTGCATATTGTAGATTGTTGATGAGTCTTCCGCCAATCCTGATGCCATGTTTTTCTTCATCTAGTCCAGCTTCTTGGACTATTTGCTCAACATATAGATTGAATAAATATGATGGAAGGATATAAGCCTGACGGACACCTTTCTTGATTTTAAACCATGCAGTATTCCCTTGTTCTGTTTGAACAATTGTCTCTTGGTCTGTGTACAGGTTCCCCATAAGCACAATTAAGTGTTCTAGAATTCCCATTGTTCACGTTGTTATCCATAATTTGTTATGGTCCACAGAGTTGAATGCCTTTGCATAGTCAATAAAACACCGGTAAACATCTTTCTGGTACTGTCTGCTGACAGCCAAGATCTATGTGACATCAGCATTGCTATCCCTTGTTCCACGTCCTCTTATGTATTCAATTTGAATTTCTAGCAGTTCCTGTCGATGTACTGCTTCAAATGTTTTTGAATTATCTTCAGCAAAATTTTACTTATATGCGGTATTAATGATATTGTTTGATAATTTCACATCATGTTGGATCATCTTTCTTTGAAATGGGCACAAATATGGATCTCTTCTAGTTAGTTGGCCAGGTAGCAGTCTTCCAAATTTCTTGGCATAGAAAAGTGAGCACTTGCAGCACTGCATCCATTTGTTGAAACATTTCAATTGGTATCCAGTCAATTCCTGCAGGCTTGTTTTTTGCCAATGCCTTCAGTGCAGCTTGGAGTTCTTCCTTCAATTCCTTTGGTTCTTGATCATATGCTACCTCCTGAAGTGGCTGAACATCAACCAATAGTTTTTGGTACAGTGACTCTGTGCATTCCTTCCATCTTCTTTAGATACTTCCTTCGTCATTCAATATTTTGCCCATAGAATCCTTCAAAATTGCACCTTGAGGCTTAAATTTTTTCCTCAGTTGTTTCAGCTTGAGAAATGCTGAGTGTACTCTTCCCTTTTGGATTTCTAACTCCAGTCTTTGCACTTTTCATTATAATAATTTACTTTGTCTTCTCAAGCTGCCCTTTGAAATCTTTTGTTCAGCTCTTTCACTTTATCACTTCTTCCATTTGCTTTAGCTACTCTACATTCAAGAAAAAGTTCCCAAGTCTCTTCTGAAATCCATTTTGGTCTTTTCTTTCTTTCCTGTCTTTTAATTACCTTTTGCTTTCTTCATGTATGATGTCCTTGATGTCATCCCACAACACATCTGGTCTTTGGTCATTAGCTTTCAAGGCATTAAATCTATTCTCGAGATGGTCTCCAAATTTGCATCAATTGCATAGCCATATTGATAAAGTATACTTATTTTGGGAGTCCCTGGGTGGTGCAGATGTTTAATACACTCAGCTTGTAACTGAAAGGTTTGAGGTTGAAGTCACCCAGAGGAGCCTTGAAAGAAAGGCCTGGTGATTTACTTCTGAAAAATCAGCCATTGAAAATCCTATGGATCACAGTTCTACTCTGACACACAGGTGGTCACCATGAGTTGGAGTTGACTTGACAGCAGTTGATCTCTCTCCTTCTCTCTCACTATATACATATATAGTAAGGAAGACCTAAATAAAGGGAATGGTATACATGTTCATGGATAGGAAGACTCAGTATTGTAGGATGACAACTCTCCCCAAATTGATCTATACGTTCACTGGAATCCCTATAAAAATCTCAGTAGGCTTTTTTGTATAAACCAATAAGCTTATTCTTAAATTATACTGCTTCTGACAGAGAAAATGGCTTTATTTAAATCTATAAGCCTAGAAAAATGGGGGATGAAGACATAGTCTCACTTCCTGGGACTGAGTAATGTTGCTGACTGTCTTTAAGACTGTGTCTACTGTGTTCCCATCTCCCTGAGAACTGCAATTAGTAGATCTGGTTCTGAATGGGTGGCTAGAAATGTTAGTTGGAGGCTATGCAAAACAGCTATATTGGAAGTAATAATCCCAGGGTATGGGGTGGGATGGGAAACCAGTGAGAAAAGCAAAAAATCTCTCACTCAAAATTAGCCAGCAAATCAAAATTTCCAAATGAAGAAATTTAATGCTTAGAAAGACAGTTTATATAATGAACATTCACAATTGTAATTCACTCAATATAAATTCATTTAATAGGATAATTGGAGGAAAATTAAAATAATATGTCCACATCTTGGAGGTGAAAGCAAGGATCAATCTGTCTATCAAAGTCACTAAATTTGGCATCTATAATTAAAAGCCTCTGTAAGATCTGCTTTTGTTTAATGAGTTAAGGAAGAACATGTTTCTCTCTATTTTTAGAAAGTTCCTGCCAGAAAACATTTGGAAAGACAAAAATATACATCAGAGAGATGGAGTTGGAGTTGAGATTTAGAGAAAGAGATAAGTGATTTTATTGGAATATGCCAACCTCCCAAGAAGCCACTGCCCAGGTTTAGAACCTAGAAACCAAGCCAGAAATCAGAGTGGCATAAAAGCTCTTTATCATCTGCACCTCTCTCACCTACCTAAATAGTAGAAACTTCTGCTAATTTAGCAAGAAAGTATTTATAGGTGGTTAGCAGAGATATCAAAACCTGAACGATGTCAAGGGAAATCATTAGACATTATACACAAGAACATTTTGTGCTGAAACCTCCTTTCATTTTCTTCCTTACACATAAACTTTTCTTTAACATCTAGAAAATATTCTGCTATTCTCCCAGAATATTAACCTTTTCATGATTTGTCTCCCCACCCCTACCCCGTTGTTGTTGTTAGGTGCTGTTGAGTCAATGTCGACTCATAGTGACTCCATGTGACAGAGTAGAACTGCCTCATAAGGTTTTATAAGCTGTAATCTTTACAGGAAAAGATCTCTAAGTCTTTTTTCCTGTCGAGCCACAGGATGGGTTGGAACTGCCAACATTTCAGTTAGCAGCTGAGTGATTAACCATTGACTCTCCAGGGCTCCTTTCTTTTTCCCAACCCTACCCTAATTGCATCTCCACAATTATCTATTTTAACTAAATTTTTATCATTCATCCACAATTCCTTTGCCCCTTTATCCTTCCTCCTCACTTGCTATAAAATTTTCAACTAGGGATGAATCTTATTATCTATCCTAATATTTATAAAGAACAGAAATATTTGAGCTCAAGTAATTTTCCACAATCACACAATGGCCAAACCAAGACTGGAATCTTGGTTTTCTGAGTTGTACTCTAGCATTCTTTTCATTATAATGATCTTTTATTATTTGGTTGAGTTTGCTCACACACGAATTTGATACAAGTTTCTAGACTTTTTTTCTCATGACAACCAATGTGCTGGAAGGCAGTGAGCTGATGTGGAAGTCCATAGTAATCATTGTAAGTCCAGCAGGGGAGCGTTGGCTGCTTCTGTAATGGCAAGTACACTGGCTTCTAGCTCAGTAATCTTCCCCATGAAAATGTCTATGAACTACAGGAAGGTGAACAAAACTAAAGGTTGCAAAACTGGGACTAACTATGCTTAGGTCTTCATTAAACTTGCAGAACCTCCTGAATCCATAAATATGTTGCAGGTAAAGACAGAGAAAACTATACAGCACCCAAACGGTCAATTTATATGAGTTTTATTGTATCAGAGCAAGGAATGGACACTTAGTTCAATGCTACATTGTTGAAACAAGTAAAATCATTATCTTTCCAGGAATTAATTTCTCTTTAGTGGTTATCTTTATGGCTCTTGGGTTTCAGTTCCAAGTGTTTAATCACGTGTTAATGTCTGCTGGGCTTATCTAACACATTTAACTGATAGTGTGGAAATGTAGTGTGTAAGGACACAAAATGTCAAATGATCTTGTGTCCTTACAATGATTTTCTTTGTTACAAACCAGAGGTGTAATTACTTATGTGCTTATTGTAATTGTTTTTCAGTCACTAGCTCTTCATTTCATTTTAATGGTTACTTCTCTACTTCTAAAACTGACCTTCTTTAGATTCTTCTCAAGGTTACTGTCAGTGATGCCTTTTCTACTTATTTCTTTAACCAGAGCTCATTAGCACATTCCTACCTGTGCTTGACTCATCCAAGTAAACAATTTTTACTTTAGCTGTAACTTAGATTGCCCTGGACTAATTTCTCTATTCACTAATTTATTTAACAAGCATATATTGAATTCCAGCTTTGTGCCAGGAACCATGTTAATTGATAACGGAGTATTGAAAATAAAACATGGGGGCCTCTTTTGAGAAGAATATGATCTAGTGGTGGAGACATAATCATAAATAAGTAAATAAATAATAAGAGAAAAGTTACATAATAGTACTGTTGTTGTGCCATCAGGTTGGTTCTGATTCATGGCTACACATGTGACAGAGTGGAACTGCCCCCATAGGGTTTTCTTGACTGCAGTCTTTATGGAAGCAGATTACCAGATCTTTCTCCCACAGAGCTGCTGGGAGAGTTCAAACTGCCAACTTTCCACTAGCAGCCAAGTGCTTAGTGTTGTGCCACTGGGGCTCCTGTAATAGTAGCAGTGCCATAAAAGTATGGATGAAGAAGTGGTCCATTCTGCAAGGGTGTTCAGGAAGGGCTGCAGAAAAGAGGCCATCTTTGAGCTAGGTCTTGAAGGATGACAAGGAGTTTGCAAAGTAGCACTATGAGGGGGAGAGCATTTATAGGTGGCAAAAACTCATAGAGGTGAAAGAACCCCACAAATTTAAGGAGAAACTCATAATTTCCTGTGGTTGGCTTTTAAACCTCGTGAGATTAAAAGCTAGAAACAGTGTCAGAAATAGAGATTGTGTTTTGATAAGCTTCATAAGCCATGTTAAGTACATTATGCTGAAGGTAAAAGAAAAGCTCAGAGAATATTTGAACGGAGGACAGAGATATGAGCATGTTGTTCACTTTGGCATCAATGTGTTGGACAGATCAGAGGAGGGCCAGACTAAAGACGGGGATATTGATTAGCTGTAAAGGAAAATAACCCCAAACCTCTCAAGTTTAGAGCCAAATAGAAAATCAGCTTTGGCTTAGTTTTCTTGAGGATCATCTTCAACCTGGAGTTGTCTTACTTCGCTTACTGCTACTACTATCACACTGGCTTGTCTGCTTTTAATTTTGTGGCCATATGTGGAAAAAAATACATTTCTCCTTAGATCCCTTTATAATACCTTAGATAATCTGGAATTTTCATACAGTCTTTATAAAATAGTCTTCTAAAGAGTATTCCTGTGTTCTGAGTCCAATTTTATTCTAACTGCTGTCTTGAGATATCTTTAATAGTCCTCCAATAAAGCAAATTGAAGACTCCTTGCCTGAATTTTTTTTTTTACTTTCTCCTCTTTTCCAAGTAAAGAAAATTCACTGAGAAATGTCACAAGAAAGAAAGAAAAAGAAAAGCAAATTTATGGAAGGGCAAGAAATATACCCAACTTCACTGAAGATTTTCTTTAATGAAAACTCCACTGCCACTGCTGCTTGACACTTGCGGTGCTCAGGGTGGGATGCCAGAAACACCATAAGTTCTACCACTGCTTTCCCAGAAGAACACTACCCTCTACCACAGTTCTTTACAGAAGACTAAATATCCTGAATGCTGTCACTTCTTCACATTGCTTGTTTCTTTTAACTATTGATGAGGCTATTTTAGTGAGTCACTCATGAGATCAGTAAAGCTGTAAGTGTCTGAACTGAAATAGTGATACTAAAACCAAACCAATAGTGGGAAAGAAAAAAAAAAAAAGGAAGAAAGGAGTGGAGAGAGAAAAGGAGAGGAGAAAAGAGGACAGGAGAGAAAAAGAGGAGAGGAGAGGAAAGGAAAACGGATGGTTGATATAGGAATTTCAATAGAATTTATTAGTTAAAATTGGTGAGAGCTTGAGTGGGTAGAGAAGAAGAGGACTGGGAAAGAGTAGTAGATCATCCATGGAGTAGCCTTTAGTTACTCCAAAATCTTGTTGGGAATTTTCCTAGAGACAGCTTTACAACTACTATCCTTTAGCCAATGGAATTTAAAACCCTCCTTTGTATATGAAAACTTCCCTGGAATTTAGGCATGTAATGGTTTTTCGTAAGGTCTCTTCCTTTTCTTTGACCTCTTCTCACTTCCCCCAAACCTCAATTTTATTTTCTCATTGTTCAGTTGTTTGTCTCATGTGTGCTTATCTCTGTATTTCTATTTTTTTATCAAACTTTATGAAGAGGAATATTTATTCTTAATCTAACATTAAGAATATTTTGCATGTAGGGTCCACACCTACACACATCAGGGTCCTGAGGACTGGTGGTGCCACCCATGCCACATAGCCACACACAACGGGGGTCCAAGAATAAGTGGTGCCTCTCAGAACTTACAGCCAACAGCACTGGGTGTCCATAGTCCAGTTGCAAAATCCACCCACCTACAAGCTTTAAGGAACAGGGACATGCTTTCCTCCAGACACTCAGGGGCAGCTGTCAGCCCCCTGCCTTGCTCAGTGTGTGACCCCCTACTGCAGCCAGATACATGTGCCTATGTCAATCACCCCTGCCCCTCTAGGACTATAGGTGAGAGACTGCACCATACACTTGGTGACCAACTACCCGGACACCTGAGCTGAATCCATACAAGAAAAATAAGTGGACTCCTGGGCTCACATATCTAGTAACAGATCTAACCACCTGGTGACAGGGTCTTAGAGCTTCGAAGGTGCCAATAATCAAACTAGCTCACATGAGCAGCTTATTTGAACATATCAAAACAAAACAAAACAAGAAGCTAGGACATAGTAAGCAAACATAAAATAAATAAATATAATAAATTATTGATGGCTTGGAGGCAACAGTCAATATCAAATCACATAAAGAGGCAGACCATGATGACTTCAGCAGGCTCCAAGAACAAAGAATCAAGAAATTTTCCAGAGGAAGAGGACCTCTTGGAATTACCAGAGGTAGAATACAAAAGATTAATATACAGAACTCTTCAAGATATCAGGAAGGAGATCATACAAAATGCAGAGCAAGCCAAGGAATATGCAGATAAAGCAATAGTGGAACTTAAGAAGATTATAGTAGAGCACAATGACAAACTTAACAGGCTTCAAGAATCCATAAAGATGGATTGGAAACAAATCACCAACTTCATATGGAAAGGGAAGAGGCCCTGGATAAGTAAAGCATTACTCAAGAAGAACAAAGTGGGAGGCCTCACACTACCTGATTTTAGAACCTATTATACCACCTCGGTAGTCAAAACAGCCTGGTACTGGTAAAACAACAGATACATAGACCAATGGAACAGAATTGAGAGCCCAGACATAAATTCATCCACCTATGAGCAGCTGATATTTGACAAAGGCCTGAAGTCCATTAATTAGGGAAAAGACAGATTCTTTAACAAATGGTGCCATCATAACTGGATATCCATCTGCAAAAAAGTGAAACAAGACCCATACTACACACTATGCACAAAAACTAACTCAAAATGGATCAAAGACCTAAATATAAAATCAAAAACGATAAACATCATGGAAGAAAAAATAGGAACAATGGTAGGAGCTCTAATACGTGGCATAAACACACTGCAAACCATAAGTAACAATGCACAAGCACAAGAAGAGAGACTAGATAACTAGGAGTTCCTAAAAATCAAACACTTATACTCATCAAAAGACTTCACCAAAAGAGTCAAAAGACAAACTACAGACGGAAAAAAATTTTGGCTACGACATATCTGATCAGCATCCAATCTCTAAAATCTACAAGATACTGCAAAACCTCAACAACAACAACAACAACAAAAAAAAAACCAATTAAAAAATGGGGAAAGGACATAAACAAACACTTCGCCAAAGAAGACATTCAGGCAGCTAATAGACACGTGAAGAAATGCTCACGATCATTAGCCATTAGAGAAATGCAGATGAAAACTACCATGAGATATCATCTCACCCCAACAAGGCTAGCATTAATCCAAAAACCACAAAATAATAAATGCTGAAGAAGTTGTGGAGAGACTGGAACACTTATACACTGCTGGTGGGAACGTAAAATGGGACAACAACTTTGGAAATTGATTTGACACTTCCTAAAAAAGCTAGAAATAGAAGTACCATATGATCCAGAAATCTCGCTCCTTGGAATATATCCTAGAGGAATAAGAGCCGTCACATGAATAGATATACACACACCCATGTGCATTGCAGCACTGTTCACAATAGCAAAAAGATGGAAACAACCTAGGTACCCATCAATAGACGAAGGGATAAACAAATTATGGTATATCCACACAATGGAATACTATGCAACAATAAAGAACAATGATGAAGCTGTGAAACATCTTATAACATGGAGGAATCTGGAGGACATTATGTTGAGTGAATTTAGTCAGTCACAGAAAGACAAATACTGTATAAGACCACTATTATAAGAACTTAAGGAAAGGTTTAAACACAGAAGAAAACATTCTTTGATGGTTACAAGGGTGGAGAGGGAGGG
This sequence comes from Dugong dugon, assembly GCA_030035585.1. NCBI lineage: Eukaryota > Metazoa > Chordata > Mammalia > Sirenia > Dugongidae > Dugong > Dugong dugon. The sequence goes on along the minus strand of CM057467.1, from coordinate 56,694,910 downwards.
AGTGGGTTATTCACTAACTAGATAGTAGACAAGAATTATCTTAGGTGAAGAGAAGGACAGCATACACTACAGGGGAAGTCAGCACAACTGCACTAAACCAAAGCTAAGGAGTTTCCTGAATACATTCAAACACTTCGAGGGACAGAGCAGGAGGGGTGGGGGTCTGGGGACCATAGTTTCAGGGGATATCTAGGTCAACTGGCATAACAAAATGTATTAAGAAAATGTTATGCATCCTACTTTGGTGAGTGGTGTCTGGGATCTTAAAAGCTTGCAAGCAGCCATCTAAGATACATCAATTGGTCCCAGCCACTTGGAGTAAAGGAGAATGAAGAACACCAAAGACGCAAGGAAAGTATTAGCTCAAGAAACAGAAAGGGCCACATAAACTAGAGACCAGAAGAAATAGATGGTGCCTGGCTACCACCAATGACCGCCCTGACAAGGAACACAACAGAGTCCCTGATGCAGCAGGAGAAAGGTGGGGTGTAGAACTCAAATTCTAGTAAAAAGACCAGACTTAATGGTCTGACTGAGATGGGAAGAACCCCAGAAAGCATGCCCTCCCCCCGCATCAGCCCAGAACTAAAACAGTTTATGAGGCCAACTCTTCAGACAAAGACTGGACTGGACTGTGGGATATAAAATGATACTCATGAAGAGTGTGCTTCTTAGCTCAAGTAGATACATGAGACTAAATGGGCAGCTCCTGTCCAGAGGTGACAAGAGAAGGCAGAGAGGGTCAGGAACTGGTTGAATGGACATGGGAAACCAGGGGTGGAAAGGCAGAGTGTGCTGTCACACTATAGGGAGAGCAATTAGGGTCACATAACAATGTATGTATAAATTTTTGTATAAGAGACTAACTTGAAATGTAAACTTTCACTTAAACTACAATAAACAAACAAAGAAAGAATACAAAGGCAACCAATTATATTGAAATAAAGTTTACATAATATTTTTTAAAAAAAGAATCCATAGAGAGACAGATGATTAACAATAAAACTTCAGAATTAGACAATAGAAAGTCATAGGAGAAGAATTGAGTTAATGGAAGTCAGAAATAGTGAGATTAAAGATAAAGCACTTGACACCAACTTACTTGAGGAAAAATCAGATAAAAGAATTTAAAAAAATGAAGAAACCCTAAGAATTATGTGGGACACTGTCAAGAGGAATAACCTACAAGTGATTGGAATACCGGGGGTGAGGGGGTGGATAACAGAAAATGCAGAGAGAATTGTTGAAGATTTGTTGGCAGAAAACTTCCCTGATATAGTGAAAGATGAGAAGATAATCTATCCAAGATGCTCATCGAACACCACTCAAGGTAGTTACCAAAAGAAACTCACCAAGACATATTATAATCAAACTTGTCAAAACCAAAGTTAAAGAGAGAATTTTAAGAATGACTAGGGATAAACGAAAAGTCACCTACAAGGGAGAGTCAATAAGACTAAGTAAGGTATGACTACTCAGCAGAATCCATGGAGGCAAGAAGACAGTGGGATGACATATATAAAGACTTGAAGGAAAAAAAATGCCAGCCAAGAATTATATATCCAGCAAAACTGTCTGTCAAATATGATGACTAAATTAGGATATTTCCAGATAAACAGAAATTTCGGGAATTTGTAAAAACCAGACCAAAATTACAAGAAATACTAACGGGGGTCCTCCAGTTAGAAAATTGATAACATCAGATAACAAGCCGTGAAAACAGAACAAAACAACCAGATAATTAACCCAGAGAGAAAAGTCACAAAAATAAATCAAAGCTAAAACATTGAAAATAGGGAAACAGAGAAGTCATTATGTAAAAGATAAAAACATTAAAAAAAAAAAGAGTGACTAAATAACATAGTCATACATCTTTCATATGCAGAGGAAGTCAAGGCAATATCAAGAAATAAAAGATTGGTTTGAACTTAGAAAAATAGGGGTAAATATTAAGGTAACCACAAAGGAAACTAACAATCCTACATATCAAAATAAAAAAGAAGAAAAACATGAAGACTCAGCAAATACAAAATCAACAATAATGAAAAAGATGAAAAGAAAATACATAAAGAAAAATGATTCTGCACAGAAAATTAACTAGAACAAAGAACCTGTCAACAATTAAAAAAAATACATTAAAATGACAGCACTAAACTCATACCTATGAATAATTACGCTGAATGTAAATGGACTAAATGCACCAATAAAGAGACAGAGAGTGGCAGAATGGATAAAGAAAACACGATTTGTCTATATGCTCCCTACAAGAGACACATCTTAGATTCTAAGACACAAACAAACTAAAACTCAAAGGGTGAAAAAAAAATATGTCAAGCAAACAACTATCAAAAAAGAGCAGAAGTGGCAATACTAATCTCTGACAAAATAGACTTTAAAATAAAATCCATCACAAAGGACAAAGAAGGACACTATGTAATGATTCAAGGGTCAATACACCAAGAGGACATAACTATAATAAATATTGACGCACCCAATGACAGTGCTCCAAACTACATAAAGCAAACTCTAACAGCATTGAAAAGAGAGATAGACGGCTCCACAATAGTAGAAGGAGACTTCAACACGCCACTTTTGGTGAATGACAGAACTTCCAGAAAGAAGCTCATTGAAGACACGGAAGATCTCAATGCCACAATCAACCAGCTTGACCTCATAGACATATACGGAACACTCAACTCAACATCAACCAAGTATACTTTCTTTTCCAATACACATGGAACATTCTCCAGGATAGACCATATTAGGCCATAAAGCAAGCCTTAACAGAATCCAAAGCATCGAAATATTACAAAGCGTCTTTTCTGACCATAAACGCATAAAAGTAGACATCAATAACAGAAAAAGCAAGGAAAAAAAAATCAAACACATGGAAACTGAGCAACACCTTGCTCAAAAAATGCTTGGTTATTAAAAAAATTAAGGATGGAGTAAAGAATTTCACAGAATCAAATAAGAACGAAAACATATCCTACCAGAACCTTTGGGACACAGCAAAAGCGTGCTCAGAGGTCAATTTGTAGTGATAAATGCACACATCTAAAAAGAAGAAAGGGTCAAAATGAAAATAATAGCCCTGCAACTAAAACAAATAGAAAAAGAGCAGTGAAAGAAGCCCTTGGCAATAGATAAGTGGTATCTTTGGTGAAGGGTGAGACAGTACACAATACTGGGGAAACCAGCAAAACTTGTACAAGGAAAGGTCATGGTAGCTCCATAGACACATCCAAACTCCCTGAGGGACTGAATTGCTGGGCAGAGGGCTGTGGGGACCACGGTCTCAGGGAACATCTAGCTCAATTGGCATAACACAGTTTATAAAGACAATGTTCTACATTCTACCTCGGTGCATAGCGTCTGGGGTCTTAAAAGCCTGTGAGCAGCCATCTAAGATACTCCACTGGTCTCATCCCTTCAGGATCAAGGGAGAATGAAGAGAACAGGATACAATGAAAAGATTAGTCCAAAGGACTAATGGACCACAGCTACCAAGGCCTCCATCAGACTGAGTCCAGTACAGCTAGATGGTGCCCAGCTACTACCACTGACTGCTCTGACTGGGATCACAACAGAGGATTCTGGACAGAGCTGGAGAAGTACGTAGAACAAAATTCTAACACACACACACATAAAAGACCAGATTTACTGGCCTAAAGGAGACTGGAGAAACCCCGAGAGTATGGCCCCCAGACACCCTTTTAGCTCAGTGGTGAAGTCACTTCCGAGGTTCACCGTTCAGCCAGGGATTGGACAGCCCCATAAAACAAAACAGGACTAATGAGGCACAGCAGTCCACGGACAAGGGCTAGAAGGCAGAAGGGGATAGGAAAGCTGGTGACAGGGAACCCAGGGTTGAGTAAGAACAGAGTTGATGTGTAGTGAGGTTGTTAACCATTGTCGTAGGGCAACATGTGTAGTAACTGTTAAATGAGAAACTATTTTGTTCTGTAAGCCTTCATCTAAAGTGAGAATAGCAGCACAATTGGAAGAGCATAGTTGATGTCACTGAACTGTGCATGTAGAAATTTTTCAAATGGTGTATCTTTGGCTATGTATATTTTCATCAAAAAAAAAAGAAAAGGTCAAGAAGGGAGAGGGTTGACATGTTGTGGAGTTGTTAACCAATGTCATAAAACTATATGTGTACTACTGTTTAATAAGAAACTATTTGTTCTGTAAACCTTCACCAGAAGTACAATAAAAAAAAAATGGAAAAAAAAAAAAAAAAAGAAGCCCTTGGGCACCAGAAGAAAGCAAATAATAAAAATTAGAACAGAATTAAATGAAATAGAGAATAGAAAAACAATTGAAACAGTTAACAAGACCAAAAGCTTGTTCTTTGAAAAGATTAACAAAATTGATAAACCATTGGCTAAACTGTCAAAAGAAAAATAGGAGACGAAGTAAATAACCTGAATAAGAAATGAGATGTGCGATATCACAACAGACCCAACTGAAATTAAAAGAATCATAACAGAATACATTGAAAAATTGTACTCTAACAAATTTGAAAACCTAGAGGAAATGGACAAATTTCTAGAAACACAGTACCTACCTAAACTAACACAAACAGAGGTACAACTAAACAACTAAATAAACATATAACAAAAGAAGAGATTGAAAAGGGAATTTAAAAACTCCCAACAAAAAAAGCTCTGGCCCTGAAAGTTTCATTGGAGAATTCTACCAAACTTTCAGAGAAGAGTTAACACCACTACTACTAAAGGTATTTCAGAGCATAGAGAAGGATGGAGTACTCCGAAACTCAGTCTATGAAGCCAGCATAACCCTGATACCAAAACCAGGTAAAGACACCACAAAAAAAGAAAATTACAGACCAATCTCCTTCATGAACATAGACACAAAAATCCTCAAGAAAATTCTAGCAAATAGAATTCAAGAAAATATCGAAAAAAAAATAATTCACCATGATCAAGTAGGATTTATACCAGATACGCAGGGATTGTTCAACATTAGAAAAACAATCAATGTAATCCACCACATAAATAAAACAAAAGACAAGAACCACATGATCTTATCAATCGATGTAGAAAAGGCATTTGACAAAGTCCAACACCCATTCATGACAAAAATTTTTAGCAAAATAGGAATAGAAGGGAAATTCCTCCACATAATAAAAGATATTTATACAAAGCCCACACCAACATCATCCTAAATGGAGAGAGTTTTAAAGCATTCCCCTTAAGAACAGAAACCAGACAAGGATGCCCTTTATCACCATTCTTATTCAACATTGTGCTGGAGGTCCTAGCCAGAGCAATTAGGCTAGAAAAAGAAATAAAGGGCATCCAGATTGGTAGGGAAGAAGAAAAAGTATCTCTATTTGCAGATGATATGATCTTATACACAGAAAACCCCAAGAAATCCACAAGAAAACTACTGGGACTAATAGAAGATTTCAGCGAAGTATCAGGATACAAGTTAAACATACAAAAATCAGTTGGATTTCTCTACACCAACAAAGACAACTTCCAAGAGGAAATCACCAAATCAGTACTGTTTTCAATAGGCCCCAAGAAGATAAAATATTTGGGAATAAATCTAACCAAAAGACGTAAAATGAAAACTACAACACACTACTGCAAGAAACCATAAGAGACTTGCATAAGTGGAAAAATATAACTTGTTTGTGGTTAGGTAGACTCAACATAGTGAAAATGTCAGTTCTACCCAAAGCAGTCTACAGATACAATGCAATCCCGATCCAAATTCCAGTGGCATTTTTTAGTGAGATGGAGAAACAAATCACCAACTTCATATGGAAAGGGAAGAGGCCCCAGAGAAGTAAAGCATTACTGAAGAAGAAGAGCAAAGTGAGAGGCCTCACACAACCTGATTTTGGAACATATTATACTGTCACGGTAGTCAAAACAGCCTGGTACTGATACAACAACAGATACATAGATCAATGGAACAGAATTGAGATCCAGATGTAAATTCATCTGGAGAGGTTGTGGAGAGACTGGAACATTTATACACTGCTGGTGGGAATGTAAAATGGTACAACCACTTTGGAAATCAATTTGGCGCTTCCTTAAAAAGCTAGAAATAGAAGTACCATATGATCCAGCAATCTCGCTCCTTGGAATATATCCTAGAGAAATAAGGGCTATCACATGAATAGGTATATGCACACCCATGTTCATTGCAGCACTGTTCACAATAGCAAAAAGATGGAAACAACCTAGGTGCCCATTTACGGATGAGTGGATAAACAAATTATGGTATATTCACACAATGGAATACTATGCAACGATAAAGAATAAGGATGAATCCACGAAACATAATATGGATGAATCTGGAAGGCATTATGCTGAGTGAAATTAGTTGCAAAAGGACAAATACTGTATGATACTACTACTGTAAGAACTCAAGAAAAGGTTTAAACACAGAAGAAAACAATCCCTGATGATTACCAGGGTGGGGAGAGAGGGAGAGAGGTATTCACTAACTAGAGAGTAGACAATAATTATTTTAGTTGAAGGGAAGGACAGCACACAACACAGGGGAAGTCAGCACAACTGAACTAAGCCAAAAGCTAAGAAGTCTCCTGAATACAACCAAACACTTCGAGGGACAGAGTAGCAGGGGCAGGGGTTTGGGGACCATGGTTTCAGGGGACACCTAGGTCAATCGGCATAACAAAGTTTGTTAAGAAAATATTCTGCAACCCACTTTGGTGAGTGGTATCTGGGGTCTTAAAAGCCAGCGAACAGCCATCTAAGATGCATCAGTTGGTCTCAACCCACCCGGAGCAAAGGAGAAGGAAGAACACCAAAGACACAAGGAAAATATGAGCCCAAGAGACAGAAAGGGCCACATAAACCAGAGAATCCATCAGCCTGAGACCAGAAGAACCAGATGGTGCCTGGTTACCACCGATGACTGCCCTGACAGGGAACACAATGGAGAGTCCCTGATGGAGCAGAAAAAAAGTGGGGTACAGAACTCAAATTCTAGTAAAAAGACCAGACTTAATGGTCTGACTGAGAACTGGAGGGGCCCAGAAGACGTGGCCCCTGGCCCAAAACTAAAACCATTCCTGAAGCCACTCTTCAGACAAAGATTAGACTGGACTATAAAACATAAAATGATACTTGTGAAGAGTATGCTTCTTAGCTCAACTAGATACATGAGACTAAATGGGCAGCTTCTGTCCGGAGGCGTGATGAGAAGGCAGAGAGGGACAGGAGCTAGCTGAATGGACATGGGAAATCAGGGGTGGAAAGGAGGAGTGTGCTGTCAATTAGAGCAATTAGGGTCACATAACAATGTGTGTATACATTTTTGTATGAGAAACTGACTTGAACTGTAAACTTTCAATTAAAGCATAAAAAAATTACCAAAGTAAAAAAAAAAAAAAATATTTTGCATGTATCAAGTGACTATAGATGCTTCTAAGTGATGCCTTGGATTAGAGTGTACCAATCCCAGATGTTTTTGTAAATCCTGTAACTCTCTTATCTCAATCACACTCATCGTGTTGCTGTTCTTCTAACAAACCAGGCATTGCATCAGCTCAGATGTTTGAACTTACTATTCTCTCTGCCTGGAATGTTCTTCCCTCAGACATTCACATGGCTCGTTCCTTTATGGTTTCCAAAGTTACTTTATTCCTGACCACCCTAATTAATGTAGCCAATGCCACGGCTCACTCTCCTGCCACTCCCAACCCTGTTTTGCCATGCTCTGTTATTCTCCGTAGCACTTACTACCATCTGACATTCTATATATTTATTTGTTTACAGTCAGTTTCTCCCACTAGAACGTAATGTCCACAAAGGTAGGGACATTGTTTTGATAACTTCTGTATATTCCCAGGACCTAGGATAGGGTCTGATACTAAATAGATGCTCCATAGCTATTTACTAAATGAATGAGTAAATTACATTCTTATACATAAGGGAATTAATTCCATATGAAGAAATTTAAATCTAAAGAAATTAATTACTTGAATATAACCTAACTAACATTAACAATTCTATTACTAATGATCACTATCATTGTTTTAGCATCATTTTTAAGAACCTAAGCTATGACATCTACGTTAGCACCACATGTCACAAAGATTTTAAAAGATTGATATACCCAGATAGCTCAAGGTCATCTATCTAATGGGTGGTGGAATAATTTTCTGGAAAAAATAGTGAGTTGTTATGCTTGGATAGAATCCATGCTTCCTAGCAATTTACCTATTAGGTTTTACCGTTTTTTGTCCTGCTTTCTTCTACCTTGTGCTTATATGCCAAAGAAGTGCAGAATTTTCATTACGTATTTGCTTATTGATTTAATGTGTTTTAATCCTCTGTGAGATTGCCGTAAGAGATGTGGAATGTAGGCTAGAGCAAACTTGGAGAGACAGGTGTGCGCGTCAGCATGGTGCAATTGCCAGAAATGAGTGTCAATCTTCTGCTCGTTTCAGGGACTTCCTGTGCACTCTCTCCACTGACAGCACTGCTTTTCTGCCCACTCTTTGCTCACATTGCAGTGATGTGTGCTGGAGGAAGCTCATACCACTTCACAAGAACCGGTTGTTAAAATCTGAGGTGCTAGTCGTTAAAAATAGCAATAATGAAATTATGTAAGCTTACAATTAAATAAATTGCATTAAAAACAAAGGCAGTAAATTCTCAAACTGCATCACTTCCTAATTATCTTGCTACATTTTACTATTATCTATCCATACTCTTCAGGTTATGTACATCGATTGTATCTGTATGGTGGAAATACAATATATGTCTCTTCCCAACTCCACTTTCCTTGACTTCGCCTTGGTGATGAAATCAGTCAGAGTGGGAGTATTTATACCACAGAAATAAGCAAACGCTGCAAAGCAGGGCTTTGTTTTGTTTTTTCCTGGAAAACCAGCTGTTAAACTTTTAGTAGCACACCGTTAGTCAACTGCTATACTTCCTCTAGTTCTCATCTTCATTTCCGCAGACTGGGTTTGCATAGGACCCCATCTAAATTAGACCCCTTTCCCCATCATTCTCTGAGTTCATTTTTTCTATCACTCATAAGACTGATATTTTATAATTGTGCATTTATACATGTATTTATTTGTTTAATATTTGTTTCTCTCAATTAAGTTTCCTGGAAGCACAAGTCATAACTTTTTTTCTTCGTTCGTTACTTATCTCCAGAAGGAAGTACAGCATTTGGTATATACTAGGCACTTAACTAATATTAATAGTTTAATATTGATGATGCATCTCAAGAGCGATAAGTAGAGACTGGAAGACCAAAATGATGAGATATATATTGGGTCTGATGATGGGGCAAAGTTAAGGCATGACCACTAGGCATTGAGTTTTATGATACCTGTTTAGCTAAGATGTTTAGTTAAGTTTAAGTGAGAACCAACAGTGCTAATTCTCTGCTATCTATTTTGGCTGCTTCCTTGTACTGCTTATGATGTGTGAGGGTAAGTATGTATAATCCAATCAGAGGCAAGGAACAACTGAAGTAAAAAGAGATGTGAATGATATATATTGTACCTAGTGAGAGATCCCTGCAATGCAATAAGTTTATTCTAATTATAGAGTCTGGAAACTGAAGAAAGAAATGGAAAAACAAAACAAACACAAAACCTGGGGGATCAAAACCTACTTGCCATGTGTGCCAAGGAATCCTTGGGTGACCTCAATGTAAGGAGCTGCATGAGATGAAGATGGGCTAACCATGGGCATTCAAACAATAAATGCCTTCTCTGAGAAGACGGGTCAGCATATCTGAGATACTCTGGGATACTCTTGAACCTATGTGATAATGTTGGAACAGAAATGGTTGCTGGTTTATAGGCTGCAACAAAGTACTTACATACAGATGGTATCACTTATAGTTAAAGGGCATTCATTCTAACCCCAGACTTTGTTAACTAAGCAGCCAGACTCTGAGAAAGCATGGTGAAATAGAGCAGAGGTTTTGAAGCTAGAAATACTAAAATTTTAAAATTGACTTTCCATTTACTAAATGACTGCCAGCAATTTACTTAATCTCTCTGCAGTTCTGCTTCTGCATTTCTTAAACAGGCATAACAATGCAAACCTCATCGGTGGCATGGTCACTGATAACCTGTAAGGACATTTTGGTGTGAATTAATAAATAGCATCCACTCTGAGCTGATGCAGCCCTGCTAGCTAGTGGCATGGCAAGAAGGCTGCCCTTTTGTGCAAAGAAAAAAAGAAAAAAGCATATTTTCCTTCTGGTAGTCAGAGTCAGGGTACGAGACTACTCACCCTTGACTGAAGTGAACCAGCTTCACAACCATTCATTGGGGTTGAGGTAGAGATTAGGTAAGATAATATATTAAAACACTGAGCTTTGTCTGAAGCATAGAAAGCCATCACAAATGTCAGTTCCCACCACTAAGAGTCCCCCCTCACTTTCCTCTTTCTCAGACCTCCCTCATGCCATTATCCAGTAGGATCTCCTTGTCCTTGGAGAAAACTAAGCAACCAGTTGCCAGTGAGTCAGTTTTGACTCATGGCGACCCCATGGGTATCAGAGTAAAATTGTCCTCCATAGAATTTTCAATGGCTGACTTTTCAGAAGTAGATCAGAGGCCTTTCTTCTGAGGCACCTCTGGGTAGACTCCAACTGCCAATCTTTCGGTTAGCTGCCAAGCATGTTAACCATTTGCAGTGCCCAGGGACTTCTGGAGACAACTAGGTCAGCCTTTTCCCCCCACAAAATTTCTTTGCCTCAGACCCTGACTTGAGCATCTGAGAATCATATAGCCTGTTCTCATTATCCTCCTCCCACCCCTACTGACACAAACACGGCCCCCATGTAATTACCCCTAAAGTGTATTTTCCTTTCAGGGGTGTCCTGGATAGATACTGAGGAAGGCTGACTTCAGGGACCATGAAATACTGCTACCTTTCTTCATGTGCCAATAAACCTGGTCAGTCTCAGTTATAAAAAACAAAAACAAAACAGTAAAACCTGTTTTTTCTTGTTCCTTAAATTATGTCAGCACTTGGCAGTTATTTATGCTTAAAGAGTCAACAGAAGGCAGGCAAGGGACCAGAGAACACGATAAGTGTTTGAAGGATGTGATTTACTATTCAGCAATGTGCTAGTGATGTGGCATGAATTAAAAACAAGAAGTCTTCCAGGAGAAAAGATTTCTTTACAGATGTAATTAGTTGACCTGGCTTTGGTTTCTCCTTCCTCAGAGAAGTAGCTTTCAGTGAAGTGCTTTCAACACTGTCCTGGCTGTAATTGTTACTCAAGTTCATGCTGCAAAGTCATCTTCACTTAGGAATTTTAGCATTCACCACTGAAAAATTCATAGGCAAGGCTCTGGCACTGCCACACCCCTTGGGACTTATCCTTAGAACTAGGAAGCAAATGTAGCCAGCAATTATTTTACACATTTGTTTTCAGAAATAGATTATCTGCGTATCTGTCAGATTTGGCTCAGCATTCTTTTTCAATTTAATCTTTGTTAGCAGCATGAAAAACTGTTAAGTTAAATGTTCGGTCATAGTCAAGTTATTACTCCATATCTGAACTCTAGAGAGCTACTGGTTGTCATGGTAATGTGACTGCACATGTGAAGGGAGCTTTGGCAACATCACATTTTCATTAAAATATCACGTGCATTTGCATTGTCACTGGGTTTTGTCCCATCCCCCGCCCATAACAGTGTCAAAGGACTACGTATTTTACAGCCAAGCTTATTAGAGTTCAGTGCATTTATTATTGATTTGTCTCAAAGGGAAGTTGAACTATAATTCAATGCTCAGCATATGTCTTAGGCTGGGTTCTCTTTCTCTAGAGAAGCAAAAGCAGTGAAGTGTCTCTCTCTCTATATGTATAAAGAGAGAGAGATTTATATCAAGGAAATGGCTCACGTGATGGTAGAGGCTAGACATCCCAAGTCTGTGGGTTAGGCGTCAGGCTAGAGGCTTCTCCTGACTCACCCAGCTGCAGGGGCTGATGAACCCAAGATAGGCAGGTGAGACAGCAGACTGCTGGCTCATGGGCTGCAGAGGCAGCTGAATCCAAGATCAGCATGTTAGATGGGAGGCTGCTGGCTCAAGTCCCAAGAATCAGAAGTCAGATGATGATGAGCCAGGTGCAGGACTGAGAGTGAGCAAGTCAATAAGCTTTGCCAGAAAGTCCATATATATTGAATGCAGACCATGTTGTAGTTGTTGTTGTTAGGTGCTGTCGAGTCGGTTCTGACTCATAGCAACATTATGTACTTGTCTTAGGCTGGGTTCTCTAGAGAACCAAACCAGTAAAGTGTATAAATATATATATATATATATATATATATATCTCAAGGAAACAGCTCACGCAATTGTAGAGGCTAGAACGTCCCAAGTCTGTGGATCAGGGTAGAGGCCTCTCCCAAGTCACGCAGCCGCAGAAGCTGGCAAGCCCAAGATCGGCAGGTCAGAGAGCAGGGCTCCCGCTCACAGGCTGTGCAGATCAACAAATCCCAAGTTCAGCCAATGAGCTGACAGCTCAAGTCCCAAGAACTGGAGATGAGGCGACAGGAGGCAGCCTCAGGATCCAGAGAGCAAAAAGGCAGAACATCTGCTTATATTCAGATGCGGGCCACACCTCCAAGGAGACCCCTTTCATCTGATTGGCTACTCACAGTATATTCAATCATGGGAGTGATTACATTAACACACTGAGAATTATGACCCAGCCAAGCTGACACACAATCTTAACCATCACAACACTACAGAACAAAACACTGCCCAGTCCTGTGCCATCCTCACAATTGTTGTTATGCTTGAACCTATTGTTGCAGTCAATCCCTCTTGTTGAGAGGCTTCCTCTTTTTCTCTGACCCTGTACTTTACCAAGCATAATGTCCTTCTCCAGGGACTGAACCCTCCTGACAACATGTGCAAAGTATGTAAGATATAGTTTCACCATGCTTGCTTCTAAGGAGCATTCTGGTTGTACTTCACGTGTCTGTCAGTTTGTCGTACCATCAAGGCTTGTGTGTTGCTGTGATGCTAGAAGCTATGCCACTGGTATTTGGATACCAGCAGGGTCACCCAATGCAGGCCATACCCCCAAGGAAATTCCCTTTCAGCTGATTGGCTGCTCATCACAGATCTCATCATGGAGGTGATTACATTTTATCAGATCTCATCATGGAGGCAATTACATTATATTGGATTTCATCATGAAGGTGATTACATCATTACATAACAGCCAAATACATCATAACTGCCAAACCACTGAGAATCATGGCCCAGTCAAGTTGCCACACAACCTTAACCATCACAGCATATACAAATAGAAAGTTGACTATATAACTGTATGGCTAACTCTGCCAATTACTCTTTCCCTGAATCAAGGTAGCTCCCATTTCTTTTAGTGAATGATTTTAATTATTTTCTTTAGTCTGATTCCCTTCCCCATTATTAGGATGTCTTCCTTCAAATATCTCCCCCTGGGCTTGTAATGAAGGTTCCTGGGTGGTGCAAACACTTTGTGCTCAACTGCTAACCAAAAGGTTGGTGGTTCAAACCCACCCAGCAGTACTGTGAAAGAAAGGCCTGGCAATCAGCTTCTGTGAAGATTACAGCCAAGAATACACTATAGAGCCCAGATCCATTCTGTAACTAAGGGTTTGTTATGAGTTGTAACCAACTTAATGGCAACAGGTTTGTTTTTGCTTTTTGAGCTTGTAATGTTGCTATTGGAGCCCTGGTGGCACAGTGGGTAAGAGCTCAGCTGCTAACCAAAGGGCGGCAGTTCAAATCCACCAGCGGCTCCATGGAAATCCTATGGAGTAGTTCTATTCTGTTCTAAGGGTCGCTATGAGTTGGAATTGACTCGACTGCAATGGGTTTTCTTTTGGTTTTTGAATGTTGCTATTATTTCTGAAAATTTAGGTTTCCTTTCTTTTCTTTTATTCTCATACTTTTTTCCTGGAAACTCTTTTATATTCTCTTTGATTTAAGGCTATGATTGTACTTATTCATTTATTTGATCATTTTTTCAGTTGATAAATGTTTATTAAATATTAGGCAATATGCTAGGCATTGGGTTCCAGGTACACAAGGCAGCAATTAGTTGATTAGAGATAAAAGTTCGTGCTGACTATCCTGTTCTTGATAAATTGTCTGTGTATTTCAGTGATAGTGGTTACCTTTCCAAAGGGTTGTAGCACACAAACTATTTGTTGAGTCCTACAGACTAGCAAATAAGGTGAGCTTACTTTTTGTTCCCATGTCATTATGTAAACACTTTCATTGATGCAAGACTTGCATAAGTAAAACAACCACTAGGAAGTCTCAGAGGAGGTTCCATGTGTTAATATGTAGATTATAATCACTATTAAATATGGCATAATATATATAAACTCTCACTTGCTCTCTTTCTGTCTCCTTACACACACACACACCCACATGCACATACACAAAATTTAAAAAGCAAGACTTCCTATCAGTGATTGGAGAGTTGTATTTGGAAAATGCCTTATTGTACCTTGTATATGTCTCCTAATACTTGAAATGCCTTTCCAATCCCAAATTCCCACTGCACACCCAAAGAACACCTTATCTTTCAAAATTCTATTCAACTATATTGTTTCTTTTTTTTGAAGTGTTTTTATAATAATAACAGGAAATAAACTGATAACATAATATTATATGTACTTTTTTTTTAACTCTGGAGGTAAATTTCAGCAGAAACAGCAAAGAAAACAAAATTAATTACCCCTGTGGAAGGTAAGGAGGATAGTGAGGAGTGTGGCAGGAAATCATTATTGCCCATTACTGACCTTGTAGTATTTTTAGGCTTTTAAGAATATGTATATTTTATCTTTATTTAAAAAAAAAAATTTAAAAAGCACTATATGCTTACATAAAAAGTTAGTTATACTATATTGTATTTCTCTTCATAGTAGCACAAACTCAACCTCCAGGATTAGAAATTGACCTTAAAATGGAAGAATCAGTGTATGTGACAGATTTTTTTCTTTCAATTTTGACAGCATAGATAAAAATCTGTTAAGTAACATTGCTGTTGTTAGGTGACATCAAGTCAGTTCTGACTCATAGTGACGCTATGTACAACAGAATGAAACATTGCTTGGTCCTGTGCCGTGCTCACAATCATTGTTGTGTTTAAGTCCATTGTTAGAGTCACTGTGTTAATCCATCTCATTGAGGGTTTTCCTCTTTTTTTTGCAGACCCTCTACTTTACCAAGCATGATGCCCTTCTCCAGGGACTGGTCCCTCCTGATAACATGTTAAAGTACGTGAGACAAAGCCGTGCCGTTCTCACCTCTAAGGAGCATTCTGGCTGTAATTCTTTCAAGACAGATTCTGAAAGTCCATGGTACAATCAATATTCATTGCTGTCATCATAATAATTCAAAGATATTAATTTTTCAGTCTTCCTTAGTCATTGTCCAGCTTTCACATGCATAAGAAGCAATTGAAAACTCCATGTCTTTGGTCAGACACATGTTAGTCCTTAAAGTGACATCTCTGCTTTTTAACATTTTAAAGAGATCTTTTGCAGGAGATTTGCCCAGTGAAAACTGTCATTTGATTTCTTGACTGCTGCTTCTATGGGCGTTGATTGCAGATCCAAGTAAAATGAAATACTTGACAACTTCATTATTTTCTCTGTTTATCACGATGTTGCTTATGGGTCCAGTTGTGAGGATTTCTGTTTTTTTTTTCATGCTAAGGTGTAATCCATACTGCAGGCTGTATGTAGTCTTTGAACTTCATCAGTAAGTGCTTCAATTTCTCTTGATTTTCAGCAAGCAAAGTTGTGTCATCTGCATATCACAGGTTATTAATGAGTCTTCTTCCAATCCTGATGCCACGTTCTTCTTCAAATAGTCTAGCTTCTTGGATTATTTGCTCAGCATACAGGTTGAATAAATATACTGAGAGGATACAATCTTGATGCATACCTTTTATGATTGTAAGCCACTCAGTATCTACTTGTTCTGTTTGAACAACTACCTCTTGGTCTATGTGCAGGTTCCTCATGAACACAATTGTATGTTTGGGAATTCCCATTCTTCGCAATGTTGTCCGTAATTTGTTATGATCCACACAGCCAAGTGCCTTTGCACAGTCAATAAAACACAGGTAAACATCTTTCTGGTATTCTCTGCTTTCAGCCAGGATCTATCTGACATCAGCAATGATATCTCTCATTTCACTTTCCCTTCTGAATCCAGCCTGAATTTCTGGCAGTTCCCTGTCTATGTACTGCTGCAACCGTTTTTGAATGATCTGCAGCAAAATTTTACTTGCATATGATATTAATGACATTGTTAGATAACTTATGCATTCTGTTGGATCATCTTTCTTTGAAATGGACACAAATATGGATGTCTTCTAGTTGGTTGACCAGGTAGCTGTCTTTCAAACTTCTTGCCATAGGCACGCAAGGGCTTCCAGCGCTGCGTTTGTTTGTCGAAACATCTCAATTGTATTCTGTCAATTCCTGGCACCTTGTTTTTTGCCAATGCTTTCAGTGCAGCTTGGACTTCCTCCTTCTGTACCATCAGTTTTTGATCATATGTTATTTCCTAAAATGGTTGAATGTCGACCAATTCTTTTTGGCATAGTGACTCTGGGTATTCCTTCCATCTTCGTTTGACACTTCCTGCATCATTCACTATTTTGCCCAAGAGTCCTTTAATATTGCTACTTGAGGATAGAGTTTTTTCTTCACTTCTTTCAGGTTGAGAAATGCCAAAGGTGTTCTTCCCTTTTGGTTTTCTAACTCCAGGTCTTTGCACATTTCATTATAGTACTTTACTTTGTCTTCTCAAACTGCCCTTTGAAATCTTCTCGGCAGTTCTCAAGCTGAAAGATAAGTAACATAAATGGATCTAAAAAGAGACAATTTGGCCTTGGGGAATTCTATGCTTTTCCTCTAAACTTTCAACTCAAAATTAAATTCTGTTATGATAAACTGGGGGACACAAAAGGAAGTATCCCTATTTTCAGAACAATTCTTTATATAGTTTATATGTAAGGGTGTTTACAAGTGCTATGTAATAACTATACGAAAGATGTTTTTCCCTACAAATAGGAGTATACTCTTTTAATTGAAACACTTTATTTCATACTTTTAATGTCCAATATAGGAAAATTGAATGTTATATTCAATAGGACATAATGTTTTCATAACATTCAACTTAGAACATTATAAAAATAAAGCAACTCCCAGTTTTGACTAAGGACGTTGGCTGACATTTTACTTCCAACATGTTACATTCTGTCTTTATATTTTTAAACAATGGCAAAAATTCAGACTATGAAGAGCCAGACTGCTTTTGTTGGCTCTGAATATCCCTTACTTTTTTGGGTTTCAGTCAAATATTTGACATCAGTTCAATTTACTTTTAGATTGTTGATTTCAGAAGTAGGCATAATTTCATTCCAATAGTTCAGATGTACCACTCTAAGTTCTCCAAGAACTGTGTCATTGTTTTCAAAATGAAGACTCATACAACACACACTTCTCCCTGGAAATGATTATGGTATGGAAGAAAAAGCAAAAATTTTAAGTCAGCCGGTCTTTAGATTTGAATTCTGGCTTCATAACTTTTGAACTTTGAGCAATTAACTTCTCCTGGACTTATTTCCTTAAGTGAGAAATATTGATTCTATGCTAGCCCTAGTATCTGGGTAATTATAATTATAATCATAATTTTAATAATGAGGAGGAGGAGAAGAAAAAGGAAAAGAAGAACTAGCTGTAGTAAAGTAGTAGTAGTAATAGTGCTGTAGCACTAGAAGAATAATGTAAATGGTATTTATGGTAATATTTATTGAGTTGCTTCTGATGTGCAAGGCACTATTTGAAGCATTAGAATATATAAATCAATTTAATCCTCACAACAACTCTACCAGACTAGATTTTGATGTAGCTGAAGTGGGAGTGGGAAAAGGAAGCAAGGAAGATGATATATTATTATAAAATTGCAGAGGTTCTGTAATTACAGATCAAGAAATCCTATGCTGAGAACACTGGACTTTATTAAGTAGGTGACAGGAATCAGTCAAAGGTGATTGAGTAGGAGAGTAATATGATCAGAAAGATAACCCTGGGAGCACCATGAAGGCAGGAGTTTAGTAGAGTATTCCAGATGAGAGAAAGTGCAGGTCTGAACTAAGGCAGACTGAAGTTTTCCTTTTATCTCAGTATTTCTGCCTTTGAATCTGTATTCCTTTCCATAGCTGAAATTAGTATGCTCTTCTGTTTTCTATTGCTTTTTCAGTGGTGTTTTCAGAAAAAAAATATTTAATTCATCTGTGATTTATTATGTAAAAGTATGGCTCTGACTTTTTTTGTATTGTTGCTGTCCAGTTTCCAAAATAATTTATTAAACATTGTTAGTTTAAATCTATTTAAATACTATGCCGTTTATTTAAAAGTTTGTTTGAATTCTATCTTATTCATCTCTGTACTCTCAGATACTATTATCGTGCCTGCTCCTAGAACATGATACAGAGAGATAGAGAGACAAAGAGGAAAAAAGAGGGAGAGAGAGAGTGAGAGCAAAAAACAGAAAGGAAAGGAGGAAAGACTGATGAAAATGAAAGATGGGCAAGATGTTATACTAAGTACCTGGTGAAGGCTTATACTGTAACATCTCATGGTTCATTGTTTTTCAGGTCCTTTTTGAGAGAAGTAGAAAAGATTATCCTTCACTCCTTTAGTAGATAAGTTAATGCTGTTTCCTGCACACTTATCTGGCCTTGGGTACCACTGAAAAATCAGTCAGCAACTCCGGGAGAGCTAACTTAGGCGTCTCTTCAATCAAATATTTAGGTAAAGGGCAGATAAGAGGATATAATCAAGTAAATGAACCCCAAATGTGGTAGAGTAATTAATTACAATTAAATTTAAGAATAGTAAGTATGAACATAATTCTGCTTATAACATCTTGAATCGTAAAAAATGGCTGGAAGACAATAGAAATAATGCTAACAAATTTTATCTTAGGGTGGTGAGATTGACTGATTATTTTATGCTCTTCTTTTCCTTAATGTGTCTATATAACTTTGATAACAACAAATGTAATAAAAATAAAAATTAAAAAATACCCTGTTGTTGTTAGATAATGTTGAATCGACTCCAACTCATAGCGGCCTTACGTATAACAGAACAAAACATTGCCCAGTCTCGTACCATCCTCCTAATTGTTGCTATGTTTGACAGCCCATTGTTGCAAACACTGTACAAATCTGTCTCATTGAGTTGTTCACTTGTTGTTGTTAGATGCTGTGGAGTTTGTTCCGACTCTTAGCAGCCGTATGTAGAACGGAATGAAGCACTACCCAGTCCTTCACCATCCTCACAATCATTGCTGTGTTTGAGCCCATCATTGCAGCCACTGTGTCAATTCATCTCAATGAGGTTCTCCCTCTTTTCTGCTGACTTTCTACTTTAGCAGGCATGATGGCCTTCTCCAGCAACTGTGTCCTCCTGATGACCTGTCCAAAGTGAATGAGACAAAGTCGTGGCATTCTTGCTTCTAAGGAGCATTCTGGCTATACTTCCTCCAAGACTGATGTGTTCATTCTTCTGGCAGTCCATGCTGTATTCAATATTCTTTACCAACACCACAAATCAAATAGTCAATTCTTCTTAGGTTCTCCTTTTTCATTGTCCAACTTTTGCATTTATTTGATGAGATTAAAAATGCCATGGCTTGAGTACATATTAAGATGGCACTCTAGGCAGAAGCACCACGCCATCCCTCCACAGCAAAGATCTGAAAAACTAAGCCAAACAGAGAATGCAACAATCCTGAAACCCTAGAACATCAAATGAAGAGATAAAGAACAGCCGAGCACCAAATGGAGTGAGAATACTGAAAGAGAACGGAGAGCAAGGAGAAATTCATGCAGAGGTCTACCAGCTAACGCAGCACGGATCCACCATCTTGGACTCCTATCGGAGACCAGCAAACGGGGGTACGAGAAAGCAGCCTCACGGAGCATCCAGTGGGAGACAAAACAGCCGGTAATTTGCGCTGTGCGCTTTCCCACCCCTCACCCCTCTTCGCCCCGGCTCGGGCTCTTCTGCTTCCTGCGGCCACAGTCTCTTGACTGGGAAGCGCTGGCTACTTAGATTCCACACACCCAAGTGGGCGGCTCTCTGGGTGCCATTTGTTGGCTGCTAGTGTTGCTTTTTTTTTTTCTGCTTCTTTTGATTTCTCACTTGCCTCTTGCCGCCTCCGCCTCCTTTTGCTCGAGTGCCTGGCTCCAAGCGCCATCTTTGCTTCTTCCTGCAGGGCTATGGGGCTCCATTCGAGTGTGCAGCTACTTCACGGTCTGGGCTGCCACGCTGGTGGGATCCCGGGGCTTTTGTTTGTTTGTTCCTCTGCTTCCCGCAGCCATGGTCTCTTGACTGGGAGGTGCCGGCTGCTTGGATTCCACACACCCAAGCGGGCGGCTTTCTGGGTGCCATTTGTTGGCTGCTAGTGTTGCTTTTTTTTCTGCTTCTTTTGATTTCTCACTTGCCTCTCACCAACTCCCCCTCCTTTCACTCAAGTGCCTGGCTCCGTGCACCATCTTTGCTTCTTCCTGAGGGGCTCCAGAGCGGTGGCAATTTGTAATATACGCTTTTCCAACTCTCCACCCTTCTTCACCCACACTCAGCCTCCTCTGCTTCCCACAGACACAGTCTCTTGTCCAGAAACACCAACCCGCACTGGCTGGCTCTCTGAGTGCCATTTGTTGGCTGCTGGTGTTGCTCTTTTTTATCTGCTTCTTTGGATTTCTCGCTTGCCTCTCGCTGAACCCCCCCCCCCCCAATTTGCTCGAGTGCCTGGCTCCGAGCGCCATCTTTGCTTCATCCTGAGGGGCTGCGGGGCTCCATTCGAGTGTGCACCTGTTTCCCGGTCTGGGATGCCGCGCTGGTGGGATCCTGGGGCTTTTCTTCGTTTTGAATTGTTTCTCTGTTTTCTTTTCCTTTTCTTGAGTTGGGAGCCCTTTCTGGCCAGGCGGAGCTGTGTGCCAGGGAGACTCCCCTTCGGCTTCCACAGACGTGCAGAGGGATCCCTGAGGACATTTCTTTTTTTGTTGGTTTTCTTCCCCCCTGTTTTTTTGGGGGGCCTTTCTTGTTTTTTTTTTTTTTTTTTGTTGGTTTGTTTTGTTTTCCCTCTTTTTCCCTTTTGTCTTTCTTCATTGCTCAGTTTCTTGTCCCTCTATATCTTCCATCTCTTTCTGATCCCTGAATACCAGGCATTGTATGCCTCTGCGCCTTCTGGCCAGGCTGTGCTGCGACACCTGGGAGCGACTTCCCCAGACCTCAGAGCTGCATCGGTGGGATCCCTGGGAACTTTGCGGTTCTTTAACCTTTCTGATTTTTATTTCTTCATTCTTTTCTTTTCTTCCTCTTCCCCCTTCTCTTTCTCTCCATTTCATAGTCTCTCATCTCTCCATTCCAATGGCAAGCTCCCCTAGCATTCTTTTTTGTTTGGTTGTATGTTTTTTGGCTCCTGTTCCTCTCTCCTCTCTCCCATATCCAGTTTAGCTACACACAAAACCATCTCCCTGCTGCATCCTGCCTACCTGCACCGTGCACTTGACATCACACCACCAAGCAGCGCAGGCACGGCCTACTGGAACCTGCCCAGCACTGATACCCGACCCGCCCTGGTGGCTGTAGTGAGTGCCAAAAACAACCCTTCCCAGTGGCTCCTCTTCAGCTAGACCTGCCCTGCTGTACCATATCTGAGTGACTGAACCTGCCAGTTGGAGAAGGAGGCAAAAAGTACTGAGCACACAGACAAGCAAAGAACAAAGAGCATACAGTCTGCCTGCTCAGACATCCTCAATTTTTTTTTTTAAAAAGGGACGAAACAAACAAATCTACAATCAATAAACAACAGAAATATCTACTGAATGCCCCGAAAACAGAAAACAATATCAAAACAGTTACAAAAAATGGACAGGATGCTTCCAGTAGGCGTCCAAAATAAAACTCCAGATGACTGTCCTCTGGAAGAAAATGCACTAGAACTACTTGATAGGGAGCTCAAATCTCTAATACTCGGGATTTTCCAAGAACTGAGGCAAAAAGCTGACAAACATGAGAAAAAAATAGACAAATTCATGGAAAATACAGACAAAAAATTGGAAGAATTCAGGAAGATGATGCAGAAACAAAATGCCAAAATAAATTCAAACTAGAAATTATACAAAAACAACAATTAGAAATCCAAAAAATAAACAACATGATTTCAGAAATGGATGATGTCATAGAAGGGCTGAGAAGCAGATCTGAAACAGTGGAAGACAGAATCAGTGGAACTGAAGACAAGCACTTGGATACAACTCTGTTTCAGAAAAACTCAGAAAAAAGAACAAAGAAAAATGAAGAGACGCTGAGAGTTATGTGGGACACAATTAAAAGCAAAAATTTACGAGTGATTGACAGACCAGAACAGGGGGAGAAAACATAAAACACAGAGAGGATCATTGAGAAACTGCTGACAGAAAACTTCCCCAATATCATTAAAGATGAAAAGCTGGCCATCCGAGAAGCTCAATGAACCCCATATAGAAGAGACCCCAAAAGAAAATCACCAAGGCATATCATATTCACACTTGCCAAAACCAAAAACAAACAAAGAATCCTGAGAGCAGCTCGTGAAAAACAAGAAGTCACATGCTGAGGAGAAACAGTAAGACTAAGCTCAGATTATTTGGCAGAAACCATGCAAGCAAGAAGGCAATGGGATGACATATATAAAATCTTGAAAGAAAAAAGTTGTCAGCCAAGAATAATATATCCTGCAAAACTCTCATTCAAATTTGATGGTGAAATTAGGTCATTTTCAGATAAACAGAAACTAAGGGAATCTGTAAAAGTCAAACCAAATTTACAGGAATTATTAAAGGGAGTTCTTCGATCTGAGGAAAAACAGGTTCAGCCCTCAGGCAGGACCTAGGACGCAGGATTGTATGAGCCAGATACCAATCTAGGAAATGAACTCTCGAGGACTATCCAAAACTAAAAGAAATACAACAGGGAATCAGAGCAGTCAATCGATGGATGACAACAACATCAAAATAATGAAAGAGGGAATAAATGGCATAGGTATAGAACCTTCTAATGGAGAAGAAGGCAAGGTGATACCAAGTAATGGTAGACTGTTTCAAACTTAGAAAGATAAGGGTAAAATTCATGGTAACCACAAAGAAAGTTAACAAACCAACTCATAAAAATAAAGACGGAAAACATAAAGTCTCAGCAAAAACAAAACCTACAAAAAAAAAAAAAAAAAAGTGAAAAAGAAATCCACAAACAAAAGTAACTAAGCACAAGAGAGTAAGAAGAACAAAGAACACTTCAGCACCCCCAAAAAAGGCACTACAAAATGATAGCAATAAACTCACTTCTATCAATAATTACACTGAATGTAAATGGACTGAATGCACCCATAAAGAGATGGAGAGTCCCAGAATGGATAAGAAAACAGAATCCATCAACATGCTGTCTACAAGAGACACACCTTAGAAACAAAGATGTGAATTTATTAAAAGTCAAAGGCTGGAAAAAAATATATCAAGCTAACAACTACCAAAAAAGAGCAGGAGTGGCAATTCTAATCTCAGATAAAATTGACTTTAAAACAAAATCTACCATAAAAGACAAAGAAGGACACTATATAATGATGAAGTGGAAGATCCATCATGAAGACATAACCATAATAAACATCTACACACCCAATGACAGGGCTCCAAAATACATAAAACAAACTCTAACAACACTGAAAAGAGAAATGGACAGTTCCACAATAATAGTAGGAGACTTCAATGCACCACTCTCAGTAAAGGACAGAACAACTAAGAAGAAACTCAGTAAAGACGCAGAAGACCTAAAGAGCACAATCAGCCAACTTGACCTCATAGACATATATAGAAAACTCCATCCAACCGCTGCAAAGTACACATTCTTTTCCAATGCACATGGAACGTTCTCCAGAATAGACCACATCTTAGGCCACAAAGCAATCCTCAACAAGACCCAAAAAGTTGAGATAATTCAAAGAATCTTCCCTGACCACAATGCCATCAAGGTAGAAATTAACAATAGAAAGAGCAAGGAAAACAAATCAACTACATGGAAACTGAATAATAGCCTGCTTACACATCAGTGGGTAATAGAAGAAATCAGAGATGGAATCAAACAATTCCCAGAATCAAATGAGAATGAAAACACATCATACCAAAAACTTTGGGACACAGCAAAGGCAGTCCTCAGAGGACAATTTATAGCAATAGATGCATATATCAAAAAAGAAGAAAGGGACAAAATCAAAACATTAACTACAGAACTCAAACAAATAGAAAGAGAACAGCAAAAAAAGCCCACAACCACCAGAAGAAAGGAAATAGTAAAGATCAGAGCAGAAATAAATGGAACAGAGAACAAAAAAAGAATCGAAAGAATCAACAAAACCAAAAGTTGGTTCTTTGAAAGAATCAACAAAATCGACAAACCACTGGCCAGCCTGACAAAAGAAAAACAGGAGAGGACACAAATAACCCAAATAAGAAATGAAATAGGGGACATTACAACAGACCCAACTGAAATAAAAAAAGGATTATAACAGAATATTATGAAAAACTATACTCCAACAAATTTGAAAACCTAGAGGAAATGGAAAAATTTCTAGAAACAACGGCCTACCCAAACTACAACAAAGTGATGTTGAATATCTGAACAGACCCATAACAAGAGAAGAGATTGAAAAGTTAATAAAAAAAACTCCCAACCAAAAGCAGCCCTGGCCCAGATGGCTTCACTGGAGAATTCTACAAAACATTTACAGAAGAGCTTGTACCAGTACTACTCAAGCTATTTCAGAGCATAGAAAAGGAAGCAACACTTCCCAATTCATTCTATGAAGCCAGCATAATGCTCATACCAAAACCAGGAAAAGATGTCACAAAAAAAGAAAATTACAGACCCATATCTCTCATGAATATAGATGCAAAAATTCTCAACAAAATTCTAGCCAATAGAATTCAGCATCATATCAAAAAAATAATACACCACGACCAAGTAAGATTCATACCAGGTATGCAAGGATGGTTCAACATTAGAAAATCAATCAACATAATCCACCACATAAATAAAAGGAAAGAAAAAAAACACATGATCATCTCAATTGACGCAGAAAAGGCATTTGACAAAGTGCAACACCCATTCCTGATAAAAGCTCTCAATAAAATAGGTATAGAAGGGAAATTTCTCAACATAATAAAGGGCATCGATGCAAAACCAATGACCAACATCATTCTTAATGCAGAGAGGCTGAAAACATTCCCCTTGAAAACAGGAACAAGACAAGGATGCCCTTTATCACCACTCCTATTTAACATTGTGCTGGAAGTTCTAGCTAGAGCAATAAGGCAAGAAAAAGAAATAAAGGGCCTCCAAATGGGTAATGAAGAAGTTAAACTGTCCGTGTTTGCAGATGATATGATACTATACATAGAAAACCCTAAACACTCCACAAGAAATCTACTGGAACTAATAGAAAGATTCAGCAGAGTAGCAGGATACAAGATAAACATACAAAAATCAGTTGGATTCCTATACACCGGTAAGGAGAACGATGAAAAGGAAATCAGGAAATCAATACCATTTTCAATAGCCCCTAAAAAGACAAAATACTTGGGAATAAATCTGACCAGGGATGTGAAAGACCTATACAAAGAAAACTATAAAACACTACTGCATGAAATCCAAAGGGATTTACATAAATGGAAAAACATACCATGCTCATGGATAGGCAGACTCAACATTGTGAAAATGAAAATTCTACCCAAAGCAATTTACAAATACAACGCAATCCTGATCCAAATACCAGCAACATTCTTCAAAGAGATGGAAAAACTAATCATTCACTTTATATGGAAAGGGAAGAAGCCCCGAATAAGTAAAGCACTACTGAAGAAGAAGAATAAAGTTGGAAGACTCACACTACTTGACTTCAGAACCTACTATACAGCTACAGTAGTCAAAACAGCCTGGTACTGGTACAGCGACAGATACATTGACGAATGGAACAGAATTGAGAACCCAGATGTAAATCCATCCACCTACGGTCATCTCATCTTTGACAAGGGCCCAAAGTCCATCATATGGGGAAAAGACAGTCTTTTTAACAAATGGTGCTGGCAAAACTGGATACCCATTTGTAAAAAAATGAAACAGGACCCATACCTCACACCGTATACAAAAACTACTTCAAAATGGATCAAAGACCTGAATATAAAGCCTAAAACTATAAAGTTCATAGAAGAAAAAAATAGGACCAACACTTCAGGCCTTAATACATGGCATTAACAGGATACAAACCATAACCATCAATGCACAAAACCCAACAGATAAGCTAGATAACTGGGATCTTCTAAAAATCAAACACCTATGCTCTTCAAAAGACTTCACCAAAAGAGTGAAAAGAGAGCCTACAGACTGGGAAAAAATTTTTGGACAGTACAAGTCAGACAAAAGTCTAATCTCCATAATCTACAAGAAAATCCAACACCTCTACAACAAAAAGACAAATAATCCTATGAAAAAATGAGCAAAGGAAATGAACAGACACTTCACCAAAGAAGACATTCAAATGGCCAACAGACACATGAGGAAATGCTCGTGATCACTAGGCATTAGAGAAATGCAAATTAAAACCACAATGAGATACCATCTCACGCTGGCATTACTGGCACGAATCAAAAACACTGGAAATAACAAATGTTGGAGGCGCTGCGGGGAGATGGGAACTCTTATGCACTGCTGGTGGGAATGCAAAATGACACAACCATTTTGGAAAATGATACGGCGCTTCCTCAGAAAGCTAGAAATAGACATACCATTTGATCCAGCAATCCCACTCCTAGAAATATATCCTAGAGAAATAAGAGTTGTCACTTGAATAGACATATGCATACCTATGCTCATGGCAGCATTGTTCACAATAGCAAAACAATGGAAACAACGTAGGTGCCCATCAACAGATGAATGGATAGACAAACTATGGTACATACACACAATGGAGTACTATGCAACGAGAAAGAACAACAATGAATCTGTGAACCATCTCACAACATGGATGAAACTGGAGGACATTATGCTGAGTGAAATAAGTCAATCACAAATGACAAATATTGCATGAGACCTCTATTTTAAAAACCCATGAAAAAGTTCACACACAAAATGTAACAATCTTTGTTAGTTACCAGGGATGGGAGGGGTGGGGGGGGGAATATTAAATAGGCAATAGATAAGTGGTATCTTGGGTGAAGGGTGAGACAGTACAGAATACAGGGGAAACTAGCACAACCTGTACAAGGGAAGGTCATGGAAGCCCCATAGACACATCTAAACTCCCTGAGGGACTGAGTTGCTTGGTGGAGGGCTGTGGGGACCATGGTCTCGGGGAACATCTAGCTCAATTGGCATGACACAACTTATAAAGACAATGCTCTACATTCTACCTTGGTGAGTAGTGTCTGGGGTCTTAAAAGCCTCTGAGCGGCCATCTAAGATACTCTACTGGCTCATCCTTTCGGGAGCAAGGGAGAATGAATAGAACAGGATACAAGGAAAAGATTAGTCTGAAGGACTAATTGTCCACAGCTACCAAGGCCTCCACTGGACTGAGTCCAGTACAGCTAGATGGTGCCCGGCTACCACCACTGACTGCTCTGACCAGGATCACAACAGAGGGTTCTGGACAGAGCTGGAGAAGGAAGTAGAACATAGTTCTAACTCACACACACACAAAAGACCAGATTTACTGGCCTAAAGGAGACTGGAGAAACCCCGAGAATATGGCCCCCAGACACCCTTTTAGCTCAGTGGTGAAGTTACCTCCGAGGTTCACTGTTCAGCCTGGGAGTGGACAGCCCCATAAAAGCAATGAGACTAACGAGGTACAGGAGTCCAGTGACAAGGGCCAGAAGGCAGAAGGGGACAAGTAAGCTGGTGATAGGGAACACAAGATTGAGTAAGGATATTGTTGATGTGTTGTGAGATTGTTAACCATTGTCATAGGGCAACATGTGTAGTAACTGTTAAATGAGAAACTATTTTGTTCTGTAAGCCTTCATCTTAAGTGAGAATAACAGCACAGTTGGAAGAGCGTAGTCAGTGTCACTGAACTGTGTATTTAGAAATTTTTGAAACGGTTTATCTTTGGCTATCTGTATTTTCACCAAAAAAAAAAAAAAAAGGTTGAGAAGTTAGAAGGTTGATATGTTGTGGGGTTGTTAACCAATGTCATAAAACAACATGTGTACTAGTGTTTCATGAGAAACTATTAGTTCTGTAAGCCTTCACCTGAAGTACAATAAAATAAAAAATAAAATAAAAAATGCCATGGCTTGGCAGGCACACCTTAGTAATCAAAGTGACAGCTTTGCCTTTTAAGATTTTAAATAAGTCTTTTGCCACAGATTTGCCCAATGTAATACATTGTTTGATTTCTTGAATGTTGCTTCCATGAGTGTTGAGTTGATCTAAGCAGAATGAAATCCTTGACAACTTCGATTTCTTCACCACTTATCGTGATGTTGTCTTTGGGCCAGTGGTAAGGATTTTTGTACTCTTCATGTTCGGGTGTAATTTCTCCTGTTAGGCCTGCAAAAATAGGTCAAATTCTTATGAAGCAGTTCTATTTTAAGTCGCTTCTCAGTCTTATAAAATTATATTCCAAATTGGAATTTCAAGTGAGAAAGGGGTTAAAATTCAAGATCTTACTGATCTTACTGAGTAGAGACATCTCTCTTAAAATTGATAGCTATTATCTACCCCTGTGCACATGCAGTTATATGTAAACAGCCTTCAATGTCACTATATTCACAAATTCTTAGTGAAAGACTGTTTGGATCGGAGCACAGACCAGACATTTCTAATTTCTTGATCAACAGGCGTTTATTACTTACAGAATAAACAGAAGACAGATGAGTAGAACAGAACACGTCAGCCTGGGTTCTCTGAAGTTAGGCTCCCGTCCACAGGGTTACCTTGCATCCAAGCATGCCCAGTTCACATCTTAGTAGGAGAATGCCTAAATTCCTCTCTCCTGGGATTAAAAACTAATTGGACAGCCACGGCTAAGTGCCAAATAGCATGCACAGAGAGCTGGTAAGGGAAGGGGCAATAAAAGGAGGATAATAAAAGTTAAAAGGTGGTAATAAAAGTGGAAGACCCCCTGCAGGCAATGGACATCATTTATTGCCCCTGTTCAAGCTATTCTAGATTTACTGGTGCCAGAGAAGATCCCTTCCTCCTTTACCCCACTAAGAAAGAGTTTTTGGTTTCTTCAGAAGGCAATCATCTCCCCCTAAAGCACATATTTTACTTTATGCCCATTGATAGCTATTATGTCCATTAGCAGTTAGGGAGACAGTGAAAAAGATATAGCATACCTGTGCACCCAGCACAGCCCTATGTGCAAACTATGCTGAGACTAAACAGTGAAGCCAAAAGGTACGAAAGAGCAAGTTAAAGAAAATCAGCAAGGACAGACAAGTTTGCCAAGGCACCAAGCCCCGAAAGTCTGTCTAGCTCAGGTGTGGCTCCAGGCAAGACCCCAGGACAGTTTAATCTAATTCAAAAGAACAGAATCTGGCAGAACTCTGAGACCATTCTAAGCGGATTTCCTTTCCTAACAGTACTCTGCCTAACTCACAAGAATTGGATCCAGCTCCAGGGAGAAGGCTTTGGCAAGAACTGTACAAAGGAAACTGAATCCAGCCCAATGGACTGGGATACAGGACAAAACAAGACTGTATAGGAGATTAGACTATTATGAGAATGAACCACATTACCTATGGCATGGGTAGTGGGGAGGTGATGTATGTGTGCTGAAGAGGAGAGATGGAGAGGCGAAACAGGGAGAACAAAGACAAAGTTCAAGGCAAGAGCCCAAGGCTGTAGATTGTGCCGATATAGGTGGGAAGGAAAAATACCATTACTCAGAAGAGTTTGCAAGGGTGATCAGGGTTCATCATTAGCATATAGGATACTCAATCTATTTTAACAGCAGAACTTTTTTAACAGCAGCAAGGCGTAGAACTAAGGATCTGGATAAACATCATGCTTCTGACTTTAGCTGAAGCTGGCCCATCATAGGCATCTCAGTGAATTAAGAAACACTTTTTAAGATTCAAAAATAAGGCTTATGCTTATGCCAACCACAAAAGCCATTCTTCAAAATGCTGAAGAGCCTTCCTGCTTAACCTAATCACAGAGCAGTGTCACTGAGGGTGAACATGACTAATGTGTCACTGAAGAATTAGGGAAAGGAGAAAAACAGAAATTTGAGACTAGGGTAAGTGAGGAAGAGAAATTAAGACTGCTTTTTTAGCAATCAGGCCTTTGTTCTATCTGACCTCCCAGCACAGCTAGGCAGCTAGGAGATAAGACACATACTCTGAGGTGAGTTAAGTGATACTATCAAACATCACCATGGAGGACTGTTTTGGGAGAAGGCTGTGGATAGTGGTGAGGAAAGGCAACTTGGTGTGGATCAAAAGGAAGGAGTCCAGGCAAGCTGTGTAGAATCAAAATCCTTACAGCAAACAATAGGCAGAGGTTTGTGCAGGAAAGTGGTTCCTGGGTCTAGCTGCAGGTGGCCATTACCTGGGGTCCTGTGTTCAGAGATGGGGCTCTAGTTCTTGGGAGTTTAGTTAGTCAAGATAATTAACACTAGCTGTTAGACAACAAAACCTCCCAAATCTTAACAGCTTAACAGAAAATAAGTTTAGTTCTTATAAGTCAGGAGAGCAGATATAACAGTGTTCCTAAGCAGCTTTTCTCCCAGCAGTGACTCACGGAACTGTGGCACCAACAAACTTCTTCTGAACCTCCTTTCTGAGTTAAATGCTGCTGCATTATGTTGCCTTAGCATGGGCTCTTCACTCTATTGTTATACTTAGGCTATGACGTTGTATTGTTCGGAGGTTTCTCCCAATACTAGACTGTGAACACTTAAAGTAGAAACTATATCTTTAGTCTGTGCTTCAGTTAGTCAAAAATGCTTGAAGAAGGAAGAAGAAAGAAAGAAAGGGAGAAAGAGGAAGGAAAGAAGGAAGGATGAAAAGGAAGTGTTATGGACTGAATTGTGTCCCCCAAAAATATGTGTCAACTTGGCTTGACCATAATTCCCAGTGTTGTGTGATTGTTCACCATTTTATCATCTGTTGAGATTTTCCTATCTGTTGTAAATCCTACCTCTATGATGTTAATGAGGCAGGATTAGAGGCAGTTATGTTAATGAGTCAGGACTCAATCTACAAGATTAGCTTGTGTTTTAAGTCAATCTCTTTTGAGATATAAAAGACAGAAGCAAGCAGAGAGACATGGGGGATCTCATACCACCAAGAAACAAGACCAAGGAGAATAGTGCATCGTTTGGAACTGGGGGTCCCTGCACTGAGAAGCTTCTGGAAAAGATTGATGACAAGGACCTTCTCCCAGAATGACAAAGAGAGAAGCCTTTCACTGAAGCTGGCACCCTGAATTCAGATTTCTAGCCTCCTAAACTGTGAGAGGATATATTTCTGTTTGTTAAAGCCATCCACTTGTGGTATTTCTTTTATACCAGCACTAGATAACTAACATGGGAAAGAAGACTGTTAAAAAGGAAGACTATAAGAACCTAATTTAAGGGATTCAGGTACATGTCAACGTTACTTACTAGCAATAGGATAATGAGGTCAGAATTGTGGTAGGTAATTTAAAAAATACCGTCGAATGCCTACTCTATGTCAGACACTGTGTTAGGCATTTTGCATAGTTTGTTTCTAATTTTTAAGACCATCATTTGAGATATATAGTATTATCTCCATTTTCTGAAATCTAAAGTTTGGAAAGACTAAGTGATTTTACCAAGGTTACCCAGGCAGCATGCATCTGGTTCAAATTCAAGTCTATCTGAACCAAAACTTGTGAAGGTCTTAATTTTGACTCATTTGAACTGCTGGTTTAGATCTCTTAAAATCACTGTTGCCTAGAAACTGGCTTGGTCTCAGAGTGCGGCAAAGTGTGTACATGAGGGTTAGGTGGCCTCAGGGGTCTCGTAGAGAGAAATGTCAAGTTAGAGATCTATCCAGATCTTTGTAAGAGGAGACACAGCCTCTGAAGGACACTTGATCTTTGAACCAGTGAAATTTTGACTGTTTTTCCTCTTGATGAAAATCAACCCTAGCATATTTGGTGTTAAAACTCTTGGATAGCAAGTAAAGGAAGCCAGCTGGAGCCAACTGAAAGCAAACTAAAGCAAAACAGCGCAACAAATTATGATGGAACAAGGATGTGTCAAGGAGCCCAATGGGTAGTATGCAGCTGGGCCATAGGAAGGACTGGAACTGGGTTCTGGAAATGAAAACCATGGGGAACCTGGATAAAATTATATATCTTACTTCTCTTCTTCTCTGTACATATGTATTTTTTCTTCTTTCTCTCTACAGTTTGGTTTCTTCTGCTCCCGTGTCTACAAAGCCACACACGTTGCTCCCAATTTTATTTATTTGTCATTAATCTCAAGCAGCCAGAGAAAGGACTCTAACTAGCTCAGCTTGTATCAGGTGCCTGCCTATTCCTGGTCTAATGAACTCTAGCCAGGAAAAGGTGTGACGTGTGCACTTGAGGTATTCTAAAAACAGACTCCTGGAGAACTAATGCAAATCAACTAAGAATGAAGATATTGTGGAAGAAGTAAGGAGAGGGAAACTAAAGGGTCTTTGTCAGCTAGGCAGACACTCTGAAAAGATGACTACTATATTTCCGATTTCTGTAGCCTGTAGCTGAAAAGAACATGGGATTTGGAGCCAAGTAGTTCTGGATTTAGATATTGCCTCATCATCCCATGTATCCACACATAGACCATTTGAACGCTATTTAAAATAAACTCAGGTTTATTTTTATTTGTAATATCTGAATTATAATTCTTACTCTGCATAATTACTGTGATGCTTCACAATAAAGTAAAACAACTAACCCTGGAAATGGCACACAGTGTGTGCTAAAAACTGTTATTTACCATAATTAGTTCTTCTCTTCTATTTTGATTGCTTTTGTACATTCTATCTATAGACAAAGTGAGTCCCATACCCCCAAATCCAAATAGGTGTTATAATAACTTCAAAATCCAGTGAAATGGGAGCTTTTGTGTTATGACTATTATCCTCAAAGCTTCCTTCATCATGTCCAATCTTTGTACTTTTTGTCCAATTTGGTAAACAACTCTGATTTGTTTTCCAGGCTTGGATTTATTTACTAGTGAAAGCTTTCCAGTGTGTCACTGAAAAAATGAAAGCATTAAACTCTCTGGAGACAGGATTTAGAGTTTGTACATTCCTTCTAGCCACAGTTTCTTTTAAGTGATTTGTGATTGAGATTTTGTCTCCTGTTCTTTTGATAGCTCCATAAAGAGGAAGGCTTTGTGATATGTTGTTAGTTTTCATCAAGTAAGTTCTGACTCATGATAACCCTATACACACAGAATGTCATGTTGTCCAGTCCTGCACCATCTTCATGATCCTAGCAGCCTCTGGGTATTTTAAGTGCCTTCAAACCTAGGGAGCTCATCTTCCAGCACTCTATTGGACAATGCTATATTGTGACCTATAGAGTTTTCTTTGGATAATTTTCAGAAGTAGATCACCAGGCTTTTCTTCCTAGTCTGTTTTAGTCTGGAAGTTCCACTAAAACCTCTCCACCACAGGTGACACTGTCAGAATTTGAAATTCTGGTGGTATATATTCCAATATCATAGCAACACACAAGCCACCACAGTAAGACAAATTGACAGACTGGTGGTGGAGAACAGAATAGATATTTTCTGAAATAAAACGACATAATATACAGTTAATTAATTTTGGACAAAGTTACCAATATAATTGAATGGAGAAAGAAGTCTTTTCAACAAACTGTGCTAGAACAACTGGATATCCATATAGGGAAAAAAATTGAACATCACTCCTGGCTTCATATAATACCGAAAAAATTAAATTGAGATGAATCATAGACAGGAGTATAAAATTAAAAATATAAAAATTGTAGAAGAAAATTTAGGATAAATGCTTGAAACCTATACTACTATATAGCACACAAAATGTAGGACCCACAAAAATTCATAAACTAGACTGTAACAAAATTCAGAACTTTTGCTTTTTGAAAGACATCATCAAAAAAATTAGAAAGCAAGCTACAGAATGGGAGAAAATATTTACAAAATATATACCTGAAAAAGGACTTGTTTCCACAATCCATAAAGAACTCCAACAACACAATAAGACAAACAAGCTATTTGAAGAGACACTTTACAAAAAAAGATAAACAAATGGCCAGCAAGCACACAAAAAATGCTCAACCTCAGGGAAATGCAATTTAGGACCAAAATAAGATGCCACTAAACGTCTAATTTAGTGGCTGAATGAAAGAAACCAGACACAAAGGAATATCATTCTATTCATAAAAAGTTGTAGAAAACGCAAACTAATTTATCATGACAGAAAGCAGATCAGTGGTTAGAATTTAACTGAAAATGGCACAAGGGAAATGTTTGATGTGATAGAAATGTTCTGGTATTTCACTTGTGATGGTAGTTTCATGAATGTACACATTTATTAACACTTGGAAGGTGCACCTAAAATGAGTGTATTTTACTGTATGCAATGTATAGTCCAATAGGTTGATTAAGCAAATATTACATGGGAATATGGAGCAATGACAGGAACTAGAAAAGCAAAAAGAAATATAATTGGCAAGAACCCAAGCACTTAGAGATGATAAATACTAGACAAAATTGAAATGCATGTAAGGATTATAAGAAGAAACAAAGAGTACCTCATGCCAGAAATTTTTTTTTTCTGGAAACCAAATAAAGAAAGCTACTACACAGATTTGGCTTATGCCTTCTTACTTTCCTGGAAGAGAGAAGAATAAGCATCAATGGCTGCTGACAATTGCAAAGAAAGAATGCCAGGAGCTGACTTGAAACTCAGGACAGGCTACTTCTTTCTTCGTTGTCTTATCTGGTATTCTACACTCAAAAATCCTTCCATTTCAAACTGCACTTTTGTCTTTCTTTTTCTCGTTCATTTTCTTCTCCTGAAACTGTTTTCTCCAAATCTTTTCTCATGGAGTCTCTCTCCCTTAGACTTTCTGCCTCTCTCTGGGTCTTGCTGTCTCTTGCCTTTCCTCTCAAGCCTTCTAAACTTGCTATCCACCTTGAAGTTTAGTTTTATTGTCTTTCATATTCTGACATAACCATTCTATTTTAAGACAGAACTACTTTCTCTTTCTCTCTTTAAAAAAAGAAAAACATTACCGGTCATTTTTCTTTCTTGTTTGCTTTTCAGGACATGCTAAAACTTTCGACTTAGCTTTTAAGGTGATTAAGCATTTTCAGTGAATCAGCAAAGTGGAACTTATCTGCAAAGGACAACTTAAAAATGTCTATGGTCAACGTATAATAATAATTCTTAAAAGTTAAAGACTTGATGGGAATTAACTATAGAAGTAATGCAAAACTAAATAATGTAAACTAAAAAGAAACTTTAGATAAAAATATCTCTAAACATAATAAGAACTCTAGTTAAAACCATTGGCTTTGATGACACTAGACTTAAAGGAAATAAAGCTGCAATTGGGATAATAAAATCATGAAAAATATTGTGTGCTTGTTGTTTAGTATCAGGCAAATATCACTGGCATGTAAAATTTAATTCCAAGAAAATTTGGTACTTCTCTTGATTTGACAACATGTTTTATGTAATTTGTAACATAATAAATAAACCTTTTTAAGCATTTTTCTTTATAAAAATTTTTGTGTCTTTCCATGAAATTTTAAAGTTGTTAGGAATTTATTATAGGTCACTGAGAAACAATACGTGAGTTATTTTACCAAAGATTTTGAAGGGAGGGGGAACCTAGCCTTTTCCAAAACCAAGTGGCTTGGTTTCTTAATCAAGGGCATAAAAGTTAACATAAACTTCGAGACACAGAACTTTTGCCTTCTAGGCAGATTATATAGAATAAACAGTAAAGTAAGGAAATAAGACTATCAAGATTGAGCAAATTTTGTTAGGATTTTAACATATTTCATAACTTTTCAGACTCAGGAATTTATTTTGCTGAACTCTTGCTTTTGAAGCAGATTGCACAAAAAATAAAATTAATTCTTCAAACTAGTAATTAAAGACAATTTTCTTATCTTAACAGTGAGAAACTCAATTATTTGTTATTTGGCATTAAAGCTCTTAAAAATTTTCATAAATTAACCTATCAAATTTTTAGTTGCAGTAAATAAGAACTTTGATTATATCAAATAAATTCTTTTAATAAAACTTTTAAATTTCCTGTTTTTGTTACATATCTCTTATAACCTTTTAAATGGCAAAAATTTACACACTCATTAACAGACTTCAATATCAGGGTATCTTTTTTCTGTAACGTAAAAAGTAAGAGCTTATAAAATTCAATCATAATGAATATCTATTAGCTGAATTTGATGTTAGTAAATTGCTTAAAAATCTTGGAAATTAATTTAAGCCTATATATTATAAAACATAATTATTGTTGAAGTAAGGTTTGTATAAATAATCTATATTTCTATTCAAATTTTTATTATTTTCTTGGTACCCAGTTTAGTCTGTTCCTATGTTCCAGTTTCTTCTTATGAGCTGATTGTTGATGTTTTTAAAGTCTTTCTAAAGTTAATTCATGAAAATTAGAGTCATTAAATTTGGGAGTTTTTTTTTATTCATTGTAAGGGCAAGAGTAATTTGACAAGTAGCTTGTTTCGCTGTCTTGCTTGCAAGGTAGTTTCTCTTAATTTCCTCATCTTAATTATTTCTGAAGGTCAGAAGCTTTGGGCAAAGCTGGCAAAGCCTTCAGACATTTGTGGAGCCATGCCTTCACCATTTCAAGTAGAAGTAGCATGGGTCTAGCCAGGTTGCCTGGTAACACGGAGGCAGTCTCTCTCATTTTAATTTTACTATTGCAGCTGTGATTATGCTGTTAACTCAGTTATCTTAGCAGGGACACTTATCAGCACATTTTAGAGACAGGCTTCAAGGTCATTCAATACAAGTCTGCCTTGAAGAGATTTTTACTTTGTTTTTCTTGCTTTGCACAGCGCTGGGGACTCAGAAAGCTGTTATATTGGAGTCTAAATTTTCTCAGTCCTGTGATCCTTCTATTTCTTTTCATTCTGAAATTAATAAAAATTACTACTTTTACTTATATTAAACACATTTCATATATTTAGCTTAAGTTACTTAGAAAGGTTTTGCTTTCAAAGTTAATATAAACATAACACTTTTGCATAATGAATTCATTTTCATTAATTCCTGGGAATATTAGTACTATTTAATTTATATAAATGCTTATTTATTATTAAACCAATTAGAGTAAGTTCTTTGAAAAAATATTGTAATCTAATTTAATAATACTGTCTGGAGGTAGGAAATTGTGTTTTCATAACCACATCTTCTGCATGCTTTATAGGATCCTTTAGAGAAAAAAATTAAAATAATTTGTCCATTTCTAAGGCCTTATTATACTAATCAGAGTAAACAATTCATCCTTTTCCAGAGTGCTTTTCAAATATATCAATTTATATCAAAGTTTCTCAGAGTAACTATTAGAAACTCAGGTGCAAGAAGCAGTTTTTTTCTTGGAAGAGGAAAAAAAACTAGGAATTTAGACAATCTTATGAAAAATATCAGCTATGGTCTTCAACCTGATATGAGACATAAACTCAGATATAGCACTCCAGACTAGAAGTCAAGTTCTCAGGAAAAAATAGAAAAATCTCATAAACTCATCAGTCTGTGAGGCCACTCAGAAACTAAGCTTCTATAATACCACAAGACATAAGCAACCTAGTTTCTTAAAATGGGTACTGCAATTATTTGGTAAGATCGACTCAAATCAACTGAAAAACAAGTCCTAGATAAACTCATTAATTTGTCAGAGTTTCAGATGGAGGGCTATCAGATCCTCTGACAAAATGTGACATCAAACAAAGTTTCTCAGAAGAAAGAAAAGACAACACAAATGGGAACTTACTGTGCAGAAGACCAAAAGAACCCTAAAGTGGATACATAGTTTTTCCAAACTATCTTTGTTGACATAATGTCAGACAAGCAGAAAGGAGTATGTTACAGGGCCAAAATGTTTATTCATACAATAAGCAGGAGTTCCAGAGGGCGGTTCTAAATGATCTCTTTAGCTGGTATTTCCCATGTTCCCAACAGATAGTGAAACAAACTTGCAAGTACAAAGAAACAAATCCTTGGAACAAAGAAAACAAATCCCACAATAAAACCTCAAAAAGCTGCAATGCAAATTGCGGAGCTCTGGTCCGAGAGGTTATTTACAGTAAAATAACTCCCAAGAGTTCACTGTGGAAACGGAGAGCCCTAATGGCTTGCTGATACCGAGCCCTAATCCTGAACTTCTCGGGGTGGCAAAAGATAATGCACCTTGGATCCCACTTCTGACATCAACATGTCAAAGTAATAAAAGTCTCATACTTGGCTAGGAGTAAAAGCAAAAAGTTTAATTATAGAAGAGGCAACTCAAGTTGGCAAGTGCCGAGTAGGTCTACAGGGAACTCCAACCTTAGGGAAGAAGAGTTTATACACAAAGATTTTCAGGAACTTCTAAGCAAATTTTCTGATTGTTTGATATTTTTAAACAATCCAATGGGTCAGGCCCAAGACAGTCACAAAGTAAGATGTTATCCTTTTTAACATCAACGATGTCTTACAAAAGGCTTCAGGAACAGTCTAAACAAAAACTTTCCGAGGACATTCTATGGAGGCAAACATTTCACATACTTAAACAAAACCATATATTTTAGCCATTAAATTTCAAAATTCCTGCAGCAAAATAAGTCGAGGTTCATGTAATTATGAGAAAACAGAAGCAGGGACAAAATAGAGTCTGATTTCAATCCTGTTTCACCCATTTTATTCATGTCAAGCACTTCATATTTTAGAATGCTCTGACAAATACAAAATATTTTCTAGTTTTTATTGTTTCTTTAAGGCATATGAATTATTTTGTAGTATATTGCTTAATGTCTAAATATATGGATATTTTCTAGTTTACAGGGGGTTGTTTTTGTTTGTTTTTGGCAATTTTGGTTTGTTTTTATTGTGGATCTCTAGCTCAACTGAACTGTGGTCAGGCTGGCAAGATGGAAACTGGGCAGGAGTTGATGCTGCAGTCTTGAGGTAGAATTTCTGCTCCAGATAGCCTCAGTTTTTCTCCTAAAGCTTTCAACTGATAGGAGAAGGCCCACCCACATTATCAAGGATTATCTCCCTTACTTAAAGTCAGCTGATTGAGGATGTTAACCACATCTACAAAAATACTTTTACTGCAACACCTAGATAAATTTTTGATTAAATAACTGGGAACTATAGTTTAATCAAGTTGACCCATAAAATTAACTATCACAGTCCATTCCTTGCCAACGTGGGACTCATACACATCTCCTTGAACCATATTTAATCTCCAAATAAAGACAATAGCAATATCATACCTTTGCCTGGTATGATACCACTATTCTATGTACAACCAAAAAATGCACTAAGCCTTTCCCCAGAAGAGACTGCAAACTCCTTGGGTGATGCTCACTCTTTTCCTTGATATCCTGTAACTTAAAGCTTAAACACTGTGATGTAAAGTTGACTATTATTAATACATCTTATGTTATATGATAAGGGGATAATAGAGGGAAGAAAAAAAGATACACACACATACAAACATATTCATAAAATAAGTAAGAAATATAACAACTACAGTCATCATTTATGATCATAGCTAGTATTTATAACTATCTCATCCAATACCCCTTCTATATTCCATTGCCCTCAGCAAACAGCTCAGCAGATTGTGGTTCTTTCCCTTGTGGGGTGACCTAAACTTTCATTCCTGAACAGCTGGGCCATTAATACTTCTGTGGGAATTGGATTGTTGCAGTTTTCCATTGTCTTTAATTACAGGACATGGTAGTATTAAGGACACCCTAAGGAATATTCTGTATTACAGACATATTCTTCCTTTCCTCCATTGCGTAGTAGCTGCACAATTTTCCCTTGGTAATCAGGAGAAATCACCTGAGCAATATAGTAACTCTCTCCTTTTCCTGTTGATTCAGAGGTATGAGAAGCTTAAAGTGGCCAAGTGGCAGTCTTAACTTTCCAGTTCAATGGAATCATTGTTGTGTCTCCTGGTGGAACTATTCCTCCCTTTGGAAGTAAGACTTCTATATCAATACAGCATAAGGTCATGGGGCTAGGAAGAAAAATGTTTGCTAGTGGATCACTAGGGGTAATAATGAGTGCTGCCACTACCATTTCCACCCCTTGATTCCTGGACCCATGAATGGTGGCTGTATAAGAAATAAGACCATATATCTGATGTTGATTTAGAACATATACAACCTCCTAGGAAATATCGTTCCAGCCTTGCAAGGTTTGCCAACTAGCTGGCACTGTAATTGAGCCGTCATATGGCCATTCTGTTGTTCTGTCAAGCCAGTTACTTTAGGATAATGGAAATGTGGTAAGAGCAGTGAATTTCATGAGCATGAGCCCATTGCCACACTTCATTTGCTGTGATGTGAGTTCCTTGATCACAGGCAATGCTGTGTGAAGAGCATGACGGTGGATAAGCCATTCTCTAAGTCCATGGATAATAGTTTTGGCAGAAGCATTGCATGCAAGGAAAGCAAATATATATCCAGAGTAAGTGTCTATTTCAGTAAGAACAAAGGCTGTCCCTTCTGTGATAGAAGTGGTTGAATGTAATCAAACTTCCTCTATGTAGCTGGCTGCCCACCTGAGGGAATGGTGCTGTATCAAGGACTCCGTTTTGGTCTCTGCTGCTGGAAGACTGAACGCTGTGAGTTTTGTTAGGTAATGAGGATACATACTATTAAAATATAGCTACTGCAATCACAATAACTCCAGTCATTTGTTCTAAAGCAAATTCTTTACCTTGATATACACACAAAATTATGCTATTGAAATGGAGCCCTTGAATTTCTTCCATTTTATCTTAAGCTTTAGATTCCCTGATAAATTCAAAAATTAGAGTCCAAACAGTGTACCATTTATATAAGATGTACATAACAAGACGTGACAAATGTTAGAGGATGGAATGTCTTGTCATAGCACTTCCAACACTGATTATGTGACTTAGAGTAATCACTTTACTTTATGGGGGATCTTAAGTTTTTCTTCTGTAATATGTCAGTGGAGCCCTGGTGGTGCAGTGGCTAAGAGCTACAGCTGCTAACCAAAAGGTCAGCGGTTTGAATCCACCAGCTGCTCCTTGGAAATCCTATGGGGCAGTTCTACTCTGTCCTATAGGGTCACTGTGACTTTACCTTACGGGGGATGTCAAATTTTTCTTCTGAAATATGTTAATAATATCTCTTTATTTACTTCACAATTTGTGGTAAAGGGCTCAGTAAACAATGGAATATGACCAAAAAAAATCTATATTATTAATTATTTTACCAGCCTAGGGAATTATTCCAAATATTTTAAATTTCTATAGTATAAAAACAATTTTGTAGTTTTGACAACCTATTCTTATTTATTTCATTCTCAGTTGTGCTACATGGGATATACTTAGATTATGAAGATTAAGGCACAGGGGATAGAAAAAATTTTTGATTTAAAAAAATCTATTGTGTGAGTCAATTTCTTAAGCTACTTACATAGCTTGCTGAAAAATAGAATGCAGGAAAAGGCTCAGATCAAGGATTTAGGTTACTTGAGATTGAAGCAAGAGTTGCCATTTGAAGATCATTTATTATGAATCAGGAACTTTATAAATATTACTTGCCATTCTTAAAATAACCCAGAAAGATAAGAATTATTATCTCATTTTTACATAGGAGGAAATTGAAACTTTAAAAGATTAAATCAATTGCCTAAGTTATACAGCTAGTAAATCACTGAGCTGGGGACTCAGCTCCAGCTCATTATGACTACAAAGCCCGGTTTTTGTTTTTGTTTTTTTCCATTCTACAATACTTAACTGCCTCTCAAGATATCACACTTTATGCCTTATCCTCTGCAATTAGCTTATAATTTGCTTGAGAATACAGGAATAAAATAATTAATATACATTGTTGTTGTTGTTAGTTGCTGTTGAGTCAAACTCGAACTCATGGCAACCCTATGCACAACAGAACAAAACGCTGCTCCATCCTATGCCACCCCTATAATCAGTTGCAAATAGTACCGTTGTGATCCACAGGGTTTTAAATGGCTGATTTTCAGAAGTAGATCACCAGGACTTTCTTCCTAGTCTGTCTTAGTTTGCAAGCTCCACTGAATCCTGTTCAGCAACATAGCAACATGCAAGCCTCCGCTGACAGACAGGTGGTGACTGTACATGAGGTACTTTGACCGAGAATCAACCCTGGGTCTCCTGCATGGAGAATTCTACCACTGAGCCATCATTGTTCTTCTTAATTCATAGGTACATGAATTTAATCAATATGTTAACACTATAATTTAAAGCAAATCCAGGAAACTTTATTTTCCTTAAGGACTACACAATACTTGTGAGAATTGAGAAATATGTATGATTTTATAATTGGTAAGTTACACATTTCTGATGGAAACTAAATTTGAAATCATCTATCAGTGCACATCTGTCAATTTTGTGGGAGTTTGCGTGGTGAGATTTGATGTCTTTATTACACAATACGATTGTTTTCTTGGGGCTCTGGGAGATGTGTTTGAGCCCCATGTTGGTTTCTAGAGCTGGATGTCCTAAGCCTTCTGTTTTTGAAGATTATGCTAGGAATTTTTACATATGCCTCATTTTCCAAGTTATTGTTTAAATTATTACTAATAAAAATAGTTACTATTTAATGAGAACATATATTGCCCTTAATACTTTTAACAACCCTGAAATATAGGCACTGCTATTACCATTTTATATACAGGGAAACTAACATATAGGAATATTATCTTACCTGATATTATTCAGTAAATGATACAATCAGCTAACAAGCCCGAAGCTGTCTGGCTCCAAGTAAAAATTCCATAGCCTCAAACAACCTCACTCAGTTTGGGATCTATAGACTTATCGAGGTCAACCTGAGAGAATCAGTAAAAAAGTTGTAAACACATTAAATCATAGTCACTAATTATTCCTGAGAATATGATTTCATAATTGTAAATATTACATTTAGATATCAATATGTATTTTAAAGCTTCCTTTAAAAAACAATACAGTAGATGCTTACATTGTAAAGATTATGAATATACACTTGCAAGTTAAAAGAACAAAATGTCTTCTTGAAAAATATGCAAATGGATTCTGTGGTTGAAGTAAAATCTCCAAAGTCTGAAGAATCTCATATTCAACAAATACTTAGATTGAAGTGAAATTGATAAAGCCTAGAAAATGGTGTATGATAAATGTAGCTCTGGTGAAGATGAAGATCTTGACTATGGAGATTCATGTAAGAGTTTGGGTAGAATTTTTTCATGCAACATGAGAAAAAAATGCACTATTTCTTAATAGCTTTATTGTTTTAAATTAGTACTCAATATATATTCAATATGTGGCTTGAATATATAAGTGTAACTTATGTAATGCTTGGAGGCCTGGTGGTGCAGTGGTTAAGCTTTTGGCTGCTAACAAAAAGGTCAGCAGTTCAAATTCACCAGCCACTCCTTGGAAGCCGTAGAATGCTTAAATGCTTATACTTTTACACTTATATATTCAAGCCACCTATTATTTCAAACTATGTTACAGATAGCTATTAGACTACATTATTCATATACAATTAAATGATAAATATATCTATATTCTTCTTGGGAAAAATCCTTTTATCTGAAAAATTCTCATTGGGAATATGGAGGTTTACTCTAATTAGAGGATTACCTTATATTCAGGCACTTACAGTAATTTTTGAGTGCTTACCATACTTTGGTCTCTGGGTTTGGCACTGCGAGGTAGACACAAAATAATCAAGACACTGGAATATGGTTTCTGCTGAGTTCCTACTTTATGGCCCAATGGTAGAGGTTGAATGGTGGTAATTCAAGTAAAACTCTAGTCAGTGGTGAGTGATTATAAGCAATTAAGCAGTAAATATGAGACAGAATTTATTATGCCAGTCTAAATCCAGGAGAAAGTACATTTGCCTAGAGAATTTAGAAAAGGTTCCATAAAGAAGGTAGCATTCTTGATGAGGGTGGTAGTTGTTTAGTGGTAGAATTCTTGCCTTTTATGCAGGTCAAGGCATCTCCAGAGCAGTCACTACCCATCCGTTAGTGGAGGCTTGTGTGTTGCTATGATGCTAAACAGGT
The DNA here is from genome assembly GCA_030035585.1 of Dugong dugon. NCBI lineage: Eukaryota > Metazoa > Chordata > Mammalia > Sirenia > Dugongidae > Dugong > Dugong dugon. The sequence continues at coordinate 56,650,504 of CM057467.1, read as the reverse complement.
TTCAGTGGAGCTTCTGGACTAATACAGACTAGGATGAAAAACCTGCCAATCTACTTCTATAATCAGCCAATGAAAACCCTACGGCTCACAATGGTTAGATCTCAAACTGATTATGAGGATGGCACAGGACCAGGCAGATTTTTGTTCCATTGTACATGGGGTCACCATGAAAGGAAGACCATTTCAGGGGTAGCTAACAACAATTTTGGATGGACAAATAGATTTGAAAAATGGAGATGAAAGAAGTGGAAATTTCCATTAAGAAATTCCATAAGGACAGATTGGGGTGCAGAAAAACGTGAATCATGTCTGAACGTTAATAGTAATTCAGTCTGACTGGATCTCAAGAATCTGAATACAAAGTGGAGAGGAAAGTTTTATGGAAATAGTAGATGAGGGCTGGTCTTGTGGTGGGCTGATATAGAAGGTGAACATTAGTCCTTCAGTTAGTTAACAATGGACAGGGAGATATTGAAGATATTCATGGTTTCTGAATAGGAAGGTATACTTTAGAAAAATGAATGTTATTAATTTGGTTTGTGATAATAAACTGATCTTACTGCATTATACTTTTTCATGTCTATTTGTCCCCTGGACTGTGAGATCCTTAAAGGCAGATGCCATATCTTATTCATCTTGTTATTTTCAGCACTTAATACATAACTGGTAAGCAAAGGAGTTCTATACATGCTTATTAATGAACAATTGAATTGCATTTTTCTTAAACACTTTAAAAATACTTTTAGAAACACTAGAGGTATTGGTTTTAAAATATTCAAATCTGAGTAGATCGTAACAACCATTGATTTACTGTGTCTGATTGGCTTTTCTTCCAACCCTCTTCATGGGACATCAGGAGTTGACGGAGAAGGGGCAAAGAAAGACATTAAAAGGTCATGGTCCAAAGAGGGACTAATCATCTAATAAATGAACTGCTAGTGTCCTCCCAATGTATGAGACCTAGTCACTGAATCTTTGGACTGTTCCTTGTGCCTGAAAAGTCTTTGTCACATGTCAATGAGACTTTGTCCTATCTTGTTCTTCCAGGTTCCCTTCTGGGAGTTAGAGTCCACCTTGAAACTCAGTCCAGTGCTTGGCTCTAGTGAGCTACCTGTTTCCAGGTGTTCGTCAAGCACATCTGAATGTTGCTACTCTAGATTTTGTCCCCAGGTCCTCCCCAACTCTGTTGTAAAGGAACTTCTCTGAATAGCACATTCTGTCCTCTAGCCTGCCCTTCCTGTCAGCATCTGCCACTAAGTTTCTAAACCCAGTGCCTGCCTGCTCCTTCTATATGGGAAGCTTTTGTTCTAGGTCTGGCCCCAGTCATTATAAATAACTGAGCCATATACAGGCACCCTCAAAATATTACTGAATATATCATCAAAATAATCTATATGTTTTTAACCTAAAAAGATACAAGCAAAAATCACACCACTATAATATTCTTTTCTTTTTCTGTCTTATCAAACTAGCCTAGATATATGATTTATCTTTTTAAATTATAAGTCAATTGGTAAAAATTAACAGAAAATGTGTATTTTAAGTTAATTTCTTTTAAAATATGATAAAAGACCTTAGAGAAATCATAGAGAGATTTCTAATATAGCACATTCCAATGTCTAAGAGAAGTTTTCCTTAGAACTGCATAGACTCAAGTAAAACTTAATATTGTTTGTTTTTAACATTTCCAGTGGTTATTAAATAACAGACTCTCGGTGTTGGAGGGTCAGCAGTAATTTTGTTTTTGAATGGGATAAGTGCAGTCACCTTCTGACCTTTTAGATGTAAAACTGATTAGCTAAACTAATTATTTTTCCATACAGCAATGTATTTGGAAATATTTACTGTTTCCTTTCCCATTGCAACAAACAGAAACATTATTCTTGCTTTTATTTACTGGAAGCCTTGTTACACCAAAACTTTATCCTAAAAAGAGCAATTAACATTTTCCAGCATGATTTTGCTATAATAAGTTATAATAAGTTATCATCATCCTTTGTACCCATCCCTATTACAGCATTACTTAACCCAGGAATTTCTTTGTTCCTACTACAGTCTATCTCCCCAGCTGAGTGAGGGTTCTCAGGGTTGCATCTTTGTTTACCTACTAGCTACTACTGTGCTTCATGCACACCAGTGGTTTGATAAATATTTTTTACAAGGTAAGATACAGAAATGAACTAATGAATTACAGAATAAGGAAAAGAAGTAAACAACTGCTTGTATCAACACGCAAATGATGTATTTCTGCAAGTGAGTAACATTTCAAAATCAGCAATGCCTTTAAGAAATAACCTGACTTTCATATTATTTCTTTCCTTCTGGTGTTATTATGGTAATAGTAATGGAAGCCAAATACTGCCTCTCCTCTTGGGTAGTTCATTCCTGCACATTCTTCATAGGACCAAAAATTTGCCATTTTTTGTGAAGACTTTCTGAGTGCCTCAGGCAGCACTTAATTCCTATTCCTATTATTGCTTATCACTTTGTCTTGCATTTTTCTCTTCTGCAATTATCTAGGCCCTAAGTGAAAATTAAATATGAGTCTGCATACATCATTCCAAGGCTATTCACTCTGTTTCTGTACCCCTGCATTCTGTACCCCTGTAAAGAGTCATATAGTAAATATTTTAGGCTTCGTAGGCCATGCAGTTTCTCTGCCATTATAATATGAAAACAGTCATAGACAATATGTAACCAAAAGAGTGTAGTTGTATTCCAATAAAACTTTATTTACAGAAACAGGCAGCAGGTCATATTTAGGGCAGTAATTTGCCAACTCTGTTGTAGATTACACGGTGCTCATTTTCTCATGGCCCTTGTTTCACAAAACCGAGAGATTGAGTCAGGAATCTTCTAGCTTTCCAATTCTTTGCTCTCCTATGTAAAAAGTCATTCTTTATCCCATTCTCATCACAGTTGTTTTTCTGTGCCATCGAGTTGATTCTGACTCATAACGACCCTATAGGACAGAGCAGAACTTCTCCAGAGGGTTTCCAAGGCTGGCTGTAACAATGGTCTCAAGCATAGCAACAATTGTAAGGATGGCACACAACTGGGTAGTATTTTATTCTGTCAGAACTGACTCGACAGCACTTAATAACAACAATCTTTACAGGAGTAGACTGCTACATCTTTCCCCCCGGAGCAGCTGGTGAGTTTGAACTACTGACCTTTCAGGTAGCAGCCAAACCACCAGGGCTTGGTTGCTTCTAAACATAATTGGAGGGATGTGGTGATAGAGTCACACTATTCCTCTTAACCCAAGGCCTATCTGGTGTCTGAAATATCCATACATGCAATCATTTAACATCCTAACTTCCAACTTCATGTTCTTCTTAACTCTGATTATCTTTTCTTACAATCCTTTTCCTCTACCTTTACCTATGGCCATATCTTGGATATTTTCATCATAACAAAATGCTCTACAGCAGAATATTAAACTATAACCTTCCACTCTCTCACTACAACTGCATTTCCTTCCAGTTTTCTTACTCCTTTATTTCTACCAAAAACTTCCATTCAATCTGGTTAGGCTTTCATTCACCAAAAACTTTTTGTCCCAAATTGTTATATTCCATTGGCCTCTACTTCTTTCCCTATTCAACCTAAAAATAGTAGTAGGCTCCATTTGTTGAATACTTATTAAATCTCAGACACTGTGCTAAGTGTTCCATACGTGTCATCTAATACTAATCCTCAAAACAACTCTATGAGATAGTAACCATTATCTCCATATGAGGAAAATGTGACTTGGAGAAACTAAGTCATTAAAATCATACAACTAAGTAAATGTCAGAGTGAGATTTGAATACATGTCTGTCAAACCTCGAAGTACTTTATGCTATATGGCCACTATCTCTTAACACTATTCTTCATTTTCTTTTGGTAAAACTCTTGAAGAAAAATACAAATTCTAAATCAGTCCAACCACTCATCTTTCCCACTATTGCTGAAACAAAGGTGCTGGAACAAACTAGATAAAAATCATACTATTCTAGGATCAATGCCACTATAAGGTCATGGTCTCCAACTAAGCTATGAGCACAACTGAAAATCATCTATATTTCTAATAAATCCTTTCCTCCATTTCCCCTACAATAAATTCAAACCTTCACCACTCTCCAAAAATCTCCTACTTTAACATCATTCCCTTTTCTCTCTAAAGCTATTTTGCCTCCTACTTTAAAGAAAATACAGAAACCATCAGGAGAATTTCTTCAACTTCCTGGCATTCACCACCAAATATGCTCTCAACAGCTCTGCTTTATTTTATGCTATTAGAAAAAGATACTCTATTTAAGGGATGGATGAATGAATAATTAATTAATAAATACATTTTTTCTCCCTCTCTACATTGAGAGAAACTAACGCAGGTCCTGTGTCTTATCTGTCTTTTTATAATCAATGACTATGCTTGCACATAGTGGGGATTCACTTTAGAAAAATGTCTGATGAAAGTTGAATGAATAAGTAAAGAAACGATCAAACCTAGGATATGGAGAAGCATGAAATACTTAATATCATGGACAAAGAGATGCAATAGAATGCAACTAACTCATTTAAGTTTATTGGGTGCTTATTATGCACCAAGCCTTATATTTGGCACTGGAAATACAAACAGCAATAAGACACAGACCCTTTCTTTAAGAAACTGAAGTTTAATGGGGGAGTTCTGCGTTAATCAAATAAATACAATGCAGTATCTTAATGGAATGATAAAGGAAGGTGAATGTGAAAGGTAATGCAGGAGCAAAAGAAGAGAATGCTTAACTTTCTTAAGAGGGGTCCTTACAGATGAAGCAACAATTCTGCTGAATCTTAAAGAATAATCTGAAATTGGCCAGGTGAAGAAAAAAAAAAAGACATTCCAGGAAGAAGAAACAGTAAATGCACAGGGACAAAGGCATAGAGATACTCTTCAGTCTGTGTAGTTCTCCACTGCCATAGAACAAAGGTGAAAAACTCTGGAAGTGTTAGGAGACAAAACTAGCAATTGGGTAGAGGGCTGATCTTCAACAATCTTTAATAACTTCTACAGTGTTTGGAAACTTCATCTCACATAGTTGGACATGTTATCAGGAGGACCAGTCCCTGGATAAGGACATCATGCTTGGGAAAGTAGAGGGTCAGTGAAAAAAAGGAAGACCCTCAAGAAGATGGATTGACATGGTGGCTGCAACAATGAGCTCAAACATAGCAATGATTGTGAGGATGGCACAAGACTGGACAGTGTTTCATTCTGTTGTACATGGGGTCACTATGAGTTGGAACTGACTCATTGGCACCTAACAACAACAACATAACGTTTGAATATTTTTCTTAGAAAATGGAGAGATATTATTGGTTTTTTATGTCCTGGAATATATGTTAGAAAGAGGAAACTCCCATGATATTGGAAATAGCAAAGTTTGGGAGTAGGGAGACTAAGGAGATTTCAGCATAGTTGAGGAAAGAGACTGAATGAAGGCTTGAAGTCACATGGCTCAGAGAAGAAAGGATGAATTCAAGAAAAACATTGGATGTTGAACCATGAGAATTTAGAAATATATCATATGCAGGAGTATGGAAAGGAGAGGAATAGAGGCACTTGATAACTTAGTTTTCTGTTTGAAAAGATTATCAAAGTAGTTATGCCACTATAAGGGTAAATGAATTAAGGAGATGGAACACATATTTATGTTCCTGGCATTCACCCCCGAATACGCACAATTTTAAAATGATGAGTTCTAGTTGCTTGTGAGGTAATAAAATTTTCAGAGGTATAGATTCTAAGAGTCAAGTGTTAAAATGAGTTTAATAGTGGGATTGATTGATGTGAAGGCAGGCACTAGAAACATAAAATAGGGAGAGAAAGGATCTAGCAAAGGATCTACAAAAAGGAGAACAGAGAGCAGGAAAACAACCAGGGCGAAGAGGTAGTCTCCAAGCCAAGGGAGAAGAACACCTTAAGAGGGAATGAAAAAGAAAAAGGCCTCAGATTAGTCAAAGACCAATAGAACCACTGGATTAGTGGATTAGGAAAAATTTCACTGGAATTTTGGAGGCAGAAATCAATTAATGATTTTGTTGAATCGTTAAAACTGTCTTTATGTATGCAGCTTTGTTTATCAAATGTCACAATATTCTCAGAAACTCATTTGTGCCCAAATACCTATGTATATGCATATCAATATGCATAACTTTCATCTTTGGGGGTTTTTTTGAGTTTTTTGGGGGTAGGGATGTACACTATTTTTAGACTCTGAAGACACTGAAAGGACAGATGACCACATTTACAATATGCTTTATGATGATATTTGATATTAAAATATAACTATACAACTATCAGTTAACAGTGATGGTTGAACAATATAATGAAGATAACTAATACTGCTGAACTGTACATGTGAAGACAGTAGAAATGGAAAATGTTTTGTTGCTTACGTAGGTACACAGTAAAGAAACAGAACTATCAGTACATTTATTTTTCTCATTGTGACACTTGCCCTCAGATTTATGAAACAAACATAGCAAATGTTTTTCTTATTATTTCTTGTAGTCTACTCTTGTGCTGTTATGATTCCACATGATTATGATTAGTTGTTTTCTCAGTAGTGACTAAACAATCATTTGCTCTTACTTCTCTCTGCCAAACATGTACCAAGGCTAAAAAAATATTATAGCATTTTTACACTATTGTTAGAATTCAAAGAAATGAGTTTAAATTTTTATTACTTGCCTTTTCTGCTTCAAATAAATTTATGTTCACAGCAAAGGATAAGAAATGCTAATTATGTAGCCAATACTACTTAATTGCCAATATTAGGGAAAAGTAATCATTTTAGGCTAGAACTAGCCAAAAGTTTTTTATTTTTTAGCATGGGTGTCAGAAAATGTTGGAAAGGAACAGAAGGATCCAGAAATACTTTCTAGAAATCATGCATTTTAGACTAAAATTTTTGCTATTCTGAAATGATGAAAACATTGATGATTGTGCCCATTTTAAGTCTCAACAGGTCATGAGGATTCTTTGCAGCCATGCAATAATTAATTACTGATTAATAATAAGAATTTGCTTCTTCAGCTAGTGCTTGCCTGTCCTTAAAACAGGTCAATGTGGAATGAAATTTTTACCTGGATATAGATCAAGGTTTCTGCACTGAGATACTAACTAAAATGCTGTTGCTTGAAATGACTAGATAGTGATATTTATGAAATAAAATGGTTGGCTAATTTTATTCTGTTTCCTCTTGCTCAGTAGATTACCTGGTGGGGTTCTCCTGAACAGCATTTTTTTTACAATAGCTTGAATGAGTTTAATCTGTAGGCAAGTCAACAACATTTATTGAGCATTAGAAATATAGTCTTGTGAACACGGTGGGTACGGCTTCTACTCACATGGCCAACTACACATACACTTGAAATTAATTTAAAAAAACAGTTCCAGAGGGGCCCCATATCACCAGTATTAGGAATATTATCATCATCTCTCTGTTACATTCCCTCTCGACTATTTAGGGAAATCTATTCAACCAGATAATATATTAAACTAATTTTGTATCTGAAGCCTAAGAGTGGAAACTAGGAAAACTGTCCATCTACCTTGCTCTAATCTCTAGGGAATCTTCTTATTCCTATCTCCCTCTGGAATCTTTGTTCTGGAATCCAAGTACGTAGTGTCAGCATCCTAAGGACTCTGTGAAGAACTCTGCTTTTGATCATCACCTCTCTGCCTTTTCCATTCCTCCACTCCACTGTCACCACAGGCACATTAATTGTAGTTAATTAAAAATGGCTAACAATTGCTCGCCACTCATCCCTTGGGGCCCTGGTGGTATAGTGGTTAAGAGTGGCTGCTAACCAAAAGGTCGGCCCTTTAAATCCACCAGTCACTTCTTGGAAACTCTGTGGGGTAGTTCTACTCTGTCCTATAGGGTCTCTATGAGTCAGAATCGACTCTATGGCAATGGGACTCATCCCTTGAGAGGTGGAGTTTCTATCACTACCCCTTTTAGTTTGGGCTAGCATGATGACTTTTTTTGTCGATTGAGCACCTTTAATCAGAACTTACATTTATTGAACACTTGCCATATACTAAGATCTGTTTTATTTATTTTTTTATTTTGTACTTTAGATGAAGATTTACAGAGCAAATTAGTTTCTCATTAAACAATTAATACACATATTGTTTTGTGACTCGTGTTGCCAACCCCACGACATGTCAACACTCTCTTCTTCTCAGTCTTGGGTTCCCTCCATATTACTAGCTTTCCTGTCCCCTCTTGCCCTCTCATCCTTGCCTCTGGGCTGCTGTGCCCGTTTAGTCTCGTTTTGATTTATGGGTCTGCCTAATCTTTGGCTGAAGGGTGAACCGCAGGAATGACTTCAGTACTGAGTTAAAAGGGTGTCCAGGGGTCATACTCTTGGGGTTTCTCCAGTCTTTGTCAGACCAGTGGGTCTGGTCTTTTTTTGTGAGTTAGAATTTTGTTCTACATTTTTCTCCAGCTCTGTCTGGGAAGCTCTGTTGTGATCCCTGTCAGAACAGTCAGTGGTGGTAGCTGGGCACCATCTAGTTGTGCTGGACTCAGTCTGGTGGAGGCTGTAGTAGTTGTGGTCCATTAGTACTTTGAACTAACCTTTCCCTTGTGTCTTTGGTTTTCTTCATTAACCCTTGCTTCAGATGGGGTAAGACCAGTGGAGAGTCTTAGATGGCTGCTCACAAGCTTTCAAGACTCCAGACGTGACTCACCAAAGTAAGATGTAGAACATTTTCTTTATACACTGTGCTATGCCAATTGAGCTAGATGCTCCCCGAGACCATGGTCCCCAGCCCTCAGCCCGGTAATTTGGTCCCTCAGGGAGTTGAGATGTGTCTATGGAGTTTCCATGACCTTGCCTTGGTCAAGTTATGCTGACTTCCTCAGTATTGTGTCCTGACTTACCCTTCACCAAAGTTACCACTTATCTATTATGATGACTTGTTTTGACCAACAGAATATGGCAGTAAAAACCCTATGTAAAAGTGTAAGGCTCACTCTTAACAGATCTACTGCTTATACTTTTGAGCACTTGGAACGCTCTCTCCTGGAACTCAGCTGCCATGCTGTGGGAAACCAAAGCCAGATAAAGAGGCATTCTAGTCAGCAGCCCCATCTCCTTCTGATATCCCAGACAATAGCTGCAGCCATTTAAGCAAATTGTTTTGGACATTCTAGACCAGTTGAGCCTCCAGATGACTGCGGCCCCAGCTTACATCTGGTAGGTCCAATATGGCAGAAAAACCATTCAGCTGAGCCCAAGTAACACACAGACTCTTGAGAGATAATTAAAAGTTTAAGCCACTAAGTGTTGGGGTCATGTGTTATACAACCATACACAGGTGAAACACTGATTGAGTTATTATACGAATATTTTGATTTTTAAGTTTCCTAAGGATACTGTTCACAGTAAATTCTTAAGTTTTTATTCGTTTCTTTGTTTATGAGATTCATTTGCACGGACTTAGAAATCAATGAGAGTTGGTTTAAATAAAGACTTTATTCCTTAATAAATACGTGACTTTGGGCCAGGTATTAAGCTTCCCTGAAATTCAGCTTTCCTTCTGTACAAAAAGAGCAGATTATACCTAGTTTTTACTGTTATTGTGAGATCAACTGAAAAAATGTGTTAAAAAAAGTGTTAGCATAGTCCCTGACCCACAGCAGACACTTAAAAATGTCAGATACCTTCTCATTTACCACATTCAAGTTGCAACTGTATTTTTATATTGTTTATTTTCTTTTTCTTACTATCAACTATAAATATTCCCATAATGTTAGCTCTCAAAGGACTGAAAAAGGTGATACCCAAATAAACAAACTGACAGACAAGTTAATAAGCAAACGGCTCTGTTTGATATTGGAAGCCATTCTCCCGAGTTCCCTCTATTTAAAAATGTAGCTCTTAGTGTATCCTTAGTGCAGGTGCCCATGAATTCCGCTAGAATAAACCTGAGTTGCCAATCATTTTATAGCACAAAATGGCTCCTGGAGGGAAGGAATAGTGTGGATACCAACTACACTTCTCATCTCCTTCAGCACTAATAGCTATTCCTTTGTTCGTTCTCTCCCCCCGGCCCTATTCCCAGTCTCTCTAGCTACTGAAAATTTCCTTAGTAATTTGATAATCCAAATCATCGCTTATGATAGGTCTCCAATGTTTCTCCCACCAAACATCCTGCCATTATACATTTTTCAAAATGCAGTGTAATTGTGCAGCAACTTTAGAAAACTGTTTACGTACAGGTCATCTCACAACAATCTCTCCTTTTTCTGAATTCAGAAAATTTTCACAGATTGGGTGAGGGTAATTAATAAGGTAGTGTCCTGTGACGTGTCTTTTATTCTCATGTTATTATGTAACTGTTCCATGGATATTGTTATTTACTCAGTCAAATTGAAAGCTTCTTGAGAGCAAAGTCTGACATTTACCAAATATGTGATATTGTGCAAGTTACTTAACCCCTTAAAACCGGGAAAATGACAGTTATAAACCCATTCTAAGTCTCTTGAATTTAATGAGAATACATGTAAAACACATACTTCAGGACCCAACACAAAGTGTGTTCAGTATAAGTCAGTTAATTTATGTTTATGTGCACAGTTCTTTAAATACGATTGTCCAATTATTAAACAATGGATTGAAAGACATGATGTGCTCATAATGTAAATTAGAAAACACTACTGCACAGGACTGACCTGATGCATATGCAGGGTAGGCAACTGCTATATAGGTACATGTAATGCCAACATCCATTCCATGGTTCGGTGATTGTTTCTTTCAGAAAGATCCTGATTAAATCCAAATTTCCCTTTGAGTTGCGATCGTCAGCTACTAAAAACTTAATTCTGACTGTTTTAGTTTCAACACAGGAAAAAATCACATGCATGAAAATGAAGTTTGACTCTTGGATACAGGCCTAAAATAAGGATCCTGGGCAGACGGGGAGAAAATGAATGTACTGGAAACATCAGTGAACAGTGAAGAGGAGCAGTAAAACATAACTAACGTGAGAAGAGTGGGAAAAAGATGGGCTGAATAATCATTAAGGTCAAAGTTCAGCTACTTCACAATTTTTGTGACATCAAGTAGTCTCAGGTTTGAAAGAGACCTCAAGATCTTGTAGTCCAACCACACAGGTTTTGACTGAGGAGGCATATAACTTGTATTGAAAAGGGTAGTTATTCACAGAAAAAATACTTTATGTGCTAGTCAAGGTAAGGTGCCCGTTGCTTCGTACCTATTCAGGGTCCCTTCGATGTGGATTCTGCACATTTGTCTGGGGTGCAGCTTCCAACCCTGGAAGCACCCTATAAGAAAAAGAAAATCAAAGGCTAGTTCTTGCCAGGTGAGAGCAGATGGGCACATCATCATCATTTGTGGCTCTGTTTTACAGATTGTGCTGAACTAGGGCCATCACTCAAATATAAAAGAGTTGGCTACTGCCTGGTTTTGATTGGCTTGGAGCCCTGCAAGGGAACATAATAAAAGAGTTGCAAAGTTAAGGCTACAAAGTTAGTCAAAGATGATGGAGTTTGAACAAGAATAAGGCTTTCTCTCTTCTCAGACACCTTTGTGTTACCTAATAGGAGGGGGATGAATGTCATATTCCTAGTTACAGGGATTTAAATATTAGGATCAAAGAATACTGCATGAGTGCCATGGTGGATTTTCAGGAAAATAATGCCATTATGTATGAACGATCCAAGCCCCATGCAAAGATCACCAGGTATACCTGTAAATCACACAAACCTGAGTTTACTAAGCTTACTGAGCAAGGAAATGCACAACACGGATAAGACTTCCAATAGCTTTCAAAAGGGAAAACTTAGGGAAAGTACTTACAGGGCTTTTAGAGGATGAGGTAGACATAGTGGTTTTAGAGCAGAAGTTAGTAAGCATGGTCTGGGCAGGTGTCGGTCAGCATTTTTAAACCAAGCAATTTAATTGGACAGTCAGAGGTCTTCTCTCTAGAATATATGAATTTAGGGTTGATTTACATCAATTTTTCTATGGTCTTATCTTGGAACATATGGTTCTGGACAAGGTGATGTTAAAACAACTTGAGCTTATATAGTTTGCTTTGCTTGCCATGATTTAGTAGAGCTTATTTGGTATGTAAATCATAGCATAATTTAGTTTGCAAATTATTATTTCTATGTTAACGTCTCAGAATTTATGTAACAGAACTTAAAAGATTTTCTGCATCACTGAAGTGGTGGATTCCTAGCAAAGGAGAATAACAACAACAACAACAACTTGTTTTTGAAGTAAAGATTCCCAACTTCTGTGTGAAAAACCAATGCTACTCTTACCTTACTCATTCCATCCAAGCAGCTTAGTGAGGAAATAACTAGAAAAATGCCTCAGAGACAGACAGACTGATGTTAGTTTTCATTTCTGGAATATATCAGATATATTTTCATATAAGATAATTGCCAGGGACATCTGGTGTGGTGAGTGATTCGGCCATAGTCTGCCAGCCAGTTCGCTAACAATATCGTCAGAGTAACTGGAAATCCTGGCACATTTGTCTTTGATTCTGAGGAAGGTACAGTGAGCATTCCAGAATATGACAGAAGAAATAACAAACCATTTGAGGAGAAAAATAAATAGATTTTATCTCCTAAGACACTGGCAGGAACAACTTGAAATGTTTGAAAGGGGAGATGAGATAGCTAACAGATGTAGCAAGTATGCTGCAATACCAGGGAGCGCCCTAACTCCCTAACCAAAAAAATAAGCAGAAAACACAAAGATTCAGTTTGCAATCAAAACGTTATAAACATCTCTTTGGAAGCCAGACTGTGAAAACAATTCTCTAACTTTACAGTCACAATAGTATTAAAGAAAAAAAAATGCCCAATCTCAATATTGTTCAGGTATGCATAAAATTTATTTTTCCTAAGTTGTTAAGTATATAGCCATAAGCATTTGAATAAACTTACTACATACTGGTTTCAAACACTAGTAAAAATAAAGAACAGTATTTAGAATTAAGTCCAAAAATCAGCTATGATTCAGAATAATAAAATATGTGAAGATCTATCTAGAAGGATGGGAATTCCAGAATACTTAATTGTGCTCATAAGGAACCTGTACACAGACAAAGAGGTAATTGTTCTAACAGAACAAGGAATACTGCATGGTTTAAAGTCAAGAAAGTTGTGCATCAGGGTTGTATCCTTTCACCATACCTGTTCAGTCTGTATGCTGAGCAAATAATCTGAGAAGCTGGGCTATATGAAGAAGAACAGGACATCAGGATTGGAAGAAGACTCACTAACAACCTGCGACATGCAGATGACACAACCTTGCTTGCTCAAAGTGAAGAAGACCTGAAGCACTTACTAATGAAGATCAAAGACCACAGCCTTCAGTATGGATTATACCTCAACATAAAAAAAAAACAAAAATCCTCACAACTAGACCAATAAGCAACATAATGATAAGCCGAGAAAAGATTGAAGTTGTCAAGGATTTCATTTTACTTGGATCCACAATCAACACCCATGTAAGCAGCAGTCAAGCAATCAAAAGACACATCTCATTGGGCAAATCTGCTGCAAAAGACCTTTTTAAAGTGTTAAAAAGCAAAGATGTCACTTTGAGGACTAAGGTGCACTTGACCCAAGCCCTGGTCTTTTCAATCGCCTCATATGCATGTGAAAGCTGGAAAATGAATAAGGAAAGCCAAAGAAGAATTGATGCCTTTGAATTATGCTGTTGGTGAAGAATATTGACTATACCATCGACTGCCAGAAGAATGAAGAAGTCTGTCTTGGAAGAAGTACAGCCAGAATGCTAGTTTGAAGCGAGGATGGCCAAACTTCATCTCATGTACTTTGGACATGTTATCAGGAGGGACCAGTTCCTGGAGAAGGACATCATGCTTGGTAAAGCAGAGGGTCAGCGAAAAAGAGGAAGATCCTCAGCGAATGAGATGGATTGACAGAGTGACTGCAGCAATGGGCTCAAGCATAAGAAAGGTTGTGAGGATGGCATAAGACCGGACAGTGTTTCGTTCTGTTGTACATAGGGTCACTATGAGTCGGAACCAACTCGACGGCACCTAACAACAACAATTGCTGTAGTTTATTTCATAAAGAACATGACTTGTCACTATTTAGTGAGATTGTTTTTTCCTCCATGGCAAAATGAACTTGGGATAAAAATTGTATAATGACTCAGGGCAGTCTTTGAGAGTTTATACTGCATATATACATATATATACACACACATATACATACATATATATATGTATATACTATGTATATATATATAATTTTTTTAATTAGTATAGTTATGAAGATAGTATAGAGAGTTCCTGTATACCCACATCTAGTTTCTCTCATTGTTAACATCTTACATTCATATGGTACGTTTGTCACAACTATTGTTGTTAGTTGTTGTTGAGTTGGCTCCAACTCATGGCAACCTTACGTATAACTGAATGAAACATTGTCTGGTTCTGTGAGACCCTCAAGACTGTTGGTATGTTTGAATCTATTGTTGTGGCTATTGTGTCAGCTCATCTCGCTGAGGGTTTCCTTATTTTCACCGACACTCTACTTTCCCAAACATGATGTCCTTTTCTAATAATTGTTCTTTCCTGATGATGTGTCCAAAGTAAGCAAGCCAAAATCTTGCCATCCATGACTCTTAGGAGCATTCTGGTTGTATTTCTTCTAAGATTGATTTGTTCATTCTTCTGGAAGTACACAGTATATTCAATATTCTTCACCAACACCACAATATGAATACACCAATGCTTCTGTCTTCCTTTTTCATTGTTTAGCTTTTGTATGGATATAAGGCAATTTGAAAGACCATGGGTGGAATAGGTGCACGTAAGTCATGAGAGTGACATCTTTGCTTTTTAACATTTTAAAGAGGTTTTTGAAGCAGATTTGCCCAATGCAATATGTTGTTTGATTTCTTGATTGCTGCTTCCATAAACACTGATTGTTGATCCAAGTAGAATGAAATAATTGACAACTTCAATTTTTTATCACGATGTTATTTATCATGATGTTATTTATAGATCTAGTTGTGAGGATTTTCATTTTCTTCACTTTCAGGAGTAACCCATAGTGAAGGCTGTAGTTTTGACCCTCATCAGTAAGTTCTTCAAGTCATCTTCACTTTCAGCAAGGAAGATTGTAAAGTTGTTGATGAGTTTTCCTCCAATCCTGACTCCGTGTTCTTCTTCATATAGTCCAGTTTCTTCATCACAACTAATGAACAAATATTTCATTATTAACTGAAGTCCATATTTTATTCTCATTTCTTTAGATTTTACCTACTGTCTTCTTTCTGTTCCAGAGTCCCATCAAGGATAACACATTACATTTAATTGTTACATCTCCGTAGGCTCATCTAGGCTGTGACAGTGTCTCAGATTATTCTTGTTTTGGGAGACCTTGACAGTTTTGAGGAACACTTGTCAGATATTTGTAGACTGTCTCTCAACTGAAGTTTGGCTGATGTTTTTATCATGATTAGAACAGAGTTACGAGTTCTGGGGCGAAAGACCACAGAAGCAACATTCCATTTTCATTACAACATATCAAGGTTACATGCTAGAAACATGAATTATCATTGATGATGTTAACTTTGATCATCTGGCTGAGACAGTGTTTGTCAAGTTTCTCCACTATAAAGGTACTCTCTCCACCCCCATTCCCACTTATTTATGTCAGTATGGCCTCATGAATATTTATTTTATAAACAAAATTTTTTTTTATTGTACTCCAGGTGAAGGCCTACAGAACAAACAGTTTCTCATGAAACAGTAGTACACATATTGTTTTATGACATTGGTTAACAACCCCACAACATGTCAACACTCTCCCTTCTCGACCTTTTTTTTTTTTTTTGGTGAAAATATACATACCCAAAGATACACCATTTCAAAAATTTATACATGCACAGTTCAGTGACATAGACTACGCTCCTCCAGTTGTGCTGCCATTCTCTCTTTAGATGAAGGCTTACAGAACAAAATAGTTTCTCATTTAACAGTTAGTAAACATGTTGCCCTATGACAATGGATAACAACCTCACTACACATCAACACTATCCTTACTCAACCTTGGGTTCCCTAACACTAGCTTTTCTGTCCCCTTCTGCCTTCTAGTCCTTGCCCCTGGACTGCTGTGCCTCATTAGTCCCATTTGGTATTATGGGGCTGTACACTCCCCAGCTGAATGGTGAACCTCGGAAATGAGTTCACCACTGAGCTAAAAGGGTGTCTAGGGGCCATACTCTCGGGATTTCTCCAGTCTCCTTTAGGCCAGTAAATCCCGTCTTTTTTTTTTTTTGTGAGTTAGAATTTTGTTCTACATCCTTCTCCAGCTCTGTCCAGAACCGTCTGTTGTGATCCCAGTCAGAGCAGTCAGTGTTGGTAGCTGGTCACCATCTAGCTGTACTGGACTCAGTCTGGTGGAGGCCTCAGTAGCTGTGGTCCATCAGTCCTTTGGACTAATCTTTTCCTTGTATCCTGTTCTATTCATTCTCCCTTGCTCCCAAAGGGATGAGACCACTGGAATATCTTAGATTGCTGCTCACAGGCTTTTAAGACCCCAGAGGCTACTCACCAAGGTAGAATGCAGAACATTGTCTTTATAAACTGTGTTATGACAATTGAGCTAGATGTTCCCCGAGATCACGGTCCCCACAGCCCTCAACCCAGCAATTCAGTCCCTCAGGGAGTTTGGATGTGTCTATGCAGCTTCCATGACCTTTCCTTGTACAAGTTGTGCTAGTTTCCCCTGTATTGTGTACTGTCTCACCCTTCACCCAAGATACTACTTATTTATTGCTTATTTAGTATTTCCCACCCACCCCTCCCATCCCTGGTAACCAACAAAGATGGTTACATTTTGTGTGTGAACTTTTTCATGGGTTTTTACAATAGAGGTCTCCTACAATATTTGTCCTTTTGTGATTGACTTATTTCACTCAGCATAAAGTCCACCAGTTTCATCCATGTTATCAGATGCTTCACAGATTCATCATTGTTCTTTCTTGTTCTGTAGTACCCCATTGTGTGTATGTACCATAGTTTGTTTATCCATTTATTTTTTGATGGGCATCTAGGTTGTTTCCATCGTTTTGCTATTGTGAACAATGCTGCCATGAACATAGGTGTGCATATATCTATTCGAGTGATGACTCATTTCTCTAGGATATATTCCTAGGAGTGGGATTGCTGGATCGAATGGGATGTCTGTTTCTAGCTTTCTGAGGAAGCACCATATCATTTTCCAAAATGGTTGTGTCGTTTTGCATTCCCTCCAGCAGTGCATAAGAGTTCCGGTCTCCCCGCAGCCCCTCCAACATTTGTTATTTCCAGTGTTTTTGATTCGTGCCAGTAATGCTGGGGTGAGATGGTATCTCATTGTGGTTTTAATTTGCATTTCTCTAATGGCTAGTGATCGCGAGCATTTGCTCATGTGTCTGTTGGCCATTTGAATGTCTTCTTTGGTGAAGTGTCTGTTCATTTCCTTTGCCCATTTTTTAGTAGGATTATTTGTCTTTTGGTTGTAGAGGTGTTGGATTTTCTTGTAGATTATGGAGATTAGACCTTTGTCTGACTTGTACTGTTCAAAAATTTTTTCCCAGTCTGTAGGTTCTCTTTTGACTCTTTTGGTGAAGTCTTTTGAAGAGCATAGGTGTTTGATTTTATAAGATCCCAGTTACCTAGCTTATCTATTGGGGTTTGTGTGTTGTTGGTTATGATTTGTATCCTGTTAATGCCGTGTATTAAGGCCTGAAGTGTTGGTCCTATTTTTCTTCTATGAACTTTATAGTTTTAGGCTTTATATTCAGGTCTTTGATCCATTTTGAAATAGTTTTTGTATACGGTGTGAGGTATGGGTCCTGTTTCATTTTTTTGCAGATGGATATCCAGTTTTGCTACCACCATTTGTTAAAAAGACTGTCTTTTCCCCATATGATGGATTTTGGGCCCTTGTCGAAGATCAGGGTACCATAGGTGGATGGATTTACATCTGGGTTCTCAATTCTGTTCCATTGGTCTAGGTATCTGTCATTGTACCAGTACCAGGCTGTTTTGATTACTGTAGCTGTATAGTAGGTTCTGAAGTCTGGTTGTGTGAGTCCTTCAATTTTATTCTTCTTTTTAAGTAGTGCTTTACTTATTCGGGGCTTCTTCCCTTTCCATATAAAGTTAATGATTAGTTTTTCCATCTCTTTGAAGAATATTGTTGGTATTGGGATCGGGATTGCATTGTATTTGTAAATTGATTTGGGTAGAATTGTCATTTTCACAATGTTGAGTCTGCCTATCCATAGCATGGTATGTTTTTCCATTTATGTAGATCCCTTTGGGTTTCTTGCAGTAGTGTTTTGTAGTTTTCTTTGTATAGGACTTTTACATTCCTGGTTAGATTTATTCCTAAATATTTTATCTTTTTAGGGGCTATTATAAATGGTATTGTTTTCCTGATTTCCTTTTCATCATTCTCCTTATGGTGTATAGGAATCCAACTGATTTTTGTATGTTTATCTTGTATCCTGCTACTCTGCTGAATCTTTTTGTTAGCTCCAGTAGATTTCTTGTGGAGTCTTTAGGGTTTTCTATGTATAGTATCATATCATCTGCAAACAGGGCAGTTTAACTTCTTCATTACCAATTTGGATGCCCTTGATCTCTTTTTCTTGCCTTATTGCTCTAGCTAGAACTTCCAGCACAATGTTAAATAGGAGTGGTGATAAAGGGCATGCTTGTCTTGTTCCTGTTTTCAAGGGTAATGTTTTCAGCCTCTCTCCATAAAGAATGATGTTGGCCATTGGTTTTGCACAGATGCCCTTTATTATGTTGAGAAATTTCCCTTCTATACCTATTTTATTGAGAG
The DNA here is from genome assembly GCA_030035585.1 of Dugong dugon. Classification (NCBI taxonomy): domain Eukaryota; kingdom Metazoa; phylum Chordata; class Mammalia; order Sirenia; family Dugongidae; genus Dugong; species Dugong dugon. Next base: position 56,631,602 of record CM057467.1, on the reverse strand, counting down.
TTTTTATCAGGAATGGGTGTTGCACTTTGTCAAATGCCTTTTCTGCATCAATTGAGATGATCATGTGATTCTTTTCTTTCCTTTTATTTATGTGGTGGATTACGTTGATTGATTTTCTGATGTTGAACCATCCTCGCATACCTGGTATGAATCCTACTTGGTGGTGGTGTATTATTTTTTTGATATGATGCTGCATTCTATTGGCTAAAATTTTGTTCAGAATTTTTACATCTTTATTCATGAGAGATATTGGTCTGTAATTTTCTTTTTTTGTGACATCTTTGCCTGGTTTTGGTATCAGTGTTATGCTGGCGTCATAGAATGAATCTGCAAGTGTTGCTTCCTCTTCTATGCTCTGAAATAGCTTGGGTAGTACTGGTACAAGCTCTTCTGTAAATGTTTTGTAGAGTTCTCCAGTGAAGCCATCTGGGCCAGGGCTTTTTTTGGTTGGGAGTTTTTTTTATTTCCTTTTCAATCTCTTCTCTTGTTATGGGTCTGTTCAGATTTTCAACACCACTTTGTTGTAGATTGAGTAGGTAGTGTGCTTCTAGAAATTTATCCATTTCCTCTACATTTTCAAATTTGTTGGAGTATAGTTTTTCATAGTATTCTGTTATAATCCTTTTTATTTCAGTTGGGTCTGTTGTAATGTCCCCCATTTCATTTCTTATTTGGGTTATTTGTGTCCTCTCCTGTTTTTCTTTTCTCAGTCTGGCCAGTGGTTTGTCGATTTTGTTGATTCTTTCAAAGAACCAACTTTGTGTTTTGTTGATTCTTTCTATTGTTTTTCTGTTCTCTGTTTCATTTATTTCTGTTCTGATCTTTATTATTTCCTTTCTTCTGGTGGTTGTGGGCTTTTTTTGCTGTTCTCTTTCTATTTGTTTGAGTTCTGTAGTTAATGTTTTGTTTTTGTCCCTTTCTTCTTTTTTGACGTGTGCATCTATTGCTATAAATTGTCCTCTGAGGAATGCCTTTGCTGTGTCCCAAAGGTTCTGGTATGATCTGTTTTCATTCTTGTTTGATTCTAGGAAATTTTTATTCCATCTCTGATTTCTTCTATTACCCACTGATGTGTAAGCAGGGTATTATTCAGTTTCCATGTAATTGATTTTTTTTCCTTGCCCTTTCTGTTGTTAATTTTTACCTTGATGGCATTGTGGTCAGAGAAGATACTTTGAATTATCTCAGCGTTTTGGATCTTGTTGAGCATTGCTCTGTGGCCTAAGATGTGGTCTATTCTGGAGAACGTTCCATGTGCATTGGAAAAGAATGTGTACTTTGCAGCAGTTGGATGGAGTGTTCTATATATGTCTATGAGATCAAGTTGGCTGATTGTGCCCTTTAGGTCTTCTGTATCTTTGCTGAGTTTCTTCTTAGTGGTACTGTCCTTTACTGAGAGTGGTGTGTTGAAGTCTTCTACTATTATTGTGGAACTGTCAATTTCTCTTTTCAGTTTTGTTAGAGTTTGTTTTATGTATTTTGGAGCCCTGTCATTGGGTGCGTAGAAGTTTATCATGGTTATGTCTTCATGATGGATCATCCTATTAATCATTATATAGTGTCCTTCTTTGTCTTTTATAGTGGATTTTGTTTTAAAGTCTATTTTATATGAGATTAGTATTGCCACTCCTGCTCTTTTTTGGTAGTTTTTAGCTTGATATATTTTTACCAATCTTTTACTTTTAATAAATTCACATCTTTGTTTCTAAGGTGTGTCTCTTGTAGGTGGCATATTGATGGATCCTGTTTTCTTATCCTTTCTGTCACTCTTCGTCTCTTTATGGGTGCACTGAGTCCATTTACATTCAGTGTAATTATTGATAGATGTGAGTTTGTTGCTGTCATTTTGTAGTGCTTTTTTTTTTTTGAGGTGCTGATGTTTTCTTTGTTCTTCTTACTCTCCTGTGATGAGTTACTTTTGTTTGTGGATTTTTTTTTTCCATTTCTTTTGTTTTTGTAGGTTTTGTTTTTGCTGAGACTTTATGTTTTTCCTCTTTATTTTTATGAGTATATTTGTTAACTTTCTTTGTGGTTACCATGAATTTTACCCTAATCTTTCTAAGTTTGAAGCAGTCTACTGTTACTTGGTATCACCTTGCATTCCTCTCCATTAGAAGGTTCTATACCTATGCCTTTTATTCCCTCTTTTATTGTTTTGATGTTGTTGTCATTTATTGATTAACTGCTCTGATTCCCTGTTGTATTTCTTTTGGTTTTTGATAGTCCTGGACAGTTCATTTCATAGATTGGTATCTGGCTCATACGATCCTACGTCCTAGATTCTGCCTGTGAGCTGAAGTTGTTTGTTCTCAGATCAAAGAACTCCCTTTAATAATCCTTATAAGTTTGGTTTGGTTTTTACATATTCCCTCAATTTCTGTTTCTCTGGAAAAGACCTAATTTCACCACCATATTTGAATGAGAGTTTTGCAAGATATATTCTTCTTGGTTGGCATTTTTTTCTTTCAAGATTTTATGTATGTCATCCCATTGCCTTCTTGCCTGCATGAGCTTAGTCTTATTGTTTCTCCTCTGTATGTGACTTCTTGTTTTTCATGAGCTGCTCTCAGGATTCTTTGTTTGTCTTTGGTTTTGGTGAGTGTGATTATGATATGTCTTGGTGATTTTCTTTTGGGGTTTCTCCTATATGGGGGTTGTTGTGCTTCTTGGATGGCCAGCTTTTCATCTTTCATGATATTGGGGAAGTTTTCTGTCAGCAGTTCTTCAATGATCCTCTCTGTGTTTTCTGTTTTCTCCCCCTGTTCTGGAACTCCAATCACTTGAAAATTTTTGCTTTTGATTGTATCCCACATAACTCTCAGGGTCTCTTCATTTTTCTTTGTTCTTTTTTTCTGAGTTTTCCTCAAACAGAGTTCTATCCAAGTGTTTGTCTTCAATTCCACTGATCCTGTCTTCCACCATTTCGAATCTGCTTCTCAACCCTTCTATGACACCATCCATTTCTGAAATCTTGTTGTTTATCTTTTGGATTTCTAATTGTTGTTTCTGTATAATTTCTAGTTGTGAATTTATTTTGGTATTTTGTTCCTGCATTATTTTCCTGAATTCTTCCAATTTTTTGTCTGTGTTTTCCATGAATTTGTCTATTTTTTTCTCATGTTTGTCAGCTTTTTGCCTCAGCTCTTGGAAAATTTTGAGTATTAAAGATTTGAATTCCCTATCAGGGAGTTCTAGTGCTTTTTCTTCCACTGGACAGTCATCTGGTGTTTTATTTTGGATGCCTACTGGAACCATCTTGTCCTGTTTTTGTAAATGTTTTGATATTGTCTGCTGTCTTTGGGGCATTCGGTAGTTATTTTTCTCATTTATTGAGTGTAGATTAGTTTGTTTCGTCCCTTTTTTTAAAAATTTGTCTGTCTGAGTAGGTGGGCTGTGTGTTCTTTGTTGTTTGCTCATCTGCAGGCACAATGCTTTTCGCCTACTTCTGCAATTGGCAGGGTCAGTCACTCAGATATGGTAAGGCAGGGCAGGTCTAGCTGAAGAGGAGTTAGTGGGATGGGTTGTTTGTGGCACTTACTACAGCCACCAGAGCAGGTCGGTAATCAGTGCAGGGCAGGTTCCAGTAGGCCATGCTTGTGCTGCTTGGTGGTGTGATGTTAAGCGCACAGTGCAGGTAAGCAGGATGTAGCAGGGAGATTGTTATGTGTGGAGCTAAGATGTATATGGGAGAGACTAGAGAGATACAGGAGCCAAAAACATACAAGTCAACAAAAAAGAATGCTAGGGGAGCTTGCCGTTGGAGTGGAGAGATGAGAGACTATGAAATGGAGAAAAACAAAAAGAGGAAGAGGAAGAAAAAAAGAAAAGGAAAGAAAAGAATGAATAAATAAAAATCAGAAAGGAAAAGAACAGCAAAGTTCTCAGGGATCCCACCAGTGCGGCTATGAGGTCTGGGTAAGTTGTTCTCTGGTGTTGCAATACAGCCTGGTAGAAGGTGTAGAGGTATACAATGCCAGGTATTTAGGGAACAGAAAGAGAAGGAAGATATAGGGAAATGAGAAACTGAGTAATGAAGAAAGACAAAAAGGGAAAAAGGGAAAAGAAAACAAAACAAATTAAAAAAAAAAAAGAACAACAAAAGCCCACCAAAAAACAGAAAGAAAAAAAAAAACAATGAAAAAAGAAAAGCCCTCAGGGATCTTTCTGCATGTGTCTGCAAGCCAAAGGGGTAGGTTCCAAGCCACACAGCACTGCCTGGCCAGAACAGGCTCCCAAGTCAAGAAAAGGAAAAGAAAACAAACAAACAATTCAAAACAAACAAACGAACAAAAGCCCCGGGATCCCACCAGTGTGGCAGCCCAGACCGGGAAGCAGCTCCACTCTCGTACGGAGTGCCGCAGCCCCTCAGGGAGAAGCAAAGATGGCGCACAGAGCAAGGGAGTTGAGGGAAAAGAGGGGGAGGTGGTGAGAGGTAAGGAAGAAATCAAAAGAAGCAGATAAAAGCAACACCAGCAGCCAACAAATGGCACTCAGAGAGCCAGTTAGTGCGGGCTGGTGGAATCCAAGCAGCCAGTGCTTCCCAGACAAGAGACTGTCCGCGGGAAGCAGAGGAGGCCAAGTGGGGGTGAAGAAGCGTGGGGTGTGGGAAAGTGTATATCACAAATTACTGGAGCTCTGCAACTGCTCAGGAAGAAGCAAAGATTGTGCACAGAGCCAGGTATTTGAGCAAAAGGAGGGGGAGGTGGTTAGAGGTAAGGAAGAAATCAAAAGAAGCAGATAAAAGCAACACCAGCAGCCAACAAATGGCACTCAGAGAGCCAGCTAGTGCAGGCTGGTGGAATCCAAGCTGCTGGTGCTTCCCAGACAAGGGATTGTGGCCGCGGGAAGCAGAGGAGGCTGAGTGGGGGTGAAGAAAGGTAGGGGGGTGGGAAAGTGTATATCACAAATTACCAGTTGTTTTGTCTCCCATTGGAAGCTTCGGGAAGCTGCTTTCTTGTACCCCCTCGGATAGGGGTCCAAGATGGTTGATCCGCGCTGTGTTAGCTGATAGGGGACCTCTGCATGAATCTCTCCTTGCTCTCAGTTCTCTGTCAGTTTTCTCAACCCATTTGGTGCTTGGCTGAGTTCTTTATCTCCTCATTTGATGTTTTAGGGTTTCAGGATTGTTGTTTTCTCTGTTTGGCTTTGTTTTTAGGATCTTTGCTGTGGAGGGACGGTGTGGAGCTTCTGCCTACAGCGCCATTTTGCCAGAAGTCTTATAAACAAATTTTTATGAAGAAGTCAGACTTGAGAGAGTTAGCCTCTAGAGTATGATGCTAAGTCAGGTTATTTCGACTAGATGGATAGATAAATTATAGATAGATAATATTTCTTGACATACTAAATTCTTGTTTTGTTTTATTTTCATATATGTTTGTAAGGAAGGCTTGTCTAATGGCATATGAACTTTGAAAGGACACTAAGTGTTGTCCAGATGGATAGGGAGAACTTAACTAACAATGATTAAAAATGTAGGTATGTATTTTTCTCCTGATGATATTGGTTTAGCTGCTGGATATGGGCTGCTGCTAGGTTGACATTGATAGAACAGCAAAAAATAGGAAGTATTTTCTTTCTTCCTCTTGTCTTACAGTCTTTCTCTAGGGCCACCCTTTTGGTAGACCCTAACAGGAATGTGTTTTATAGAGTCCCACTCTCAGCATCAAATTGCTGAGTATGGAAATATGGATTAGAGCTGACAGCCAACATGCAAACGACTGGCACATCATGATCCTGAAGCCCTCTGTTTTCCTGTTCTCTGGGCTTGCTGCACAGGTTGCCATCTTGGAACTTCCCCCTTGCAACTTCCCTGACTGCACTCTTTGTTTTCTGCATCACTTTTCTTCCTCTTCCATCATTTAGTCCCTCTTTTTGCTGAAGCACATTCTTCTATAGTTTAGAAGACTATTCTAAAGGACTGGATATTATTACTAGAACACCAATCTGCAAGGAACTCTCTCTTCTCTGAGTTCATATGACATGCTATGGCTCTTTGGGCTGGAGCTTTTTTCTTAGACTTCCTCCACCTTTCAGTCCACATCCACACCACTTCCCACAACCTATCATATTATATTTAAAAAAAAAAAAAAAAAACTTTTTTTGGGAACAATAAAAAGAAAAGCAAGAAGAAAAAAGATAATTGTCTTCAAATGTTGAAGAGATGTCATATAGAAAAGACATTAGAACCATTATGTATTGTTCTAGAGAGCTGAAAAGCTGAACTAGGACCAGTGGTTGGAATTATGTTTCATTCTATTGTACATAAGGTTGCTATGAGTCGGAACCTAATGAATGGCACCTAACAACAACAAAATTTTGGCTCAACATAAAGAAAAACTTTTAAACAATTTATTCATGCATTCATTCAATAAATAGACATTTATATAACAACTATTATGTGTCAAGTATTCTTTTGAACTAGGGATCCTGTTGCCATCGAGTGGATTCCAACTCAGCAACCCTATAGCACAGAGTAGAATTGCCCATAGGGTTTCCAGGCAGCAGCTGGTGGATTCGAACTGCTGACCTTTTGTTTAGCAGCTGTAGCTCTCAACCACTGCATCGCCAGGGCTCCTTGAACTAGATATACTAGGGGTAGATTGAAAAGATCCCTTTGCTTATAGATTTTACCTTTCAAAAGGAAAAATAAAAAGATTGAATTAAACTAAGATACGTTCAGAGTGCTAGTGCCATGAAGATAATAAACAGGCTACTATGATAGAGTGTATTGATGTGGAAGTTAGGAAGACCATTAGAGGAATGGAAATTGCTGAAACTAGTAAGAACTGCCTAATCAGACAGTGAGCATTCTGCCGCCATAGACATTCACACTGTATAATATCATTAACATTGAGAACTTTCTACCTAAGTTCTTTACAACTCATTTAATCCTTGCAAAAAAGAAACAAAGAAATGAACAAACAACAAAAACTAATATCTTTTAGAATTGGCAATTATTGCAATGTTATAGACAAAGGAATCAAAGAACGGAAAAGTTAGTGAATTTGTCTAAGTTTCCACGCTAGGAAGCAACACAGCCAAACTTTAAACTCAATCAGTCAGACTTCAGACCAACATGTTTTAATCATGACACTCTGTTGCCACTACGTTTGTTGAAACTAAGTTTGAGGTGCTGTTCATTTGTTCAACATTCAATATCATTATCAAGCACCCACTTATGCCAGTGCAAGGTGCTGGAAACAGGGCCCTTAACAAAACAGCCAGGAGTTCCAGCTGTCACAGAGCTTACAGTATCAGCTCTAAGGGCTGTAACTCACTGGTTGGGTTCTGTGAGAAGCAGACTCTGAGAGAGTTAGAGTGTAAAAGTTTGATAGGGGTGTAACACCTGTGCCAGTAAAAGGGAGAAGACAGGACTGGGCAGGGAGAGCTATCTAGTCCCAGTGCTGACCTAACAAAATCCCTGCCCTCCCAACAGGGAACTCCAGAGCAAAAAATGCTCATCAAAAGAATTCAGGGCTGAGTAGAAATGGCTTGACCCTGTACCACAGCCCATTCACTGGCCAGGGACTACCCAGAGAATAGTACAATCTCAACCTGAAGGCTGAGGCTTCTCTAAAGGAGCCAACAACTAGAAGCTATTCACTAACCTAGCTGTTTTGCTGTTGTTAGTTGCTGTCTCGTTGACTCTGACTCATGGTGCCCCTATGTACAACAGAATAAAATGTTGCCCAGGCCTGCACCATCTATCTTTATGATCACTGTTATGCTTAAGCCCATTGTTGCGGCCACTGTGTATTTTGAGTGTCTTCCAACCTAAGGGGCCCATCTTCCTAAGGGGCAATATCAGACTATATTATGTTATGATCAGTTAAACCTACTCCTTGTAAATCCTTTTTTTTTTTTTTTTAATGGGAGATCTGAGCTGCATATCTCTGTGTGCACCATGGGGACTACTCCTGTATTGGGTGAGAGTATCAACTAGATCAGTATTTCCTAAATACCGGGGAGTATATTTTCACTCCTCTCCACCTACTGACGCTTGCGTCTTCTTCCTCAGAGACAGTAGTGCAATGTAGCTCATCTGTCACCTTCATTCCACCTCCTCTCCCTCACTCCTGGAATCCAGAATATGGGATTTCTGATAGTTAACGCTTCTGCAGTATAAGTTGAGTTCAGAAGCACAAATGACCTTCAAAGTTCTTTGCAATGTATAAGTCCCCGATTCTACTGTAGTAAAAGTTTCTTAATTGATCTTATTCTACAAAATATCTTAGGATATAAACCTAGAGGAAATTTTCTTGGGTGTAATAAAAGAGAAAAAGTGTTCCTTTTTTTTTTCTTTTTAAATAAAGTGATTTCAAGGTCTCATCTTGGTTCCTGAAAGGATTGGCTAAGTACTGGTGATTTCTTAGGACATGCCTGCATCTGGAATCTACTGAAACAAACAGAGGAGTGATATAGTTCTCTTTGTGAACATCTGAATGACATGAATTTTAGAAAATAAATGGCTGAGTTACTTAGGAGGTGGAATTCATGAGAAATGTTGAGTATGCTATTCCTCCTCCATCTCCCATCCCAATACAATTACAATGAAATAGTGCAGACAGTCAGGAGATAAGGAAGCCTTTTGGAAAACATAATAAGAAAATATGCAAAACGTTAGCTTAGTGTGGGGTTGTCACATTTTGTATGTCTTGCTACAGAGTCAATATGAAGTACTGCAGCTGTCACTTTTTAAACATGTAAGAGATCTTGTGCTTCACTCTAACAGTAGAGGAAAGTAAAAGAGCTTAGCATAAAATATAAGGGAAAAAGTCTCAAGTAAATAAACAGTAATTCTGGTAACCTCGTTTTCTAAACCAAATTTAAAATGGATGGTCTTAAGTGGTTTGAAATCAGGAAAGATTATTAGACATTTGCATGGTTTGGGAAAACGCAGAATGTTGAAAGGCCTAACATTTATTGAATATATTTGGTGTTAGGTGTGATTATAAATATTCATTTACTATCACAACAACCTTTAAGGTAAGTTGTATTATCATCTCTGTTTTTCAGATAAGGAACAGCAACACAGGAAAAATTAAGTACCTTGCACAGTAAGTAACAGAGCCAGGATACTAGATCTGGCTCAGATCAATGCCATAATCTCTACACTGCTATTTATGTCCATGTGTGATAGACATAGGGATGCACCACCCAGACCTCCTTCAAGGAAAAACACATGGTCACACTGCTGGGAGTGCTGGCCATAGACAACCTTCAGCTGTCAACCACTTTAGAGAGTGCATCAGCTCAGAGAGATCCCTAGCACGGTCATTTTCTCCCTGGAGCAATTCATATCCAATGATTAACTGAGGTGGGGTGTAATGGCTTGGCCATTTTGGCCCAATGAGGGACAACTCCGATTTGCCAGTTTTGCTCTGGAGCTCCCTGTGGAATCTGCCAAAGCTTTCATCAGATCTGCATTGCAGTTTGATTCCTTCTGCCCAATCCTACTTGCTCTCCCTTTCCCACAAGTGTGAGTCCCAAGGGCACTCCCTCATAAGCACGCTGTGCACAAAATTCTGTATCAAAATCGGCAACCTGTGACAACATGCTTACAAGGAAAGATTCTAGAAAATGAAATAGACTGTCTCTATTTGCAAATTCCTCATCTACATTAATAGAAATAAATAATAATGATTAGTACCGTAATAGGTATATGTATCAGGTATGATTCTGAACATTTTACATATTTTAACTAAGAGTATTTTCCCAGAAAACTTTAAGAATAATACTAATAATATCTCTATTTACAGAAGAAGAAACCAGGACACACAGAAATTAAGTAACTTGACTAAGTTTACATAAATAGATGTTGTAATTTGCTGAAGAGAGATAGGTCTGCTCTATTCTACTATAACTGTGATTTTCTACCAGAGCTATTAGAGACAGAGCTGAGGTCAGAATTGATCCAGGTCTTTTTTCCCTTTCCCATTTTTTTCAAGTCCACAATGCCATGGTGGTTGTTGAGAACACTCTAGCTCACACATGTGAAAGCATTTTGAAACATAACAAAATTCTAATAATTCACCCTTTCTTTAACTGTTTTTGACTGTAATCCATATGTTAGGCTAAAAGCTACTAATTAAAGAAAAGAAAAAGTTAAAATCCCAATGGACCTCTATTTTAAAAAGAGGGAAACTGAATTTCTAACCTGCCACTTACCTACACACTTGAATGTATCCTCAAAGGCGAAGTCTGTATAAAGGAAAAGACAATCCTTCCCTATTTGCTCATGAACAATGCTCTTTTGCTGAGATATTTACTGAGTGTGGCAAATAAAGCCAGAGAGTTCCATTAGGGAGGTGATTCTCACAGGGCAAAGGAAAATTTTACCGAGGGCCTGAAAAACCAGCTAGAGTGATCTGGATATACAGATATTTATAGAGTTAGGTGGAGTGGTGGTGATAAATAATATCAAAGAAATCTTTCAGTAACATCCAATTCATTTAATTATGTAATAAGCATTTATTTAATGATCACTATAAATGTACCAGCATTCCCCGGGTAGTGCAAACGGTTCACATGATTGTTGCTAACCGGAAGGTTGGAGGTTACAGTACACCCAGCGGTACTCGGAAGAAAGGCCTGGCAATCTACTTCTGAAAAAATCAGCCATTTAAAACCCTATGGAGCACAGTTCTTCTCTGACACACACTTGACACGGACTCAATGACAGCTGGTTTATAAATGTACCAAAGTCATCTTCTTAGAGCTGCATAGACACTGCCCGTTATTGTTTGTTTATGGGTCTCTAACTTACATTAGATCATGACTTCTTTGAGGCCAGGGTCTATGTCTTGTTCATTGTGTATCCTTGGTGCTTTTTACAAGGTTCAAAATAGGCCATGATAAAATAAATGATTGTATAGTAAATGGACGCATGAATGAGCCTGCCTAAGGATATTGAGAACAAGTAGTTTTCATTAAAGTACTCCACATTTCAGGGAAACAAGGACTAGGATGATGACCATAATTAAAGATGCCACTTGCATTATCCAGCAAGCACTCACATTAAAAAAAAAAAAAGCTTTCACATACAAAACAACTGGTAGCATTAGGTTCATTATTGAGAGACAGACTGTAACTCTCTAGAGAAAAACAGCTATGCCAAGAAATGAAATTTTAATAAAAACTTAATTTTCCTTACGTTGTATTTGATTTGTCAAACATTATGATTTCACCAAGTATACACACTGGCATTTTAATAAACTAAGCACAAGAATGCTGCACTTACTTCTACAGCTGTATTCTTCTCCTTTCGGTGAGGGTAAGATTGAAAGATGCACCACTTCAGATTCAAACAAGATAAAAGCCAACACTAAAATTATCAGTTCGAACAGAACATGATGTGTGTTGGTGAGAACAAATCTTAATTCTTTCAAAATCAAAAGAGAAATCTAATGTTTCTAGTTGTTTCGGGCATACCAACGATTGTGAGGATGGCACAGGACTGGGCAATGTTCTGTTCTGTTATACATAAGGTTGCCGTAAGTTGGAGGCTACTCAATGACAGCTAACAACAACAGTTGTTTTGGGAAGAGTCAGAGTTTGTAACTATTTATGGAATGGTCTTCATTTTTATTATGGTTTTGTTCTACCCAAATATAGACACTGAGAGTAAAGTGAGAATTCCCTTCAAAATCCCCATTGGTCAAGGACATCATCCTCTGTTTTCAGGGCTTAGTAGTATTCTGGGAAGCTAGGTGAAGAGTATCTATGGCTCAGGCAGCTCATGTGTACTCAGCAAATCTCATGGCACAACTGTCCAACGATGATATGAACAACTAACCTGGTATCTCAGTGCATGTGATGTATGATGCCTACCTAAATAGCCTCAGTAGACCTATAAACCTTGTTATGGCATCCTCACTGCTTTCTATTGGTAATTGGTGTGTGCTCAGTAGTCTCTTGATGATATCTCTCTTCCTCTCCTCAAGCTCAGGTCCCTATGACTTCCTCCAAAACCAATTTTTATCCAGATCTCTGCTCTACCCCTACCTTTTAGCTTGTGACTTTCATGTAGTCTTCCCCAGGAGTGGGGCTAGTCAGAGATTTACTATAAAAGAGAGAGTTAAGCAAATAAGCTTGGCCCACTTGCAATCAGAATTTGACTTTATCAAGAAACATTTTGAGTGTTAGCTATCTAAACTTAGATTCATTTCACTCAGCTTGGTCTCCTGCTCAAATTTCCCATGGGTTCATATTTTTGCTAAGAGGTCATGGGGAGGGTAGACAGTGTAAGTTAAAACCTAAAAGAGCTGTTTTGCTACAAACTTTGTAAACTATTGGAGCATACGTAAGTGTGCTCACGTGGAATAGAGCTGTTCTAAAATTGGGAGAGAGGTAGTCTCTCCATTTCTCTATGAAGAAATACAGCCCAGCTTCAGGTGATTGACCTTGAGGACTACAGTGCGTGCCAGTTTGGTGCTTCCAGGACTTTAATGTATCAGCGGTACCTATAGTCGGTAGTGAGTGCCTGTTGTGCCCAACATATCCAGGGGAAGGAAACTGGAGCATGGCGGGTGGGGAGGTTTTTACAGAAGCAATGACCAAATTTATCCAATGACACTTTGAAACAGAACATTTTTGGAGATTTGATTAGGAAATAGGCTGATAGCAGGTAAGGGCAAGAGTTAGTGAAACATAGACTGTATACAGGTGAATAGGAAAAATAAGCAAGAGGTAATTTAATGAATCTTAAAATTTTAGATAAATTGGGATGGTAGCAAACAAACACAACACAAACAGAGTTTCATACACAGTATGTCTGGCCAAAATGGGTATATCCAAGGGTAAAATAGGATTAAAAATATAGTAAGAATATCTAAATTTGGATGCTTGTGCTTGGCTGCGGTTGAGATACATCTTGCAGAATGGGCTGGACAAGGATAAGATGAAACAACAGGTAAAATTTAGTCCGCTGAGATATACTGCCAACTGGAAAGAATAGAGGTACTTTTGGGATGCCATCCTGATGACTTGTGGTCCTTTCTGTGCTTGGACACTGGAAACACAAAGGTAACATCTTTGTCCATAAAGAAGTACCTTTTATAGGAGTACAGCACAGGACTTTAGAAAGCTACCAGGCAACCTCAATTCTCCAGAAAATGCGCACTCACTGCAAAACAACTATTATGGGATGTATTATGTTCAAAGGGCAAGGGTATCTGCATGCATCATGGGAAGCTGAGTGCTGGGAATTTAAATGTGGACTTTGACTTGTGGTCTGAGGATTCTGTCTCCTCACTATACAAAGGGAAAAGTCCTGACCACTACATCAATCACATATGTATTATTTGGGTTCCTCTTCATTGACTCTAAGCCTATCATCTATTCCAGTGCTAACCTGGGGTTCCTAGAGTTAAAAAATACTACTCTGGTTAGTACCTTTAATTCTTTGTGGCATAAAGCAGTAATCAAAGAAGATAAAATAAATGCCAGCGGGAATAGAATGGAGTGAAAACTTATTGCTGAACTGCAATACTCCTGGGAGAAACTTATATAAACCTCTAATGAAATCGTACTATAGAAAAGAGAGGCTCTTAAAGAATTAATGAGAAGAAAATTCCAAATGGAATAGAAGGGGGCTTTCTTCATTAAAAACAAAAAATGGTAGAGGGAAAAGAGCAAAGGTTACAACTATGAGAATAAAAGAAGCTGTTATCTACCCTTTTATGATAGTTGAGAGAGTTTAGCTTTTGTACCACATATTTTGAGAGCATATAGGGTACTGCAAAATAGCAGATGATTGCCTAGGAGCCAGTGAATTCCTAGAAGGCAGGAGGTATAAGGAGTCTTTCAGTGGTACAAATAGTTAACACAATTAGCTGCTAACCAAAGGTTGGCAGTTGGAGTCCAACCAGAGGTGCCTGGGAAGAAAGGCTTGGTGATCTACATCTGAAAAATCAGCCATTGGACACCCTATAGATCACAGTTCTGCTGTAATACACATGGGACCAACATGAGTAGGAGTTGACTCGATGACTACTGGTTTTTTAGGAGGTGCAGAGATCACAGAGCAAGAAGGCCAACAGGAGAGAAATCTAATCTTGGGTACAAGGAAGGTTACTTCAGTGGTTTTTAAGAAGGGGGAAAAAAAAGACCTCTACTGAAGAATCTCCCCCTGTTCTCGAACTCCCAAGTAAGTCAACTTATTCACAGGACTGCAGAAGCAGGGAGAAAAGGGAGGAGAGGGGATTCACCAACTTCTTATACAGTTCTCTGAGTTAATCTTAAAATTTGTGGGTTCCTTTGTTCAAGCATGCTGAAGTACATCTGGCCCTGTAGTGGCTGATATATTCATTGTATAAGAATACTGGTTAATTTATTATACTACACAGGCACTACCAAAACACTAATTACAGTGAGACTGTTTATAAAATTTGAAATCTGCAACCTTCAGTTCATAAGATTAGGAATAGAATTTACAAGCACAATTCAAATAATCCCTCTGCACACTTTGAAAATGTGTTACAAGGAGCTAATATTTTACTGAAATTATTGGGTAAATTATTTACCCAAAATACCATCTAATATTTAGATGTGTTAACTAACCAAAATGTACTGTTGCCATGTTACAGGTTAGGAGTCCAGGAAGCAGATTCTGAGAAGCAGATTAGCTTGCAGGATGTTTATTAAGGAATGTCCCTGAGATCTACACTCGTGTAAGGAAGGGAAAGAAAGCAGAATGGGGTAGAACGAGAAGATAGTCTGTGAGGTAAACTCAACAACAGCCTCAGCTGACCACATGGAGAGCTCTGGAGCTACAAGGGTCCTTCATACTTGTCCCATGTTTGGATCACATGGTCATGCCTTTATACATCTATATTGACCAGTTATTTTATGTGGGCCACCCTGGGGATGCTGTGTGTTTGGGCAAGGTGGCTATACAGCTGGAGCGATCCCTGAAGGAGCTGTTAGCTGAAGGCTATGGATTGGCAGCACTGTCAGTTGTGACAACATCAAGTCCTTCACTGATGGGGGACCTGGGCTACTCATTAAACTGTCTACCACTTGCGATGTCTATGGGTCCAATGCTACACCAGATAATATGGAGAAAATAGGTGAAGAAAATATTTAGGCTTTGGTCCAAAGCCTTGGTCTTTTCAATCACCTCATATGCATACAAAACCTGGACAATGAAAAAGGAAGATAGAAGTAGAGTTGATGCATTCAAATTGTGGTGCTGGCAAAGAATATTGAATATATCATGGATGTCCAGAAGAATGAACAAATCAGTCTTAGAAGAAATACAACCAGAATTCTTCTTAGAAGCGAGGATGGCAAGATTTTGGTTAGCTTACTCTGGACACATCATCAGGAAAGACCAGTTACTAGAAAAAGACATCGTGTTTGGTAAAGAAGAGTGTCAGTGAAAATGAGAAAACCCTCCAATGAGATGGATTGACAGAATAGTCACAACAATGAACTCAAACATACCAGCAATTATAAAGATGGCACAGGACCAAGCAATGTTTTGTTCTGTTATACATAAGGCCACCATGAATTAGAGCCAACTAGATGGCAACTAACAACAACAACATGGTTCCTTCCCTTAAGTAGCTTATATTAAGTAAAAGAGACCATGTAACACACACATTTGAGAGGAAGTAGAACATAGATGATAGAGTCAGATGGACTTCGATTTGAATCTCAGTTGTGACACTTGCAAGTTGTGAGAGCTTGACCAGGTCACTTAACTCTGTTATGACTTTAAAAAATTTTTTTTTTGGAATTATAGATAACAACTGTATTAACTTCAATTGCTGCTGTAACAAACTACCACAAATTTAGTGGCTCAAAATAACATACATTTATTATCTCAAAGTTTCGTAGGTCAAAATTTGGGGTGGATTTACCTGGTTTTTCTGCTTGGAGTTCCACATGGTCAAAATCAAGATGTCAATAAGACTGTGTTCCTTTCTGGAGTTTTTGAGGGGAGAATCAATTTCTTGCTTATTCAGGTTGTTGGCAGAATTCACTTTCTTGCAGTTGTAGGACTGAATTTACTGTTTCTTTGTTGGCTGTCAGCTAAGAACCATTCTCAGTTTCTAGAGGTCACCCACATTCTATTAAGAAAGGGACTTGTGCCCCTCTTCTTCCTTCTTCAAAGCCAGCAAAGATGAGTAGATTCTTCTCATGCTTCAGATCTCTCTTCCTGCATCTTCTCCTGTTACATCTGTCTGATTGTTCTGCATTCCTCTTCCACTTTTAAGGGTTGATGTGATTAGACTGGGTCCACCCAGAAAATTGAAGATAATCTCCCTATCTTAAGGTCCATAACCTCAATTCCATCTGCAAAATTCCTTTTGCCATGTAAAGTATTCACAAGTTCCAGGGATTGAGTGTGAACATCTTTGGGAGCCATTATTCTGCCTAGCACATCTCAGTGTTGTGTGAGGAGATAAAGTTAATTTAAGTGCCTGTACATCTGGCACAGAGTAAATCCTCAATAAACAAAACTCCTGCCATCCAGAATTAAATGTTGAATGGTTTAGACTATAAATGCCATAACTTTAGAAAAATGACTGAGTAACAAGTTCTGGAATCATCAGTAAAGGCTTCATGGAGGAGAGGGGTTGAATCTTGAAAGATAGGTAGGATTTGGATAAAGGAAAGGACAGGACAGAGAGGAGGCTTTCATGTCAAGAAAATAATAGAAACAAAAGAACAAATTCAGTAAGCTCTAGTAGCAAGACGCAGCTTTAAGAAAATAGACCTGAATTCAAATGCTGACTCTGCTAGCTATGAGCTCTGTTACGTTTAGCAACTGTGAGCCACAATTTTCTTCCTTTTGTTTTTGTTTCTTATCTATTCAATGTCCATATTCTTGGAGAAAAGCAAGACTTTTTAGCATCCTCCTTCTAGTCCCTTAGTTTCATAGTTTTGGCAAAATCTGTATTGTCTTCACAACCACCCTTTCTAGCTATTTCACAAGGCTCCACAGATTCATCTCTAAATTACTGTGTCTTTCTAAAACATTGAAGTGAGTAGCTCTGCAAGGTTCATAAGCATATGAGGAGGTCTAGAATACTACTCCAAATTCTTTGATACTTCACCCGTATCAGTGACAATTTCGGAGAATGTATGTTATGTCTATAAGTATATATATTACTGATATTATACTATATTATATTAAATATTAATAAAGCTAAATTACTATTTACTTTTAAGTAATTTAGCTTTATTAATATTTAATATAATATAGTATAATATAATATCAGTAATATATGTATTTATATACATAAAGTACATTCTCCAAAGTAAGTATTATTAGAAGTTTTAATATATTCTTTTTACATTTCAATGGATTGTCTTGCATACCCCCTAAAGTGCCTTTGAAGCAGCGGTCTTCTTAAGTTTGGTGGAGAATGCCATAGTGTTTACATTCTGACAAATATGTCCCCATTATGCTTGCACTATGTTCGTGGCCTGTGCTATCATTCTTCCTTTTTGACTTTCTCAAAGAACTGTTCTCACATGTACCTAAAAAAGATATGTTTGCTCCCACGAGAATGAACAGGGATGCCTTTTACTTAATGCTGCTCAAAGAAACATGGAAATCAAGAGAACTCTTTCAAACAGCTCCAAACTGCCTCTGATCAAGAATTCAGTGAAACTTGTTCAGGAATCTCTGATGATTAGGAAGGAAGGTAGAGTAAGATCACCTCAGTGTGTGTTTTCTCTGGGGCAATCCTATCTGGTTGAAGTGACTGGGTTCTAGACCCCAGAAACTGCCGGGTGACCTGCCTACTGTTGGAAAAAGAGGACTGGGGAATCTCCGTCTGTGCCTTTTCCCCCTAAGCGGGGTGTTCTGATAGCTTAGGCTTCCTTTCAGAGGACAAGCGTGTATCCTGCCCCCATTGCTTCCGATTCGCCTTTGTCCTCATTGATTATGCCTCTGATTTCAATATTAGAATCTGCTCCTCCACTCCACAAAACAGCTCTAACCCTCCCCCACTTAAAAGAAAAAATTGCCCCATGCATACATTCCCTCCCACGTCACATTCCTAGCGAGGAGGGTTAGATTTTGTAGAACCTTTTTAGACAAGTTGAGTTTTAATAATTTTTAAAATGAGTCTGAGAATTTGGTTTTGAGAAAGCAGGAGATTTTTAGGGAGATAATTTGATCCACTGGATTGGAAGAGCATAGAATGTGGTGGTGGCAGTGACTGGGAGTGGGGAGAAGGGCACAGAGTTACATTAGCCAAAAATCCAACCTTAGTTTGTTGAGGTGCTTGCACGGTTTCCCTACCTATTCCCTGGTTTAGAATGAGAAAAGAGAAAAGTTGTGTTCAGTGGTTTACAATATTTATGGTAATAATGTGCGATGCACACTGCATGAAAAAACTGCTAGATCCCATTCTTTACTCAAGTCCCTGGCTTTAACAAATAATAAGAAAAATAAGTCTAAAAAAGGAAGACTGAAAATTTGAGCATGAAAATTATTCTCTCAGAACTTCTGCTTTTTCTTTATGCAATCTAAATTGGAGTTTACAAAGGAGAAGTTAAAGTAGAATTAAATTTTTAAGTATTGCATTATTAAGGATGTCAGAAGCAAGGGAGAGGAGATTCTGGCCAAAGTTAAAAGGTAACTTATGTTCTGGTCCTGGTGCTTCTCCCAGTTGACTGTGTGATTTTTGGCAAACCACTTAGGTCTGCAAGAGAACGGTATTCAGTAGTATGAATTCCATGATTTCTTTTAGTTCTAGAATTCTATGATTGTAAATTATACAAGCAATGGCTAAATATGGGCCAAATTATTTTTTTTCCTTCTAACTGCTTTTTCTTCTCAAGCATCATATGTCATCTTCAACCACCGTCTATTTTTCATATGTACTTGTAATTAATTAATACATTGCAAATGTGAGTCCATCTCAAAGTCTTTTTAAAGGAATCAACATATAAATAAATAATAATTGTGTAAGTTTTAACAGTAAATCAGCATGCATAGAATCAACATTTAATATCATTATTTCTTAACAAAAATACAACATGATCAAAATTACATTTTCCTCTGGACTTGTAATATTGCAGTACTATGAAAGAAACAAGACATTTCTAAAATCAGGAAGCCAAGTTAAAGGCCTTGTTGAAAATTTGACGATGTACATGTACATAGCAAATATAGAAGGGCAAACTCTCAATTATCTGCTGTGATGGAGAGAAGCATTGGTAAAGAGAATCATTTACGTTATGTCTGACTCTGGAATGAGCTTATGAAATTATGCTTAAACATGACTGTGTCTAATGTCTTAAGGATTAAGAATATTTGGAATTAAAGTAATGAAATTCCATATTGGGGAAACAGAAAAAATGTCCAGTTTTACTACGCAGCCAGCAGTATGAAGAAAGTGAAAATTATCACCTCTACCTCCAAGCAAAGAAATAGCTTAAAGCTGACTTGCCTATTTCTTCAAGATTACTTTCTCTAAGCAATTTAATACTTTGGATTAAATAACACTTGCTTTTGGTGGATTAGAGTAAGCTTGGAGTCAGAAGACCTGTGTTTCAATATTCTCATCTCCTTTTACTAGCTAAGTAACGTTGAGTAAGGCTCATGAACTTTTTCAATGACATTGTCATCATTTGTGACATGGGACTAATAATACTGTGATATTTACTCTGTATTTTTTAAAGAGGTATGGATAAAATGCAACAAAAGTGAATGTAGAAATTATTATGTAAACTATTTTGAGTGTGTAATGATTTCTTGTATTATCAGGGATAAAATAATATAACAATAAAAATAATCAAATGATATTTACTGAGTGTCTTGAATTTATATATTCACAAACATTAATTAACTTCATATTATATCCATGTGCTCGGAAATAAACCAGGTTAAAAAAAAAAATCTTCAAGGATAATATGATCTGTCTGAAAAGACTCATAGAGAAGAACACAACATTCCACCACTAACACAGTGGGAACTTGCATGCACTTCTGAATCTCCCGGGGGCTCAGTTTCCTCGTTTGTAAAGTATATGAGTGGTAATCTATTCAACAGCAACGGGTTAGGGTTTGTTTATGTTTCCTTGCAGCCCCAAAGTATGATATAAGAAGGGATTTAGAAGAAAGTTGACATTTGAAAGTGAGATTTGGCTTTAATAAATGAAAATGCCGCTAGTACATCTTGTTTAATTACAGACACAAGAATCAAAGAGACCAGAAGTATCTTTAAATAATATCAGCTTCTAAGAATAGTGAGTAGAATGATTGACTAAATAACCTGCAGGTGAATAACACTCAATAGTGACTTGGAAGTTTATGATAAGCATGACAATCAAAATCCCGTATTAGGTAACCAAATACGATTTTCTTTCAGAATGTAAGATACCGTAAGACACCATGCCATGACTGCTCGGTTTTCAATCAGACTCTCAACTTTGTCATGTGTGCCTTCATTAACCCATGAAATGAGCACTGTACTTTGCACAGTGCCATGTGATGCTGTTTTCAGCAACCAGAGCACTAAAATTTTGCAAGGAGATTCAGTCCTAAGCTGTCAAGCCGAACAAGGCACCTGGGCTCCATCTTGGGGGCCTGGAACACTGGATTTTTCAAATCAGGGCTGTAATAAAAATAATGCTTTCTAGTATACAAGATCAAATGGGCAATACCTGCCTAGGAACAAAGATGAGAAGGTGGGAGGGTACAGAAAAACTGGACGAATGGATACGGTGAACCCTTGGGTGGAAAGGGAAAGGGGGAGAGTGCTGACACAGTGCAGGATTGCAGTCAATGCCATGGAATCATTTGGGCATAAATTTTTGAAAGACAAACTAATTTGCTCTGTAATCTTTCACCTAAATCACAATAAAAAATAATAATAATTCTTTACATTGTATAGTGCTTTGCATATATTATTACATGTGATGCTGCCAACTAAGTACAGTAGGTAGACTCTCCCATCCTAGAAGAAAGAACAGATGTGCATGGCTGAGGTCACATAGCAAGTAACTGACATTGCTAGCACTAGACTTCATATTTTCTAACCTGTAGTCCAGTCTTTTGTTTTTAGACTACTGTACACTATTCACTACTCGTTTTTTCACTATCTACATTTTACCCAGAGCCCTGGTGGCATGGTGGTTAAGAGTTCGGCTATCAACCAAAAAGTCGGCAATTCGAAACCTATAGGATCCTATAAGAGTATAATGTAAAAACCAAAAACCAAACCCATTGCTGTCAATTGATTCTGACTGTAGCAACCCTAGAGGACAGAGTAGAACCGCCTCATAGGGTTTCCAAAGAGCGGCTGGTAGATTTGAACTGCCAAACTTTTGGTTAGTAGCCAAGGTCTTAACCACTGTTCCACCAGGCTCCTACTATCTACATTAGTAAATAACTATGTCTATTATTTATCTAACACTGTGTCAAGCACCTTGCTGAGCTCCTTAGATACTCCATTTCATTTAATCAACCCAAAACCCCAGAGAAAAGGAATTACTACCATACCCATTTACTAGGCAAGGAAACTGATGTTTTGGGGAGAAACAGAAGCACCTCACTCAACCTACTACGTGGGGAGCCAACACTTGCACCCATGTCTGCCTGATTTCACCCTCTCCTAACCTCTAACCCAGGCAGCTTATGTATCTCTAGCAGTTCCCATCCAAGAAAGTTCCCTTTCAAGGATTTTTCCTTGAGCCAAAAAGGCAGTTTGACTTAAAAATATCAAGACAGTACAACGAAACAATCTACACTATTGCTTTTTTAGGGATCTCTTTTGGTATCTACGGTTAGTATAGGATATTATTTTACATATTTCATTCATGCTAAGCATAAATGCTGCACCCAATGTTTTGGAGCAGGATTTTCTATCAGGCTGCTGTTGCCAATTTCTATCTCACAAAACACACCCACATCTACTCTGGGGACTCCACCTTGTTTCATGTGCTCAAGACGATTTGACTCCTGGACAATGACAAATATTATTCTAAAACTTTCATCCAATATTCTGCCTAGCTGTGTTCCTGATTTTTTTTTTCAGAATCTAACATACTCTTGATAAATGTTAATTCCATCTCTTGCTATCGAGTACATTCTAAGTGCCAAACATTCATTCTGCTCCATCCTTTCGTTTCCTCTCTCTCTTTCTCCCCTCCCCTCCCCCCGCCTTCTTTCTTTTCTTCCTTTCATTCTTCCACATGATAATAATTCAGTGTGGCTGCTGTAAGCATAAACATGACCTTGGGGAATTCACGGTCTAGCTGAGGCAAGAGCCCATACATGTGATAAACAACTGAGGTAAGGTAAATGGGAGACAGACCGTGTGCCAGACTAGATAAACGTAAATTGTATGTAAATTCACAGCGATCACGAAGAAAAGTTCTCTAAGGAATACCTGAATTGACTCTTGAATAGAACTAAAAAATATAGAGAGCAAGGAGAATATTTTGTAAATTTCAAAGAGAGATCAGTAGGTAATATTGACCCAGTCTCTTTTTCCAGCATATCACCCCTCTCACTTTGCTAACAAGTAAGTACAGACCATGTGCTGTTCTCCAGTTTAATATGCAGTCTTGCATCTCATTTCTTTGCCTCTGCTGCCCCCTCTGCCTGGAATAGTCTCCCAAGCTCCCATCCACATTCTCCTGACTTTCTTTGAAAGTCAGCTCAAGGGTAAATCTGTCGCATCCTCTCGAAGCCCTCTCTGATTCTCCTGGGCAGGTTAAGCTTGCCTTACTCTAGCCTCTCACTGCGTGTTGCACTGAAGTCCATTGTAAAATTCATTACTTTGTCGGGTAAACACCTATTCATGCTGTATTCCTGTCATACTGTGTCTTATTTGCTGTTGAAATCCCAGAACATCAACAGTATTGAACACTAAGTAAATATTCAATATATGTTCTGGGAATGAAGAAGTTCTATAAAAACATTTGTGAATTTGGTCTGTATAATTTGGATGCTACGATAGAGGTTCTGAGTGTTAGTGGCCTCATCTAATTCAGGTTATTCTCAAAAATACTTTATGCTTTAACCCAGAATGAAAGAATCACAAAGGATATGGTTAAGAATAAGAGAGCCCATATGATGGAATAAACTATACGCAATATACACAGCTAACTGAAGCATAAATATGCACAGAAAGAGATAAATGAAGCATTCACGTAACAACAGTGTCTGAGTCTGCTACAACTACTTGATGATTGCAGGCCATGGAACAGCATGAATAAAAAATTAGGTTGTATGCATTTAGGTAGGTGAATGAGTGGGTAGCAGATGGAACTGGTAATAAAGGGAGTGAATATTTAGTTTAGGTATTCAGAAATGCCTAACATAAATAATTCATTTCCCACTGAGAGTGAAACCCCAAAATGACAGTTTCTTAAAAGTATCATAATTACACCTTAAACAAATTTTGTGCAATACGTTTATTAAAAAATCGAGCATTCTCCAAATAGAAAAGGGATTTCACACAGCATGCCAACCAGTACCTGGAGACTGAGTGGAAGTGAGAGAGAACATAAAGGTTTTCCAGCTTCAGGACAGGTAAAATCCAGGGGAGGCTGTGTTTATAGAGTATGGAGTAAGTGCCTAGAATTCTACCTGAGCCAGCTTTCCCAGTCACGCTGAAGGTGAAAAGCACCTTGTTGCTCCGTAGGGATTTAGCAAGAGGAGGGGATAGGACAATCGGATGTTAGAGCTGGAAGGTATACGGGGACCGTCGTCTTTTGCCACACTTATTTTCAGATGGGAGGCATTGGTGGTTCAGTGGTAGAATTCTCACTTTCCACACAGGAAACCTGGGCTTAATCCCCAGCCAGTGCAGCTCATGTGCAACCACCACATGCCTGTCAGTGGAGGCTTGTGTGTTGGTGTGATGCCAAATGGGTTTTAGCAGAGCTTCCAGACTAAGATAGACAGGGAGAAAGTCCTGGCAACCTACTTCCAAAAATCAGCCTATGAAAACTCTGTGGATCACAGTGATTCGATCTGCAACCAGTCACAGGGATGGCACAGGACTGGGCAGTATTTCCTTCCACTGTGCATGAGGTCGACGTGAGTCAGGGCTGACTCAATGGCGGCCAACAACAACATTTTCAAATGAGGAAAACTCTCAGAAAAAGATGAAGAAACTCGCCAGGCAGTCATAGAACTAGAAAATGGCAAAGTTGGGGATAAAACCCAGGATTTCCGCTTCCTAGTCCAGTGTACCTTCTCCTACGCTAGGCTATGACAAAATCAGCTTAAAAATAAGCTACTAGGCTTAGCATACCGAAATTTCTACAAGGAAATAGATATTGCTCTCTGGTTTAATGTCAGGCCTTTGTTTTCTTGTTTACAGAGAGAACAACATGGACCACAGTCTCCTAGTGACATCTGGTGTCTGAGTCAGGGTAATACAGAATATAAGAATAACAAAACTAAAGTACCTTTGCACTTTTATTTATTAACGCTTATTTTTGGAGGATAATTAAATTCAAAACTTGGAGGATATGTTATAATTTTGGAAGATAGCATTTAATGGTTCCTTTTTTTCATATGTCTACAAACAAGATCATGTTTACAGTAATTCTGTTTTTGTAACAGTAGTGAATTATTGCAAATCTTATGCTATCTGATCCTAAATTAAATAATGCATTCAACAAAGATTTATGAACACCTACTACGTGACATAAGCAGTTCTAGGTACTCCCTATAAAAAAAACATTGCTGTCCAGTCAATTCTGACTCATAGTGACCCTATAGGGCAGAGGAGAACTGCCCCATAGGGTTTCCAAGGAATGGCTGGTGGATTCCAACCACTGACTTTTTGGTTAGCAGCCGAACTCTTAACCACTGCGCCACTAGGCACTGGGGGTGCAAATATAATAGTTATGATCACTTACTTCAGAAAACTCACAGCCTACCTGTAGAAATAAGCCCATTATAGGTAACTATAATACAATGTGGTAACAGCTACGTGATGGTTAAGAGTGTGTGTCAGCTTGGCTGGGACATGATTCTCAGTGTTTATATGTGATCACTCCCATGATGGAATCTGCTGTGAGTAGCCAATCAGTTGAAACGGAGTTTCCGTGGGGGTGTGGGCTGCATCCCAATATAAGCAGATGTCCTGACTTTTTGCTAGCTCCAGATCTTGTACATAAATCAAGAGGCAGCTGTTAGGATAGAACAAGGGAATACTGCATGGTTTAAAATCAGGAAAAGTGTACGTCAGGGTTGCATCCTTTCACCACACGTATTCAATCTATATGTTGAGCAAATCATCCAAGAAGCTGAACTATATGAAGAAGAACGGGGCATCAGGATTGGAGGAAGGCTCATTAACAACTTGCGTTATGCAGATGACACTACCTTGCCTGCTGAAAGTGAAGAGGACTTGAAGTACTTACCGATAAAAGTCAAAGACCACAGCCTCCAGTATGGATTACACCTCAACATAAAGAAAACAAAAATCCTCACAACTGGACCAATAAGCAGCATCATGATAAACGGAGAAAAGACTGAAGTTGTCAAGGATTTCATTTTACTTGAATCCACAATCAACACCCATGGAAGCAGCAGTCAAGAAATCAAAAGATGCATTGCATTGGGCAAATCTGCTGCAAAAGATCTCTTTAAAATGTTGAAAAGCAAACATGTCACCTTGAAGACTAAGGTGCACCTGACTCAAGCCATGGTATTTTCAGTTGCCTCATATGCATGCAAAAGCTGGACAATGAATAAGGAAGACCGAAGAATTGACCCCTTTGAATTGTGGTGTTGGTGAAGAATATTGACTATACCGTGGACTGCCAAAAGAACGAATAAATCTATCTTGGAAGAAGTACAACCAGAATGCTCCTTAGAAGCAAGGATATCGAGACTACGTCTTACATACTTTGGACATGTTTTCAGGAAGGATCAGTACCTGGAGAAGGACATCATGCTTGGTAAAGTAGCGGGTCAGTGAAAAAGAGGAAGACCCTCAATGAGACGGATTGACACAGTGGCTGCAACAATAGACTCAAGCATAACAAGGACTGTGAGCCTGGTGCAGGACTGGGCACTGTTTCATTCTGTGGTCCATAGTGTCGCTATGAGTTGGAACCAACTTGACGGCACCTAACAACAACAACAACTGGATCCTGCAGCTGCCCTCTGTTCATCTGACCTCTGGTTCTTGGGGATTGAGCTATCAGCTTATCTGCCTATCTTGGGATTCGTCTATCTTCACAGCCTGTGAGTGGGAGCCCTGATGTCTGACCTGCTGATCTTGGGTTAGCCAGCTCCTGCAGCTATGTGAATCAGGAGAAGCCTTGAGATCTTGCCTGTCAATCTTGGGATTCATCGATCTTCATAGCCTGTGAGCAAGAGCCCTGCTTGCCGACCTGCTGATCTTGGGTTCACCAGCCCCTGCGGCCACACGAATTGGGAGAAGCCTGGACTTGGGATATTCCAGCCTCTACAATTCTGTGAGCCATTTCCTTGATATAAATCTTTCTATATATATATTTATACTCTTTACTGGTTTTGTTTCTCTAGGCAACCCAGCCTAAGACAAGCTATAATTAAGATATGTATAAAATATTATAGAGTAACTGAGTGACTGGGAAGTCAGACAGGCTTCAGAGAGAGAGAGAGACCTTTTAAACTGAGATTTAAAAAGTGATTAAGTGTCTGCCCAGCTTAAAAAGCAAAAGGCTTCAATTCATTCTCTCCAATATAAGCAAAAAGCATCTAGGGTTAAATATATTTTTGTTAAATTTTATCCCATGAATATGACAGTCACTGACATACTTTCAGTGTTGATTAATTTGGTCATTGCAGAGAAAAAGAGTATGCCACTATTTCTACTCAATAACAAGTGATGTTTCTAATATTCTCACTTTTGCTCCTACTTCTACTGATGATAAGTAGAGGATCTGGGAGACAGGGACTATCTGATTTCAAAGTATTCAAGTGTTACTCGTTGAGTGCTTAATATGTGTCAGGTACTCTCCTGATGGTGCTGGAGATAAGACAGTGAACAAAATCCAAGTCCCCATTGCACTTACATTCTAGAGGGGAGGACAGACAATAAGTGAGTAAGTGATATATGTAGCAGGTCAGATGGCTATAAGGATTATAAAAGAAAGATTGAGCATAGATGGGGGATAGGTAGTGTGTGTTGTTGTTGTTGTCAGTTGATGTCCAGATGGCTCTGAGTCATGGTGACCTTATGTATAACAAAACAAAATGATGCCCCATCCTGTGCCATCTTCATGATCTTTGGTATGCTTGAGTTCATTGTTTCAGGCAATGTGTATTTTGAGTGTCTTCCAACCTAGGGGCCCATCTTCCTGCACTATATCAGAATATATTCTGTTGTGATCCATAATAGTTCATTGACTTATTTTCACAAGTAGATCACCAGACCTTTCTTCTCAGTCTGTCTTACTCTGGAAACTCTGCTGAAATCTGTCCACCATGGGTGACCCTATTAGTATTTGAAATACCAGTGACATAGCTTCCAGCATCATAGCAACATTCAAGCCACCACAGTGCAATGAAGAGACAGATGGGTGGTAGTAGGTAGTGCTGGGCATGTGTTATTTAAATATGGTAGTCAGGGGAAGCCTCCCTGAGAAACTGGCATTGAGCAAAGACCTTAAGTTGGAGATAGAGGAAGCCATGTAAATATTTGGAGAAGAGTGTTCCAAGCAAAGGGAACTATAAGTGGAAAAGTTCTTGTTGGGAGCATCCTTGGAGTGTCTGAAGAATATCAGATAGGACAGTGTGATTAATGAGTAAGAAGCCTCGAGAGAATGGAAGACAGTGGGTCAAAAAAGAAATAGAGCTAGACTATGCAGGGCCTTGTTGGCCATTGTACACAGCGAAGTGGGTAAGCCCTGTAAAGTTTGGTGTACAGAGGTGACATGACCTGATCTGACCACAGCTGTTATGTTCAGATGACCCATAAGGAGGAAAGTGCTGAATCAGAAAGACCAAAAGAAGAGTATTATATTTATCCAGGAAACAGATAATGGCCACCTAGAGAAGAGTTAGCAGTGGGAGAGCAGCAACCAGATTCTGTAAATATTTCAAAAATTTATAATTAAGAGAATTTACTGATGAATCAATATGCATGAGAAAAAGAAAAGTCAAGGGTGACTCCAAGTTGTTTAAGTAATTGGAAGAAAATGTTGACATTTAGTGAGATCAGGAAATCTGCAGGAGGATCTGTTTGGAGGAGCTGGATATCAAGAATCAAACTTAGCATGTATTGCTTGTCCGTTTTCCCATTCTTGCCTATTCTGTAATATTCTTTGGACTTGGACAGACATGGCTCTAGAAGCATGCTTGTCTGTTTTCCCACTTTTGTCTGTTCTGTGATATTTCCTTGGATTCAGGCAGACATTTTAGCTCTGGAAGTATGCTTGTCCACTTCCCACTTTTGCCCCTTTGAATATATGCCATATAAAACTTTCTTTTTGGTTTTTTAAAAAAAAACCAGTATGTATTAAATTTGAGATGCCTGTTAACTATGATGAAAGTGGGGAAGTTTACTAGCATTTGAACAGAATCTGGAATTCAGGAGAAAGAACATTTGTACATCATCAACATGTGGGTAATATTTAAAACCATGAGATGAGAAGAGAGCACACTGAAAATGAGTGTTAGAAAAGAAAAGAGAAAGGATCTAAAGACTGAACCCTCATGAAATCCAACGGGGAGATGAGAAGGACAAGCAAAAGATGCTTAAAAGTATTCAAGGAGAATAGGAGAAGAAATGAGAGAGTGGCTTTTAGAAGTGAAGTGAAAAAAGTGTTTCAAGAAAGAGGAGGTAACCCACTGGATCAAAGCTGCTGATTAAAACAAAGACTGAGAATTTATCACTGAATTTAGTACTATGGAAGTCATGAGTAATGGTGAGAAAACGTATTGTTTTAGTGTGTGGATCTTTTGGAATAGATTCAAATTATTACTGGGAGAAGAGGAGGGAGACAGAGTGAACATAAAAAATCTCTTGCAAGAAGTTTTGATGTAAAGGGGAGCAGAGAAACCCTGTGGGTTATTTTAAAGAAGAGGGGTTTATTTTAAACAAGGAAGATTGTATAGCATGTTTCCGTGCTTATGGGAATTATCTAGTTGATATGAAAAATATTTATAAAGGAATACAGAAAGTTCAATTGCTGACGTAAAAGAGAATGAGACCCAGTGCACAAGTGTTACTAGGTGGAATCACTGGCAGTTCATCCACATTAACAGAGGTGAAGGGAGATATGTGTGTATAGATAGGACAAGTGGTGGTGGCAGAATGTGGAGGTTATCTACTGACTGTTTCTATTTCCTGGTGAAACAGGAAGCCTGTCATAACTAAAGTAGAGAAAGACAAGGTAGTTTTGGGGGTTTGAGGAATAGGTGTAAAAGAATTGTGTATGAAAATGAGAGTGAAAATAGACCAGAAAGATAAAGCAGAATTGCTAGGGAGCACCAAAAACCACTTCCAATTAAGGGTCAAGAATCTAAAATAAGGCAAGTCAGTAACCCTGTTTTTCTCCAGCCACATTCATATGTATAGATTCTAGCAGAGAATAAGTAGAACGTTGAGTTTAAAGAGGTCCTGAGTTTTACAAGACTAATTCAATAAAAGAAAAGAAGGGCAAGACTGTTGAGGGTGTTTGCAGGAGAGTGATAGACCATGGAATATTACTTAAGTAGGAAGGGGACTGATAATTTTAGGGGGAAAGGGACTGGGATAGATGAGTAGACAGACAGCTGGGACCACTCATCTGTCAGCTTGTCATACTACGGTGGGTTGCGTGTTGCTGTGATGTTGGAAACTATGCCACTGGTATTTCAAGTATCAGCAGGGTCATCCATAGTGGATGGGTTTCAGCTGAGCTTCCAGATTAAGACAGACTAGGAAGAAGGACCAGGTGATCTACTTCTGAAAAATCTGGCCAGTGAAAATCTTATGAATATCAGAAGAATATTGTCTGATATAGTGCCAGAAGGTGAGCCTTTCAGGTTGCAGGGCACTCAAAATACAATTGGAGAAAAGCTTTCTCCTCAAAGTAGAGTTGACCTTAATGATATGAATGGAATAAAGCTTTCAGGACCTTTACTTGCTGATGTGAAATGACTAAAAATGAGAAGAAATAGCTGCACACTTCCATTAGTAATAGGAATGTGGAATGTACAAAGTACGACTTGAAGAAAACTGGAAGTTGTCAGAAATGAAATGGAACACTTGAAGATTGATATCCTAGGCATTAGTGAGCTGAAATGGACTGGCATTGGCCATTTTTCTTTTCTTTTTTTTTTTTTTAATTATGCTTTAGGTGAAAGTTTATAGCTCAAGTTAATTTCTCATACAAAAATTTACACACATATTGTTATATGACATTGGTTTCAATCCTTATAATGTGACAGTACACTCCCCCTTTCCATCTCAGGTTTCTTGTGTCCATTCAATCAGTTCTTGTCCCTGTCTGCCTTCTCATCCTGCCTCTGGACAGGAATCGCCCATTTGGTCTGATTGAACTAAGAAGCACACTCTTCACGAGTATTATTTATCTATTATTTTATGGGTGACAGGAAAGTGGCACTTCTCCGTTATGAAAGTCTCAGAGGGCGAGGGCTTATTCTGATCCCACGCGGTAGGTTAGACACACTTAACTTTCCCAGATCCAGCACCACTTCCCCCTGGCTCCAGAGGCTTGTTCAGATTCTCCGCCACCCAGCCTCTCCTGATGTGGTGAAATGCTTCCTGAGCACTACTCCTTGCCTCAGCCCTCTACTGTCATTTGATCCAGCCTGCAGGGTACAGGCTAACTCAAGTCTAGCACTTCTTCACTGCTTCTGAGCTGTCTCTCCCTCCCTCTGCTGCTCAGTCCGACTCCACAAATTTGTCTTTGATATTCAGGGCTCCTAGATTGTCATATATAATCAATTCACTTGTTTTTTCAGGTCTTTGTTGTAACAGGGGCCACAGAAAGCGTCTATTTTGCTATCTTGGCCCCGCCCACATTGGCCATTTTGAATTGGACGGTCATGTGATCTCTTATGCAGAAATGACAAACTGAAGAGGAATGGCAACACATTCGTTGTCAAAAACAACATTGCAAGATCTATGCTAAAGTACAACACTGTCAGTGATACGATAATATTCATATGCCTACAAAGAAGACTGGCTAATACTACTATTATTCAAATTTGTGCACCAACCACTAATGCCAAAGATGAAGAAACTGAAGATTTTTACAAACTTTTGCAATCTGAAATTGATCAAAAATGCAGTCAAGATACATTGATAATCACTGATGATTGGAATGCAAAAGTTAGAAACAAAGAAGAAGGATCAGTAGTTGGAGAATATGATCTTGGGGATAGAAACGACACTGGAGATTGTATGATAGACATTTGCATTGGAAATATCTTTTTTCAATAGCATAAACAGCAACTATACACGTGGACCTCACCAGATGGAATACACAGGAATCAGACTGACTACATCTGTGAAAAGAGATGATGGAAAAGCTCAATAGCATCAATTAGAAAAAGGCCAGGGGCCAAAGGCAGAACAAATCATCAATTCCTCATATGCAGGTTCAAGTTGAAGATGAAGAAAAATTAAAACATGTCCACGAGAGCCAAAGTATGACCTTGAGTATATCCCACCTAAAATTAGAGACCATCACCAGAATAGATTTGACACATTGAACACAAATGACCAAAAACCAGACAAATTCTGGGATGTATCATGGACATCATACGTGAAGAAAGCAAAAGGTCATTAAAAAGACAGAAAGAAAGATAAGACCAAAATGGATGTCAGAAGAGACTCTGAAACAAGTTTTTGAACAAAGAGTAGCTAAACAAACAGAAGAAATGATGAAGTAAAAAAACTGAACAAAAGATTTCAAAGGACAGGTGGAGGAGACAAAGTAAAGTATTATAATGAAATGTGCAAAGACCTGGAGTTAGAAAACAAAAAGGGAAGAACATACTTAGCATTTCTCAAGCTGAAAAAACTGAGGAAAAAATTCAAGCCCTGAGTTGCAGTACTAAAGGATTTTATGGGCAAAATATTGAATGATGAAGGAAGCATCAAAAGAAGATAGAAACACAGAGTCACTGTACCAACAAGAATTGGACAAGGTTCAACGATTTCAGGAGGTAGCATATGATCAAGAACTGCTGGTATTGAAGGAAGAAGTCCAAGCTGCACTGAAGGCATAGGTGAAAAACAAAAACAAACAAAAGAACCAGTTACCATCTAGTCAATTCTGACTATAGTGACCCTATAGGACAGAGTAGAACTGCCTCAGAGTTTCCAACAAGCAGCTGGTGCATTTGAACTGCCAACCTTTTGGTTAGCAGCCAAGCTCTTAACCACTATGCCACCAGGGCTCTAGTGAAAAACAAATCTCCAAGAACTGATGAAATACCAGTGGAGATAGAAACATCACTAGTCTATGCCAAGAAATTTAGAAGACAACTATCTGGTTAACCAACTGGAAGAGATCAATATTTGTGCCCATTTCAAAGACAGGCAATCCAATGGAATGTGGAAAATTATCAAACAATATCATTAAAATAACACACAAAATTTTGCTGTCGATAACTCAAAAGTGGCTGCAGCAGTACATCAAGGAACTGCCAGAATTTCAAGCCGGATTCAGAAGAGGATGTGGAATGAGGGAAATCATTGCTGATGTCAGATGGATCCTGGCTGAAAGCAGAGAATAGCAGAAAGATATTTACCTGTGTTTTATAGACTATGCAAAGGCATTTATTTGACTGTGTGGATAATAACAAATTATGGATAACATTACAAAGACTGGGAATTCCATAGGACTTAATTTTGCTTATGAAGAACCTGAACATAGATCAAGAGGCAGTCGTTCCAACAGAATAAAGGGATACTGCAAGATTTAAAATGAAGAAAAGTGTGCATCAGGTTTGTAGCCTTTCACTACACTTATTCAATCTGTATTCTGAACAAATAATCTGAGAAGCTGGACGATATGAAGAATGAGCCGTCAGAATTGGAGGAAGACTCATTAGCAACGTATGATGTACTGATGACACAACCTTGCTTGCTGAAAGGGAAGATGACTTGAAGCACTTACTGATGAAGGTCAAAGACCACAGCCTTCAGTACGGATTACGTCTCAACGTAAAACAAAAATCCTCACAGCTGGACCAATAAGCAACGTCATGATAAACAAAGAAAGCATTGAAGTTGTCAAGGATTTCGTTTTACTTGAATCCACAATCAACACCCATGGAAACAGTAGTCAAGAAATCAAATGACATACTGAATTGGGAAATCTACTCCAAAAGATCTCTTTAAAGTGTTAAAAAGCAAAGATGTCACTTTGAGGATTAAGGTGCACCTTCCCTAAGCCTTGGTATTTTGCATGAGAAAGCTGGACAAAGAATAAGGAAGACCAAAGAAGAATTGATGCCTTTGAATTATAGTGTTGTCAAAGAATATTGACTATACCATGGACTACCAGAAGAATGAACAAATCTCTCTTGGAAGAAGTACAGCTGAATGCTCCTTAGAAAGGAGGATGGGGAGACTTCATCTCATGTACTTTGGACATGTTATCAGGAGAAATCAGTTCCTGGAGAAAGACATCATGCTTGGTAAAGCAGAGGGTCAGTGAAAAAGAGGAAGACTTTTAAGTAGATGGATTGACACAGTGGCTGCAACAGTGGGCTCAAGCAAAGTAACAATTGTGAGGATGGCGCAGGACCAGGCAGTGTTTCATTCTGTTGTACGTAGGGTCGCTGTAAGTCAGAAGTGCCTCAACAGTACTTAACAACAAAAACAACAACAAGGGACGGGGATAAAGTGGAAGCAATTAATGGAATGCATGTACAGGGGGGTCAAAGAATGTTTGGAGTCAAGTGATCAGAGACAATGTGCTGAAAATTTAGGAGGTGATAATTGGAGCATGAAGTGCCTAATCTTAGAAGTATGGAGGGATACAATTATTGATAATGAAAAGTTCTAGAGTACAACTAAGGAACTGAGTATCTGAAGGAGAATGGAAGCTCTCTGGAGGAGAGAAAGCTTAGTATATGGTAGGTCAGGATTTTGGAATTTTAACCGGTGGGCATTTACTAAGATTTATGACAGGTGTAACATAAAGACTAACACTACTCCACATGCTTATTCTGAGCAGTGATTAAATCTTGAAGCAATAAACCAAAACCAAACCCACTGATGTCAAGTCAATTCCAACTCATAGTGACCCTACAGGAGAGAGTAGAACTGCCCCATAGGGTTTCCAAGGCTGAAATCTTTATGGAAGCAGACTGCCACATCTTTCTCCCACGGAGAGGCTGGTGCATTCAAACCTCTCATCTTTCAGTTAGCAGCCCGGTGCTTAACCACTGTGCCACCAAGGATCCTGAACTTGAAGCACTAAGGAAAGCTAATAAGCAATATAACCGGACTATATTAATATCTTGGCCAGGAGATTTTAAGGAATACAGAAGGAAAATGATCTGGAAGAATCAACTAGGAGAAAGACAACCCCTCTGCATCAGGCCAAGAGGAAACAGAGTTATAGGGAATGGCTTAGTAACCACTTGAAAGCACATATTCCCTAATTCTGCTGTTGCTATTTTTCTTTAAACAGATATTCACTGGGTGTCAACTACATTTGGGTTAATAAATGTGAGCTTCTTCAATAAGGACTCCGTACTCAGCAATCCTACCATTAATTTTAACAGGTTTGGCGCAGCTCATATCTATTGGCATCTGCAGCATGTTTTAGAGAAGACAGGAATTCACGTTTCTGTGTTCCATCCAATTTCCAACTCAGAAAATCACACTGTTCCTCCCTATACACCTTCCTGCTATTTCAACTGAAAAAGCTATTCTGATTCCTCCCTATGGCTTTCAGCAGAAAGAATGGTGCCTGCGTGTTTCCTGAGTGAGAGATGTCAATCAAGCTGTGCTTTATATTGTCTGCTAATGGTAACACACTCTCTTCAAAGTGCTTTCAGAGTCTGCAGAGCAAAAAAACCCAACACGTGTAAGACCTGCTAGGAACTCAATCATGTGCCGTAAGTAGCGATCCCTCAAACATAATTGGTAAGATGTTTCATTTTAATCATGTTTTCTCACTAACACTGTACCCTGCATGTTCCCTCTCCCAGACTTACAAACTGTATTTTCTTGAATTTGTTCCCTTTTTTAATTAACACAATCCTAATGATTCTTCTTTGGCAAGAGTCTTTGACTCTGACAGATCAATTCAGTCTATCCACATGCTTATTATGAGCAAAGCTCTGTGTCCTGGGGAAAAGTGGGGGGAAAGGATGAATGAAATATGGTCCCTGCAGGCCAAGAGCTTTCTGTGATGAACAGTTGGTTCACATTGTCTCTGTAAGCCTTTGGCTGGGCAAGACCAAAGTCTCCTCACATTAGTACCCCCTGGGGTGGTGTCTAAAAATGGGAATTTTTAACAGATGCTTCTTGTGCATACTAATAATACGCCATCCTAATAATACATCTATGTTTCTCATCTGGATCTTCCATTTAGTAAGCACTAAGTGATCCTACTCTCTCAAATTCCTTCCTATTACAAATTTGTCCTAAATGCCAACGCTGTATGTATATTCCTAAAACATATCTCATTTCATGTCACTGTTTGCAGAAAGAAGTTGGGTTTCTCCTTTCATTTACCAAGTCTACTTCATAATCTTGAACTAGGAATACAGAGTATTCTAAAGTCTTCATGCAACCTATGTTTCTAACTCTACGTTTCGGGGATGGTGCTCAGTAGCAGAAAGAACAGAGCTTGTGGAGTCAGAGATCTCAGCCCAAATCACAGATTTTCCTGTGAATAAGTCTGGTTGGTGAGTAGTAGTATGGTATAATGACATGCGTGCCAAAATAATGATTGAGCAAGCCTCATCTGTAAATTGGGACTATGACAGATCACATCAAAAACTGTGAGGGTAAATGAGATAGTGTAAATCTTTATTCCAGTCTCTGGTACATGGTAAGCATTATTAAAAAATAATAGCTATTTTTATCATCATACCATATCATCTTACTTACCGCTTACTATTCTGCTTCTCTACCCTCCAGTCAAACAGACTACTAGTGCCTCAGATGCCCTTGCCTATAGCCATCTTGACAAGTTTAAATGACCTCTCTCCTTATCCCCTATCAAAATCTACTCCCTTTTGTAGGCCAAGCTCATGTGTCCTCTCATGGAGGCCTTCCCAACCATTCCATAGCCAAGACTGATCATTTCTTCCTCTCATTTACACACAGCTGTTTCTCTCCTACTTGACAATTATCACATACTTTAAGACTTCTGTTATAAAGATATGGTTTGCCTTCTTGTCCTTCAAGCCATTTATCATAGTGTGCAATTATCATTTGTCTGTGTATGTTTTTAATGCCCTCTACTACTGTCCCCCAGTCTATTTGCTTCATGAGAGAAGAGATCATCATCTTTTGTGTTCACCATTGTTTGGCCAAGGAGCCCTGATGGCACAATGGTTAAGTGATTGGCTGCTAACCAAATGGTTGATGGCTTGAACCTACAAGCTGCTCCGCAGGAGAAGGATGTAGCAGTCTGCTTCTATAAAGATTACAGCCTTGGAAACCCTATGGGGCAGCTCCACTCTATCCTATAGGGTCGCTACGAGTCAGAAGGAACTCAAGGGCAACAGGTGATGTGGTATGATTGTATGACCAGTATACTGACTGAGTGCCTGTTACCTAATTACATAGACACTCAATAAATATTTTATGAGTTAGTGTTGTTGGATCTTAAGGGAGGAATCATGTCTTATACCTTGCATCTCTTATAAAAATACCACAGAGTGAAATATGTGACAGAGTGAAGTATGTGACGGGACTTTCAATGAGTGCATAGTACAATCTGGAAACAGAAATGCAAAAAAAAAAAAAAAAAAAACTGCAATGAACCAGATAATTGTTTTAATAAAGTTGGCTGGAACATAGGAGAAACAACATATTTCTAGACTTAGTCCAAAAAAAGATTTGAGGTGGCTTACCAAAAGATGCATAATATACAATAGAATGAAAAAAATAAATAACAAGGATGTAGGGAAGGTGTTTTAAATTAGCATGCTTCACTAAAACATGTTATTGGGCATAAAGTAGTTAACTAATAATAATTCTAAATTGTTCCAATCAAAGGGAAGGTATCAAGTGGTGTTATCTGGAAAGTGGCAGATCAAGTTCCTCACTATGAAGCACAAGAAACAATGAACTGAATTATCAATAGTTGAAGAAAGAAAACTTACATCAGTATTGCCACGTATGAGCATGTCAGAGTCACAGGTTGATAGGTCAATCCTACAGAACAGTGTGATTTTCCTGTCACTTCCAAAGGGTAAAGAGGTCTTTCTTCCACAGAGCTGTCCTAGCTGGTAATCTCACATGGCACAAAGAGTTTATTTGCATGTGCAAAACACATCTTGTTCAGCTCAGTTCTTGGCAGAAGAGAAGCCAGAAACTCAACAGGAGTTTCTGAATCAAGATAAAATACATATTACAAATGGACACAATCATAAAATAGGTATTTCTGAAGAAAATAATAAAATATTCTACGATGGCATTGAATACCCCAATACGAATCAGAAAACAAACAACCCTTTCTAAGTCCACAAATATCAGATGTTTGCTTGATAAACTCCAACAGCAACAACAAAACAACAAAACAAGTTCCTTAAAAAATTAAATAAACGCCTAGCATTAGAGATATCTTTTGAAAGAGACGCTTTCATAGTACCCATTAGACTTGGGATAAAATACAGAATTCTGAACTGATAGACTAGCAGCTTCTTCCTAGAGTGGGAAAGTTAGGAATGAGCAGTCAATAAGAGAGAGTGAAAATGGGAGCAGAAAAGAAGATCTATAGAAGTGGGAATGAGAAGACATTGCTTATCTTACATTCTAGCCCTCACTCATTATCCTTTAAGTTCCTCCAACATACCAGGCTCCTTTTCTGTGTCATGATCCTTGTGCATCTGCTCCAAATGCTCTTACTCTCATTCTTCATCTGGCTGTTCACTGGGCCACGGGTGAAGCAACACTTCCTAAGGGAAACCTTCCTTACCTACTCCCCTCTTCCTCCAGCCCTAGTCTAATCTCTCACTGCATCCTTTATTTTCTTCAAAGCACTTAATTTTATTTTTCTCCTTTTTTTTTTTTTTTTGTACTTTAGATGAAGGTTTACAGAACAAATAGTTTCTCATTAAACAGTACACATATTGTTTTAAGACAATGGTTAATAACCCTACAACATGTCAAAACTCTCCCTTCTCAACCTTGGGTTCCCTATCACCAGCTTTCCTGTCCCCTCCTGCCTTCTGGTCCTTGTCTCTGGACTGTTATGCCAAATGTTTTATGGAGCTGTCTAATCTTTGGCTGAAGGGTGAACCTCAGGAGTGACTTCATTACTGAGCTAAAAGGATGTCCGGGGAGCCCATTCTCTCGGGGTTTCTCCAGTCTCTGTCAGGCCAGTAAGTCTGGTCTTTTTTTGTGAGTTAGAATTTTGTTCTACATTTTTCTCCAGTTCTAGTCCAGGACCCTCTGTTGTGATCCCTGTTAGAACAGTCAGTGGTGGTATCTGGGCACCATCTAGTTGTACTGGATTCAGTCTGGTGGAGGCCGTGGTAGATGTGGTCCATTAGTCCTTTGGACTAATCTTTTCCTTGTATCTTGTTTCTTCATTCTTCCTTGCAAAAGCACTAATTTTTAAATATAATCATGTATTTATTTGTGTGATTATTTCTTTTATGACTATTTTCCCCAGTAGACTGTAAGCTTGAGGAGTACAGGAATTATGTTTATTGTGTTTACTATTCCATCTGCAGCACTTGGCATTGTTCCTGATACACAGGAGACGCTCAATAAATATCTCATAAGTGAAAGAATAAAGGGTAAACCAGCTTTTGAATCTTGATTCCATTTCTTAACCTCAATTCTTCTTAAGCCTCAATTTCATTATTTCTGAAATCAGGGTAAAAGTACAGTCAAACTAATTTTTGAATCTGGGTGGTAGGTTTATGGAAGTACATTGCGTGATTTGCTCTACTTCTGTAGATGTCTAAAGTTTTTCATATTTAAAGAGTACTATCCACTCATGGGCTGCCAAAAGAACAAATAGATAATTCTTAGAAGAAATACTACCAGAATGTTCCTTGCAAGTGAGAATGGCGAGACTTTAATTCACCTGCTTTGGACACAACGTCAGGAAAAACCAATCACTAGAAAAGGACATCATGTTAGATTAAGTAAAGGGCCGATGAAAATGAGGGAAATCCTCAATGAGATGAATTGGCACAATAGCCACAACAACGAACTCAAACATACCAACAATCATGAAGATGGCTCAGGAATGGACAATGTTTTGCTCTGTCATGCATAAGGTTGCCATGAGTAGAAGCCAACTCAACAGCAACTAACAACAACAAATGCCATAAAATATCCAGTAATGATCCAGAAGTCATTTGAAGATCAATGTGACCAGTAAGTATGGTATATGATCCAGCAGGGATTGGGGGAGTAGTGCTGAAAGGGATGCTGAGGCCTAATTATTCAAGATAATGTGTTGCAAGTAAAAGAAACCAACTCGTGTGTTTAAGCAAAAAGAGGGAAGCGGGAGGGCAAAAGTGGCAGGGGCATATTACAAAGACACTAGTGTGTCTCATCGAACCCAAGGGTAGGAATGACACTGGGTCTCAAAGAGCACTGAACCAAGATCTTGAAGGCTTTCAAGAGTTAAAGGAATAGTCTGTTTTTCAATACTGTCTCTGCTCTTCTCTGGGCACTTGCTCCATTCTACTTTGCAGTTAATCCTGCTTTCTCTGTCATTCCATCCATATGGCATGAAGAAGCTGAATGGTCACATATTTAACACTTCCAGCCATTTCAAACTCCAATTCAACAGCTCAGCAAAAAGATTATCTCCTGAACTGAATCGTGTATCTATCTTCATCCAGTTAATTTTGCCCAGGGGAATGAGATATTCAAGGAGAATGTTCACTGCAAGAGGAGCTTTGTGTAAGGTTTTGGAAAGATTTGTATATCTTGGTGAAGAGTGTAAACTTTATTTTGTAGGGGAAAAAAAAGGGTAAAGGCAAAGGTTTTCAAGCAAGAGAAGGTCATGATCACACTTATTTTTTAGAATACAATAGTTGTACCTGGGTATGAATAAAAGAGAAGAATCAAAAATGACTTTTAAATTTTTGGTCTGAACAATAGTGGACAATGATGTTATTTATTCAGATAGGACAAACAGGGAAGTCTGGCAGGAAGGAGGCATGTTGGAGAAGTGGAGAGTGAAATTGTTGGAAGGTGGGTGGTAGCCCAGCTTATGTTTGACCATGTGAAGTTTGAGATGCCTAGTAGAATTCCAGGTGGAGAACTCAATTAAACAATTAGATACTTGATTCTGTATCTCAGGGGAGAGGTGTTGGCTGACAACAAACAAACAAACAAAAATCCAGGTTCCATCAAGATCAGAGGTATTTAGTGATAGCACCTGCTGTAACAAATAAATCCAATGGGTTAAAAAATAGACATTTCTTTTTCACTGCTTTAAAGTCCAGTCGGGCATTCCTGATTTGTTGGTAACGTCTCTAAGCAATGATTCAGAAATCTACATTCTTTCGGTCTTGTGGTGTACCAGGCCCTAGGGCCTAAGAGTCCTCTGCTAGATACTCTTCATTCAGCCAATAACAGAGTGAAGAGACAGTGGAGGGCTATGTACATTTTTATGGGCTATGCTGGAAACCCTGGTGGCATAGTAGTTAAGAGCTATGGCTGCTAACCAAAAGGTTGGCAGTTTGAATCCACCAGGCATTCCTTGGAAACTCTATGGGGCAGTTCCGCTCTGTCCTATAGGGTTGCTATGAGTTGGAATTGATGGCAATGGGTTTAGTTTTTGTTTTTTTTTTATGCTTGGAAGTAGCATACATCCCTTCTTCCTATGTTTTATTAGCTCTTACTCTCTATCTGGGCACATCTACCTTCAAGGGAGACTGAGACATGTAGTCTAGCTATGTACCCAGGATAACAGGGAAATAAATGTACTTGGTTTCTGACAGAGTATAGATGGTACTTGTCATGGATCGAATTGTGTCTCCAAAAATATCTGTCAATTTGACTGGGCCACAATTCCCAGTATTGTGTGATTGTCCACCATTTTGTGATCTGATGTGATTTTCCTATGTGTTGTAAATCCTATCTCTATGATGTTGATGAGATGGGATTAATGGCAGTTATGTTAATGAATCAGGGCTCAATCTACAAGATTGGGTTGTGTCTTGAGCCAATC
Source organism: Dugong dugon (assembly GCA_030035585.1). Lineage (NCBI taxonomy): Eukaryota > Metazoa > Chordata > Mammalia > Sirenia > Dugongidae > Dugong > Dugong dugon. The sequence goes on along the minus strand of CM057467.1, from coordinate 56,590,329 downwards.
TCTTCAGAGATATAAAAGAGAGAAGCAAGCAGAGAGACAGGAGGACCTCATACCACCAAGAAACAAGATCCAGGAGAATAGAACTTCCTTTAGACCTGGGATCCCTGAGCTGAGAAGCTCCTCAACTGGGAAGATTGATGACAAGGAGCTTCCCCTAAAGCCAACGGAGAGAGTAAGCCTTCCCCTGAAGCTGGCATCCTTATCTAGACATCTAGACTGTGAGAGAACGAATTTCTGTTTGTTAAAGCCATCCACTTGTGGTACTTCTGCTATAGCAGCACTAGATAACTGAGACAGAATTTAAAGTTGGAAATCACCTCAGGAAATAGTATAGAAAGAGGAGAGCACAAGGCCAAAGGCAGTGCTTTGGAGCACTCCAAAATGTAAAACCAGTAAAAACCATTTGCCTTCAAGTCAACTCTGACTCATAGTGACCCCATGTGTATCAAAGTAGAACTGCACTCCATAGGGTTTTCAAGGACTGATTTTTCTTGAAGTAAATCACCAGACCTTTATTCTAAAGAACCGCTGGGTGGAGTTGGACGAACAACCTTTCAGTTAGCATCTGAACAACCGTTTACACTACCAGGAACCCACCAACGTGTAAAGGTCTAGTAAAAGAGGAAAAGCTGTCAGAGGAGACTGTGAAGCAGTGACCAATCACTTTTAGAGAAGAGTAGTGTCATATATTCTAGAAAACCCATTTCCGTCCAATTGATCCCGACTAGCAGCAACCTTATAGAACGGTTTAGAACTGCCCAATAGGGTTTCCAAGTCTATAAATCTTAATGGAAGTTGACTGCCACATCTTTCTCTTGAGAAGTGCCTAGTGGGTTTGAACCTCCAAATTTTGGTTAGCAGCTGAGCACTTAACCAGGGCTCCTGTAGTCTAGAAAAGAAAATATTTACTAAGGGAACTAGCAATTAACTTTATTAAACTCCCTGAACATTTGTACTGTCACAGTGACTTCCTGGCCTTAAGGGCAGATTTAATACGCAGAAAATTATTCAGAGTTTTACTTTGATTATTAAATCAACATCTGATTAATTGAGGTTAGAAATTTAAAAACCTAGTTATTCTTTAAATTCTTAAGTTCAGCATATATATCTTACTTTTCTATTTATAAATCTAATAAGTTTTAATAACTTTTAAGAGATCTTTGAATGATTTTGATCTTATTTTTTACATTAGTTAATTAAACACTATTAAACATTTTAAGCAGAATTTATACATTCAATTTATTCTATTAATTTTTGGACACTTTAACTGTCTGTCTAACAAATTTTCCTAATACCTAAAATTAATTCTTAGAAGTCTAATCAATTTAATATATTATTATGGTGAATGTTCATTTCTTTTACATATTCCAGTAATACTGAATATAAATATTGTAAGTAATTTCAGTTTAAAGCCCAAAAGACAAAACCAATTACTCAGTTATACAGCTTATATTAGAATCAAGGCTAATCTAATAAACCAAGTTCTCTTCAACATCATACATTCTTATAATACATTCTTATAATACTAAATATGCCTAAACTTCTTATAATTAATAACTTTGGTTATTTTTAATCTAAATATTTAAATATTTAAATATTTAAATCTAAATATTCCAGGTTTAAAAGTTTTTGCACAAGAAACAACAGTGTCATCACAGGCTTTGAGGATACTACCTTAGATGTTTGGAGTTTGTGTATTGACCTAAGATAGTGACCAGGGACACTGACAGAATTTGCATTATTGACATTATAGCACACACTGAGCTTTATTCATAGTTACTATATCAATGCCCATTAAATGGTCTTACAAATCTCATAACCCACATAACTTGGATTTGGAGTTTACCTAGTTCTTCTCACAGGACTCTGCAACCCCACCCAGATTAAATTACGGGATTAGTGCTTGCATGTCTTTGGCTCTTATTTAAAACACCTTCCTATATCTAGGTCTAAATACCTCTGATCTTGATGAAAACCTACATTTTTGTCCTGGTTTCCTATTTGGTCAATAAAAATGTCCTTATGGGTCTGAATAGCTCTCATAGCTATGCTGTACCACTATGTTCTGGTTATTACATTGACTGAAAAAAAAAAAAATTAACAAAGAGAATTGACCACTTCCTTTAGCAAGATGTAGATCATTGGTAACTTTGAGAAGAATCTTTTCTGGGGAATGGGAAAGATTATCCAAGGGGATAAATTGAACAATTTTCCTATGATTGCATATGAAAGTGACTGAGATAATTTTAAGCCAGGTGTGTGTGATTTCAAAGTTATCACTTTGACAAGATGTACTTAAGGTTTATATGTGTGAATATTTGCCTTTTTAATTAAAACAATGACAACAGAGATTCAGAAGATTTGAAATAAACAATGACACATTTCTCCAATCCATACTCTTCCCCTCCTCCCAATAAAAACCTTTTAAATTGAATTTATCAGTTTAATTGAACCATCAGTTCAGTGTTTTCCATATTCTCTCAAGAGTTTAGAGGAAGATATGCCTGTAGACACATGCTAACTGAATTCCCTTCATTTTAGGTCTTGGGAATACATTTTTCTCAGAAATCCCACCATAGACCTTCAAAACAGCGCCTTTTGCCGATATATATTCTCAATCAGCTTCTGACTGAATTCTTAGATTACATTCCAAACAAATCTCAAAAGCTTTCGTTTTACTCTACACAAAGCTCACTCACCTTGCTTCTCATCATACTTAAAATCACTAACATTCTGCAATTATACTGTCTTTTATGAAATAAAAAGCCTCTTTCTACTTTGTCTGTCTGGAGGACACTTCATTTTTCAAGTGTTCTTTGAGAGTCATTCCTTCCTTTTAAATGTTTATTCATGTCACAATTCCTAGTGCTATGTTCCGTAGGGAGCCCTGGTAGTGCAATGGTAGAGGAGTCAGCTACTAACAGAAAGACGAGCAGTTTGAACCCACCCAGCAGCTCCACTGGATAAAGGACCCGGTGATCTGCTCCTGTAAAAATTACAGCCTTGAAAGCCCTATGACACAGTTCTATTCTGTCCCATTGGTCGCTATTGACTTGACGGCACACAACAACAACAATGTTCTAGGTTGGGCTTCAGCTTTGATTCAGTTTATTAAAATCTTACTTGAATCAAGTATACATAGAAATTTTTGGTATGCTTACAAATGAAAAATTTCATTTTTTACATTCATTCTTTAAAAATCTCTTATTTGGACAGCCCCATAAAACAAAATGGTACTAATGAGGCATGGCAGTCCAGGGACAAGGACTAGAAGGCAGAAGGGGACAGCAAAGCTGGTGATAGGGAACCCAAAGTTGAGTAAGGACAATGTTGACATGTAGTGGGGTTGTTAACCATTTTCATAAGGCAACATCTGTACTAACTGTTTAATTAGAAACTATTTTGTTCTGTAAACCTTCATCTAAAGTAAGAATAGCAGTACAATAAAAGAATGTAATCCATGTCACTGAACTGTGCATGTAGAAATTTTTGAAATGAAGTGTCTTTGGCTATGTTATATTTTCACCAAAAAAAAAAAAAAAAGATGGAGAAGGGAGAGTGTTGACATGTCGTGGGGTTGTTAACCAATGTCATAAAACAATATGTGTACTGACTGTTTAATGAGAAACTATTTGTTCTGTAAACCTTCACCTGAAGTACAATGAAAAAAAAATCAATCATTGTAGTTTACCACATAAATAAAATAAAGGAAAAAAAATACTATGTTGTTGTTGTTAAGTGGTGTCGAGTTGGCCTCAACTCATAGAGACTCCATGTACAACAGAACAAAATGTTGCTTGGTCCTGAACAGTTACTCCACCAAACAGGAGTACAAATGATCAACAACAACAAAAAAGCTGCTCCATTTTATTAGTTTTCAGGTAAATACAAGTTAGTTGGTAGGGATATGGAGCAACTGCAGTCTCACATGCACTACTGGTGGGAGCAGAACAAAAACACATGGGAAACCTGTCTGGCATTGTCTAGTAAAGCTGAGCATACACATACCTTTGACATCTAGCAATATACCAACAAAAATGAATATATATTACCTATAAAATATAGGTACAAGAATGTTCATTGCAGTGTAATTTCTAATAGCCAAAAAACTGGAGACAATCGAAACACCTATCAATAGGAAAATAGATTAATAAATTGTGACACATTCATACAATTGATTATTCCACAGCACTGAGAATGAATGAATAAACTATTGCTACTTGGAAAAAATGGAGTCCTTGGATGGTGCAAATGGTTAACATGCCCAGAAGCTAACCAAAAATTTGGAGGTTTGGGTCTACCTAGAAGCACCTTGGAAGAAAGCCCTAGTGATCTACTTCTGAAAAATCAGCCATTGAAAACCCTGTGGAATACAATTCTACTCTGACACACATAGGATTGCCATGAGTCTGAACTGACTCAAAGGCAAAGGTTTTAACTGGTTTACGTGGAAAAATATGGTCCAGTAGTATGCTGGAGCCTTTTCGTACCAGCTTGCAAGAGCCAATTATGGGTATCTATTTACAACTTCACATTCAGTGACATCATGTTGTTAGCTTGAAATCTGCCATAATGGGAGTATTTACATCATGGAAATCAGTAAATGCTACAAAATGCTTTTTTTCCCCTTCGCAGAGCTGATTTATTAGCACACTGCTGCATGTATCTCACACATAATTCTGAGCTAAAGAAACCAAGTAAAAAAGTACATATACTGTATGATTTCATTTATATAAATTTCAAAAACAGACAAAACTAAACACTGATGTTAGGAGTCACAATATCAGAATAGTGGCTATCCTTCAGGAAGAAAGGTAGGGATGTGAGAACGGTATTTGCAGTTCTGATGTGTTCTGTTTCTTGATCCGGATGCTGAATACATGGGTGTGTTTATGAAAATGCATCAAGCTGTACTTTATTTATGTATATACACTTACTTCAGTTAAAAGTTTTCTTGCAGAGAAAGTCATAACAATTTCTTTTTGTGTTTAAAAAAGTACTATGTATATGCATAGAAAAGTGTCTGGAAGAATTGCCACCAAACTGTTTACAGTAGAGGATGAGTATGGTGTGAGGAGGAACAGAGATTATAAAAGGGTACTTGAGCTTCTTCTTGTTATTGGATGCTGTCCAGTTGATTGTGACTCATAGCAACCCCGTGTGACAGAGTAGAACTGCCCTAGGCTGTAACCTACAGGAACGGATCACCAGGTCTTTCTCTTGAGTTGCCCCTGGGTCGGTTCAAACCACCAACCTTTCTGTTAGCTGTCAAGTGCTTACCCATTGCACCACCAGAGCTGCTTACTTGAGCTTCGTCCTTCATATATATGTATGTAGTAAGCTTTACTTTATTGTAAAAATTTAATGAAAGGAGAAAGTGTACATCTCATTTAAATATTCAATTTTTTTTTTTTTTTGTAAAAGATGCTTTTGTACTAGACCATCCCATCATTAAGTTGGAAAGAGTGTAGCTAAGTTTTCCACTTCTCAAAATCCCAAAGCACTGAAACTTGTTTGCAAAGATTCCCTCTGTGAAGACTCCCCTAATTTAGGTCAAGTTAGTATAAGGAGAGTTTTCTTTAGAGTCAGCTTTCTTGATTTAGAATTTAAATGCAGATTTTAAATGTACAGTTCTATGACTTTGACAAACGTGTATGTCCATGTAACCACCCCCCAATTTAAAAAGATTGAAAAAAATGCAAATCCGTGGAAGGAGTAAACTAAAATTCCTATTGCCCCAAGCTATGCAATTTATTGTGCAGTTTAAAGTTCAGGTTCTGCTGGGCTTACGTATTAAAAAGAAACCAGAGAATAATAAAGCATGTTTTTTCTTGACTAAGTTAAAGTACTTCTCAAAAGCAAGTTTGTTTTGGAGGCTGGAGATAAGAAGAATTTAAATGATTTTATTTTTTTCCTTCTAAGAACAGATCCAAGAGATGAATGTAATATTCTTTGATTTAATTCATGTCTGTACAAGATTTATTATCTTGTCCTCCTTGTGATTTGAATAACATCATCTTTTCAATAAGTTAAAGAAATCTTCGTATTGTGCATAGTGTATTTCACAGTATACTATGTGCTCTTTCGAATTTACTTTTTTTACTCCTCCAAATTTATTTTTTTACTCTTTGGAATGTATTATTTGGAATGTATTTTATATGTAATTCATAAGGAATTGCATAAATATATCTTTATAAATTATGGAATACGTAAGAAATACTTTTTATATATTTCATAAGAATGCATTTTCTGCAAGTTTAGGTTTCCATAATGATAATATATCATTTAAACACTTTTGGGCACAGGAGACTCTGGGTATATATGTGATGTTCTAGTTAAATTTTCTTTCTCAAATAAGATGATTTTGGATTTTTTTTTAATGTAAAATAACAGCACCTGTCTTTCACTCAGTTATCTAAAACTATGCTAAGGCATTTGACCACTGTAACAGCAGGACTTTCCCACTTTATGGATGAGTAAACTGAGGGTTGGCAAGACTAAAGAAACAGCGTAAGAGCGAGTGACAGGGAAGTTAATGGACGATGCTGCTGGAAAGAGGTCAAAATCTAGAGAGCCTAGAGTGCCTTGTGAAGGAATTTAGAATCATTATATAGTTAACTGGAAACCATTGAAGGGTTCTGAGATGAGAAAATAAAAACATAAAGTAGAATTCTTAAGTAATTCATCTGAAAACAGTGTGCTGTTTGGGCCCCCAATTCTTCTATCTGAGTTCAGTTCTGAGGACAATTCCTAGGTTTCTCGGTCAAGAAGATGGTTTTAAATCATCTTAGTCCAATATGTTTAGATTATATACACTATTTCTCCAAGATTGCTGAGCCAACATAATATATTTAATCAATTTTATCCAGGCATAAACGGGAATAATAATAACACCTATAATTCATTGAGCATTTCCTTTGTGCCAAGCATTATATACACTATATCAGAATAACTTCTGTTACAGTAGTCAGAAATCCCAGCTCAAACAGACTTAAGCAAAACACATCTTATTATTTTGGTGTTCCTATGACTCAGCACAGTATTTGGTCCACGGTGATAATTGTAAAACATGCTTTTAGACTGAATGAAAGAATTAGATGAGTACATATTAGTTAAAGGAAAATAATAACTTTCTCTCATTACTGAATTAATGTTAAACACGTTTATTTGGAACCATATCCTTCTATGGTTTGAAAGAGTTTTGCAACTAGAAAATAACTTCATCCTGTAACATGTCTAGTTGCTATACAAGTCATTCATTTGAAAGTAGTTATTGTGTAACTACTATGTGCTAAGTATTCTGCCAGGCACTATCCTGCCTCTCTGGGAGCCTTCCATCTAGAGATTCTGTAAGAGTTGATGGCTGTTAGCCAATACAACATAAGATGCAAATAAATCTTTCCTTTATTTATTATTTCTATTCTGAATCTACTATTTCACCCAGTGAGGGAGAAAAGAGGATTGTCAAGTTACATTTAATTTTTCTATCTACCTACCCACCAGATAGTGCCAAACATCTTTTGTATATAGATGGGCATACAGCATTGTGAAATATTTCAGGGTGTTCTTTAAACAAGATCTATTGAGGTTAATGTGGATCACTAGGCATGAGCAAGGAACCCATAAGTCTCTTCTGAACACAAGATGTTGCTGTTCTTTTTAGCACATAATCTTTGCTTTCGGGTATTGTTATTTATCTTTCTATTTAGGCCTTGTTATATTCCCTTTGACAAAACTTCCTCAATAGCAGTAATCATCTCTTAAATGTCATAATTTCTTCATTACATAGCATAATGCCATTCTTTTATTCAAAAGGACTTCTGTAAATATTTGCTATATGATAAACATTGTAGTAACTCCACAAAATAGACAGGAATAAGATATGGTCTCTGGAACCAAGGATCTTAAAATCTGAAATAAAAGAGTAAAACATGTAACAGAAGACCACAGTTAAAATTCAGGAAAAGGAGAGATCAGCATATTTGTATCAAAAGTCTATGGATATCAGAAAGCTTAACAATGTAGAGATTTTTAAGCAAGATCTTTAAAAAGAGAAAAAAATTGTGCATGTGAAGGTGGGAATAGGATGCCCACGTAAAATAGTATATTTGCACTTAAAATATTTTCAAATAAAGCATTGTTTATTGTTGCTGGGTGCCGTTGAGTCAATTCCTACTAATAGCAACCCCATGTGACAGAGTAGAACTGCCCCACAGGGTTTTTTTGGCTGTAATCTTTATGGAAGCAGATTACCAGGTCTTTGGTTAACAGCAGAGCACTTAATTGATGAGCCTCCAGGGCTCCTTAAAGCATTAATAAGCAAGTATTATATTTCTTTTTTATCTAGTGTTTATGAATCGTGAGAGGCATGTGGAGGGAGAGATTGTATGTATGAAACCAACGTTCTTGAAAACTCTGATCGGCACCCAGGCAATGTACAGATATTCCAGATTCTTTGTCACTAGGAGACATAATGCATAGTGAATTACCAAGCAAATAGCTTTGTGTTCAGCAACAACGTTGTTCTTCAGTTCCTTCCTTCCTTCCTTCATTGAAAGAGTATTTATCAAACATTTATTATATGCTAGGAACTCTGGGTACAAAAAATGTGCCTCAGAGATCACAACGTACCTGGGGAGATACACAAGTGAATACAGTCATAATGTATTGAGGTTAGTGATATATGCAAGGATGAGGCAAACAAATAAGACTATCCAAATGGGTTTAGCATTACTCTGCTTTTGCAAATCCTGATACGAAGAGTCAGCTCCAGTCTTTCCCGATTACTTAAAGAAAGAAGTACAGCGTGGTCTAATGTTTATCAGAGGGAGTTCAGAATATAAATATCTGCTAGGTTTTCTTGGGGAAGTTAATCAACTTCTTTAAGTTTTAGTTTAGTCATCTGTAAAATGGCAATAATAATAAAAGTGACAACAGAAAAATCTGGTGTGGCTTGCATAATTACCTGTTACAGATTTAAAATTCCTTTTGGGGATATCCTGAGAATTAAATGAAATGGTGTGCATAAAGCACATAGTACAGTATGTACTATATAGAAAGTGCTCATTATATTAATGGATTATTATTACTTATTAAAGTAATTAATCTACTAAACAGTAAATTCCCTGGAGGGAGAAAGAATCCTTTCTACAAGATCTGACAAATGCTCATTCATTTTCTGAATTCTTCAAATGCAGCCCTCCTCACTACACAGGCTATTTATTTCATTGTTAAAAAAAACCAAACCAAACCCATTGCCATCAAGTTCATTCCAACTCACAGCGAACCTATAAGACAGAGTAGAACTGCCCCATAGGGTTTCCAAGGAGCTGCTGGTTGATTTGAACTGCCAACCTTTTGGTTAGCAGCCTGAACTCTTAACCACTGTGCCACCAGGCTCCATCTCATTGTTAAGTAGTTCTAAATATGTTCAGAAAATCTTTCTTATATTTAACAGAAATTTGCCTCACTTATGATAACATTTGACCTTCAAAACATAACTATTAACTGAGGGTGTTTTAGAATGTTATTGAGTGATTCTATATTTTACAAATGAGGAGATATAGTCAGGTGAATTGAATGCTTGACTCCCAAGAGTACATAGCTTAGATAGTATACTAGATTCAAGGTTTAAAGTTTGAGTCATCTGACTCCAAGATCAATTCTTCTCCCAATACTATAAGCAAAGCTCTTAGCAAATGTGCCCCATGCTTAACAGAGTCAATGTAGTAGTTTGGACTGATGTTGGACTACGTCTTAACTTTGTTAATTAAATTAAGTAAATCATCCATTTAGCTTTGGGTGATTTACTTAATTTCACTAAATTTCATTTTTCCCATCTGTAAAATGGGAAAAGTGATAGTAACAATCTTGAATGTGTTCTAATGATGTCTATATATATGCCTAATTCATAACAAGTGCTTCATATTTATTAACTAGTTTATATTTTTCCATACCTGGTTGACTTGACAAGAGGACCCTTAGAAAAGATTTACTAAGCATAGGACTTTGCTAGGAAGAGATTAAGAAATTCCCTTCTTTCCTATCCTAGTAATTTAGGCGTTGTCCTTGTTCACCATTGCCAGATAATTTTCACACGTATCTACACTTTGCGCAGAAATTCATTATCAAATTACCCAAGACTCTCCACAATCTAGCCTCCTTTCTCCCCACTCTCTCCTGGGTCTCTCCCATTCTCAAAGCAAACTATTTGCTATTCTTTGGATATACCTTGAGTTTTCTGTCTTTGCCTACCTTTCCCACCCCTCAGCTCCAACTGCTTCTTCTCATCTCCACTTGTTTAAATCCTGCCAGTCATTCATGGTTGTGTTAAATATAATGCTTCTATAAAGCACTCCCAACTAGGACAATGCATGAGGTCCCCCTCATGTGTGATCAGACAAAAAAGCATGTGGCTATTCTTTTCCTCCAGACCTTATGTTTAAGAATTTCTAACAAGGCAGAATTATGTGTAATTGATTCTTCAGGTTAATTCAACAAAGATTGATTTCATATCTACTATGTAAGACAGTCCCCCAGGCATCTGTCAGTTTGTCAAATTGTGGCAGCTTGTATGTTGCTGTGATTCTGGAGGTTATGCCACCAGTATTCAAATACCAGCAGGGTCACCCCTGGAGAACATGTTTCAGCTGAGCTTTCAGACTAAGACAGACTAGGAAGAAGGATCTGGTGGTCTACTTCTGAAAAGAATTAGCCAGTGAAAAATTTGGAAGACAGCTATCTGGGCAACAGACTGGAAGAGGTCCATATTTATGCCTATTCTAAAGAAAGGTGATCCAACCGTATGTGGAAATTATTGAACAATATCATTAATATCACCCAAAACCCAAAACCCATTGTGGTCTAGTTGATTCCAACCAATAGTTATCCTACAGAACAGAGCCCCATAGGGTTTCCAAGGAGCAGCTGGTGGATTCGAACTGCTGACCTTTTGGTTAGTAGTCATAGCACTTAACCACTGCACCACCAGGGCTCTGATTAATATCATACACAAGTAAAATTTTGCTGAAGATCGGTCAAAAGCAGTTGCAGCAGTACACCGACAGAGAATTACCAGAAATTCAAGCCGGATTCAGAAGAGGACGGGGAACCGGGGATACCATGGCTCATGTCAGATGGATCTTTTCTGAAGGCAGAGAATTCCAGAAAGACGGCTACCTGTGTTTTATTGACTATGCAAAGGCATTCGACTGTGTGGATCATAACAAATTATGGATAACATTTTGAAGAACGGGAATTCCAGGATACTTAATTGTGTTCATGAGGAACCTGGATATTTCAAGAGGTAGTTGTTTGAACAGAACAAGGGGATAATGCATGGTTTAAAGTCAGGAAAAGTATGTGTCAGGGTTGTTTCCTTTCACCATATCTATTCAATTTGTATGCTGAGCAAATAATCCGAAAAGCTGGACTATACAAAGAAGAACGGGGCATCAAGATTGGAGAAAGACTCATTAACAATCTGTGTTATGCAGATGACACAACCTTGCTTGCTGAAAGTGAAGAGGACTTGAAGCACTTACTGATGAAGATCAAGGACCACAGCCTTCAGTACGGATTACACCTCAACAAAAAGAAAACAAAAATCCTCGCAAATGGACCAATAAGCAACATCATGATAAACGGAGAAAAGATTGACGTTGCCAAGGATTTCATTTTACTTGGATCCACAATCAATGCCCATGGAAGTAGCAGTCAAGAAATCAAAGGATGCATTGTATTGGGCAAATCTCCTGCAAACGACCCCTCTAGAGTGTGCTGACATGTTATAGGGAGTGCAACTAGGGTCACATAGCAATGTGTGTATAAATTTTTGTATGAGAAACTGACTTGAACTGTAAACTTTTGCTTAAAGCACAATTTAGAAAAAGACCTCTTTACAGTGTTAAAAAGCAAAGATGTCACCCTAAAGATTAAGGTGCCCCTGACCCAATCCATGGTGTTTTCAATTGCCTCATATGTATGTGAAAGCTGGATAACAAATAAGGAAGACTGAAGAATTGATGCCTTTGAATTATGGTGTTATTGGAGAATATTGAATATACCATGGACTACCAAAAGAACGAACAAATCTGTCTTGGAAGAAATACAACCAGAATGATCCTTAGAAGCAAAGATGGGGAGACTATGTCTCACATACTTTGAACATGTTATCAGGAGGGATCAGTCCCTAGAGAAGGACATCATGCTTAGTTAAGTAGAGGGTCAGTGAAAAAGAGGAAGCTCCTCAACAAGATGGATTGACACAGTGGCTGCAACAATGGGCTCAAGCATAACAGCGATTGTGAGGATGGTGCAGAACCGGGCAGTGATTCATTCTGTTGTAAACAGGGTCGCTATGAGTTGAAACCAACTTGAGGGCTCCTAACAAAAACAACATGTAAGACAGTGCCAAGTGCAGCTGGGATATGAAAATGAATGACTGTCTCTGCCTTCAAAAAGTTCTAATATTATTCCTTCAACAGTGCTTTTGTTATGTAAAGAAACAACAGTTCCCTAAATGTTTACTAATAAGAGTTCCATTCATTAAGAGAAAGAGCACAGTGGTAATTCACATTGATGCCAGCTCTCCCTGACTATCCAAAACAATGCATGGGCTGAACATAACCCTTTTTTACATGACTTACTCGTTACGAGTGGGAATCAACTCAACAGCAAAGGATCTGGGGTTTTTTGTTTGTTTGTTTACTCATTATAGTGTGGTAAAATATTCAAAAGTCTTTCAGAGCTGAAAAAAAAAGTTTTTGAGAGATGATTTAGTCTAGTCTACCAACTTGCATGGAGCGAGGCAAGTTAGGATCTTTCCACTGGATTACAAGGGAGTTCATCCAGCCCCTGCCTCCATGGCTCCAGAAATATACACTTACAACAATGACAAAAAAAAAAAAAAAAAAGTAGCTGTTGAGGTTGCTTATGTACAACCAAACACCTCATGGGATCTGGTTCCTTGATTTGGAGGTTTTGGGTCATGGTTTCATGGGACATACCAATTAATTGGCCTAATAACGTGCTTAGTGCTTCTGTTCTACCTCCTAGTTCCTTGCTTAGTGCCTGGGGTCTTTCTAATCAATTTTAAAGAAAGATGCTCTATAAGTGTAATAGGAAGCTGAGGTCAGAGGGGAGAAACTGTTGAGAAACTGTCAGTAATGGTACAAGGCACTTTCAAGAGTTAATCTTATTTAATTTGAACCTACAACTTCTTAGTGAGGTAGGTATTAACTCCAGTTAGAGAAGAAACTGAGTTACAGAAGAGACTTGTTAGATGAGGGGAAAAAAAGAAAGAACTCAATCCAATCAGCTTTGATGCTGATGCTTGGTTGAGGAACTAGTGTGTTATAATGGAAAGACAAGACCAGAAATACTTCCTGAGTTTGACCAGGCAGAAACAAGGATAGAGAATTTGAAAGCAGTAGAATGAACACAGTGACTGCAAGAATGGGCTCAAGCATAACAGTGATTGTGAGGATGGCACAGGAACAGGCAGTATTTTGTTCTGTCGTACGTAGGGTTGCTCTGAGCCTGAAGCAACTCCACGGCACCTAAGAACAAGAACAACAACAACAACATAATCAACAGAGAAGGTTAAAGGTAGTACTTATATGTACTTCACAGCCAAAATTTGGCAATTCCTGGGATGGGGGTGGCAAAAAGCAGGATGAGGAAAGTTCCTTAGGAAACCAGTAGGGACATTTGGGTTACTGCAGGGGCAACAAAATGGAAGCTGCCTGTAAACAGGAAAAAGTCTCCCCTCCCTTGCTGAGCTTCCTCTCTTCCCTTAAGAGTCCACAGGAAAAAATATACCTTGCTCATGGATAGGTAGACTCAACATTGTGAAAGTGTCAGTTCTACCCAGAGCGATCTACAGATACAATGCAATCCCGATCCAAATTCCACTGGCACTTTTTAATGAGATGGAGAAACAAATCACCACAATCATATGGAAAGAGAAGGGCCCCGAATAAATAAAGCACTACTCAAGAAGAAGAACAAAGTGGGAGGCCTCACACTACCTGATTTTAGAACCTATTATACTGCCTCGGTAGTCAAAACAGCCTGGTACTGCTACAACAACAGATACATAGACCAATGGAACAGAATTGAGAACCCAGACATAAATTCATCCACCTATGAGCAGCTGATATTTGACAAAGGCCCAAAGTCCATTAACTGGGGAAAAGACAATCTCTTTAACAAATGGTACTGGCATAACAGGATATCCATCTGCAAAAAAACTGAAACAAGACCCATACCTCACACTATGCACAAAAACTAACTCAAAATGGATCAAAGACTTAAATATAAGATTGAAAACTATAAAGATCATGGAATAAAAAATGGGAAAAATGCTAGGAGCCCTAATACATGACATAAACAGAGTATGAACCATAAGTAACAATGCACAAGCACCAGAAGAGAGACCAGATAAATGGGAGCTCCTAAAAATCAAACACTTACGCTCATCAAAAGAGTTCACCAAAAAAGTAAAAAGACAACCTACAGACTGTGAAAAATTTTTGGCTACGACAAATCCGATCAGCGTCTAATCTGTAAAATCTACAAGATACTGCAAAACCTCAACAACAAAAAGAAAAATAACCCGGTTAAAAAATGAGCAAAGGATATGAACAAGCACTTCGCCAAAGAAGATATTCAGGCAGCTAATAGACATGTGAAGAAACGCTTACAATCATTAGCCATTAGAGAAATGCAGATGACAACTACAATGAGATATCATCTTACCCCAACAAGGCTAGCATTAATCCAAAAACCACAAAATAATAAATGCCGGAGAGGTTGTGAAGAGACTAGAACACTTATATACTGTTGGTGGGAATGTAAAATGGTACAGCCAGTTTGGAAATCAATTTGGTGCTTCCTTAAAAAGCTAGGAATAGATGTACCATAGATCCAGCTATCCTGCTCCTTGGAATATATCCTAGAGAAATAAGAGCTGTCACACAAATAGATATATTCACACCCATGTTCATCACAGCACTGTTCACAAAAGCAAAAAGATGGAAACAACGTAGATGCCCATCAACGGATGAATGGATAAACAAATTATGGTATATTCACACAGTGGAATACTACACAATGATGAAGAACAACGATGAAGCTGTGAAACACCTTGTAACATGGAGGAAGCTGGAGGTCATTATGCTGAGTGAATTTAGTCAGTCACAGAAGGACAAATATTGTATAAGACCACTATTGTAAGAACTCAAGGAAAGGTTTAAACACAGAAGAAAACATTCTTTGATGGTTACAAGGGTGGAGAGGGAGGGAGTGGGTTATTCACTAACTAGATAGTAGACAAGAATTATCTTAGGTGAAAAGAAAGACAGCACTCACCACTGGGGAAGTCAGCACAACCGGAATAAACCAAAGCTAAGAAGTTTCCTGAATACAATCAAACACTTTGAGGGATAGAGTAGCAGGGGTAGGGGTCTGGGGACCATGTTTTCAGGGGACATCAAGGTCAACTGGCATAACAAAGCTTATTAAGAAAATGTTCTGCATCCCACTTTGGTGAGTGGTGTCTGGGGTCTTAAAATCTTGCAAGAGGCCATCTAAGATGCATCAACTGGTCCCAACCACCTGGAGTAAAGGAGAATGAAGAACACCAAATATACAAGGAAAGTAGTAGTCCAAGAGACAGAAAGGGCCACATAAACCAGAGACTTCATCAGCCTAAGACTAGAAGAACTAGATGGTGCCTGGCTACCACCAATGACCACCCTGACAGGGAACACAACAGAGAGTCCCAGATGGACAGGAGAAAGGTGGGGTGCAGAACTCAAATTCCAGTAAGAAGACCAGACTTAATGGTCTGACTGAGACTGGAGGTACCTTGGAAAGCATGGCCGCTGGATTCTCTATCATCCCAGAACTAAAACAATTTCCGAGGCCAACTCTTCAGATAGGGATTGGACTGGACTGTGGGACATAAAGTGATACTCGTGAGGAGTGTGCCTCTTAAATACAAAAGACTAAATGGGCAGCTTCTGTCCGGAGGTGAGATGGGAGGGCAGAGAGAGTTAAGAGCTGGTTGAATGGACACGGGGAATCAGGGGTGGAAAGGAGGAGTGTGCTGTCACAGTATGGGGAGAGCAATTAGGGTCACATAACAAAGTATGTATAAGTTTTTGTATGGGAAAAAATAAAAATAAATAAATAAAATTCTAAAGCAATTAAAAAAAAAAAAAAAAAAAGAGTCCACAGGGACGACAGGGCTTTTTTGTTGTGCCCAGGACAGATCAGGAAGGCAGAAGTGGGCTTTGTGGTGGGCCAGGGACAGCAGCCAGCCCTGCGGCAACCTGAAGTCTCCCCGTGTCCCTGGGCGCCTCTGTTTTTGTTTGTTTGCAGTCCTGAGGTTTGCAGCGGCAGCTGGTGCCCCAAACCCAGTCCTGAAGAAGGCATGGAGAAGGCCAGGGGCTGTCTGTACCTCTGTGTGTGCTTGGCTGCAGCGCTGGCATCTTCCTTGGTAGGTGTTATGGATTGAATTGTGTCCCTCAAAAATGTATGTCAATTTGGCTAGGCCATGATTCCCAGTATTGTGTGGTTGTCCACCATTTTGTGATCCGATGTGATTATCCTATCTGTTGTAAATCCTAACTTCTATGATGTTAATGAGACAGGATTAGAGGCAGTTATGTTAACCAGGCAGGACAGAATCTACAGGATTAGATTGTACCTTGAGTCAATCTCTTTTGAGATATAAAAGAGAGAAGCGAGCAGAGAGATAAGGGACCTTATTACCATCAAGCACAAACAGCAGGAGCGGAGCATGTTCTTTGGACCTGGGGTCCCTGCGAGAAGCTCCTAGACCAGGGGAAGACTGAGGACAAGAATCTTCCCCCAGAGCTGACAGAGAAAGAAAGCCTTTCCCCGGAACTGGCACCCTGAATTTGGGCTTCTAGCCTCCTAAATTGTGAGAATAAATTTCTCTTTGTTAAAGCCATCCACTTGTGGTATTTTTGTTATAGCAGCACTAGATAACTAAGACAGTGGGGTTTATGCCTGGTAAGTCTTCAAAACCTTCCCCCAACCCTAGGGCTCGAACTCCTCCATGCAGCCACTTCTCTTAGTGAAGCTTGAAGCTGCTCCTTTCCCACCTGGAGAATGAAGGTCTTAGGCTGTGCTCTGGGCTTGCCTGGGCCAGCTGAGCTCCTGATGGTGAACTCCTGGAACTTCAGCCAAACTAGACACCAAATGGAATGTATTTTGGCCTTCCTAATAATCAGTATGACTAAAATTCAAATTCAGGGGTGGATTATCCATTAGGCAAGGTAAGCACAGTGCTTACTTTGCTCACCAAATCATCTGTAGTGAACAATTTCACATTTTTTCACCATCAGAGATTCTGCTTCTAGGTATAACTGGTATCTGTCTCTCTCCCAACCCCACAGCACCTTCCTACAGAATCAAAGCCTGTTCAACTTTACAATCCCTGACAGGGATGAATTACTCAGTAAGCGTGAAACCCACGTGAAGTTGTTCACTTCGGATTAGTAAATAAGCACAAGTAAGCCTGTGCTTACCTTGCCTATTGGATAACGCACTCCCGTTCAAATTTGTTCATTCTTCATTGAGTGCAGACTACTGTTACAGGCTGTTGGAAAGACAGTTTTATAGCCCCTATCAGCTGGGGTGAAAATGCTGGTTTCATTTCCGAGCGATATTAATAAGTCAAAACTTTCAGCCAGTATGGACAGCACTGTTTTCCTTTTGGGAATGAAGATTTTGGTCTGGGAGTGGAGAGAGGTGAGTAGTTCCCTCCTCCCTCTCTACCTCCCTCCGTCATTTCTTTTAAATTAAAAAAAAAAAAAAATTTTTTTTTTTTTAAGCACCTCTCAAAAGGGGCTGGGTTTCCTTCTTCTGAGGGCAAATATTGCCTTCCTCTCGCCAGGATTGGTTCAGAGTAAGATAGAAATACTTTCAGGGCGGAGAAACTAGACTCCGCAGGGAGCAGATTCCAGCCGCCAGTAACTGATAATAGAGGCACTTGGGAGAGGAAGATTTTGCCTCGCGGAGCTGCAGGTTGAGGGACGCACTCTGGGTGCCAGACCCGCGCGAGGATGTGGAATCTCCTTCAAGACACCGACTCCTCCGTTAACGCTTGGCGCCGCCCGAGCTGGCTCTGCACTGGGGCGCTGGTGCTGGCTGGCGGCCTGTTTGCCCTCGGCTTCCTCTTCGGTAGGGACTCACTCGCCTCCAAACCCCCGCGCATACGCGGGCGTGGGGAGCCCGGCAGTTCCGCGGTTCCGGGGACACGCGGGCTGGGCTGCTGAGTTGGGTCCTGTTGCTCTCCTCCCTCCAACCCACTAAAAATCTTCCAGTCGATAGCGACCCTATGGGGCAGGGTAGAAATGCCCCACCTAGGGTTTCCTAGGCTGTAAATCTTTATGGAAGCAGATTTTCACGTCTCTCTCCTGCAGAGCGGCTGGTGGGTTCCAACTGCCACCTTTAGGTTAGCAGGGGAGCGCTTAACCACTGTGCCACCAAAGCTCGTCTTTCTCCCCAAGGGGCAGCGATTTTGGGTTGGAGGAATGTGAGGATGAGCCCCCACTAGTTAGGTGGGGAGTTCCTGGGGACGGTGCAGATTTGATTCTGGACCAGTAACTTGTGGGACTGACCCCCAGGGTAAGGTGTAGAATTATGAATTCCTGACCCTGGGCTTCAGAAAGTTCCACCCGCCCAAGCCTTGCAAGAAGTAGCTACTTTGTTAAATGAGAAGCAGATGTTTGGGGCACATGAACCAGGTGGTCCAGGGAGCTTTGCTCAAAGCGGCACGTACTTGTTTAGGATCTCCATGGCGTCGTGTGCTTGGGACTACTTCACGTGTACGATGGAGTTCAGGGCCATGCTGTATGGGGGATTTTTTCTCTCTGCATTCTTTCAGCCTGGGAGCAAAGAGGCACATTTGGAAACTGGGTTAATGTTTCTTTGACCCCAGATTTACTGTGAGGGCTCTGAAATAGACCCTTACCAACGGGTGTTGTACATCGCCGCCGTGTCCTGATTTACAGAGTTAAACCAACTCTCCAAGAAGATCTGGGCAGCACAGACAAGCTCACACTTTGACTTTCTAATTTTGACTCTGCCTTCTGTTAGTTGCATTGAATAAGTTACCAAGTTTCTCTAAGCCTCAGTTTCCCTTTCTTTATGATGAGGGTCGTTTGTCTGAAATTTACTGGGAATAGCAATGAAATAAAATGTAAAGCTCCTAGCACAGTGCTGGGATGTGAGCACTTTATTCTTTCTTGATGAGAAGACGCTCCTAAGTGGACTTTTATGCACAGGACTAGGTTAAGGTATTGCCAGGCAGTTTACTCTTGCTGTGGATTCTGTTTTATGCCCAAGTGGAATGTTATTTTCTTTAGATCTGAACCATTCGTTTCACTATGTATGTGTGCATGTATGTATGTGTGCATGTGATCATTTGATTAAATGACTACAAAGTTCCAGGAGAGCTCGCTGATTTTGGTAATCATTTTATCCCCTGATCATATCATTTCTCTGCATAAACTCTGTAATGATGTCCCGTTTCCCTTAGTGTAAACGCCAAGGCTCTGTATGATCTGGTCGCCCATTGCCTCTGGTCTTCTCTGTGAGCTGGGCTCCTTGCAGAGATATTGGGTGAACTGTAGTCTCACTGCAGTTTTCTGACGCGGAATTTCTCAAGCCTACTTCAGCTGGAGCTGGAGCCCTGGTGGCACAGTGGTTAAGTGCTCGGCTGCTAACCGAAGGGTCTGGGGTTTGAACTCACCAGCTGCTCCACAGGAGAAAGATGTAGCATTCTGCTCCCATAAAGATTTACAGCCTTTGGAAACCCTATGAGGGCAGCTTTACTGTCCCGCAGGGTCATGGAATGGACTCAATGGTAACCGGTTTTTCGGGTTTTTTTTTTTATACTTCGACTGGAAAAAAAATCTCAGCACGTTTTACTTTAGTTTCAGAACCAGAGCAAATGTGAAGTCTGAGTTTCTTTTGACTTTTTGAAATAATTTATGTACTTGAGATATATTCATAACTCATTATAAACGTTTATTAAATGCCTGCTCTTGGCCAGCAGAGGGGCAGTCACTGGACAGAGAAACTTCACGGAGAAAGAAGGCGGATCTCCTTTTTGCCTTAACTTTCTACAGATCATGCTTATCCCCATAAAGTGAAACATGAATACCATATTTAAGTTTAGCGCTGATTTCCTCATGAAATATTTCTTAAGGAGAATAACAGCAACACCTGTCTCTAAAATTGGATGAAAATATATTTTAATATGTTGTAATCATATTATAATTAAAAAAGCAGTCTTCGTGTTGTTTTTTTAAATGATTTTTTTCTCGTTGTTGAGAATGTACACACAGAACAGACACCAATTCAAGAATTTCTACCTGTATAATTCAGTGACATTGATTGCATTCTTTAAAATGTGCAGTCATTCTCAACCTCCTTTTTAGAATTGTCCCTCCCCTGTTAACATAAACTCACTGTCCCTTAGATTTCCTACTGAATCTTTTGAGTTGCTGTTGTCAGTTTAATTTTGTATAGACAGTTCTTAAAAGAGTGCATGTTCTTTTTTTAATGGAAGTAGGCAAGAGAAATTAAAATTCAGAAAAATCTCACTTAATGCCAGAAATAATTGATATTTTGTATTTCATATATGGTAGATACAATAATAATAAGGGAAAATAGGATCTGCCTATGAGCTTATATTTCATTCGTCTGTTTGGATGTATTTTACAGGGTGGTTTATAAAATCCTCCAATGAATCTATCATTGTTCCACAGCAAAATACGAAGAAGGTATTTTTGGATGAATTGAAAGCTGAGAACATCAAGAAGTTCTTATAGTAAGTATATACTTGAAAGTTGCTATGGACAATGTGTTGGAAAAAATTCTGTTTAGAAGTTTTGATGCAAAATTTCAGGTGTGAGGAACTGACTTTTTTAGGTTTTTATTTCTTGGGGGTCTTATTGTATCACATTTTATATGGGGAGGAATACACTCTTAGGTGAACTTCACTTTTATAGATGTTTCAGAACAGAAGTCAGCAAACTTTTTCTGTAAAGGGCTGAGCTTTGTGGGCCAACTGGTAGTCACAGCTACTCAGCTCTGCTATTGTAGCACAAAAGAAGCCATAGAAAGTACATAAACAAATGAGTGTGGCAGTTCCAATAACATCTTATTTATGGGCACTGAAATTTGAATGGTTTATCATTCATGTGTCACAAAATAGTATTCTTTGATTTTTTATAATTTTATATAAAAAGATAATATGCGTACTCACACATATATACACCTTTATTAATTATAATAGAATTAAAATTCTAAATAAAAATTTGCTAGGATATCTCCTGAGGTATTGGAAGGGCTCTCTCAAGTTAGAGACCCCGAAGCTTAAACTTCTTTATCTTTGTGGAAACCCCACCTCTGCCTCTTGGACTTATTCTGCTAGACCAGCACTAGTATCAAATGCTGTCCAGCCAATTCTGACTCATGGTGACCCCATGTGTGTCAGAGTAGAACTGTTCCATCAGGTTTTCAGTGGCTGATTTTTCAGAAGTAGATCACCAGTCCTTTCTTCCGAGGTGTCTCTGGGTGGACTTGAACCTTTAACCTTTCAGTTAGTGGCCAAACACATTAACCGCTTGCACCTCTCAGACCCTCCTATTCCACTGTAGTTATGTGTAATAGGTATAATAAAAATAAAGGTCCAAGAGATGTAGTCTTCATTCCTAGAAATAGCTGCATCCCTGATTTCTTCTTCCTTTCCCAACCCGTGACATGGACTAACCAACAAATAAAAAAAAAAAGAATGCCTTTCTTTACTTCTCTTTCTGGACTCATGAGCAAGACCCAAGCAGCCTGGTTCTTGTTTATTCTCCACGGCCCTCTATAAGTTTCTGTTACTACTTAGAACTCAAAGGTGCTCACCATTAACACACACTTACACACAAAGAGATTAAGAGAACCTCCACTCATCCCTCTAAGGATGACTGAATCTCTAGAAGCTTCTAGGAGTCTCCAGATTTGCAACTTGTCATTTATACATCAGAGAGCTTCCAGTCGATATGTACCATATGTACCATGGACAGGGGTGGATTATCCAGTAGGCAAGGTAAGCACAGTGCTTACCTAGCTTATCAGATCATCTGTAGTGAACAATTTCTTTTTTTTTAACCACAGTGAAAGATTCTGTTTCTAGGTTTGGCTGGCATCTGTCTCTCCCAACCCCACAGCACCTTCCTACAGAATCAGAGCCCCTTTTCAAATTTACAGTCCCTGACAGTAAGCAAGGTAAGCATGGGCTTACTTGTGCTTACTTAAAAATCTGTAGTGAACAATTTCAAAGATGTGGTGAAACCCATGTGAAGTTATATACTACAGATTAGTAAATAAACACAAGTTAAGCCTGTGCTTACAGGATGATTCACCCTTGTTCATAGATCAGAAGCCTCCAACTTTCCCTCTTCTCCCACTGTATGATCTTTTGTTCTGCTGTTAAAGGTCCCTACTGCCTATGTGAGTTATCTGCCTCTGGGTTGAGGATGTTAAGCAGAAGCTGCCTTTTCAGTCACCTTTGCGGTCCAGGCTTATCCTGTGTTTTCTTTTATGTTCTATAAACACCTAGTGGAATTCTCAGATCTGTTCACTGTTTTGCATCTCTTTAGAGGGCCTTTCCTTCTTCCCTCATGTCCTGAAATTATTTTAGAAGAGTGTTTTAGACAGAGTGCCTCAGAATATCACTGGTCTGCATTTGCATACTAGTTCCACCTTTTACTTTAAGTCACGTAACTCCTGTAAACATAGTCTTGTCATTTGTAAACCAGATGTGATGTATTAAAACAGGAACACCAAGAGCTTTCTTTAACTCGGCTTCATGAATGAAATGACATAACGTACGTAACAGGCTTCAAATGATACTTCGACTATATTTAAACTTTTCAATCTGGAAAAGTATATATAAGCAATATTTTTGAATATACAAAACATTTGTTGCTGTTTTGGATAATTCCTAAATTATTATTCTCACTATTTTTTTAATAAAATTTAATATTCTATAGTATTAGCAACAAATTATTTGCAATACACTTTCCAAATGATTAAAACAAACAAAAAAATAACTGCTGTTTAATGTGAGTTATCTCACTGAGCCTCAAATTTTTGTCAAGTAGTGAGGTGGTGATGTTCTCCCTATGTACAGATGAAGAACTCAAGACATGGTAGCCAAAATTTTGGCCACATACAGAAGAGCATTTTTGTTAAAGATATTTCCTGTTACGCTAATTCTCTTCATTAATTTTAAATGCATGATTGATGGAGTCTGAGATTGTGCCCGTATGTTTAGATCATTCCTTAATAAGGCAATTTCTAAATGGTTAGTAATTGGTTTCCAATGGGCCTGTAACTTTCAGTATTTGAAAGTAAATATAATTCTCAGTAGTTATTATGTCTCAGCTTGGCCTTTTGGATGAAAATATTTTTTATTTCCCAAATATATTTTATACAAGCAAAGAAACAGATAATTTTGTGAAAGCTCCAAGATATATGGGATTTATGGAAATAATATGACACTTTCTTCATCTGCTATATGGTGTATGTCAACAGGACTGCACATACAACCAAAAAAGAAAACCAAACTCATTGCCTTCCAGTCAATTCTGACTTATAGCAACCCTGTAGGACAGAGTAGAACTGCCCCGTAGGGTTTCCAAGGAGTGGCTGGTGGATTCAAACTGCTGATCTTTTGGTTAGCAGCCGAGCTCTTAACCACTGCACCACTAAAGGCTCTACAAATACCAGTTTGTTCAGTTTTTCTCTGGAGTAAGTACAAATTAGAGCATGAACATTTCAAAACAGGCTTTGAAAATCTGTTTGGTGCAAAAATACCACTCTTTCTTTTTTACCTATCACTTTTCAAAGTATTTTTAAATGTAAGTCTGCCTTGTTTTGTTGTTGATTTAGGATAAAGACTGACTAGACATTGATTTCTAACCACTTTCAATTTTTGTTCACCAGTAATTTTACACAGATACCACATTTAGCAGGAACGGAACAAAACTTTCGACTTGCAAAGCAAATTCAATCAGAATGGAAAGAATTTGGCCTGGATTCTGTTGAGTTAGCCCATTATGATGTCCTGTTGTCCTATCCCAATAAGACTAATCCCAACTACATCTCAATAATTGATGAAGATGGAAATGAGGTAAAAAAAAAAAAAAAGAATAAAAGAAAGCTTCTCCCCAATATCTATTATTTTCAAATACTTTCTGTAAAAGAACTTCTTAACCCATCTGAAAATATTGATAGAAATCAATATTACTGAAAATTGTTAATGACATTTTTAATATCTTATTACCAATCTTGACTACTTTCTTATACAGTCATGCATCACTTAACGTCCATGATGCATTCTGTAAAGTAAGACATTATGCGATTTGGACATTGTGTGAACACCACGTTATATACAGGAAATTCCTCGGTTATGAACGTCCAACTTACATACAACCCGTAGTTACTAACCAACCCCCATAAAGCCTACTATATTAAAAATTTGAGGTACATATAATGGCTCATGATAACAAATGGGCACTAATTTGAGATACACATCAAAACATTATTATTATTACTGTATTATCATGTTAAAGATGTTATAGTGTTTCTGGAAGTGTTTCTTTAATGTTTTTTATGCATAGAAAGGTACACTATATACTAAGACAAACATTTGACTAAGTGATGTTAGATACAAACTGTACCTAACTATTCCGACTTACATATAACCTTATGGGATCGTGGATGGATATGCAGTTGGACATTGCCCGAACGGATGTCATGCGGTGCATGACTGTAATTGAATTTAATATAATGTTGGATAGATTCTGAGGAATTACTGCTTGATGGCAGATGCTATTTTGTATCTTAAATATTGCACACGAATGTTAATCCCATCAAATATTATATATTAGTGAGCTTCCAAGCAACTAGAATAAGACCAGCTACATCTTTGATAGGTTTGAATTATGATGACATTGCATAGACTTGGATTGCTAGGAAATGCAGAGACTGAGTGAATAGTTTGAGTCAGCAGATTTTTATTGGTACTCAATGATAATGTCTCTCATATGATTATGTGCTCAGTTCTATACCAAGAACTTGTGTATGGTCATTTGGAAAGAAAGATCGTTTAGAGGAGGGCTTGAGGGGGAGGTCTATAGAATGATATCTATTCAAAAGAATTTACAATCTTGTTTTCAAATTAAAGCAGACACTTGAAAAAGAGAAGATAATTCAAGAGATTAAGATATTTCTTATCATGGTAATTCATATATTCATCCCTATTTAGCATAGGGATTTTTTTTTTAAAGCTATCATATCTAGAATAGCTCCTTTCGTTACATAGCTTCCTTTTATTAGCTGAGCATCCTGAATTATATATAGCTTCAAATATGTCCAGCATGGTCAGTGAACAGAAACCATCATGTGATTTAAATATGTATGTATATATATATTAATTTCAAAATACAATGATATGTCAATCATCTCTCGTATTGATTATCAGTCTCTTCTTAAATGATTAATATTTTGGTATGTTTTGCAGTCAGTGATGTAATTATTGCTAAATTTCCTAATGTCATTTCAAACTTTCCATATTAGCCACTATTTTAAATTATAGTCGTTAACAGCTTAACTTTAAAAAGTATAATAAAATATGTTCCAAAATAAAAAAGTATTTTAAAAAGTATATGAGGAATGCCAATATACATCATATAGCCCTGTAACATTTATTAAATAAATGGTGGCATATCTATATAATTAAACACCATGAGATTTTTAAAAACATGTTTAGGAAAAGCATTTAATGATATAAAATATTAACAATGTTAAAAAAATGTATGTACACTTAAACCTCAGTTTTGATCCATCAAATTTAAGCATTATCTGTGTACGATGAGGAAAACAGAAAACCTACATTTCTCCTCTCCTTTCCTTCCTCCTTACCTCCCAAATGCAAACATACTACTGCTTTTTTTATTTCATTTTGTTATTCACTTTTACTATTACAAGCATTTATGTAATTCATAAAGCTTGACAATATAAAAAGTATCATATATAAGTTTCATTTTGGAGATTCTCCCTAATGGTCTTAGCTGCCTAAAGCTTCTTAAATTTTTAAAATTATACCATTATTTGATATTTATTTTATCCAAGTTACATCTACACAAAAAGAATCATGTAGTTTTCCAAAGGGCCTTCCTTCTTTCTTATTTCCTCTTCCCAGAGGCAATCACTATTCAACTTTCAGTT
This sequence comes from Dugong dugon, assembly GCA_030035585.1. NCBI lineage: Eukaryota > Metazoa > Chordata > Mammalia > Sirenia > Dugongidae > Dugong > Dugong dugon. Next base: position 56,564,001 of record CM057467.1, on the reverse strand, counting down.
GATACTTTGATATTTACCTCTGTTTATTTAAATAATGGGTTTATAGTGCTCTTTTTGCTTTCTTTTCACGTTTACGCATTGCTTGTTGACATCATGATGATTTGGCTGTACTTCATCCCTGTACCCTGACCACAAGTTCCCTGGGTGGCGCAAATGGTTTGAGCTCAACTGCTAACCTAAAGGTTGACAGTCTGAACCCACCCAGTGGCACCAAGGAAGAAAGGCCTGGCTATCTGCTTCCATAAATATTACAGTCAAGAAGACCCTATGGAGCAGTTCTATTCTGTAATACATGAAGTTGCTATGAGTCGGAATCAACTCAATGGCAGCGTGTAGTTTAATTATTGGGATTAACTATTCACAGCCATATAGTAAACTGAGATTCTTTTTACTCTTCTGCACAATTTATTTTCCCCTGAAGTCAATGATTGTCTTCTTTTAATTGTTTCATTTTATATTACAAAATTTACAAGTTTAATTTAGTTTCTGTTCTTTCTGTTGACTTTTTTCAACTTAACCCCCCCCCAAACCTCCAACTAAATTCATCCTTTACCACAAAATAGGTAAAAATCTACAACTTGAAAATACCAAACTATGCTCTTTTGCTCCTAAGAAGGCATAAGAAAACATAACAACTGGAGTAATTCTGATATGGTATTTTTATTAGCTTTACCTCCCTAACTAGACTGTACCATTTTGAGGACAGGCGCTGTAATTTATTCATTTCATGAACTCCTCACAGCTTCTAGCACAGTGCTGAGTATCTGATAATGTATTCTCAAAATACTAAAGGATAGATTAATCCTTAGTGACAGAGAGAGAATATGTATTTTTCTTGTTTGATTGTAGTTTAATCAAGCCTTAACTGATTTATTTTTGATTCTTTGTTTGTTTGTTTGTTTGTTTGTTTGTTTTTTACTCTAGCTTTTCAACACATCATTATTTGAACCACCTCCTCCTGGATATGAAAATATTTCAGATGTTGTGCCACCTTTCAGTGCTTTCTCTCCACAAGGAATGCCAGAGGTAAAACTAAACTAAACTAAAATGAAATGAAAACAACAACAGAACCCCCCTCTATATGTGTAGATCATAATTAAAGGGTTATAAGGCGATTTTTGACATAATCCAAATTTACCCTCTTTCCACATTTGATGTTCTATGTGAAGACTAACTTAGAAACATTGCTTTTACTTTAAAAAAAAATCTTCCCAGTTGTTACAATCTCTATTAGTTGCTGCATTTCTCTAGTTTTCTTTATTTTTTTCTCCAGTGCATGTAATTTAGATAAGAAACTAAAAGTTCTTAGTTAGAAATAGGGAGATTGATTTTTTAAATAGCTTTTTTAAGGTAAAATTTACTACAGTGAAGTACACGAATCCAAAGTTTACATTGAATGGCTTTTGACAAATGCATGCACCTGTAGCCAAACCCTTATTAATGTATGGAATATAACCATCGCTGATTTAAGTCCCCTCATGCTTCTTGCCAGTCATTCCTACACCCTCCTAGAGGCAATCATTCTTCTGATAGTTTTGCCACCATAGATTGTTTTTGTCTTTTCTAAGAAACTCATATAAATGGAATTGTATAGCATATAAACATATGACCTTTTGTGTCTGGTTTCTTTAACCAAGCATAATGTCTGTGAGATTCACACAGTCTTATCATTTATCAGGGATTTTTTCCTTTTTATTGCTGAGTAACTTCCATTGTATGAATAGACTACATATGTTACTACATTGTAGAACACTGATTAATTTTTCAAAAGAGTTTGAATAAGGATGTTATTGCCATTTTTGAATAAAAACCAGGAATGTCCATTCTAGAAAATTTTATGTGGTTTAGTCAGTGAAGCAGCATGCATACCTATTGTCGGAAATTTTACAATCAAGCCCCAGATTCCTTCCCAGTACTTTGTTTTTGGTGAAAAAATTAAATTTGAAAAGGCTGAATAGTAACATATTATTATCTTTTTTAAAGTCTTCTTTCCTCATAGAATATTGCACATTAAGTATATTTGATTTTGTACATGTTGAGTTTGAGATGCTTAGAATGTATTCACAAGGAGTTGTTGCTGGAAAATTGGGTAGATTAGACTATTACTCAGTAGAGAGATAAGGGTTTAACTGTCATTGTAACATCTTAAGTAAAATATTTGCACTTACAGTTGAATTGATATTTAGAAATCTATCTTCACCAAATAGACTTTATTTCAAGGACATAAAGATGGTTTAATATTAGGGAATGAAGAAAACAAGACACAAGGGAAAGTTTAGTCCACAAGACTAATGGACCACAACTACCACAGCCTCCACAAGACTGAGTCAAGTACAACTAGATGGTGCCCGGCTACCACCACTGACTGCTCTGACAGGGATCACAACAGGGGGTCCTGGACAGAGCTGGAGAAAAATGTAGAACAAAATTCTAACTCGCAAAGAAAGACCAGACTTACTGGCTTGACAGAGACTGGAGAAAGCCCGAGAGTATGACCCCCGACACCCTTTTAGCTCAGTAATGAAGTCACTCTGGAAGTTCACCTTTTAGCCACAGATTAGACAGACTCATAGGATAAAATGAGACTAATGGGGCACAACAGCTCAGGGGCAAGGACTAGAAGGCAGTAGGGGACAGGAAAGCTGGTAATAGGGAACCCAAGGTCAAGAAGAGAGAGTGTTGACATGTCGTGGGGTTGTTAACCAATGTCATAAAACAGTATGTGTACTGTCTAATGAGAAACTATTTGTTCTGTAAACCTTCATCTAAAGTACAATAAAAAAAATTAGGGAATGACATATTTTTACAAAATAAGATAAAAACATATTTTAATGGTTTTCAAATGTATATACTTTATCAACTCATTACTAATTTTAGAAAATCTCAGAATATTTTCTATTGTTTCTATGAAATTTACTTCAAATGAAGAGTCAACATCATACTTAATAGTATAATATTAGAGGAATTCTAATTTAATAAGAAGATATTCTTATATTAGGCATATAATAAGAATACTTTCAGTCATCATAATTATTTAATAATTGTTAGATGTTTTGGCCAGAGGCATGAAATAGAAATAAGGGGTATAATAATTGGAAATCAAGAGGCAATATACTTTAGACCTCAGAGGTAGTGAGGTCACTTAGTCTTATTCCTCAGGATAAGACACACTAGCATCATGGGTCCACGTGAGGCCCTTCTTTTATTTTATTGTATCTCCCATCCCTGTTCTCAATTCCATTCCCCTCCCCACTACACTCACTCTAATGTAGGTATGTCCTTCGATATGTATGTATTGTTGGGAAAATACATAGCTTTGTTTTGGGCTTGATGTAGAATGACACTTTAGGTCTTACTCAGTTTTTTACTATTTTCAGTCAATTGTCTTTTAAAAATCCATACATGTTGCTTTTTGTCAGGGTAGTCATTACTTTTCTCTGTTGCATATTATTCCATCTTCTGAGCATACCGAATGTAACATATGTATTCTGTTAGTATTCTGTCCGTGATGGACTCATAATTTGACAGTTTGCAGCTAAATACTCATTACCATAAACATTGTTTGAGTGAATATGCTCACACATGTCGCCACATGGACCTGCAAGGGTTTCTCTGTGGACGATAACCCAAGCGTGGGATTGCTGGGTTTTAGAGCATACTTAACATCACAAAGTCCATCCTGTTGCAGTTTATACACCCACTGACCATGTATGAGTATTTGTCTTTCTTCACATCTTCATTGACACCTGAAGTTACATAGCTTTAAAACTTTTGCCCATCTAATTGTTTTATTGTTTAATTCTCATTTCTCTGATCGTAAATAGAGGTTGATCGTCTCTAAACTTATTTGCTAACTGTTTCGGTTTTTTACTTTGTGAAATGATTAATTACATCCTTTTCTTCCCCCTATTGAATTTCTGTTTTCTTCTTGTTAACTTGTAGGGGTTTCTTAAACATTGTAATTATTCTTCCAATATTGGCTTTAAGTATTGCAGATGTCTTCTCCTAATTTGTCACCTGTTTGCTAACTTGATCTATGTTGCCCTGTATTGAAAATAAATCTAGTAATTCCTTCCTTTTTTATTGTTTACAGTGATATGTCTGTATAACCAGAAAATATAAAGAAAATTAACTAATAAAATCTTCCTTAAAAAATAGCATTATAATTACCAGATAGGAGTTAAATCTATATGGACAGGTAGTATATGATAGCAGAAAATTTAAAATAGCTCTAAGATACAAAAACACATTTAAAATATCTTAACGTGAAATGAGTATGAACTAGGTGAAGAACACTAAGATTTACTGAGAAGTGAAAAAATTACGTGTGAAGAAACAGATCAAGTGAAAGACAGAATGTTGTAAGGAGAACACTACAAATCCAGTTTGTAGGTTTACTGCATAACTGGTTAAGTCCCCAAAGGATTTTTGGACTTTGATAGAATTACAGCCATAGAGATCATAACTCTTATTTCTTCCAAGTAGACTTAAATTCTTCCAGATGAATGGGAGGAGAGATGGAGCATGTGATTCTGTATAGGATTGCTTTTTGTGTTCAAATATCAGATGAGTTGGCTGTCTGCTATAAGATTAAAGTGTGCTTCACTGGATCACCTGTAACCCAGCCAATGGTTTTCAAATTCTATTTTAAAATATGCATGTTTGTATGTGTGTTTAAAATATTTCACTATCAGTGAATCTACGTTTGAAGACTCTGGAGTTAAAAATACTGGGCTCTACTTTAGGCCATTTGAATTTAGTAATTTGACAATGTCCATAATATATAGTCTAACAGTTCTCAATTTAAGCATGCATCACAATCACCTGGGAGGAGGGGGGCTTGTAAAACATAGATTCATGAACCTGCCCCCTGAGTCTCAGTAGGTTTGGATGGACCCTGAGAATATACATTTTTTAACAGGGTCCCCTAGGTGATGCTGATTCTGCTGGTTCAAAGACCATGCTTTGAGAATCACTGGTTTTGTCTTTCAATTTTGTCTCTATTAACAAGGGCAGGAAGATGGGAGCTTGAAAGAACCAGAGAAAATTCTAGGTTAACAGTGCAAGATTGTATTTATTCCCAGTTATGGAACAATGGTACAGTGTAAACTGCACAAGAAGGTCATTGTCTGAAAACAAAGCTTTTTTCTAACTAACAGTGAAAACTTGTATTTGAGAAGTGCTGAGAGGACATATCTATCATAACTTGTTTTCATTTTCAGAGTACATTGTCATTTTTTAAACTAATAACTTCCAATTCCTCCTCCATCATAATTTGTTTTGTCAGGATTGCTACTTTATCAAAATATGGCCACATTTTAGAGACATTTAAAGAAATAGTTTTCCCAAAAGGTAGTAATATTAACTAAGGGTAGATTTCAAGTAAAACTTTTACATGAAAAACAAATTTACTGAAACTAAATTGACGAATGAATCTGTAGCCACAGTTAAAATCAAGTAAGGGTGAGCTCCAGAGATGGCTAACAATTATTAATCAGACATATAGTGCTATCATTATTGAAGCATTAATATTGCATTGATCGTAGGAAGAAATTGTTGTTGTTGTTAGGTGCTCTCAAGTCAGTTCAGACTCATAGCGACCCTATGTACAACAGAATGGAACACCGCCCGGTCCTGCACCATCCTCATAATTGTTGCTTTGCTTGAGCTGATCATTCCAGCCACTGTGTCAATCCATCTCATTGAGGATCTTCTTCTTTTTCGCTGACCCACTGGCTTACCAAGCATGATGTCATTCTGTAGGCACTGATTCCTCCTGATAACATGTCCAAAGGATGTGAGATGAATTCTTGCTCTCCTTGTTTCCAAGGAGCACTCTGGCTGTATTTCTTCCAAGACAGACTTGTTCATTCTTCTGGCAGTTCATCGTATATTCAGTATTCTTTGCCAACACCGTTATTCAAAGGCATCAGTTTTTCCTCAGTCTTCCTGGTTCATTGTCCAGCTTTTGAATGCACATGAGGCGATTGAAAACATCGTGGCTTGGTTCAGGCCTACTTTAGTCATCAAAGTGACATCTGTTTTTCAACACTTTAGGTCTTCAACAAATACCCGTCAAACAAATCCTAGAATCAGCTTGATTAATAAGTCTATTTTGTATCAGGTATAAATTTGTTGCACACATGCTATGAAAAATCTCGTCAAAGAGAAAAACAGTAAATAAATAAAATTATAGAATACTAGAAATTATCTGGAACTGAAGACTTAACCTAGGATGGCCTGGACCCCTTGAAATTGCGTACAGCAGTGTGGGTATGTGTATATTTATATGCATTTTTCTGAGGAACAATTCTATACCTTTATAGCCACTATCTACAGGACGGCCACCTGTCTGTCTGTTGGTCGTACTGTGGCAGCTTGCACATTGGTATGATGCCGCAAGTTATGCCACTGTTATTTCAAACACTGGCAGGGTCACTTATGGTAGGCAGGTTTCAGCAGAGCTTCCAGGCTAAATCAGACTAGTACAAAAGGCCTGGCAATCTACTTCTGAAAATTAGCCAATGAAAACTTTATGGATAGCAATATAGACACAACAGTGGGCTCAAACATATCAAAGATCATGAAGATGGAGCACGATTGGGCGATGTTTCATTCTGTTGTACATAAGATCACCATGAGTTGGAACAGGCTCACAGCAGCTAACAACAGGACAAGTATGAACAGAACTGATTCATATTCCTCTAATTCATCTAATTGCCGTCTTGATTTAATTCCTCTTGTGAATATCTTATCTGAGGCTTGTGCCCTTCTGACCCTGTTGTGTGCTCTTGCTTCTTCTCTCTTTCAAAGATGTAAAACACATCTACAGACGGGAAAAAAATTCTGGCCATGGCATATCCGACAAGGGTCTAATCTGTAAAATCTACAAAATACTTCAATACCTTGATAACAAAAAGACAAATAATCCAATTAAAAAACTGGCAGAGGGTATACGAACAGACACTTCACCAAAGAAGACATTCAGATAGCCAATAGACACATGAGGAAATGCTTCGATCATTAGCCATTAGAGAAGTGCATATCAAAACTACAGTGAGAGACCATCTCACTCCAACATTACTGGAAAAAAGAGAGAGAGAGAGAAAATAAAAAGTATTGGAGAGGTTGTGGGGAAATTGGAACTCTTACGCATTGCTGGTGGGAAAGTAAAATGGTCCAACCGCTGTAGAAAACAATATGGAACTTCCTTAAAAAGTTAGAAATAGAAATACCATATGATCCAGCAATCCCATTCCTAGGAATATATCCTAAAGAAATAAGAGCTGTCACACGAATAGACATATGCATACCCATGTTCATTGCAGCATTATTCACACTAGCAAAAAGATGGCAACAACCTAAGTGCCCATCAACAGATGAATGGATACACAAATTATGGTACATAAACACAATGGAATACTACACAATGATAAAGAACAATGACGAATCTTCGAAACATCTTACGTCATGGATGTATCAGGAGGGCATTATAGCTGAGTGAACTAAGTCAATCACAAAAGGACAAATACTATATGAGACCACTCAAGAAAAGGTTTATACACGGAAAGAAACAATTGTTGTTGGTTATGAGGGAGGGAAGGGAAATCATTAACTAGAGAGTAGATTGTTAACTTTGGTGAAGGGAAAGATAGCCCACAATATAGGGGAAGTCAGCACAACTTGACAAAGGCAGTCATAGAAACTTCGTAGACACATCTGAACACTCTGAGGAACTGAGTCACTGGGGCTGAGGGCTGGGGCTCATGGTCATGGGGTCATCTAGGTCAATTGGCATGACAAAGGTCATAAAGAAAATGTTCTACATCCTACTTTGGTGAGTAGCATCTGGGGTCTTCAAAGCTTGCCAGCAGCCATCTAAGATACATCTACTGGTCCCATCCGGGCTGGAGCAAAGGAGGATGAAGAAAACCAAAGACACAAGGGAAATAATAGTCCAAAGGACTAATGGATCACAATTACCACAGCCTCCACCAGCCTGAATCCAGAAGAACTTGATGGTGCCTGGCTACCACCACCAATTCTCTGACAGGGATCACAGTAGAGGATCCTTGACAGAGTGGGAGAAAAGGGTAGAACAAAATTCAAATTCACCAAAAAAAAAAGACCAGACTTACTGTTCTGAGAGAGACTGGAAGAACCCCTGAGACTATGGCCCCTGGACACTGTTTTAACTCAGAACTGAAGCCGTTCCGGAAGTTCATCCTTCAGCCAAAGATTAGGCAGGTCTATAAAACAATAACGCACATGAGGAACACGCTTCTTAGTTCAGTCATGTATACGAGACCAAATGGGCAACACCTGCCCAAAAGCAATGACGAGAAAGCAGAAGGGACAGGAAAAATGGACGAATGGAAATGGGGAGATGGGGTGTAGAAGGGGAGAGTAACGACACATCACAGGGGTTGCAACCAATGTCACAAAACAATTTGTGTATAAATTGTTAAATGAGAAACTAATTTGCTCTGTAAAGTTTCACCTAAAACACTATATATATATATATATATGTATATATATATATATATATATATATATATATACATATATATATATATATATATATACATATATATATATATATATATACACACACACATACACATATTTAAGGACAATAAAAAAAGATATGAAACAGTTCTTATACAGAGAAACTTCTTTTGTACTAAATCATTCTTGATCTCAACAGGGTGATCTAGTGTATGTTAATTATGCACGAGCTAAAGACTTCTTTAAACTGGAGCGGGACATGAAAATCAATTGCTCTGGGAAGATTGTCATCGCCAGATATGGGAAAATTTTCAGAGGAAATAAGGTAAAAGTCATCTCTCCTCCCTCTTCCTCAAATATAAAAAAGTTATATTGTATCTTGCCTGTGAAGAACCATCTCCTTAAAACTTTCTGAGGACCATGATCCTCTCCTGTTTTACAAGGTGCCCATCTTAAGGGACGGACGCATTTACTAGCTTATAGGCAGGGGTATTCAGTTGGTTCACTGGAATTGGGCCAGGGCAGAAGCCAAGGGCGAGTAGATTTTTCTGTACCTACAGATTATGTCTGTGGCCTGGGAAGAAGCATGCCCTGGGTTTGTTAATAGCCTTCAGTACTTTTATTTTAAATATTATCCCTGGAAGTATTTACTAAATTAAATTTTTATACAAGTTACTATTATAGGCAATAATTTATACTGATTATGCTTAACAGCTTTAAAAATTGCTACTACTTGATTTGCTCACATTTTCTGTTGTTTAAATGGGGGATTAAATTTCAGATATATTGCTCATTTTTCAGCCATAGAACAATGGGAATCTGGCCTGTGCAGTCTACTTGCTGATTGTGTTTCTAGGCTAGTGGAGGAAACAAATGCTCACTGCCACTAAGACAAAAGTTTTCCCAAACCTGCTGCTCTGAGGGATAGTCAAGCTCGGGAACCCTGTTTTTAGAGCTTGTAGTGGGAAAAGGAAACCCAGGTGGTGTAGTGGTTAAGCACTGTGGCTACTAACCGGAAGACCAGCAGTCTGAATCCACCAGGCGCCCCTTGGAAACCCGATGGGGCAGTTCTACTCTGTCATATAGGGTCGCTATGAGTTGGAATTGACTCCATGGCAACAAGTTTGGTTTTTTCGATTTTAGTGGGAAAAAGAAAAAAAACATAATTCTCTGAGAGATGTCTGTTGCTACAGGTCTTACAATAAAAGATTGAAGATGATGTCTGGTCACTTTTAAAGTGTAATTTTGAAAATTGATATTACCAAATCTGGAACAATTAACTTGCATTAAGAAAAGACACTGTTTTACAGGTTAAAAATGCCCAGCAAGCCGGGGCCAAAGGAGTCATCCTGTACTCAGACCCAGCTGATTATTTTGTTCCCGGGGTTAAGTCCTATCCAAATGGTTGGAATCTTCCTGGAGGTGGTGTCCAGCGTGGAAATGTCTTAAATCTTAATGGTGCAGGAGACCCTCTCACACCAGGTTATCCAGCAAATGGTGAGTGATCAGAACTTAGTTATCACTTAAAACAAAACAAAACAGAAAAAAGTTGCCCTGGAGTTGACTCTGACTCAGTGGCAACCCCATGTGTGTCAGAGTAGAACTGTGCTCCATCAATGGCTGATTTTTCACAAGTAGATCCCCAGGCCTTTCTTCCAAGGCACCTCTGGGTGGACTTGAACCTCCAGCCTTCCAGTTAGTAGCTGAGTGCATTAGCCATTTGCACAGTCTGGGGACTACAAAATTATCTTCTTCTGGTTATTAGGTGCCATTGAGTCAATTCTGACTCATAGCGATCCCATCTGACAGAGTAGAACTGCCCTATAGGGTTTTTTAGGTTGCAGTCTTTATAGGAGCAGATTACCAAGTCTTTCTCCCATGGAGCCATTGGATGGGTTCGAACTGCCAACTTTTCAGTTAGCAGCTGAGTGCTTAACCATTGCCACCGCCAGACTGTCTTCCTCAATCATCATTGGGAACTTAAAAAAAAAAAAAAAACTTAAGTGATTTTATTAAAGGATTTCCTTTGGTTCTTAATTGTGTCTTTTTGTTATTATTTTTGCATCTGAGAAGTAAATTAAAGAGTTCAGAACTCTGAAAAATATTGGTTCAGGTCCTTTATCCCTTACTTGAAACCCTTGGGCCTGATGGTGCATTCAGCATATAATGCATAACGCTCTTATACAGAGCTGGGACAGAATACAGTGAACAAGCATACAAATATTTTTTCAGCAAAATGTCATGCTAAGTAGGGATGCTAAATAAGGAATATAAATAGCTTAAAGTGAGCTGAAGTCAGATTTTGCTGTCAAATGAATTTGGATTAGATCACATTCTGTTGCTAAGTTCCCTCAAAATTTGTGGTTTTCCCGATTGTGCATAAGGGACAAAACCAGACCAAACCAAACCCTTTGCCGTCGAGTTGATTCCAACTCATAGCAACCCTATAGGACAGAGCAGAACTGCCCCATAGGGTTTCCAAGGAGCTCCTGGTGGATTTGAACTGCCAATCTTTTGGTTAGCAGCCGTAGCTCTTAACCACTATACCACCAGGGTTTCTGGATAAGGGAAGGTAGATTAGTAATTCTAGAAACCTTAAAAAATGACACATTTAGAATGGAAAGCCCAGAAAAGGCTTAGGGCATTGTTGCTGTATAAAGATAGTAACAATAACTATCATGAAACCTTTCCTAAATGCTAACCAACATACGTTAATTCCTTTGCTTTTCATAACAGGTAGTATTATTATCTCTGTTAGACTAGGAGAGGTAAGTACAAGGTCACCACACCACTATGTGAGGAGCTGGGATTTAAATTCAGGCAGTTTGTCTCTCAAAGTCCACATGCTTGACTTATGCTGAAATGCTCTCTTGTAAAACAGTAAGTAGATCATTAACAAAAGGAACTAACTTATTTTAAAATTACTCAACTATTTGAAGATGCTTAAGAAAAATCTGTGATCATTTAGTTTCTGTAGCTTAAAACAAATTTATAGCTTGCATAAAAGTTTGCCAAAGTATTTGGCACATTTCTGTATTTATTCTTCGTGTCGTTTCTCCATCACAGTGTCGATTCCTCTAAAGCTTATGTACTTTTGGCTTTGTAAATCTTCTTGGAACACATACATTCTCATAGATTTTTTGAGGGGACAATAATATATGTATTGACCTAATAATAACATCACACTGATCTACCTGAACTTTATCTACTCCATCTTTTTATTCTCAACTTTTAGAAAATGTAGTTTCTCCCAATATTTCTTAGTTAAACAAAGCTAAAATTATGAGCAAAATTGAGAATAACTGAAATTTTTCTGTCAATGGTCCTCAAATTTACATGATGAGATTTTAAGGAGGAAAATCATGTTAACCCTTTGGGGTAACATTTCTTGAATTCCCTTTCTGCCCTATTCTTTTTCATTTCCTTTTAATTTTACTTTTCATTATAACTATTTCTCACTTATACAAAATTAGAGTTATCAACATTTTGTCAGTCTAGTTTCATCTATCAGTCCTCCTTTTTTGTTATTATGCTAGAGAATTTGAAAATAAATCTCACATTTATCATATATTATGTCATTTTACCCATAAAAAGAAAAAGCTTTTTAAATTACCTAAATTTATTACTAGATTTTCAAAAAAAAAATTTAGAAGAAAAATAGCTCTTACATTTCTTAAGTCTGAAGAAATGACTGAATCTGTTTTTGTTTTAATTGATATTTCATTTACCTGCAATAAAATGTGAGTTCAGTTCAATAAATTTTGGAAAACTGTACATTTATGTAACCCAAAATAAGATATAAAACATTTCCATCATTCTAGAAAGTTCTCTTGGCCCCTTTTCTGATCAATTTCCACTACACCCCGAAGAGTCAAAAGAGGTAACCACTTTCAGGTATCTATCACCATAGATTAGTTTGTCTGATTTTGAACTTCATGTGAGAGGAATCAGACAGTATTCTTTCGTGCCTTTCTTGTTTCACTCAGAGTAATGAATTGAGATTATCTATTTTACTGTGTGTATTAATTTTGTCTTTCCTTTTAGCTCTTGAGTAGCGTTCTGTTGTGGGACTATTCCACAGGCTGGTTATTCATTCTCCTGTTGATGGACAGACACCTGCGCTGTTTCCAGTATTCGGCTAGTATCAATAAGGCTGCTATGAGCAATTCTATACAGGGTTTTTTGTGGACATATGTTTTCATCTTTCTTGGGTAAATGGAATTGCTGGGTTATAGTGTACATTTCTGCTTAACGTTAAATTTCAGGAGTTCTCTAAAGTGATCACAACGTTTTACATTCTCATTAGCAAAGTATGAGGCTGTCAGTTGCTCCACATTCTTATTACAATTGTCAGTCTTTTTTACTTTAACAGTTATGGTAGGGGCGACATGAGGATGAGTTTAATGTGTTGTAGAGGAAATTTTTTGAATGGAACTAAATTTTTAGTGAAGAAACTTTCGAATTTTTTCCAGAATATGCTTATAGACATGAAATTGCAGAGGCTGTTGGTCTTCCGAGTATTCCTGTCCACCCAATTGGATACTATGATGCACAGAAGTTCCTAGAGTAAGTTTTTAAAAAACAGTGGGATGGCCATTTGGTTAATTGTCTATGATAGCATGCTTCACATTTTATGCTTTTATCACCATTACTTGATACTGAAATTCTCGGAGATAGGTAGAGCATGTAATTTTATTACCATATTAAAGAACAAGTAGTTCTGTTCTGAAACGTACTTTACACACTAGTGTAAAAGATTAAAAAATAACATTTATTATCTTTGTAACTATGAAAGGAAAAAGATAAGAAGGAAGGAGTGAAGGAAGGATCACATGGATTTGGATGTGAGGTTTATGTAACCATGATGTTTACCATTTGACTGCTCTGGTTAACGAGTTTGATATCAGCTGCTCCCTCACTGTGTAGTAGAATTGCTTGATTTCAAAGATCATAAATGCAGTTTACTTCATATGGTTTGAGTTAATTCAGCTTTGTAAGCCATTTTGTAACTGCAACTACCATTAATAACGTAACTGTATAGAAAAGTGCATTTTGCATTCAGAACACCATAATCAAACTTGAACTTTGGAAGCACAACTTATTTGGAAGTTGGAGATTGCTTGTATATATTAAAAGCAATAAGACAATTCCTATTTCATCATCTGTACTTTCTAAGGAATAATGAAATGGTCTGCATGGTTGAAGCTTAGTCTTTAAAAAAACAAAACAAAACAATCAAAATTAAATAAAAAGTAAAAATAAATTAATTCAGCACAACCTCCATTAAAAAGCCCAGCTGGCTTTGTTTTGCAGAAATTGACAAGCTGATTTTAAAATTCAGATGGAAATTCAAGGGACCCAAGATATCCAAAACAATCTTGAAAATGAAGAACAAAGTTGGAGGACTCACATTTCCTGATTTCAAAACTAGTGGACCAATTTGTTTCTTTAGCTATATATTTTAGTTATTTTCTTCGTGGTTGTACAGGGGTTTATAACTAATATATAGTTACTTATAACAATCTAGTTCAGAGTAATACCAAATTTCAATAGTAATCAAAGCATTGACTCCTATGTAGTTTCATTCCCTTCCACCTCCTTTGTGCTATTACTGCCATACAAATTGTATCTTTATACATTATATGTACATCAACACAGATTTATAATTATTGTGTTATGCAGTTGTTTTTTAAATCAGAGAGGAGAAAAAATAGTTAAAAACAAAAAATACATTTGTACTGTGCTTTGTTATTTACCTATGTTGCTAACTTTCCTTGTGCTCTTTATTTTTCTGATGGATAAGACCAAAACCTAACCTATTGCCGTCGAGTCAATTCCAACTCACAGGGACCCTATAGGACTGAGTAGAACCGTCCCATAGGGTTTCCAAGGAGCAGCTTGTGGATTCGAACTGCCGACCTTTCGGTTAGCAGCCAAGCTCTTAAGCCAAACTCTTAACCACTGTGCCACCAGGGTCTCAAAATTTACATTTTTATTGTTAGCCTAAAGGACTCTCTTTATTATTTTTTATAGATCCCCTAGCAACAAATTCTCAAGTTATTTTTTGTGTGTGCCTGGGAATGTCTTAAAGTCTCCTTCATTTTTGAAAGATAGTTTCACTGGATATGTAATTTTTGGTTGACAACTTTTTCTTTCAGCACTTTGAATATTTCATTCCATTGCCTCTTTGCCTCCAGTCCAGGGTTATCTCCTGAGAGATAACCATGGACTAGTGGCATGTACTGGATGGCCCCCTGTATCTTTCTACCTATTTTAATCAAAGAAAAGTATGAAGACTTTGGGGGCCAAAAGTTGAACTGAAGGCCTTTTCCCTGCTCCTCTTCTATTCCTAATAAGATATGCTTGAAAGTACTTTGAAAAGAATGACCATGTACACCTTTAGAAATATTTTTATCAGCGGTACAAATAATGTAATGGAAAATTCCAAAGAGTTAGACATCAGGATGTTCCTTAAGAACATACTCTGGAGAGCACTTTTAACATGGTTTACTGTTGGAAACTGATAACCAAAACCAAAACCTGTTGCCGTCGAGTCAATTCCAACTCATAGCGACCCCCACATAACAGAGTAGAACTGCCCCATAGGGTTTCTAAGGCTGTTAATCTTTATGGAAGCAGACTGCCACACCTTTCTCCGGAGTGGGGACTGGTGGGTTCAAACCACTGACCTTTCGGTTAGCAGCTGAGTGTTTAACCACTGCACTGCCAGGGCTCCTACAAACTGATAACACACAGTACTAATTCTTTTCAATGATTTGAATCTCAGCTCTACCACTTACTAGCTGTGTGACTTTAGGCATGTTACCTAATCTCTCTAAGCCTCAGGATCCCCATCTGTGAAATGAGAATAATAACAGAACAGACCTCATAAGAGTTGTAGTAGGGATTAAATGGCATATTTTATGCAAAGCCTTTCTCACTATCCCTGGCCCAGAGAAGCTATTGTGAACAGACGCAAATTAATTGACATTGTGACTTCTAATGTCAAAGTTTTCCTTCAGCTAATAATACTTTTTCATTCCAACAGAAAAATGGGTGGAACAGCACCACCAGATAACAGCTGGAAAGGAGGTCTCAAAGTGCCCTACAATGTTGGACCTGGCTTTATTGAAGACTTTTCTATGCAGTTAAGAGGCTATTTTTATTTTAACTATTTCTAGGGAGAAACTTTTGTGTGTAGAACAATCACAGAGGATGACAGAAAAAGTGAACACCAGCAGGAAACAAAACTACAGATTACAGAAGGGAATACTCTTACATCATTACAATTGACCAGCATAATTTTTTGTCTGTGTGCTGATATAAGATTTAAAAATCATTGTGGGCAGTAATCTTTTAACCAATTTTTTGAGAGCTTGTCCTTTGTTTTTGCATTAGAAAAGTCAAGATGCATATCCAGTCAAACAGTGAAGTGACAAGGATTTACAATGTGATTGGAACTCTCAGAGGAGCAGTGGAACCAGGTAAATCAATCACTGAAAAATATTGATGGAGCAACTCTTCTGTGCCAGGCACTGCTCTGAGCTCTAGAGCGTGAGGCAAAGCAACTCTTTCCCCTAATGGAGCTTACATAAACACAAAATACATAAGTATGACATAACTTTTTATTATGATACATGTTGTGAAGAAAAGAAAATTAAATTTTGGGCCAAGGTTGGTCACAAGACCAAAGTGTATGATGAACTATACGTCTTCAACTAAACTGTCAAGGGAGAAATTCTTTTGATATGTTTCTCTAAGTTTTCTGGATTTACTTACCACATAGATAGTATGGGTAAATATCTTCATTATAACTATAAATGAAAAATTTGTAACTATAAATGAAATTTAAGGTCACCTTGAATTAGGACATCCTTTACATAGTTTTGGAGACCTGGTGGCACTGTGGTTAAGAGCTCAGCTGCTAACCAAAAGGTCGGCAGTTCAAATCCAACAGCCGCTCCTTGGAAACCCTCTGAGGCAGTTCTACTCTGTCCTATAGGGCTGCTATGAGTTGCAATCGACTTGATGGCAATGGGTTTGGTTTCTTGTTGTTGTTTGTTTTACATAGTTTTATTTTCCATAACTGAAGTCAGTATATATTGTTGTTGTTACATGCCTTCAACTCACTTCCAAATCATAGCAACTCTGTGTACAACAGAAGGAAACACTGTCTGGTCCTGCACCATCCTCACAATCATTGCTATGTTTGAGCCTATTGTTGCAGCCACTGTGTCAGTTCATCTCTTTGAGGATCTTCTTTTTCTCTGACCCTCTACTTCACCAAGCATGACGTCCTTCTCCAGGGACTGATCCCTCCTGACAACATATCCAAAGTACATGGATGAAGTCTCTCTCACCATCCTCGCTTCTAAGGGGCATTCCGGTTATACTTCTTCCAAGACAGATTTATTCATTCTTCTTGCGGTCCATGGTATATTTGATATTCTTTGCCAACACCATAATTCAAAGGCATCAATTCTTCTTCGGTCTTCCTAATTCATTGTCCAGCTTTCACTTGCATATGAGGCAATTTGAAAACACCGTGGCTTGAGTCAGATGCACCTCAGTCCTCCAAGTGACATCTTTTGCTTTTAAATACTTATAAAAGGTCTTTTGCAGCAGATTTGCTCAATGCAATACATCATTTGATTTCTTGACTGCTGCTTCCATGGGTGTTGGTTGTGGATCCAGGTAAAATGAAATTTTTGACTACTTCAGTCTTTTCTCCATTTATCATGATGTTGCTTATTGGTCCAGTTGTGAGGATTTTTGTTTCTTTATGTTGAGGTGTAATCAATACTGAAGGCTGTAGTCTTCCATCTTCATCAATAAGTACTTAAACCCTCTTTGCTTTCAGCAAACAAGGTTGTGTCATGTGCAGATCAAAGTTTATTAATGAGTCTTCCTCCAGTTTTGATGCCACATTCTTCTTTACAGAGTCCAGCTTCTCTTATTATTTGATCAGCATATAGATTGAATAAGTATGGTGAAAGGGTACAACTCTGATGCACACCTTTCCTGACTTTTAACCACGCAGTATCCCCTTGTTCTGTTCGAACAACTGCCTCTTGGTCTATGTACAGGTTCCGCATGAGTACAATTAAGTGTTCTGGAATTCCTATTCTTTGCAATATTATCCATAATTTGTTATGATTCACACAGTTGAATGCCTTTGCATAGTTAATAAAACACACTTAAACATCTTTCTGGTATTCTCTGCTTTCAGCCAACATCCATCTGACATCAGCAATGATATCCCTTATTCCACATTCTCTTCTGAATCCAGCTTGAATTTCTGGCAGTCCCCTGTTGATATAGTGCTGCAATCATTTTTTGAAGTATCTTCAACAAACTTTTGCTTGTGTGTGATATTAATGATATCATTCGATAATTTCCACATTCTGTTTGATCACCTTTCTTTGGAATTGGCACAAATATTAATGTCTTCCAGTTGGTTGGCCAGATAACTGTCTTTCAAATTTCTTAGCATAGACGAGTGAGCACTTCCAGCATTACATCCGTTTGTTGAAACATCTCAAGTGGTATTCCGTCAATTCCTGGAGCCTTGTTTTTGCCAATGCCTTCAGTCAGCTTGGACTTCATCCTTCAGTACCGTCAGTTCTTGATCATATGCTATGTCCTGAAATGGCTGAACATCTACCAATTCTTTTTGGTATAAATATTGTGTATTCCTTCCATCTTTTTTTGATGCTTCCTGTGTCATTCAATATTTTGCCCATAGAATCCTTCGGTATTGCAACTCAAGGCTTAAATTTTTTCTTTGCTTCTTTCAGCTTGAGCACATTCTTCCCTTTTGGTTTTCTAACTCCAGGTCTTTGTGCATTTCATAATAATACTTTGTCTTTTTGAACTGCCCTTTGAAATATTCTGTTCAGCCTTTTTACTTCATTATTTCTTCTTTTTGCTTTTGTTACTCTACATTCAAGAGCAAGATTTAGAGTCTCTTCTGACATACCTTTTTGTTTTTTCCTTCTTTCCTGTCTTTTTAATGACCTTTTGCTTTCTTATGTGTGATGTCCTTTATGTCATCCCACAACTCATCTGGGCTTCGGTCATTAATGTTAAATGTGTCAAATCTATTCTTGAAATGGTCTCTAAATTCTACTAGGATATACTCAAGATTGTACTTTGGCTCTCATGGACTTGTTTTAATTTTCTTCAGCTTCAACTTTAACTTGCATATGTGCAATGGATGGTCTGTTCTGCAAGCCACCACAGTATGACAAATTGACAGATGAGTAGATTTTAGATAGATTTTAGTTATATATAATGTTAGTTTAGATGTACAAAATACTTTTCCTCTAAATATCACTAGTTATACATTCATTCCAACTACTCTTTCACAATGCCAGATTAGAAGGAAGACATGGGAATTATGAAGAGATTTCTCTAAAACTATACATCCTTTTCATAAGAGATTTAAAATGACATCTCTGTTTATAAATCCCTATTAAAGTCTTGGTTCACTATGTTCCAGTTCCTCAGGAACTACTTGATTATACATTTCTCTTAAAAACAGATACAGTTAAGTTTATTCTCTTTCTTACTTGCAGCCAGTGCTTTGTTTCAGGGATTGATAATATTGATATGCTTCCAAAGAGTACTAAACAATATATAACAACCGACTCTTACTCAAAAAAAAAGAAAAAAGCCTGTTGTCATTGAGTTGATTCTGACTCATGAAAACCCCAAGTGTACACAGTAGAACTGTTCCATAGGGTTCTCAAGTCTGTGACCTTTTGGAAGCAGACTGCCAGGCCTTTCTTCTGAGGCACCAGCCTTTCAGTTAGTAGTCTAGTGCTTAACAGATTGCACTACCCAGGGACTCCTGAGTCTTACTCATCACCTATTATGTGCCAACTCTGTGCGAGGCATGGGGTTGAAGAGAGAAAAAAAATCCAGACCAGGAACAAGGAGCTTACAATTAGGAATGGGAGTCAGACATTTAAGTGTGGTAACTGCTATATCAGATATAAAAATATTACCCCAAGAGCTCGGTAGACGGAGTAATTCCCTCTTCCTGTAGAAAATATGGTTCATAGAGGGGAAAATATTTGAGCTGTACCTTGAAAATTGAGTAGAAGGAGTAGGAAATAGAGAACTTCCTACACTACCACTGTGTTCTCTTACTCAGAACATACTGGAAACAGAAAGTGGTAAGTCAGGTAAGGGAGGAGTAATAGAGTATCATATAAAGACTCGGATAAAGGTAATTTTATGGGCTAAGATTTGAATAAGTTACTACTATAATTACTGTAATACATTGAAGTACACATTTTTATCTTGGCTTGAGCTGCAGATAGAGGAAACATACATCAAAATCAGAACAAAATAATATATTTACCCAAGTCTTCAAGAACTTTGCTTTCTTTTTTTTTTTTTTTTTTTTGAGTTTTGAGAGTTTCATGTGTAGATGCAATTGAACTATTTGAAATTTGCTCTATTATTGACCTGAAATGACTGGTGATCTTGCAATGATGCTTTCTAGACAGATATGTCATTCTTGGAGGTCACCGTGACTCTTGGGTTTTTGGTGGCATTGACCCTCAGAGTGGAGCAGCTGTTGTTCATGAAATTGTGAGGAGTTTTGGAGAGCTGAAAAAGAAAGGTAATATAAACAAAGAGTAACTCTCTGAGTCTCAATTTAGTCCACTGTAAAGTGTCATATTACTACCTCCTAGGTTTGTGTGAAAGGTTAGCAGGAGTGATAGCCATAAAGTATGCCATTTTAGTAGCTAGAGTACTTAGTAGTTCTTAGTAGCATCAATAAATAACTTACCATCAATCAATAAGATTATCAATCAATAAGATTGATTATCAATCAATTTAGCATCCATCAATAAGAACTTAGTAGTTCTCATTAGCTTTCAATAAACAATGGCTATATTACCTATATTGGTTCATTAGTTACATTTTTATTTACTTTTGCACTTATTTACCTAATAATATTTATATTATTGATGTTTATGTGTTAAATTATAATCTGTGTAATCTGAAGTAAAGGAATTATATTGTTAGTGGTTACTCTTGGCCACTGAGAAGATGAAAATGGGTTTCTTCACTGGACAGGACACACAGAATTAGGTCATAAGCCAATGCTTCATGCTCAGGGAGCTGTGAGTAGAGGTTCCTTGGGCTCTTCCAGCCTCCCATTCAGGTCAAGTGGTAAGTAACTGAGGAGGTAGAGGCTTTTCAGGGGATACTGGTCTTGCTGCCTTAGGGGATTCTGCGAAAGTTTGTTATCTGCATTCTCTTACCCCCAGCCGAGGTTTGCTCTCCCAGAAATTAGGATTATACTCTTACCACAACTACTTACTTCAGTCGTTTTAGAATATTCATATGAAAATTAAAATAGCATTTAGTTCAGAAGGTTGCTTTTTAAGATAATCACTATATATTGAGAGCAGAAAGTCCACTCTGTTTATTGACCTTGCAAACATGTTGTCTAAATGCTGTAAAATGTGATTCTATTGTTGTTATCAACAATGAAAACTATGGAACAAATACAGTAAGTTTGCAAAGCTCTTATTTCACACGTGTTATCTATTTTGAACTGATAGTATCCAGTGAGAAGTTCACCTAGTTGCTTCTGTTCTAATTTCACAGGTAAGTTAACAAGGTTTACAGAGCCAAGCAATGTAACTAGTGCATGGCAGAGTCAAAGAGCCAGGACTCAAACCCAGTTGTATGGCGGCTATCATTCTGCTAAACCACGATGCTTCTATTTAAATTAAAATAAAAAGATATTCCATTTTTTTCCTACACAGGTATCTTATATTTTAAGGAAACAGAACTACGGATACCTTGATTTACATAGTTCTTTAGATTAGAGTCATGCATAATTTTATTACACAAGGTTTCAATTGTTTTACAAGAAGATTCCCTCTGGTAAATGCATAGCATCGCTGTGATAACTATACAGTATGCTGAAAGAATGAAATGTTGAGGACTAGTAACTAAAAGGAAATTTGAACAGTGTTATTAACAAACTTGACAAAAATAAAACGCTGGGCTCAACAGCAGTAAGATGTATATTTTTAATAAGCACACATGAAATAATTATTAAAATATTAACATCTTACAATTTTGGGATTATTTACTAGTATAGAAATAGTATATTGACTGCTATCAGCATTATTCCACTGAATCTTCCCGACAATCAACAGTCAAATGTTATGGCCATCATTAAACTGTTTTTCCTGGTGCATTGCTAAGAAAACGGAGGCTTAGTTCATTTGAACAACATTTCCTCGGTCACACTGCTAGTAAGTGAGGGATCAAGGTTTGAAGGAAGATCCTTTTTTAATTCCAAGGTTAGGGTTTATAACCTCTGTGTCTTATGACCTCCCTTTCAATTACGTAGTTTTCAGCCGTAGCGGCAGCAGACATTGGTACTGCTGAGTCCCTGCTGACTAATTCTGGCAGAGAATGGAGTGGAATTACACAGCAGATGACACTGAGCAATTGTTCATGTGATGCAGGAATAATAGGGCACAGTTCTAAAAGATTTTCCCAGTTACATCTGCTCTCAGAACATCAACCTCGTCTAGCATTTTCTTCTTTCGCTTGGGGCAGTTACAGACCACTGATGCCTTCGTAGGCATGCAGTCATTATAAACCTAATAGACCATTTTGTGCTCTCCCAGGATTTTTTCTATATCTAAATTTTATTTTCATTTTCAATACAATTGTATGATCTTGTATTAACAGATCAGTTTTAACATCTTACAAAGGGAAATTACATAAGATTCCCACTATAATCCAAAGTTCCTAACATAACCAACAAAATTTTTTTCCCGTTTGAGCTTCGTAATGTCGAATATATTACATATTTTCTGAATATGTATATATATGTGTAAGTGTATATATATATATGTACATTCATACTCTGTTTTAGGATGGAGACCGAGAAGAACAATTTTGTTTGCAAGCTGGGATGCTGAAGAATTTGGTCTCCTTGGTTCTACTGAGTGGGCAGAGGTTAGTTGATAATTTGCTACAAGATAAATTTTCACAGTAATAATAAACCAGTCAGGACTTAAGTACCACCATAACATATTTACTAGGCCCCTTGAAAAGTAATTTTACCTGCGTGTATTTTTTTTTTTTTTTTTTTGACTTTGTGTAATGGAAGCATTAGCTCTAAACATTTGTAAAGTTAATGCTTGTTCCACTAACTTCCAATCATGTTGTAAATATTTTTTGGCTCATATTATACTCCAGACTTCTATTTTCTTTGGAAAAAAACAGTACTCCTGTGGACCTAGTTGAAACTTTTACATGAAAGATTTAGGCTGGTGTCAGGAAGGGCCTAAATACTTTGAGGGTGTAATTTGTCTATATCAGTGTTGTACTTTTTTTTATCACTCAGTGTTACACTATTTTTTTTCCATTTTCTTTCTTACATTCAGAAAGCTCAGGAAATTGCATGTATTGGAAACTCAGAATCCACAAGGATATCTCAAAAAACCAAAACAAAACAACTTTGTTACACTTCTTTTGATCAGTGTTCTAAAAATGTGCAGTTATCAATTTGACCAATAGATGGTAGCAGCTTACAGGAGATAGTCTCCGTACTTGAACTATTTCAGGATATGGAGACATAATTTAACCTCCTACATTTTATAACACCATACATTTTTAAATAGCTCATCCCCTGTGAGTCAGGCAAGGTTCTCTACTTCCACTTCAAAGTTTCTCGGGTCATTCATATTTGCTAAGAAAATTTTGTGAAGGTTATGTTAATTGTGGTTAAAAAATCCACTCCTTTTCCATTTGCTCTGTTAAGTATGTGGACACATTCGTCTTAAATTTTAGTCTTAAAGAGTTTTAGATGTAGTTCCTTACCAAAAATCTTTATTGAAATGCTTTCAAACTAATTCTTTTGGGGATTTTATATGTCAAATTGTGGTTTACTTGGGCCAGCCTAATTTAGAAATCCATATACAGTAAATGTAAGTGTGAATGGGGGTGGGGGGGAACTATGGCTGTATGCTTATGCTTTTCTTTCTTTTTTCTTATAGGATAATTCTAGACTCCTTCAAGAACGTGGCGTGGCCTATATTAATTCTGATTCTTCGATAGAAGGTGAATATTATTGGTCTCAGAGGAAAAGATGTGATTATGCTCGTAGGAGCCGTTTAGTTCATAAATCATGCACTAACAATGCAGGCAAATCCCGTAACATGTGGATTGGAAGTCTGCTGATTTTTTTTCCCCATTTACTTTGCAGTGTAGAGTGCTAATTCAGGAAAGCAGCACTGTTTAATTTGCGTCATCAGTGAGATTACCCTGTATGTTGTAGGAATTCAATAAATACCTGTTGAATGAATGAGGAAATCATGGAACTCTTTAGTTCCAGAATGAGATGGAAGAAAGTATAATTTAGACTTAATCCCTAGTTTCATTATAACAAGCATACAAATTTTTAAAAAATGCTGATTTCCAAAATTTCATCTTTCACCAAGTGTTTTTATTTTTTTTCTTCAATTCAATAAATATTTTCTGAGCACTTTCTGTATGCAGTGTGGTTTGCCATGGATTCATGAGAGTCAGAGATATCTAGGGAATAGTCTTTCTCAGTAGAGATAATAAAATAAATCAATCTAGGATTATGCTATATGTAGGTACTATAAGAAATATGTAATCAAAATTCTCTGGGGATTCAGAGGAAAGAGAAATTGTAAACTTCAGGAAAGCCTTGCGAAATGAGATAGGCGTTTGAGATAGGCCTTGAGGAATGAATATGCTCTTAATAAGCCAAGATTCAAACTAAAGGACATTCTAAGGTTTCCATGAAGATTTCCATGATTTCCATGAAGATCAAATAGTCCATTGTCACTATATTCCAGCCACAGCACTCTTCTTTTTATTCCTTGGCCATATGGAACCTCCTAGCCATTGCAACCAGTGTTCCCTATACAGGTAGTCCTGACTTGCGATGGGGTCCTGTTCCAACGACTCTGTTGTAAGTCAGTTCTGACATAAGGTGAATACCACATTTTTTTTTTTTTTTTTTTTACTTTTCATCATTATTGCCTTTTATTATCAGTATCGTTATAAATCTGATCTTTATTTGTGTTTGGGGGTTGGAAACATTATGTATAAACTTACAGATATATTTTAATACATACATTAAAAACACACAAATCATAAAAATTTACTCTGATGATCAAGAGTTGGATGACGTTGGCATTTTGTCAGTTGCAATAATAACTCCACTTGTGGAAGGTTCTGGATCATCTGGATTATCCCTGGGAATGGGGATGGTGTTTCTAGTCAGAAAATTAGTGAGAGTTTTCTGTATGATCCTTTTCTTTTTTTCTTCATATATTTTGCAGTAACATCTCACTGCTTTCCGAATATGCCTATCAACTTTCACAAAACGATCAGCGTTTGGGTCCATGTTATCAAGCAACTAAAGCCTGTGATTTAGTTTAGAAAAAACTCCAGCTAGTCTTTTCACTGTAAAAATTTTTGACAGCTTCTCTCTTCCTTTTCCTCTTCCTCATTATATTTTTCTTCTTCCGCATGTCTTTCCTCTTCAAAATCCATTAAGTCCTCATCTTTCAATTCTCCTTCTTCATGAGCTATAAGCTATTCAACATAGGCGATATCAAGTTCTAAATTCAGCCTTCTTGCCATGTGGGCGATTTTCCCACTGATCTCTTCCATTCTATTATCCTGATCAAATGCTTGGAGCATGTTCACATAACTCAGCATTTTTTCCCATATCACCTACATGCATTTTCCCATAACTTCCTCCCAGGAAGATGCAAGGTTCCAGACACACTGACAGTTATAAGTGTGGGTCATCGTAACTCGAACACGTCGTAAGTCAGGGGCTACCTGTATGTCATTCACAGGTCTTTTTACTTCCTTTGTTCCATGCCTCTGATTGGATTATAAATACTTATCATCAAGCATCAAATAATACAAGAAATCATATATGTTTGCATTTCTTATGTTAAAATGTCAACTTTATAAATAAAGCTAAAATCCCCACTAAAGCGACTCTCAAATCTCACCCCCTCCCCAAAGGTACTGCTCCCGTCAGTTTAAAATAGAATTTAGCTCACGCAAAGCACCAACAGCATAGCAGGTACAAGTGTTTTTCGTGTAAAATGGGTCTAATCCTCACAATAACCCTGTGAGGTAGGTGCTTTTGTTATCTCTGTTGTATAGAACAGGAAGCAGACCCAGAGGGCATAAGTAAATTCCCAAGGTCATACAGTTAGCAAATGGTTGCATCGCAACTCAAATCGAGCTGGTCTGTTGCAGCTTTCTCCTCCTAACTGATACTGTCTATTGCCTCTCACTATACTATACTATGCAGACTTTCGGTGTTATACAGCAGATAAAAGTGTCCTGCAACCTGCCTTTCTCACTGAACAACAGGTCATGGGTAACTTCCCATGTCAGTACATAGAGATCCGCCTCGTTTAAAGATAAAAGTTCAGAACTGTATTCAATAGGCAAATTTCTCTAATGGTCTGATTGCTTCAATTTGTTGCGGTAAATATGCTTCTATTTACATGCCATCTTCTACATAAAATGAGTGTAGAGTAGAGAGTGACAAGTACAATTGCTTGGGCATGGATATGTGCATTTAAATCGTAATAAGTGCTGCCAAACTCCTTCCCCACCCCCAGAACATCTGAGTCAGTTTACACTCTTACCAGCATTTCTTCTGTTTTTAACATTTCATTGACTATTTGTGCATATTTTTTTTCTTCCAGATGAATCATGGAATCAGCGTTTCAAGTTCCATGAACAATTCTGTTGTGGTGCCACTATTCATTCATTTTTAAAGACTTAATTTTTGCTGTTCCCAGACATGATCTTACACTTTGGGATAAAGCTTTTTGCCGTTCTTTGAGTGCATCGTGAACTTTTACATTTCTGGGCATTTGTAAAGGCTATTCCCTCAGCTCTGAATGCCATTTATTTTTTGACTCAGCTAGCGCCTTCTGATTCTATAAGACCCAAATGAAGAACCCTAGTACCTCCTCTCCCCCTGACATCTTCACTTTCCTGTGCTCCCACTGATCCCCAAGGGAACCTCTAGGGGCTGGTTTGTTTGATTCTCACACGCACCAGATGGAGAACTCCTGAGGAAAGGGGACTCCATTTCTACTCTCTATGGAGAACCACCTAGACAGTACTTGGCTCACAAATTCACTTTTCCTACAAATACTTAATGAGTAAATGCTAAATAAATACTAGGGCTGCTGTAGACACTGGGCATATGGCAGCGAATAAAAGAAAGTACCTGCTCCCATGGACCAGATAATTAAAACAAGCTGTAAAAAACAAGAAATTATGTAATATGTTAAGTAGATAAGGGATATGGAGAAAAATAAAGCAAGGTCAAGAGACACAGTGGCTAGGATGGGGGTAGGAAGAGAGTCTGTTTTGTGTAGGTTGATCAGAGAAAGCTTTGACACCTGAAAGCTTTGACACAGAAAACATGACACCTGACCAGAGGTCTAAGTGATATGGGGGAGTAAGCCATGCAGGCTGAGGGAACAGTACTTGCAAAGACTCTGAGGTGGAACTAAGCTTGGGGGAGGTGGAGGAGGAGATGTTGGAGAGATGGCCTAGGGCCATTTCATGCAGGGCTCTGTGGGTCTTGGTGAGGATGCTGGATTTTATTGAGTGAGATTGGAAGCCACTGGGTATTTTTTATCTAATTTATATTTTAGAAGGATCATTTTGGCTGTGGAGTTAGCAATGGTCTTTGAATGAAATAATAAAAGAAAGAAATGAAATCAAATACAGTTGAGCTTCCCTTTCAGGAAACTACACTCTGCGAGTTGACTGTACACCACTGATGTTCAACTTGGTATACAAGCTAGCAAAAGAGGTAAAAGAAAATTACATGTAATTTAAGAAAATTTAAGTTCTGCAAACAATGTTTCCTTGAAGTGCTATTGTTATGTTAAACATCTGTGTTGTCTCACAACTTTTTTTTTCATATTAACAAGTATCATCCAGCCTTGGTGGTGCAGTGGTTAAAGAGCTCAGGCTACTAACCAAAAGGTTAGCAGTTTAAATCCACCAGCCACTCCTTGGAAACTCTATGGGGCAATTCTACTCTGTCCTTATAAGATTGCTGTGAGTCGGAATTGGCTTGATGGCAACGGGCTGGTTTTTTGGTTTAACCAAGTGTTCACATACATTACCTCATTTCTCCCCTCACCACTGTGAGGCAGTCTTTGGATAGCATTATGTCTACCATCCCATTTTGAAGATAGCAAATTGAGCTCGAAGAGGATTAGCCACCACGACTATGCAAAGTGTACCATAGGACTTGATTCTATTTTTTAACTCTTTAATTTTAAAACTGAATTATGCTCCTTAATATAGTGATACCAATTAATTCAGGACCCAGGAAGATTTAAAAGTTTTAACTGATTGCAAAAGAATATGTGTAGAAACACCTAGTGCCGACTGCCAGGAGCAAATCAATTTGGGGCAGAGGCTGGGAGGCCATGTACCTACCCTTCCTGACTGTGCCTGAACTTTGCCCTGGGCTCTAGTTCACTGAGGTCCATGCCCAGTAGGGTATGAGCCTGGCTGAGAGATCAATGTTCTTTTAATTCTGACAGCGGTACACAGAACTAGGCCTGGCCACGAGGTGGTACCTGGATTCCAGCCGGAATGACAGCCAACCCTTCACGTTAGTCCTTCTGCCCCATGAATCCACCAGTTTCTAAATGGTTGCTTAGGGCTCTCAAGGTCACTTGCGTCACCTCCCTTTATTTATTCATTCATTTAACAGTGAGTTTACAGCCTAGTCAGCATAGGCACTATACTAGCTTCTGGAAATACAAAGACAGAAGATAGCAGGTGTCCTCCAGAGAAGCTCAAAGTCTGGTGGAGAGACCGGCAAGTGCACAGATCAGTAGAATGTAGTATAGGATGAGTTTTATGTACAGAGTGAAAAATTAGGCTCTTTACTGTAGAATTCAGTAAGGGAGCTGATTCCTGTGTCACGCAATCTTTTGTTCAGCAGAAGATCATCTGTGGCTGCCTGGGACTGGACCTCTGGCTCGAACCTTAACTTTCAATTATGTTCTTTTTGTGAAAGCAAAGTTCTTCTCTCCTGAAGCTGCTGTAAGTTTTTGGCCATTGTCGTTGGTGCTGTTAGTTGCTATCGAGCCGATTCCAACTCATAGTGACCTCCTGTTTACAGAGTAGAACTGCTCCATAGGGTTTCCAAGGCTGTGATCTTTCAGAAGCATATCTCCAGGATTCTCTTCCAAGGCACCCCTGGGAGGATTTGAACCTCCTTTCAGATAGTAGTTCAGCACTTAACTATTTGTGCCATTCAGGGGCTCCTATTTTTGGACGTAGGAGAGTGCTTTAAAACACTTGTGTTAGAATGAGTTACTTTCTCTTCAGGGTAGGCCTGAAAACAATGTTGAGTGTCATGATAGTTCCTGGGTTCAGTCATTAAACAGCCCTTTGACAATGTTGTTCCCAGAGGTTGTATTTAATTATGTCTCAGTTGTGTGGACTATGACCAGTGAATATGTAAGGTGGTATGCAGTCAGAGGAGGAGTACCCAGACTGGCCTCGGGTGGTTGTTGTTAGCTGCTGTGGAGTTGGCCCTGACTCATGATGACCCCATGGGCAATGAGATTGCACAGTTGTCATCCATAGGGTGTTCACTGACTGATTTTTGGAAGTAGATGCACAGGGCTTTCTTCCTAGTCCATCAGTCTGGAAGCTCCGCTGAAACCTGTTCAGCATCAAAGCAACACATAAGCCTACACTAACAGATGCGTGGTAGATACATGAGATACACTGGCCGGGAATCCAAGAATCCTACCACTGAACTGCCTCTGCCCTCTGGCCTGGGGTAGGGCAAGTTAAAACTGGCGTCCCAGAGAAGCTGAGTCCTGAGGGAGGAGGAGGTATTCTGCTGAAGTAGGAAATGGCTCTTTGCAAAGGGAGCAGAATGTGAAAACACTCACGGCCAAAAAGGCACAGTATACTTGTTCCCACATTTATAGGTTTAAAAATGTTTTTTAAATAGTTGTGTGTATACAGCTTATATCCTTTTTTTTTTTAACTTAGACATTTATACAGGAGTCCCTGGGTGGCACAAATGGTTAAGTGCTTCTATTGTAGCACCTACAACATTGAATTTCAGTATTTTACTTACAGTTCCCATGAATAGAAACTTTGCTATGTGCCTTACTGATCTCTGTACCCCTGGCACCTACCTAAATTCTTGAATAGTGTAGATACTTTATAAACATTTTTAATTGAATCTATTGAAAGTTAGGGTATAAGATTTTTTATTAAATATAAAATGAAATAATTTATACCATGTATTTTTCAATTATCTATACATAACTATGGACAGTTATTAAAATTTAGTTTGCTAAATGTTTTTGACATAGTTAACACCTAATGCTCTGAGTCTAGAATTCAATGATAGATCATATTTTACTCCCTTAGGTTTTCTCATCTATAAAATCAGAAAATGTATCTAAAGACCAGTGTTTAACACAATTATAATTACAATAAATACTCAATTAATTAAATGAAATATTAATTACAGTGTTTCATTATTTATTATTTAATAACTATGATAACCTTACTGGCAAGAAGCAATTTTAAAAGAAATACCTTTGCTTAACTAGCTTGCTCTTTTCATTTTCTTTCTTATAAAAGAAGAATAAATATATATTTTTGAGCATAGCTTCTCTCAATTCAGAAAAATAGCCCCCTCCCCCCGAGAAAAATAATGTGAGAATTTAGGCAAATGGCTTGGTCTAGACTTTCTGAAGCCATTGAGGCTGGTTGAACCCCTGGAATTATTGCCCTGAGATAATCTTTAAACCAAAAATATCCTCTGAAGTCTTCTTTAAACCAAACAATAGTTTAGCTTAATTAGTAAGAATGTCTGCCTTGAGCATTATACTCTTTTAATAACTATCTGTATGGGATCAAATTAATAATAACAACTTGAAAGATTAGATGGGGAAACTTAGGGGGCAGTGATTTTATGTTAATGAGGGAGGAACAATTTGGAAAAGGAGAGTGGGAATGGTTGTACAACTCGGAGAATGTAATCAGTGTCGCTGAGTTGTACATACAGAAATTGTTGAATTGATGTATGTTTTGCTGTGTGTATTCTCATCAACAACAACAAAATAAAATAAATTTAAAAAACAATAAATACAATGGCTTGGTAATAATTTAGTGCAGGCTTCTTTTCTATACACTTCATGCATTTTTTATATAATAGAGTCGTACCGTACATATCATGAGCATTTGTCCTTGTTGTCAGAAAATCGTGACTGTAATGTTAAGTGACTGCTAACATACGGATTACATTTGTGATTTTGCTGATCCACAGGCTATTATTCACTCCCTAGTTAAAGGACATGTTAGATTTCAATATAACTGATTTGTGAGTATTCTATGTTTCTCCTTTTAATTTGTGTAGCTGAAAAGCCCGGATGAAGGCTTTGAAGGCAAATCTCTTTATGAGAGCTGGAAAGAAAAAAGTCCTTCACCTGACTTCAGTGGAATGCCCAGGTAAATGAACAAACACACAGACACACACACAAAACCTTTCTGCTGAATTTATTATGGGGTTGTGTTAAAAATAAAAGGGTGTTTTCTTTCAGTCTTGATTAATAAAAATTTAACTCTTCAAAAGGCTCTAAAATCTGATAAAAGAGAAGCAATGTTTAGGTTCACAAGTAAAACACTACTGTTTGTCTTGAAGCTAAAATCTGTATGGCATCAAAAAAAACTATTCTCTTTGGAATAGGTGATATATACACGTAGTACAAAACTCAAAGGCTATAGTGGATATAATGGTGAAAAGTAATTCACTCTTATATTTATGTCTCCTAGTCATCCTCCAATTATTCTTTATTCTGGACATCATACAGTTAAATATTTTGGTTACTCTAATAAAAATATAAACATCATTTCACCATTGGTTGCATCTTTGCTAGTGAGTGTAGAGGAATAAATATCTCAGTAGTTTAAGATGGTAGATAGCAACAGTGTGACTATTTTAAGTGATTAAGGAGAGAATTTACGTCTGAATTATGTGAAGTGAAGCAATCCACTTCCCACTTTATCATGTACAACAAAGATAGCTTATAAAATAAGTTGAAAGAAGTAATCTAAAGGAAAAAAAAATGTGACTTATAAAATGGTCACCAGGACACAAAAAGTCTTATGAAAATAGATACTTTGTGAGCAGAATTACTATTCCTCTCTACTTTTTCACTGCATGTATAAGGCTACATATCTGAAAAAAAAATTATTTATGCACTGAGTTTAGTTTAACTGAATCTTTAATCTTCAGACTGAAAAGAAAAGACTCTGAAATAACTCTGGTATTTAATCCCTTAAAGGATTAGCAAGTTGGGATCTGGTAATGATGTTGAAGTTTTCTTCCAAAGACTTGGCATTGCTTCAGGCCGAACACGTTACACTAAAAATTGGGTAAGTCTATGTCAATGTTTTTCAAGATGATTTGTAAATATATTTTAGCTACAAAAAAGTGACTCATGCATAGAGGAGTTTGAGAGCAGAAGGGAGAAGTCTGGATGTTGAGATTGTTCCAGCACTACATGAGATAGTTCCTGCATCTGGTATCCTGAGCCGTACGTTCAAATACCAGTTGGCACCAATAAAATCTGCAAACTTAAACCTCCATGTACTTCCTCACATGTTTTCTGTGTCATTTGGCAGCACTGCATCCACTCAGTCATTTAAATTAGAAGTGTAGGAATTGTCTTTGGCTTCTTTCCCTATTAACATTCAAATTTAATCAGTATCAAGACCTGCAAATATTTGGATTTTTATATTTTATCATTCTCCAAACGTTAAACATGAAAAGGAGGGCCACTTTAAAGTAACAAAGGTCATAAAACACAGTGACAATGCCCATGCCATGATTTCTTTCAATTTTTTTTCCTGTTGCTGATGATGATTTTATTTTTTATTTTTATCAAAGTAGCATAAGTACACAGTTTATAAAATGCCAAATAGTTCTATAAGGGTGTATAATGAAAATCAGTGGTCACTTATCCCACCTCCATGCTCGTCTCGCCACTGACTCTATTCATCAGATGAAAACTTTCAACATTTTTATTGGTTTCTTCAGATACCTGTCTCCATGTTAAAAATAATTTGCTCATGCTGCTGCTTCTTTGTTTTTAATTTAATGTATTATCCATTTACTTTATAGGGTTGCTATGAGTCAGAATCAACTCAACACTAATGGGTTTGGTTTTGGTTAGGGAAGATGGAGATTTAGTTCCCTTATATCATCTCCTCCCTCAGACCCCCAAATACCTTCCCTCATTGCATTTTTGTGCTATGTAGTTGCAATGCACTTGTTGATTAGAATACTAAACTCTTTGTATACTCCAGCACATCAGGAGATCTGGCAGATTTTGATTCCTCCCTCTTGGGGCTGTTTTCCTGCTCCTCTGGATTCTCCAGTTGTGCTCTCTACCTACAGCATAGCTCTTTTTCCTATAGAGTTTTCCTTCACTGTTAGTCAGAGGGTTTTGTTATTTCTCTACGTTTTGGATCTCTTGATTACTGGATTTGATGTCTTCCTTTTTCTTGCTTTCCCATTGCCATCAAGTCGATTCCGTCTCATAGAGACCCTAAGGGACAGAGCAAAACTGCCCCACTGGGTTTCCAAGGAGCAGCTGGTGGATTTGAACTGCCAACCTTTTGGTTTGCAGACAAGCTCTTAACCACAGCGCCACCTGGGCCTATATTTGGTGGGGCACATCCGTCAAAAGCTTCTTGCAGAAGATATATGAAAACTAAAGACCTTGCATGCCTGAAGATGTCATTTATTCTAAACTCACAATTCTTGGTAGTTTGACTGGGCAGAGAGTTTTTAACTGGAAATCCTGTGCTGTCAGAATTTTGAACTCATTGCTTCATTGTCTTCTAGGATTCAGGGTTACTCCTGAGAAATCTGATGCCATTTGATTCCCGGTATTTTGTTTTTTTATTTTATTTTGTAAGGAAGATTTTAGTATCTTCTCTATATGACCAGTGCGGTGTTTTGATGTACACATATGCCTTGGTGTACGTCATTTTTCATTCACTAGGCTGGGCACAAAGTGGACTTTTCAGCCTAGAAAACCATGTCTTTCAGTTCTAGGAAATTTTTTTTTTTTCTTTGATGATTTCTTTTGTCTTTCCTCTTTTTTGAATGAGTATTAGTTTGTTTAGTGTTTGGAGATTATCTTCTAATAGTCCCGTTTGTTTTTCTTTTTTGCTTCAGTTTATGTCTTTTTATACTTTCTGGTATATTTTCCTCATGTTTACCATTCACTTTTCTCTTGAAATCATTTTCACTGTTTCCTTTTGTTCCTTACTTTGCCTCATTGGAGGCACAGTGGTTAAGCACTTGGCTGCTAACTGAAGGGTTGGCAGTTCAAACCCACCAGCCGCTCCCCAGGAGAAAGATGTGGCAGTCTGCTTCTGTAAAGATTATAGTCTTGGAAACCTTGTGGGGCAATTCTGCTCTGTCTTATAGGGTCACTATGAGTCAGAATTGACTTGACAGCAATGGGTGTTTATCTCTTTCCTCTGAATTTTTGTTTTTAGTTGGTTTATTTGGTCTACATCTTCCAAGTTAAAGGCTTCCTTCAAATACTTGGTCATCCTTTTAAATCTATCCTTATGTAAGAGTGAGGCAGTGAAAAGCTGATTGAAGCCCTGCATGCAGGGATGGTACTTGTTGAAAAGTAAGCTTCACAGAAGAGTGATTGGGATTACCTGGCCTATCTGCTTCATTGGGAGGCAACCATCACTGAGCATCTATAAGTCTGTTCTCTTGGGCCAGTTATTCATCCCAGACAGGAAATCTTCAATCTCCTACCAGTGACATAGGAAGCTGGACAAGGTTAGATGAAGGTAGTGATGAGAGAAGACATTATTATTATTATCTACATTTTACTTATGAGAAAACTAAGGCAAAGAAAGGTTAAGTGACCATACCAAGTTTGTTGGCCATAAGTCCTAAAGCTTGGGCCAGCTCATTCCAGAGTCCCAATCAGTTCAACACATAACTATATAAAATGTTCTTACATACCAATAACAAAAAATAAGAGCCTCCAAACAGTAGTCAAAGGGACTAAATCAACAATTCCCAACCAGAAAGGTCCTTCCCTCTTACCTTTTGTATATTCTTATTTTTTTCTTAACCTCTCTGAGCATTCCTTCTCTCTCTTTAATGAGGTTTTGAATTCATCACTGAACCCCTGAGTGTTCTGACTCTCCATTTTTCAGTATATTGCTTGTCAGAGAACCATTCAACCATGACATTTCAGAGATTAAGAAATTTACTGTATTACTCTGTGTAATATTTTGCAGTGCTTATTTACTCACTGTCTTCTTAAATTATTTTCACTCAAATGCAATATTGTCTTGTCTTCCTGTCAGATTCTTAAAACATTCCCACATCTCTACATACTTAAAGGCAAACATTCTAGGTCTTTCCCAAAGAATTTTTTATAATAATTATTTATATTATATACATATATATTTTAATTGGTACAAGCCTAGATTGTGTTTGAATACTATACTACTAGTCCTTTAGTAAGCAGATTATTGAGGTGCTACGTACTTTTCTTTATCCATTGCTGACCAAAACTTTCATACTAATATTAATAATAAATAAGGTTTTATGCATTTTATTATAGATTGTCTAGTAAGAGATATATTTTGTTTTTTGTTTTGTAGGCAACAAGCAAATTCAGTAACTATCCACTGTATCACAGTGTCTATGAAACATATGAATTGGTGGAGAAATTTTATGATCCAGCATTTAAATATCACCTCACTGTGGCCCAGGTTCGAGGCGGGATAGTGTTTGAACTAGCCAACTCCAAGGTGCTCCCGTTTGACTGTCGAAATTATGCTGTAGTTTTACAAAATTATGCTGACAAGATCTACAATATTTCAATGAGACATTCACAAGAAATGAAGACATACAACGTATCATTTGGTATGTTGCACCTGTATGTTCTCATTAATCTATAAAATGTAATACCTACCTTAGATTCGTTTATTACTTTGATTCCATATGATCAAATGTTCTGTTTATATCTACAAAGGTGTTTTCCATTTCACTGATGTTCACGGCTTGTAATATTCAAACTATAAATAACTTGTAAAATAGAAAAGGACAGAGGATGGCTTTCTATATTGTTCCCTTTGTTTAAACAATAGAACAATGCTCTTAGAAAGTATGTTCTTAAAGCTTTTGATGGTCCTAATTTCTATTCCAGATTCACTTTTTACTGCAGTGAAGAATTTTACAGAAATTGCTTCTAAGTTCCATAAGAGACTCCAAGACTTGGACACAAGCAAGTACGTTATCTGTATATAAATTATGCATGTAATAGATCTAATTAAAAGGAAATACTAATTAAAATCTTTATTGCCGAAGTATCTTCAAGAAAGTTTTTCCTGCTTTCTGTCTCTCCACCCTAACTCTGCTATATCTCTCAAAGACCTATTCCTGACATTCTGAGTGTGGACTATGCTGCTCAGAAATGTCAATGCCTCCTTTCTGACAACTGAATTAGTTACAAAACTCCCACCTTAGCGTTAAAGGTCCTCCACTGTGTGACCCCAGCTTTTTCCAGTTTTATCTCTTGTTCTTTTTCTTTTTTAAAAATATTTTATTGAATTTTTGGTGAAAACTTACACAGCTTGCTGTCTTCCCATTTGACAGTTTCCACACAAATTGTTCAGTGACGTTAGTTAAGTTTATCACAACGTCTCAGCATTCTTTTTAATTGTATTTAGTTTGTTCCCTTTCCAATCCTCTAGTTTCCCTGCCCCTTTATTTTCTCGTCTTTGTGTTTGAGTAATTGTTGATCTTTTGGTCTGATACTGATGGTTTTGAAGTAAGGGGTTGATCTTATGGGTAATATCCTTTATTCTGTGTGCCACTCTCCTATTTTGCTAAAAGGTGATCTCAGGGCAAGGCTAGGTTCTAGGTTTATAAAACGTCTCAGGGCAATAGTATCAGGGAGTGCTCTGTTCTCTACTCTTCCAGGTTGTCTGGTTTTTTTCTTTTTTTAATAAGAATTTGAGTTCTGCTCCATATTTTTCTCCCATTCTATCTGGGACCATCTATTGTGACCCTGGTCAGAATGTTCAGTGGTGGAAGCCGGGCATCATCTACTTCTTCTGGTCTCAGAGTAGATGAGGTTGTGGCTCATGTAGACTTGTTTCTTCTCTGTGCTTTTGGCTGTTTTCTTACCGTTTTGCTCCTAGCGAGTAGAGACTCATAGTTATGTCTTAGATGGCCGCTCACAAGCTTTTAAGACATTAAACACTACTCACTTCACTTGGATGCAGATCATGATTTTTGTGGACTGTGTTATACCAATTGCCTGAGTTGTCCCATGAGACTGTGGTCCTGAGCCTTCAAATCCAGAAAACCTCAGTTAGAAGGTGTTTGGTTATGTCTGAGGAGTATTAATATTTGTGTCTTCAGTAAATATATGTGCTTGCACCCACATGTTTGTATTTACAGATTCCTACAGATACTTCTATCTGTACTCACCTATGTACACATCTCTACCTATCCATGTACTAATTTGCCTACACCCATCCATATGTGCTCAAATGCTCGTTTTTACTTTGCTTATGCTGTGCTCACTACATCCACATTTGATGCCACTTTCCCCATCACCAACAATAACTAGTCTCTACTGTATAAAGCATACTTCCCCCACACCTCTCCCTTGTAACCACTAATGAACATTGGTCTCTCTATATTTATCCTTGTCTTCTTATAAAAGAGTGATCATACAATATTTGTCCTTATATGCTTGACTTATTTCACTTAGCATTAGGCCCTCCAGGTCTATCCATGTTGTAGTATGTTTTGTGGGCTCATCATTGTTCTTTAGGTTGCACAGTATTCCACTGTATGTATGTACCACAATTTGCTTATCCATTCATCCGCTGATGGAAACTTTAGTTATTTCCATTTATTTGGTATTGTGAATAAAGCAACAATGAGCATAGGTGTGCATATGTCTGTTCATGGTATTATTTTTAGATCTCTAGGGTATATATCGATGCCCTGGTGGCACACTGGTTAAAGTGCTCATCTGCTAACCAGAAGGTCAGCAGTTTGAATCCACCAGCTGCTTCTTGGAAACTGTATAGGGCAGTTGTACTCTGTCTTATGGGGTCATTATCAGTTGGAATCAACTGGATAGCAATGCGTTTGGTTTTTTGTTTTAGGGTATATACCTAGGAGTGAGACTGCTGTATCATAGGGTAGTTCTATTTCTACTTTGTGTGAGCGCACCATACCATTTGCCACAGTGGTTGCACCTCTTTATAGTCCCACCAGCAGTGGATAAGTGTTCCAGTCTCACCACATCCTGGCCAACATTTGTTATCTGTTTTTGTGAGTTTTTTATTTTTTAAATCAGTCCCATTTAGCCAAAGTAAGATGGTATCTTAGGCTGGGTTTTCTAGAGAAGCAAAACCAGTAAAGCATATAAATACATATATATATAGAGAGAGAGAAAGAGAGAAATTTATATCAAGGAAATGGCTCACATGGTTGTAGAGGCTGGAATGTCCAAAGTCCGTGGGTCAGGATAGAGGCTTCTCCTGATTCACGTAGCCGCAGGGGCTGGTAAAACCGCAGGCAAGCTGCTAGCTCATGTCCCAAGTACTGGAGGTCAGATGAACAGAAGCCAGCTGCAGCATCCAGCATGAGCAAAAAGCCCCTGAGCCTTGCCAGAATGTCCACTTATATTCAACACAGACCACAAGCCCAAGGAAACTTCCATTCAACTGACTGACTACTCACAGCAGATCCCAACATGGGAGTGATCACATATCAAATCTCAACATTGAATTGATGACGTTATACGATTGCTGAAACACTGAGAATCATGTCCTACCCAAACTGACACAAAATCTTAACCATCACAGTTGGTATCTCATTATAGTTTTGATTTGCATCTTTCTAATGACTAATGATCGTGAGCATCTTTTCATATGTTTTCGGCTACTTGGATGTCCTCTTTGGTGAAGGTTCTGTTCATGTCCTTTGCCCATTTTGTGATTGGGTTGTCTTTTTGTTGTTGAGTTGTTGCAGTTTTCTATAGATTTTAGAGATTATATCTTTATTGGATAACTTGTTTCTGAAGATTTTTTCTCAGTCTGTAGGTTTGCTATTTACTCTTTTAATAAAGTCTTTTGATGAGCATATGTTTTTAATTTTTATAAGATCCCATTTATCTATTTTGTCTTCTTTTAGTCATGCATTTGTTGTAATGTTTGTTATCTTATTTTTACAAAATATTGGGTCCCATAGTTTTCATCCCATGTTTTCTTCCAGGAATCTTATGATTTTAGATTTAACATTTAGGTCTTTGATCCATTTTGAGTTCGTTTTTGTGTATGGCGTGAAGAATGGGTCCTGTTTCATTTTTCTGCAGGTGGATTTCCAGTTTTACCAGCACCATTTATTAAAGACACTGATTCTGCCCCACTGAATGGACTTTGACCCCTTGTCAAAAATCAGTTATCCATAGATGGCTGAGTTTAATTCTGAGTCCTCAATTCTATTCCACTGGTCTGTGTTTCTGTCGTTGAACCAATACCAGGTTGTTTTTATTACAGTGGTTGTATAGTATGTTTTGATACTGAGGAGTGTGAGGCCTCCTGCTATGTTCTTTTTCTTTAATATTGCTTTGGCTATTCAGGGTTTCTTTCCTTTCCATATGAAGTTGGTCATTAGTTTTTCAGTTTCATTGAAGAATGTTGTAGAGGTTTGTATCGAGATTGCATTGAATCCGTAGATCACTTTAGGCAGAATGGACATTTTGACCATATTAAGTCTGCCAATCCATGAGCACGGGATGTCTTTTAATTTTTTGTATGTCTCTTTTAGTCTCTTGTAGTACTATTTTATAATTTTCATTGTATAAGTCTTTTATGCCCCTGGTTAGGTTAATTCCTAGATATTTTATCAATTTGGAGGCTATTGTAAATGGTATTTTTTTTTAAATTTATTTTTTGGATTAGTCTTTATTAGTGTCGAGGAGCTCAGCTGATTTTTGTGGGTTGATCTTATACCCTTCAGTGTTGTTACATTCTCCTATTAGTTCCAGCAGTTTTCCTGTGGAATCTTTAGGGTCTTCTGTATATAGGATGATGTTATTTGCAAATACAGATAGTTTTACTTCTTCCTTTCTGGTTTTGATACCTTTTATTTCTCTTTCTTGTCTTGTTGCTCTGGGTAGGACTTCCAGCAAGACTGAATAAGAGTGGTGATAATGGACATCCTTGTCTCGGTCCCATTTTCAAAGGGAAGGCTCTCAGCTTTTCTCCGTAGGGTATAACGTTGGCTGTTGGTTTTGCATACATGTCCTTAATTATGTTGAGAAAATCCCCTTCTATTCCTATTTTGCTGAGAGTTTTTATCAGGAAAATGTGTTGAATTTTATCAAATGCCTTTTCTGCATCAATTGATATGATCATATGGTTCTTTTCCTTTGTTTTGTTTATGTGGTGGATTACATTGGTTGATTTTCTAATAGTGAAACACCCTTGTAATCCTGGTATGAATTTCACTTGATCGTGGTGTATGTTTTGTTTATTTGTTTGTTCATTTGTTTTTGATATGTTGCTGAAGTCTGTTGGCCAGAATTTTATTGAAAATTTTTGCATCTATGTTCATAAGGAATATTGCTCTGTAATTTTCTTTTTTTAGGATGTCTTTGCCTGGTTTAGATATCAGGGTTATGCTGGCTTCCTAGAAAGAGTTCAGTACTGTGTTTTGAAGAGATTGAATAAGATTGGTGTCTCTCTTCCCTTCATCTTTGGTAGAATTCTCCAGCGTAGCCATCTTGACCTGGGATTTGTTGTTGTTGGCAGTTTTTTTAATACCTTCTATCTCTTCTTTTGTAATGGGTCTGTTTAAATTTTGTACCTCTGTGTTAGTTTGGGTAGGTAGTGTGTTTCTAGGAATTTTTCCATTTCATCTAGCTTTTCAAATTTGTTGAAGTACAATTTTTTCATATTAATCTGTTATGATCTTCTTTATCTCTGTTGGAGCGGTTGTAGTGTTACCAATTTCCTTTCTTAAGTTAGTTATTTGCCTCTTCTATTCTTTTTTAATTTTGTCAGTCTAGCCAGTGGTTTGTCTATTTTATCGATCCTTTCAAAGAGCCAACTTCTGGTTTTGTTTTTCTAGTTTGTTTATTTGTGCCCTGATCTTTATTATTTCTTTTTTTCTGATAGCTTCTGGCTTCTTTTGCAATTCTTTTTCTATTTGTTCAGGTTGTTGGTTTAAGTCAATGATTCTGGATCTTCTTTTTTTTAATGTAGGCGTTTATTGCTATAAATTTCCCACTGAGTATAGCTTTTGCTGTGTCCCAAAGGTTTTGAAGTGTTTTCATTTTCATTTAATTCTAGGAATTTTTTAATTTCACTTTTGATTTCGCCTATGATCCAATAGTTTGTTGTTGTTAAGTGCCATCAAGTCAGTTATGACCCGTAGTGACCCATGTACAACAGAACAAAACACTGCCTGGTCCAGTGGCATCCTCACAATCGTTGTTATGCTTGAGCCCATTGTTGCAGCCACTGTGTCTTCCTCTTTTTCATCGACACTCTACTAAGCATGATGTCCTTCTCCAGGGACTAATCCCCGCTGATAACACGTCCAAAGTATGCGAGACGTGGTCTCACCATCCTTGCTTCTAAGGAGCGTTCTGGTTGTACTTCTTCCAAGACAGATTTGTTCATTCTTTTGGCAGTCCATGGTTATGTTCAATATTCTTCGCCAACACCGCAATTCAAAGGCATCAATTCTTTCGTCTTCCTTATTCATCGTCCAGCTTTCACATGCATGTGAGGCGATTGAAAACATCGTGGCTTGGGTCAGGCGCATCTTAGTCTTCAAGGTGACATCTTTGCTTTTCAACACTTTAAAGAGGTCTTTTTCAGCAGATTTGCCCAATGCAATGTGTCTTTTGATTTCTGGACTGCTGCTTCCATGGGTGTTGATTGTGGATCCAAGTAAAATAAAATCTTTCACAACTTCAGTCTTTTCTTTATTTATCATGACATTGCTTATTGGTCTGGTTGTGAGGATTTTTGTTTTCTTTATGTTGAGGTGTAATCCACACTGAAGGCTGTGGTCTTTGATCTTCATCAGTAAGTGCTTCAAGTTCTCTTCACTTTCAGTGAGCAAGGTTATGTCATCTGCATAACACAGGTTGTTAATGCATCTTCCTCCAATCTTGATGCCCTGTTCTTCATAGAGTTTAGCTTCTTGGATTATTTGCTCAGCATACAGATTGCATAGGTATGGTGAAAGGTTACAGCTCTGACACACACCTTTCCTGACTTTAAACCATCAGTATCCACTTGTTCTGTTCCAATGACTGCCTCTTGATCTGTGTACAGGTTCCTCATGAGCACAATTAAGTGTTCTGAAAATTCCCATTCTTTGCAATATTATCTATAATTTGTTATGATCCACACAGTTGAATGCCTTTGCATAGTCAAGAAAACACAGATAAGCATCTTTCTAGTATTCTCTGCTTTCAGCCAGGATCCATCTGACATCAGCAATGATATCCCTGGTTCCACATCCTCTTCTGAATCTGGCTTGAATCTGACAGTACCCTGTTGATATACTGTTGCAGCTACTTTTGAATCCTCTTCAGCAAAATTTTAATTGCATGTGATGTTAATATTGTTTGATAATTTCCACATTCAGTTGGATGACCTTTCTTGGGAATAGGCATATATGTGGATCTCTTCCAGTTGGTTGGCCAGGTAGTTGTCTTCCAAATTTCTTGGCATAAATAAGCGAGCAATTCCAGCGCTGCATCCATTTGTTGAAACATCTCAATTGATATTCCATCAATTCCTGGAGACTTGTTTTTCACAAAAA
Source organism: Dugong dugon (assembly GCA_030035585.1). Classification (NCBI taxonomy): domain Eukaryota; kingdom Metazoa; phylum Chordata; class Mammalia; order Sirenia; family Dugongidae; genus Dugong; species Dugong dugon. The sequence goes on along the minus strand of CM057467.1, from coordinate 56,521,502 downwards.
CCTTCAGTGCAGCTTGGACTTCTTCCTTCAGTACCACCAGTTCCTGATCATACGCTACCTCCTGAAATGGTTAAACATTGACCAATTCTTTTTGATATAATGACTCTGTGTTCCTTCCATCTTCTTTTGATGCTTCCTGTGTTGTTTAATATTTTTCCTGTAGAATCCTTCACTACTGCAACTCAAGGCTTGAATTTTTTCTTCAGTTCTTTCACCTTGAGGAATACTGAGCGTGTTCTTCTCTTTTGGTTTTCTGTCTCCATCTCTTTGCACATATGATTATAATACTTTATTTTCTCTTCTCAAACTGCCCTTTGAAATACTCAGTTCTTTTACTTTATCATTTTTTCCTTTTGCTTTAGCCACTCGACATTCAATAGCAAGTTTCAGAGTTTCTTCTGACATCCATTTTGGTATTTTCTTTCCTGTCTTTTTAATGACCTCTTGCTTTCTTCATTTATGATGTCCTTGATGTTGTTCCATAACTCTTCTGGTCTACGGTCATTAGTGTTTGACACGGTAAATCTGTTCTTGAGATGGTCTCTAAATTCAGGTGGGATATACTCAAGGTCATACTTTGGCTCTCATGGACTTGTTCTAATTTTCTACAGTTTTAACTTGAACTTGCATATCAGCAATTGATGGTCTGTTCTGCAATCGGCCCCTGGTCGTGTTCTAAGTGATAATATTGAGCTTCTCCATTGTGTCTTTCCACAAATGTAGTCAATTTTATTCCTGTGTATTCCATCTGGAAAGGTCCATGTGTATAGTTGCCATTTATGTTGGTGAAAAAAGGTATTTGCAATGAAGAAGTCATTGGTCTTGCAAAATTCTATCATGGCATCTCCAGCATCATTTCTATCACCAAGGCCATATTTTCCAACTACAGATCCTTCTTCTTTGTTTCCAATTTTTGCATTCCAATCACCAGTAATTATCAATGCATTCTGATTGCATGTTCAATCAATTTCAGACTGCAGAAATTGGTAAAAATCTTCCATTTCTTCATCGTTGGCCTTAGTGGTTGGTGCGTAAATTTGAATAATAGTCGTATTAAATGGTCTTCCTTGTAGGCATATGGATATTTTCCTATCACTGACAGTGTTGTACGTTAGGATAGATCTTGAAATGCTCTTTTCGACAACGAATGCAATGCCATTCCTCTTCAAGTTATCATTCCCAGCATAGTGCACCATATGATTGTCTGATTCAAAATGACCAATACCAGTCCATTTCAGCTCACTAATGCCTAGGATATTGATGTTTATGTGTCACATTTCATTTTTGACTATTTCCAATTTTCCTGGATTCATACTTTATACATTCCACGTTCTGATTATTAATGGATGTTTGCAGCTGTTTATTCTCATTTTGTGTCATGCCAATCGACAAATGAAGGTCCCGAAAGCTTGACTCCATCCACATCATTAAGCTCAGCTGAATCCTGTCAGCCATGGGTGACCCTGCTGGTGCTTGAATACTGGTGGCATAGCTTCCAGCATCACAGCAACACACAAACCCCCACAGTATGACAAAATGACAGACACGTGGGGGAATAGTTTTTTAGTAGTGTATTATTTACTTTCCATGGTTTTTTTTTCCTTATTTTCCCTGTTGTTAATTTCTAGCTTCATACTGTTATGATCAGAGAAGATGGTTTGTTTGATTTCAGTCTTTTAAAATTTATTGAGACTTGTTTTGTGTCCTAGCACATGGTCTAGTTTGGAAAATGATCCATGTGCACTGGAGAATAATGTGTAGTGTTCTGACACCGGGTAGAGTGTTCTGTTTATGTCAGTTAGGTCCAATTGCCTTACGGTTTTATTTAAGTTCTCAGTGTCCTTGGTGATCTTCTTTTTAAGATGTTCGTCTATAACTGAAAGTGGTTTGTTGAGGTCCCCTACTATTATTGTGGAGTTTTCTATTTCTCATTTCATATAAGTCAGTATTTGTTTCATGTATTTTGTTACATTGCTGTTAGGTGTATACGTATTTGTAATTGTTAGGTCTTCTTGCTGGATTGACCCTTTTATCATTATGTAATATCCTTCTTTATCGCTTGTAATAGATTTTGATTTAAAGTCTAGTTTATCTGATATCAGGATGGCCACTGTGATCTTTTTTATTTACTAGTTGCATGGTATATTTTTCTTCATCCCTTATTTTCAGTCTGTTTGTGTCCTTATGTCTAAGTTTTGTTTCTTGTAGACACCAAAATAATGGATCTTTTTTTTTTTTTTTTAAATCTTCTCTGCCACTATCTGCCTTTTGCATGGGGCATTTAATCCATTCACATTTAAGGTTATTACAGGAAACAAAGTGTCTCCCTCACTCATTTTGCTATTTGTTTTTTGAGTGTTTTGTATCTTCTTTATTTTTTTAATTCTGATTTTTCTGTTTTTTGTTTGTATTTGACTGCTTTCTTATGATGAGCCTTTTTGCTAACTTCCTTCTTTCCTTCTGAATGTTTCTTCTTGGTTATTTCTTAGCCATTGCCACATAGGTTATATTACACAACTTACAATTGCAACAATGTTTAACATATGAACAACAGTTAATATACAACCTTAACAGAATAAATCTACTCCTGATATGCTCCTCCCGTCCACATTTCTGTTGGTGTGTCTCCATGAACATCAATATGCAGCCTATATTCGATGAGTTGGAGAGCCCTGGTGGTGCAGTGGTTAAGAGCTCAGGCTGCTAACCAAAAGGTCGGCAATTTAAATCCACCATCTGCTCCTTGAAAACCCTATGGGTCAGTTCTACTCTGTCCTATAGGGTCACTATTAGTCGGAATCAACTCGTTGGCAATGGGTTTGGTTTGGGTTTTTATTTGATGAGTTTACTTTGTACTTTTTTCTTACAAACTTGGTGTACTGTTTGCTGGCTTTGGTTATTGAGTTTATTCCCTGAAAGTATCATATATTTAGTCCTTATGATTGCCTGTATTTTTTGAGGTATTTTGAGATCTCTCATTTTTTGTTCATTTTTTATGACGCGTAGATATGAGTATTTATTTAATGCTCTTGCCTTTGCATTTGGAGTACTCCCTTGAGTAATACTTGCAGAGCTGATCTGGTGGTGGCAAATTCTCAGCACTTTTGTTTGTTTGGGAATGTCTTGATTTTCCCATTGTTTTTGAACGATAACTTTGCTGGGTAAAGAATTCTTGCTATCAATTGTTTTCTTTCAGTATATGTTGAGTATATGTTATTTTATATATGTTGCTCAATTGTCTTCTAGCCTCTAGAGTTTCTGGGAGTTACATGCACTGATTCTTATGAAAGCCTCTTGGTATGTTATATTGTTTTTCTCTTGCTGCTTTCAGAATTCTCTCCTGTCTTTGGTTTTCAAGAATTTTGTTAGGATATGGCATGCAGCTGATCTTTTTGTGTCTCTTTCAGTTAGGGTTCATGTAGCTTCTTGTATTTGTAGACTTGGTTCTCTCTTCAGGTCTGGTAAACTCTCTCTGATTATCTCTTGGAAAATCATTTCTATGTCTTTATTGTTGTGGTGGTGCTCTGGGATTCCAATAATTCTAATGTTAGATTTCTTAATTGAATCCATATTTCCTTTTGGGTTTGTCCTCTTTTCTTTGTTCTTTTCTTTTGTCTTTTAGTTCATTTATTCTGTCTTCTGTCTGTTCAATTTTATTGTTGAGTGTTTCTCTTGCTTTCTCTAATTCATTTGTTTTATTCTTCAGTTCTGGTAGTTCTCTTGGTTTATTATTATCATTTTTTTTGATGTTTTTGATTTTTACATGGAGTCTCTCATTTTGTTCCTCCATTTGTTTCCTGATCTCTGCTATTTTCTTCTGTGTGATTTTACTTTCTTTAAACTTATTTAGCACCATAGTCTGAAAATTATCAATTCTTTGCATTATTCTAGCTTCCATAGGAGAAATTTTCTCTTAATGCTTTGCTTTTGACTGGTCCTTCTTTTGTGATTTTTACTATTTTTTGTTGAACATGGGCCACTTTGTTACCTTTTTTTTTTTTTTTAACTTCAAATATAGTATTCTTGTTTTTCTGGGAAAATTTTCTTATTCGATGCTTGGGTGATGCAGGGTCCAAGAGCCTGACTGCCAACTGAAAGGCTAGGGCCCGCACTCATCAGCCATTTCGTGGGACAAAGATGTAGCAGCCAGCCTTTGAAAAGACTCACAGCCCTGGGAACCCCACAGAACAGTTCCACTGAGCCTCATGGTCTCTATGAATCAGAATCGACCCAGCAACGGCTGTCTTGGTATCTTCTCTTGAGAACCACTAGAGGACACTCATATCCTTAGTTTTTTTTTCAGTGCTAATTCAGGAGTTCTGGATGCTTGTACTCTGGAATTCAATACACATGCATTGGGGGGAGGGAGGGTTTAGCTGTTCGCAGACGGTGATGTAAGTGGTGAGACTTGACTTTCTTGTGGGGAAGGTGGGGGGCTGTTTGTGTTTCGCTCACAGGTGCACCTGTACAGGCTCAACCATGGTGTCCCGCTGCGGGTCGTCTCCCTCTGTGACATCTCTTCAGTCCAAAGTATTCCCATTGTACGGCTGCCCTTACTGTTCCTCCCCGTCCTAGTGTCCATCTGTCTCACATCTCATTGAGATTCAACAGCACTCTCTTGCAGAGACTTGGTCTCCCTTTACCTCCCCTCCCCCACCCCTCACCCTCTAGTTTCAAGGCCTATGAATTCCCATGGCCAATTCACACTGCTTTAAAACAATTGGGCTACAGCTTCCTCAGGTTAGCTCCTTTTCTGTGTTTCCTGTTTGGGGTGTTACCCAGCCCCATCTCAAAGCGGCTGCGATGAGTGAGTGCTCCCAATGTCAGCAGGTAGATTCTCCCACTTTCTGTGCCATCTCTGCTCCTCTTTTCCCCTGCTTCTGGACTCACCCTCACTTTCCAGTAACTCAGCTGCCTCTCAGTGTTCTAAGATTTCAGTCTGTGCTTGTTTTTATTCTTCGTTCGGTGGATTAGTTGCTGGGGGAGTAAATGGGAGCCTCCACTCACTTCACTATCTTGCTCCACCCCCCTCATACTTCAACCAAACTCTCCTTTTCTCAGAGGGTACATTATTTTCTACCACTTGCTGATCTCATTACCTCCAGAGGGAGAGAGGTGTGTGTGTTCAGGTGTGTGTGTATCCAAATGGATTTTTTGTTCCTAGCCATGTTTTGGAAACCGTAGTGGCATAGTAGTTAAGAGCTACAGCTGGTAACCAAAAGATCAGCAGTTCGAATCTACCAGGTGTTCCTTGGAAACTCTATGGGGCTGTTCTGCTCTGTCCTGTAGGGTTGCTCTGAGTCAGAATCAACTTGACAGCAACGGGTTTGGTTCTTGTTTTGGTTCGCCATGTTTTGTTAATTTGATTCAGAATCCTCTAGCATTCTACTGAAATTATCTTTCATTCAGTTGTGTCTTTTGTTAGTATATGTGAACTGTTCACAGGTAAAGTCTGTACTCAGTTTACCTTTATACTAGCACAAAACCTGAGTTTGTGGTGCTAAATAAATGATGCTGAAAGTGCTCAAACACAAATCATGGAGATTTTAGTTTTTCTTATTTTCCTTTCAATACATAGTGCAGCTGAAAGAATAGTAAAAACCAAACAAACCAAATCCAAATTGACTCAATGGCAATGGGCTTGGTTTGGGTTTTTTTTTTTTTTTTTTTGGTTTTATATTTAAAATACCAAGGTTTATCAATTAATTTATTATTTCAATGTAAATAAAGATTACCAACACTTCCTACCTTCCGTTGGCACATGTAACTGTTTCTGTGGTTTTATAAGCTTAACAGAATAGTATGTCATGGAATTTTAAAATACAGTGACTATATGTATTTTTTTTCTTAATTTGTGTATTATGAGAATTTAAAATATATTTGCTAAGTCTGCTTCCATAAAGACCACAGCCTTGGAAAATTATGGGGCAGTTCTACTCTATCCTATAGGGTCTCTATGAGTTAGAATTGACTCTATAGCAACAGGTTTAATTTTTATGTTTAGTTTTGTTTTGAATTTTTTATTTCCTTGTAGTGCACAGATTTTCATGAAGTTGTAACAGTATTCATTTACTTTTTCAGCCCAGTGCTAATGAGAATTATGAACGATCAACTAATGTTTCTGGAAAGAGCATTTATTGATCCTTTAGGGTTACCAGACAGACCTTTCTACAGGTAAGAAAAAAAATATGACATTATAATATCTTTTTCTCATTGTTTAGCCCTGTGAAGAGAATATCATAGTTGATTCCTTGAAAGCAAATAGAAAATTTAAAAATATATATAGTAAATAATATATTGTTCATATTATATGATTCTTACATATTTTCATTTTTAGCATTTATGCTTTGTTTCTTGTTATAAAAGATACGTTTATTGTACAAAATACAGAAAATCAAGAAAGCCACAGGAGAAAATAATAATCTCCCCAGTCCCATCAGTCAGATATAAAATCCTGTTTATATTTTGTTTATATAATTTTAGCTCCTCTCCTCTTTTAAATGTATATATGTTTATATATAAACGTGTATGAGTATGAAAAAACGTACTGTATTATGCTCTATTTACTCACTTTCCTAACAATCAGTGAATACATATTTCACAGACTCTTCTTTGTATATGGTTGAACTTGGAAGCTTAATTGACAAGTGGCACTTAAAATAATACAGTTAAGGAATATGCAATCCAGGAATTGCAGAGTGCTCTTGTTTTTCTCTTATATATCATTTGGACAACTGATAGACAGCAAACTCTTTCTGTCAACAGGCATGTCATCTATGCTCCAAGCAGCAACAACAAGTATGCAGGGGAGTCATTCCCAGGAATTTATGATGCTCTGTTTGTCATTGAAAGCAAAGCGGACCCTTCCAAGGCCTGGGGAGAAGTGAAGAGACAGATTGCTATTGCAGCTTTCACAGTACAGGCTGCAGCAGGGACTCTTAGAGAAGTAGCCTGAGAGGGTTCGTTTGAGAACCCATATTGAGTTGATGAATTACTCTGAAAGAATCATCCTGGGCATATTGATAGACTAAAAAAAAAGTTGGTTATATGTATATTACATTAATATATGTGTTAATCTTAGCATTCGTTTTTCTTCTCCCTATGTATCTAAAGAAATGGCTAGTTTTTAATTCTATAATTATAAAAAGTTATTCTAAAGTTGAACTAGGTGTTAAAACTAAGATCAGCCTAATATAGTAAAATACTTATTTGGCATATCAGGGAGTCAGGTCTAACTCAGTCCTTCCAAATGTATTCATGTAGTTTCATACATAGCAAATATCAGTGTGTGATAGAGCACAAAGGAGAAAATGCACAAAGCTGCTCCAGCCCAGAGACCCCCAGGTCCTGCCTGGCCACCCATGGCTGAGAGAGTCAGTATCTTAGCACACTGGTTGAGAAGCTGTGATCTAATCACATATCTAGTAAACAGAGTTACTTTACACCTTACAGGATAATTGCTTAATTGCTTTTTTAAATTAAGAAATGTATCATTTATAAAAAAGTGTGTGCGTATATATGTGTGTGTGTGTATATATATATATATGCCTTTAGCTGTGTTCCCTAGAGAAGCAAAACCAGTGAAGTGTATAAATATACATATCTGTACATATATAGAGAGAGAGAAAAACCTCAAGTGCTTGTAGGGGCTGGAAAGCATCAAGTCCAAGGGTTAGGCTGGAGGCTTCTCCTGACTCACTTAGCTGCAGGGGCTGGCAAACCCGTGATCCAAAGGTCAGACAGCAGACCACTGGCTCACAGATGTGGAGGCTGGTGGATCCCAAGATCATCAGGTAAAGCAGCAGGTAAGCTGTTAGCTCAAGTCCCAAGAACAGTAGGTCATATGAGTGGGGCCAGCTGCAGGATTCAGAGTGTGCAAAACCCACAAGGTTTGCCAGAAAGTCCACCTATATGGGATGCAAGTCGCACCCCCAAGGAAACTCCCTTTCAACTGATTGGCTGCTCATAACAGATCTCACCATGGAGGTGAGTGCATTATAACAGATCTCATTATGTAAGTGATTACATCATTACTTAACTGCCAGACTGCATCATAACTGTCAAACCACTGAGAATCATGGCCCAGCCAAGTCAACACACAACCTTAACGATCACAGTCCATTCCTTGTCAACTTGGCATCTGTACACATCTCTAAATAAAGACAATTATAAAGTCATACTTGCAACCAACATGATAACAACTAACACGTGTACAACCAAAAATGCATTAGCCCTGTTAACATCTTATATTTTACAAGTGAAGAAAACAAAAATATTTGATGAGTAGAACTGCCCAATAGGGTTTCCAAGGAGCAGCTGGTATATTCAAACTGCCAACTTTTGGGTTAGCAACTGAGCTCTTAACTGCTGTGCCACCAGGGCTCCAATGCACACATTCAAAGAAGAAATACTCATAATAATTACAGTCCTCATTTCTGCAACTGGTCACATGGTCATAGCTGTTGTTTACAACTGCCTTCTTCTACCACCCATTCCGAATTCCCTTTACCCTCAGCAAGCACCTCAGCTGGTTGTGGTTCTTAGCCTGGTGAGGTGACACAAACTTTTATTCCTGAAGGGTCTGGGTCATTAGTAGTCATGTTGGAATTAGGCTTCTATAGTTTTCCGTTGACTTTAATCACAGGGCATGATAGTACTAAGAAATGCCCTAGGGGTTCTCCTGTATTCTTGACATACTGTTCTTTACCTCCATTATGTAACATAGATCTGATTTCTTCTTGGTAATTAGGATCAGTCACACCAGCCAATACAGTAACTCCCTTCTTGTTGTTCCAGGGGCATGAGGAGCCCAAAGTGGCTGGTGGCATTCTTAACTTTCAGTTAAGACCTCTAAACCCACAGAGCATAGAGTTGCAGGGGCAGGAAGCAAAAATTTTGCGAGTGGATCATTAGGGGTGATAGTGAGTGGTGCCATTCCCATTTCTACCTCTTTATTACTGACCCATGCATCCTGGCTATTGAAGAAACAGCACCATATATTGGTTTCTAGTTTAGAGCATATACAGCCTCCTGGAGAACATTGCCCCAACCCTGGAAGGTATTGTCACCTAACTGGCTCTGTAATTGTGTCTTTAGAGGGCCATTCCATTGTGCTATCAAGCCAGCTGCTTCAGGATGATGGGAACATGGTAAGACCAGTGAATTCCACAAGCGTGGGTCCATTATGCTCTTCATTTGGTATGAAGTGAGTCTATTGATCCGAGGTGATGCTGTGTGGGATACTATGATGATGAATAAGGCATTCTGTAAGACCACGGTGGTAGTTTTGGCAGAAACATTGTGTGCAGGGAAGGAAAATCCATATCTAGAGTTAAGTGTCTATTCAAGTAAGAAAAAAAATGTTGCCCTTTCCATGATGGAAGTGGTCAAATGTAATTAACCTGCCACCAGGTTGCTGGCTGATCACCTCAAGGAATGGTGCCATACTGGGGACTCAGTGTTGATCTCTGTTGCTGGTAGATTGGGCACACAGCAGTGACTGTAGCCAAGTTGGTCTTGGTCAGTGGAAGCCCATGTTGCTGAGCCCATGCATAACCTCCATCCCTGCCACCATGGCCACTTTGTTCATGAGCCCATTGGGAAATGACAGGAATGGCTGGGAAAAGAGGATGACTAATTTCCACAGAACGCATCATTGTATCCACTTGATTGTTAACATCCTCCTCTGCCAAGGTCACCCTTTGGAGGGCATTCACATGAGACACAAATATCTTTACCACTTTGGCCCATTCATAGAGGCCTATCCACGTACCTTTTCCCCATAAATCCGTGTCATCAATTTTCCAATCAAGTTCCTTACAAATCCCTGACCATCCAACCAAACCACTGGCCACAGGCCATGAATAGTATGCAATCACACATCTGGCCATTTCTCCTTCCAAGCAAAGTGAACAACCAGGTGAACTGCTCAAAGTTCTGTCCATTGGTAAGATTTCCCTTCACCACTGTCCTTCAGGAAGTTCCAAGAAAGGGGCTATAGTGTGACTGCTGTCCACTTTCAAGTGGTACCTTCATTTTTCTCAGAATCATTTGTAAACCAGGCACGTGTTTTCTCTTCCTCAGTCAACTGGTCATAAGGAACTCCCCATAAGGCCATAGGTACAGACTGGGAGAGGGCAGATAATGTGACAGGAGTGAAGACCACGGGCATTTGGGCCACCTCCTCATGCAACTTACTTGTGCCTTACTGGCTCCATTCAAGAAAGACCACCCTGATCTCATCCAGAACTGCAAGAAATCTGATGTCCCCAAGAGGCGCCAAACTCAAATCCAAAAGGGTTCTCAGGGAAATGTGAACAAACTGGGATCTTCTCTGGAGACTGGTGGCTTTTCCAAGGAGGTGAAATTCCACTGAAAGCCCAAGAAGGGCCCCATGAATGGATACCACAGGTTCTACCAGGATTTGTGGTCGAGTATGGAGCTGCAACATGTGCCCATGACAGAGCGCATGGTGGAGATTGGTAGACGTTGGCAGTGCATCCCACAGACCCTGAAGGACCATTACAAGAGCCTGGCTGAGGAACTGCAGAAACAGTACAATGTTGACCTGGATCTCTGGCTCAAGAGCCTGTCTCCAGAGGAATATACAGAATACAGAAAGGCAACCTATTCTAAGGGTAAGAATATGAGCAAATTCAGACAGAAGTCTCTGCAGTCCCTGTCAGTGAAGGGCCTGCAAGAACGGCTTGGAGAGGAGCAGTAGCTACAGGTTCCAGGCAGATTCACCAGAGACTATTCAGGTCAATCATCAACCTTCACGGAGATCTGGAGAAAATAAGAAGGAAGATGGGGAAGAGGAGGAAGTCAGTGACTCCTCAGCCTCCAGCAATGAGGATGAGGATAAAGATAAGAGCTCTAAAGACAGCGACTCCAGCACAGCTTCCTCAGAAGACTCTGACTCCAACTGAGCAGGACCCAAAAGAGAGAGAGATTCTCATATTGCCTTCCTATTTTTCTTCTTTCCTTTCCCTTCTTCCCCTCAATACAAAGTAGGAGAGGTTAGCAGGAAAGGAACTTGTTATTGGGGGCAGGAGTGTCCTTCTGGGAAAATAACTGTAAGACTGAGCCAGCATTGAAACTCCATGTAATTAAGGCTCTTGGAACAAACAATGAGATGACTGGGCAGTGGGGACACTCTAAATTAGACTGAATATTCCTGAAATGTGAAGTTTTGTTCTCATCTTCTGCTTGCTAGAGTTGGTAAGAGGACACGCATAAATCTGTGACCTCTACCTTTTCTGTTGAGCTCTCTGAATTCCTGCACTGCAATTGGTTTGAGAAATATTTGACGGGAGGTAGGATGGGTACCTTTAAGAAAATTATCCAACTCCTGGGATCTCTGTCACCCACTCCCTGAGGGAAGGAGTTGGCCATTTTCAATCCTAGTAGTTGGCAGAGTCATGAGGGCAGTAGTGATTATGTCTGTATATTTAACTCATAGCTGTTAATGATATTTTTATTTCTGAATTCAAAAAATAATAATTAAAAATAAGAACTTAACTGTTTCATTGAATGAGCTCCTCCATACAATCGGTGCCCTCTAGCTTTGGGCACTGGTTTTCCAGGCAATGTGCTCGTTTATTCTGGGCGGATATCCCATCTACTTTCTGCTGCTCCAGGTGCAAGTGAATTTCACTTTCACCATACTGTGTATATATATGTAATTCTCCTGTTGGTGTCCTGCCAGTATCTCGGTTCTTCTGTCTCTACTGCTGATGTTTCTCTGCCACTGCTTCTTGCTGTCTTGCTGTCTTCAGTTCTGTAGCACTCTCTATGTCTCCTGGGCCTGGGAGGCTCTTAGCACAGGGAACTGACGTCCAAAGGAAGTGCTCCCCTCCTGGCTATTTTTTCAAGGTTTTTTTGAGTTTTTCTCTCTCCTGCCTTTGGAATATTTCATTTTAAGCCTAGCAGTATGGAAAAACTGACTGATCCCCTTGGTGGACCACAGTTAACTTATTTGCACAGTCCCACCTAATCACTTAGGTGGGAGTTACAATGCCGTGGCAAGAAAGGCCAAACAAATGTCATGCATCACGTAGTGAACAACAACAACAAATAAATTGAGATGGACTGATTCTTCTTAAAAATGAGCCTCAGAGAGGGATGATTGAGAAGGATCAAACCTCTTTGGCCACCATTCTCTGAGGCTCATGTCGATCCAGCAGATCTTTTGAAGAAAGGTCCCCTAGCAACCTGGAGAAAATGCTTTGATACAAAAGATAATAAGATGAATAAAGTGGACATTAATAAGGTTTAAAATAAGAAAAATGCTGACAATAAAGGTATCAGAAATTGGGTGTATTCCCATCATAAAAGAACCATAAACAAGTTTTCTCTATTGTACAGCAGTTTTAAGAAGCCTAAAGATAAGCACCCTCAATGAGACAGATTGACACAGTGGCTGCAGCAATTGCTCAAACATAGCAGTGATTGTGAGGGTGGTGCAGTACCAGGCAGTCTTTTGTTCTGATGTACATACGGTCACTGTGAGTAGGAACCAACTCAATGACACCTAACAGCAACAACGAGTTACTTTCAAGGCAGGGTGCAGGGAGCTGGTGCCTTAGAGCCAAGGGCAACCTCGCCCTCCTGGTGGAGCCATTGCTTGTTTCTGGAGCAAAGAGGAGAATTTCTTCTATCCAGCGATCTCTAGAAAACACCCCCCCCCCCATTTAATTTTTAGTCCCTCATTCCTCTCCTTCTAAAGTTCCGTCAGACCACTCCTCCCCCATCTGACTGACTCCTTTCACTGGCGTTGGAGGAGTAGATCCCTGGGGCCTGCAGGTCCCATAAGGTCACTCCCAATTCTACTACCACTACACCTATGCAGCCAGAATGTGCTTAGCTGATCCCCTTAATATAGATACTTTCTCCCTGCTGGGTCTCTGCCCACTGCCCCCAGAGCTGGACTTCACCTCTTGTTCTGTCACTGGAAGGCTCAATTCAGGGAAAACCCAAGATTTCAGAGGATGCAATCAAAGGTTGATGGCCTTCTGGGTGCTCACTGAAATTCCTGCACACACAAAAGGGACATCCTGGAAACTGGGGCTCCCTCATTCCCTCCCTCTTCCTGACAGTGACCCCTGCTCCTCAGAGCCTCTCTCCATCTCTCACCTGGTTCAGGCTGTTGTGAGTCCCAGGATCTCTGTGCACACAAGGAGGTGCAGAACTCTGAGCTCCTTCACAAGGTCCACAGTTTAGCTTTCCTGGACCCCATGAAGGCTATCTGGTGCCAGTAGTATTAGAAGGGGAGTTTCTTGACGGTCTAAGCCTGCACCTCAATTCACCCCTTATGTAGTGGACTAAATGGATTGGGGACATAAATCTGTCATTATTATCTTCTCAGTAGAAATAAATTAACTCCCCTTTCTCTTCCCTATTCAGGGGGTCCCTGAGCTGGGGCTTCTCAGCCTTTCTTTCCTGTTTCCCCTGATTTGGAATGGGGAGTGCAAGACAAAGAATCCTGGTCCTGCTCTTGAACCCTTGGAGGCGTGATCTGGAGTGTGCAGGGCAGGGGAAATCTCTATTCTGGAGTGATGGCCAAAGCTGCCTTACATTAAATTCTTGCATTAGAATACAAAAATAAACCAGTAAATAAAATACAACTGTTCCTACATGACAGACTATAATTAAAGCCAACCTACGGCAAATCATTTCCAAATTTTCCAAGGCATTTGCTAAAGTCATAAACTGGTGACCTCCTCTTTTCTACCTTTTTAAACAGTTAAAAAAAAATTACATATAAAGTTGTCATGTGGGTGTTTATTTACTGAAAAGTCAGTATTTTTTTATTTGAAATGATTTTTATTATATACAAAATTCTGGTGAATATTGGGTTTGTTTCTAGCATTGCTTCTGGTCGATTCACCTTTGTCCTTGTTCCTGTACCAGTACTGCACTTACAAGTGGTAGATGCAAAAAGTTATATTCCAATTTTACTGAAAACAAGTTTTTTATTCTGTAAAGAACTGGGATGAATCTGGGGGACTGGAGTCACTAGGACCCATGTACTAGCAGACAGCATCATATTGAAGCTCCACCAACTGATTCTCTCTACTCAGCTCTACTAAAGCCCGGCTCTGCTCTGTGTCCCGGTCCAGTAGACGTCCCACCCTTCCATCCTATGGTCCCAGCACCACCATCACAGGTTGCCTCGACCCTGGGAATCAGGGTCTCTGACATATCTTCCCTCAGGCCTTCTAGGATACGGCCTTCCTCTGTCAAACGTACACAAGTATCTTGGCTCAGGACATCTTTAATTGTCATCTTGGTGTTGTAATACTGGCTGCCCTTGTGCAGCTTGTCCACAAACCACACACACAGGTCTCTGCACAACCATCCTGTCAGTCTGGAGGGTGTTTCTGTTTCCTCTCTTAGTCTTCCTGCTGAACATGGAAGTCCCGATCCCAGAGGGCCTTCCATGACAAGGCTGTTCTGTTTTCTGTTCTTTTTTTCCTGAGGAAGTTTTACTCACTTGGCGGAGATTCAAGGAGTTCTTTGCAAACTCCCGCTGGGAGACAGGTGGCAAGCAAAACTCACTAACAGTCACCACACAGCTCCCTATTGCCAGAAGAACCATAGCCCGAACACTGTCAGCATTCAGGCCTTCCATCTTCCCATAGACGCCTCGTGGGGATCAAACAAGACCACTAGTTGCTCGGGGCACCAATCCTTGAGGTTGGTCTTCCTTCTCCATCTTTTGTACCATGGGCCTCTGTGAGTTGACACGGGGCTTCACCACTTGATTAAAGGTACGGCGGCTGCCCTTGCCAGGTTTCCAGCCCATGCCTCGCACCATGGCAAGCCCGTAGACCTCCACAGGGACGTCCTCGTAAGCAGCCTCCTCCAGCACCGGGTTAGCGTGGAGTTCGTTTTCCGCCCCTTCCCGTTTGGGGATGCATCCCTTCTGGATCATAGGGATAGTGGAGCTTAGGGTCGACACCCTCATTCTCTCTTTCCTCCAGAGACTTCTTGGATTCCTCGGTGAGCTCCTTCATGGCCTGGGACATCAGCATCCCATTCACCAAGGCCTCAGAATCTCTGGATGGTCCAGGTGTCTGGATCAGTTGCTGCCTGCGATGTCTATTCTGGATCAATGGGATGACAAATTCCTTAGGGAATTCTGAGGGCATCATACTCTGCAGCTCCCTCCCTTCCACAGTCTTCAAGAAACCCTTCTCCTCCAGAGCGATCCTCGCACTGTCTCCCAGGTCCAACACCTGCCTCCGGGCACACATGCAACTAAAGGAGAAAGAAATTGGGGCAGTAGAGACTGCCGCGGGCGGTGAAACATTGTCTTCTGCATCAGCTTCCGCCATCGTGGCCCGCTTCCCTGGCCGGTGTGCTGTTTGCCAAGAGTTATTACGTATTGCTTGATGAGATAATGTTTGTTGAGGTTTGCTTATGGAGATTACCAAGGTGTTAAATCAATCATTTCTTTTGTTTTGAAGAAACCTAATCATTCTATTAACTCCTACAGGCAGGCACATGAAATCCAATCACGGGGGAAAATTGGGCGTGGTCTTCAGAGTTAAATAAAAGGCATCCAAGGAACAAAGCTCACTCTTCTCCAGAAGAGACAGACTGCCTCTCCTGCCCGCGGAGTCTTCTGAAAACGGCTGCTACCACACCAGGAGGACCTGATCCCTGGACTGAGTTCCATAACACCACTTCTTCGGCAAGCATTGGGGAAACCCTTCGCATATTCCTTAGGTGAGTTCACAATTTACAGAAGAGGAGTTCCTGCTACTTTCCAAAACCAAAACAAACTAAAACTAATTTTAGTTTATCAATCAGAAAATTGAGGTTTTTTTCTATGAAATGGTTTTATTTGCCTGGTTTATAAAAATTAGTTCTTTCCTTAACCTGTATATGAATTAATCTATTTTATCCATATTGTTGCATATTGGAATAAATAGGGTGATTAAATTTTGTCTTATTTTAATGTATGCCTTGTACGTTCATATGGATTATAAGGACTCAGAAAGTAGTTGCCAGATATCTTGTAATTTTGTGCTTGGTATGGTTCCTAAAAAAGGAATAAAAGTGCTTTATTCTATACGAAGTTCTTAAATGTATTACAATAAAAATAGTGCATACTTGTATAGGTAAGAGGAATAGTCTACTATAAATATATAATGCAATGAAAAAAAAATTTTTGATCCTGATAAGTGTCTCTTTAGAAAATTCTGTTTACTGACTTAAATTTTAAAGAAGCCATGAAATGCTTGGGCACAAAATTGTTACTGGTTACCATGCAGGAATATTAGAAATAAAGGTGCTATCTCTATTCATTTAATGTAAAAATGAGTACCCAATTTTTTAGCTAAATTGGTTTTAAAAAGCGCAGTTTGTTATCTGGTGCTGATTTTTACTATTACATGATACTTTCATCCTTTCACAGTGTGAAGGGGTGCTTGCTAATAGTTTGAAAGGGCGTGGAAGATATTGCTAGTCTTTTCAATTTTTCATTTCTATAAATGCCCGGTGTCAACAATAAGATATTTTAAAAGCTTTTGTTGTTGGGAGCTGTTGAGTGGATTCTGACTCATAGTAACTCCACATGATAGAGTAGAACTTCCCCATAGGGTTTTCTTGGCAGATTTCCCTGGTCTTTCTCCTGAGGAGTCACTGGGTGGGTTCGAGCCACCAACCTTTCGGTTAGCAGCCAGGTGCTTTACCCTTTGCACCACCAGGGCTCCTTCAAATATATTCATATATAAAGATTCTGATTGAAATCTGATCCAGTTTTGCAAAGTTTAGTTTAATTCTTGTTAACACTTTTGTGTTCAGAAATTGATTTTTTTGTTGCATTCTGTTTGAACTAAGAATTTCCAAGGAGAAATTTTGGTTTTGTGATTATGTTTTGCATGTACATATTTCTAATGCATTTTTTAACAATGAGTGTCAAGAAGGACATTTTCTATATTATAGGTGAGTGACGGAAGACAAACGTGCATTATTATTATACCAATTATTTGCTCTACGTAAATGGAAAACCATAGGTGAGCCAGAGGGTATACTGTAATTATATATCCTTTTTCTTGGAATATCTTTGTTTTCCCTGCAATTCGTAAGTTTCAGTTCTCTGACTTTCTTTTGTTAGTTTGGACAATGGTTTATCAATTTTGTTGATCTTTTTAAAGAACCAGCTTTTAGTCTTGCTAACTCTTTCAATTCTTTTTCTATTCTCAATTTCATTTATTTCTGCTCTAAATTTTAATATTTCCTTACTTCTGATGCCCATGGGCTTCTCTTACTGCTTTGTTTTTATTTGTTCAAGTTGTAAGGTTAATGTTTTGATTTTGGCCCTTTCTTCTTTTTGGATGTGTGCATTTATTGCTATAAATTGACCTCTGAGTACTGCTTTTGCTGTGTCCCAAAGGTTCTGGTAGGATGTGTTTTCATTCTCCTTTGATTCTGTGAATTTCCTTCTTCTGTCTTTAATTTCTTCTATAACCCAGTAGTTTTCGAGCAAGGCGTTGTTTAGTTTCCATGTATTTGATTTTTTTTCCTTGCTTTTTCTGTTATTGATCTCTACTTTTAGGGCTTTATGGTCAGAAAAGATGCTTTGCAATATTTGGATGTTTTGGATTCTGTTAAGGCTTGCTTTGTGGCCTAATATGTGGTCTAGTCCGGAGAATGTTCTATGAACACTGGAAAAGAAAGTATTATTGTCTGCTGTTGGATGGAGTGTTCAGTACATGTCTATGAGATCAAGTTGGCTGATTATGGCATTTAGATCCTCCGTGTCTTTATTGAGCTTCTTTCTGGATGTTCTGTTCTTCGCCAAAAGTGGTGTGTTAAAGTCTCCTACTATGACTGTGGTGCTGTCTATCTCTCTTTTCATGCTGTTATAATTTCTTTTACATATTTTGGAGCCCTGTCGTTCAGTGCATACATATTTGTTATGGTTATGTCCTCCTGGTATATTGACCCTTTTATCATTATATAGAATGTCCTTCCTTTTCCTTTGTGGTGGATTTTACTTTAAAGTCTATTTTGTCAGAGATTAATATTGCCACTCTTGCTCCTTTTTGATTGTTGTTTGCTTGATATATTTTTTTCCATCCTTTGAGTTTTAGTTTGTTTGTGTCTTTCAGTCTAAGGTGTGTCTCTCGTAGGCAGCATATAGACAGATCATGTTTTTTAATCCATTCTGCCACTCTCAGTCTCTTTATTGGTGCATTTAGCCCATTTACTTTCAGCGTAATTATTGGTAAGTATGAATTTAGTGTTCTCATTTTGATGTCTTTTTTTGTGTGTTGTTGACAGTTCCTTTTTTCCACAGAATTTTCTGTGCCGAGTCATTTTTCTTTATGTATTTTCTCTTCATCTTTTTCATTGTTGTTGATTTTGTATTGCCTGAGTCTTTATGTTTTTCTTGTTTTTTATTTCGATGCATAGAATGTTAGTTTCTTTGGTTGTTACCTTGATATTTACCTCTGTTTTTCTAAGTTTAAACCAATCTTTTATTTCTTGATATCACCTTGACTTCCTCTCCGTATGAAAGATCTATGACCACATTATTTAGTCACTCTTTTTTGTTCTGATGTTTTCATCTTTTATATATCGACTTCTCTGTTTTCTAATTTTCAGTGTTTTAGCTTTGATTTATTTTTGTCACCTCTCCATCTGGGTTGATATCTGGTTGTTCCATCCTGTATTCTGGTCTTGGGTTGTTATCTGATGTTATTGATCTTCTAAGTGGAGGACCTCCTTTACTATTTCTTGTAATTTTGATTTGGTTTTTACAAATTCCCAAAACTTCTGTTTATCTGGAAATGCCCTAATTTCACCAATGTATTGGAGAGACAGTTTTACTGGATATGTAATTCTTGGCTGGCAATTTTTTTCCTTCAAGGCTTTGTATATGTCATCCCATTGCCTTCCTGCCTGCATGGTTTCTGCTGAGTAGTCCAAGCTTATTCTTATTGACTTTCCTTTGTGGATGACTTTTTGTTTATCCTTAGTCAGTCTTAAAATTCTCTATCTTTGGTTTGGGCAAGTTTGAATACAATATAATATGTCTTAGTGACTTTCTTTTGGGATCTACCCTGTGTGGGGTTCGATGACCTTCTTGGATAGATATCTTCTTATCTTTCATGGTACCAGGGAAGTTTTCTGCCAACAATTCTCTGCATTTTCTGTTATCTCCGTTCGAGTATTCCAATCACTCATAGGTTATTCCTCTTGATAGAGTCCCATTTAATTCTTAGAGTTTCTTCATTTTTTTAATTCTTTTATCTGATTTTTCCTCAAATAAGTTGACGTCTAGTGCTTTACTCTCAATCTCATTAATTCTGACTTGTTCTCTGACTTTCACTAAACTTATCACAAACTCATTCTCAAACTCTCTGAACTGAAAGCCTTTTCTTAGGATTTACAAGCATATCCGTTAATCCCTCAATTTCACCTAGAGTTGTTTTGCCACCTTCAGATATAAGGGTGGCAGTAACTTCCCACTGTTCCTGAGCTTTGGGTGCTTCATCCCCTTGTAGGTTCTCTTCAACTTTCACACAACATTGTGAGGAGGCCCTTCATTAAAATCTCTTAAACCCTCTTTTTATAGTAAGTTCCCTATTTTCCTGATGGATAACATCTATCTTTACAATCTTTTAATAGTTTTTTCACTCTGTCAGTGTTATTTTGTTAACTGGTTGGATAGATTGAGATGAGGAAAAATAAGAGGAATCAGATCTGACATTTGTTTACTTTCCAGTAAGTGTCAGGTATTTTGAAAGTGTTTTCTAGAGGATGTAAAACTTTGACTGAGGCTTAAAAGTAACAGTTAACCAAATAAATATTTCAAATGTTATATAATTCTCATTGAATCCTTTCCATTTGGTGAAAGAATCAGTATGGTTCATCAGAAAGCATTTATTGTCAAGCACAGAGTCCAAAGGAATACATAAATTAGTCACTTAATTCAGATTCAAGTTTTGATATGCAAATAATAAAAAAATTTCACAATGGCATGCATTTCTTGTGGGGAGTGGGAGGGCTACCTGATTCCACGTAGAAGGTGGCCACTCTCAGGGCAGTATAGAGTGAAAAGCATTTCTCTTTTTATTTTAATCCTTTTATTTCTTTTCCCTGGAACTTTCCTTTATCCCAAGCCTCTTGAGTAAGCGGCCAATCATTTTCCTTACTCTGTTTAGTGTAGATCTGGTGAGATTTGGTAGAAGGCGTACTGGAATAAGAGGATAAGTGCAGATGTAGCGTCTGAAAACTAAGTGTAAATTTAAACTCAGAGGTTGGGCGAGTTTTTATTTATACTGTTAAATCACACAAAGAATATATCTCAAGTAGTGTATGTTTTTCTCATTCATTCCATGAAGAGTAATTTTTCTTCTCCTTCTCTTTAGGACCATATTATCTATCACACAAGCTGCAGGACCTGAAGAAATAACTCACTTGCTGAATCTTGAGAGTGAAGAAGTTTGAGTTCCTGTTGAGGTTTCTGGACAACTAGGGCTGTAAAAGTGGTCCAAAGACCTAAAAATGTCATTGCTTAAAGGCAAAGCCCACTGGTCTGAAGAAGACGTCCTGATGTTACTGAAATGCATGGAGAATAACCTCCCACCCAATGATAAGCAAAAGTTCAAAACAACCCAGTCACATATGAACTGGGAAAAGGTAGCTTTCAGAGATTTTTCTGGAGAAATGTGCAAAAACAAATGGTTAGAGATTTCTTATAATTTGAGGAAGTCTCGCACTTTGAAAGAATTAGTCCTGGAATTTTAGGAACGTGTTAAAAAGCTCTCCAAAAACAAAAAATTCAGGAATCATCCAGACTTCCCCAAGAAGCCTTTGACTGCTTATTTCTGCTTCTTCAAGGACAAGTGTTCCCAGTACTCCCAGATGCACCCTGAGCTGAGCAACCAGGAACTGACCAAGGTTCTATCCCAGAAATATAAAGAGCTTCCAGAGAAGATGAAACTGAAATATATTCAAGATTTCCAGAAGGAGAGACAGGAATTTAAAGAAAAACTGGCTCGTTTCAAGAAAGACCACCCTGATCTCATCCAGAACTGCAAGAAATCCGATGTCCCTAAGAGGCGCCAAACTCAAACCCAAAAGAGTTGTCAGGGAAATATGAACAAAATGAGGTCCTCGCTGGAGACTAGTGACTTCCCCAAGGTGATGAAACTCCATGGAGAGCCCGAGAAGCCCCCCATGACTGGATACCACAAGTTCCACCAGGATATGTGGTCAAGTAGGGAGCTGCAACACGTGCCTATGAGACAGCGCATGGTGGAGATCGGTAGATGCTGGCAGCACATCCCACAGACCCTGAAGGACCATTATAAGAACCTGGCTGAGGAGCTGCAGAAACAGTACAGGGTGGACCTGGATCTCTGGCTCAAGAGACTGTCTCCTGAGGAATATGCAGCATACAGAGAGACAAGTTATTCTAAGGGCAAGAATATGAGCAAACTCAGACAGATATCGCTGCAGTCTCTGTCAGTTAAGGGCCTGCAAGAAGGTCTTGGAGGGGAGCAGGAGCTGCAGGTTCCAGGCACAGATTCGCCAGAGACTATTCAGGTCAATCATTATCCTTCACCGGGATCAGCAGAAAATAAGAACGAAGATGTGGAAATGGAGGAAGGTAGTGACTCTTCAGACACCAGCAGTGAGGATGAGGATAGCGACTCCAGCTCATCTTCCTCAGAAGACTCAGACTCCAACTGAGTTGGATCCTAAAGAGAGAGACCCTCTCCTATTTCCTTCCTGTTTTTCTTCTTTCTTTTCCCTTCCTCCACCTCAATACAAAGTACGAGAGGTTGGCAGAAAGGGATCTTGAAGTTGGGGGCAAGGGTGTCCTTTTGGGAAAATAACTAGAAGACTGAGACAGTATTGGGCTCCCTACATCACAGTACCACCCGTCTCCCAAGGAATTCCATGTTTTTAAGGCTTTTGGAATAAACAATAAGATGTCTAGGCAGTGGGGACACTCTAGATTAAACTGAGTACTCCTGAAATGTGGAATTGGTAGAGTTAGTAAGAGGACACATAAATCTGTGACCTCTACCTTCTCTGCTGAGCTCTCTGAATTCCTGCACTGATATTGGGTTGACAAATATTTGATGGGAGATAGAATAGGTGCTTTTAAGAAAATTGTCCAAATCCTGGGATCTCTCTTACCCACTCCCTGAAGGAAAGAATTGGTTATTTTCAATGCTACAGTTGGCATAGTCATGTGGGCAGTATTGATTATGTCTATATGTTTAACTCATAGCTGTCAATGATATTTTTTATTTCTGAATTCAAAAAATAAAAATAAAAATTTAAAATAAGAACTTAACTGTTTCATTTGAATGAACTTTCCATACAATCAGCGCCCTCTAAATTTGGGCACTGGTTTCCAGGAAATTTCTGTATTTATTCTGGCAGAAATCACATCTACTTTCCACTGCTCCAGGTGCAAATGAGTCTCAACTTCGGCATACTATATACATGGATATGAATTTCTCCTGCCAGTCTCCTGGTTCTGCTCCCTCTACTGGTGATGTTTCTCTGCTGCTGCTTCTCACTATCTTGCCACCTCCAGTGTTACAGCTCTCTCTATATCTCCTGGGTCCAGGAACGTCTCAGCACAGGCATCCCAGGTCCAAAGGACATGATCGAATCCTAGCTATTCTTTCGTGGTGGTTGTGAAATCTCTCCCGTGCCTCTGGGATGGCCCATTTTCAGCCTAGCGGGATATCAAAACTGACCAATCCCCTTAAAACCCTGTGATCAGCCATCTAAGATACTCCACTGGTCTTACCCCTTTAGCAGCAAGGGAGAATGAAAAAAACAAGATGCAAGGGAAAGATTAGTCCAGAGGACTAATGGACCACAGCTACCACGACCTCCACCAGACTGAGTCCAGTACAACTACATGGTGCCCGGCTACCACCACTGACTGCTCCGACCAGGATCATCACAGAGGGTCCTGGACAGAGCTGGAGAAAAATGTAGAACAAAATTCTAACTCACAACAAAAGACCAGACTTACAGGCCTGACAGAGACTGGAGAAACCCTGAGAATATGGCCCCCAAGCACCATTTTAGCTCAGTAATGAAGTCACTCCCAAGATTCACCAACCACCCAAGGATCAGACAGCCCCATAAAACAAAATGAGACTAATGGGGCACAACAGTCCAGGGACAAGGACTAGAAGGCAGGAGAGGATAGGAAAGCTGGTAATAGGGAACCCAAGGTTGAAAAGGGACAACTTTGACATGTTGTGGGGTTGTTAACCATTGCCATAAAACAATATGTGTACTAACTGATTAATGAGAAACTATTATTCTGTAAATCTTCATCTAAAGCACAATAAAAAAAAAAAAAAAAACAGAACTATGAGAAAATAAATTCCTGTTCTTTAAAGCCAAAAAAAAAAAAAAAAAAAAGTGACCAATCCCCTTGGTGGGCCACAATTACCTCATCGACATGGTCCCACCCAATTACTTAGGTGGCAGTAGCAAGACCATGGCAATAAAGGCCACACAAAAGCAATCCATTGCACAGCAAATAATAACAACAAATAAATTGAGATTGACTAGTTCTTCCAGACAGTGAGCCTCAGAGAGGGATTGTGGGGTAGGATCAAGCCTCCTTCCATCCTCTGAGGCTTATGTTGCTCCAGGGAACTGTTTGAATGAAGGACTCCTTCAAACCTGGTGAAAACCCTTTAATACAAAAGAAAATAAGATAAATAATGTGGACATTGATAAGGTTTAAAATAAGAAAAATGCTGCCTTAATAAAGTTGTCAGAAATTGAGTGCATCCCCATAATAAAAGAACCTTAAACAAGTTTTCTATGGCCCCTGGACTCTCTGCCAACCCAGAACTAAAACAATTCCTGAGGCCATGTCTTCAGACAAAGATTAGACTGGACTATGGGACATAAAAGGATACTCGTGAAGAGTGTGCTTCTTAGCTCAAGTAGATACATGAGACTAGATGGGCAGCTTCTGTCTGGAGGTGAGATGAGAAGGCAGAGAGGGTCAGGAGCTGGTTGAATAGACACGGGAAATCAGGTGGAAAGGAGGAGTATGCTGTCACAGTATAGGGGAGCAATTAGGGTCACGTAACAATGTATGTATAAATTTTTGTATGAGAGACTAACTTGAATTGTAAACTTTCACTTATAGTACAATTTAAAATAAATAAGGAAATTCTACAAGGCACTTAAAAAAAGGTTATCATTTTTTATGTGATTTCCCTACATCTATGATATTAATGAGGCAGGATTAGAGGCAGTTATGTTAATGAGGCATAACTCATTCTACAAGATTAGGTTGTGTCTTAAGTGAATCACTTTTGAGATATGAAAGAAAGAAGCTAGCAGAAAGAGGGACCACATGCCACCAAGAAAGTTGTGCCAGGAGCAGAGCAGACCCTTTGGACCCAGGTCCATGTGCAGAGAAGCTCCAAGACCAAGAGAAGATTGATGACAAGGACCTTCCTCCAGAACAGACAGAGGAAATGTACCCCTGGAGCTGGCACCCTGATTTTGGACTTCTAGCCTCCTAGACAGCGAGAAAATAAACTTCTGTCTGTTAAAGCCATCCATCTGTATTTCCGTTATAGCAGAACTAGATAACTAAGACAAAGTCTCCAAAATGTCACTCCCCAGTCTACTCCCTCTACCCTTTATGCAGCTAGACATGAGCTTAGCTGGTCACCTTAATGTAGATACACTCTCCCTGCTGAGTCTCTGCCCTCTGTCCCTAGAGCTGGACCTCGCCTCTTGTCCTATCCCTGAAAGGCTCAATTCAGGGCAAACCTAAGATTTCAGAGAACTCAAGCAAAGGGTTGGTGGCCTTTTGGTTGCTCACTGAGATTCCTGCACACACAAATGGGACATTCAGGAAACTGGGGCTCCCTCCTTCCCTTTCTCTTCCTGACAGTGACCCTTGCTCCTCAGAGCCTCTCTCCAGCTCTCACCTGACTCAGGCTATTAAAGGCACAAGAATCTCCGAGCACACAAGAAGATGCTTTAAACACGCCTGTGCAGAGCTCTGAGCTGCTTCTCCAGATCCACAGCTTGGCTTTCCCAGACCTCAGGAAGGATAGATGGGGACAATTGTAATAGAAGAGGGGCTTCTCAAGGGTCCAGGGTAGCATCTCAATTCACCCTATCAGAAGTGGACTAAATGGACTGGAGACATAAACCTGTCATTAGTACCTTCTCAAGTAGAAATAAAATCCAATTTACCTGAACCCAATTCCTCTTTCTCATCCTTGTTCAGGGTTCCTGAGCTGGGGCTTCCCAACCTTTCTTTCCTGTTTCCCCTGAGTTGGGATGGGAAGTGCCAGATGGAGAATCCTGGTCCTGGTGTTGCTCTTGAGCCCTTGGAGGCTTGATCTGGAGTGTGTAGAGCATAAGAAATCTCCATTCTGAAGTGGAGGCCAAAGCCTGCCTTACATATAATTCTTGCATTAAAATAGAAAAAATAAGTCAGTAAATAAAATACAACTGTTCTAGTTAACAGACTATAATGAAGCCAACCTCAGGCAAACAAACCATTTCCAAATTTTCCAAGACATTTGCTAAAATCATAAACTGATGACATCCTCTTTTCTACCTTTTTAAACTGTTAAAAATAAAAGTCCTCAGTAAAAAAAAAAAAAAAAAGTATATATGTATATATATATGTAAGTTGGGATGTGGGGGTTTATTTGCTGAAAAGTTAATATTTCTTTTTTTATTTGAAATGAATTTTATTATATATTACGTTCCAGTGAATATTGGGTTTGTTTCTAGCATCACTTCTGGTCCATTCATCTTTGTCCTTGTTCCTGTACCAGTATTGCACTTGCAAGTGCTAGGCGCAAAACATTATACTCCAATCTTACTGAAAACAAGTTTTTTATACTGTAGGGAACTGGGAAGAGTCTGGGGGGCTGGAGTGGGTCACACAGGTCAGTCTCCATCTGAGTCCCTGGGCCCATGTACTAGCAGACACCATCTTAGTGAAGCTCCACCAACTGATTCTCTCCGAGGCTGTATTAAAGCCTGGCTCCTCTCTGTGTCTTGGTCCAGTAGGTGTCCCACCCTTCCAGCCTGTGGTCCCAGCACCACCATCACACGGTTGCCCTTAACCTTGGGAATCTGGGTCTGACACACACAAGTATCTGGGCTCAGGATGTCTTCAGTTGTCGTTTGGTGTTGTAATACTGGCCGCCCTTATGCAGCTTGTCCACAAACCACACACGCAGATCTCTACCAATAAGTGCTGACTCCTGGGAGCTGCATCCTCCCTCTTGACTGCCGGCACATCCTGTCGGTCTGTA
Source organism: Dugong dugon (assembly GCA_030035585.1). Taxonomy (NCBI): domain Eukaryota; kingdom Metazoa; phylum Chordata; class Mammalia; order Sirenia; family Dugongidae; genus Dugong; species Dugong dugon. The sequence continues at coordinate 56,495,190 of CM057467.1, read as the reverse complement.
GAGTGTTTCCGCTTCCTCTCTGAGTCCTCCTGCTGAACACCGAGGTCCCAATATTGGAGGGCCTTCCATGACAAGGCAGTTCCGTTCCATTGTTCTCAGGAAGTTTTGCTCACTTGGCTGAGATCCAAGAAGTTCTTGCCAAACTTCTGCTGGGAGACAGGCCATGGGAAGTACTCACCAACAGTCACTGCTAGGGTCACCATTGTCAAAAGAACCATGGCCCGAACATTGTCAGGATCGAGGCCTCCCACCTTCCTGTAGACACCTTGGTAGGGGACAAACAGGACCTTACAGTTCCTCCAGGCCCCAGTCCTTGAGGTTGGTCTTCCTTTTCCTTCTTTTGTACCTCATCTGGCTTTGGCAGTGAGCGGGGGCCAGTGGGGGCCTTGGCCTGGGTCAGGCTGGCACACAGCACTAATCCACTGGGCATCTGTGAGTTGACATGGGGCTTCGCCACTTGATCAAAGGTGTGCCCAATGCCCTTGCCAGGTTTCCAGCCATGCCCTACAGCATGGACAGCCCATAGGCCTCCACAGAGACTCCCTCATAATCTGCCTCCTCTGGCACTGACTAAGCCTGGAGTTCGCTGTGTGCCCCTTCCCCTGTGGGGATGCATCCTTTCTGGATCATGGATATAGCGATTCTGGAGTCGACACCCTCATTCTCTCTTTCCTCCAGAGACTTCTTGGATTCTTCAATCAGCTCTTTCACAGCCTGGGACATCAGCACCCCATCCACCAAGGCCTCAGTATTTCTGGATGTCCAGGTGCCTGGGTCAGTAGCTGCCTGCAATGTCCATTCTGAATCAAAGGGATGACAAATTGCTTGGGGGCTTCTGAGAGCTTCACACTCTGCAGCTCCTTCCCTTCCACAGTTTTCAAGAAATCCTTTTCCTCCCCGGCAGCCCTCACACTGTCTCCCAGGTCTACTACCTGCCTCTGGACCAACATTCAACTAAAGCTGCAAGAATTTGGGGCAGTAGACACCATCACCTTCCACAAAACATTGTCTTAAGCATCTGTATCCACCATCTTACCCCACTTTCCAGACCTGTGCCCTGTTTGCCAAAAGTTAATGGGTATTTCTTGATGAGATAATGTTTGTAGAGATTTGCATACTTATGGAGATTATCAAGGCATTAAATCAATCATTTCTTTTGTTTTGAAAAAACCTAATCATTCCTAGTAACACCTATTGGAAGACCCATAAAATACAATCACTGGGAAGAATTGGGTGTGGTCTTCAGGGTTCTATAAAAGGCATCCAAGGAACCAGAATCACTCTTCTCCCTCCAGAAGAGACAGACTGAGTCTGGAATTCTCCTGCCTGTGGAGTCTTCTGAAAGCTACTTCAACCTCACCGGGAGAAATTGATCCCTTAACTGACTTCCATAACACTACTTCTCCGCAAGCATTAGTGAAACCCTTCACGTATTGTTTAAGTGAGTTAGGTGAGTACACAATTTATGGAAGCGGAGTTCCTGCTACTTTCTGAAAACAAGAAAATAATAATAATAATTTCAGTTTATTGGTCTCAAAACTGAGGTGTTTTTCTATGTAATGATTTCATTTGCCTCGTTTATAAAAATCAGTCCTTTCCTTAACCTACATGTGAATTAATCTATGATGTCAATATTCTTATATAGTGGAGTTAATGGGGTGATTAAATTTTGTCTTATTTTTATGTATGCCTTGGATGTTCACATTGATTAGAAGGACTCAGAAAGTAGTTGCCAGATATCTTGTAATTTTGTACTTGGTATGGTTCCTGAAAAAGGAATAAAAAACCAAACCTGTTGCTGTGGATTCAATTCCAACTCATAGTGACCCTACTGGACGGAGTAGAACTGCCCCACTGGGTTTCCAAGGAGCACCAGGTGGATTTGAACTGCCGACCTTTTGGTTAGCAGCTGAACTCTTAACCACTATGCCACCATGGTTTCAGAAAAAGGAATAAAATTACTTTATTCTATCTGAAGTTCATAAACTACTATTCTAAAAGTAGTGCATACATGTATACATAAGAGGAATATTCTTCTACAAGTATATAATGCAATGATTGGTTTGGGGGAAAAAAAAAACTGTTTTTGATCCTGCTAAGTGTCTCTTTAGAAAATTTTGTTTACTGACTTAAATTTTAAAGAAGCCAGGAAATTCTTGGGCACAAAATTGTCACTGCTGACCATACAGGAATATCAGAAACGTGAGTGCCATTTATACTCACTGAGTGTAAAAATGAGAACCCAATGTTTTAACTAAATTAATTTTTAAAAGCACAGTTATTTGGCGCTGATTTTCACTATTACATGATACTTTCATCTTTTCGCAGTGTGAAGGGGTGCTTGCTAATAGGTTGAAAGGGCGTGGAAGATATCACTAGTCTCTTTAATTTTTGGTTTGTTTCAATGCCCAGTGTTGATAATAAGATATTTTAAAAGCTTGTTGTTGACAGGTGTCGAGTCGATTCTGACTCATAGAAACTCCACATGATAGAGTAGAACTGCCCCATAGGGTTTTCTTGGCAGAGTACCGGGTCCTTTACCTGAGTAGTCACTGGGTGGGTTCGAACCACCAACCTTTCCATTAACATCTAGGTGCTTACCCTTTGCACCACAAGGGCTTCTTTATATATGTTCATATATAAAGGTTCTGATTGAAATCTGATCCAATTTTACAAAGCTTGGTTTAATTCTTATTAACATTTTCGTATTCAGAAACTGATTTTTTTGTTGCGTTCTGTTTGAATAACAAAGAATTTCCAAGGAGAAATTTTGGTTTTGTGAATATGCTCAGCATGTATGTATTTCTAATGCATAATACATACTTATAAGCATTTTGTATTAGAATTATATCCCAACTTTATAGACAGCCTTGGCACAGTAAAATAGCAGACGTGTTCACTTAAATTAAAATGACTGATTTTGCCTGTGTGGTATCTTGGAAAGTAATGGTTAACTGATTTTAATTTTAGTTGAAGGTTTGAGTTCTGCCTCCAACATTAACTGGCAGTGTGATTTTGGGTAAGTCATCATGATAGAATGATTTTATCAATTAAATGAAATAATAGAGGTTAAAAGGTTTAGTTGCTTGACTTTTGCTAAACCAGTCAGTGACTAGGAACATTATGATTGATTTTTATACCAATCAGAATAATATAGATTGTGTTAAACTACTGAAGCTCCAACCCAAGAAGGAAAGGACACGAACTGAGGTTCTTTTATGGAGGAGAAAAGGAGCTGATGCTGTAGATGCATGTTGATTAGGAAGCCAACAGTTTTCAACAGAGCTTGAGAGCTGTCTTTGTGCCTCCGTTTCCAATTTTTGTCATTTGTAAAAGAAACTCTATCCAGCCTAGACGTAAGTATATTACTGAGTCACAACTGGAGTAAACATTTGCTTAGTCTTTTGAGTCTGTGGGGCAGATAAACTCTTCTCATTTTCTTTCCTTAGGAAAATGGACTTCGACATCTCCCAAGCCTTGCAAAAGGAACTCACCTGCTGCATTTGCTTGAACTACTTTACAGACCCTGTCACCATAGGCTGTGGGCACAGCTTCTGTAGGCCCTGTCTCTGCCTTTCCTGGGAAGAAGCCAAAACTTTCCAATGCCCTGTGTGCAGGGAAACATCAAAGAAGACAGACATCAAATCCAGTATTCTTGTGAAGAATCTGGTGTTCCTTGCCAGACAAAACAGTCTCTGTCAGTTCCTGAGCTCTGAGGAACAGATGTGTGGGACACACAAGGAGGCAAAGAAGATGTTCTGTGAAGAGAACAAGAGCCTGCTCTGTTTGCTCTGCTCTAAGTCTCTGAAGCACAAGGCTCACAGACACTGTTCCATAGAATGTGCAGTTGAGGAATACCGGGTAAGCGATGCGTCTGAAAGCCTTTGAAAGCCAGAGGATAATAGAGCTAAGAGAGTATAAGGAAGATGAGTACCATGATGATAATTAATCCACTTGTTACTGAAAGTCTAACATGTGGTAGCTACTGGCCTAGGCAGAAAGGATAAAGCTGTGAATAAAATAGACAAGTAAACCTGCCTTCATGGAGATTGCATTCCAGTGGGAGGGTAATTCAGTTAATTTTTATTATTACTTTGATTATGCAAAATGAAGCCCAGGACACCGTAAACGTCACATTTTCAGAAATAGCTTCTGGCTACAAAAACCACATGTTTAATGAGTTTTTTTATATTGGGACCATATTTAGTAATATTGGACAAACATATAGGATAATACCATAGAGACTCAGGGGACTAACATCAATAGAACCGAATTTTGTGGCAAGATGCTCGTGGGAAAATTAGTTACATTGCATAAACTGTTAGTTTTCTTAGGCAAATCATTTTTTACTTTACATGGCCTTATAGCCTGAACTCTCCCAGAATTGATAATTCTCAGGGGTAGTCAGGGAAACATGATCCTTCCACTTTCCCTGAAGTACATTTATATAACATCCATTGCCTTTGGCCACCAGTTAGGGTCTACAATCTATAATATCTGTTCCCTTGGTGCTTAAATTTACTATTTTTGTTTTTGCAGGAGAAGCTCTTAAAACAAATGAGGTCTTTATGGGAAAAGATCCAAGAAAATCAGAGAAATCTAAATGAAGAGTGCAGAATAATCAACCTGTGGATGGTAAGCATGAGACCATGTTTTCCTCCTAACCAGCTTGCTACAGACATGCTGGGACATTATCTATTAAGAATTTGAGCTTTAATCATTATTGCCATGAGATTCTGTGAGTACGTTTATCGATAGGAAAAAGGATCTGCTGTTTTTATGTAGGATAGTATCCACAGTTAGGATTTCTAGAACTTAGTATATCAGGAACTAGGGGGAAAAGTCCATCAGAACAAAGGGCAACAAGCTCTAAAATGGCGGTACGTGCAGGGATTTGGAGAAGTTCAATAACCCTTGGTCAGGAGTTGAGAAAAAGTTTCCAGGTAGGTTCACAATCAATCTGAGTTTTAAAGTACAAGTGTTAAAAACGTCAACAGATATGGCAGGCAGAAATTCTGTATGAGGTGAATTCTAGAAATTAAAGAGTACGTAATTGGGAATTACAGCTATTTCATACTGATAATACAATTATGCCCGTGGGAGAAAAAGATTTGAATGGCAATTTAGGAAGTGAGCTAGTGGTGGTGAAAAGTGATAACATAGTAATTAAAGAATGATATAGGATCATTTAGGAGAAATTTCAACTCGTTGAAAAACTGGGGAAAAAGGGCAGAGAAAAGGACTTCGTGAGGAGAGAATGAATACATGGGTATTGGCAGGAGTCATGCAGTGGAGTGAGGATTAATGTTTCTGAAATGTCAGGTCAAACTGAGATCCTGATGTCTTAAGTTCTTACTATCAGGAAGGAATCTCATCCATAGCAACAAGGAATAGTTATGGGAGAAATCAGATGGAGGGTTTGGGATTAGGAATTTTAGGAAGATTTTGTCTGATGATTTCTAATCCTCAGAATAATAGGCAACATTCCTGTTAAGAGTGAATGATCAGGCTATGGATTAAGGAGATTTGCAATGAGAGGCATAGTAACAAAGAGATCAGAATGAGAAATATGATTTAATAATCAATCATAAATTTATCTTTTTACATGTAATCTTTCGTATTTAGGGAATATATATTTGTAAAGTAGAGGATCAGGAAAAAGAGGAAGACCCTCAATGAGATGGACTGACACAGCAATTGCAACAATAGGCTGAAACACAGAACCTATTGTTAGGATGGCTCAGGACCAGACATTGTGTCATTCTGTTGTACACAGGGTCTCTATGAGTCAGAACCGTCTCAGTGACACCTAACAACAAAAACGTATTTAAAAAACTGACTCTGAAAGACATTTCTACAGGCATTTTGGGAACCTAAGAAGTGGATTAACGTGTTCTGAGGAAAGGATGGGTTTCTATAGTTAATAAAGAATGAAAAATAAGTGAAGGAAGGAAGAGAGGGATGAGTGTGGTTTCTGGTAAATGGAAAGACATAAAGTTAGGTTACATGTAGGTGGTTGTTGGAGTACTTGATCATGAATCAAAGAGAAATGAATGAGGTGTAAGTGGTAAAGGATGAAGTCAGCCTGGGTATGTGATCTAGGAAATCCATGTCCCTGCAGGATTATCTGTGTCTGCGGAGAGAGATGATCAGAGATGAATATCGGAAGTTACATCCAGTTCTCTACAGGGAAGAAAAAGAACGCTTACAGGGACTGAAAAGTGAAAGCAAAAAGATTTTCCAGCAACTCAAGAAAAGCAGAGCCACAATGGTTCAAAAAAGAAAACACCTAAGAGAAATGTATGAGGAGCTGCTGAATTTGTGCCACAAACCAGATGTGGAGCTGCTCCAGGTAAGAAATGAGGATATTAGTTCAAATTCACGTCTTTGACTTCTATTAGGTGTTTTGAACCAAAATCCTATTTCTTCTTCTACTCCTGTGGGGAGTGTTATTGTCCAAGTGAGTATGATAGAAACTTTAACTCCTATCCTAACCAGGAACAACAAACCTTTGTGAAACTGAGAGTAACTTCTCTTCTAAATTCTCATTAATTCACTTCTCTATCCACCAGAAAGGAACAACCTATTCATAGGCATTCTAGTCTCCAGGTGGGAAGTATGAGGAAAGGGAAAAGTTAAAATTCACGTCCTCCTTTTTGGAAGTCTTAGACTTGAATTGCACTTGTCTTGGGGCACATAACCCTTTGGGAACCATTCCTGTGAAAAGACAACCTTGCAGACAGCTGATGGTTGTAGCAATGCAGTCCCTACTTATGTTCTTCTCTGTCTTCATTCACCCTCAGTGCCTTTAATCATCAAGAATTTAGTTTCTGTCAATGTGTTCTACTGTGATTTTCCTTTAGAGAGGAAAAGGAAAAGGAATGTACAAAATCCAGAGTGGTAGAACGGAGTATCTAGCGTTTTTTCGAACTTTCCCAAATCCAAAGACAGACTGGGCAGAAAAACCAATTTCTGAAGAATTCTAAATTGTTCTTTTTTTCTCTTTTCAGAATTTGGGAGACACATTGACAAGGTAAGTTTGGCCTTTAATGCAAACTAGAGCACCATGACAGCTAGGAAAGAGATCAAAGTATTTCTATCAAAATGAAGTTACTGAGATACTAAATCTCCTATCTGTATATGGGTTTGTGTGAGTGCATGTGTTTGTGTGTATTTTACTGAATATAATTTTCTATTACACTCTATCAGACGTTAGTTTTGTTTTGCCTTTCTGTGCTCGTGGAGGTATTCATTGTATTGTTCAATGCAGAAGTCACTAGAAAATAGCTAGGTTTGATTTTAGATTTGAAAATCATAAACATACTAAAGTGCGTGGACTAGCTTTTCCAGGCAGTAGTTGAGAGGCACGCACCTAAGAGAATCAGAGGGTGTAAGCAGGGATAGAAGAAAAGAAAGATTCCCTAATAACTGCAAAACTTATCTCAGGATCATGGAAGTACACTACAATATCAGGAGTTCTGATGAAATATTTTCAGTTGAATGCTGAAGTCTTTTTTAAATACTGTGACAAACCTTTGGTACCTGAGAGATTAACTGAATCTTCCTCCTTGCAGGAGTGAGTCCCTGCTGCAGCTGCACATGCCTCAGCCTGTGAACCCAGCGCTTGGTGCCAGGCCCATCACTGGCCTGATAGACAGGTTCAACCAATTCAGAGGTGAGTGCCAGCCCAGTGGTGGGACTCCATACAGTGTCCTTCAATAATGATTTTCTATGAACACTATGGCGCCCTAGTGATGCAGCGATTAAAAGCCTGGCTGCTAAACAAAGGTCCACAGTTGGAATCTACCAGCCGCTCCTTGGAAACCATATGGGGCAGTTCTACTCTGTCCCATAGGGTTGCTATGAGTTCAAATCGAGTTGACGGCAATGGGTTTGGATTTTTACGGACAATATTTCCCTCTTGATTAATCCTTGACTGAGGAGAGAACAGCCTCCTAAGGACATTTATAGTCACAGTTGCCCTGTGATAATATGAAAAAATCTAAATGAAAGCTGGTGAAAGGATAAATGTGATTCATGCCTGTAATAAATTAGACAATGAGAAACAGAAACAATCAAAAAGGGCACCTAGTGCTGTGGGGACCATGGTCTCGGGAATATCTGGCTCAACTGGCATAACATATAGAGAATATGTTCTCCAATCTATAGAAAATACGTTCTACAACCTGCTTTGGTAAGTATCGTCTGGGCTCTTAAAAGCCTGTGAGCAGCCATCAAAGATACTTCACTGGTCTCACCCATTTGGGAGCAAGAGAGAATGAAGAAAACGAAAGACACAAAGGAAAGATTAGGCCAAAGGACTAATGGACCACAACTACCACGGCCTCCACCAAACTGAGTCCAGTACAGCTAGATGATACCTGGCTACCTCCACTGACTGCTCTGACAGGGATCACAATAGAGGGTGCTGGACAGAGCTGGAGAAAAATGCAGAACAAAATTCTAACTCACAAAATATCACACATACTGGCCTGACAGAGACTGGAGATAAACCCCGAGAGTATTGTCCCCAGACACCCTTTTAGCTCAGTAATGAAGTCAATCCTGAAGTTCACCCTTCATCCAAAGATTAGACAGGCCCATAAAACAAAACTAGACTAAAGGAGCGTATCAGCCCAGGGGCAAGGACTAGAAGACAGGAGGGGACAAGAAAGGTGGTAATGGGGAACTAAAGGTCAAGAAGGGAGAGTGTTGACATGTCCTGGGGTTGTTAACCAATGTTCTAAAACAATATGTGCACTAACTGTTTAATGAGAAGCTACTTTGTTCTGTAAACCTTCATCTGAAGTACAATAAATAAAAGTTCAGTTAAAAAAATTAAATATATATTTAAACTCTAAAAAAAAAAAAAAAGAGTTCCTAAATCCATTCTGAGATAAAATATCGGTCATTCATTTAGTCATACCGAACTGCTTAATTAGTTAGGGCATTCAAGTTTTAACCAAAGTACAGTTAGTTATGGTGATAGGTTTGGTGTTTTAGTTATCTAGTGCTGCTATAACAGAAATACCACAAATCAGATACTTTAACAAGAAGAAATTTATTTTCTCACAGTTTAGGAGGCTAGAAGTTTGAATTAAGGGTGCCAGCTCTAAGGGAAGGCTTTCTGTCCCTTAACTCTGGAGAAGTTCTTATTCCTTTGCTCCTTAATGATCTTCATCTGGCCTGGTGTCTATCCTCTCCCATCTCTGCTTGCTGCCTTGCTTTTTTAATCTCTTTTATATCTCAAAGAAGACTGACTTAAGACACATCTTATGCTAATTCTGCCTCATTAGCACAACAAAGGCAACCCATTCCCTAGTGGGATTATAAACACAGGCATATAAATTAGGATTTTTAACACATATTTTGGGGAGACACAAGTCAATCTGTAGCAGTTGGCAAATTTTAATTTTTAAAATATATTGCTGGTAAAGTTTCTTAGTAACTGAGTTTATAACAATGTACATTATAGTTGATATAGCTAGAAAATTTTGTGTATAAATATAAAATAATGAAAGACATAAAATAAGAATTTGTGAGGAACAAGAGTAAAGCAAGTTAGTGGTTGATGAGACAGTAGACAGAATTCCACAGCAGACAGACCTAAACTGGGGAGGTTAGTCTGGCACGTAGAAGAAGACCAAGCCTGAGATGAAACCAGAAGTAAGAGCCAGAGAATTCTTAGTAGGAAACTTCTAAAAGAAGGTATATTTAGATCTTTTACTTCTTAACTGGAATTTCTTTCCTTCACTGGAATATCATAGTATGCCTGGCAAAGTGATCAGCAATTATTTATCTCTAAGGATTTTCTTTCCCCTGAGGAGGTGCACTGGAGTTAATTTCATAGCCATGACTTGGCCTTATGGAAAGGTCTTCTGTTTCTAATGGGTAATGAAATGTAAAAAATCTTTATGGTTAGGTATTTGTTTATTCTGCAGATATACTGGTAGTCCCTGAATCTGATGATATTCTCCAACCAAGCTGCCCTTTGAAGTCTTTGTCATGTTTCCAGTGACATGCTAGATCTCATAAGAATTTAAAAACTGGTTTTGACTGGATTATTCTCTTCTTTCCACAGTGAACATTTCCTTGAATTATGAAATAAGCAGTCACAATATCATGCTGTTTGAAGATGTGAGGAGTGTGAGGCTTAGACATGACCCTCAAGAGGCACGTCTTCCTTCTGAAAGATCTAAGTACTTTGCTACATGGGGAGCCCAGGCCTTCACGTCTGGAAAACACTACTGGGAGATAGAAGTGGACAGCTCTTGGGACTGGGCTGTAGGGGTCTGTAAGGATACTTGGCTAAGGAAGAACGGCCCAGTTGTCCAGTCTGGGGACACATTTCTTCTTATATATGTGAAGGAGGATAACTGTTCCCATCTCTTGACCACCTCCCCAGTACTTTCTCAGTACATAGAGAAACCTCTGGGTAAGGTTGGTGTGTTTGTTGATTTTGAGAGTGGAAGTGTGAGTTTTTCTAATGTTGCCAAAAGTTCCCTCATATGGAGATACCCAGCTTGTTCCTTCAGTTACCCAGTCAGGCCTTTATTTTGCACTGGGCACACATAATCATGATGAAGTGAGGAAACTGGGAGCTCCAAATCTGAGGGAGCCTTTCTCAACTGAAGCTGATCAATCACACTTTAGTCTCTCTTAGGTTGTTCTGCTTTACTGTAACATCATTTTACCATTGTTAAATATAAAGCTGGTATGAAAATGCAAAATTTTTTTGTTCTGATTTTCTTTCAATTAAAATCAATTCCTGAGGAACTTTCCTGGAAATATATGATGTTTTTATTTACCTATTTGTGAACTGGCTAGAGTTACAAGATTATATGACTATGAGAGTCTACCTTAGAAGTTTAATACAGGAACAGAGAGTGTTTGCATCATAAAGAGACTTGGTTATCTACAGGGCACATATCAGTCTGAAATATTCTTTTCCCTCATCTTGATCTAGTAAAATCATACTTAACAATTCACCCTTGTTGATGTTGTTAGGTACAATCGAGTCAACTCTGACTCTTAGCGACCCTATGTACAACAGACTGAAACACTGCCCCATCCTGTGCCACTCACAATTTTTGCAATGCATGAGCCCATTGTTGCAGCCACAGTGTCAATCCATCTCCCTAAGGATCTTCCTCTTTTTTGCTGATGTTTCATTTTACCAACCATGATGTCCTTTTCCAGGGACAGATCCTTCCTGATAAGGTGGGCAAACTACTTGAGATGAAGTCTCACCATCCTTGCTTCTAGAGAGCATTCTAATTGTACTTCTTTCAAGAAAAATTTGTTCTTTCTTCTGGCAGTCAATGGTACATTCGATATTCTTCTCCAACAACATTATTCAAAGGGGTCAATTCTTCTTCTGTGTTCCTCACTCATTGTCCAGCTTTCACATGCATATGAAGCAATTGAAAATACTGTGGCTTGTGTCCTCAAACTGACATCCTTGTTTTGCATCACTTTAAGGAGGCATTTTCAAGCACATTTGACCAATGCAGCTTGTCGTCTGATTTCTTGACTGCTGCTTCTATGGGCTTTGATTGTGGATCCAATAAATTGAAATCCTTGACAAAGTCAATCTTTTCTCTGTTTATCATGATGTTGCTTATTGGTCCAGTTGTGAGGATCTTTGTTTTCTTTATGTTGAGGTGCAATCCATAGAGAAGGCTGTAGTCTTTGATCTTCATCAGTATGTGCAGCAAGTATTCTTCACTTTCAACAAGCAATGTTGTGTCATCTACATAGGGTAGGTTTTTAATGAGTCTTCATCCTGATGCCATATTCTGGGATTATTGCTCAGCATACAGACTGAACAAGTAGTGTGCAAGGATGCAACCTTGACGCACACCTTTCAGGACTTTAAACTATGCAGTAACCCTTTGTTCTGTTGGAACAACTTTCACTTGGTCTATATACAGGCTCCCTATAAGCATGATTAAGTGTTCCAGAATTCCCATTCTTTGCAATGTTATCCATAATTCGTCATGATCCACACAGTTGAATGTCTTTGCATAGTCAATAAAACAAAGATGAACGTCTTTCTTGTATTCTCTACTTTCAGTCAAGATTCATCTGACATCAGCAATGATACTCCTCTTTTCAAGTCCTCTTCTGAATCCAGCTTGAATTTCTAGCAGTTCCTGGTTAATGGACTGTGGCAACTGCTTTGAATGATTTTCAGCAAAATTGTACTTGTGTGTGATATTAATGACATTGTTGATAACTTCCATAGTCTGCTGGATCACCTTTCTTTGGAATGGGAACAAATATGGATCTCTTTCATTCAGTTGGCCAGGAAACTGTATTCCAAATTTCTTGACATAGACGAGTCAGCACCTCCAGCACTGCATCCATTTGGTAAAACATCTCAATTGGTATTTCATCAATTCCTGGAGCCTTGTTTTTCACCATTCCTTTCAGTGCAGCTTGGACTTGTTCCTTCAGTACCATTGTTTCTCGATCATATGCTGCCTCCTGAAATGGCTGAAGGTAGAACAATTGTTTTTGGTATAGTGACTCTGTATTCCTCCCATGTTCTTTTGATGCTACCTGAGTCGTTCAATATTTCCCGCATAGAACCCATCAATATTGCAACTCAAGGTTTGCATTTTCTCTTCAGTTCTTTCAGCTTGAGAAATGCTGAGCACGTTCTTTCTTTTTGGTTTTTGGACTCCAGGACTTGGCACATTTCATTATAATTCTTTAGTTTATCTTCTTGAGGCATCCTTTGAAATCTTTTCATCTTTTCTTTCTTTCCTGTCTTTTTTTCATATATAATGTTCTTGAGGTCATCTCATAACTCATCTGGTCTTCAGTCATTAGTATTCAATGCACAAAATGTCTTCTTGAGATAGTCTCTAAATAAAGGTGGGATTCTGAAGGTCTTACTTTGCCTCTAGTAGACTTGTTTTAATTTTCTTCAGCTTGTGTGTCAGCAATTCCCATAGTCTGTTTGGTGGTCTGCCTCTAGCTTTCTTCTGATTGACAATATTGAGCGTCTCCATAGTCTCTCCACAGATGTAGTCAATTTGATTCCTATGTATTCCATCTAGCAAGTTCCATGTGCATAATGGCCACTTATGATGTTGTAAAAAGCCATTGGTCTTGCACAATTCTATCATGTGATCTCTGGCATCATTTCTATTATCAAGGCCGTATTTTCCAACTACTGACCCCTCTTCTTTTCTTCCAACTTTTACATTTCAATCACCAGTAATTATCAATGCATCTTGAAAATTTTTATCAATTTCAGACTATAGAAGTTGGTGAAAATCTTCCATTTCCCTCTTTGGCATTAGCAATTGGTGTGTTTCAGGGGACCTTTAGACCAAGAAGAAGAATCTGGATGTCTACTTTTGAAAAAATTGGCCAGTGAAAACCTTATGAATAGCAGGAGAACACTGTTTGATACAGTGCCAGAAAATGAGCCCCACAGGTTGGAAGGCACTCAAAATACGACTGGGGAAGAGCTGAGTCCTCACAGTAGAGTCAGCCTTAATGACATGCATGGAGTCAAGTTTCGGGACCTTCATTTGCTGATGAAGCACCACTCAAAATGGGAAGAAACAACTGCAAACGTCTATTAATAATCAGAACATGGAATGTATGAACTATGAATCTAGGAAAATTGAAAATCATCAAAACCGAAATGGAACTCATAAAGTGGGATATCCTAGGCATTAGTGAGCTGAAATGGACTGGTATTGGACATTTTGAATGAGACTACCATATGATCTACTATGCTGAGAATGAAAAATTGAAGAGGAATGGCATGGCATTCATTGTCAAAAAGAACATTTCAAGATCTACCCCAAAGAACAACCCTGTCATTGATAATATCCATAAACCTGCAAGGAAGACAAGTTAATAAGACTATTATTCAAATTTACACACCAATCACTAAGGCCACAGATAAAGAAATTGAATTTTTTTACCAATTTCTGCAGTCTGAAATTCATTAAACATGCAATCAAGATGCATTGATAATTACTGATGATTAGAATGTAAAAGTTGGAAACGAAGAAAGATTTGTAGTTGGAAAATGTAGCCTTGGTGATAGCAATGATGCCAGAGATCAACTGATAGAATGTTGCTAGCCCAACGACTTCTTCATTGCAAATACCTTTTTCAACAACGTAAATGGTGACTATACACATGGACCTCGCACTCCTCTGTGGAAAGAGATGATGGAAAAGCTCAATATTATCAGTCAGAATAAGACAGAGGCCAACTCTAGAATGGACCATCAATTGCTTGCACAGAAGTTCAAGTTGGATAACAGTGCAAAGAACAAGAATTCCAGAAAACTTAATTGTGCTCACATGGAACATGTACTTAGACCAAGAGGCAGCTGCTCGAACAGAACAAGGGGATACTGAATGATTTAGAGTTAGGAAAGGTGTGCATCAGGGCTGTATCCTTGCACAATACTTATTCAATCTGTTTGCTGAGTAAATAATCCGAGAAGCTGGGTTATGAAGAAGAATGGGACATCAGGATTGGTGGAAGCCTCATTAACATCCTGAGATATGCAGATGACACAACATTGCTTGTTGAAAGTGAAGAGGATTTGAAGCACTTATTGAAGAAGATCAAAGAACACAAACTTCAGTACGTATTAAATCTCAAAATAAAGAAAACAACAATCCTCACAACTAAACTAAAGCAACAGCATGTGCTTGGATCCACAATCAACACCCATGGAAGCAGCAGTCAAGATATCAAATGACACATTGCATTGGGCAAATCTGCTGCAAGAGATCTCTTTAAAGTTTTAAAAAGCAAAGACGTCACTTTAAGGACTAAGGTGCTCCTGACCAAAGCCATTGTGCTTTCAATTGCCTCATATGCCTCTGAAAACTGGACAATGAATAAGGAGACTGTCTTAGTCATCTAGTGCTGTTCCAACAGAAATACCACAAGTGGAGGGCTTTACAAAGAGAAATTTATTCTGTCATAGTCCAGTAGGCTACAAGTCCAAATTCAGGGCATCAACTCCAGGGGAACGCTTTCTCCATCGGCTCTGGAGGAAAGTCCATGTCATCAGTCTTCCTTCTGTCTGGGAGCTTCTCTGCGCAGGAACCTCAGGTTCAAAGGACGTGCTCTGCTCCCAGTAGTGCTTTTTTGGTGGTATGAGGTTCCCATGTATTTCTGCTCCCTTCTCTCTTTTATATCTCAAAAGAGATTGCATTAAGACACTGATCTTGTCAACCTCATCAGTATAACCTCATCACAGTGATAGAATTTACAACACATGAGGAGATCACATATAATCTCATCATAGTGGTAGAGTTTACAACACATAAGGACATCACATCAGATAACACAATCATACTACACTGGGGATCATGACCTAGCCAAGTAGCTACACACATTTTTTGGGGGACACAATTCAGTCCATGACAGAGGCCAAAAGAAAAATAGAAGCCTTTGAATTGTGGTGTTGAGGAAGAATATTCCATATACCGTGGGCTGCCAGAAGAACAAACAAATCTGTCTTGGAAGAAGTACAGCCAGAATGCTCCTTAGAAGCAAGGACGGCAAGACTTACTCTCACATACCCTGGACATGTTATCAGGAGGGACCAGACCCAGAAGGAGGACATCATGCTTGGTCAAGTAGAGGGTCAATGAAAAACAGGAAGAGCTCATAGAGATAGAATGACACAGTGGCTACAACAATGGGCTCAAACATAGCAGCAATTGTGAGGATGGCTCAGGACTGGGCAGTAATTCCTCCAGCTATACACAGAGTCCTTGTGAGTCAGAATCAACTGGACAGGACCTAACAACAACAACAAAGATAGGAGTAAAATAAATACACAAAACTCAATAGTTTTTCCATACAAAGAATACAACTGCTTATGTAATGCTAATATTCATGAGAATAAAAGATGTAAATAGCCAGGTAGGAAGTCGTAAAATTTTTTAAAAAATGAAATAGGGTAATGAGAAGGCACTAGACTTGGACATATTTTCAAATGTATCGGTAGACCAAAATAATTAAAAGCAGTGTGGTACTGGTACATGAATTCACAAACAGATTCAGATATATATATATATATATATACATATATGTTGTTAGTGTATTCTAAGATGAGATCCACTTGCACCTGGAGCAGCAGGAAAGAGCTGGAACTTGTACCCAGAATAAATGCAGAAACTGCCTGGAAAGCCAGTGCCTAAAGTCGGAGGGGACTGATTGTAAGGAGCAGCTCATTCAAAAAAGACAGGTGAATTTTTTTTTTAATTTAATTTCTACATTTTAGAATCAGTAAAAAAAATCTCATTGACAGCTCCAAGTTTAAATATACATATGGAAACACTGTTGTTGCCTAAGTCTGCCCAATCTCAGGTTTGGGAATTGCCAACTCCTTCCTTTAGGGAGTAGGAAAGCCTTATCAGAAGTGTAGCTTGATTTATGTAAGTATCTACCTTCCCTCCCACCCCGGTTTAGCGCTGGGGTCCAGATGACAGTTCCACCTAGAAGGACGAGACCATAGTCTCATGCATGTCCTCCTGCCAACTCCGGCAGGAAAAAGATGGAACAAAACTTCTTACATCAGAAATGGTCAGTCTAAAGTGGCATGTACCCCCTGCTAAATCATCTCATTCTTTATTGCAAGAGGGTTATTTGCATGGAGTTCCTCAAGAGAGTGGTATTGTGGTGTAGAAAAGCCACTATTGGTTTCTTCTTAGAATTCTTCTCCCAGGAAGGTCCCCCAGGGACTAAAGTTAAATCATTCACTGGAAAAGTGAAGAACTTCTTAAAAATTATAATAATGCAAGATTAAAAAACAGAATGTGTCAGAAAATTAAAGATGACTTTTTTATTGCAGCCTGGAATTTCTTGTAATTCCAGAAAGCTCATAACGTAGATGAATAACTACGACATATGTTCCAGGTAATGGGCCACTAGAGACATTTTTATTTAAAGAATAGTAAACCATCACAATTTTGCATTTCAGGCTATGTTCATAATTAATAACAACAAAATGTTACATTAAAGTCGAATAACCTAAGAGACAGTGCACTGTGATTAACTTCAGTTGACAAAGGCCCCCTCAGATATGGTGTTGCCAGGTTCCTGACTTCTTCCTGATCATGTGTGGCCAGTATAAAAGAAAGGCCTGAGTGGGTAATTGAAGGGGATAATGCAACTCTCTATGAGGGAACTTTTGGCAACGTAACCAAAGCTCACATTGTCATTGTCAAAATCAACAGATACACCAACCAGCCCTGGAGGTTTCTCTATGTACAGAGAAACCATGGGGGAGGTAGTAAAGAGATGGTAATGATTGTCCTCCTTCACACATAAAAGAAGAAATATGTCCCCAGACTCAATCACTGAACAGTCCTTCCTTATCCAAGAATCCTTATTACAAACTCCAACAGCCCAGTTCCAAGAGTCGTCCACATCTATCTCCCAGTAGTGTTTTCCAGAGGTGAAGACCTGGGCTCTCCATACAGCAGAGTAGTTAGATCTTCCAGAAGGAAAAGGCATCTCTTGAAGGTCACGTCTAAGCCACCAACTTCTCACGTCATCAAACAGCATGATATTCTGACTGCTTATTTCATAATTGAAGGAAATTTCCACTGTGGAAAGAAGAGAATTTCTCAGTCAAAAACAGTTTCTAAATTCCTATGGATGAGAAGGCCACTGGATCTAGAGTGTCACTGGAAAAATAGGCCAAGACTATAGAGAAAGTTCTGTCCTGAAAATATCAGACTGAGGGGTATCAGTGGATGTGCAGAAGAAACAAATACCTAAGAATTCCAAAGGAAAAAAAAAATCCTAAAATATCAGAGCATGTACAGGGGAGGGAGGTCATGCCATCTTGTGGCTGGTTGCTTTTCATGGCACACCAAACACCAGAAACCTGTCCACTGATGCCAGTCCATAGAACATAGCTTAACCTCCACTGCCGCTTTTCTTAGACACAAATAAACGGCTATTGCTTTGTTAGGCATATTATGATGTTTGTTTAGCAAGCAAATTTAAATTTATAAAAATATCTGAGTATGCTTTCTTATAAGTGGCCTCCTATGAGACATGTTCTGGCTTTTAAAGCTGCTTCCATCTCAGGCCTAGTCTTTCTCTGCCTGCCAGGCTAAACCCCTGGTTTAGGTCTACCATGGAGCTCTGTGTACTGCCTTATCAACCACCAACTTACTTTATTGCTGGTCATAAATTCTGGTTTTCTGCATATCGCTTTTTTATGTTTATTCATGTATTTTTTCTGATCACATTAATTAAGATGCATTATTACAAATTCAATTACTAAGAAACTTCAATGGAAATTTTTTTTTTAATAACTGCCTTTAATTTGAAATTTGAATGTTTTGAAGTAACTGTTCTGTATGATGCACTGAATGACTGACACTGTATCTGAGAATAGTTCTAGGTCTCAAGGAGCCTGTTTTCTGATCGTTTTCTTTCTCTCACTTTCTAAGTAATTTATTAAAGGTCTGACTCACATTTAGCCTTTCTCCAACTTTCATTTAGATATTTTCCATAGTATCATGGGGCAAATATGAATATTAATGTCTTTTTGCAGGCTGTTGTCTCCTAAATCAAAAATTTATAAAGAAGGAAAGATCACTCACAGAAAACCATATTGGAAGGACAGTGTATGAGGTCCCACTGCTGTGCTGGCCCTCACCTTGGGATCGGTTGAACCTGTCTATCAGTCCAGTGATGGGCCTGCCACTGATCGCTGGGTTCACAGGCTGGGGCATGTGCAGCTGCACGGACTCACTCCTGCAAGAGGCAAAAATCAGTTAATCTTTCAGGTGCCAAAGGGGTCATCACAGTATGTAAAAAAGATATCAGCATTAACTGAAAATGTTTCATCAGAACCCATTGCTGATATTGTGGTGTAGCTCCACAATCCTGGGATGGGACTGCACCACTCTTAGAGAATCTTTCTTCCTTCTCTGCCTGCTTCCTTCTCTTGCCCCTCAGAGGTACTTGCCTGTCTCACCGGCCACCTGGCACATACTAGTCCTTTCACTTCAGTAAGTTTATGTGTTTGAAACCTAAATTCTAGGTAGCTGTCTTCTAGCCACTTTTTCACTGAACCCTGAAACACATCCCTCCCTGTGTTACAGGAAACAAGGCTAATCTGTGATAGAGGAACAGGAAAACATATTCAGTAAAACATACACAACATGCATACACAGAAAATATCTAATACTTCTACAAATTATGTTCTCACTTTGTTAGAAACACCATGGTCTCTTTCAGAGCCCACACAGAGCTCTAGTTTGTAGTGAAGGCAAAACTGACCTGGTCAATATGTCTCCCAAATCCTGTGAAGACAATAAAAAGAAAAGTTTAGAATTCTTTGCAGATTGGTGGTTCTGCCAATTCTAGTCTTTAGGTTTGGGCAAGTTCAGAAGGTACACCCACCCGCCACCACATTTTTTTGGTAAAGTGATTTTTTTCATTCCTCTCTAAGGATAATCCTAGTACAACATGTGGATAGAATCTGAATTCTCAATGAATACAGAGACCTGAGGGTGAATAGATAAAGAGAAGGACAAGAGGAAAGACTGCCGTGATGCAACGGTCAGCTATCTGCAAAGTGGTCTTTCCCAGGGCATGTGTGCAAAGGGTGATGTGCCCCAGAACAAGGGCCACTCAAATCTGGGACTTTAAAACAGAAGAAAGAAGTTAGCTCTTCCCAAATTCCTCCATATTGCCCAACTGGAGATAAAAATGGAATGCTCGTGAGGAAGCTGTTCCTTTCTTATTTTTCGAGAAGCAAGGTAGAGAAGAAGACATTTAGAGGGGTATTCCTTGGGTAATCTACTCTCATAATTCCATGAGGCTTTGTTGTTCATGGCTAGGGTAGGCGTTACAGTTGTTATCTATTATTTCTCATTTGGGAAATGACCCCCACTGTAGGAGCAAAAACTTAAGAATTATGTTTTTGGTACCAAATATATATTGGAGGTTCAACATGTGGACTTCAGCTACTATAAATGAATTCCAGGCACATCTTCAGTTCTCACCTGGAGCAGCTCCACATCTGGTTTATGGCAAATATTCACCAGCTCTTCATACATTTCTCTTAGGTGCTTTCTCTTTTGACCCATTGCGGCTTCACTTTCCTTGAGTTGCTGGAAGATTTTTTTCGTCTTCACTTTCCAGTCCCTGCAAATGTTGTTTTTCTTCTTCAAGGAGGAAGGTATGCCACTTCCGATACTGTTTTCTAATCAGGTATGTCCGTAGAAACATATTAAACTGCAAGGGCATTTATGTTACATATTTTAGACTTAGAAGCTATGAGATAAGATCTTCCTAAAATTCCTAGCCAGGCTTTCAAACTGATTTCTATCCTCTAACCCTTGTTTCTGTCTTTCTTGCCTATCGATTCACTTTCCTCCTCCTATCTAATGCCACAGGATTCCATATTGCCCTGCCATTGTAAGGATATCAGTTCTTGTTCCATTGCATATCCTCTCTCACCCAATTTCTTAGTCCCTTTTCCTCAGCTTTTCAATATGTTCTAATTACTCCTACTTGAACCAATATCATTCTCAAGCACAGGTACAATCCATTTTCACCATCAATGGCACACTTCTTAAATCGTTGCTCATACCCCCTTTTTTTCCCATAGGCATCCTCGTATTTAGAATTATGAAATGCCTACAGTTCCCATTTACATGTTATTTAATTTCCAGACTTCATCTCATACAGAAATCTCTGCCTGAGATACCCACGGATATTTTAACAGTTTTCCTGCAGAACTCAGATTGATTTAAACCTTACATGAGAATTTTCCTAAACTCCTGCAGAAGGTTTAGGGAATTTCTCCAAATCCCTCTATATGCCTCCATCACAGCACTTGCCGCATTTTGTCCTAGTGACCACGTTTTTTTTGAGGAGTGGCTGATGTATTAGGGTTTATTTTTGTTAACTAAGATCCATATTGGAAAGGCAGGTTATGGTATTTTTCTTACTGATAAACCTCTCAAACTATCTCATAGCACAGCACAATTTCAGCTCAAGTTCTTAATGGACAGATCTCATCAAGTGCATCACAGTTGGTTCCATGGAAAACAGTCTTATACTTACATCCTACTCTCCAGGTATTTTTCTCTCCTTATTTAGATTCCTCTGATTTTCTTGGATCTTTTCCCTAAAGACCGCATTTGCTTTAACAGTTTCACCTGCAAAAAAAAAATCGAGACTAGGAGTATCAGAGAAGTGACTATTATACATTCCATACTGTAATGAATGGATAGAGACAAAGAGTGACCTACTTTAGGGAAAGTGGAAGGATTGTAATGTTTCCCAGTTTACCCTCCTTAATGATCAAATCTGGGAAATTGCAAGCTGTAAAATCACAAAATTCACTATCATGATTTGCCTAAGGAAACTAACAAATGAGGATTTTATGTTACATGGCTAATTTTCCAATAAACATCTTGCCACAGAACTTGGGTCTTCTGATGTGGTTGTTATTGTGTGCCATAGAGTCAATTAAGACTTATACCCACCCTATAGGACAGAGTAGAACTTTCCCATAGGGTTTCCTAGGCTGTAATCATTACAGGACCAGATCACCAGGTCTTTTCTCCCCTTGAGCTGCTGCTGGGTTGGAACTGACAACATTTCAGTTAACAGGTAAGAGCTTAGCCACTGTGCAACCAGGGCTTCTCTACTGATGCTAGTTCCCTGCTATTTTTTAGCATACTGTTATCCATTTGTTCGTCCAGTATCACCACATACGCTTTCAGTATAAACACATCTTTGCTCATATATTTTTCTGTCTTGAAATGAGGACTTTACAGTGCCCTGAACATTATACTGCATATTCAAAATAATAAAAATAATCATTAACTTAATCACATCTCCTATTGGAATGCAAAATCTATGAAGGCAGGTATGTTAATGTATTTTATTCACACCTTATCCTTGGGGCCTAGAACAGTGACTGACACATATTAGAATCTCAGTGATGAGTAGATTAATCATCATCATGGTTCCCTTGTTCCTTATACTCTCTCAGCTCTATTAGCCTCCAGCCTTCAAAGTGCTTTCAGATGCATCACTTACCTGGTATTCCTCAGCAGCGCATTCTATGGGACAGTGTCTGTGAGCCTCATGCTCCGGAGAGTTAGAGCAGGCTCTTTTTCTCTTCACAGCACATCTTCTTTGTCTACTTGTGTGTTCCACGCATCTGTTCCTCAGAGCTCAAGAATTGCCAGAGACTGGCCTGTCTGACAAGTGACACCAGATTCTTCACAAGAATATTGATTTTGAACTCTGTCTGCACTGATGTTTCCCTGCACAGGGGGCAACAGGCAGGAGTTTCAGCTTCTTCCCAGGAAAGGCAGAGACAGGGTCTAAGAAGCTATGCCCACAGCCTATGGTGGTGGGGTCTGTAAGGTAGTTCAAGCAGATGAAGCAAGTGAGTTCCTTCTGGAAGGCTTAATCCATTTTCCTGGGGAAAGAAAATCGGAAGAGTTTATTATTATTCTGCCCTGGAGAGACAAAGGCCTAAGCAAAATTTTACTGACTGTGACCAAAAAATACACTGTGTCAAATTCATATTCCCAAAAAAGACCACACTTATTGGACCAATAGAGACTAGAGGAACCTCCAAGACTATCACCTTAAGATACCCTTTGAACTTGGAATGGAAGCCACTCCTGGAGGTCACCTCTCAATCAAATAATAGATTGACTTATAAAAAATGTAATGTAATTCCTTAAACAATCAGCTGTATGATACCAAACGGTCAACATTTACCCAAAAGCCTAAATGAGTAGGCAAGGACGGGCAGGGGAGCTAGATCTATGGAAACAAAACAAACAGAATGGAAATAATGAGAAGGCTGACACAAAGTAAAAATATTAACCAACGTCATGGAACAATTTAATTAAAAATTGTTGAATGGAAACCTAATTTTCTGTGTAAACTTTCACCTAAAACACAATGAAATATTTTTTAAAAAATAACCCAGAAGAATATTATTAATGTAGAAAGATGTTTCATGTTCATTGTTAATATGCAGAAAGTGAGGATGTTATCAAATGATTCTTATTTATGATCTCACTTTTTCCAAAAATTTTGTACTAAAAAAAATCCAACAGAAAAGAAAATACACCTGTGTGTAGAGCAGGATAGACTGGGTTCATTTGTATACTATACAAGTGGAAAACTGAGGCACTAAAAAACTCAAAGTTTTGTAGCAAACTTTGTTGGTTGCCTAATCAACATGCATCTACTGCCATCAGCCACTTTATTCCTCCATAAAAGAACCTCAGTTTTGTTGAAGTGTCACTTTCTGTCATGAAGCTTGTGCATCAGGAGTGTGACTCAATCTATAGGTCCAGGGGGTTGGTCCTGATTGGTCTGAAAACCAGTTATAATGCTACTTTCTGGCAATTGATTTATCAGATGACTTGACTAAGCTCTTTTACATTCATTATTTCATTCAGTTGTCACAACTATTCTATCATGACTAAAATGACAGTGCTTGTTAGTCAAAAGGTTGGTGGTTTGAACCTACCAGCTACTCTGCAGGATCAATATGTGGCAGTCCTGGAAACCTATAGGGCAGTTCTGCTATGTTCTATAGGTCCCTATGAGTTAGAATTGACTCATTGGCAACTGGTTTGGTTTTTTATTAAAACAACTTGTAAATATGTAAGAGTTAATAAGAATTAAACTTAAGATTAAAACTGGATCAGACTTCATCTAGAATCTTCTTACACGAATATATTCATTGCTGAATTTGCCCTATTTTTGTTATCTACACGGCTGTGTTCAAACAAACAAAAGAATATCAAAATCTTCCAAATTCTTTCATACTATTATAGATTACCCCTTCACATCGTGAAAAAATGTAACTATCATGCAACAAAAATCGGCACCAGAAAACAAATTGTGCTTATAAAAATGGATTTTGCTAAATGGTTCTCACTTCTACACCAGATGAATGCAGATGACACTCGCATTTCTGATATTTTGGCATGGTCACCAGTGTTACTTTTCTAGAGGCCCAGTCATTTCCTGGCTTCTTTACAATTTAAGTCAAAATACTGTCCGTTCTGAACCAACAACATTTTTACCACACTCAAAAAACAATATTTTCCCCTAATCATTCACTGCATGACCTAGTAATATTTTATAGAATATTCTCTCTCTTATGTGTACATTTACATACCACTTGTAGAGCAGAATGTAATACATTTAGGCATTACATACAGAATAAAATATCTAAATCCATTTTTAGCATCTACACCAAGTACAAAATTATAAGCTATCTGACAACTACATTCAGAGTCCTTATAATACATATGAAGAACCATGAAGCACGTAAAATAATAGAAGTACTATTAATCACCGAATTAAATCCAAAAATATAAAGAAAGAAAAGATGACAAAATAGTTTACTCCATAAATAGCTTAAAAGAATGGAAATTTTTTTGCTAAGTAAGCAAACAACATCATTTCAAAGAAACAACCTCAATTTCTTGATGCATAAAATAAAATTATGATTTTGTCTGGGGTTTTCTGATGGATAAAATAAATTATTTTTGACTTGTTTTGGTTTGCAGAAGTAGCAGAAACTTGTCTTCTGTAAAATTTGTACTCTCCTAAGGAATATGAAGAGGGTTTCCCCAGTGCTTGCTGTAGAAGTAGTGTTATGGGAGTCAGTTCAAGGATCAGGTCCTTGCAGTGTGGTAGCACTACCTTTCAGAAGACTCCGTGGGCAGGAAATTTCCAAAGGCCCTCTGTCTCTTCTGGAGAAGAGTGAACCTGGTTCCTTGGATGCCTTTATAGAACCCTGTAGACCACACCCAATTCTTCCCAGTGATTGCATTTCATGGGTCTTCTAATAGGAATGATTAGATTTTGTCAACGAGAAGAGGAGATTACGTAACACCTTTTCTAATCTCTATAAAGTAATCTCTGCAAACATCATCTCATCAAAATAAACTGATTTTTCAGAAAATGAACCCTCAATGCTGACTTTCTACCTAAATTAGTTTTCAAATAAAACTTTTAATATCAACTTACAAAAGGTAGAAAAGAGGATGACATTAGTTAATGATTTTAGCAATTGTGTTGGAATATTTGGAAATGTTTTACCTGAGGTAGGCTTCAGTTATATTCTGTCACGTATGAAGTGTTTCATTTTGTTTATTGATTTATTTTTGTATTTTAATGTAATAACATCCTTGGTCATCCTGCCCCTCTCACTCCAAATTAAGACTAGCATAGCCTGCCAGCGACAGCGGAACACAGGAGTCTCTGTTTGCCGCTTTCAACCCACCTTAGAGGACACAAGGGGAAATGAGTGGACAGTCCCAGTTCAGGGACCCCTGAGTCAGGGCTGAGTTATGTCTCCAACACATTTAGTCCTCTACTTATGGGATGGCATTGAATGCTATCTTGGACCCTTAAGAAACTCCATTTGGTTTTGATTGGCCACAGATATCCTTCACGCAGTACACAAAGCCAAGCTATAGGTTCTGGAGAAGCAGCTCAGACCCCCTCACTAGAGTGCTTAGTTCATTGCCTTGGGTCCAGAGAACCTAGGTAAGAGATGGAGGGAGGCTCTGAGGAGGAGGAGGAAGTGCCAGGAGGGAGCCTCAGTTTGCAAGATAGCTGCTTTGTGCCTGTGAGTAGCTGGGTGGGCATCTACGAGGCCACCATCCCTTTGCCTGACTCCTCTGATATCTTGCTGTTTCCCTGGTTTTAGCCTTCCAGGGACAGGACAGGAGGGGAGGTCTGGCTCTGGAGTCAGATGGCAGGGATTTAGCAAGGAGAGTGTCCCTATGGGAAAGTGATCCAGCTGATCCTGTGTCTGGGTGCATGGGGAACAGAGGGGTGAGGAGTGTCGATTTGGGAGTAACCTTTGGGACTTGCAAGCCTCAAGGATCTCCAGAACCTCATTGTCAGTGCAAAGTGACAGATTAGAAGTCTCAGGGGAGAGTGCTTTCTCGGTTGAGGCCGCTGACATATCATCCTCCCCTGTTAGTTTCAGAAACAAGCAATGGCTGCTTAGGGAAGAATTCCCATGCTCTGGAACAAAGGTGGTACAACTCTTCTCTCTGACTGTGTGCGGTGGAACCCAGCCCAACCACACAGGCAGAGAGGTCTGCAGGGTTTCCTACCTCCTAGAGTGCCTCCTGGTATCACGGATCTCAGAATTCTCTGCCTAAGTCAGAGGCCAGCCAGGATTTTCTCCCTAGTCTATCTTTCCCAGGGCCAATCATGCCAGCTCTACACGAATAATAAGATTGGTGTTCCCAGGCCAGCATCTTTACAAATCACTTTTCTCTCTTTTTACGACTTAGTTTATAACTTTCATCATCACAAAACCAAAATGATGGTAAAAATGACAAAGAAAAAATATTTAAAAAATGAATAACTCACATTCCAAGTTTGCTAAAATTTGATAATTAAATCTATATGCGTTCCTCTCCTAACGTATATCCCACCTAAAGTTTTAGCACTGGGGATACAGAGATTTTAGAAGGACAAGGAATCACTTGGTCTCTAAACCTTGCATAGGAGCCCTGGTGGCTCAGTAGTTAAGCACTAAGCTCCTGACCAAAGGTCTTCGGTGTTAACCCACCAGCCACTCTGCCACTTCCCAGAAGAGGGATGTGTGATCTGCTCCCATAAAGATTACAGCTTAGGAAACACTTTGGGGCAATTCTACTGTGTCCTATAGGGTCACAATGAGTCAGAATTGACTCAATGGCATGGGCTTTGATATTTCAAAAACTTCCACTATGTATGTACATACATTTCAAGAGTACGATGCTAGTAAGGCTTTACACTTATGCTTTTAAAAGTGATCTTAGATTCCACAGCACAACTCCTCTCTCATACGGGGACCACAATTTTTAAAAACAACTAGAAGGACTTCTTTTTATTTTTTAACCAATTTTCCTAGTACCATCCTTTCTATTATGAAGTATAGAGATATGTATTTAATAATAAAATAATACATATCATTCCAAAATATTCACACACTTTCTTTAGGAAATATGAGATTAAAATGAGTTCAAGTTATTCTTTTGCTTTTCTGTATTTTACAGAATGTTGGTGATTTTCATGTAATACTTGTGCAAACCAAAAGTAAAATTGAAATGTGTTCGTGTGTACCATTAGTTTGGATGAATAGGGTATGGCTGATCCTCATACTGTTCAAAGCCCTTTGGGCAAACTTCTAGGGCTGTAGAGAACAATAAAGACCACCACTTTTAGTGAGAAAAACTCTCAGAAACCTCTTGAAAGGTGGCTCGGGGAGGCACAATGAAGCTAAGAGAAAGGTTCAGTTTTGAGTTTCACTTTCCTTTTAACGTTTTACTGGTAACTACTGCCACCATGGACCTGAAAACAAGGTGGGGAGCGGTTGTCAACAATATTCGTATCAAAGCATGATCCAGAATCATTTCCTGTAAATCTGAAAACTTGAGACCCTGAAGCCAAGCTATGGTAAAAGTTCTAGGACAACTAGGTGGTAGAAGGTAGGGGTTGGGAGAGAAATTAAAATGGATAGTATCAGAATAATGTGGATTCTACATTTCAGTTTTTCTCACATCCAGGTTGTGCTTTTCTGCAAGATGCTCAGAATCCTATTTTCTCAGCCTCTCCTTAAGGAATATCTTAGCTTCAGGAACAGTCAGACAAGAGCTAGCAAAGCAGATGCCTCCATCACCACCATGTGAGGCAGGCAGAGAAAAAGAGACTCCCTTTGCAGCCTCCATAAGGCTCCCTTCTCAGTTAGGTGACCTGTCTGAGAACCACCCCTTTTTCACAGGTTAATATCCCAGATGACTTTGTCCAGTAGTTACACAAGATGATTTCAGGATGTACAAAGATCTTTAATTTTATACCTAATTGGAGGGTGAGATGTAGAAGCACTAAACCTTCCATTCTCTCAAGTTCCCTGTGCTGGTGGAAGGAAG
Source organism: Dugong dugon (assembly GCA_030035585.1). Taxonomy (NCBI): domain Eukaryota; kingdom Metazoa; phylum Chordata; class Mammalia; order Sirenia; family Dugongidae; genus Dugong; species Dugong dugon. The sequence continues at coordinate 56,467,231 of CM057467.1, read as the reverse complement.
GGCAGGGAAGAGCACCTCCCTTAAGACAAAGGGCTGGGGGCTTCAAACCTGTAGAGCTGGGATGGTGTAGCAACAGTGTCCCTCTGTGGGTGCAAGGATCTAGGATGACACAGGCAGCACAAACACATTTCAAGCAGGAGTTTTGAGACAATGTTAGTGCTGCTAGGAAGATAGCCATGGATGTGAGTTCCACCCAGTGAAGAGACAACCATCCCTAACTTCCTGCTGGTGTGTTGGAAAGGAAGGGGAGAGTGTCTGGCCAACCCACCCATAGAGCAGATGTTGGACCTTGTGGCTCCATGAAGTCACAGATTGCTGTCCTCTGAGGGCCAAGTTCTAGCTTGGGGGATGGGAAGGTCTTAGAGCTCCCAAACCCTCCCACAGAGGGTCCTTGATAAGTCCTCATGCCTTTCTGCCAACAGGACAAACAAACCTCTGGGAAAGATTTCAGTCTTTCTCATTAAACCAAAGAATTTTGCCTTACACAGGCAATTATATTCTTAATTAGTCAGTAATTTTTTTAGATATACTTAAACGTTTACATAAATACTTCTCTTTATAATAGTAAAATTTGCATCACTACACTTACTTTTCAAAATTCATTTGCCTTTTGTCCTAGTTATCTGGTGCTACTATAACAGAAATACCACAAGTGGATGGCTTTAACAAAGAGAAGTTTATCCTCTCACAGTTTAGTAGGCTACAAGTCTGAATTCAGGGCGTCAGCTCCAGGGGAAGGCTTTCTCTATTGACACTGGAAGAACGTCTGTGTCATCAATATTCCCTTGGTCTGGGTGCATCTCAGTGCAGGAACCTCAGGTCCAAAGGACTCGCTCCACTCCTGGTACTGCTTTCTTGGTTGTATGAGGTTCCCATGTGTCTCTGCTCCCTTCTCTCTTTTATATCTCAAAAGAGATTGGCTTAAGACACTATCTAATCTTATAGACCTCATCAACATAATTGCTACTAATCCATCTTATTACATCATAGTGATAGAGTTTACAATGCGTAAGGAAATCACTTCAGATTACAAAATGATGTACAATCGTACAATACTGGAAATCATGACCCAGCCAAGCTGACAGATATTTTTAGAGGACACAATTCAATCCATGACACCTTTTAAAAAGTGAAACAAAAAATCAATTGAAAACTTTACAGAATTTAAAATATCTAAAACAATTATATACAGAAAGTAATCCATTGATAAGAGCACATTCTAGAAATTAAGTTCCTCAAAAGGATCCGTAGGATTAGATAGGTTGGTAAAAAATTAAATTATTTTATTTCCATGTATTCTTAAAAACGCATAACTATACATTTTTTTGTTTATAAATCATCCAGACAGAAACCACAGTCAAGCAGTCATCATCTTGCCCACTCCCCACTGGTGAATTTAATATTACCTTAAGAATGTAGGCACAAAATAAGCAATGTAAGATATTTTTATTCCAGTTATCAGGCCATAAACACTTAAAATTTAAAGTATTAAAAACAGTAGCAGACATAATAACATCAGAAGAAAATTCTATTTTTCCTTTTAATTAAAAAATACTTTAAATTCTATCTGCATATGGCACACAGCAGGAGACTTTTACTTCTGCTTTAGATAGAATCATAGAGACTGATTTGTTGTCCCTAGTGAAAAAAACAGAACAGACCAAATCTATTGAACTAGAATTTTCAGGGACATGAGGCAATTAAGGATAGCATTCGCTAGAGAGGGGAAAACAAGCAAGGTGAAATCTGTGATTACTGAAGCTATTGCCAGGCTTGAGCCAGGAAGAGAGGGAACCTAGGTGTAGCCAGGCTGACTTCCGAGTTAGGGAACTAAGCTGAGAGTCCCAGGAGACAAAGACATCTACAGTTTACAGAGCAGAGTACTGGAAAGTGGAGAGCTCACAGAAAGAACTTTGTCAGTCTGAAGAGGGTCCCTGAGTATTCAGCTGAGTACTGATTAGTGCATGCATGTGAACAAACTACTTACGGATGGTAAAGAATTAGAGGTAACAGTGCCCAGAGTCAGGTTAGTGCCTGTATCCCTCAGTCAAGCTGCATGACTCAAGGGGCACTCAGTAGAGAAAGGACTTGCCTCAGAAGCAGGGAGCATTGTTCCAGTCTTATCTAACAAATCTTAAAAGCAAGATCCAAAAAGATCAAACAGTTTCTGAATAACAGTGTTTACAAATAGTCTTCAATAATATTAATAGAAAAAAAAAATACCCAACACTCAAAAAAGTAACTTTCACTATGTCTGGAATCCAATTGAAAAATTACCCATTATGCAAAGAAACAGAAAAATAATAAACATAAATAAGAAAAAATTAACCTAAACTGAACCAGAACTGACACAGATGCCAGAATTGGCAGACAAGGACACTAAAGCATTTAAATTAACTGTATTGTATCTGTTCAAAAAGGTAAGTAGGGACATGAAAGACATAAAAGATCAAAACTGAATTTTTAGAGATGAAATCTATAATGTCCGAGATGAAAATATCATTACATGGGATTAATGGCAGATAAGATATTGCAGAAGATTAGATTATTATACCTGAAGACATGACATTAGGAACTGCACAAAATGAAACATTTTAAAACAATGACCAGAGTCCCAGTGAACTGTAGGACAACTTCAAGTAGCCTAATATACATGTAACCGGAATCCCCAGAGATAAGGAAAAAGACAGCAGAGCATAAAAATATTTCAAGTAGTAATGGTCAAATACTTTTAAAACTGGATGAGAACTATAAACCTACAAGTCCAAGAAGCTCAAGGAATCCCAAAAGCAGGAAACATAAAGAAAACTTCATTGCTGTGCAATGTCAAGTCAATTTTGACTCTACCTCATAGGGTTTTCTTGGCCATAATCTTTTTTTTTTTTTTTTTTTTAATTATACCTTTTTTTAAAAAATAACCTGCCTGCCTTCTTATCCTGCCTCTGGAAAGGAGCCTTCCATTTGGTCTGGTGTACCTGACTGAACTCAGAAGCATGCTCGTCACTTGTATTATTTTTTGTTTTACAGTCCTGTCTCATTTTTTTCTGAAGAGTGGGCTTCGGCAATGGTTTTAGCTCTGAGTTAACAGAGCTTCCACGGGCCATAGTTTCAGGGGTTCCTCCAGTCTCTGTCAGACCATTAAGTCTGGTCTTTCTAAGTGAATTTAAGTTCTGCTCCACACTTTTCTCCTGCTCTGTCTGGGACTCTCTTTTATGTTCCCTGTCAGGATGGTCATTGGTGGTAGCTGGGCACCATCTAGTTCTTCTGGTCTCAGGCTGGTGGAGTCTCTTGTTTATGTGAACCTTTAGTCTCTTGGGCTAATAGTTCTCTAGTGTCTTTGGTGTTCTTCATTCTCTTTTGCTCCAAGGGGTTGGGACCAATTGTTGCATCTTAGATGGCCACTCGCAAGCTTTTAAGACCCCAGATGCCACTCACCAAAGTGAGATGCAGAACATTTTCTTAATAAACTTTGTTATGCCAATTGACGTAGATGACTCCCTAAACTATGGTCCCCAGGCCCCATCCCCAGCTACTGTGTCTCTCAGAGTGTTTTGATGTGTCCAAGAAACTTCTTAGCTTTTGCTTTGGTCCAGTTGTGCTGACTTCCCCTGTATTGTGTGTTTTCCTTCCCTTCACTGACAATGATCCTTGTCTACCACCTAGTTAGTGAATTCCCCTGCCCCTCTCTCCCTATCCTGGTAATCATGAAAGAATGATTTCTTCTGTGTTTAAACCTTTTCTTGAGTTCTTATAATAGTGGGCTCATACAATATATGTCCTTTTGCAACTGACTAATTTCACTCAGAGTAATGCCCTCCGGATTCATTCATATTGTGAGATGTTTTGCAGATTTATCATTGTTCCTTAACACTGCATAGTATTCCATTGTGTGTATGTACCATAATTTGTTTATCTGTTTGTCTGTTGATGGGCACCTAGGTCATTTCCATCTTTTTACTGTTGTGAACAATGCTGCAATGAACATGGCTGTGCATGTGTCTATTTCTGTGTTATGGCTCTTACTTTTCTAGGATATGTTCCTAGAAGTGGGATTGCTGGATCATATGGTACTGTTTTTTCTAGCTTTTTAAGAAAGGTTCAAATTGTTTTCCAAAGTGGTTGTACCATTTTACAGTCTCACCAGCAGTGCATCAGTGTGCCAGTCTCTCCACAATCTCTCTGACATTTATTATTTTGTGTTTTTTGGATTAGTGCCAGGCTCGTTGGGATGAGATGGTATCTCATTGTAGTTTTGATTTGCATGACTCTAATGGCTAATGATCATGAGCATTTCCTCATGTGTCTGTTAGCAACTTGGAATGTTTTCTTTGGTGAAGTGTCTGTTCATATCCTTTGCCCATTTTTAATTGAGTCTTTTTGTTGTTGATGTGTTGCAGTATCTTGTAGATTTTAGAGATTAGACCCTTATAGAATATGTCATAGCAAAAATGTTTTTCCCAGTCTGTTGTTCTCTTTTTGCTCTTTTGGTGAAGTCTTTTGATGAGCATAAGTGCTTGATTTTTAGGAGGCTCCAGTTATCTAGTTCCTCTTCTGGCGCTTGTGCATTGTTAGTTATGGTTTATATACCATTCATGCCATGTATTAGGGAGCCTAGCATTGTCCCTATTTTTTCTTCCATGATCGTTACCATTTTTGATTTTATATGTAGGTATTTGATTCATTTTCAATTTGTTTTTGTACACGGTGTGAGGTATGGGTCTTGTTTAACAGATATCCAGTTATGCCAGCACCATTTGTTAAAGAGACTATTTTTTCCCCATTTAACAGACTTTGGGCCTTTGTCAAGCATCAGCTGCTTATAGGTGGATGAATTTACTTCTGGGTTCTCAATTCGTTGGTCTATGTATCTGTTGTTGTACCACTACCAGGCTTTTTTTTTCCTACTGTGGTGGTATAATAGTTTCTAAAATCAGGTAGTGTGAGGCCTCCCATTTTGTTCTTCTTCAGTAATGCTTTGCTTATCTGGGCCTCTTTCCTTTCCATATGAAGTTGGTGGTTTGTTTCTCCACCTTATTAAAAAACACCATTGGAATTTGGATCAGGATTGTATTGTATCTGTAGATCGCTTTGGGTAGAATTGACATTTTCACAATGTTGAGTTTTCCTATCCATGAGTGTGGTATGTTTTTCCACTTATGTCAATCTCTTTTGGTTTCTTCAGTAGTGTCTTGCAGTTTTGTTTGTATAGGTCTTTTACGCCTCTAGTTACATTTGTTCCTAAGTACTTAATCTTTTGGGGGGCTATCGTTAATGGTATTGATTTGGTGATTACCATTTTGAAGTTCTCTGTGTTGAGGTAGAGGAATCCAACTGATTTTTGTATGTTTCTCTTGTATCCTGATATTTGGTTGAAATATTCTATTAGTTCCAGTGGTTTTCTTGTGGATTCTTTGGGGTTTTCTGTGTATAAGATCATATCACCTGTGAATAGGGATACTTTTACTTCTTCCTTCCAATTTGGATGCCCTTTATTTCTTTTTCTTGCCTTATTGTTCTGGCTAGCACCTCCAGCCCAGTGTTGAATAAGAGTGGTGATAAAGGGCATCCTTGTCTGCTTCCCGTTCTCAAGGGGAATGCTTTCAAACTCTCTCCATTTAGAATGATGTTGGCTGTTGGCTTTGTATAAATGCCCTTTATTATGTTGAGGAATTTCTGTTCTGTTCTTATTTTGCTGAGAGTTTTTATCAGGAATTGGTGTTGGATTTTTTTGGCTGTAATCTTAATGGAAGCATATCACCAGGTGTTTCTTCCACAGAACCTGAGCCGATGGGTGGGTTTGAACAGCCCACCTTAGTTGGTACTTGAGTGCAAACCATTTGCACCACCCAGGGATCTCTAAAACTAGACCAAGGTATGCCAGAATCTAACCAATTAAAATAAGTGGGTGTGGAGAGAAACATCTTGTTCACAGGAAAAGTACAAAAATACCAACAGAGTTCTTGTGAGAAACACTGTAAGTGAGAAGGGAGTAGAATAACATCTTTAAAGTAAAAAAGAAAAAGACTGTCAACCTAGAATTCTAGACCCAAGGAAAATCTTTCAAAAACAAAGGTGAAACAAAGACTTTTCTAGACATACAAGAACTGAAAGAAATGAATCTGCTGTAGACACACACTATAATAAATGTACAAAGAGCATCAGAAACTGTATTTACATTGGTAAATAGAAGCTTTTTATTGGTTATCTTATAAAACTCTTTAAAAGTAATTCACTATTTGACCAAAAACCACTGCACTGGGCAAAACAAACTTTCTTTTCTTTTAAAAATATTGAAGAAAGAGGTGCTGGTGGTGCAGTAGTTAAGAGCTATGGTGAGCTACAGCTGCCAACCAAAAGGTCAGCAGTTCAAATCCAACAACCACTCCTTGAAAACCCTATGAGGCAGTTCTACTCTGTCCTATACTGTCACTATGAGTCAGAATTCACTCAATGGCAACAAGTTATATACATATATACGTATAAGTATATATGTATTTATGTGTGTATGTATGGAAACCCTGGTGACATAGTGGTTAAGTGCTATGACTGCTAACCAAAAGGTTGGCAGTTTGAATCCACCAGGCACTCCTTGGAAACTCTATGGGGCAATTCTACTCTGTCCTATAGGGTCACTATGAGTTGGAATCGACTCAAAGGTAACGGGTTTGTTTTTTTTATACGTGTCTGTGTGTGTGTGTGTATATATATATATATGCAAAGAAACAGAAAAATAATAATATAAATATAAATAAGAGAAAAATTAACCAATCAAAACTGAACCAGAACTGACGTGTGTGTGTATGTGTTGGTCAGTTACTTTTAAAGAGTTTTACATAATAACAAAAAAGTAGATGTTTAACAACGTAATTAAAATTTCTACTGCTCTTCATTACAAGGTAATAAAAGTTTTATAATTTATGTAAATGTAAATTTCTGCCACCCATCTGTTGGTTTGTCCTTCTTAGGTGGCTTGTGTTGCTATGGTGCTAAAAGCTATGCCACCAGTTTTTCAAATACTAGCAGGGTCACCCTTGATAGACAGGTTTCAGCAGAGCTTATAGACTAGGAAGAAAAGCCTGGTGATCTCCTTCCAAAAATCAGCCAATGAAAATCCTGAGGATCACAACAGTCCTATCTGCAACTAGACATGAGCATGTCATAGGACCTGGTAGTGTTTCCCTCTGTTGTGCGTGTGGTCCCCATGAGTTGGGTAATGACTGGACTGTTAGCTAACAACATGTCAGCCTTATCTCCACAGTTGTTTTTATTTTTGATTTGAAGTTAAATGTATTCAGTGCTCACCACCACATTAGAGGAAATATTTTTTTCTTTGAAAAAAGTATATATATGTATATATGTGTGTGTGTGTGTGTATAGATACATATATATATATATGTATAGATAGATAGATAGATGGAATAGAGGTGGGGGGAATGAGAATGAATGTGATCATTCAGGGCAAGAGGGGAGGATACACCAAGCAGTGATCATACATCAATAAGTGATTGTAAGGTACATTCAATATTCTTTGTCAACACAATTCAAGGGAGTCAGTTCTTCTTCAGTCTTCCTTACTCATCATCCAGGTTTCATAAGCCTATGAGGCAATTGAAAATTCATGGCTTGGGTCAGCCACGCATTAGTCTTCAAGGTGACATCTTTGCTTTGCAACACTTTGAAGAGATGTTTTGCAGTAGATTTGCCCAGTGTAATGCTTGAGTGCTGCTTCCATGGACATTGAATGTGGATCCAAGTAAAACGAAGTCCTTGACAACTTCAATAATTTCTCCATTTACCATGATGTTGCTTATAGGTCCAGTTGTGAGGATTTTTCTTTACGTTGACATGTAATCCATACTGAAGGCTGTAGTCTTTGATGTTCATCAGTAAGCGCTTCAAGTCCTCTTCACTTTTCGGAAGCAAAGTTGTGCCATCTACATAATGCAGGTTGTTAATGAGTCTTCCTCCAGTTCTGATAACGCATTCTTCTTCATATAGCTTCTCAGATTATTTTCTCAACATACAGATTGAGTAAGTATTGTGAAAGGATACAACCCTGGCACAAAACTTTCTTGGCTTTAAACTACACAGTATCCTCTTGTTCTGTTTGAAGGACTGCCTCTTGGTCTATCTACAGGTTCCGCATGAGCACAATTAAATGGTCTGGGATTCCCATTCTTTGCAACTTTATCCATAATTTGTCATGATCCACACAGTAGAAAGCCTTTGAATAGTCAATAAAACACAGATAAACATCTTCCTGGTATTGTACTATTGGTTTATTTTAATTTTCTCGTTTCTCGCTTGCATTTCTACAACCTGAGGCTAAACCTTCAGAATAGACTCTTCCCAGTATGCCTTCTAGATGAATATGTTTGAAAAACAAAGGTGAACCTTATCACTCGATTACTGTGACTCTTCTCTATCACCTTAGGAATAAAACACAAATTATTTGATGTCACATAGAAGGCCCTTATGGAGGCATTGATTCTCATTCTAAATTGTCTCCAGTCTCACTTTGTGCACTCAATCCCTGCGATACAATATTACCTAATTGCTTGTAATTTCTCTACTGCACTCCATGTTCTATCCTGCCTCACTCATCGCACTTGTGAGCTCTGCCTGGAAAACAGGCCCCTTCTGGGATAAACGTAGGTGTCCTTTAAAGCTCAGAGACAGCACTGTCTCCACTAGCGCCCAAGGCTGTGTCAGCAGCCCTTCCTCTGGATTGCCCTAGTCCCTGTGAGTTAGTTTTGGATTACATCATTGCAGTGTGAACCAGATGCTCTATCCTTAAATGGTTATTATTGATACTACAGCAGTCATTTCAAAGAACCTATCCGCCAGGGAGAGGTGTGTTTGCAAGCATGGCTGGGAAGAGGCTATCCTGATGGAAGAAACTGTATCTTGAGTGTTCCTGAGCCTGAATTGTAATTGTTACCTCCCTTATAATAAACCCGTAATCGTGAGTATGGTCTGAGTTCTGTGTGGCCATTGCAAAGAATTATCGAACCCAGCAGAGAAGAAACGAGAGCTGTGAGAGGGGCAGTTGGTGTCAAAATTAGGAAAGATAGTGGAGAGAGGAGGCTTGTCTGGCCGCCACCTAATGGGAGTCAGCCTTGTGCCGTTGATCTTGGTTCTCTGTACCCCTTGTGGGGTTGGAGGAGGTCAGACACTGCCCCCAAGCTGATTTTACAATTTCCCACTTAACAAAGACAGCAACCTGTCAAAGGCGGAAAAACAAGGCAGTCCCGTCGAGTTCTGGCTTTCGAAGGTTTTAGTGTATATGCTTCTAATTCCAGCAAGCTCATAAAACATGTGAATTACCACAGCATATATGCAGTTAGTGTGCCACAAGAGATTATTTTAATTTAAAGAAAATTGAACAAGCAAAAATTTTCATTTCTGACTACCTTCATATTAATAACAACAAAATGTTACATTAAAGTAGAGCAACGTAAAAGACAGTGAAGTGTGATTGATTAGCTTCAGTTGAAAAGGGCTCCCTCAGATATGGAGTTCCCAGCTTCCAGACTTCACGATCATGTGTGGCCAGTGCAAAAGAAAGGCCTGAGGGGGTAACTGAAGGAGCAAGCCGGGTACTTCCATATAAGGGAACTTTTGGCAACATTAACAAAACTTACACTTCCACTGTTAAAATCAACATACACACCAACTCGCCCCAGAGGTTTCTCTATATACTGAGGAAGCACTGGGGAGGTGGTCAAGAGATTATAACAGTTATCCTCCTTCACACATAAAAGAAGAAATATGTTCTCAGACTCAACCAGTGAGCCGTTCTTCCTTAACCAGGTATCCTTACAGACCCCTACAGCCCAGTTCCAAGAGTCGTTCACATCTATCTCCCAGTAGTGTTTTCCAGAGGTGAAGGCCCGGTCTCCCCATGAAGCAAAGTAGTTGGATCTTCCAGAAGGAAAAGATGCCTCTTGAAGGTCACGTCTAAGCCTCAAACTTCTCACATCCTCGAACAGCAGGATGTTCTGACTGCTTACTTCATAACTGAATGAAATTTCCACTGTGGAAAAAAGAGAATATTTCAGTCCAAATTAGTTTTTAAATTCCTATAGGCTGAGAGGGTCACTGGATCTAGAATATCACTGGAAAGACAGCCCAACACTACAATGGATGTTCTGGCTGGAAAATATCAGATTGAGGGGCATCAGTGGATGCGCAGAAGAAAAGAATACCTAAATACACTGGAAAAAATTCCTAAAATCTCGAAGAATACACAGAGGAGGGAGGTCATGCAAACTTCTGGCTCATTGCTTTTCACTGCACATTAAAAATCAGACACTTGTGCACTGACATCAAGTCCATAGTGATACGTCTTTTCTCCACTGTCTCTTCTCAGGGCAAAAAACCCACAGATTTTATACCTAAATAAATGGTGATCACTTTGCCAGGTATATTATAATGTAAGATAAGCAAGCAGGCTTAAATTTAAGAATGAAATCCAAGTATGCCTTCTTAGAAGAGGATCTAGTGGGGCAGTGGTTAAAGCACTCAGCTGCTCACCAAAAGGTCAGAGGTTCGAAACCACCAGCTGCTCCTAGGGAGAAAGATGTGGCAGTCTGCTTCCATAAAGATAAACAGCCTTGGAAACCCTATGAGACAGCTCTACTCTGTCCTATAGAATAGCTAGGAGTCAAACTTCACTCAACAGTAGTGGGTGTGGTTTTGGGGTTTGGCTTATGCCTTCTTAGAAGGGGTCTCCTACAAAGCAAGTTTTGGCTTTTAAACCTGGTTCCATCTCAGGCCTAGTCTTTCTCCACCTACTAGACTAACCCCACTGGTTTAGGTCTACCATGGAGCTCTGCGTACTGCCTCAACCATCTACTTGCTTTATTGTTGCTCATAAATTCTGGTTTTCTGTATATTGCTTTTTTATGTTTACTCATGTATGTCTCAGATCATATTAATTAAAATGTACATTATTACAAATTCAATTACTAAGAAACTTTAAATGAAAAATATTTAGAAATAAAACACAAGGGACCCTATAACCATATGCCATTGCACTTAATTTGAAATTGAAGTGTTCTTAAATAATATGTCATTCTGTATGACTCTTTGAATAACTGACGTTGTCTCTGCAAATGGTTCTGGTTCTCAAGGAGCCCTTTTTCTGATCATTTTCTTTTTCTTATTAACTATTTACTACAGGCCTGAATTATATTTTTCTTTTGCCCACCTTTCATTTAGATATTTATCATACAATCATAAGGCAAATATGGGTATGCGTGTCTTTTCACAGGCTGCTCTCCTCTCCTAAATCAAGAATTAATACAGTAAGAAAGATTGCCCGTAAGAAACCATTATTGAAGGACACCGTATGGGGGTCCCACTACTGGGCTGACACTCACCTCGGCATTGGTTGAACCTGTCTATCAGTCCAGTGATGGGCCTGGCACTGAGCGCTGGGTTCACAGGCTGCGGCATGTGCAGCTGCACGGACTCACTCCTGCCAGGGGGAAGAATCAGTTAATCTTTCAGGTGCCAAAGGGGACATCACAATATGTAAAAAGACCTCGGCATTAACTGAAAATGTTTCATCAGAATCCATTGCTGATATTGTGGTATAACTCCACGATCCTGGCATGGGACTGCACCACTCTTAGAGAATCTTTCTTCCTTCTCTGCCTGCTTCCTTCTCTTGTCCCTCAGAGGTACTTGCCTCTCTCACCTGCCACCTGGCACAAATCTATTTACCTAAACAACTTTATGTGTTTGAAAGCTAAAATCCTAGGTAGCTGTCTTCTAGCCACTTATTCCCTGAGCCCTGCAACACATACTTCCTTGGGTCACAGGAAAGAAACAAGGCTAATCTGTGATAGAGGGAACAGGAAAACATATTCAGTAAAACATACTCAACATGCATACACAGAAAATATCCAATACTTCTATAAATTATGTTCTCACTCTATTAGAAACACTGTGATCTCTTTCACAGTCTCATGGAGCTCTAGTTTGCAGTTAAGGCCAAACTTACCTGGTCAGTATGTCTCCCAAATCCTATGGAGATTAAAACAAAAAAAGAAAATTATAGAATTCTTCACAAATGGGGATTCTGCCCATTCAGTCTTTATATTTGGGAAGGTTTAGAAAGGAACCAACCATCCATCACCACACTATTCTGGTAAATTCACTCTTCTTTTCCTCTCTAACAATAATCCCAGTACCATATGTGGATAGAATCTGCATTCTCGGTGAATTCAGAAACCTGAGGGTGAATGAGTAAACAGAAGGATATGAGTACAGACTGCAGTGACGCAATCATCAGCTGTCTGCAAACTGGGCTTTCCCAGGGCTTGTCTCCAAAGGGGAATGTGCCCCAGAACAAGGCAACTCAAATCTGGGACTTCAAAACAAAAGGAGGAAGTAAAAGCCGGCTCTTCCCAAATTTCTCCTTATTGCCCAACTGGAGACTAAAGTGGAACGCTCTTGAGGAAGTTGTTCCTGTCTGGTTTTCAGAGAAGCAAGGTAGAGAAGACTTTTAAAAGGGAGTACTGTATTTTTACACAAAAAACCGGTGCCTTCTAGGTTTGTTTGCCAAGCATGCATTCCCCCCTCCCCAAGAGGTGTTTTCATAAGTGTCGCTATGCAGTTTTTTTCCACGTTGCTGTAAAAAAATTAGCTTTTCACAATTACGAAAATACCTGGGGCTGGCTAGGGGGAGGGAGGGCATGGTGGGCAAACAAAAGTAGAAGGCACTTGTTATTTGTGAAAAAACACAGTATTCCCTGGGGAATCTACTCTCATAATTTCATAAAGGTTTGTTATTCATGTCTAGGATAAGAGTTACAGTTCATGTCTGTTATTCCCAGTTGGCAAATGCCCTCCCCATAGGAAAAAGAATTGTGTCTTTGGTAACAAATACATAGCAGAGGTCAAGGATGTGGACTTTAGCTACCGTAAATGATTTCCAGGCATGTCCTCAGTTCTTACCTGGAGCAGCTCCACATCTGATTTATGGCAGATACTCATCAACTCCTCATACATTTCTCTTAGGCGCTTCCCCTTTTGAACCATTGTGGCTTCACTTTTCTTCAGTTGCTGTAAAATCTTCTTGCCTTCACTTTTCAGTCCCTCTAAATTTTGTTTTTCTTCCTCAAGGAGAATCGGATGCACTTTCTGATACTCAGAGCTGATAATCTCTGACAGTAGAAACACATAATACTGCAAAGACATGGATTTCTTAGGTCATGTATGCAATCCAAGTTCAGCCTCCTCCACATAAACCTCATCTATTTCTCTCTGACTCACATCATCTACCAATCAACTGCACACAACCTAAATCCACGTCCTCCTGCTGATCAGAAACCACAGAGTCACTCCTCCATTTTCTTCCTTCGTTTGTTTTCCATGCAAGAGCCAAACCCATCCTCCCTTCAGAACACTTCCATTCACTTCCAAAGTTCCAAAACATCTGCAGAAATGCCTCATAGTTAATTTCTTTACTATGCATCCTCTCTTTTCTGAGTTGCTGATATATTGGGGTTTACAAATCTGAACTAAGTGTCATGTTACCTTACATTGAAAAGGCAGATTACCTTTCCTATGGATAAACCACTCACAGATCTCATGGCACACTATGATTTCAGCTGAAGCTCTTAATGGACAAATCTCCAGCAAGTCTATCACAAGCTGGTTATGAGGGAAACAAACTCATACTTACTATCCATAGGTTGGTTATTAGGCTCTCCTCATTCAGATTTCTCTGATTTTTTTGAATATTTTCCCATAAAGATCTCATTTGCTTTAAGAGCTTCTCCTGCAAAAGAATCATGAATATGACTACCACAAAAGCAAATATTATGGATTTCATACCATAATACTTAGACAGAGGCAAGAGATATTAGATGGATGTACTCTAGGGAAGGTGGAAGGATCATAATGTTTCCCTGTTTACCCTTCATAATTACAAATTGTGGGAAATTTCAGGCTGTAGAAACACAAAATTTAGTGTCATCATTTGCCTGTGGAAACTGACAAGTGAGGATTTTATGTAACATGGCTAATTTTCAGATAAACAACTTGGTATAGAATTTGGATATACTGATGCTGTTGTTGTTGTCAAGTTGACTCCAAGTCATAGCCACCCTACGAGACAGAGTAGAACTGCCCCATAGAGTCTCCTGGGCTGTAATCTTCAAAGGAGCACATTGCCAGGTCTTTTCTCCTGTGGACCCACTGGTGAGTCTGAACTGCCTACCTTTTGGTTAGCAGTCAAGTGTTTAACCTTTATGCCTCCAGGGCTTCTCTACTGATGCTAGGTCTCTGCTATTTTCCAGTATGCTATGTGACCTGTATTACTACATATGCTTCCAGTATAAAAACCTCTTTGTCCATATATTTTTGCTATCTGAAAATGAGGACTTCACAGTACCCTGAGCATTATATTGCATATTCAAAATAACAATCATTAACTTATTCACATCTCATCTCTTTGCTGGAATGCAAACTCTATGAAGGCAGATATGTTTCTGTATTTTATTTACACATTTTTTCCTTCCTGCTTATGACAGTAGCTAGCACATGTTAGACTCTCAGTAATAACTGGATTAATCGTCATCACGGTATTCATTTTCCTTATACGGTCTTAGCTCTATTATCCTCCAGCTTTCAAAGTGCTTTCAGGTGCATCACTTACCCGGTATTCCTCAACAGCGCATTCTATGGAACAGTGACCATGAGCCTCGTGCTCCTGAGAGTTAGAGCAGATTAAACAAAGCAGGTTCTTGCTCTCTTCACAGAACATCTTCTTTGCCTCTTTGTGTGTCCCACACATCTGTTCCTCAGAGCTGAGGAACTGCCAGAGACTGGCTTGTCTGGCAAGGGAAGTCAGATTCTTCACAAGAATATTGGTTTTGAACTCTGTCTGCTCTGATGTTTCCCTGCACAGGGGGCAACGAACAGGAATTTCGGCTTCTTCCCAGGAAAGGTAGAGACAGGGCCTACAGAAGGTGTGCCCACAGCCTATGGTGACAGGGTCTGTAAGGTAGTTCAAGCAGATGAAGCAGTTGAGTTCCTTCTGGAAGGCTGAATCCATTTTTCTGGGGAAGGAAAATCAGAAAAGTTTATTATTCCGCCCTGGGGAGACAAAGGCCTAAACAAAATTTTACTCTGACTGTGACCTAAAAATACACTTACGTGAAATTCAAATTCCAAGAAAACGTGAGACTCTCTGGACCGATGGAGACTAGAAGAACCCCCAAGATGATTGCTCTAAGATACACTTTGAACTTGGAATTAAATCCAGCCATGGAGGTCACCTTTCAGCCACACAATAGATTGACTTATAAAATAAACAATGTCACCTGCAAGTAATGTAATCCCTTAAACAATCAACTATATGTGACAAGAGATCAGCATTTACCCAAAAGCAAGATGAGAAGGCAAGGATGGACAGGGAAGTTAGCTCAATGGAAACAGAATAGACATCATGGAAATAATGAGAATGCTGACTCATGGTGAGTACTGTAACCAATGTCATGGAACAATTTGTATAAAATTGTTAAATGGGAGCTCAATTTGCTGTGTAACCTTTCACCTAAAACACAATTAAGAAATTAAAAAAAAAAAACATAGAGAAGACTATTAATGTAGAAAGATGCTTAATGTTCATTACTAGTATGGGGAATGTTAAGATGTTATCAAATGGTACTTACCTAGATCCCACTTTTTACCTAAAACAAAAGCAAGTTTTTACAAAAAATATATATATATATATATTCAATAAAAAAATGAGATGTTTGAAACCTTAAGGTGTGTACTGGTCAGTTTTGCTGTCCTGCTGGGCTTAAAATGAGCCATCTCAGAGGCAGAAAAGGGGGACTTTACTACTATCAAGAAAAAAGAGCCGAGAGGTGGTGTGTGCCCTTTGGATCCAGGCTCCCTGTGCTCCTAGACCAGGAGACAGAAAGAGAGAGACAGCTGTAACACTGGAGCAGCAGAGAAACAGCATCAGCAGAAGCAGGAGACCAACACAAGATGGTGCAGTGAGAGTCACAGCCCATGGAGCAAGGTGCCTACAGCTGTTGCGCTACAGTAGGTGTGCCAAGCCACAGAGCAAGAGAAATGAGAGCCTTGAGGCAGGAGGCTTCCCAAGGGACTTGTCAAAGGAGCTAGGCTTTCGGAGTCACAGAGCAAGAGAGCAGAGTGCCTTCAGGTTGAGGCTTCTGGCCCAGGGGGGTGCATTTGGGCACTTACCAGGGGAAGTAAAGAGTTTTCTAGCACTTGCCTGAGCAGGGCAAAGGCTGGGCGGAGTGGCCAAGAGTGAGAGACCTGCCTGCAGGCACAGTAGAGAAACTTTCCTGACCAAAGAATTGTAACCTGAGTCGTTCTGATCCTAAACTGTAACCTATTACTTCCCTAATAAACCCCATAATTTGTAAGTATAGTTTGTAAGTTCTGTGTGGGATTGCAATGAATTATCAAAGCCAGCAGAAAAGTAGAGAGTGCCATGGGAGGAATGGCTGGTGTCAGATTTGGGAAAATGTTTTGAGAGAGGAAGTATGTCTGACCTCCTCCTCATAGGGATCAGCTTCGGGCAGACGGTGATTCTCCCCCGTCGTGAACTTAGACAAGAAGGACTGACCGTGGGACATTATCATCTTTACAAAAGGTTAATATAACAACATCTTTGTAAGGGAGATAATAAAGGTTAAAGATGCAGAAATGTACAGAATGCCATCAGTCTGTGCTTGTCTTCTATCCTGCACCCATGATTCAGAAAATACTTCTCTAAAAACCCGTGGATAAAAATGTATGAGAAACACTTATACACAAGGTATACCCACAAAACCAAATTTTCTATTTTGATGTCTTTTATCGTAAACAAATTACACGACCCTAAAACGGCTTCTAGGAGCCTTGATGGTGCAGTGTCTTAAGCGTTCAGTTACTAATCAAAAGATTGGTGGTTTGAACCTACCAGCTGATCCACATGATCAAGATGTGACAGTCTTGGAAACTCTATGGGGACAGTTCTACTCTGTTCTTGTCCTATAAGGTTGCTATGAGAAGGAATCGATTCGACCACCAACAGGTTTAGTTTTTGGTTAAAACAACTTCTAGAAACATAAGAATAATAAGGATTAATATAATAATAAAATTGGATCAGACTTCATCTAGAATCTTCTTATACGAATATACTTGCTGCTGAATTTGCCGTTTTTACTATTTATACTGCTGTATTCAAAGAAGTTAAAAAGCAAAATGTCACTTTGACTACTAAGGTTCCTCCCACCCAAGCCATGGTATTTTCAGTTACCTCATATGCATGTGAAAGCTAGACAATGAATATGGAAGAACAAACAAAAGCTGATGACTCTGAATTATGGTGTTGGAGAAGAATATTCAATATACCATGGACTGCCAGAAGAACAAACAAATCTGTCTTAGAAAAAGTACAGCCAGATTGCTCTTTAGAAGCAAGGATGGTGAGACTTCCTCTCATATACTTTGAACATGTTATCAGGAGGGACCAGTCTCTGGAGAAGAACATCATGCTTAGTAAGTAGAGGGTCAGCTAAACAGAGGAAGATCTTCATGAGTTGGATTGACACACAGGCTGCAAAAATGGGCTCAAATGTGATTGTGAGGATGATGCATAACCAAGCAATGTTTCGTTCTGTTGTACGTAGAGTCGCCAGGAGTCAGAACCTACTGGACGGCATCTAACAATATTCAAACAAGCAAAAAATAGACAAGAGAATAGCAATATCTTCCAAATCCTTTCACACTATTATAGAGTACCACTTCACATTGTGAAAAAATGTAGTTTTTTGTGCAACAATGATCAACACCAGAAAACAACTGTGCTTATAAAAATGGATTTTGCTAACTACTTCTCACTTCTACACCAGATGAATACAGATGACACTCGCATTTCTGTTATTTTGGCATGGTCACCAGTGTTACTTTTCTAGAAGCCCAATCATTTCCTGGCTTCTTTAAAATTTAAGTCAAAATACTGTTATTTCTGAACAGACATTTACTACACTCAAAAACAATATTTTCCCAAATCGTCCAATGCATTACTTAGTTATGTTTTACAGAATATTCTCTGAACAGTAGTACAACTTGTAGAGTAGAATATAATACATTTTGGCACTACATACAGAATAAAATAACCAAGCCCATTTTTAGTATCTACACCAAATACAAAATTACAAAATACCTACAATTAAAAGGCAACTACATTCTGAGTCCTTATAACACCTATGAAGAACCAAGGAGCACTTAAATTAATAGAAATAATATTAACATCAAATTAATTCCAAAAATATAAAGTAAGAAAAAGATGACAAAATAAGTTTACTAAGTAGATAAACTACTTGCTGAAAGTGAAGAGGACTCGAAGCACTTCCTGATGAAGATCAAAGACCACAGCATTCAGTATGGACAAGAAAACAAAAATCCTCACAACTGGACCAATAAGCAACATCATGATAAATGGAGAAAAGATTGAAGTAGTCAAAGATTTCATTTTACTTGAATCTACAACCAACACCCATAGAAGCAACAGTCAAGAAATCAAAAGACACATTGCATTGGGAAAATCTTCTGCAAAAGACCTCTTTAAAGTGTGGAAAAGCAAAGATGTCACCTTGAAAACTAAGGTGCACCTGACCCAAGCCATGGTATTTGAAATTGCATCATATGCATGTGAAAGCTGGACAATGAATAAGGAAGACCGAAGAAGAATTGATGCCTTTGAATTCTGGTATCGGCAAAGAATATTGAACATACCATGGACTGCCAAAAGAACGAACAAGTCTATATTGGAAGAAGTACAACCAGAATGCTCCTTAGAAACAAGGATGGTGAGACTATGTCTTACATACTTTGGACATGTAATTAGGAGGGATTAGGCCCTGGAGAAGGCCATCATGCTAGGTAAAGAACATGGTCAGAGAAAAAGAAGACCCTGCAACAATGGGCTCAGTCATAACAATTGTGAGCAGGGAGCAGGATTGGACAGTGTTTCATTTGGTGGTGCATAGGGTTGCTATGAGTCCGAATCAACTCGACAGCACCTAACAATAACAAGTAGACAAAGAACATAATTTCAAAGAAACAAACTCAGTTTGCTGCTGGATCAAATCAAGTTATGATTTTTTTTGTTTATGGTTTAGTTGAGAAAAAGTAACAGGAACTCTTCTTCCATAAATTGTGTACTCACCTAAGGAATACGGCAAGGGTTTCCCCAATGCTTGCTGTAGAAGTAGTGTTATGGAAGTCAGTTCAGGGATCAGGTCCTCATGGTGTGGTTACAGTAGCTTTCAGAAGACTCTGCAGGCAGGAGAGTTCCAAAGGCCGACTGTCTCTTCTGGAGAAGAGTGAGCCTGGTTCCTTGGGTCCTTTCTATTGCAGCCTGAAGACCACACCCATTTCCTCCCAGTGATTGCATTTCACGAGTTTCTAATAGGAATGATTAAACTTTGTCAATGAGAAGAGGGAATTATGTAACATCTTTGGCAATCTCCATAAACTAATCTCTGCAAACATCATCTCATCAAAAGAAACTGAGTTTTCTAAAAATGAAACCCCAGTGCTGCCTTTCTATCTAAATTAGTTTTGGAACAAGACTTTTATTTTTAACTTATAAAAGCTTAGAAAACAGAAAGTCATTAGTTAGTGATTTTAGCAAGTGTTTTGGAATATTTGGAAATGTTTTACCTGAGGTAGGCTTTGGTTATATTCAGTCACTTGTGAAGTGTTTCATTTCGTTGATCGATTTATTTTTGTATTTTAATGTAAGAACATCATTGGTTACCACAACAGAATGGAGCCTTCTCCTGGCCCTCACACTCCAAACTAAGCCTAGGACACCCTCCCAGCAACAGCGCGACACAGGATCTCTGACTTGTACTCTTCAACCCACCTAAGAGGGAACACAGGAAAAGGCCAGAAAGTCCCATCTCAGGGAACCCTGAGTCAGGTTTGAGTTATGTCCCCAATACGTTTAGTCCTCTACTTATGGGATATAGTTGGATGCTATCTTGGGCCCTTAGGAAACTCCTTCTACTTTTGATTGGCCCCACATAGCTTTCAAGTTGTCCCAGGAGCCAAGCTATAGATTCTGGAGAAGCAGCTCAGAACCTCTCACAAGTGTACTTAGATCATCACCTTGTGTGCAGAGACCCTAAGGCCCAGCATCAGTCTGAGCCAGGTAAGAGATGGAGGGAGGCTCTGAGGAGAAGAAGAAACTTCCAGGAGGAGGGAGCCCCTATTTCCAGGATGCCTGCTTTGTATGTGTGAGTAGCTGTGTGGACGCTTACAAGGCCACCATCCTTTCGCCTGACTCCTCTGATATCTTGCGGTTTCTCTCATTTCTACCTTCCAGATATAGGACAGGAGGTGAGGTCTGGCTCTGGAGTCAGACAGCAGGCATTTAGCAAGGAGAGTGTCTCTATGGGAAGGAGATCCAGCTGAGCCTGTGCCTGGGTGCAAGGGGAACATAGGGGTGAGAAGGATAGAGAGTAGCTTTTTGGGAACTGCAAGCCTCAGAGATCACCAGAACCTCTAGCATCAGTGCAAAGTGAAAGATTGGAAGTTGCAAGGGGCAGGGAGTTTTTTCTGTTGAGACCACTGGACAGAACATCCTCCCCTGTTAGCTTCAGAAACAAGCAATGGCTCCACAAGGAAGGGTCCCCATGCTCTGGAACAAAGGCAGTAGAACTCTTCTCTCTTCCCTGTGTGGGGGAGTCCAGCCCAACCACACAGGCAGAGAGATCTGCAGGGCTTCTTGTCTCCTACAGTGCCTCCTGGTGTCCCAGACCCCAGAATTCCCTGCCCAAAACAGTGGCCACCCAGGAGTTCCTCCCTGATTTATTTTTCCCAGGGCCAATCATGTCAGCTGTACGCCAATAATATTGTCATTCCCGGCCAGCGTCTTTAAAAATCACTTTTTTCTCTTTTTATGGCTTAGCTTATAACTTTCATTATAACAAAACCAAAATGAAGGGAAAAATGGCAAAGAAAGAATATTTAAAAATGAATAACTCACATTCCAATTTTGGTAAAATTTGGTAATTAAATCTGTATGCCTTCCTCTCCTAATGTATGTCTCACCAAAAGTTTTAGTGCTAGGGATACAGAGATTTTAGAAGGACAAGGAATCTCCTGGCCTCTAAACCTTGCAAAGGAGTCCTGGTGGCTCAGTGGTTAAGACTTAGGCTCCTAACCAAAAGGTTTTCAGGGTGAACCCACCAGTCAGTCTGCTACTCCGCGGTAGAAGGATGTGGCGATCTGCTCCCGAAACCATCACAGCTTAGGAAACACTATGAGGGTAATTCTACTGTGCCTATAGGGTCACAATGAGTCAGAATGGACTTGATGGCACGGGGTTTGAATTTTTGAAAACTTCCAGGACATATGTACAGATTTTTCAAGAGAATGATGCCAGTAAGGCTTTGTTGTTATTAGACTCGAGAATACAAAGTATTATGATGACATGTGCAAAGACTTGGAGATAGAAAACCAAAAGGGAAGAACATGCTCAGCATTTCTCAAGCTGAAAGAACAGAAGAAAAAATTCAAGCCTCGAATTGCGATACTGAAGGATTCTACGGGGAAAATATCAATGACACAAGAAGTAAGGATTTACACTTCTGCTTTTAAAAGTGACCTTAGATTCCAAAGCACAACTACTCTCTCATAGGGGGCTCACAATTTTTAAAACCACCCAGAAGGATTTCTTTTTCTTTCTTAACCAATTTTCCTAGTACCATCCTTTCTGTTTGGAAATACAGAGGTATGTATTTAATAATAAAATAACATATATCATTCTAAAATATTCATACAGATTCTTTAAGAAATATGAGATTAAAGTGACTTGTGTTATTCTTTTGCTTTTCTGTATTTTACAAAATGTTGGTGATTTACATGTAATACTTGTGTAAACCGAAAATGAAATGTGTTCATGTTGCTAGACTTTGAGTGCTTCACCCCCTTGTTGGTTCCTTTCAGCTTTCAAACAACATTGTGAGGAGCCCCTTCATTAAAATCTCTTTGACCCTCTTTTTATAATGTGTTTCCTACTTTCCTGGCTGATAATATCTATCTTTACATCCTCTTAATTGTTATTCTCCTCTCTCAGTTTTATTTTGGTAAGTGGTTGGACAGATTGAGATGAGGAAAAATAGGAGGAATCAGATCTGACATTTGTTTACTTTCCAGTAAGTGTCAGGTATTTTGATGGGATTTTGTACAGAATGTAAAACTTTGACTGAGCTTAAAATGAGTAACAGTTAACTAAACAAATATTTTAAATGTTATATAGGAGGAATCAGATCTGACATTTGTTTACTTTCCAGTAAGTGTCAGGTATTTTGATGGGATTTTGTATAGAATGTAAAACTTTGACTGAGCTTAAAATGAGTAACAGTTAACTAAACAAATATTTTAAATGTTGTATAATTCTTATTGAATCCTTTCCATCTGAAGGAAGAATCAGTATGGTTCATCAGAAAGCATTTATTCTCAAGCACAATGTTCAAAAGAATCCATAAATCAGTCATTTAATTCAGGTTCAAGTTTTGATATGCAACGCATAAAAAAATTCCACAATGGCATGCATTTTTTGAGGGGAGAGGGAGGGCAACCTGGCTCCCCATAGAAGGTGGGCATTCTCTGGGCACTGTGGTGTGAAAGTCGTTTACCTTTTAGCCATTTCTCTTTCACTTTTAATCTTTTTATTCCTTTTCCCTGGAACTTTCCCTTATCCCAAGCCTCTGGAGTAAGTGGCCAATCTTTTTCCTTGCTTCTATTTAAGATAGGTCTGGTAAGACTGGGTAGAATGCTGGCTGGGATAAAAGGATAAGTGCAGATGTAGCATCTGAAAACTAAGTATAAATTTCCACTCAGAGGATGGGCAGATTTTTATTTGTATGTTAAAGTTAAATAAAATCACTCAAGGAATAAATCTCAAGTAGGGTGGGTTTTTTGTCATTCATTCCAGGAAGAGAGCAATTCTTCTTTTCCTTCTGTTCAGAACCATAGTATCACACACACTGCAGGACCTCAACAAATAATTCACTTGCTGAATCTTGAGAGTGAAGAAGTTTGAGTTCCTATTGAGGTTTCTGGACAGCTGGGGTCATAAAAGTGGCCCAAAGTCTTAAAAATGTCATTGTCTAAAGGCCAAGATCACTGGTATGAAGAAGTCGTCCTGATGTTAGTGGAATGCATGGAGAATAACCTCCCACCCAATGGTAAACAAAAGTTCAAAACAACTGAGTCACATAGGAACTGGGAAAAGGTAGCTTTCAGAGGATTTTCTGGAGAAATGTGCAAAAACACATGGTTAGAGATTTCTTATAATCTGAGGAAGTCTCACACTTTGAAAGAATTAGTCCTGGAAGCTCAGGAACATGTTAAAAATCTCTCTAAAAACAAAAATTTTAAGAAATATCCAAACTTCCCCCAAGAAGCCCGTGACTGCTTATTTCTGCTTCTTCAAGAAGTGTTTCCAGTACTCCCAAACGCACCCTGAGCTGAGTGACCAGGAGCTGAGCAAGGTTCTATATGAGAAATATAAAGAGCTTGCAGAGAAAATGAAATTGAAATACATTCAAGATTTCCAGAAGGAGAGACAGGAATCTGAAGAAAAACTGGCTCAATTTAAGAAACAGCACGCTAATCTCATCCAGAACAGCAAAAAATCTGATGTCCCCAAGTGGCATCAGACTCAAACCCAAAAGTGTTCTCAGGGAAATGTGAGCAAAATCAGGCCTTCTCTGGAGACTGGTGACATTTCCAAGGAGACGAAATTCCATGGAGAGCCCAAAAAGCCCCCCATGAATGGATACCACAAATTCTACCAGGATTTGTGCTTGAGTAGGGAGCTGCAACAACATATGTCATTATAAAGCTGTCATTATTGCCTTCTCAAGTAGAAATATAAATTCCAATTTACCTGAACACAACTCCTCTTTCTCTTCCCAACAGGAGGTCCCTGAGTTGGGGCTTCTCAGCCTTCCTTCATAATTTCCCCTGATTTGGGGTGGGGAGTGCCAGACAGAGAATCCTGGTCCTGCTCTTGCTCTTGAGCCCTTGGAGGCTTGATCTGGAGTGTGCAAGACAGGAGAAATCTCCATTCTGTAGTGGTGGCCACAGTTAGCCTTACATAAAATTCTTGCATTAAAAAGCAAAAATAAATCAATAACTAAAATACAACTGTTCCTACATGACTGACTATAATTGAAGAAAATCTCAGGCAAACCGTTTCCAAATTTTCCAAGACATTTGCTAAAATCATAAACTGGTAACATCCTCTTTTCTACCTTTTTAAACAGTTAAAAATAAAAGTCCTTAGTTAAAGAAAATTATACATGAAGCTGGCATGTGGGGGTTCTTTTGCTGAAAGGTTAATTTTTTTAAAATTATTTTTATTATATACTAAATTCTGGTGAATATGGGGTTTGCTTCTAGCATCACTTCTGGTCCATTTATCTTTGTCCTTGTTCCCGTATCAGTGGTGCATTTGCAAGCAGTAGATTCAAAAAATAATAATCCAGTCTTACTGAAAACAAGTTTTTTATACATCACAGAACTGGGAATAGTTTAGGGGCTTGGATTCAGTCATACAGGTCAGTCTCCATCTGAGTCACCCAGTCTAATGCCTTGGCGTCTGTGAGTTGACACAGGGCTTCACCACTTGATTGAAAATACAGCAGATGCCCTCACCAGATTTCCAGCTCATGCCCCACAGCATGGCTAGCCCATAGGTCTCCACAGTGACTGTCTCATAATCTGTCTCTTCTGGCACTGTCTCAGCCTGGAGTTCACTGTCTACCTTTTCCCCTTTGGGAATGCATCCCTTCTGAATCATGGAGGTAGTGAGCCAGGAGTTGACACCCTCATTCTCTTTTTCCTCCAGAGTCTTCTTGGATTCCTCGGTGAGCTCCTTCATGGCCTGGGACATCAAAACCCCATCTACCAAGGCCTCAGCATCTCTGGATGGTCCAGGTGTCTGGCTCAGTAGGAGCCCTCAATGTCCATTCTGGATCAAGAGGATTACAAATTCCTTGGGGACTTCTGAGGGTTTCACACTCTTCAACGTCCTCCTTTTCACAGCCTTCAAGAAATCCTTCTCCTCCAGGGTGGCCCTTACAGTGTCTCTGAGGTCCACCACCCACCTCTGGGAGGACATGCGACTGAAGCAGAAAGAAATTGAGGCAGTAGAGACTGCTGCCAGCTGCGGAACATTCTCTTTAGTGACACTAACCATCAGCCTGCTTGCTCCCAGGTTGGTGCACTATTCACCAAGAGTTAATGCATATTTCTTGATGAGATGAGGTTTGTAGAGATTTGTTTACTTATGTAGATTACCAAGGTGTTAAATCAACCATTTGTTTTGAAGAAACCTAATCATTCCTCTTAACACCTATTGCATTCCCATGAAATACAATCACTGGGAAGAATTGAGTGTGGTCTGCAGGGTTTAATAAAAGGTACCAAGGAACCAGGCTCACTCTTCTCCAGAAGAAACCAACTATCTTTGGAACTCTCCTGCCTGCAGAATCTTCTGAAAGCTGCTACTACCACACTGGGAGGGCCTGATCCCTGAGCTTAATTCCCCACAAGCATTGGTGAAACCTTTGGCATATCCCTTAAGTGACTTAACTGAGTACACAGTTTACAGAAGATGAGTTCCTGCTACTTTCCAAAACCAAAACAAACAAAAAATAGTTTTAGTTTATCAATCAGGAAATTGAGGTGTTTTTCTATGAAATGATCTCATTTCCCTACTTTATAGATATTAGTCCTTTCCTTAACCTATATATGAATTAATCTATTTTGTCAAGATTGCTATATATTGGAATTAATAGGCTGATTAAATTTTGTCTTATTTTTATGTACTCCTTGGATGCTCATATTGATTATAAGAAATTATAATTATTATAAAGATTGTAAATAGCTGCCAGATATCTTGTAACTTTGTACTTGGTATCGTTCCTGAAAAAAGAAAAACAGAATTTTATTCTCTCACAGTATAGTAGGCTAGG
Organism: Dugong dugon; assembly: GCA_030035585.1. NCBI lineage: Eukaryota > Metazoa > Chordata > Mammalia > Sirenia > Dugongidae > Dugong > Dugong dugon. Next base: position 56,441,195 of record CM057467.1, on the reverse strand, counting down.
AGTCCAAATTCATGGTGTCAGCTCCAGGGGAAAGCTTTCTCTGTTGGTTCTGGAGGAAGATCCTTGTTATCAATCTTCCCCTGGACTATGAGCTTCTCTGCTATCTGCTCCTGGCACTGCTTTCTTGGTGGTATTAGGTACCCCCTCTGCTCACTTCCCTTTCCTTTTATCTCTTGTAAGATAAAAGGTGGTACAGGTCACACCGGAAGGAAACTCCTTTTACATGGGATCAGGGATGTGACCTTAGTAAAGGTGTTACAATCCCACCCTAATCCTCTTTAACATAAGTATTACAATCACAAAATGGAGGACAACCACACAATAATGGGAATCGTGGCCTAACCAAGTTGGTACACATTTTTGGGGAATGCTGTTCAATCCATGACACTCCACACTTTGGTCCCCCAAAATTCATGTCTTTGCCACAAGTTAAATACATTCACCCCATCATATCATAGAAAAACCTCTTAAATCTATTCCAAGGCAAAAATCCAAAAATTCCTCTGCATCTCTGAAATCTAGAATACAAGTTATCTGCTTCTAAAGGTACAATGGTGTAACAGGCAGGCACAAGCTAGACATTTCTATTACAAATGGGAGAAATTAGAGGGAAAGAAGGTATCATAGGCACCAAGCAAGTCAGTAGAACACATTACATTTGCCCTCAAGGCTTGAAAATAATCATCTGTCCTCTGAGACTATTCACACAATAGCCCTGCTCTCCAGACTCTAGGTACTAGCCACACTCTCCAGATGCTGAGTGGAGGCTCCTCAGCTCTGGGCTTCAGCTCAGCCTTCCAGGTCCGCTGGTATGGCAATTACATTCCCTTGGTTTTTGGCGCACTATTCTCCTAGTCTATCTGAGTGGTTAATCTACCCTTAGAAACACCAGAGGCCATGGTTCCACCCTTTGAAACCCCAGAGTTTGTGGTTATACTCTTTGACCGAGGCAGCTTGACTTCCTGTGTTTCTTGTCTCTTCAGTTTCTGCTACCTGGTTCCTTGGCCTCTCAGCTCCTCGGGCCTCATGCCAGCATCTGCCCTGCTAGGGCAAGTGTTCCAAACCACTGTAGCTCCACCAGTAAGTGTCTGGAGGCACCCGACTCCGCCAGTGAACTTCTGCCAGAAGGCACTCAGCTCTCTTGCTCCACTATAAGTGCCCAGAGGCACCCCACTCTACCAGGAAGCCTCGGGCAAAGGCATTCAGCTCTCTGGCTCCATGGGTCAGCTCCAGTGCTATCTGTTGCTGGTTTCCTGCTTCTTTTGCTGCCAGTCCTCTGCTGCTACCAGCCCCCTGCTGTTGCAGGTCCTCTGCTGCTGCTCCTCACCATCTGTGCCATCTCCAGGGTTAACAGTTCTCCTCACTTCGTTCTGAGTCCTCTATCCATTCCCAGTTTCAAAAACACTTCCACATTGTAGGTACCTGTTAGAGCAGCATCCCACTCCCAGTACCACAACAACATACCTGTGATGATGGGAGGATGATGCATTGGTCACCCTCACACCAGCATTCAACTGTCAATTTCTATAAATTTTCTGAAGAAATATCAAGAAAGGAATGGATGTAGATTCAGAAAAATAAAGTCCATATTTTGGGATTCACTTATTTTAAAAATAAATTCATGACCTTCATAGGTTGACTCAAGGCATGACCTCCTACTACACACTAGGAGTGGCAGTTTGTGTAAGCAGATGGAAAAAGTTGTCAATTCTATCACTGACATCAGAGTGTTTCTCTATTATGCAAAACAGAATCTAATCATCTATCTACACCAATCCCTTTCTAAAAGCTTGATAGACTCAATCACTTTGAGAAATTGGTGTGGTCTTCAGAGGATCTATAAAACATCATCCAAGAAGCCAAGCTCATTCTTCTTCAGATCCACTGTGTTTGGAGTTGGCTCGGCTGTGGAGACTTCCAAAACTGACTGCTATGTGGCCCAGCCAAATTGATACACACATTTTTGGGTGGACATAATTCAATCCATGACACACCTCATTGAGGGTCTTCCTCTTTTTGGATCCTCTACTTTACCAAGCATGTTGTTCTTCTCAAGGAACAATTCCCTCCTGATAACATGTCCAAAGAATGTAAGACGAAGTGTCGCTCTCCTCCCTTCTAAGATGCATTGTGCCTGGAAGTGATCTACTCATTCCCATGTCCATTTAGAGGAGAGGACATAAATAAACACAAATGGAATTGTACTAGTTGTAAAATCAACATGCTAGCTGGTTGAAAAATTAATATGCTAGCTGAAGATCATGAAGACTCTCTGTTCGTCAGCATCCCTTTTCTGTCATATGTAATGGATAAACACTAACCTCATGCTTAGGGGTATTGTTGAGAATTTTGACAATGCTCTTCTTTAAAGAACCATGAAAAAATAATTTTTTCTCTCTTTTTTAGCTTCTCTCTCCTCGGAAAGAATTTTCCAGCCTCCTCCAGAATGAATTCATCTGCTCCATTTGCATGAATTATTTCACAGATCAAGTCACTGTAAGCTGTGGGCACAGCTTTTGCAGGTCTTATCTCTGTATCTGCTGGAAGGAAGCCTCAAATCCTCCTTGCTGCCCTGTGTGCAGGGAATCATCATATGAAATGAACTTTAAAATCAACATTGTTTTCAAGACACAGGTGCTCCTTTTCAGAAGAGCAAGACTCTCGCACTTACCAGGCTCTGCACAACAGATGTGTGGAATACTCATGAAAACAAAGAACTTCTTCTGTGAAGTTGTCATGGACATACTCTGCTTACTCTGCTGTAAGTCTGAGGAACACATGACTCACAGACACTATTCCATTGATTGCACTGCCAAGGAATAGTGGGTACGCAATGATGTCAAATGAGGTTGAACCTGGGGGATCCCACACCTCAGAGGTTGGGAAGAAGAAAGTGAAGATCATTATTATTCATTCATGTAACATACATAGAAGATATTTACTATAAGCTAGTCACTAGGGAAAATCAGTGAAAAAAAATGTCACCAATCTTACAAAGCTTATGTTCTTACCATTTAAAATCACACAATTTGTGTTGGTAATGATGATGATGTTGTTTGTGGTTGGAATTGTGATGATTCATTGTAAGACTGAGATGAACAATTTTCTTAAACCCATTTACATCCAATAACACCAGTTATTGGTCGCTATAACCATGATTATCAACAGGCTAATCTAATGAAATCCATTTAGAAACACTACCTTATAACTAACAACAGCAACAGATGGAAGTAAGAACTATCATCAGACAACTAAAATCTGAAACGAGATTCAGTTATGAAAATTGGTCAGGTGACACAAAATTTGAGGGACAGATTCTTCAGTGATAGAACACCCATTACAATGATAAGATCTTTATTTCTATGGTTATAAAAAATTTTCCAAGTTTTGACAATTAGATTTAACAATGAAAATGCAGGCGCTCCTCTGACCTCTTCAGTGCTCATTTATTTCACATTCACCACCCCCTTCATCGGTGGATCTGAGGTCTTCAATATGAGCTTCTCTGATGTTCACCTTCATGATTCTTTTGCAGCAAAAGCTCCTCAAACAAATGAGGTCTGTGTGGGAAAAGACACAAGAAAATCAGAGAAATATTAACAGAGAAACCAGCAAAATCAGAACTCGGGAGGTAATTAAAGGACTCTTTCCCTCAGAACCATCTTGGGACACATTGCAATTATATGGTAAAAATTTGAGGTAAAATGACAATGTCTGTCCACTTCTAAAAGGTTAGAAACCAAGTCAGGTGCCTATCTGGTAGAGAGAATGAAATTGAACATGTCTCAACCTAAATGTATTTTACAACTCCAAACTTGTTTTTCCTTCTCTCGTGGAGGCCCTGATATGAAGGACACTGAGGGAGAATAGAGAAATTTGAACTCCAGTGTAAAAGTTGAGTTTGGAGAACTTCTGAGCAACATGGCGCTATAGTTAGAAGCACCATGCCATCCCTCCCCAGCAAAGATCCAAAAAACTAAGTCAAACAGAGTCACATGTCAATCCTGAAACCTAAGCATCAAATTAAGAGATAAAGAACTCAGCCAATCACAGAATGGAATAAGAAACTGACAGAAAACAGAGCACAAGGAGAGATACATGCAGAGGTCCCCTATCAGCTACCGCAGCATGGATCTGTCATGTTAGACTCCTATCAGAGATCAGTGAACAGGGGTACAAGAAAGTAGCTTCATGGAACTTCCAACAGGAGACAAAACAACCGGTAACCAGTGATATATGCTTTCCCACCTCCCACCCTTCTTCACCCCCACTCAGCCTCCTCTGCTTCCTACAGCAACGGTCTCCTGCCTGGAAAGCACAAGCTTCACCCCAGTATCACTTGGATTCCACCCGCCTGCACTGGCCAGCTACCGGAGAGACACGTGTTGGCTGCTGGTGTTGCTTTTTTCTGCTTCTTTAGATTTCTTCCTTACCTCTCACCACCTCCTCCGCCTTTCTCTCAAATACCTGGCTCTGTGTGCTGTCTTTCCTTCTTCCTGAAAGGCTGTGAAACAGCGCTGGACTGTGAAACTGCTTCCCGGCCTGTGCCACCATGCTGGTAGGTCCCCTGGGCTTTTTTTTGTTTGTTTGCTCTGATTTGTTCTGTTTTGATTTGTTTGTTTTGTTTCTCTTTTCTCAGCTTGGGAGCCCCTTCTAGCCAGGCAGTACCACGTGGCTTGGAAGATATTCCCTTACTCTACACAGACACACAGGGACATCCCTGGGGGCATTTCTTTTTACTTTTTTTTTATTTTGCTTTTGGGTTTTTTGTTGTTGTTGTTGTTTGTTTCACTATTTTGTTTTCATCTCTCTCTTATTCCCTTTTTGTCTTTCTTCATTTCTAGTTTCTTGATTTATTCATTTTTTTCTTTTACCCTTTTTCTTTTTTTCTCATTTTTGTTTTTCTCCATTTCTCAGTCTCTCATCCCTCCGCTCCAATAGTACACTCCCTTAGCACGCTTTTTTGTTTGTATGTTTTTGGATCTTGTTCATCTCTCCTCTTTATCATCTTTCCCATACCCATCTTAGCTCCACACCACAGTCTACCCCCTTCTTCCTGCCTACCTGCATTGTGAGCTGAACATCACACTCCCAAGCAGCACAGTCAAGGCCTACTGGAACCTGCCCTGCACTGATTCCCAGTCTGCACTGTCAGTCGTAGTACGTGCCACAAACAACACATCCCAGCAACTCCCCTTCAGCTGGACCTGCTCTGCTGTACCATACTGGAGTGATGGACTCTGGCTAATGGAGAAGGAGGTGAAAAGTATAATTCCCACAGGCAAGCAAACAACAAAGAATGCATAGCCTGCCTGCTCAGACATAACCAAATAAAACAAAACAGCAGGCTGAAACAAACAAATCTACAATCAATAAATGAGGAAAATAAATATTGAAAGTCCCAAAGACAGCAGACAATATAAAAACATACACAAAAACAGGGCAGCAGTTCCAGTAGGCATCAAAATAAAACACCAAATGACTTTCCAGTAGAAGAAAAGGCACTAGAACCGCCTGATAAAGAATTCAAATCTCTAATATTCAGAATTATCCAAGACTTCAAGCAAATTGTAGACAAAAATGAGGAAAAAATAGACAAATTCATGGAAAATGCAGACAAATTTATGGAAAATACAGACAAAAAAATGGAATAATTCAAGAAAATAATACAGGAACAAAATGCTAAAATAAATTCACAACTAGAAATCATACAAAAGCAACAATTAGAAATCCAAAAGATAAACAACAACATTTCAAAAATGGACAGTGTTATAGAAGGGCTGGAGAGCAGGTTTCAAACGATGGAAGACAAGATCAGCAAAACTGAAGACAAACACTTGGATATATCTCTGAGGAAAAATCAGAAAAAACAACAAACAAAAATTGAAGAAATCCAAAGAATTATGTGGGATACAATCAAAAGCAAAAATCTTCGAGTGATCGGAGTTCAAGAACAGGGGATAAAACAGAAAACACAGAGAGGATCATTGAAGAATTGCTGACAGAAAACTTCCCCAATTTGAAAGATGAAAAGCTGACCAAGCAAGAAGCTCAATGAACCCCGTACAGAATAGACCCCAAAAGAAAATCACCCAAGCATATCATAATCACACTCACTAAAACTAAAGACAAACAATCCTGAGAGCAGCTTGAGAAAAACAAAAAGTCACATACAGAGGAGAAACAATAAGACCAAGCTCAGATTATTCGGCACAAACCATGCAGGCAAGAAGGCAATGGGATGACATATATAAAACCTTGAAAGAAAAAATTGCCAGCCAAGAATAATACATCCTGCAAAACTCTCATTCAAATATGATGGTGAGATTAGGTCATTTCCAGATAAACAGAAATTAAAGGACTATGTAGAAACCAAACTTACAAGACTTCTTAAAGGGAGTCCTTCAATCTGAGAACAAACAACCACAGACCACAGGCTGAATATAGGACACAGGATTGTACTAGACAGATACCAACCTAGGAAATGAAATCTTAAGGACTACTCAGAACCAAAAGAATTACAACAGGAAACCAGAGAGGTTAATCTGTAATTGACAACAGCATCAAAACAATAAAGGAATAAACGGTGTAGGTATAGAGCCTTCTAATGGAGAGGAAGCCAATGCAACACCAAGTAATAATAGACTGGTCAAACCTAGGAAGAGAAGGGCAAATTTCAAGGTAACCACAAAGAAAGTTAACAAACCTACTCATCAAAATAAAGAAGAAAAACATAAAGTCTCAGTAAAAACAAAACCTACAAAAACAAAAGAAATTAAAAACCATCCACAGACAAGAGGAATTCAGCACAGAAGAGAAAGAGGTACAAAGAAAACATCAGCACCACAAGAAAAAGCACTACAAAATGACAGCAGTAAACTCACACCTATTAATAATTACACTGAATGTAAATAGCCTAAATGCACCCATAAAGAGATGGAGAATGACAGAATGGATAAAAAAAAGGATCCATCAATATGCTGTCTACAAGAGACACACCTTAGAAACAAACATGTACTTTTATTAAAAATCAAAGGGTGGAAAAAAATATATCAAGTAAACAGCTACCAAAAAAAGCAGGAGTGGCAATACTAATCTCAGATATAATAGACTTTTAAAACAAAATCTACCATAAAAGACAAAGAAGGACACTATAAAATGATTAAGGGGACGATCCTTCAGAAGACATAACCATAATAAACATCTATACACCCAATGACAGTGCTCCAAAATACATAAAACAAACTCTAACAGCACTGAAAAAACAAATTGACAGTTCCACAATAATAGTAGGAGACTTCAACACATCACTCTCAGTAAAGGACAGAACATCTAGAAAGAAACTCAGCAAAGACACAGAAGACCTAAAGGGCACAATCAGGCAACTTGACCTCATAAACATATATAGAACACTCCATCCAACAGCTGCAAATTATACATTCTTTTCCAATGCACATGGAATGTTCTCCAGAATAGACCACATCTTAGGCCACAGAGCGATCCTCAACAAGATCCAAAATGTAGAGATAATACAAAGTAACTTCTCTGACCACAATGCCATCAAGGTAGAAATTAACAACAGGAAGACCAAGGGGAAAAAATCAGTTACATGGAAACTGACTAACACCCTGCTTACACATCACTGGGTAATAGAAGAAAGCAGAGAGGGAATCAAAAAATTCCTAGAATCAAACGAGAATGAAAACGCATCATACCAATACCTTTGGGACACAGCAAAGGCAATCCTCAGAGGACAATTTATAGCAATGATGCACACATCAAAAAAGAAGAAAGGGACAAAATCTAAACATTAACTACAGAACTCAAACAAATAGAAAGAGAACAGCAAAAAAAGCCCACAGCCACCAGAAGAAAGGAAATAATAAAGATCAGAGCAGAAATAAATGAAATAGAGAAGAGAAAAACAATAGAAAGAATCATCAAAACCAACCAAGTCAGTTCTTTAAAAGCATCAACAAAATTGACAAACCACTCGCCAGACTGACAAAATAAAAACAGGAAAGGACACAAATAACCCAAATAAGAAATGACATGGGGGACATTACAACAAACCCAACTGAAATAAAAAGTATCATAACAGAATATTATGAAAAACTATACTCCAACTAGTTGGAAAACCAAGAGAAAATGGATAAATTTCTAGAAACACACTACCTACCTACACTACAACAAAGTGATCTTGAAAATCTGAACAGACCCATAACAAGAGAAGAGATCGAAAAGGTAATAAAAAAAAAATTCCAACAAAAAAAAGCTGTGGCCCAGATGGCTTCACTGAAGAATTCTACAAAACATTCAGAGAAGAGTTTCTACCAGTAGTACTCAAAATATTTCACAACATAGAAAAGGAAGGGGTACTTCCAAATTCATTTTATGAAGCCAGCATAACCTTGATACCAAAACCAGGCAAAGACGCCACAGAAAAAGAAAATTACATACCAATATCTCTCATGAATATAGATGCAAAAATTCTCAAAGAAATTCAAGCCAATAGAATTCAGCATCGTATCAAAAAATAATACATCATAACCAAGTAGGATTCATACCAGCTATGCAAGGATGGTTCAACATTAGAAAATCAATTAACATAATCCACCACATAAATAAAAGGAAAGAAAAGAATCACATGATCATCTCAATTGATGCAGAAAAGGTATTTGACAAAGTCCAACACCCATTCCTGATAAAAACTCTCAATAAAATACGTATAGAAGGGAAATTTCTCAACATAATAAAGGGGGCATCTATACAACACCAACTGCCAACATCATTCTTAATGGAGAGAGGCTGAAAACTTTCCCCTTGAGAACAGGAACAAGACAAGGATCCCCTTTATCTCCACTCCTATTTAACATTGTGCTGGGAGTCCTAGCTAGAGCAATAGGGCAAGAAAAAGGAAATAAACAGCATCCAAATTGGTAATGAAGAAGTTAAACTGTCCCTGTTTGTGGATGATATGATACTATACATAGAAAACCTTAAAGACTCCATGAGAAAACTACTGAAACTAATAGAAAGATTCAGTAGAGTAGCAGGACACAAGATAAACATATAAAAATTGGTTGGATTCCTATACACCAATAAAGAGAATGATGAAAAGGAAATCAGGAAAGCAATACCATTTACAATAGCTCCACCCCCCCCCCAGAATAAAATACTTAAGAATAAATCTAAACAGGGATGTAAAAGACCTATACAAAGAAAACTACAAAACACTACTGCAAGAAACCCAAAGGAATCTACAAAAATGGAAAAACATCCCATGCTCATGGAGAGGTAGACTCAACATAGTGAAAATGACAATTCTATTCAAAGCAATTTACAAATACAATGCAATCCCTATCCAAATGCCAACAACATTCTTTAAAGAGATGGAAAAACCAATCATCAAGTTTATATGGAAAGGGAAGAAGCCCCAGGTAAGTAAAGCTCTATTGAAGAAGAATAAAGTAGGAGGATTCCCACTACCTGATTTCAGAACCTACTATACAGCTACCATAGTCAAAACAACCTGGTACTGGTACAATGACAGATACCTTGATCAATGGAACAGAATTGAAAACCCAGATGTAAATCTATCCACCTACGGTCACCTGATCTTTGATAAGGGCTCAAAGTCCATCAAATGGGGAAAAGACAGTCTTTTTAACACATGGTGCTGGCAAAACTGGATGTCCATCTGCAAAAAAATGAAACAGGACCCACACCTCACACCATACACAAAAACTAATTCAATTTGGATCAAAGACCTAAATATAAAGCCTAAAACCATAAAGTTCATAGAAGGAAAAACAGGATCAATGCTAGAGGCCTTAATGCATGGCATTAAGAGGATACAAGCCATAACCAACAACACAAACTCCAGAAGATAAGCTAGATTACTGGAATCTTCTAAAAATGAAACACTTATGCTCATCAAAAGACATCACCAAAAGAGTAAAAAGAGAACTACAGACTGAGAAAAAATTTTTGGATGTTACAAGTCAGACAAAGGTCTAATCTCTAAAATCTACAAGAAAATCCAATACCTCTACAACAAAAAGACAAATAATCCAATTTAAAAATGGGCAAAGGAAATGAACAGACACTTCACCAAAGAAGACATTCAAGCAGCCAACAGACACATGAGGAAATGCTCACGATCACTAACCATTAGAGAAATGCAAATTAAAACCACAATGACATATCGTCTCACCCCGGCATTACTGGCACGAATCAAAAACACTGGAAATAGCAAATGTTGGAGAGGCTGCGGGGAGATTGGAACTCTTATGTACTGCTGGTGGGAATGCAAAATGATACAACCATTTTGGAAAATGATATGGTGCTTCCTTAGAAAGCTAGAAATAGAAATACTATACGATCCAGCAATCTCACTCCTAAGAATATATCCCAGAGAAATAAGGGCCGTCACATGAAGAGACATACGGACACCCATGCTCATGGCAGCATTGTTCACAATCGCAAAAAGATGAAAACAACCTGGATGCCCATCAACAGATGAATGGATAAACAAACTATGGTACATACACACAATGGAGTATTATGCAACAATAAAGAACAATGATGAATCTGTGAAGCATCTCATAACATGGAGGTAACCAGAAGACACTGAGTGAAGTAAGTCGATCACAAGAGGAGAAATATTGTTTGAGACCTCTACTGTAAACTCTCATGTAAAAGTTTACACACAGAAAGAAACAATCTTGTTGGTTATAAGGGATGCGAGGGGTGGGGGGGAACTAAATAGACAGTAGGTAAGTGGTAACTTTGGTGAAGTGTAAGACAGTACACAGTACTGGGGAAACCAGCACAACTTGTACAAGAAAAGGTCATGGAAGCTCCATAGACACATCCAAACTCCCTGAGGGCTTAATTGCTGGGCAGAGGCTGTGGGGACCAAGGTCATGGGGAACATCTAGCTCAATTGGCATAACACAGTTCATAAAGACAGTTTTCTACATTCGACCTTGGTGAGTAGCGTCTGGGGTCTTAAAAGCCTGTAAGCAGCCATCTAAGATACTCCACTGGTCTTACCCCTTCTGGAGCAAGGGAGAATGAAGAGACCAGAATACAAGGAAAAGATTAGTCCAAAGGAGTAATGGACCAAGGCCTCCACCAGACTGAGTCTAGTACAGCTAGATGGTGTCTGGCTACCACCACTGACTACTCTGACTGGGATCACAACAGAGGGTCCTGGACAGAGCTGGAAAATGATGTAAAACAAAATTTTAACTCACGAAAAAAAAAAAAGAAAGACCAGATTTACTGGCCTAACAGACTGGAGAAATCCCGAGAGTATGGCTCCCGGACAACATTTTAGTGCAGTGGTGAAGACACTCCCGAAGTTCACCGTTCAGCCAGGGATTGGACAGCCTCATAAAACAAAACAGGACTAATGAAGCAAAGCAGTCCAGGGACGAGGACTAGTAGGCAGGAGGGAACAAGAAAGCTGGTGATAGGGAACCCAAAGTTGAGATGGGACAGTGTTGATATGTCGTAGGGTTGTTAACTATTGTCGTAGGGCAATATGTGTACTAACTGTTTAATGAGAAACTATTTGTTCTGCAAACCTTCATCTAAGGTACCAAAAAAAAAAAGAATTATCTATGTAAGATCAAACTGACAACAGCAACTCAAAAGGTTTGATGGGAAGCCTAGTGGACAGTAAGTTGAAGAAAATGGTGGTGGAATAATTTGGAAAAGGATGGTGAGAATAGCAGCACAACTGGAAAAATGTAATCTATGTCCCTGAATTGTACACGTAGAAACTTTTGAAATACTGTAACTTTGACTATGTATATTCTCACCAAAAAAAAAACAAAATAAGGTCCTGCAGGGTCGAGAAGAGAGAGTGTTGACGTGTCGTGGGGTTATTAACCAATGTCATAAACAGTATGTGTACTGACTGTTTAATAAGAAACTATTTGTTCTGTAAACCTTCATCTAAAGTACAATAAAAAAAAAAGTTGAGTGTGACTTATTTATGAGAAGCATAGTAACATAAGCATGCTAGGTGAATGGAATTGCATGCGGAATGAACAAGACTCAAGGAGACAGACTGCTTCAGGCTTATTTGGAAGCCTCAAGTTTAATATGGCTACAGTGTATAAAAAGAGAGTATCAACTGGGTCATAGATTAAGACACAAAGATAAGTAAATGCCATATACTGTCAGTTCATCTAACATGTGCTAAGAAGTTGAAGTATGTTCTCAGTACAAATACAAGCCTCTGAAGGATTTTAAGAAAAGAAGAAATAGGATCATATTATTTTTTATAAAGTTCATTCAGGCTGCAGTTCAGACAGACAGGATTGGAAGACTTCAAAATGGAAGCCAAGAAAGCAAGTAGAAGTAGTTGCAGGAATCCTTATAGGAAACATCAGAAATAAATTGATCACAGACAATGGGAAGTGAAAGGATTCAAGAGGTATTCTTGATAGAGAATACCAGAAAATAGTGATTTGTTTGAGGTAGAATGTTGGAAGGGTAAAATCAAGAATGAGACACAGATTTGGCTTTGTAATGGAGGAGGTCAAGCCGGTTTGGGGTTCATGGGATAATAAATTTAGGTTGAGACATGTTAGCTTAAGGTTTTGTGAGATATCCAAGTGGAAATATGTAGTAAGCAATTGGATGAGAAAGATTGGGTCTGGAGAGGAATATTTCACAATCATCAGCATATTCTAGATATTGGAGTAGACTATACCACACAGTGAGAATTTTTAGAGAAAATAAAACAAAGTTTTTCAGGAAAAAATAATAATAATAACTTGAAGAGTCCCTGTACTGATGTGTCAGGCTAACAAAGGGGAACTGGTAAAAGTGAGTTGATAAAGGAAAACCACCAAAGGATTTGTTTGAAACCTAGGCTACATGGGTTTTATAGAAGAAAGGGTTGGTAAAATGTAAGGAAAGCCTTAGTAATACAGAAATACATAATATTTGGACTCAACAAAAGAGGATCCTGGACAGATGAAAAGTATGGTTTCAGCAAAGTGTTGGGAATGGAAGAGAGATTTCATTGAACTGATGAAAGATCAAGAGTTTCACAAATGAGTACAGTAAACGCAGACTTACGATTAAGAAATATGCTTTTGGGGGGCAAAGGTGACAGCACAAAAGTCAAATTAAGATATTGGGTCAATGTTAGATGTTTTAGCTCGTTTTCAAGACAATGGGAGTAAATAAAGCATATTTAAAAGTTGAGAGGAATGTAAGGAAGCAGAAACTGAACATGAGATGGAGGGAATTAATACTGAAAGAGGGTTGTCTGTTGAACAAAGTCTCTAAGGACCATATGAGAGTTGACTAAGTGGCATGTGTGACCTTAGATAAAAACAGCAAACTGCACTCATGGTTCTGGTTAGCATGCAATTTGTGGACCTAGTGGTAAAATTTTTGGAAAGGTTACATCTTATCTTATGATGTAATACTGGATGTTATTTCGTGCAAATGAAGAGTTACTCTGTAGGTATTTGAGGATAAAAGGGACTAAAAACTTTTAGCAGTAAGTAAATCTCAGTATATCACATGTCTAGGAGCCCTGGTGACACAATGGTTAAACACTCAGCCGCTAACCAAAAGGATGAAGGTTTGAACTCACCAGCCACTCCACTCTTAAAAGGTGTGGCAATTTGCTTCTGTAAAGATTACAGCCTTGAAAGCACTACAGGCAGTTCTACACAGTCTTGTAAGGTCATGAGGGGTTGGAATAGACTCGATGGCACACGGAATAAGAACAGTATATTATATAAGACAATTAATTATAAAATCATAAATTCCTTTTTTAAAAGAAAATGTGGATATTTGAAGGAAGGTAGTGGGAGACAAGATATTACTGTTGTTGAAATTAAAAAATAATGAAGTGGAAGAAAAGAAAAAACAAAAGAAGCCCCCAAATTTTTGGTTTAATGAACGTAGCAAATTGACAGAAGAAAAAACAGTAGATTAGAAGACAGACAAAACTAACGTAACAAATGTTCCATTTATTCATTATCAATTCAGGGTATTGTGAATCTACGGAGGAAGATGATCTGTGCTGAATATTGAAAGGCACATCTATGGATCTATGGGGGAGAGAAAAAAAATATTTAGAGAGACTAGAAAAGGAAAGCAAAGAAATTTTTCAACAACTCCAGAAAAGAGTAAACACTATGGCCCTAAAGGGGGAACTCCTAAGAAGAATGCATGAGGAGCTGAAGAAAACGTGCCATAAACCAGACATGGAGCTGCTCCAGGTAAGAACAAAGGAAGGGAGGTGCTGCTTGGAAACGATGTCCACCTTCTCTTTGCCTTCCATCAGCGGTTTAGAATCGTGTTCTCTGATGATGTGGAGGGTACTGTCTGCCCAGATAATACTATAGATCAAGGGTCAATCTTGCCTCGTCCAGGAGCAGTGAAACTTTGTAAAAAAAGGAGGTGTTACCATCCCAGAGAAGGTTTTCTTCTGAAAATTCCTCTCATATGCATTCAGTGACTGAACAACTGTAACAGAGAGCCTTATTTTAATGTATTTACATTTGTATCTTGCTTTGACAATATTAACAAATTTGAGAATCTAGACAATATATTTTCTCATTCTGTTTCCCTGTCTTTGATACCCACTGCCATCAAGTTTGGAATAACCCATCCTTTGGAAGAAGAAATTATGTGAGAACACTATGAATCTTGTTATAAATACTAAAATTTCCTTTTTTTTCTTTTACAGCATTTTGCAGACTTGATGAAAAGGTAAGCTTGCACCTATATTTAGGTTGTGAGAATTGTAAGAGTGATTATAAGATATGAGAGCATAATTTATTATAATAACATACTCTCAGAGTATACTTATCTTTCTCTTTCTCAAATGGTAGAGGAGGCTTGGTTGTCTAACCTAAAAGGAGTAGGGTGGTGGTGTTACTTGCAGGTATCTATACAGAAGTTGTATGTTGACAATTCCATTGCTGCTATAATTTCCGAATGTATAAACATGTCAGTGGACTAGCGTGGATTAAAAACCACAGTGTTCTTTGCAGTATGTCCTTGTCATCAGGTCATTTTTTCACACCCTTGTGGTTGGGAGGAAGTAACCAGACAGTCATGACTGAGATGTAATTGGATACCAGGATTGAAATGTTAGGAGGTGGGATTAGATTTTATTTTCACAAAATAAACTGACATTTGCTGCATTCCACCACTTGTGGAACCTAATTGTGAGGATTTTGAGGAAGTATCTTTAGCGGCATACTGATATAATCACTGGGATGAAAACTCTGGGCCCAGAAATAGTAACTGTGTCTTCTTCTTTGCAGGAGTGAGTCGGTGCGACCGCACGTGTCCCAGCCTGTGAAGCCAGAGCTCAGTTCCTGGCCCATCACTGGATTGATTTACAGGCTCAACCGTTTCCAAGGCAACAGACAGGCTTTTAGTGGGACAGCACATCCGGGTCCTCTTTCTCCATTACTCCATCTATAGTTTCTTTTCAGAAAACTTTTATAATCAAACTTTCTTTTATAGAAAATAATAACTGAAATCTTGGGAAACGTCACATATGATAAATCGTAATAAGCTATCTAGATAGTAAGAAATCATAATCACCCAATTTAAATGGGCCACTAAAAGTAACAGAGCTTGACAATAGCCCTCCTTTTCATGTATTTCAAGAAAATTCTTGAATTTCTTTCCTTTGTCTGGTTGAGGATTTGCTTGTTATGAAAATACGCCTGTAGTCATTGATCTCCAGTAATTTCTAGAGCTCTCCTATTGACCTGACCCATATTGACAGTGATAATGCAGGATACCTAGACACTACCTAAAGCCCCGGTCCATCAGCAGTTGGTAACTTCCTGCTTTATTCTTTCTGCAGCGTACATTTCCTTGGATCATGAAATACTCACTTGCCATGTTCCCGTGTTTAAAGATCTGAAACATGTGCTCTTTAGTCGTGACCTTCTCGATGTGGCCCACAATCCAACAAGATCTAAGTGTTTTCTTGCCTGGGGAGCCGAGACCATCACGTCCGGCAAGTATTACTGGGAGGTGGATGTGGGGCACTGTTGGAACTGGGTTATAGAACTTTGTAATGATTCTTGGACAATGAGGAATGACATGCTGGTTAACTCCAAGGGAATTTTTCTACTTTTTTGTGTCAGAGACAACAATCAGAGCAGTCTCTTTACCTCGTCCCCACTCTTACCTCAGTATGTAAAAAGACCTCTAGGACACATAGGGCTGTTCTTGGATTATGAATGCGGTAGAGTGAGCTTTGTTAACGTGGATAATAGGACCCTCATTTGTGGTTTCCTTTCATGCTCCTTCTCTTTGCCTCTCAGGCCTTTCCTTTGCTGTGGACCCCAATGATCAGGGACAGTTTAGAAACTTGCCCATATGTTTGAGAATGCTAATACCTGAGAATCTTTCCTAGGGCCCACTTGATTGTTTTTAACTTCATCTACATTTCTTAGACTACCGATTTTATTATTGTTAAAAGTGTGATAATGTTCCATGCATGAATTTGATTTTCTTTTCTTTAAATAAAAACACAGTCTCTCGGAATACTGTGTAATCTTTATGCTGTGTCTTGTCTTATCACTTGATTTCTATGTCAGCTGAAGGTAAAAGAATACCTGGCTGTTTGATGCAGCTTACTGGGTTAATGCAAGAGCACAGAGTTTTCTTAGTACTTACATTAGCTAAGGTATCGTAAATCATGTAATTACTAGAATAGATAGCAAAACTCACTTTTTGCTTTGGAAAATACAGAATATTCAACAGCCAAAATCCGTTTTAATAAGGGGCAAAAAATTCCACCTCAACTGCAATTTTGCCTACCTGACACCCCCTCTCCCCCCGCACACACTTCTACTTCTCTCAGTGAGAAAGATTCATTTCCTACAGGTATGAATCCCTCTTTTCATTCCAGGGCCTCTCATAGCTGCCTCCAAGTCAGTGCTCACTCTCTGAACTGTAACGTGTTGGTGTCTCTGGCCTTCAGTAGACTGTAAGCCCCTCCAGGGCAGGTATAATATTCTCTAGTATCTTTGCATCTCCAGCCTCCTGTGCCCTGCTGCCCATGAGACAGTAGTTTATATAATGGTGTCTTGGTTGGTTATTAAGTATTAAATGTCTTCGGTATAGTATGAACACTGGTGTCTAATGAATTCAACAATATGGAAATATATTATTGTAAAGCAGATCCATGAATAATAACTTTGTAAAGCCAATATCTATCCCCTCTAGGAAATATTTCATCATTAAGAGTTGGCTCCTGAATTCTTTCACTCTGGAGAGATACTGTAGAGTTTCTCTTCCTGATAAGACACAATCCTTTGATGCCAACTTCTCTCTTGCTTCCTGGCCTCCTCATGTCTCAGACTCCCCTTTTTTCTTCACCTGGTCTCTCTTTTCTTCTCATTTTATTTTTAAATTTTGTACTTTCGAACCAGCCCATGCAATCTCCTCCTCACATTCCTCCCTATAAAACTAAACCCATTGCCTTCAGTCTCTTCCCACTCATAGTGGCCGTATAGGACAGAGTAGAACTGCCACGTAAGTTTCCAAGGTTGTAATCTTTATGGAAGCAGATTGCCACATCTTTCTCCCAAGGAGTGGCTAACCCGGACCTTTCAGTTGGCAGCCGAGTACTGCTAACAGTGGTTGCGCTGTGCACTAGGACTCCTTTTCCTGCCTATAAAGCTCTGAATTTTGTGGGAAACGGAAACCAGCATGAAGACAGGAAGGGAACAACCTTATCATTGAGGACCTCCTGCTGCACACTGTGCTGTGTTTCTAGCACACACTGCCTGTATGCTCTCACCACCCCTGCAGGATGGCTTTTACTGTCTTGTTTTTCTTTGAGCAATCTGAGGATGGGAGGCAGGAAGTATTTCTATCAGGACTGCCTCCCCTCAATCAAAGTAAACTGCAGAAACTTGAATCTACCCCATATCATCCCGACTCTGTAACTTGTTCCTATAAATATACCAATTGTCTCCATTTATTGGCTCACCTGGAACCAATGAAACCCTATTCTTGTCCCGCCCTGTTGTACCCAGACAGTGTTGACTCAGCCTCTACAGTTGGCTTCTCTCATTGCTGAATTGAACAAATTGGTACAAATTTTGTGTGTCAGGTAATGTGTTGGTGGAGGCTATACAAAGAATAGACATGCTACAGGCCACAAAGCATGTAACAAGTACCTGAACTGCTCCATATCAGCTGGATGAGGACTAGAATATTGTATGGCCAAAGTTATCTGAACCCAGAGAAGGTACAGCAACACACCTCTCCACATTCAAAGCTCTCTACCCCCCTTTTTCTTCCCTACTCAGGCTCAGCTTCTCCTCACACAGTAGCTCTCCAAATCCCAACTTGTTTCCAATGAGCGTTTCCTCATACCACTGAGAGGTGAAGAAAAGATGGCTGTGGGGAGACAGCATCCCTTCATTCCTGGGGACAGCCATACCTGGCAGCTGGGGACAAGGGTAAGTGTCTGACAGCCCAGGCTCCTTACTCTCTGGGGTCCACGTTTTGGCAGAGTCTCTGGACCATGGGCACTAATTATAGACTCCTCCCACAAGGAAAGTTTTCTTAAATTCTTACTTATTTTTAAAGAGTGCATTAATGCAAGTAGGTATTTCTAGGACACCCGCAATATAGTCTCCCTACTCCCCTCCCGTTTTTCTGTGCTCTTTACCTCACAGTCACTGTTCAAAGCCTTCTTTCTCCAGCACACTCTGCTCCTTGGAGCCTCCGGAGTGTGAGAAAATTCCTGCAAAACCTAGAAATTCTGGCTGATTGAAAGAACTCAAGGAGACGCCCACACAGACACAGCTAAGTGACCACCACACAGTGCCTCCTCCCTCCCCCTCCCTCTTGGAACAGAATTGAAATCAACCCCCAGCTCCTCAGTTTCACAGAAATTTCTGACTATAGGCTGCAGGTTCCAATACGCAGATTAATTAATTCAACATATGTTTGGGGGCACTTTTTCAGCCCCAACTTTTGGTCGCTTCCCTCCAGGAAGGATCAGCACAGGAGAAACACCACAAGAAAAGCAGATGCCACGTTTCCATCCCGAGGGAATCTCATTCCCACCTTTCCTGACCCAGCTGCTCTTTCCTCAGGGGTCCCCTCTGTAAGCAAGCGCTGGGGGAGAACAGCACAGATGCTGAGTCTCACAGGGGAAAGAGAGCCACGCCTTCGCCCCTTTGCCTTCCGCCCTTACCGCCCAAGACTGCAGGTCGGCGCCTTGTCTCCCTCCACCAGTTCTTGTCTGAAGGCGCTGGGTAAGGAGCCCGCCTGGGTCCTCCTGGACCAGTCTGAGCGAGCTCCGGAGATGGGCACGCGGGACTGTTAAGGTTTAGGCGTCAAGGGAGCCAAGGGCCTGACCTCGGAGCTCCTGGATATCGGCCACTAAAGTCCACCGGATCCCCGCCTGGACCCAGGGTCTCCGCAGATTTCCCGCTGTTGAGTCCAGACCTGAGCCTCCCCAGGCCCCGCAGACGCCGCCTGCAGGTCAGGGCGAACACCCAGGCCACCGCCTTCCACATGACCGTTTTCTTCAGGAGCCTCCAGGACCCCTTGGCACCACCAGTAGCTCTGGACAGGACTAAGTTCCTAGAGAACTGCTCCTTTAAAGTGCTGCAATCTCTCCGGTGTACTTTCCTGGCTGAGGGACTTTTAGACCTTTCCTCAGAGCCTCTGGATATCCAGTCCTTGGGAGTGAGGAGCTCACACTGAACTCCAGGACGGCAACGCATCGGACTCAGGCTCTCTGGAACATGGGGTTCATTGTCCCAGGGCTGGGACCACAGAAAATGTGGCGCCACTGCTGCAGCCTCAGTGAAAACCTGCAATTTCTCCAGGAGGAGGAGCTTGCTCCAAGGTGGTCAGAAGGTCCTCTGTACCTAGCTAGCCTGGGAGCTCGGTTTGTTGGTGCCAGAGCTATCTGGGGTAACTGGATGCTGGAGCCAAGGTAGAACCAAACGTCCTTGAACTTGGCTGTCCTCTGCACTGGACTCGGAAGGCAGGATCTCTGAGTCAGAGTTCAGAGGTGCAAGTTCACTGCTGATCTGAGGGCCAGCTTTACCCTTCCATACTCAGTACTTTCCCGTGGTTCAACTTATGCTTTTACTTTATTTATTTATTTATTTAGTAAAATAACTTAGTAAAGCCAAACGATTATCAATATGATTTACATTTTCAAAAGATAACAGAAATAATTTCAAAGTGAAATCAATGTACCCTATCTTTAAAAAATAGAGTCTTGGTGCTGCAGTGGTTAAGAGATCTGCTGCTAACAAAAAGGTCAGCAGTTCGAATCCATCAGCCGCTCCTTGGAAACCCTGTGGGAAAGTTCTACTCTGTCCTATGGGTCCTCTGAGTCGGAATGCGACTCAAGGGCAGTGGGTTTCATTTTTGCGTTTTTATATTTAAAAAATATAATAAAGAGCAGATAAATTACAAATAATAAATTTTTAACATTGCTTACCTGACTATAAATTCCTTAAAGAGGAGACTAGAATTATTTTGAGACAGAAGAACTTTATTTCTGTTCTTTTCATTCTCTTTTGAGAAGACATGGTATGCAGAAATAAGCTCTTGTTATACATACAAACGTCAGTGCTCTCAGTGGTAAAGTCTAATTCCATTTTCTGGTCATTATGTCCAAGAAAAGTAACCTAAAGTATTTCAGACTCATTGTTTTTGTTGCTGTGTGGTTATGTTGACTCGCACTCATAGGGACCCTCATTAAATATTCAGAAAAAAAAAGTTAACTCTATGCCACAAGAACTAAATACTGCTACTAATACTTGTATTGAGGCAAATCCGTGTCGTTTTTGACTGAAAGATGATTTACAGAGTATCTGCAAACACTACACATAGCCTTCAAAACTCTAGCCATCAAAGGACACCTAAAAACTTACAGAATTTCAGTAACATCAAGTGTTCTGTCCATCTCAGGCTGGGGCAGCAGGATCCTTGGATACTGACCAATCGCAGATGACAGTGTTGATACTAGGCCATAAGCTCTTGTCAGTCCTCTGGGAATTTCATGTGGTTGCTTTGGGGCCAGGAGTAAAGGCTCCAAAACAACCAAGAGTGAGGCACCAGATCTCTCACTCTTGGCTCCTAGCTTCTGCAGCAACCAGGAAAAGAGCATGAACTCCCAGCTACAGAGAGCTGCTGTGTGTATGTGTGTGTTGAGGGGCACGCTAAGAAAGATTCAGGTTGGAGTTGCCTCTCTCCTTCTGCCTTCTTCCCCCCCCCTTCACCCAGGAATCTGGATCCTTTTCTAAAGGCACCTCCAGTCTTTCCCACTCAGTCCTGGTTCCTGTCTCCTCTTCCATTGCTGGACGGGACCATGCTATACCCTCCTGCTCGACCCTATCGGCTATAGCAATTTTCTCCAAGTCTCTGTTTTCTAAGGACACTGTTCTCATAATTTCCCAGGAGTATAAAAGACACAGATACCCTGTAGGTGGTGCCACCCTGGTGCCTGGTGGTGGGGGCTGCAGGAGTCCTGGGATCCTCGCATTACCCGAGTCTGAGTTGGGTACATTGCACTACACTCCTCATTCAGTGGATGATTCAGGACACAGGCTTAGGTGACTCATCAACACTCCAGCTAGTGCAAGACTGCACTACATCATCACAGTCTGGAGGAACCTATAAAGATCTTATACCCACATATCCATAACCCAGCATAATATCATCTCTAGCAATATTTCATATAGAATTTTTTGGAAACAAGGATATATATCAAAGGATGTATTTTGCAGCATTATTTTCAATAGCTAAATAAGTAAGATATAACTTGAATGTTCTACAATAGAGAATAATTTAATAAATTATACTATATGTTTTTCAAAATATTATGTAAGTGAAAATATTCTATAAATGTTGATTTAGTCCATGAATCTTGTCTGGGTGTTTTTAACTAATTGAGTTATTAATATTCTAAAACCAATGCATCCACATGGCAAAAGCAACCACTACAAAACAATTCATACTACTGAAGAATATATAATTAAAAATAAAAATGCATTGATACCAGTCAAGCTCATAGTAGGATCTAAGAGGCCAAAGTTTCAATTTATTAGCAATGCAATAAGAGATGTTGTCATGGATTGAATTGTGTCCCCCCAAAAATGTGTGTATCAATTTGATTAGGTCATGATTCCCAATATTGTGTGGTTGTCCTGCATTTTTTGATTGTAAGTTTATGTTAAAGAGGATTAGGGTGAGAGTGTAACACCACCATTACCCAGGTCACATCCCTGATCCAATGTAAAGGGAGTTTCCCTGGGGGTGGCCTGTACCACCTTTTATCTCTCAAGAGATAAAAAGGAAAGGGAAGCTAGCAGAGAGGGGGGACCTCATACCACCAAGAAAGCAGTGTCGGGAGCACTGCGTGTCCTTTGGACCTAAGGTTCCTGCGCTGAGATGCTCCCAGAACAAGGGAAGACTGATGACAAGGACCTTCCTCCAGAGCCAACAGAGAAGGCATTCCCCTGGAGCTGATGCCCTGAATTTGGACTTGTAACCTACTAGACTGTGAGAGAATACATTTCTCTTTGCTGAAGCCATCCACTTGTGGTGATTCTTTTATAGCAGCAGTAGATGACTAAGACAGATGTTTCACTAAATGATCCAGTTACTAAGTTACAGATTGTATATTCAGGGCTCAGTCAGGAGGTGATTCTGTTTAATAAACCTGGAATGGAACAAGGAAACCTATTGTTATGTATATTTTCAATGTAATGGCATATAGCCTTGTGATGTTCTATGATGTGTCAACCTGTCTAGGATAACCTACAAAGATAACCATATTGTAGCATACAAACACCTACTCCCAGTTATTCAAAGACTAATCTAGGTAGTGTAGCAGAGGAATTTTTTGGATGTAATTAAAATTCCAGTTTGCACTGAACTGCTAGCCTGAAGTTTGGTGTTTGGAACAGATCCACAGGTACATCAGAAGAAAAGGCCTGGTGATCTACTTCTGTGAAGGTCGCTGTTGTTGTTGGGTGACATCGAGTCAATTTCAACTCATGGTGACACCATGTTACAGGAGAACTGCCCCTTAGGGATTTCTAGGCTGTAATCTTTCAGGGGCAGACAGCTAAGTCTTTCTCCTGTGGAGCCATGGTGGGGGTTCAAACCATAATCCTTTGGTTATCAGGGGAGCACATAACCTTTGACCCACCAGGGCTTCTTCCCATTAAGATTATAGCCAAGAAAACCCTATGGAGCAGTTCTATTCTGTAACATGTGGGGTCCTCATGAGTCAGAATGGACTGGTCGGCAACTAACAACAACCATCTTGATTCTCAACTAATGAGATTATCCAGGTGGACCTGACTTAATCAGTGGAAGCCCTTTAAAGGAAAGGCTAGCTCATTCCCTGAACTAGATTCCAAACAGCCCATGCTCATCAGGCATGAAGATAGGAAGAGAAGGACCTTATCAGAGAACTCTTGCTGCACGATGTGCTGTGTTCTTAGCTCAAACTGCCTCTATGCCCTCACCACCCCTGCAGGATGGCTTTTACTGTCCTGTTTTTCTTTGAACAATCTAAGGATGGGAGGGGGGAAGAATTTCTATCACAAGCCCCTACCCCCACAGTGAAATGTAGAAACTTGAATCTACCCCATATAGTCCCAAGTTTCAAACCTGGAACTATAAATATACCAATTGTCTCCAATTATTGGGTCACCTGGAACCACTGAAACCCTACTCCTGTCCTGCTCCGTTTGTGCCCCAGCCAGTGCTGACTCACCCTCTACAGCCAGCTTCTCTGAAGTTTGATGTTGAATCAAATTATTGAATCGAATGAACATTTTTTGGACAAAATCTTTGTGTCAGGTAATGTGCTGGCGGAGGCTGTACAAAGAATAGACATGCTGCAGGCCACAAAGCATATAACAAGTGCCTGAACTATTACGAATCAGTTGGATGGGAACTAGAATATTGTATAGCCAAAGTTATCCAAACCCAGAGAAGTTCCAGCAACATACCTTTCCACATTCAAAGCTCTCCATCCCTCTTTTTCTTCCCTACTCAGGCTCAGCTTCTCCTCACACAATGGCTCTCCAAATTCCAACTTGTTTCCAATGAGTGTTTCATCAAAACACTGAGAGGAGAAGAAAAGATGACACTGGGGAGAATGTCCCTTCATCCCTGGGGACAGTCATACCTGGCAATTGAGGGGAACGGTAAGTGTCTGACAGCCCAGGCTCCTCACCCTCTGGAATCCATGTTCTGACAGAGTCTCTGGACATGAGCACTGATTATAAACTCTTCCTGCAAGGAATGTTTTCTTAAATTCTTACTTATTTTTAAAGAGTGCACTAATGCAAGTAGGTATTTCTAGGACACCCACAATGTAGTCTCCCCACCCCCTCCCAGTTTT
Source organism: Dugong dugon (assembly GCA_030035585.1). Classification (NCBI taxonomy): domain Eukaryota; kingdom Metazoa; phylum Chordata; class Mammalia; order Sirenia; family Dugongidae; genus Dugong; species Dugong dugon. Next base: position 56,416,777 of record CM057467.1, on the reverse strand, counting down.
ACATGCTCTTTACCTCACGGTCATTGTTTAAAGCTTTCTTTTTTCAGTACACTCTGCTCCTTGGAGCCTCTAGGGTATCAGAGAAACGATTCGTGCAAAACCTAGAAATTCAGGTTGACTGAAAAAACTCAAGGAGAGGACTGCATAGATACTGGTAACTGACCACTACACAGTGCCTCTCCTCCTTCCCTGGGAACAGAATTGAAGCCAACCTCCAGAACCTCAGTTTCACAGACACCTCTGACTATTGGCTGCAGAGCTCCAATACTCGCATTAATTAATTCTACTTATGTTTTGGGGCACTTTTTCAGCCCCTACTTTTGGCCTCTTCCCACTGGGAACGATCAGCACTGCAGAAACACAGCAAGAAACTCGGGTGCCACCATTTCCACCCAGCGAGATTCTGATTCCCACCTTTCCTGGCCCAGCTGCTCTTTCTTGGAGGGTCCTCTCTGAAGGCGAGCGCTGGAGGAGAAGGGTGCAGACACAGAGATTCATAGAAGGGAAGGAGTTCTGGGGCCTTTCCACAGCCCCTTTGCCTGCTGCACTTACCACCCAACCCCTCTTGACCCAGCCTGGTCTTCCTGCCAGCGTTCCCTTCTGGAAGCACTGGGTAAAGAAGCCTGCCTGGGTCCTCATGGACCAGTAGGAGCGAGCTCCAGAGATGGGCACGCAGGCCTGTTAAGGTTTAGGCACCAGGGGAGCCAAGGGCCTGACCAGGGACCTCCTGGATCTCCGCCACAAAACTCCACCGGGTCCCCGCATGGACCCATGGTCTCCGCAGGTTTCCTGCTGCTGAGTCCAGACCTGAGCCTCCCCAGGCCCCACAGACACCGCCGGCAGGTCCAGTCCCTGTGGGAACACCCAGACCACCACCTTCCACATGACCGTTTTCTTCAGGAGCCTCCAGGACCCCTTGGCGCCTCCAGTTGCTCCAGAAAGGACTAAGTTCCTAGAGAACCGCTCATTTAACGCCCTAAAGTCTCTCCTGGGAACCTTTCTGGCTGAGGGGCTCTAAGGCCTTTCCTCAGACCCTTCTGAGATGGAGTCCTTGAGAAGTAGGAGCCCACACTGGACTCCACGTTCCTGAAAGTCCGAGTCCCATGCGTTGCCGCGCTGGAGAAAGCCTTTCTTGTCCCTGGGCCTGCACCACAGATAATGCCACGCCACTGCTTCCGCATCAGTGAAAACACATGATTTATCCAAGAGGAGGAGCTTGCTCCAAGGTGGCCAGAAGGTCCTCTACCAATGGAGCCTCTGAGGTGGGTTTGTTGGTGCCAGAGCTGTCTAAGGTAGCTGGATGCTGGAGCCAGGGGCCAAACCTAACCTCTTTGAACTTGGCTGCCCTCTGCCCTGAGCTAAGAAGGCAGGATCTCTGAGTCAGAGTTCAGAGGTGCATGTTCACTGTCTTATCTGAGGACCAGCTTTACCCTTCCATACTTAATATTTTTCCACACCTCAACTATTTTTTTTTTAAGTTTTCATCTTTAATGAAATGACTTTGGAAAAACATATATTTCCATGACACCAACACTACAGTTGTTGGAGTCACAGTAAGATACACAAAATTACATCCAAAATTAATATGAATGCCAACATCTCTGGCAATAATTTTCATTCCATAGCAAACAAAATCAAGAAAGCAACCATCAAACAAAAGTGATGCATAGCTTCAGACAAGACAAATCCCAGGACAGTACATGAGAACAGCTGCTGCTTCAGGGAAGTGTTTCTGGCATAGCCAATGATGAGGCTGCCAAAGACTGTTCCAATACCAGCACCAGAACCAGCCACTCCTACTGCTGCAGCACCAGCACGTATAAATTTGGCAGCTTTATCAATGTCTCTACTGATTGCACTGGTCTGAAACTCCCTCTCGGTTAGCTGAGACACACCTTTCTGAGCCCTATTAAATAATGTCTAACCCTCTCCGGTCCCAGCTTCAGGTCTAAATAACACTGATGCAGAAAGCGGTCTGTATGCAACTCCGGATCCAGCTCAGATCACCGCAGGGGTGCAGGCAAGCTTGGCACAGGAGAACATCGTACACTCTAAGGGGCATCGCAGCTAGAGGGGTACGCTGGGAAACACTCAGATGGGGGTCGCCTCCTCACACCCCTCCCACACAAACACATGCAGCAGTCTGGTTGTTTTCTAATGGCTTCTCCACTGTTCCCTATTCAGTCCTGGTTCCTGTCTTCTCCCCCATTGCTGGATGGGGCCATGCTATATCCTCCTGCTGGACCCTAGTGGGTATAGCAACATTCTCCAGGTCCCCATTTTCTAAGGACGCAGTTCTCACATTTTCCAGAAGCATAAAAGACACAAATACCCTGTAGGTGGTACCACCCTAGTACCTGGTGGTGGGGGCTGCTGGAGTCCTGGGACCCTGCACTGCCCTTAGGTACGAGTTGTATTCATCCCACTACACTCCTCATTCAGTGGATGATTTAGGACACAGGCTTAGGTGAGTCATCAACCACTACAGCTGGCCCACAACTACATTGTATAATCCAGTCCGGAGGAAACTATCAAAATCTTATACCCATATTCCTTTAACCCAGCATAATATCATCTAGCCCAATGCTGATGAAAGATGATCCTTTCAGGCTGTAGAAGGATGGATAACTAAAAAATGAAAATAAAACCTTATTAGAAAGTACAAGGATGGAAGCCCAGGCTGTGGACTTGCCAGTGTAGCTGCTTGTAGACTGTGGTGGGCAGAAGGGAATGATGGGAATTGCAGCCCCTTTTGCCCATCCAGCTGGGGGCCTATTTACAGAAAATAGCGTCTATGGCAATTAGTTTTAAATTGCTGAATGATCTTTCACAGCTTGGGATGGAAACTGAGCTGGCCAGTAGGAACTGCTCATTAGTGCCCCTCCTCAAGCAGCCCCCAGGGCATGTGCCCTATGTGTCATACCTTAGTTACCCCTCTGCATCCAGGTGCAGTGCTCTGTTGCAGGGTGAGGTGGTGGCTACTATATACCCAGCCTCACACCTCTATGGTTTTCAGGACCCAAGAGCTAAAGGAATATTAGGGAGCCCAGGGAGCCTCACCTTATGCCATCCCCTTCACCACCCCTGAGTAGGAGATCAGGGAATGGGTCTTTATGACAGAGGTTCTCAAAGTGTGGTCCTAGGACCCCTGGAGGTACATGCAATCAAGTTTTTTTATTGTAACATTTGGGCATTATTTGCCTTTTTCACTTTTATTCCCTCATGAAAGCACAGTAAACATGTAAAGGGTTACATGACATGATATCACAAAAGACTGAATAGAGAAACAGATGTGAGATAAGAACATATTGTATTAAGCTTGACATTAAAGGGATTTCTTAAAAAGTAAAAAAAAAAAAAAAAATGCCACTCTTTTGTTTTTTGTTGTGGTTTTAGACTATATGCTTATTTTTCACAAAAATATTGTTACATATTGTCATTTTACAAACGTTATTATTAATTATTTAATAAAAATATTTCATTTTTTCTGTTTTTATTTCTAAAATGGCAAATAATGACATTAAAAACCATTCAGCTTAGAAGTTCCTTGGGCCCTCAATAATTTTTTGTGAGCTTAATTGAGGTAAAATGTACATACCATGAAGTTCATCAACTTAATTTGTACAGTTTATTTTTAATAAATTACTGTTACATGTATTTTGTGCAACCATCACCGCATCTGTTTTTATAACACTTCCATCCCTTCCTGACCTTCTACACTCTATCCCTACTCTTATCCCCAGGAAAAAATTGATCTTTCTCTCTCCGTAGTCTTGTCCTTGTTTAGAAAGATCATAAACATGTAGTTACACAACATTTAGCACTTTTGTTCCTGGTTACTTTCATTTAACGTAATATTTTTGAGGCTCATTCATTTTTTAGTGTGCATTCACTGGCTATCCATTCACTAGCTGATTGATACTGGATTATTTTCAGTTTGGGGCCTTTATGAATAATGATGCTATGAATATTTACATGCAAGCTTTTGTGTGGATGTATGTTTTCATTTCTCTTGGGTACGTCTACTTAAGGGGTAAAAGTTCTGGGTTATTTGGCATATATATCCTTAATTTCTTCGGAACCTACCAAACTGTTTTATTTCTAAGTGGCTGTATCACTTTACATTGCCACTAGTAACCTATAAGCATTCCAGTTCCTCCACATGCTTATCAATACTTAGTACTGTCAGCCATTTTTACGTAAGCCATTCGATTCTTTAGTGTGTAGTGGTTTCTCACTGTGCTTTTAATTTGCATATATATTACTAATGAAAAATCTTGTTGAGCTTCTTTTCTTCCTTGGTTATTCTCCCTCTAACTACATTTACTTTCAATATTCTAGGGAAGAGGATAAGGGATGTCCTTCGATTTAATTTAATATTCAGCATGTGTTCTGATTTTTGTCCTTGTGTCTTACTACTCTAAAAAAAAAATTCAAATCTATATCATCAAAAATGAAAAAAGGTAATGAATTTCGTAGAATACCCAGAAGTCTTGTGAAAATGTGATTTTCCTGGCACAGGAAAGTCTGAGAGAGTTTGTCTAAATTCCAGTCATATTGACAATACATTCTAACTTAATTGGTTTATTTTTGGATTATGATGAGGTTTTGATATTAGGTAATTCACTAAAGCAATTCCTAACATTAATTTGTTGTTGTTGTTGTTAGATGCTGTCAGAGCGGATTCCAACTCACAGCAACCCTGTGTACAACAGAACGCAGCACTCCCCGCTCCTGTGACATCCTCACAATCCTTATGCTTAAGCTCATTGTTGCAGCCACTGTGCCAATCCACCTCACTGAGGATCTTCCTCTTTTCCACTGACCCTCTAATTTACCAAGCATGATGCCCTTCTCCAGGGCCTGTCTGGCTGTACTTCTTCCAAGACGGATTTCTTCATTTTTTTGGCAGTCCATGCTATATTCAATATTCTTCACCAACACCATAATTCAAAGGTATCAATTCTTCTTCAGTCTTCTTTATTCATTGTCCACCTTTCACATGCATATGAGGTGACTGAAAATACCATGGCTTGGGTCAGGTGTACCTTAGTCAGCAAAATGATATCTTTGTTTCTTAACACTTTAAAGAGGTCTTTTGCAGCAGATTCGGCCAATGCAAGACATTGTTTGATTTCTTGACGGCTGCTTCCATGGGTGTTGATTGTGGATTCAAGTAAAATAAAGTCTTTGACAACTTTAATCTTTTCTCCATTTATCAAGATGTTGCTTATTGGTCCAGTTGTTAGGAATTTTGTTTTCTTTATGTTGAGAGGAAATTCATAATGAAGGCTGAAGTCTTTGATCTTCATTAGTAAATGCTCGAAGTCCTATTCAGATTCAGACAGCAAGGTAGTATCATCTGCATGTCACAGATTGTTAATGAGGCTTTGTCTGTTTGTCATACTATGGTGGCTTCCATGTTGCTGTGATACTGGAAGATTTGCCCTTATTTCAAGTACCAGGAGGGACACCCTTGGTGGACAGGTTTTAGTAGAGCTTTCAGACTAAGACAGATTAGGAAGAAGAACCTGGTGTTCTACTTCTGAAAAAGCTAGCCAGTGAAAACCTCATGAATAACAGGGGAACATTAACTGATAGAGTTCCTGAAAATAAGCCCCCCATGTTGGAAGACACTCAAAATACAACTGGGGAAGAGCTGCCTCCTTAAAGTAGAGTTGACCTTAATGAAGTAGATGTAGTCAAGTTTTCGGGACCTTCATTTGTTGAGGTAGCATGACTCAGAATGAGAAGAAACGGTTGCAAAGCATGCATTCATAATCAGAACATGAAAAGTAGGAAGTATGAATCTGGGGAAACCGAAAATCATCAAAACTGAAATGGAACATATAAAGACCAATATCCTAGGCATCAGTGAGCTGATATGGACTGGCATTGGCCATTTTGAATCAATCATTTGATCTACTATACCAGGAATGGGCAAAATGAAGAGGAATGACAAATTATCAAAAAGAACATTTCGAGATGTATCCTGAAGTATAACACTGTCAGTGATAGGATAATATACATATGCCTACAAGGAAGACCATTTAATATGACTATTATTCATATTTATACACCAACCACTAAGGCCAAAGATGAAGAAATTGAAGATTTTTATCAAGTTCGGCAGTCTGAAATTAATCGAACATGCAATCAAGATGCATTGATAATTACTGGTGATTGGAATGCAAAAGTTGGAAACAAAGAAGAAGGATCAGTAGTTGGAAAATATGGCCTTGGTGACAGAAACAACAGTAGAAAGCACATGATAGAATTTTGCAAGACCGAAGACTTATTCATTGCAAATACTTTTTTTCAACTACATAAACAGTGACGATACATGTAGATCTCACCAGAAAGAATACACAGGAATCAAATTGACCACATCTGTGGAAAAGACTATGGAAAAGCTCAATGTCATCAATCAGAACAAGGCCAGGGGCTGATTGCGGAACAGAACATTAATTACTCATATGCAAATTCAAGTTAAAGCTGAAGAAAATTAGAGCAAGTCTACAAGAGCCAAAGTGCAAACTTGGGCATATCCCACCTGAATTTAGAGACCATCTTAGGAATAGATTTGATGCATTAACACTAATGACTGAAGACCAGACAAGTTGTGGAATGATATCAAGAATATCATACATGAAGAATGCAAGAGATCATTAAAAAGAAAGGAATGAAAGAAAAGACAAAAATGGATGTCAGAACTGACTCAGAAACTCGTTCTTGAATGATGAGTAGCTATAGCAAAAGGAAGAAATGATGAAGTAAAAGAGCTGAATGGAAGATTTCAAAGGGCAGCTTGAGAAAATAAAGTGAAGTATTATAATGACATGTGCAAAGACCTGGAATTAGAAAACCAAAAGGGAAGAACATGTTCAGTATTTCTCGAGTTGAAAGAACTTTAAGCCTTGAGTTGTGATATTGAAAGATTCTGGGGGGAAAATGTTTAATGACTCAGGAAGCATCAAATAAAGATGGATGGAATACACAGAGTCACTGTACCGTAAAGAATTGGTCACCATTCAACATTTGAGGAGGTAGCATCTGATCAAGAATCAATGGTACTGAATAAAGAAGTCCAAGCTTCCCTGAAGGCATTGGCAAAAAAACAAGGCACCAGGAATTGAAGGAATACCAATTGAGATGTTTCAACAAACAGATGTAGAGTTGGAGGTAGTCACTCAAATATGCGAAGAAATTTGGAGGGCAGTTTCCTGGTCAACCAACAGGAAGAGATCCATATTTGTGGCCGTTCCAAAGAAAGAAGATCCAACAGAATGCAAAAAGTATCGAACATCATAGGGCAACATTTGTAGTAACTGTTAAATGAGAAACTATTTTGTTCTGTAAGCCTTCATCTTAAGTGAGAATAACAGCACAATTGGAAGAGCATAGTCAATGTCACTGAACTGTGTATGTAGAAATTCTTGAAATGGTGTATCTTTGGCTATGTGTATTTTCATCAAAAAAAAAAAAGGTTGAGAATTTAGAGGGTTAATATGTTGTGGGGTTGTTAACCAATGTCATAAAACAACATGTGTACTACTGTTTCATGAGAAACTATTTGTTCTGTAAGCCTTCACCTGAAGCACAATAAAATATAAAAATAGAAAAAAATAAAAAATATTTAAAAAGTATCAAACAATGTCATTAATATCACACACAAGTAAAATTTTGCTGAAAATCATTCGAGGTTGCAGCAGTACATCAACAGGGAACTGTCTGAAGTTCAAGCCTGATTCAGAAGTGGACGTGGAACGAGGGATATCATTGCTGATGTCAGATTGATCATGGATGAATTCAGAGAATGCCAGAAAAATGTTTACCTGTGTTTCATTGACTATGCAAAGGTATTCGACTATGTGGATCATAACAAATTATAGACAACATTGTGAAGAATGGGAAGGAATTCCAGAAGACTTAATTGTGCTCATGCAGAACCTGTACATAGACCAAGAAGCAGTCATTTGAACAGCACAAAGGTGTACTGTGTGGTTTAAAGTCAGGAAAGGTGTGTGTCAGGGTTGTATCCTTTCACCATACTTATTCAACATTGATATAGTTAAGGAAAAAATTACATTTGTATATGACAAAATGATTTTCTAAAAATTACATGTGTTAAATTTCTTAATAATATGATTGAATACACATTGTCTACCTAAAAATTTATTTCAAATTTATGTCAGTATAATTTTAATAGTTACAGATGCTGTAAGAATTCACTTTGCAGTCAAAAAGAACACAAGAACATATTATCACTATTGCTTAACATTATTCTGGATATACCTCCAGAAGATAGTGAAAGAGACAAATTAGAAGTATAAAAATTGTAAATATTACAGTTATTTCCTGATACTATTATTCCTTACCTAGAAAAAAACTAATAATTTACTAAGATAGCAGCAAAATAAATACACAAAACTCAATGGTTATTACATATAAAGGATACAACTACTTATGTAATTAATATTCATGAGAACAAAAGATGTAAATAGCCAGGAAGTTTCAAAAATTACTTAAAAAATAAAAAAAGATAATGTGAGAGAAGTAGACTTGAAGAGATATTCAAACATATCAGTAACCAAAATAATTAAAGCAACGTGGTACTGGCACATGAATTCACAAACAGATTCAGATATATATATGAATTTAGTGTATTCTAAGATGAGATCCACTTGTACCTGGAGCGTCAGGAAAGGGCTAGTATTTGTGCCCAGAATAAATGCAGACACTGCTTGGAAAACCAGTGCCTAAAATCAGCGGGAACTGATTGTAAGGAGCAGCTCATTCAAATTAGAGAAGAGAATTTTTTTTAAAAATTTAATTTCTAGGTTTTAGAATCAGTAAAAAAATAATCTCATTGACAGCTCAAAGTTTAAATATACATATGGAAACTTTGCTGTCCCCTGAGTCTGCCCAGTGCATGTCTGGGAATGGCCAACTCCTTCCTTTAGGGAGTAGGAAAGAGTTATCAGAAGTGTGTGTGTGTGTGTGTGTGTGTGTTTAAGGTGCCTACCTTCCCTCATACCCCAGTTCAGCACAGGGGTCCAGACAACAGTTCCACCTAGAAGGAAGGGGCCATAATCTCATGCATGTCCTCCTGTCAACTCCAGCTGGAAGAAAATGGAACAAAACTGCTCACATCAGAAATATTCAGTCTAAAGTGGTGTGTAATCCCTGCTCAATCATCTTATTCTTTGTTCTGAGGCTTATACTGGCTCCTTGTTAGAATTCTTCTCCCAGGAAGGCCCCCCAGGAACTAACTAAAGTTAAAAAAATTCACTGAAAAAGTCAAAAACTTAATAACAATTGTAATAATTATAACAATTATAATAATTGTTATTATAAAAATGCAAGATTAAAAAAAAAGAAGAATGTGTCAGAAAATAAAAGACAGAATTGCGGTCATATATTTTTGTAATTCTAGCAAGCTCACAATGCAGGTAAATAACCACAACATATATTCCAGGCAATGGCCACTAGAGATGGTTTTATTTAAAGAATATTAATCCATCACAATTTTGCACTTCAGGCTACATTCATAATTAATAACAAAAAAAGTTACAGTAATGTAGAACAACCTAAGAGACAGTGAAGTGTGATTAGCTTCAATTGAGAAAGGATCCCTCAGATATGGCGTTCCCAGGTTCTTGACTTCTCCCTGATCATGTGTGGCCAGTATAAAAGAAAGGTCTGAGTGGGTAATTGAAGGGGATAAGGCAACTCTCTATGAGGGAACTTTTGGCAACATCAACAAAGCTCACATTATCATTGTCAAAATCAACAAAGACACCAACCCGCCCCAGAGGCTTCTCCATGTACAGAGAAAGCATTGGGGAGGTAGTAAAGAGATGGTAATGATTGTCCTCCTTCACACATAAAAGAAGAAATATGTCCTCAGACTCAATCACTGAGCAGTTCTTCCTTATCCAAGAATCCTTATTACAAACTCCAACAGCCCAGTCCCAAGAGTCATTCACGTCTATCTCCCAGTAGTGTTTTCCAGAGGTGAAGGCCTGGGATCCCCATGCAGTAGAGTAGTTAGATCTTCCAGAAGGAAAAGGCATCTCTTGAAGGTCATGTCTAAGCCACCAACTTCTCACGTCATCAAACATCATGATATTCTGACTGCTTATTTCATAATTGAAGGAAATTTCCACTGTGGAAAGAAGAGAATTTCCCAGTCAAAAACACTTTCTAAATTCCTATGGATGAGAAGGTCACTGGATCTAGAGTGTCACTGGAAAAATAGGCCAAGACTACAGGGGAAGTTCTGACCTGAAAATATCAGACTGAGGGGTATCAGTGGATGTGCAGAAGAAACAAATACCTAAGAATGCCAAAGGAAAAAAAAAATCCTAAAATATCAGAGCATGTACAGGGGAGGGAGGTCATGCCATCTTGTGGCTGGTTGCTTTTCATGGCACACCAAACACCAGAAACCTGTACATTGATGCCAGTCCATAGAATATTACTTACCTCCACTGCCCCTTTTCGTAGACATAAATGACAATTGCTTTGTCAGGCATATTATAATGTTTGTTTAGCAAGCAAATTTAAATTTAAGAAAAATATCTGAGTATTCTTTCTTACAAGGGGTCTCCTGTTAAGAATTTTCTGGCTTTTTACCTGGTTCCATCTCAGGCCTAGTCTTCCTTTGCCTGCTAGGCTAAAGCCCTGGTTTAGGTCTACCACGGAGTTCTAAAGACTGCCTCATCAACAACCAACTTACTTTACTGTTGTTCATAAATTCTGGTTTTCTGCATATTGCTTTTTTATGTTTATTCATGTATTTTTCTGATCATATTAATTAAAATACATTACTACAAACTGATTACTAAGAAACTTTAAATTTTTTTTAAATAAAGGCATTTCATTTTAAATTTGAAGGTTCTGAAGTAATACTTAGTTCTGTATGAGGCACTGAACAACTGACATTGTATCTGAGAATGAGTCTAGGCCTCAAGGAGCCCTTTTTCTGATTATTTCCTTTCTCTCACTTTCTAAGTAATGTATTACAGATCCAACTCACATTTAGCCTTTCCCCAACTTTCATTTAGGTATTTTTCATATTATCATGTGGTAAATATGATTATAAATGTCTTTTTGCAGGCTGTTCTCTCCTAAATCCAGAATTAATAAAGATGGAAAGATTGCTCATAGAAAACCATAAATGAAAGACACTATGAGGTCCCACCACTGGGCTGACACTCACCTTGGCATTGGTTGAACCTGTCTATCAGTCCAGTGATGGGCCTGGCACTGAGCGCTGGGTTCACAGGCTGTGGCATGTGCAGCTGCATGGACTCACTCCTGCAAGAGGCAAGAATCAGTTATCTTTCAGGTGCCAAAGTTGTCATCACTGTACGTAAAAAAGACATCGGCATTAACTATATATTTCATCAGAACCCGTTGCTGATATTGTGGTGTACCTTCACAGTCCCGGGATGGAATAGTACCATTCTCAGAGAATCTTTCTTTCTTCTCCACCTGCTTCCTTCTCTTGCCTCTCAGAGGAAACTTGCCTCTCTCACCTACCACCTGGCACAAACTAGTCCATTCACCTCAATAAGTCTATGTGTTTGAAACCTAAAATTATAGGTAGCTTTCCTCTAGCCACGTATGCATCAAGCTCTGCAACACATACCTCCCTGAGTCACAGGACAGAAACAACACTAATTTATGACAGAAGAAACAGGAAAACATACACAACTTGCAAAATACCTAATACTTCTGTAAATTATGTTCTCACTTTTTTAGAAACACCATGGTCTCTTTCACAGCTCTCATGGAGCTCTAGTTTGCAGTGAAGGCCAAACTTACCTGGTCAATATGTCTCCCAAATCCTGTGAAAAGAATAGAAAGAAACGTTTAGAATTCTTCACAAATTGGTGGTTCTGCCAATCTAGCCTTTAGGTTTGGGCAAGTTCAGAAGGTACCACCCACCCATCACCACAATTTTTTGGTAAACTGATTTTTCCTTTCCTCTCTAATGATAATCCCAGTACAACATGTGGAGAGAATCTGATTTCTTGATGAATTCAGAAATCTGAGGGTGAATAAATAAAGAGAAGGACGTGAGTACAGACTGTTGTGATACAATGGTCAGCTGTCTCCAAAGTGGTCTTTCCCAGGGGATGTCTCCAAAGGTTAATGTGCTCCAGAACAAAGGTAATTGAAATCTGGGACTTTAAAACAGAAGGAAGAAGTAAAAGTTAGCTCTTCCCAAATTTCTCCATACTGTCCAACTGGAGACAAAAATGGAATGCTCATGAGAAAGTTGTTCCTTTCTGGTTTTTAGAGAAACAAGGTACACAAGAAGACTTTCGTAGGGTATTCCTTGGGTAATCTACTCTCTTACTTCCATGAAGCTTTGTTGTTCATGGCTAGGACAGGAGTTACAATTTTTATCTATTCTTCTCATTTGGGAAGTGACTTCCACTTAGGAGCAGAAAATTAAGAATTATGTTTTTGGTTCCAAATATATATTGGAGGTTCAATATGTGGACTTCAGCTACTATGAATGAATTCCAGGCACATCTTCAGTTCTCACCTGGAGCAGCTCCACATCTGGTTTATGGCAAATATTCATCAGCTCTTCATACATTTCTCTTAGGTGCTTTCTCTTTTGAACCATCGCGGCTTCACTTTCCTTGAGTTGCTGGAAGATTTTTTCTCCTTCACTTTCCAGTCCCTGTAAGTGTTGCTTTTCCTCTTCAAGGAGGATAGGATGCAACTTCCGATACTCTTTTCTGATCAGGTATGTCCGCATAAACATATTAAACTGCAAGGAAATTTATTTCTTAGAACATATATGCAGGCCAATGTTATCTTCCTCCACTTAAACCTCATCTATTTCTCTTTGACTCACGTCCTCTACCAATCAACTACACACAACCTAAACCCATGTCCTTTGACTTATCAGAAACCACAGTCATCCCTCTGTTTCATTCCTTCATTTGTTCTCCATTAATGAATCAAGCCCACCCTTCCTTCAAAATACTTTCCTTCACTTCATAAGTTCCTGAAACATCTGGAGAAATGCTTCTCATAGTTTATTTCTTTAATACATATTGTTTAAAATCTGAAAGACTACATGAAAATTATTGAATTATGGTTGACTATTAAATCATTATTAGCTGCAGCAGAGTCATCTCCAACTCAAGGAGAGCCCATACGTGTCAGAGTAGAATTGTGCTCTTTAGCGTTTTCAGTATCCTTATTTTCAGAAGCAGATCCCCAGGCCTTTCCTCTGAGGTACCTCTCAGTAAACTTAATCTCCAACCCAGTCACCATGAGTTGAAGACAGCAACTGGTTTATTAAATCGTTATACGTAATATTCTTATTATCTTACATTAGTCCCTGTCTCAAACCTTCCTACTCCATAGGCTGACCATTCACTTTTTACACAAAAGTTACATATTTCAGACTTAGAAGCTATGAGGCAAGCTCTTCCCACAATTCCTAACCAGGCTTTCACACTGATTTCTGTCCTCTAATCCTTGTTTCTGCCTTTCTTGTCTATCAGTTCACTTTCTTCCTCCTATTAATTCCACAAGCTTCCATACTGTCCCGTGGTTTTAAGGATATTAATTCTCATTCCATTGCATATCCTCTCCCAATATTTATCTATTCAATCTCTCTCTCCCACTTTCTTAGTCCCTTTTCCTCAGCTTTCAACATGTTCTAATTACTCCAACTCGAACCAATATCATTCTCAAGCATATGTACTATCCATTTTGATCACCAAAGGCACACTCCTCAAACTGCTGTTCAAACCCACTATTTCTCCCATAGGCATCACTGTATTTAGAATTATGAAATGTATTCAGTTCCCCTTTATATATTATTTAACTTCCAGACTTCATCTCATACAGAAATCTCTGCCTGAAAAGACCCCTGGATATTTTAACATTTTTCCTGCCGAACTCAGATTGATTTGAACCTTATCTGAGAAACTTCCTGAAGTCCTGAAACATGTTTAGTGAATTTCTCCAAATCCCTCTATGTAACTCCATCACAGCACTCTTTGTCCTAGTGGCCACATTTTTTTTGAGGCGTGGCTGATATATTAGGGTTTATGTTTCTTAACTAAGATCCATGCTATCTTACATTGGAAAGGCAGATTATGGTACTTTTCCTATTGATAAACCACTCACAGCATCTCATGGCACACCACAATTTCAGCTCAAGTTCTTAATGGACAAATCTCAGCAAGTGTGTCATAGCTGATTCCACAGAAAACAGTCTCATACTTACATCCCACTCTCTGGCTATTTGTCTCTCCTTATTTAGATGCCTCTGATTTTCTTGCATCTTTTCCCATAAAGACCTCATTTGCTTTAACAGTTTCTCCTGCAAAAAAAAACATGGATAAGAGTATCAGAGATGTGAATGTAATAAGTGAATATTATACTTTTCATACCATAATGAATGGAGAGAAGTAAAAATTGATGTGCTTTAGGGTGAGCTGAAGGATTGTAGTGTTTCACTGTTTACTCTCCATAATTATCAAATGTGGGAAATTGCAAGCTGTAGAATCACAAAATTTAGTATCCTTATCAAATGAGAATTTTATGTAACATGGCTAATTTTCAGATAAACATCTTGCCACAGAATTTGGGTCTTCTAATGCTGTTGTAACTGTGTTCCATAAAGTCGATTAAGATTCATACCTACCCTACAGGACAGAGAAGAACTGTCCCATAGAGTTTCCTAGGCTATAATCACTACCAGATCAGATCGCCAGGTCTCCCTCGGAGCTGCTGGTAGGTTGGAACTGACAACATTTCGGTTAGCAGCCAAGAGGTTAACCACTGCACCACCAGAGCACTTCTACTGATGCTAGTTCCCTGCTATTTTCCAGCATACTGTTACCCATTTATTTGTCCAGTATCACCAAACATGCTTCTGATATAAACACATCTTTGCTCATGTATTTTTGCTATCTGAAAAATGAGGACTGTACAGTGCCCTAAACATTATATGCATATTCAAAATAATAATCATCGTCATCATTAACTTAATCACATCTCCTATTGGAATGCAAACTCTATGAAGGCAGGTATGTTTATGTGTTTTATTCACACCTTTATCCTTAGTGCCTAGAATAGTGCCTGATGCATATTATACTTTCAGTAACGAGTGGATTAATCATCATCATGGTTCCCATCTTCCTTATACTGTCTTAGCTCTATTATCATCCAGCTTTCAAACTGCTTTCAGACGCATCACTTACCCGGTATTCCTCAACAGCACATTTTATGGTACAGTGTCTGTGAGCCTCATGCTCCTGAGTGTTAGAGCAGAGCAAACAGAGCAAGTTCTTGTTCTCTTCACAGAACATCTTCTTTGTCTCCTTGTGTGTCTGACACATCTGTTCCTCAGAGCTCAGAAATTGATAGAGACTGTCTTGTCTGACAAGTGACACCAGATTCTTCACAAGAATATTGGTTTTGAACTCTGTCTGCACTGATGTTTCCCTGCACAGGGGGCAATGGGCAGGAGTTTCGGCTTCTTCCCAGGAAAGGCAGAGACAGGGTCTACAGAAGCTGTGCCCACAGCCTATGGTGATGGGGTCTGTAAGGTAGTTCAAGCAGATGAAGCAAGTGAGTTCCTTCTGGAGGGCTGAATCCATTTTCCTGGGGAAAGAAAATCAGAAGAGTTTATTACTATTCTGCCCTGGAGAGACAAAGGCCTAAGCAAAATTTTACTGATTATGCGCAAAAAATACACTTGCGTCAAATTCAAATTCTTAAAAAAGACCAGACTGACTGGACCAATAGAGACTAGAGGAACCCCTGAGACTATCACCCTAGAGTACCCTTTGAACTTGGAGCTGAAGCCACTCCTGGAGGTTACCTTTCAACCAAATAATTAGATTGACTTATAAAATAAAAAATATCACCCATGAGTAATGTAATCCCTTAAACAATTGACTGTATGATACAAAATGGTCAACATTTACTCAAAAGCAAAAATGAGTAGGCAAGGACGGGCAGGGGAGCTAGATCAATGGAAATAGAACAAACAGAAAGGAAATAATAGGAATGCTGACACATTGTAACAATTTTAACCAATGTGACGGAACAATTTGATTAAACATTGTTAAATGGAAACCTAATTTTCTGTGTAAACTTTCACCTAAAACACAATATTTTAAAAAAATAACACAGAAGAATATTATTAATGTAGAAAGATATTTAATGTTCATTGTTAATATGCAAAATGTGAAGACGTTATCAAATGGTTCTTATTTACGATCCCATTTCTTACAAAAAAGGTTTTACTAAAAAAAATCGTATAAAAAGAAAACATACTGGTGTGTAGAGCAAGACAGGCTAGATTCATTTGCATAATACACAAATGAAAAACTGGGCACTAAGGAAACTCAAAGTTTTGTAGCAAACTTTGCTGGCTGCCTAATCAACATGCATCCACTGCCACCAACTCCTTTGGTCCTCCATAAAAGAACCTCAGTTTTGTTGAAGTGTCACTTTCTTTCATGAGACTTGTGCATCAGCAGTGTGACTCAATCTATAGGTCCAGGGAGTGGGTCCTGATTGGTTTGAAAACCAATCAAAATGCTACTTTTTGGCAATTGGTTTATCAAAAGACTTCTCTAAACTCTTTTACATTCATTATTTCATTAAATTGTCACAACTATCCAATCTTGACTAAAATTACATTGTTTGCTAGCTAAAGGATTGGTGGTTTGAACCTACCAGCTGCTCTGCAGGATCAAGATGGGTAGTCCTGGAAACCTATAGGGGAGTTCTACTATGTCCTGTAGGGTCGCTGTGAGTTAGAATTGACTCAGTGGCAAGAGATTTGGTATTTTGTTAAAAAAAACTTGTGAATACATAAGAGTTAATAAGAATTAAACTTAAGATTAAAATTGGGTCAGATTTCATCTAGAATATTCTTACATGAATATATTCATTGCTTAATTTATCCTGTTTTTGTTATCTACAACACTCTATTCAAACCAAAGAATATCAATATCTTCTAAATTCTTTCACACCATTTTAGAGTATCACTTCACACTATGAAAAGATGTAACTGCTGTGTAACAAAAATCACCACCAGAAAACAAATTGTGCTTATAAAAATTGATTTTGCTAAATAGTTCTCACTTCTACACCAGATGAATACAGATGACACTCTCCTTTCAGCGTGGCCAGTGTTACTTTTCTAGAGGCCCAATCATTTCCTGGCTTCTTGAAAATTTAAGTCAAAATACTGTTCTTTCTGAACTGACAACATTTACCACACTCAGAAACAATATTTTCCCCAAATCATCCAATGTATTACTTACATATACTTTATAGAATATTCTCTCTCATGTATACATGTATGTACAACTTGTAGAGCAGAATGTAATACATTTAGGCACTACCTGTAGAATAAAATAACTAAGTCCATTTTTAGCACCTACACCAAATACTTCCAGAACACTTACTTGTGCTCATGAGGACACAGATCAAGAAGCAGTTGTTTGGACAGCACAAGGGGATACTGCGTGGTTTAAAATCAGGAAAGATGTGCGTCAGGGTTGCATTCTTTCACCATACCTATTTAATATGTATGCTGAGCAAATAATCCAAGAAGCTGGACTATATGAAGAAGAAAGGGGCATCAGGACTGGAGGAAGACTCATTAACAACCTGCGTTACGCAGATGACACAACCTTGCTTGCTGAAAGTGAAGAAGACTTGAAGCACTTACTGATGAAGATCAAAGACCACAGTCTCTAGTATGGTTTACACCT
The DNA here is from genome assembly GCA_030035585.1 of Dugong dugon. Lineage (NCBI taxonomy): Eukaryota > Metazoa > Chordata > Mammalia > Sirenia > Dugongidae > Dugong > Dugong dugon. The sequence goes on along the minus strand of CM057467.1, from coordinate 56,398,997 downwards.
AAACATAAAGAAAACAAAAATCCTCACAACTGGACCAGTAAGCAACATCATGATAAATGGAGAAAAGATTGAAGTTATCAAGGATTTCATTTTACTTGGATCCACAATCAACACCCATGGAAGCAGCAGTCAAGAAATCAAAAGATGTGTTGCGTTGGGCAAATCTGCTGCAAAAGACCTCTTTACAGTGTTGAAAAGCAAAGATATCACCTTGAAGACTAAGGTGTGCATGACCCAAGCCATGGTATTTTCAATCTCATGGTATACATGTGAAAGCTGGACAATGAATAATGAAGACCCCAAAGAAGAACTGAAGCCTTTGAATTGTGGTGTTGGCAAAGAATATTGAATATACCATGGACTGCCAAAAGAACGAACAAATTTGTCTTGGAAGAAGTACAACCAGAATGCTCCTGAAAGCAAGGATGGTGAGACTACGTCAGAAGGGATCAGTCCCTGGAGGAGGACATCATGCTTGGTAAAGTAGAAGGTCAGCGAAAAGAGGAAGACCCTCAACAAGACGGATTGACACAGTGGCTGCAACAATGGGCTCAAGCATAACAACGATTGTGAGCATGGTACAGGACCGGGCAGTGTTCCGTTCTGTGGTACACAAGGTTGCTGTGAGTCAGAACAGACTCAACCGCACCTAACAGCATCAACAACAACACCAAATACAAAATTACAAGATATCTGGCAACTACATTCTGAGTCCTTGTAACACATATGAAGAACCAAGGAGTATTTAAAGTAATAGAAATAATATTAATTATCAAATTAATTCCAAAAATATAAAGAAAAGATGACAAAATAGGTTTACTAAGTAGACAAACAACATAATTTCAAAGAAACAACTTCAGTTTGCTACTGTATCTAATAAAATCGTGAGTTTTGTTGCCGTTGTTGTTTATGGTTTGGTTGAGAAAAAGCAGCAGGAACTCCTCTTCTGTAAATTGTGTACTCACCTAAGGAATATGCCAATTGTTTCCTCAGTGCGTGCTGAAGAAGTAGTGCTATGGAAGTCAGTTCAGGGATCAGGTCCTCACAGTGTGGTTACAGTAGCTTTCAGAAGACTCCACAGGCAGGGCAGTTCCAAAGGCAGTCTGTCTCTTCTGCAGAAGAGTGAGTTTGGTTCCTTGTGTCCCTTTTATTGCATCCTGAAGACCACACCCATTTCTTCCCAGTGATTGCATTTCCAATAGGAATGATTAAACTTTGTCAGTGAGAAGATGGGATTATTTAACACCTTTGCTAGTCTCCGTAAACTAATCTCTGCAAACATCATCTCATCAAAAGAAACTGATTTTTCTAAAAATGAAACCCCAATGCTGCCTTTCTGTCTAAATTAGTTTTCAAACAAGATTTTTATTTTTAACTTTAAAAACTTAGAAAAGAGAATGCCATTAGTTAATGATTTTAGCAAGTATTTTGGAATATTTGGAACTGTTTTACGTGGGGTAAGCTTTGGTTATATTCAGTCATTTCATTTTATTGATGGATTTATTTTTGTATTTTAATATAAGAACATTGTTGGCCACCACAACAGAATGGAGACTTCTCCTGGCCCTCACACTTCAAATTAAGCCTAGCACAGCCTCCCAACAACAGTGGGGCACAAGATTTTCTGACTCCCACTCTTCAACTCACCTAAGAGGGCATGAGGGAAAAGGCCAGAAAGTCCCAATTCAGGGAACCCTGAGTCAGGTTTGGGTTAGGTACCCAGTACATTTAGTCCTTGTCATGGATTGAATTAGTATCCCCCAAAAATATTTGTCAACTTGGCTAGGTCATGATTCCCAGTATTGTGTAATTGTCTACCATTTTATCATCTGATGTGATTTTCCTATGTGTTGTAAATGCTATCACTATAATGTAATAAGACGGATTAGTGGCAGTTATGTTGATGAGGACTACAAGATTAGATAGTATCTTAAGCAAATCTGTTTTGAGATATAAAAGAGAGAAGCGAGCAGAGAGACTTGGGAACCTCATACCACCAAGAAAGCAGTGCTGGGAACAGAGCGTGTCCTTTGGACCTGAGGTTCCTGCACAGAGATGACACAGACCTTCCTCCAGAGCCTACACAGAAAGTGTTCCCCTGAATTTGGACTTGTAGCCTACTAGACAGTGAGAGGATAAATTTCTCTTTATTAAAGCCATCCACTTGTTATATTTCTGTTATAGCAGCACTAGATGACTAAGACAGTCCTCTTCTGATAGGATACGGTTGGATGCTATCTTGAACCACTAAGAAATTCCTCCTACTTTTGATTGGCTCCAGTTAGCTTTCATGCTGTCTAGGAAGCCAAGCTACAGACTCTGGAGAAGCAGCTCAGAGCCCCTCGCCAGAGTGCTTAGATCACCCCTTCCACGGTCTTCAAGAAATCCTTCACCTCCAGGGCGGCCCTCGCACTGTCTCCCAGGTCCACCACATGCCTCTGGGCACACATGCAACTGAAGCTGAAAGAAATTGGGGCAGTAGAGACTGCCGCGGACGGTGAAACGTTCTCCTCCGCGTCAGCCTCCGCCATCGTGGCCCGCTTCCCTGGCCGGTGTGCTGTTTGCCAAGAGTTATTATGTATTGCTTGATGAGATAATGTTTGTTGAGGTTTGCTTATGGAGATTACCAAGATGTTAAATCAATCATTTCTTTTGTTTTGAAGAAACCTAATCATTCTATTAACTCCTACAGGAAAACACATGAAATACAATCACTGGGAAAAATTGGGTGTGGTCTTCAGGGTTAAATAAAAGGCATCCAAGGAACGAAGCTCACTCTTTTCCAGAAGAGACAGACTGCCTCTGGAACTCTCCTGCCTACTGAGTCGTCTGAAAACGGCTGCTACCACACTGGGAGGACCTGATCCCTGAACTGACTTCCATAACACCACTTCTTTGGCAAGCACTAGGGAGACCCTTGGCATATTCCTTAGGTGAGTACACGATTTACAGAAGAGGAGTTCCTGCTACTTTCCAAAACCAAAACAAACTAAAAATAATTTTAGTTTATTAATCAGGAAATTGAGGTATTTTTCTATGAAATGATTTTATTTGCCTAGTTTAAAAAATTAGTTCTTTCCTTAACCTGTATATGGATTAATCTATTTTATCCATATTGCTATACATAGGAATTAATAGTGATTAAATTTTGTCTATTTTTGTGTATGCCTTGGTTGTTCATATGGATTATAAGGACTCAGAAAGTAGTTGCCAGTTACCTTGTAATTTTGTTGTTGGTATGGTTCCTAAAAAAGGAATAGAAGTGCTTTATGCTATACGAAGTTCGTAAATGTATTGCTGTAAAAGTAGTGCGTACTTGTATAGGTAAGAGCATATTCTACTATAAATATGTAATGCAATGATTGGTTTTGGAGAGAAAAAATGTTTTTTATCATGGTACTTGCCTCTTTAGAAAATTCTGTTTACTGACTTAAATTGTAAATAAGCCAAAAAATGCTTGGGCACAAAATTGTTACTGGTTACTATGCAGGAATATTAGAAATGAGGATGCTATCTCTATTCATTTAGTGTAAAAATGAGTACCCAATTTTTAGCTAAATCAATTTTAAAAAGCAAGGTTTGTTATTTGGTGCTGATTTTCACTATTACATGAAACTTTCATCTTTTCACAGCGTGAAGGGTTGTTTGCTAATAGTTTGAAAGGGCGTGGAAGATATTGCTAGTCTCTTTAATTTTTGGTTTGTTTAAATGCCCAGTGTCGATAATAAGATATTTTAAAAGCTTGTTGTTGTTGGGAGGTGTTGAGTTGATTCTGACTCATAGAAACTCCACATGATAGAATAGAACTGCCCCATAGGGTTTTTTTGGCAGAGTACCTGGTCCTTTACCTGCGTAGTCGCTGGGTGGGTTCAAACCACCAACCTTTCTGTTAACATCTAGGTGCTTCCCCTTTGCAGCACCAGGGCTCCTTCATATATATACACATATAAAGATTCTGATTGAAATCTAATGCAATTTTACAAAACTTAGTTTAATTCTTATCAACAGTTTTGTACTTAGAAACTGATTTTTTTGTTGCGTTCTGTTTGAATAACAAAGAATTTCCAAGGAGAAATTTTGGTTTTGTGAATATGTTTTGCATGTACATATTTCTAATGCATTTTATAACAATGAAGGTCAAGAAGGACATTTTCTATATTATACGTGAGTGACAGAAGACAAATGTGCATTATTATTATTATGCCAATTATTTTCTCTACATAAATTGAAAACCATAGGTGAGCCAGAGGGTATACTGTGATTATATTTCCTTTTTCTGAGAATATCTTTGTTTTCCCTGCAGGTTATAAGTTTCAGTTCTCTGACTTTCTTTTGTCAGTTTGGAAGACAGTTTATCGATTTTGTTGATCTTTTCAAAGAACCAGCTTTTGGTCTTGTTAACTCTTTCCATTCTTTTTCTATTCTCTATTTCATTTATTTCTGCTCTAATTTTTAGTATTTCCTTTTTCCTGATGCCCATGGGCTTCTCTTACTGCTTTGTTTTTATTTGTTCAAGTTGTAAGGTTAATATTTTGATTTTGGCCCTTTCTTCTTTTTGGATGTGTGCATTTATTGCTATAAATTGACCTCTGAGTACTGCTTTTGCTGTGTCCCAAACGTTCTGGTAGGATGAGTTTTCATTCTCCTTTGATTCTGTGAATTTCCTTCTTCTGTCTTTAATTTCTTCTATAAACAAGTAGTTTTCGAGCAAGGTATTGTTTAGTTTCCATGTATTTGATTTTTTTTTCCTTGCTTTTTTAATTATTGATTTCTACTTTTAGGGCTTTATGGTCAGAAAAGATGCTTTGTAATAGTCGGATGTTTTGGATTCTGTTAAGTCTTGCTTTGTGGCCTAATATGTGGTCTATTCCAGAGAATGTTCTATGTGCACTGGAAAAGAAAGTATTATTGTCTGCTGTTGGGTGTAGTGTTCTCTATATGTCTATGAGATCAAGTTAGTTGATTGTGGCATTTAGATCTTCCGTGTCTTTATTGAGCTCCTTTCTGAATGTTCTGCTCTTTGCCGAAAGTGGTGTGTTAAAGTCTCCTACTATTATTGTGGTGCTGTCTATCTCTCTTTTCAATGTTGTTAGAGTTTTTTTTTATGTATTTTGGAGCCCTGTCGTTGGGTGCATAAATATTTGTTATGGTTAAGTACTCCTGGTGTATTGACCCTTTTATCATTATATAGTGTCCTTCCTTTTCCTTTGTGGTGGATTTTACTTTAAAGTCTATTTTGTCAGAGATTAATATTGCCACTCCTGCTCTTTTTTGATAGTTAATTTGCTTGATATATTTTTTTCCCATCCTTTGAGTTTTAGTTTGTGTCTTTCAGTCTAAGGTGTGTCTCTTGTATATGCAGATTGTGTTTTTTAATCCATTCTGCCACTCTCTGTCTCTTTATTGGTGCATTTAGTCCATTTACGTTCAGCATAATTATTGATAAGGATGAATTTAGTGTTCTCTTTTTGATGTCTCCTTTCTTGTGTTGTTGACAGTTTCTTTTTTCCACTTAATTTTCTGTGCCTAGTCATTTTTCTTTATGTATTTTCTCTTCAACTGTTTCATTGTTGTTAATTTTGTATTGGCTGAGTCTTTATGTTTTTCTTGTTGTGTATTTTGATGTGTAGAATATTAGCTTCTTTGGTGGTTACTTGATATTTACCTCTGTTTTTCTAAGTTTAAACCAGTCTTTTATTTCTTGATATCACCTTGACTTCCTCTCCATATGAAAGATCTATGACCACATTATTTAGTCACTCTTTTTTGGTTTTAATGTTTTCATCTTTTACATGTTGACTTCTCTGTTTTCTTATTTTCAGTGTTTTAGCTTTATTTTTGTGACCTCTCTATCTGGGTTGATATCTGGTTGTTCCAGCCTGTATTCTAGTCTTTGGTTGTTATCGGATGTCATTGATTTTCTAAGTGGAGGACCCCCTTTACTATTTCTTGTAATTTTGGTTTGGTTTTTACAAATTCCCAAAACTTCTGTTTATCTGTAAATGCCCTCATTTCACCAGCGTATGTGAGAGACAGTTTTACTGGATATGTAATTCTTGGCTGGCAATTTTTTTTCCTTCAAGGCTTTGTATATGTCATCCCATTGCCTTCTTGCCTGCATGGTTTCTGCTGAGTAGTCCAAGCGTATTCTTATTGACTCTCCTTTGTAGATGACTTGTCATTTATCCCTAGCCACTCTTAAAATTCTCTATCTTTGGTTTTGGCAAGTTTGAGTACAACATGTCTTAGTGACTGTCTTTTGGGGTCTACCCTTTGTGGAGTTCAATTAGCTTCTTGGATAGATATCTTCTTATCTTTCACAGTGTTGGGGAAGTTTTCTGCCAACAATTCTCTGCATTTTCTGTTGTCTCCATTCTGGTACTCCAATCACTCATAGGTTATTCCTCTTGATACAGTTCCATTTAATTCTTAACGAGTTTCTTCATTTTTTAAATTCTTTTATCTAATTTTTCTTCAGATAAGTTGATGTCAAGTGCTTTACCCTCAACCTCATTAATTCTGACTTGTTCTCTGACTTTTCACTAAACCTATCACAAACTCATTCTCAAACTCTCTGAACTCATAGCCTTTTCTTAGGATACACAAGCATACCCGTTAATCCCTCAATTTCACCTACAGCTGTTTTGCCACCTTCAGGTATAAGGGTGGCGATAACTTCCCACTGTTGCTGAGCTCTGGGTGCTTCATCCCTTTGTTGGTTCCCTTCAACTTTCGCACAACATTGTAAGGAGCCCCTTCATTAAAATCTCTTAAACCCCCTTTTTGTAGTATGTTTCCTACTTTCCTGATGGATAACATCTATCTTTACAATCTTTTAATAGTTTTTCTACTCTGTCAATGTTATTTTGTTAACTGGTTGGATAGATTGAGATGAAGAAAGATAGGAGGAATCAGATCTGACATTTGTTTACTTTCCAGTAAGTGTCAGGTATTTTGAAAGTTTTTTCTAGAGGATGTAAAACTTTGTGAGGCTTAAAATAACAGTTAACCAAATAAATACGTCAAGTGTTATATAATTCTCATTGAATCCTTTCCATTTGAAGGAAGAATCAGTATGGTTCATCAGAAAGCATTTATTGTCAAGCACAGAGTCCAAAGGAATCCATAAATTAGTCATTTAATTCAGATTCAAGCTTTCATATGCAAATAATAAAAAAATTTCACAATGGCATGCATTTCTTGTGGGGAGTGGGAGGGCTACCTGACTCCACATAGCAGGTGGCCACTCTCAGGGCAGTATGGAGTGAAAAGCATTTCCCTTTTAGCCATTTCTCTTTTTATTTTAATCCTTTTGTTTAGTTTCCCTGGAACTTTCCCTTATCCCAAGCCTCTTGAGTAAGCAGCCAATCATTTTCCTTGACTTCTATTTGATGTAGGTCTGGTGAGATTGGGTAAAGGCACACTGGAATAAGACAATAAGTGCAGATGTAGCATCTGAAAACTAAGTGTACATTTAAACTCACAGGTTGGGCGAGTTTTTATTTATACTGTTAAATCACACAAGGAATGTGTCTCAGGTAGGGAGTGTTTTTCTAATTCATTCCAGGAAGAGAGTAATTTTTCTTCTCCTTCTCTTTAGGACCATATTATCTATCATACATGCTGCAGGACCTCAAGAAGTAACTCAACTGCTGGATCTTGAGAGTGAAGAAGTCTGAGTTCCTGTTGAGGTTTCTGGACAGCTAGGGCCATAAAAGTGGTCCAAAGACCTAAAAATGTCATCATGTAAAGGCCAAGACCACTGGTCTGAAGAAGACATCCTGATGTTACTGGAATGCATGGAGAATAACCTCCCACCCAATGACAAGCAAAAGTTCAAAACAACCCAGTCACGTATGAACTGGGAAAAGATAGCTTTCAGAGACTTTTCTGGAGAAATGTGCAAAAACAAATGGTTAGAGATTTCTTATAATTTGAGGAAGTCTCGCACTTTGAAAGAATTAGTCCTGGAAGCTCAGGAACATGTTAAAAAGCTCTCCAAAAACAAAAAATTCAAGAAACATCCAGACTTCCCCAAGAAGCCCTTGACTGCTTATTTTCGCTTCTTCAAAGACAAGTGTTCCCAGTACTCCCAGATGCACCCTGAGCTGAGCAACCAGGAACTGACCAAGGTTCTATCAAAGAAATATAAAGAGCTTCCAGAGAAGGTGAAACTGAAATATATTCAAGATTTCCAGAAGGAGAGACAGGAATTTAAAGAAAAACTGGCTCGATTCAAGAAAGACCACCCTGATCTCATCCAGAATTGTAAGAAATCTGATGTCCCCAAGAGGCGCCAAACTCAAACCCAAAAGAGTTGTCAGGGAAATATGAACAAAATGAGGTCCTCGCTGGAGACTAGTGACTTCCCCAAGGTGATGAAATTCCGTGGAGAGCCCGAGAAGCCCCCCATGACTGGATACCACAAGTTCCACCAGGATATGTGGTTAAGTAGGGAGCTGCAACATTTGACCATGAGACAGCGCATGGTGGAGATTGGTAGACGTTGGCAGCGCATCCCACAGACCTTGAAGGACCATTATAAGAACCTGGCTGAGGAGCTGCAGAAACAGTACAAGGTGGACCTGGATCTCTGGCTCAAGAGCCTGTCTCCCGAGGAATATGCAGCATACAGAGAGACAAGTTATTCTAAGGGCAAGAATATGAGCAAACTCAGACAGATATCTCTGCAATCTCTGTCAGTTAAGGGCCTGCAAGAAGGTCTTGGAGGGGAGCAGGAGCCGCAGCTTCCAGGCACAGATTCACCAGAGACTATTCAGGTCAATCATCACCCTTCACGGGGATCTGCAGAAAATAAGAATGAAGATGAGGAAATGGAGGAAGGTGGTAACTCCTCAGACTCCAGCAGTGAGGATGAGGATAGAGACAACTGTTCTGAAGACAGTGACTCCAATTCATCTTCCTCAGAAGAGTCAGACTCCAACTGAGTTGGATCCAAAAGAGAGAGACCCTCTCATGTTTCCTTCCTGTTTTTCTTCATTCCTTTCCCTTCCTCCACCTCAATACAAAGTAGGAGAGATTGGCAGAAAGGGAACTTGAAGTAGGGGGTGGGGGTGTCCTTTTGGGAAAGTAACTATAAGACTGAGCCAGTATTGGGCTCCCTACATCACAATACTACCCGTCTCCCAAGAAATTCCATGTAAGTAAGGCTCTTGGAATAAACAATGAGATGTCTGGGCAGTGGGGACACTCTAGATTAGATTGAATATTCCTGAAATGTGAAGCTTTGTTCTCATCTTCAGCCTGCTAGAGTTGGTAAGAGGACACTCAAAAATCTGTGACCTCTATCTTCTCTGTTGAGCTGTCTGAATTCCTGCACTGGAATTGGGTTGACAAATATTTGATGGGAGGTAGGATGGGTGTTTTTAAGAAAATTGTCCAAATCCTGGGATCTCCCTCACCCACTCCCTGAGGGAATTAATTGGTTATTTCCAATGCTACAGTTGGCATAGTCATGTGGGCACTATTGATTATGTCTATATATTTAACTCATAGCTGTCAATGATATTTTTATTTCTGAATTCAAAAAATAAAAATAAAAATTTAAAATAAGAACTTAACTGTTTCAGTTGAATGAACCCCTCCATACAGTCCGTACACTCTAAATTTGGGCACTGGTTTCCGGGACATGTCTGTGTCTATTCTGAGAAGAAATCACATCTACTTTCTGCTGCTTCAGGTGCAAATGAATCTCAACTTCAGCATACTATATATGTATGTATATTATCTATATACATATATGAATTTCCCCTGCCAGTCTCCTGGTTCTGCTGACTCTACTGGTGATGTTTCTCTGCTGCTACTTCTCACCATCTTGCCACCTCCAGTGTTACAGCTGTCTCTATATCTCCTGGGTCTGGGAGGGTCTCAGCACAGGCATCTCAGGTCCAAAGGATGTGCTCCAATCCTGACTATTGTTTTGTGGTGGTTTTGAAATCTCTCCTCTTCCTCTGGGATGGTCCATTTTCAGTGTAGCCGGATATCAAAACTGACCAATCCCCTTGGTGGACCACAATTACCTTATTTACACAGTCCCACCCTGATTACTTAGGTAGCAGTTACAAGACCATGGCAATAAAGGCCACACAAAAGCAATCCATCACACAGAAAACAACAACAAATAAATTAAGATGGATTAATTCTTCTTGACAGTGAGCCTCAGAGAGGGATTGTGGGGCAGGATCAAGCCCCGTTGGCCCCCATCCTCTGAGGCTTATGTTGCTCCAGGGGATTTTTTGAAGAAAGGAATCCTTCCAACCTGGTGAAAACCCTTTAATACAAAAGAAAATAAGATAAATAATGTGGACATTGATAAGGTTTAAAATAAGAAAAATGCTGTCTTAATAAAGTTGTCAGAAATTGAGTGTATCCCCATCATAAAAGAACCTTAAACAAGTTTTCTGTAGCAGCCAGACTCTCTGTCAACCCAGAACTAAAACAATTCCTGAGGCCATCTCTTCAGGCAAAGATTAGGCTGGACTATGGGACATAAAAGGATACTCGTGAAGAGTGTGCTTCTTAGCTCAAGTAGATACATGAGACTAGATGGGCAGCTTCTGTCTGGAGGTGAGATGAGAAGGCAGAGAGGGTCAGGAGCTGGTTGAATGGACACGGGAAATCAGAGGTGGAAAGGAGGAGTGTGCTGTCACAGTATAGGGAGAGCAATTAGGGTCACATAAAAATGTACGTATAAAAATTTTTGTGTGAGAGACTAACTTGAATTGTAAACTTTCACTCATAGTACAACAATTAAAAAAAATAAGGAAATTCTACAAGGCACTTAAAAAAAAAAAGTTTTCTATTTTTTACAGGAATTTGAAGAAGCCTAAAGATAAGGGCCCTCAACCAGATGGATTGACACAGTGGCTGCAACAATGGGCTGAAACATAGTAATGATTATGAGGATGGTGCAGGACTAGGCACTGTTTTGTTCTGTTGTACATAGGGTCACTATGAGTTGGAACCAACTCGATGGCACCTAACAACTACAACAAAAGATAGGGATCATGAGACACAACTGGTCACCCAAGAGCTCTGAAAGAGATGCACAAGGAGATTAATGTTGTTTTCATGCCTGCTAACACAACATCCATTCTTCAGCCCACGAATCAAGGAGTACTTTCAACTTGCAAGTCCATTATTTAAGAAATACATTTTGTAAGGTTGTAGCTGCCAGAGGTGGTGATTCCTCTGACTGATCTGGGATAAGTAAATTGAAAACGTTCTAAAAACGGTTCACCATTCTAGATGCCATTATGAATATTTGTGATTTCTGGGACAAGGTCAAAATATCAACATTAACAGGAGTTTGGAAGACGTTGATTCTAACTCTCATGGATGACTTTGAGAGGTCCAAGACTTCAATGGAGAAAGTAACTGCAGATGTGGTGGAAATAGCAAGAGAACTAGAATTAGAAGTGCAGTCTGAAGATGTGACTGGATTGCTGCAATCTCATGACAAAATTTGAATGGACAGAGTTGCTTCTTATGGATGAGCAAAGAAAGTGGTTTCTTGAGATGGAATCTACTCCTGGTGAAGATGCTGTGAACATTGTTGAAACAGCAACAAAGGATTTAGAATATTACATAAACTTAGTTAATAAAGCGGCTACAGGATTTGAGAGGATTGGCTCCAATTTTGAAAGAAGTTCTACTGTGGGTAAAATGCTATTAAACAACATCATAGGCTACAGAGAAATCTTTCATGAATGGAAGAGTCAATCGCTGTGGCAAACTTCATGTGTTTTGTTTAAAGAAATTGCCACAGCCACTCCAACCTTCAGCAACCACCACTCCTATCAGTCAGCGGCCATCAACACAGAGGCAAGACCTTCCACCAGCAAGAAGATTATGACTCACTGAAGGCTCAGATGATGGTTAACATTTTCTGGCAATAAAGATTTTTTAATTAAGTTATGTACTTTTTTTCTTAGACATAATGCAATTGCACACTTAATAAACCATAGTATAGTGTAAACGCAACTTTTATTTGCACTGGGAAACAAAAAAATTTGTGTGACACCCTTTATTGTGATATTTGTTTATTACGATGGTCTGGAACCAAACCCAAAATATCTCTGAGGTATGCCTGTGCATACCCAGTGGAAATGCCTACACATACTCAGTAAAAGTTATGCATAATGTTGATCTTTCCATCACTCCTCAGACTAGCCCAAAATTGGAAATCAGTATCAATCAACAGTAGTATGTTTGAGCCCTGCAACAATGGGTTCAAACATAGCAACAATTGGGAGGATGGCACAGGACCCAGCAGCGTTTTGTTTTCGCACGGGGTCACTTTGAGGCACAACCAATTCGAAGGCACCTGACAACAACAACAACGTGTAAAAGCAGTTTCTGTTGGGAGACCAGAAAACGTGTGGAAGGAAGACTTAAGTATGGAGCAACCATTGAGGAAAACCTGGCTGGAGAGCTGTCCAACCCTAAAGACTAGGCAATGCTAGGAGAATATAAAGCGTTTGGTGCACCGAAAGTAACTATACCAAACCTACCGCCATTGAGTTTTTTCCAACTCATAGTTACCCTATAGGACATAGTAGAACTGCTCCATAGAGTTTCCAAGGCTGTAAATCTTTATGGAAGCAGACTGCCACATCTTTCTCCAGCGAACTGGCTGGTAGGTTCGAACCGCCCAACTTTCGGTCATCGGCTGAGTGTTTTACCCACTGCACCAACAGGGCTCCTTGAAAGTAACTATAGGAACAACAAATCCCAAAACAAACTCAGTTCCTCACTAGATTAATTCACACCCCTCCCACTGCAAATACACAAGGCCTACTGTAAGGGAAACCAAATGTGCTTTCAGGCATAAAATACCACCTTAGTCTCTCGTGTTTTACCCAAGATTATTGGCTTTCTGAAAAAGTTACATGATGCCCAAGAAACAAAAAAAAGAAAGAAAGAAACAGTTTAGAGACACAGCATTCATCAGATTTCTGTGACCCTTTCTCTTCATAGATCCCTCTCTCCACAACTCAGCTTTACCACTTTTGGTTACCTAGGCTTTCCTGAACTCTGAGCTCTGTATCCTTGCCCCAGCAAGATAATCAGTATGAGGATCAGCCATTCCTTTTTCCTCCAAACAAATGGTACACCCAACACATTTAAATTTTATATTCTGCTTAGGCAAGTAACACATGCTACTCACCAACATTTTGTAAAATATAGAAAAAAACCGAAATCACTTTAATTGTATCCTTCCTGGAGAATATTTATTAATATTTTGGAACAAAATATATTATTTTATTAAGAACTATGTAATTATTATATATAATTATATACATTCTTATTATACAATTATTTCCGTACATTATAAACATATAGTGCATGGCAGATTTGGCCAAATATTTAAAATGTATAACTCTAGTTAACAAACTATCAATAAATATCTCATCTTCCCATTTTGACAAATATTATATACCTTCATAATGACATGGAAGGCTGAGCTGGGATTTAGACCATAGCATGGAGTATTGCTGGCATGGTCTGACTGGGGAAAACAGATCTGAGAGAAAAGCCTGGATAGCCCCTGATTTATGCAGGGGATTCCAGGGTATGGATACCAGGACAGACTCTAAAGCAAAAAACCCATTGCCATTGAGTTAGTTCAGTAGAACAGCCCCACGAGGTTTCCAAGAATCAACTGGTGGATTCGAACTGCCCACCTCTGGTTAGCAGCCATAGTTCAATGTAGCTCTTAAAAACTGCATCACCAGGACTCCAATAAAGCAGGAAATTCAGCAGACCTCTCTGCCTGTGGTGTTGGGCTGGGAGCCACCAGAGGAGGGCAGAGAGATGAGTTCTACTGCCTTGGCCTCAGAGCAAGGGCAACCTTACCCTCCTGGTGGAGCCATTGCTTGTTTCTGGAGCAAAGAGGAGAGTTGCTTCCATTCACTGGTCTCCAGAAAATAGAACACCCTCCACCAAATAATTTTTAGTCCCTCATTTCCCTCCTTCTAGGCTTTCATTAGACCACCCCTCCCCCATCTGACTGGCTCCAACCACTGGTACTAGAGGATCAGATCCCCAGGGTTTGCAGGTTGCTATAGATTGAACTGTGTCCCCCAAAATTTGTGTCAACTTGGCTAGGTCATGATTCCCAGTACTGTGTGATTGTCCACCCTTTTGTCATCTGATGCGATTTTCAAATGTGTTGTAAATCCTACATCGATGATGTTAAGGAAGTAGGATTAGAGGCAGTTATGTTAATGAAGCATGACTCATTCTATAAGATTAAGTTATGTCTTAAGTCAATCACTTTTGAGATATAAAAGAAAGAAGCCATCAGAGAGACAGAGGGACCACATGCCACCAAAAAAGTGCCAGGAGCAGAGCACACCCTTTGGACCCAGGTCCCTGTGCAGAAAAGCTCCTAGACCAAGAGAAGATTGATGACAAAGACCTTCTTCCAGAACAGACAGAAAGAGGAAATGTACCCCTGGAGCAACAAATTCCTCTTTCTCATCCCTGTTCAGGCAGTCCCTGAGCTGGGGCTTCCCAGCATTTCTTTCCTGTCTCCCCTGAGTTGACATGGGAAGTGCCAGACCGAGAATCCTGGCCCTGGTGTTGCTCCTGAGACCTTGGAGGCTTGATCTGGAGTGTGTAGAGCAGGAGAAATCTCCATTCTGGAGTGGACACCAAACCTGGCCTAATATACAATTCTTGCATTAAAATACAAAAATATATCAGTAAATAAAATACAACTGCTCTTAAAAAAAAAAAAAAAAAAAAAAAAACTTTTCCTACCTGACAAACTATAATTAATCCAACCTCAGGCAAACCATTTTCAAATTTTCAAAGACATTTGCTGAAATCATAAACTGATGACATCCTCTTTTCTACCTTTTTAAACTGTTAAAAATAAAAGTCCTCAGGAAAAAAAGATAAAAAACTATATTAAAAGTTGAGATGTGGGGGTTCATTTGCTGAAAAGTTGATATCTCTTTTTTTATTTGAAATGAATTTTATTATATATTACATTCTGGTGAATATTGGGTTTGTTTCAAGCATCACTTCTGGTCCATTCATCTTTGTCCTTGTTCCTGTACCAGTACTGCACTTGCAAGTGGTAGATGCAAAAAATTATATTCCAATCTTGCTGAAAAAAAGTTTTTTATGCTGTAGGGAACTGGGAAGAGTCGGGGGGACTGGAGTGGGTCACACAGGTCAGTCTCCATCTGAGTCCCTGGGCCCATGTACTAGCAGACACCATCTTAGTGAAGCTCCACCAACTGATTGTCTCTCCGAGGCTATATTAAAGCTCCTTTCTGTGTCCTGGCCCAGCAGATGTCCCACCTTTCCAGCCTGTGATCCCAGCACCACCATCACACAGTTGCCCTTGACCTTGGGAATCAGGGTCTGACACACACAAGTATCTGGGCTCAGGATGTCTTCAATTGTCATGTTGGTGTTGTAATACTGGCTGCCCTTGTGCAGCTTGTACACATACCACACACGCAGGTCTCTGCCAGTAAGTGCTGACTCCTGGGAGCTGCATCCTCCCTCTTGACTGCCAGCCCATGCTGTCGGTCTATAGGGTATTTCTGCTTCCTCTCTGAGTCCTCCTGCAGAACATGGAGGTCCCAATACTGGAGGGCCATCCATGGCAAGGCAGTTCCATTCCATTGTTCTGAGGAAGTTTTGCTCACTTGGCTGAGATCCAAGAAGTTCTTGCCAAACTTCTGCTGGGAAACGGGTCGCAGGCAGTACTCACTAACAGTCACTATGCAGGTCTCCCTTGTCAGAAGAACCATAGCCCAAACATTGTGAGGATCAAGGCCTTCCACCTTCCATGCCTTGGTGGGGGCCAAACAGGACCACTACAGTTCTTCCAGGCACCAGTCCTTGAGGTTGGTCTTCCTTCTCCTTCTCTTGTGCCTCGTCTGGCTTTGGCAGCCTGTGGGTGCCAGTGGGGGCCTTGGCCTGGGTCAGGCTGGCACACAGCACTAACCCCGTGGGCATCTGTGAGTTCACATGGGGCTTCACCACTTGACTGAATGTATGGCTGATGTCCTTGCCAGGTTTCCAGCCCATGCCATACAGCATGGACAGCCCATATGCCTCCACAGAGACTGCCTCCTAACCTGCCTCCTCTGGCACTGTCTCAGCCTGGAGTTCGCTATCTGCCTCTTGCCCTTTGGGGATGCATTCTTTCTGGATCATAGGTATAGAGATTCTGGAGTCGACACCCTCATTCTCTCTTTCCTCCAGAGACTTCTTGGATTCCTCAATCAGCTCCTTCATGGCCTGGGACATGAGCACCCCATTCACCAAGGCCTCAGCATCTCTGGATAACCAGGTGCCTGGGTCGGTAGCTGCCTGTGATACAAGGGATGACAAATTCCTTGGGGGCTTCTGAGAGCTTCACACTCTGCAGCTCCTTCCATTCCATGGTTTTCAAGCAATCCTTCTCCTCCAGGGCAGCCCTCACACTGTCTCCCAGGTCTACCACCTGACTCTGGGCTGACATTCGACTGAAGCTGAAAGAATTTGGGGCAGTAGACACTGCCGCCTGCCAGAAAACATTCTTTTCAGCATCCATATCCACAATCTTGCCCCACTTTCCAGACCTGTACCCTGTTTGCCAAAAGTTAATGCGTATTTCTGGATGAGATAATGTTTGTAGAGATTTGCTTACTTGTAGAGTTTACCAAGATGTTAAATCAATCATTTCTTTTGTTTTGAAGAAACCTAATCATTCCTAGTAATACCTGTTGGAAGACCCATGAAATACAATCACTGGGAAGAATTGGATGTGGTCTTCAGAGTTCAATAAAAGGCATCCAAGGAACCAGATTCACTCTTCTCCACAACAGACAGACTGCCTCTGGAACTCTCCTGCCTGCGGAGTCTTCTGAAAGCTACTGCAACCGCACCAGGAGAAACTGATCCCTAAAGGACTTACATAACACTGATTCTCCAGCAAGCATTGGTGAAACCCTTTGCATATTGCTTAGGTGAGTTAGGTGAGTACACAATTTACAGAACTGGAGTTCCTGCTACTTTCTGAAACCAAATAATAATAATAATAATAATTTTAGTTTATTGGTCACGAAATTGAGGTGTTTTTCTATGTAATGATTTCATTTGCCTCATTTATAAAAATTAGTCCTTTCCTTAATGTGCATGTGAATTCATCTATTATGTCAATATTATTACATATTGGAGTCAATAGGATGATTAAATTTTGTCTTATTTTTATGTATGTCTTGGATGTTCATATGAATTAGAAGGACTCAGGAAGTAGCTGCCAGATATCTTGTAATTTTGTACTTGGTATGGTTCCTAAAAAAGGAATAAAAAACCAAACCTGTTGCCGTGGATTCAATTCAGACTCATAGCGACCCTATAGGACAGAGTAGAACTGCCCCATAGGGTTTCCAAGGGGTGCTGGGTAGATTTGACAAGGGGTCTTGATGTCATCTCACAACTCATCTGGTCTTCAGTCATTAGAGTTCAATGTTCCAAATGTTTTCTTGAGATGGTCTCTAAATTCGGTGGGATTTACTGAAGCTCTTACTCTGCCTCTCATGGACTTGGTTTAACTTTCTTTATCTTCAACTTGAGCTTGCATATAAGCAATTCATGGCCTGTTAGGTGGTTTACCCCTGGCCTTGTTCTGAACAGATGATATTGAGCTTCTCCATAGTCTCTCTACAGATATAGCTGATTTGATTCCTATGTATGCCATCCAGTGAGCTCCATCTGTGTAGTTGCCGTTTATGTTGTTGTAAAAATGTATTTGCAGTAATAAAGTCATTGGTCTCGCAAAATTCTATCATGTGATCTATGGCATCATTTCTATTCCCAAGGCCATATTTTCCAGCTACTGATCTTACTTCTTTGCTTCTAACTTTCACATTTCAATCACCAGTAATTATCAATACATCTTGATCATTTTGATCAATTTCAGACTACAGAAGTTGGTAACAATCTTCAGTTTCTTCATCTTTGGCATTAGTGGTTGGGGTGAGTAAATTTGAATAATAGTCGTATTAACTGACTTCCTTGAAAGGGTATGGATATTATCCTATCACTGAGAGGGTTGCACTCAGGATAGATCTTGAAATGCTCTTTTTGACAATGAATGTGATGCCATTCCTCTTCAATTTGTCATTCCCGGAATAGTAGATCACGTATTGTTCAATTCAAAATGGCCAATACCAGTCCATTTCAGCTTGCTAGTGCCTAGGATATCAATCTTTATGCCCTCCATTTAATTTTCAATGACTTCCAGTTTTCCTAGATTCATACTTCATACATTCCATGGTCTGATTATTAATAGATGTTTGTAGCTGTTTCTTCTCATTTTGTCAGTTTTTGTCTCTCAGTTTATTGTACTGTGGTGACTTCTGTGTGGCTGTGATGCTGGAAGCTCTGCCACCGGTATTTTAAATACCAGCTGGGTCACCCATGGTGGACAGGTTTCAGGGGAGCTTCCAGACTAAGATAGACTAGGAAGAAGGACCTGATGGTCTTCTTTTGAAAAAATTGGCCAGTAAAAACCTTATGAATAGCATTGGAACATTATCCGATATACTGCAGGAAGATGAGCCCCTCAGGTTAGAAGGAACTCAAAATATGACTGGGAAAGGGTGCCTCCTCAGCTATAGTCAACCTTAATAACATAGGTGGAGTAAAGCTTTTGGGACCTTCATTTGTTGAAGTGGCATGATTCAAAATCAGAACAGCTGCAAACATACATAATAATCAGAACATGGAATGTGTAAAATATGAATCTAGGAAAGTATCATAGCAGAGTAATGCCTATTTATTAAAGATATTAAAGGAAAAAAATTTTTAAAAAAAGAAGTTACTATTAAAGTTAGAAGAAAACGAAGTTTTAGGTGTGCCCTGAAAAAAACTATCCAGAGACTGGCATTAAGTCATTGCTTCACACTGCACATGATGTGTCCTGATATTTTTTTCCCCTGTTTATGATTTTGGTGGCACAGTGGTTAAACGCTCTGCTGCTAAACGAAAAATCTGCAGTTCCACCAGCTTCTCCATGGGAGAAAGATGTGGCCATCTGCTTTCGTAAAGATTACAGTCTTAGAAACCATATGAGGCAGTTCTACTCTGTTCCACAGGATCACTAGGTAGCAGAATGATTCCATGACAATGGGTTTGGTGTGTGTTGCAGAGGAAATGAGCTCTGGTGGTGCAGTGGTTAAATACTCAGCTGCTAATTGAAAGGTCGCCAGCAGCTCCACAGGAGAAAGATGTTGGAATCAATTTCAGTAAAGATGGCAGCTTTGGAAAACATATGGGGCAGTTTTCTGTCCTATACGGTTGCTATAAATCAGAATTGATTTGACAGCAACCAGTTCGGTTTCAGTTTTGGTTTTGGTAGAGGAAGTAATTACCTTTGTTATATAAACACGAGCCAGTCTGAACTATTTTTGTTCTCTTTAGTCTGTATTTCCTTGAGGTACGGGGAGGTGTGAAATGATTCAGTGGATAGAGAGTCTATTCCCTCAGGACATGAAAATGATATTATTTCCCGAATTGATTTTTTCCTCTCTTTTTGCAGTGGATAATGTTTAGGAATGACCAGTGGCTATGTCAGCCTTTCTGAGGATATTGGAAGTATGATGTTTGGAGACAACCATCACGACATGCCATAGGAGCCACAGAAAGCAGAGAGTTATGCTGCATGGCATGCTCAGGCCTTCTCTTCCAGCAGACTACTGGGAGGTGTATGTGGCTCAGTCCTCAGATTGGGTTCTGGGAGTCTATAAGGAATCCTAGGCAGGTGATACTGATATCCCTATTGATTCTGAGGAAGCGTTCCTTCTGTTTTATTTGAAAATGAGCAATCAATATATTTTCTGCACTAATTCCCCTCCATTATCTCAGTATATGAACTGGCCTCTGGGCCAAGTTGTGGTGTTTCTGGATTATGACAATGGGACTGTAAGCTTCAATGATGTTCACAAAAGTTCCCTCATAGATAGTTTCTTTCCTTCTTCTCTTAACCTCTGAAGACTTTTCTTTGCCTTGGTTCCCCATGAAAAGTCAGATTTAACAACCATTTGTTTGTTGAAAAATTACATGTGAGGAAACTACTCTCTTGTGATCATCTTGTGTGATTCAACAGGATTATTCCTTACTGTCTTTAACTACATTGTAATTTAAGGAAATAAATTATTGTATGGTTATTAAATGTGATAACTGTGTTGACTGTAAAAGTTGTTTATTAATTTTTTTTAATAAAAATTGATTACATGGAACGTTTCTTAGAATACCAGCAATGGTTTCTTTTCTATTTTTTAGTAATAGCTTTATTGAGATATAATTCGTATACCATAAAAGACACCCTTTAAAAGTATACAATATAGTGGGTTTTAGTATATCCAAAGAGTTGTGCAACCATCATCAGTATCTAATTCCAAAATATTTTTATTACCTCCT
Source organism: Dugong dugon (assembly GCA_030035585.1). NCBI lineage: Eukaryota > Metazoa > Chordata > Mammalia > Sirenia > Dugongidae > Dugong > Dugong dugon. The sequence continues at coordinate 56,378,543 of CM057467.1, read as the reverse complement.
AAAGAAACCACATACCCAGTAAAATTCACTCTCCATTCACCCTTTCCCCCAATCCCTGGCAACACTATTCTACTTTCTGACTCTATACATTGCTTCTTCTAGATGTATTATATTAATGGAATCATGCAATATCTGACGTTTTCTGTCTGCTTTTTATCTTTTAGCATAATGATGTCAACATTCATCCTTTTGTAAACAATGGTGCATATTTCAACCAGGTTGGGGTGGAAGAATAAAGTGTGTATCTCAATTTAGTAAACCCAGGGAATGGCTCATAGCTTTTACTTGAAGCCTGACCTAGTTGGGTAGACCTAAGTACCTGTCAGAGTTAATCATTTCTTTACACTCTAGTCATTCATCACACCTCAACTTAAACGATAGCTTTTAAGGAAGGTCTCCCTGACTACACACACTAGGGTAGTTCTTATACACTCTCTGAGCATGCTACGCTATTGCATCATAATATTTAACAAACTCTCATCAACTTGGTAAATACCAATTACTGCTGGACTGAAAACTCCAAGAGGGTAAAGGCAATATTTGACTTCTTTGCTACTACACTACCATTATCTCACACAGTGCCTAGAACATAGTACAGAAATTATACAGGGAACTAACGGATGAGCATAATTAATACATGAATTGATTACTTAATACAAATAAATACTCTTCTAACATTAAGACAATTTATCCCATGTGTAGATCAAATTAATAGGACAGAAAATAATAAAGGGCAATAGTAGCAAAACACAAGAAATAGACTTATGTCTAGATTCATAAGCTAAGGAAATGTTATTTAAGATCTGAAATAATTATACCATAATATTATTTTATAGAGCTGATTTCAGGATTTCCTCATGCATGAACAATATATTCTAGTAGAAGATGAATATCCTATATGAAGTTGTAGGGAAACAGAAAACAAGATTAGAATCCTGGGACCATAAGGATTTAAATTAACATATACTAAATCACCCACTAAGCATGAAGCGGCAAGAATCTCTTTCAGCTGTGGGAAAGACAAAACTAATATACATTGAAAGAATAATTCAGATAACAGAGAATGCAGAATTCTATAATAGAATGATACACTAATGTCTCCTAAGAAATAAAGATAAAATACCTTGGAGTATACTCGTGAAGTAAATGATGGTTAAAATTCTTTTTTTTTTAATGACATAATATGTAATGTACTTAAACTCATGAAATTGAAAGTTAATTTCTTAAAGAAGACACTCAGTGCAATGGCACAGGCTAATGTGCTGTAACAAAGGCCCCCATATTTAAATAGCCAGAGGGTGTTTTCCTCTCATATATTTGTCCAAATATGACCAGTAGTCAAGGGAAAGATTGACATCTTCAACAACTGCCTTTTATCTTTGTGTGCAAGAGAAGGCAATTTGTTGCCATACCCCATCCAGCAGGAAAGCTGAAAAAAAAATCCTGACAAGGGGTCTTAACTTCAACAAAACAACATTGTATTTTCTAGAGCACTTCTGTTCACATTCAATTGGCCAAAGTCTGAGCATATGACACACTAGCTGCAATATATATATATGGGAAAACAGCATACATAGATAAGATTTATGTTTGGTATAGAAGAGAAAAATTAAATGACTAACACAACAGAAGAAATACCCAAGGAGCTGTGTTCAGTGAAAATAAGAAGAGCCTGAATAAAGAGATGCAATGCTGTTCCAGGTTAAAACAAGGAATCAGTATTCAGGAAGGAGTAAAATCTGCTTTTAACCATTGTCAAAGTATCAAAGGCTTAACTATTCAATGCAGGGCTGAGGCTCATATGGTAACAAACATCTCACTTGTCTTTCTCTCTCAAATGGATGACCCAGATAGAAATGATTCCAAAAATTTTAAAAAATATTTATCAGAAATGTTCTTATTTCTTTTCCTCTGCAAACCACCTAGATAGTGTAGTTACCTTTCTCTCCTCCACATATTTCACGCAGCACTTTATTATCCAACAGAGAGAAAGTTGATCACCATTGTCTTTCTAACCAGCTGACTCTCTCCATGTGATCTCAGATTGCATAATTTCACCCTCTGGAGCTTCAGCCCAGGATTCTTTTTCTGCTCTCATTTATAGTTCCTGAGCTGTCTCTACAGACACTGAACATTTCACTAAGCAGCACTCAATACACTATACATTTCATAGTCTTATTTTTGCCTCTTTTTCATAGAACATTTTATGGCTGGTATTCTTATTTAACATGGGTTTACTTGAATATCCAGGCAGAATTAGCTACTTTATGGATATTTGTGATTTTAGTTTGATTTTGAAAGATGGTAAGAGTTTATGTATTTGGTAAATTTTCTCAGCCATTACTCCAAGAACATCTCATTCTAATGACGCTTCAGTAGATATTTATTATATTCATTCTCTCCAACTTTCAGTTTTGATGAGTTATAATTGAATTAACATCACATAAGACTTATCTATATCTGAGACATGAGAACAAAGTAAAAATTGTTGCCATTGAGTTGATTTCGACTTACAGCAACCCTACAGGACAGAGTAGAACTGCCCCATAGAGCTTCCAAGTAGTGCCTGGTGGATTCGAACTGCCAGCTTTTTGGTTAGCAGACATAGCTCTTAATCACTACTCCAGCAGGGTTTCTGAAAACAAAATAAGACCACTGGAAAACCTGCGATAATTACACCAAAAATCTGGGACTTCTTTGGTTCTTGTCCCCAGAAGAGGTTATTTATTCATTTCTCTGGCCACACTTTTTATTTTGCCAGAAGTTTTTAATTCTCTCATAGAAAGAAAAGTAAAAAACTGACACGAAGGAGAACATATAAGGACAATAATCCTACAGAACTGAGTCACCCCACCTGGACTGGACTAACACTTCCTTTTTTCCACACTGGATTTAGAATGATATAGGAAAGGTACTTTTGCACTGTAATCTAGCTGAAGATTAACAAGAACTGGTATAGAGATTAGAAACCCTGGTGGTGTAGTGTAGCTATGGCTGCTAACCAAAAGGTTGGCAGTTCAAATCCACCAAGCACTCATTGGAAACTGTATGGGGCAGTTCTACCCTGTCCTATAGGGTTGCTATGAGTCAGAATCCACTGGACGGCAACGGATTTTTTTGGTTTCGTACAGAGATTAGATTCCACAATTAGTTAAATTATTATTTTTCTTTTCAATAGTGCTAAATTCTATGAAGGAAAGAGAAAGAACAGGAGAGCAAGGGGAGGGAAGTGAGGAGAGAAAGAAGAGGGGCAGGGAAATAGAGTAGGGAGAGGTCAGGGCTCAGACCTCTGGGTCACAACCAATGGCTCATATGCATCCCCAGGCCCTCAGCTCCTGCCCTGCTCCATTAAACTGTCCTGAATTCTCCCTTCCATTCCACCAGCAACTTCAAGGTTCCTCTCCACAGGTGAGTTACCAGGTAGGAGGTGCCATCACATGGACCTGGAGGTGAACCACTGGATCTAAAGGAAATCTCCAGGGTCACACCACACCAGTCCAATTGACCCTGCATTGCAGATGGCCACAAGGCTCAGACCCCTGCGGACCCTGTCCGTAAGGAACCGACCTGGGCTCTGTCCAGTCACTTGGCCCCACTATCCCTTCCTGCTCAACCACCTGCAGGAACTCACCAAATACTAGTTGCTCTGCATTTTCCTGGGGCTCCTGACTGGAAGAGATCATCTTACTCCTCAGCTTACAGACCATTTAAAACCTTGGAAGCACTCAGTTTTCTGAGGACTCTTGGCCAACGTGCAGGGGGAAGAGCCTGGGAGCCTCTCCCCACGCTCTACTGAGATAGGGATATGTTGAGGAGGATAGTACCTTGCACTCCAAATTGTCATAAGGAACTCCCCTTTAGTTCCCAGAGTGTCACTGGAAAGGCAAAGATTTCTCCCAGGAGAGAATTTAGCTCCAGGAGACTTGACCTAACATTCAAGTTTCCCTACCTCCCACACTTTACCCCTGCCACAGGCCAGCCCTATCCTCCCCCATCTAGATTGTTGAATCCTTGCTTTCCTTTTCACATGGGGGGAAAGCCAGGGATACAGTTTTTCCCTAAAAGTGCAAGTGAGACAAGAACAGAGGTAGATGAGGATCTTCCTCACCCCACATCCTTTGGTCCCAGGGTGATGCGTCTAAAGACTCTTTAAATTCCACATTATCAAGGATTTTTGTATTACAACAAATAGCTGTCCCATGTTCATAAGTGGTCTTTTTTAAATGTGCATATTTTTAAATTTTTGGATATATACTGCTATAACACCAACCAGAAAACTCAAAATCAAGTGGAAGTTGTAGTTTAAACAAGCTACATATATTTTATGTTTACAGAAGTTCAACAAAATGCCTATAATTGAAATTATCTGTCTGTGGTGGCTTGCCTGTTACTATGATGCTGAACACGTTTCAGCAGAGCTTCCAGACTAAGATGGACTAGGAAGAAACGCCTGACAATCTACTTCCAAAAATCAGACAATGAAAACCCTATGGATCACAATGGAACATTGTTTGATCCACTAGTGATCACGCGATAGCATAGAACCAGGCAGTGTTTTGTTGCATTGTGTACAGGTCTGCAATGAGTCTGGCCAACTTCAAGCCAGCTAACAACAACATACCTATGATGATGGGAGTATGATGCATTGGTCAGCCACACACAAGCATTCAATTTGTATAAATTTTCTGAAGAAATATCAAGAAAGGGATAGATGTAGATTCAGACAGATGAAGTCCATATTTTGACATTCATTTATTTTAAAAATAACAGATTCATGACTGTCTTAGTCATCTAGTGCTGCTGTAACAGAAATACCACGAGTGGACGGCTTTAACAAAGAGAAGTTTATTCTCTCACAGTCCAGTAGGCTACAAGTCCAAATTCAGGGCATCAGCTCCAAGAGAAGTCTTTCTCTCTCTGTCGGCTCTGGAGGAAGGTCCTTGTACGTCAGTCTTCGTTTGGTCTGGGAGCATGTCAGCACAGGAATCTCAGGTCCAAAGGACCCGCTCTGCTCCCGGCGCTGCTTTCTTGGTGGTATGAGGTTCCCATGTGTCTCTGCTCGCTTCTCTCTTTTATATCTCAAAAGAGATTGGCGTAAGACACTATCCAATCTTGTAGACCTCATCAGTATAACCTCATCATAGTGATAAGAGTTTACAGCACATAAGGAAATCACATATAACCTCATCATAGTGACAGAGTTTACAACACATAAGGAAATCACATCAGATTTACAAAATAGTACACAGTCATACAATACTGGGAATCATGACCCAGCCAAGTTGACAGATACTTTTGGGGGACACAATTCAATCCATGATAATGACTTTCATAGGTTGACTCAAGGCATGACCTCCTACCAGATGCTGAGTGTGGCAGTTTGATTAAGCAAATTAAAAAAGTTGTCAATTCAATCACTGGCATCAGAATGTTTCTCTATTATGCAAAATAAAATCTAATCATCTACACCAATCCCTTTCTAAAAGCTTGATAGACTCAATCATTTTGAGAAAATGGGCGTATAGTCTTCAGAGGGTCTATAAAACCGGACCCAAAGAGCCAAGCTCATTCTTCTTCAGATCCACTGTGTCTGGAGTTGGCTGAGCTGTGGAGACTTCTGAAATTGACTGCTACCATAGATGACCACCTAATCCTGAACTGAATTTAGCAGAATTGCTTATTGAACTTGATGGCACCTAACAACAACTTATATTGAACAACAATGGAAAAACCCATTACCAGTGCCCACAGGGGAGTAAACAGCTTCCACAAATTCAATTTCTGCTATTTTCTCTTAAAAAATAGAAATTTTAATTCATCTGCCTGTCTGCCAATCTAAGAATTTAGTAGCTAGAAATGATTTCATTACTTTAAATTTACCAATTGCCATCAAGTTGATTCCTACTCACAGTGACCCCATGTGTTTTGGAGTACAATTGTGCCCCATTTCAGCCAGGGTTTTCAGTGGCTGAAATTCTGGGGAAGTAGATTGTCAAACCTTTCTTCTAAAGCACCCTTGGGTGGGCTTGAACTTCCAACCTTTCAGTTAGCAGGATAGCAGTTTAACAGTCGAGCACATTCACCATTTGTACCACCCAGGGACATACAATCTCTCTTCTTCCTATATATTTCATGAATTAATATGATAAATTATTTTTGCTCTATTATTTTATGTATTGCTTGATTGTTTATGTATATTGTGAGTTTCACTAGGTAATTATCTCCAGGTAGCTTGTAATGTTTTAGCTGGTGAAACTGTTGTTGTTGATGATGTTCTTTGGTGCTGTGGAGTCAATTCTGACTCATAGCAACCCTATAGGACAGAGTAAGACTACCCTGTAGCATTTTCTTGGCTGTAATCCTTATGGGAGCAGATCATCAGGTTTTCAGCCAAGGTGCACTGGGTGGGTTTAAATGGCCAACTTTCAGTTACCAGCCGAGTGCTATCAGGGTTCTTTACGTATTTGTTTGTATAACAGGACTATATACATTGTTCATCTATGGGATGTGATGAATTAATTAAGAAATATTCATTGTAAGATTGTTGTTGTGAGGTGCCTTCAAGTAGGGGCTGACTCATAGTAACTCTACGTACAGCAGAGTGAAACACTGCCCTATCTTGCACCATCCTCACAACCCTTGCTATGTGTGAGCCCATGGCTGCCACTGTGTCAATCCACCTCATTTTGAATGACTCTCTACTTTACCAAGCATGACGTCCTTCTCCAGGGACAGTTTCCTCCTGATAACATGTCCAAAGTACATAAGACGAAGTCTCACCATCCTCCCTTCTAAGAAGCATTCTGGCTGTACTTCTTCCAAGACAGCTTTGTTTGTTCTTCTGGCAGTCCATGGTATATTCTATATTCTTTGACAACACCAAAATTCAAATACATTAATTCTTCGATCTTTCGTACTCATTGTCCAGTTTTTGCACGCATATGAGGCAATGGAAAATACCATAGCTTGGGTCAGGGGCACCTTAGTCCTCAAGATGACATCTTCTTTGCTCTTTAACACTTTAAAGAGGTCTTTTGCAGCAGATTTGCCCAATGCAATACATCCTTTAATTTCTTGACTGCTGCTTCCGTGGGCGTTGTTTGTAGATCCAAATGAAATCCTTGACAACTGCAAGAATGTTTAAAATGATGTGTCTTCAATTTTCAAACTTGAATTTTAGTTTTCAGATTTGGGTTGTAAAGTGTTTGGAAACTGTAGAGAACTACAGAAAACTAACACTGTTGAATGTAAATAAGTGTTAGTTATGAGAGGGCTTCTTATTGTTTTACTTTTTTTTTTTTTTATCACCCAGAAAACTGTGAGCCACTGAGTAGTAGAATGTTGTTTTATTTACCATTGTATCTGCACAATAGATTACTGTCTGTACAGTGTAGGCATCAGTCAATGTTGATTGATTTAATGCTAACATTGGACACTAAAATTAGATTTTTTTTTTCAAACTTTCAGTAAGATCTATATTTGACTCCTGGATTTTCTGATGTTTTCATGTGTGATTTTAGACAAGTAATTCATTCACACTACTTTGAGGTTTCTCATTATAATGTGTTGATAAGGCTAGACAATGAATTAATAGTTTCATTGAGAGGATAAGAATAGGTAATCCAGATTAAAGGGGTCAGAGAAATGCTTATAATTGGTAAACAATAAATGATAGCTTCTCCTATCACTTTAGAGTTATCATTAGTAATGTTATCAATATATATAAGATTACATTAATAATGACTTCTTGGCCAGTGTTTTATGTATTCCACGAAGGCTAACCTAAACTTTTCCGATGTCCCTCAAACTTTCTTTCACATTTCAGGCATGCTAGCTTTATGTAAATGGCTGTATATCTGATGTCACTTAAGATTTTGTGGTCCTCAATGCCTAAGTCCATAAATTCTCTCACAAATGTTAATTTCTAAATATACCTGCAGTTATTGTTACCTCATTGCTATCCGTTTTTTAAAGTGGTATATTTAATCTGGGTTTATGATCATTCAATAAAGCAATTGTTTACTTCAAGGACCAAACAATAAGTGTTCAGCCTTGGAAATATGCTATTCTTCTCATTCAACTTGTGAGATGACGATAACCAGACAATTAAAGCAAAAATTTAGTCATAAATTATTTGAACAGTAAGTATGTATTTCTTTATGTAGACAGGTAAGTTCAATATATTACTTGATGCTGGTTGAAAGTGAGGAATTTATTAACAAGTAGTTTTGGGGGGTAATACTTTTTCACCCAATGATTTTCACAACAACTGATGATTCTTGCCCAAATAAATCATTATTATGGTGGTTGTAAAATAGGCTTGTGAACACTTGTGTCACAAAATGTCAGTTCTGGGCATCACATACAAACACTGTCCAGTGGCAGTTGTCTATTTCTTATGTTTCTTTTTAGAAGCAAGGGAACCTCTTGTAAAATTCTCCTAATAGTCATCCTTCCATATCTTATTGCTGGAAACAGACTCAAATGACCCTTATAACCAATGACTGACAGAGGGACAGTTATGATTGTTTAGGTAAAATATGATTCACCTCTCTGTTGGTGGGTGTCTTAGTCATCTAGTGCTGCTGTTAACAGAAATACCAAAAGTGGATGGCTTTCACAAAGAGAAATTTATTTTCTCACAGTCTAGTAGGCTAGAAGTCCAAATTCAGGGCGTCAGCTCCAGGGGAAGGCTTTCTCTCTCTCTGTCAGCTCTGGAGGAAGGTCCTCGTCATTATCAGTCTTCCCCCGGACTAGGCGCTTCTCTGTGCAGGAACCTTGGGTCCAAAGGATGCGCTCTGCTCCCAGTGCTTCTTTCTTGGTGGTATGAGGTCCCCAACTCTCTGCTTGCTTCCCTTTCCTTTTATCTCTTGAGAGATAAAAGGTGGTGCAGGCCACACCCTAGGGAAGCTCCCTTTACACTGGATCAGGGATGTGACCTTAGTAAGGGTGTTATACAATCCCACCCTAATCCTCTTTAACATAAAATTACAATCACAAAATGGAGAACAAACACAATACCTGGAATCAGGGCCCAGCCAAATTGATACACACATTTTTGGGGGGACATAATTCAATCCATGACAGTGAAGATCAGAAATGATCTACTGATTCCCATGTCCATTTCCATTAGAGGAAGGACAAATAAACAAAAATGGAATTGTACTAGGGATCTGGAACTAGGGTGGCAAAGACCATGGTTGAAAAATTAACATGTTAGCTAAAGGTCATGAAGACTCTGTTTCTCGGCATCCTTTTACTGTCATATGTAATATATAAACACTAGACTCATGCTCTGGGGTATTTTTGAGAATTTTGACAATGCACTTCTTTAAAGAACCATGAAAAAACAATTTTCTCTCTCTCTCTTTTTTTCTTTTCTCTCCTCAGAAACAAGTATTTCAATTTCTTCCAGAATGAATTCACCTGCCCCATCTGCATGAATTATTTCATTGATCCAGTCACCATAGTCTGTGGGCACAACTTTCGCAGGCCCTGTCTCTGTATCTGTTGGGAGGAAGCCCCAAATCCTCCTTGCTGCCCTGTGTGCAGGGAATCATCATATTAAATGAACTTTAAAACCAACATTGTTTTGAAGACACATGTGTTCCTTGCCAGAAAAGCAAGATTCTCCTACTTACCAAGTTCTGCACAACAGATGTGTGGAATACACATGAAAACAAAGAACTTCTTCTGTGACATTGTCAAGGACATACTCTGCTTGCTCTGCTGTAAGTCTGAGGAACCCATGGCTCACAGACACTGGTCCATTGATTGGACTGCTGAGGAATACCAGGTAAGCAATGGTGTCAAATGAGGTTGAACCTGGGGGATCCCATACCTCAGAGATTAAGAAAAAGAAAGTGAAGATAATTATTATTCATTCATGTAACATACATAGAAGATATTTACTGAGCCCTATATGCTAGTCACTAGGGTTAATTAGTGAAGAAAAATTGTCACCAGTCTTATAGAGCTATGTTCTTACTATTTAAAATGTCACAACTTGTACTGATAATGATGATGATGTTGATCATAGTTGGAACTGTGATAATCCATTGTAAGACTGAGGGGAACAAATTTATAAATTCCGTTTACTGTTGTTGGTCACTGTAACCATAATTGCCAACAGCCTAATCTAATGAAATCCATTCAGAAACACTGGCTTATAGTTAACAACAACAGAAAGAAGTAAGAACTAGCATCGGACAACTAAAATGAGAAACAAGATTCAGTTATGGAAATTGGTCAGGTGACATAAAATTTGAAGTCCAGATTCCTCAATGGTAGAACATGCTTTACAATGATACGATCTTTATTCTATGGTTATGAAAACAGTTTCCAAGACTTAACAATTAGATTTAACAATGAAAATGCAGGAGCTCCTCTGACCTCTTCAGTACTCATTTTTACTTCACGTTCCCCGCCCCTCTCCATCAGTGGATCTGACGTCTTCAATATTAGCTTCTCTGAAGTTCACCTGAATGGTTCTTTTGCAGCAAAAGCTCTTCAAACAAATGAAGTCTGTGTGGGAAAAGACACCAGAAAGTCAGAGAAATCTTAACAGAAAAACCAGCAAAATCAGAACTTGGGAGGTAAGTAAAGGACTCTTTCCCTCAGAACCATCTTGGGACACATTGTAATTATACAGTAAGAACCTGAGCTAAAATCATAATGTCTGTCAGTTTCTAAGACATTAGAAAGTAAGGCAGGTGCCTATCTAGTAGAGAGAAGGAAATTTAAAATGTCTCAAACTAAACATATTTGCCCACTCCAAACTTGTCTTTTCCTTTCTATTGTGGAGCCCTGATAAGATGGACAATCAGAGTAGAAAAATTCAAATTCTGATGTTAAAGTTGAGTGTGACTTATTTATGAGAAGTGTAGTAACATAAGCATGCTAGGTGAATGGAATTGCATGTGGAATGAACCTGACTCAAGGAGACAGACTGCTTCTGGCTTATTTGGAAGTCTCAAGTTTAATGTGACTGAAGTGTATAAAGAGAGAGGATCAATTGGGTCACAGATTAAGAGACAAAGATAAGTAAATGCCATGTGTATAAAGAGAGAGGATCAATTGGGTCACAGATTAAGAGACAAAGATAAGTAAATGCCATATATTGCAAGTTCACCTAACATATGCTAAAAAGTTGAAGTAAATTCTGAATACAAAGAAAAGCCTCTGCAGGATTTTAAGCAAAGAAGAAGTATCATCATAATTATTTTTTGTAAAGCTCATTCAGGCTGCAGTTTAGAGACAGGATTGGAAGACTTCAAAATGGAAGCCAAGAAAGCAAGTAGATATAGTTGCAGGAATCCTTATAGGAAAGATCAGGAATAAACTCATTACAGACAATGTGAAGTGAAAGGATTCAAGAGATAGTCTTGATAGAGAATACCAAAACACAGTGATTTGTTTGAGGTAGAATGTTAAAAGGGTAAAATCAAGAAGGAGATACAGGTTTGGCTTTGAAACTGAAGCAACCTGAGGTTAGTAATGGAGGAGGTCAAGCCGGTTTGGATTGGTGGGATAATAAATTTAGGCCAAAACATGTTAGCTTTTAAGATTTTGTGAGATATCCAAGTGGAAACATGTAGTGAGCAATTGGATGAGAAAGATTGGGTCTGGACAGGGATATTTCACAATCATCAGCATATTCTAGATATTGGAGTAGATGATACCACACAATGAGAATTTTTACAGAGAAAAGAATAAACTTTTCAGATAGAAGAAAATAATTTGAGGAGTCCCTATACTGACGTGTCAGGCTGGGGAAGAGGAACTGATAACAGTGAATTGATAGAGGAAAACCATGAAAGGATTTGTTTGAAGCCTAGGCTACATGGGTTTCATAGAAGGAAGGATTGTTAACTTGTAAGGAAAGCTTAGTAATATGGAAATAAGTAATATTTGGATTCAACAAAGGAGGTTCTTGATGAGATGAAAAGTATGGTTTCAGTAAAGTGTTGGGAATGGAAGAGATTTCATTGAACTGATGAAAGATAAAGAGTTTCACAAATGAGTACAGTAAATGCACACTTATGATTAAGAAATATGTTTTGTTGGGGGCAAAAGTGACAGCACAAAAGTCAAATGAAAATATTGGGTCAATGTTAGATGTTTTGTTTTCAAGATAATGGGAGCAAATAAAGCATATTTAAAAGTTGAAAGGAAAGTAAGGAAGCAGAAACCGAGGAAAAAATGAACACGAGAAGGAGAGAATTAATACTGAAAGGTGGTTGTTTGTCGAACAATGTCTTTAAAGACCATATGGAAGATGCCTAAGTGGCATGTGTGACCCTGGATAAAAAGAGCAAACTGCACTTTTAGAGACAAGTTCTGGTTAGCATGCAAATTGTGGACCTGTGGTAAAATTTTTATAAAGGTCAATTCCTATCCTATGGTGTAATACTATTATTTTGTGAAAGTGAAGAGTTACTCTGTAGGCAAGATATCTCAGGAAAAAGGAGACTAAAAAGATTTAGTAGTAAGTAGATCTTAATATATTACAAGTATAGGAGCTTTGGTAGCACAATGGTTAAACGCTCAGTTGCTAACCAAAAGTTTGGAGGTTCGAACCCTCTAGCCACTCCCTAGAAAAAGATGTGACAATTTGCTTCTGTAACCAGAAAACACTATGGGCAGTTCTACTCCTTCCTGTAGGGTCACAGTGAGTCAGAATAGACTCAACGGCACACAATAACAACAGTATATTATATAAGACAAGTATAACATAATAAATTCCTTTTTTAAAAGAAACTGTAGATATGTGAGGGAAGGTAGTTTGAGACAACACAATACTATTGCTGAAATAAAAAATTATTAAGTGGAAGAAAAGAAGAAAAAAGAAAGAAGCCTCAAAATTTTTGGTTTGATCAATGTAACAAATTGACAGAAGACAAAACAGTAGATTAGAAGATATGGACAAAATCAACCTAATAAATATTCCATTTATTCACTATCAACGAGGGTCATGTGAATCTACGGAGGAGAACGATCTGTGCTGAATATTGAAAGGTCCATCTATTGCTATATGGAGAAGAGAAAAAATATTTAGAGAGACTAGAAAAGAAAACCAAAGAGATTTTTCAGCAACTCCAGGAAAGTGAAAACACTACGGCCCTAAAAGGGGAACTCCTAAGACGAATGTATGAGGAGCTGAAGGAAATGTGCCATAAACCAGACATGGAGCTGCTCCAGGTAAGGACAAAGGAAGGGGAGTCAAGGTGCTGCTTGGAAACAATGTCCACATTCTCTCTGCCTTCCATCATTGGTTTAGAATGGTGCTCTCTGATGATGTGATAAGGATACTGTCTGCCCAGGTAATACTACAGATTGAAGGTCAGTCTTGCTTCATCCATGAGCAGCAAAGCTTTGTTTAAAAAAAAAAAAAGTAGACATTACCATCCTAGAGAAAGTTTTCTTCTAAAAATTCTCCTAACATGCATTCAGTGACTGAACAACTGCAAGAGAGCCTTATTTTAATATATTTACATGTGTATCTTGATTTGACAATATTAAGAAATTTGGGAATCTATACAATATATTTCTCATTCTGTTTCCATGTCTTTGATACCTACTGCCATCAAGTTTGGGTTAACCCATCCTTTGGAAGAAGAAATTATGTGAGAACACTGTGAATCTTCTTATAAACACTAAAATTTTCTTTTTTTTTTTTTTTCTTTTTTCTTTTACAGCATTTTGGAGACCTGATGAAGAGGTAAGCTTGTACCTATATTTAGGTTGTAAGAGTTGTGACAGTGATTATACTGAAGTAAGAGCATAATTTATTTATTATAACAATATACAGAGTATACTTACCTTTCTCTTTCTCAAAAGGTAGAGAAGGTTTGCTTGTCTAGCCTAAGAAGGAGTGGGGTGGTGGTGTTAATTGCAGGTGTCTATGCAGAAGTTGTTTGACAACAATTCCATTGCTGCTTGTAATTTTCAAAAGTTTAAATATATATCAGTGGTGTCCATTAAAAACCACAGTGCTATTGTGCAGTACATCCTCCTCATCGTCAGGTCATCTTGCACACCCCTGTGGTTGGGAGGAAGTAACAAGACACAGTCACGACTGAGATGTAATTGTACACCAGGATTGAATGTTACGATGTGGGATTAGATTTTATTTTCATAAAATAAATTGACATTAGCTGCATCCCACCATTTGTGGAACTTAATTGTGAGGATTCTGAGGAAGCATCTTTAGTGGAACACTGCTACAATCACTGGAATGAAAAACTTCAGGCCCAGAAATAGTAACTGAGTCTTCTTCTTTGCAGGATTGAGCTGGTGCGACTGCACGTGTCCCAGCCTGTGAAGCGAGAGCTCAGTTCCTGGCCCATCACTGGACTGATATACAGGCTCAACCATTTCCAAGGTAACAGACAGCCCTTTAGTGGGACAGCACATCTGGGTCCTCTTTCTCCATTAGCCCATCTACGGTTTCTTTTCAGGAAACTTTTATAATCCAAATTTCCTTTGTAGGAAAAACTAACTCAAATCTGAGGAAAAGTCAAATATGATAAATTGTAATAAGCTATCTAGACAGTAAACAATCATAATCACCCAATTTATACTTGCCAGTAAAAGTGATAGAGCTTACAGTATCCCTCTTTTTCATGTATTTCAAGAAAATTCAGAATTTCTTTCCTTTGTCTGGTTAAGGATTTGCTTGTTGTGAAGATGGACCAGTAGTCATGATCTCCAGTAATTTCTAGAGCTCTCCTGTTGACCTGACCCATACTGACAGTGATAATGCAGGATACCTAGACACTACCTAAAGCCCCTGTCCATCAGCAGTTGGTAACTGCCTGCTTTTTTCTTTCTGCAGCGTACATTTCCTTGGATCATGAAATACTCACTTGCCATTTTCCCATGTTTGAAGATCTGAGACGTGTGCTCTTTAGTCGTGATCATCTCAGTGTGGCGCACAATCCAACAAGATCTAAGTGTTTTCTTGCTTGGGGAGCCGAGACCTTCACATCTGGCAAATATTACTGGGAGGTGGATGTGGGGCACTGTTGGAACTGGGTTATAGGCCTTTGTAATGATTCTTGGACAATGAGAAATGACATGCTGGTTAACTCCAAGGAAATTTTTCTACTTTTTTGTGTCAAAGATGACAATCAGTGAAGTCTCTTTACCTCCTCCCCACGCTTACCTCAGTATGTAAAAAGACCTCTAGGACACATAGGGCTGTTCTTAGATTATGAATGCGGTAGAGTGAGCTTTGTTAATGTGGATAATAGGACCCTCATTTGTGGTTTCCTTTCATGCTCCTTCTCTTCCCCTCTAAGGCCTTTCATTTGCTGTGGACCCCAATGATCTGGGACAGTTTAGAAACTTGTCCGTATGTTTGAGAATGCTAATACCTGAGAATCTTTCCTAGGGCCCACTTGATTGTGTTTAACTTCATCTACATTAGAATATTGATTTTATTATTGTTAAAAGTATGATAACGTTAAGTGCATGAATTTGATTTTATTTTATTTAAATAAAAACACACTCTCTTGGAATATGTGCAATCATTATGCTGTCTCTTGTCTTATCACTTGATTTCCAAGCCAGATGAAGCTAAAAGAATACCTGACCGTTTGATCCAACTTACTGGGTTAAATGCAAGCGTACAGAGTTTTCTTAGTACTGACATTATCAGTTATCTTAAATCATATAATTACTAGAATAGACAGTAAAACTCAATTTTTGCTTTGGAAAATACGGAATATTCAACAGCCAAAATCAATTTTAATAAGGTGCAAAAATCCCAAGCCAATTGCAATTCTGACTCTTTCTCATGCCGTAAAAAGTGACTACCTGACACCCTCCTTTCCCACTTCTACTTCTCTCAAGGAGAAAGAGTCAGTTCCTACAGGTACAAATCCCTCTTTCATTTCAGGGCCTCTCATAGCTGCCTCCAAGTCAGTGCTCACTCTCTGAACTGTAACGTGTTGGTGTCTCTGGCCTTCAGTAGACTGTAAGCCCCTCCAGGGCAGGTATAATATTCTCTAGTATCTTTGCATCTCCAGCCTCCTGTGCCCTGCTGCCCATGAGACAGTAGTTTATATAATGGGGTCTTGGTTAATTATTGAGTATAAAATTTCTATCCTCTGAAGTATACCGTGAAAACCGGTATCGAATGAATTTGGCAATATAGAAATGCATTATTGTAAAGCAGATCCATGAATAATAACTTTGTAAAGTCAGTATCTATCCCCAGCAGTAGACAAACACCAGGAGAAATGTGAGTGCCATAGTTTCCACCCGAGGGGATTCTCATTCCCACCTTTCCTGGCCCAGCTACTCTTTAAGTGCTGAGGGGCAGTTTAGGCCTGCGTCCTTGGGGATGCTAGCACTGGAGCTGAGTATGCAAACTCAGAGTCTCACAGAGCAGTTCTGGGGCCACCCCGCCCCTTTGCCTTCAGCACTTACCAACCAACACCCGCTGTCTGTGCCTGGTCTCCCTCCGCGCGTTCCCTGCTGGAGACGCAGGGTAAAGGAGCCGCCCTGGGTCCTCATGGACCAGTTTGAGCGAGCTTCGCAGATGGACACGCTGAACTGTTAAGGTTTAGGCGCCAGGGGAGCCAAGGGCCTGACCAGGGACTTCCTGGATCTCGGACACAAAACTCCACCGGGTCCCTGCCTGGACCCACGGTCTCCGCAGGTTTCCCGCTGTTGAGTCCAGGCCCGAGCCTTGCCAGGGCCCGCAGACGTCGCCGGCAGGTCTGGTCCCTGTGCGAACACCAATGCCACCGCCTTCCAGCACGACCATTTTCTTTAAGAGCTTCCAGGACCCCTTGGCACCACCAGTTGCTCTGGACAGGACTTTAAATTCCTGGAGAACCGCTCATTTAACGCCCTAAATTCTCTCCGGGGAACCTTCCTGGCTGAGGGACCCTAATGCCTTTCCTCAGAACCTCTTGATATCGAGTCCTTGAGAGTGAGGAGCCCACACTGAACCCCAAGTTTCTGAGAGTGGGAGTTCGATGCGTTCCCGTCCCGGAGAACGCCTTTCTTGTACCCGGGCTGAGCCCACTGGTAATGCCGCGCCACTGCTGCAGCCTCAGTGAAAACGCGCGATTTCTCCAGGAGGAGGAGCTGTTTAGCCTGCGAGCTGGGTTTGTTGGTGCCAGAGCTATCTCGAGTAACTGGATGCTGCAGCATATCCACAAATTTAAAAAATCCAAAATTCCATCATATTTATGTACTGTTTTGTAAAGCTAACACTTTATTTAAGCATTTTATTAATTTAGGCTTTTCCTAATAATACACTATTGTTAGATATATTCAGATAACTACAAATTGGAAACTCATTTTTAAATAACATTTTTAGATGGAAGGGGAAACTAATTCCAAAAGATAAATATGAAGCCTGATATTGTCAGACATTATTTGTTCAAATAAGTCATCACTTTGATCAAGATATACTTATGACCAATTTAAGTTTGATCAGATTGCTTTCAACCATATCATCTGGGATTTTTTTTTTTTTTAATATCCCATCTCTCTGAACCCCAGACTTAAATCATCTAGGATGCCAGACACGTGCGCCTCTACTGCTTATTTTACCAAGCCATCCACAACAATCACTCACATTTTAATCCCAAATGACACATTTAGCTGTAAATATTGAGTAGAAATTAGTCAAGACTGAGGGATTTAAATGGCCATCTGGAGATGAAATTATATCAGATCCTAGACCATAGCAAAGAAAAGGATAACAAAACATTGGAAATTCTAAACAAAGAACAAACACATCCAAAAAGTAGCAGTAGAAATTTTAGGGATGAAATATATAATACTTAAAGAAAACAATATGTGGAATAGAATATAAAATAGATGCAATTACAGAATGAATTAGTGCACTGAAATATCAATGAAAATTTTCCTTGGGAAATCAAGGAAGAACATATATTTTTAAAATCACACAAGAAAAAGTTTAAAAGATATGGAAGATTGTGTTAAGAGTGCCAATATCTAAATAAAAAGAGTACTAGGACCAAAAAAAGAGTAGATAAGGAAGAGGAAATATGGGCAGATATGTGTAGAAATATGAGCAAAAAAATCCCGGAGTGAATGAAATGGCCCATAAGGTACGAAATGGAAGAAAGAAGGAAAGACTTACATCTAAACTCCATATATAAACATATTGTGGTGAAATTTAACCATATCAAAGACAACAAGAAATGTATACAAACTCTTAAAGAAAAAGAGATTACCTCAAAGGAACAACAATTAGACTGGCATAAGGCCTTGCTAAAGTAATGCTGAATACAAAAGAAAACCGGAGTAATGATTAAATTATCTAAAGAAAACAAATTTAAGCATGAAATCCTATATACAGACAAATTATCATTTAAATATGAGGCATAATAAACCTTTATCAATTATACCAACAAAAAAAAACCTGCTGCAGTTGAGTTGATTCCCACTCATAGCAACCCTCCAGGACAGAGTAGAACCGCCCCTTAAGGTTTCAAAGGCTGTAATCTTTTTGAAAGCAGACTACCACATCTTTCTCCTGCAGAGTGGCTGGTGGGTTAAATTTGCCAACCTTTCAGTTAGCAGCCAAGTGCTTAACCACTGAGCTACCAGGGCTCCTGTTTATCAAGCATACTGGATACAAAAGTTTGGCCAGGCAAAGACATATTTCAATAACAATTTTAAGGTTCTCAAATAACAGTTCTGAAACAAGAACACAAAATCTATAGGATTCTACAAAAATATGAGAATGCCTTGACAAAGTTCATTGTTGTCAAAAAAAAAAAAAAGCTAATATCAAAGCAAGGAAAAATAATCTATATATGTGTTAGTCATCTAGCACTGCTATAACAGAGATACCACAAGTGGATGGCTATAACAAAGAGAAATTTATTCTCTCACAGTCTAGTAGGCTACAAGTCCAAATTCAGGGCATCAGCTCCAGGGAAAGTTCTTCTCTCTCAGATCCAGAGGAAGGTTCTTGTCATCAGTCTTCTTTTGGTCTGGGGGCATCTCAGCACAGGAACCTCAGGTCCAAAGGATACACTCTGCTCCCCACACTGCTTTCTTGGTGGTATGAGGTTCCCATGAATCTCTGCTCACTTCTCTGTTTTATATCTCAAAAGAGATTGGCTTAAGACACTATCTAATCTTATAGACCTCATCAGTATAACTGCTGC
This sequence comes from Dugong dugon, assembly GCA_030035585.1. Lineage (NCBI taxonomy): Eukaryota > Metazoa > Chordata > Mammalia > Sirenia > Dugongidae > Dugong > Dugong dugon. Next base: position 56,359,380 of record CM057467.1, on the reverse strand, counting down.
TAATCTATTTTATTACATCATAGCGAGAGTTTACAACACATAAGAAAATCACATCAGATTACAAAATGGTACACAATTATACAATACTGGGAATCATGACCCAGCCAAGCTGACAGATATTTCTGGGGGACACAATTCAATCCATGACTATATATATGTATGTATATATATATACACACACACATATATATATACACACGTGTGTATAGATATATGTATATATAAATGTATATATATAGCAAAAATTTACATTTTTTGACAAATTAGCATAATAAGACTTGGGGAAGGGGAAACACAAATGAAAGCTTGCTTGTCTTGCTTGGGGGATGATATCACTGTCACTGAAAAAAAAATGGATGTAAGGATTAACTTTTAAAATTAAGACGGTAAAATGAGACCAAATACATATGTTAACAATTAGAATTAATATAAATGCATTCAATTTGCCAGTTAATTTTTTTTTCATATTGGACTAAAGAAGAATAAATAGCAGTCTATTTTTATAAGAGACACTAATTTGTTATGTGTGGATCGTAACAAATTATGGATAACACTTTGAAGAATGGGAATTCCAGAACACTTAGTTGGGCTCATGAGAAATCTAATCTGTACATAGATTAAGAGGCAATCCTTGAAATAGAACAAGGGAACACTGCAAGATTTAAAGTCAGGAAAGGTGTGTGTCAGGGTTGTATCTTTTCACCATACTTAGTCTGTATGCTGAGCAAATAATCTGAGAAGTGGAACTGTATGAAGAAGAACGGGGCATCAGGACTGGAGGAAGATTCATTAACAACCTGCATTATGCAGATGACACAACCTTGCTTACTGAAAGTGAAAAGGACTTGAAGCACTTCCTAATGAAGATCAAAGACTACAGCTTTCAGTATGGATTATACCTCAACATAAAAAAAACAAAAATCTTCACAACTGGACCAATAAGCAACATCATTATAAACAGAGAAAAGATTGAACTTGTCAAGGATTTCATTTTACTTGAATCTATAATCAACACCCATGGAAGCAGCTGTCAAGAAATCAAGGGAGGGAGGCATGGTCAACATGGCGGACTAGTTAGACGCTTCCTATATCCCTCTTACAACAAAGACACGGAAAAAGAAGTGATTTGATTGTATGTGAACATCTGACAGACCTGAACAAGGCAAGCTTAAGAAATCCATCTGAGTCATACCAGAGAGGAAGACTGTTTGGAAGAGGTGAGGAGCGCTAGAGCTGTGGCGGCGATACTGCACAGACACAGCCATGCTGGGCCGCAGTGAAGCAGGCCAACAGCTGTGATGTGCCTGCGCTTGAGAAGCAGTTTCCACATCGAGAGAGAGCCGGCAGCAGAGATTCTGCTTGGACACTCCGAACCAGTGAAGAGCAGCTCCCAAGAGGCTAGGATAAGTACATGCGCACACCCTTCCACAGCAATTTAAAAAAATTTAAAAAAAAAAGCCCATCTGGGAAAAACCTCTCTCCTTTTTACCTTCTACCTCTGTGCTCTGCACCAGATTTGGGAAAAACCTCTCTTCCTTTTACCTCCTCCCTCCATGCTCTGCACCGGGAGTCCACTGGGCTGGAAGTAAATCCCCAAAGGTGCCATGACCCATTCTCCTGTCCTTGGAGAGGGAACAAATAAGCTGCTGGCTCCCCTACGCCAGGAACACAGGGTCAGCACAGCTCCTTTGCTGGCCATAGAAATCAGGGGTCCGCAGACTCTGAGAGCCATACACCCCTGTATAGACTTGTGGGGACCCATCTCAACAGCATTAGCCCTCACTACCACAGTACAACAGGGCAAACATCTGAAGTTTAATTTCAACTGCTTCAGCTGTGAACGGACAGATTTGTGATCCTCGAAACAGCCCTGCCCCTCAAATAGGCACTTTTATCTATCTGCAGCAGGGTCTTGAGGACTGGTGATAGTTCCTAAACTGCCTAGTCACCTGCTACAGGAGTTCAAGAAAAAGTGGTGCCCTCGAGTCTTTGCAGCCAACATAGTGGGGTGCTCTGAGCCTGGCTGAAAAACTCACCTACCTATTCACCCTAGAGAATAGGGACATGCTTTTCTTTCACACTCTCAGGGACAGCCGTCGGCCCCCTGCCTGGCTCAGCGCGTGATCCCCTACCACAGCCAGAGCCCAGTGCCTGCACCAATCACCCATGCCTCTCTAGGACTGGTGGTGAGAGCCTGCATCACACACTTGGTGACTGACTGCCTGCACACCTGAGCTGATCCCATATAGGATATTTTAGCAGACTCCGGCATGCACATACTTAGTTACAGAACTAACTACCTGGTGGCAGGACATTAGAGATCAAAAGGTGTCAAAAATCAAACTAGTGCACACGAGCAGCCTATTTGGGCATATCAAAACAAAACAAAATAAGAAGCTAGATCTCACTAAGCAAGCACAAAATAAAATTATAATAAATTATTGATGGCCCGGAGACAACAGTCAATATCAAGTCACATAAAGAGACAGTCCATGATAGCTTCAGCAAGCTCCCAAAATAAAGAATCAATAAATTCTCTGGAGGAAGAGAACTTCTTGGAATCACCAGAGACAGAATAGAAAAGATTAATATACAGAACTCTTCTAGAAATAAGAAAGGAAATTCGACAGAGTGCAGAAACAGCCAGGCAACATACAGACACAGTAGTAGTGGAACTTAAAAAAGTTATTCAAGAACATAATGTCAAATTTAATAGGCTGCAAGAATCCATAGAGAGACAGCAATCAGAAATCCAGAAGATTAACAATAAAATTTCAGAATTAGACAACTCAATAGAAAGTCATAGGAGCAGAATTGAGGCAGTAGAAGTTAGAATTAGCGACATTAAAGATAAAGCTCTTGACGCCAACTTATATGAGGAAAAATCAGGTAAAAGAATCAAAAAGAATGAAGAAACTCTAAGAGTCATGTGGGACTCTATCAAGAGAAATAACCTACGAGTGATTGGACTACCAGAACAGGGGTGGATAACGGAAAATACAGAGAAAATAGTTGAAAATTTGTTGACAGAAAACTTCCCTGGCATCATGAAAGATGAGAAGATATCTATCCAAGATGCTCATCAAACTCCACACAAGGTAGATCCCAAAAGAAAGTCACCAAGACATATGATAATCAAACTTACCAAAACCAAAGATAAAGAGAGAATTTTAAGAGTGGCTGGGATAAAAGAAAAGTCAATTAGATAAAAAGGGAGTTAATTAGAATAAGCTCAGACTACTCAGCAGAAACCATGCAGGCTAGAAGGCATTGGGATGACATATTTAAAGCCTTGAAGGAAAATAACTGTCAGCCAAGAGTTACATATCCAGCAAAACTGTCTCTCAAATATGATGGCGAAATTAAGGCATTTACAGATAATCAGAAGTTCAGGGAATTTGCAAAAACCAAACCAAACTTACAAGAAATACTAAAGGGAGTCCTACGGTTAGATAATCAATAACACCAGCTAACAACGCAAGACTAGAACACAGGACAGAGCAACCAGATATTGACTCAGATATGGAAATCAAAATTATATCAAAGCTAAAACATTGAAAATAGGGAAACAGATATCAATATGCAAAAAAAGGATAATATTAAAACAAAAAAAGAGGGACTTAAAAAATAGAGACATTGATTTTCTATATGGAGGGGAAGTTAAGGTGATATAAAGTAACAAAAGACTGGTATAAACTTAGAACATTAGGGGTAAATATTAAGGTAACCACAAAGGAATCTAACAATCTTACAAATCAAAATAAAAAAGTAGAAAAACATAGAGACCCAGCAAACACAAAATCTACAACAAAGAAAAAGATGAAAAAAAAAATACAGAAAGAAAAACGACTCAGCACAGGAAATTGAGGAGAACAAAGAAACTGTGAACAACACACAAAAAGACATATCAGGATGACAGCACTAAACTCATACCTATCAATAATTACAATGAATGTAAACGGACTTAATGCAGCAATAAAGAGATGGTGAGTGGCAGATTGGATAAAAAAGCACGATCCATCTATATGCTGCCTACAAGAGATGCACCTTAGACTTAAAGATGCAAACAGGCTAAAACTCAAAGGATGGAAAACAATATATCAAGCAAACAACACTCCAAAAAGAGCAGGAGTGGCAACATTGATCTCTGACAAAATAGACTTTAAAGTAAAATCCACCACAAAAGATAAGGAAGGGCACTGTATAATGATTAAAGGGTCAATACACCAGGAGGACATAACTATAATAAATATTTATGCACCTGACAACAGGGCTCCAAAATACATAAAGCAAACTCTAACAGCTCTGAAGAGAGAGATAGACAGCTCCACAATAGTAGTAGGAGACTTCAACACGCCACTTTTGGTGAAGGACAGAAAATCCAGAAAGAAGCTCAACAAAGACACGGAAGAGCTAAATGAGGCAATGAACCAACTTGATCTCATAGACATATACTGAACACTCCACCCAACAGCAGCCAAGTATACTTTCTTTTCCAGTGCACATGGAACTTTCTCCAGAATAGACCACATATTAGGCCATAAAGCAAGCCTTAATAAAATCCAAAACATCGAAATACTACAAAGCATCTTTTCTGACCATAAAGCCATAAAAGTGGAAATCAACAACACAAAAAGCAAGGAAAAAAAACAAACACCTGGAGACTGAACAACACCTTGCTCAAAAACTTCTGGGTTATAGAAGAAATTAAGGATGGAATAAAGGATAAAAGAAGAAAATAAGGATGGTAATGGGGTGGGGAGGGAGGGTGAGGGTTATTCAATAACTAGATAGTAGATAAGAATGATCTTAGGTGAAGGGAAGGACAGCACACACTACAGGGAAAACCAGCACAACTGGACTAAACCAAAGCTAAGAAGTTTCCTCAATACAGTCAAATACTTTGAGAGACAGAGTAGCAGGCATGCGGGGTCTGGGGACCATGCTTTCAGGGGACATCTATGTCAATTGGCATAACAAAGCTTATTAAGAAAACGTTCTGCATCCTCCTTTGGTGAGTGGTGCCTGGGGTCTTAAAAGCTTGCAAGCGGCCACCTAAGATGCATCAATTGGTCCCAACCATTTGGAGTAAAGGAGAACAAAGAACACCAAAGACACAAGGAAAGTATTGGCCCAAGAGACAGAATGGGCCACATAAACCAGAGACTTCATCAGCCTGAGACCAGAAGAACTAGATCGTGCCCGGCTACCACCAATGAATGTCCTGACAGGGAACACAACAGAGGGTCCCCGATGGAGCAGTAGAACGACGGGATGCAGAACTCAAATTCTAGTAAGAAGACCTGACTTAATTGTCTGACTAAGACTGGAGGCGCCCTGGAAAGCATGGCCCCTGGTCTCTCCATCACCCCAGAACTAACACAATTTCCAAGGCCAGCTCTTCAAACAGGGATTGGACTGGACTGTGGGACATAAAGTGATACTTGTGAAGAATGTGCCTCTTAGACAAGTAGATATAAGAGACCAAGGGGCGGCTTCTGTCCAGAGGTGAGAGGGGAAGGCAGAGAGAGTTAGGAGCTGGTTGAATGTTCATGGGGAATCAGGGGCAGAGGGGAGGAGTGCGCTGTCACAGAATGGGGTGAGTGGTTGGGGTCTCATAACAAAGTATGTTTAAAAAAAATTTCGGTATGGGAGACTAACTTGAAATGTAAATCTCACTTAATTACAACAATTAAAAAAAAAAAAGAAATCAAGGGATGTTTGGTAAGTGGTGTCTGGGGACTTAAAAGCTTGCAGGTGGCCATCTTAGATGCATCAATTGGTCCTAACCACCTGGAGTAAAGGAGAATGAAGAACACCAAATACACAAGGAAAGTATTGTTCCAAGAGACAGAAAGGGCCACATAAACCAGACTTCATTAGCCTTAGACCAGAAGAACTAGATGGTGCCTAGATACCACCAATGACCACCCTGACAGGGAACACAACCGAGTCCCTAATGGAGCAGAAGAAAATGGGGTGCAGAACTCAAATTCTAGTAAGAAAACCAGACTTAATGGTCTGACTGAGACTGGAGGAATCCCGGAAAGCATGGCCCCCAGATTCTCTATCAGCCCAGAACTAAAACAATTTCCAAGGCCAAGTCTTCAGGCAAAGATTGGACTGGACTGTGGGACATAAAAAGATAACTCGTGAAGAGTGTGTTTCTTAGCTCAAGTAGATAAATGAGACTAAACAGGCAGCTTCTGTCCGGACGTGAGATGAGACGTCAGAGAGGGTTTGAAGCTGGTTGAATGGACATGGGAAATCAGGGGTGGAAAGGAGGAGTGTGCTGTCACAGTACAGGGAAAGCAATTACGGTCACATAACAATGCGTGTATAAATTTTTGTATAAGAGAGTAACTTGAAATGTAAACTTTCACTTAAACAACAATAAACAAAAAAAGAAATCAAAGGATGCATTGCATTGGACAAATCTGCTGCAATAGACCTCTTTGACGTGTTAAAAAGCAAAGACATTACTTTAAGGACTAAGATGTGCCTGACCCAAGCCATGGTGTTTTCAATCGCCTCATATCCACGCAGTGAATAAGGAAGACCAAAGAAGAATGGACTCCTTTGAATTAGGGTGTTGGTGAAGAATGTTGAATATAGCATGGACTGCTAAAGGAATGAACAAATCTGTCTTGGAAGAAGTTAAGCTAGAATGCTCCTTAGAAGCAAGGACAGTGAGAATTCTTCTCACATACTTTGGACACATTTTCAGGAGGGACTAGTCCCTGGAGAAGGACATAATGTTTGGTAAAATAGAGGGTTAGTGAAAAATAGGAAGACCCTCAATGAGATGGATTGACACAGTGGCTGCAATAACGGCCTCAAGCATAACAATCATGAAGATGGCACAGGACAGGGTTGTGTTTTGTTCTGTTGTTGCTGTGAGTCGAAACCAACTGGACAGCACCTAACAACAACAACCAGGTTGTTTAAATCTAGATAAGCATATAAGGCAGTAAAACATAAGATCATCAGTAGAAGATTTGCTTATAAGAACATAAGTATTCCAGCAAGTAAGTGATATTATAAAAGAAAAATACACCTAATTGGTTTATTAAATAGTCAAGCCACCTTTTTCTTAGGAAAAGATACCATTTTTGATATCTACAGTACTACAGATAAGTGGTGCAGTGGTTAAGTGCTGGTCTGCTAACTGAAAGGTCAAATGTTTGAACCTACCAGCCACTCTTCCAGAGAAAGATGTGGCAGTTTTCTCCTGTAAAGATATACAGCCTTGGAAACCCTATGGGGCAGTTCTACTCTGTCCTATAGGGTCATTACGAGTTGGAATTGAAGGCAGTGGGTTTGGTTTTGATTTCTGATTCAAGGATAGGATGCTGTAAGAAAAAACAGCTTCCACATTCTCTTCTTACCTGGTGTTTGAAGAATGAAGTTACCACAAATTTATTGAGAAGTGATGTCAAACTAGTGGCACTTTTCCTGAGGTGCTGCTGCACTTGCCATAAGAAACGTCCCTCCAGCTCTCTAGAAACTGTGTTGATCTTCCAGGGACAAGCCCAGTAAAATCACACAAATTTCTCACGAGCGTCATTTTTTTGACTCTTGCAGGCTGCTCCCTTTCAGTCAATGTGATTTATCTTCTAAATAGCATTATGGTAATGCAGTGTTAATTGTGGGTGTTTCCTAAATCTCTTTGGAAATGGACTACTTACAAGTGAGGGGGAAAGTTCCAAATTGATTCAAAGGCAACTGATTTGGCTCTTTTGGGGAGTGGGGCTGACGAGATAAAGAAACACATGAGTGTATGGATCGCCCTTGATTAGGTTGTAGGAAACAATTGCCACTATCTTTCCAAACAGTAATTACATGTCCCTTCTCTTCCAGTTTTCTGTATATTTCTGCCCATCTTTTCACAAAGTTCTCTCCTTTCCAATTTTCTCCAGTGAGGAAACTATGACTCTAAGATCCCCCTTTCCAACTTGGAAAATTCTGTAGTTTTCAGAGCCCTCTTAACTTTGAAATATTCAGGAGTTTCAAAGACCATTATGTACTGGGTGACCACAGTCTTTGTTAAGGAAACCTCACATGAATATCAAAGACAGGAAATTAATTCTCATAAAATTATAGAACTGAGAGGCACAAGATGTTAAAGAATATTATATCCAAACCTAAAATAAACAATCAAAGAGATAGGAGGATATTTGCCAAATCACACACATCAAGGGTTGAGTTGGAGACAGAAATAATATTTTCTGACTTGAAAGCAGTGCAGCGTCCATTATCTAATAACAGCATATTATTTCATGTAATCCTGAATCCTTGGCCACTAGGAGTGAATCCCCCTCTAAGCCTCACCTCAGCTGTAGTTACAGCATTTTTTATGCAAATAATGCAACTTCTTCATTTGTTTGCCACCGGCTCCCCCTCTCCCAGCTCCAGAGGTATTTTCATCAGTGAAGTTATGCCAATTTTTTTTTTTCACATGAAGACAAAGTATATAATGCTGGTAAGAGTGAGGGAACATGCCATCATTCCTTCTTTTATTTTGCCAAGCATACTATTCTTTTTTCTGCTTCATTTATTGACTCATCTTAGTTTCCTTTGTGATCTCATTTTCCTTAATTTGTTAAAGTACGGCTTTCCAGAATTCTATCATTGATCACATGCTCTTCTCACTTACACATTATCCCTTTTACAATTTCATCAACAGTGTTTTAACTACACAAATACTGATGAGTTATCATCTGATTTCTCTTTCTTCCATTTGACTGTTAGCAATCTCAGCTTGGATGATACATAAATCAAAATCAAACCAAACCAGTTGCCATCGAGTTGATTCTGACCCATAGCAACCCTATAGAACAAAGTAGAACTGCCCCATAGGGTTTCCAAGGAGCTCCTGAACTGCCTACCTTTTGATTAGCAGCCGAATGTTTAACCACTGCATTATATAGTCACTTCAAATTTAAAATGTCCCATGTGATGTCGTCATTCACTCCACATGTCAAAACCCGAGGACACTATCATCTCCCCATAATTGAAGTCACAGTATAAAGCCCTGGCGGCACAGTAGTTAAGAGCTCGGCTGCTGACCAAAAGGTTGATAGCTTGAATCCACCAGCTACTCCTTGGAAACCCTACGGGGCAGTTCTACTCTGTCCTATAGGGTTGCTATGAATCAGAATTGACTCCACGGCAACGGTGTTTTGTTTTTTGTTTTTTTTAAGCAATTTATTTTTCCGTGTGTCTTTATGGAAAAAACTCCTAAATTAATGTTATTTGTGGTTTTTTACCTTTGGTTTATTTTAATTTTCTGATTTCTCACCTGCATTTCTACAACAGGAGGCTAAATGGCCTTTTTTACCTTCAGAATAGACTCTTCCCAATAGGCCTTCTAGATGAATATGTTTGAAATACCAAGCTGAACATTATCACTTGGTTACTGTGACTTTTCTCTATCACCTTAGGAAGAAAACCCAAATTATCTGATGTGACATCAAAGGCCCTTTAGGAAGGCATTGATTATCATTGTAAACTGTCTCCAGTCTCATTGCTCACTTAATCTCTGTGATCCAGTATTACCTAATTGCTTATAATTTCTCCACTGCACTTCATGTTCTCTCCTGCCTCATTCCTTGTACTTTTGAGCCCCTGTCTGGAAAATCTACCCCTTCTGGGATAAATGTAGGTGTCCCTTAAAGCTCAGAAACAGCACTATCTCCACTGGGGCCCCAGGCTGTGTCAGCAGCCCTTCCTCTGGGTTGCCCTAGTCCCTGGGATACTTTGGATTATGTCATTGCAATGTGAACTAGGTGCTTCCTTAAATGGCTATTGCTGATAATACTGCAGTCATTTCAAGGAACCTATTTTTATTGTCTGTTGTCACTAGGTATGCCTATTCAGGCTGGGAAATGACAAGTGCAAAACTCCAGATGACTGTGATACCAAAACTTGTCTGTACATTGTAATCACTTGGAGAATTTCGAAATCTACAGGTGCCTATGCCCCAACCCCAGGGATTGTGCATTAATTGGTTTGGGGTGTGGTCCTGGCTTTGGAGTATTTAAAAGATCCCCAGGTGATTACAATGTGCAGATGAGGTTCCTGGAAGTCCTGGGCATTTGCCAGGGAGCCATGATTTTTAAGCTAGTTCTGAAAAAGTTCATTTGACACATAGTCATGATACTAAAATGTGGCTACCTTTTTAGTTTATGAATGAAAAATAAGGGTCTGAGAATCACAGATAAGAAGTAGGTAATTTATGAGAGAACACTCAACAGCATGGAAAAACAGGTAGCCGAAAATTCATAACCCAGGAGCATCCTTAAGCTGTTTAGCTCTTTCATATGATAGAATGATTGTCCTCCTTCATGTAACAGAGCAGAGAGCCTTCTCCAGTATCATCTGTCCCAAGATTTCTCCTTGTCTGGACTTACTAACAAACTCCAACAGCCCAATGCCAACAGTCTCACATATGCTCCTCCCAATAATGCCTACTGCTGCAGTTAAGACCTGAGCTCCCCAACAATATAATCACTGAATCCCTGGGGATTGATTATATGGCACATGATTTTATGATTCTTATAAACCTCATATTTCTCAAAATCTCAGGTAGTATTATGTACAGTCAAGCCTCATTATTCACAGACTATGCATTGTGAATTTGCCTACTTGCTAAAAATTGTCTTGCAACCCCAAAACTCACTGTTCATTCCAGGTCAATTCGCCGACTAGCTGTAAGTGCAAATACAAATTAGAAGTAAGAAAGAAAGAGAGACAGAAAGGCTTAATTCTCCCTGTTGAAAAAGGGAAGAGACTCCCTCCTCTCTTTTCTTAGAGCATTTAATTTAGAAAGCTTGTAATTAGAAGTTTTTTCTTCTCCTATTTGAAACGTATGTAAACTTTTTAAAGGCTAAATAAGACTCTTGCCAATTTTACAACCCAAGACTCTTCCTCAAGGACCTGGAAGCCATCTCTTGACTCTAGGTGCAAAAGTACCTTTTCCATATATTTCCAAAATCCATGGGAAAAGGAAAGTGTTAGCTTAGTCCAGAATGCAGGTGTAGGTTCCCTAGGACTCCATGTGACCAAGAGCGGGTGCCCTGAGTTGCCATCACTTTGGAAACAAATGAAATCTGCAGCTTTCAAAACTCTCATGCAGTGGCAGCCAACTTACACCTCTGCTGCCACCGTTAGGTGTTCCTTACCTGTGTCTGTGATGGAGAGCGACTCTCAAGGACCATGGTCCTGTGTATGTCAAGGAGTAGATGCTGTATTTGGAGCCCCTAAACCAGAACAGGAAGAGCTTTTTTTTTTTTTAAATAGGAAATGGAAAGTGAGAAGCCAGTTCCTCTGGTCTCTCCACCACAGGTTCAGAGTTGGTGGCAAGGGGCATTAGAGCTGCCAAGAGCCAGAGCCCAAGTCCCACTGGGCTGCAGCACCCTTGTATTGCATGGTCGTGTGGTTCTCAGTCCTGGGTGCATTGAGACGAGGAGCATCACTAGATCTCCAGGATCTTGTACACCCGAGGATCTGTCATCCTCTCTCTCAGGCCTTCTACCCACACTTCCGCATTAGGAAGAACTTGAAGAACTTGAGGAAAGCATCTGTCCAGTACAAGGAAGCCCTATTGACCCAGCTCAAACCCCCAGCCCCTGCTTGTGCTCAACCAAGCAAGGAGATTGCCCTCCTCATGTCAAGAGAGCCCCAGAGCAGAGACAGAGCACCAGAGTGCCTGGACCTCTGCTGTGGGTATGTTTGGCTTATTATGGTTATATTCATTTACAGTGCTGCTGAATATTATTAAATCATTAATATATACAAAAATAGCTATGGGATGTGTGCATATGTAAACAATGACAACTGTTCTGAAGTTTTTGTATCACACTATTGCCTACCTTTTTAATTTACCATCTATGTTTATAACCCTCAATAATATGTTGTACAGTTTTGTAGATTTTGAACTTTATAGAAATATCGTATTGCGTGTATTCTTCTGTGCTTTTCTTTTTTTACCTTAACATTGTGTTTCTGAGATGCAACCAGATTGTTCCATGCAGATGTAATTTATACATTTTCACTATACTTTATACTCTTTCAGAGACCCTGGGTGATGCAAACTGTTAAGCATTCAAATACTAGCCAAAAGTTTGTCAGTTCAAACCCACCCAGAGGTGCCTTGGAAGACAAGCCTTCACAGCCTTGAAAAACCTATGGAGTAGTTTATACTCTGCACACACGAGGTCATCATGAGTCAAAATCAAACCCACAGCAACTGACAACAACATATACTCTTTCACAGGAATATATTTAGATGTATTTATCCATTTGAATGGATAAATGGAGTTGAGATTGATTTCAGATGTTTCTTTATTGTAATTATTTTTGTGATTTTAAATACCAAAAAGCAAAACCAACTGGCTTTGAGTCGAATTGCCCCATAGGATCTCCAAGGAGTGACTGGTGAAATTTAATTGCCGGCCTTTGGTTAGCTGCCATAGCTCGCCGTAGCTCTTAACCACTGCGCCACCACACGCAAGACTTGCTTTAATCTAGATTATTCTTCCAGTAATTGCACACAACTTCAGTTTGGTTTCTAGAGATTGGTTTCTAAAAGAGTTGTGCCGGTTTACACTCCCACAGCATGGGATAATATTTCAAGTTGTTCCACATCATCAAGAAAATTTATTATTTTTTAAAGTATCCATCTGATAATAGTGATTATAACTTTCATTTTTATTTCTCTGATTACTACATACTGTTTACATGTATTTCTGCCGTTCTCTCCTATGACGCAATTGTTCTGACTTTTTGTTCTTTGTGGGGCTGGGAGGTTAAATATATTTTTCTTATGTATTTGAAGACATTCTTTATATATTCTGGACGCTTATTCTTTGGTGATTGTATGTGTTATGGTATTTTACTCTCGGCTTTTCCCTTCCATTATTGTGTCTTTTGATGACTGAAATCCTTAATTTTTGTAGTTAAATTGATCATTATTTCTCTTATTTGTGCTTTTTGTTTCTTCATTAAGAAATCACTCTCTAACATGGGATCTAAAGCTATTCATATATTCATTTCTTTTAACTGATGAATTTGCCTGTCATGTTAAACTTTTAATGCACATGAAATTGATTTTTTTGGATATGAGGTAAATATACCAGCATATGAGCAGGGAAGTCTGTCTCTTTTACATCCATTTGAAATGCCTTTCTAATCAGTCATAAATCAGGTGTCCATGCAGCAAGTGAGTCTTAAACTTTCTCTTCGATTTCTGCGGTCTTACTCACCACCTCTGAACCAATGGCTCCTGGCTTAATAATTACAGTGTCTTTAGACCATTGCCTCTGTCATTGATATCTGGGAATATATATTTGATATTTTGGCCCATAAAAGCACACTGCTGTAATATTGCTTACATTCCTATCTAGTACAAAAATTATATGTACAGAGCAACACTGTGAGATCTTCTCATCATAGGATGGCATTCCCAGAGTTTTAAACACATCCAACAATAACATACCTGTAAAGCTGACGGCAATGTTCTTCCTGACTAAATCTCAAGAAAGTAAAGTAATCTCACTATTGAGCTACATACTTGTGGAGTATTTTCTTGACTATTGTCTGTTCCCTGTATTTTGCAAGCTAAAGAAAAGGTTTTTCTCAATTGATGTAATTGAATAGTTCAAGATTTAAGAGTTAGTGTATCTTTCATAATCCCTAGTACAAATTTTGTATTTATTTTCTGAATCCCCAGTATTCTGCTTAATATCTACCTTACCCATTATATTTTTTTCACTAAAAACAATATACTCAAACAACCATATTGGTTCAAATTGTTCCTAGCTCTTGTTTGGTTCTGAGCTGTAGGAAATTTACTGAGCCTTGGTATCTGTCGATCAGATTAATTCCACGTTTCTTCATTTACAGCTTCTGTCAGAAGGATTGCTAAACCACAGATTGCAGCCCCTCGCCTGACCTGCATAATATTCACTATGAGTAGTTTGGTAAGTCTTGGTTCTGACCCAAGAACTTGCCTTTCCAACAGTGTTTAGTGATGCTGATGTTGCTGGAACCAGAACCACACTTAAGAATCACTGGTCTATGTCATTGCTTTACTCCGTATTATTCTCAGCACTTCCTATCCTGTTGGTTTAAGCTATATTTTGTAAGTCTTTTTTTAATGACCTATGGCATTTCCTTTTGAATATTCTCAGTTATTAATCAGAAACCTTTGGAACCATGTGTTGCAGAACTATCTTTCTTTCTATCAGAAATGAAATTCAGTGAAAATACTGCATATTGTGTATCACCAGAGCAAAGATATGGAGCAGCACTCACTGTCAAAAATACTGTAAATAAGATAAATGTCTCATTCACTTATTATTCATTCAGATATTTGTTAAGTGCCTGCTATGTCTTAGACATCGTGTTACCTGTTGGAAATAGCAGTGAACACAAGAGACACTTCATTTGTCTCATAATTCATGTGGTTAAAAAGGGAAAGGAGCATATAAAGGGTTCATTCAAACACGGAACTGTCCTGGTCCTTAGGATCCAGGGATATTTCTCTGTAAAGAGTTTTTCCTTAAGAATGAATTGAGGATTTTATGAGATCAAGATGAGTGAGAAAAGTATTTCAGATTGACATATTGTATATAACCAGGTTTCTTTACAATGCAAACACTGTGTTCGTCCATTAGACCATGGAATCACACTAATACAGTGAAAGTTGAAACTTGTGTAAAAAGGAAACCTGTCAGGAGGAAAACTCAAATATTTTTGATTTAACAAAGACAGCACCTTGTAAAAGGCTAAAAAACAAGGCAGTCCAGTGGAATTCCGGCTTTCGCAGTTTTTACTATATATGCTTCTAACTCCACCAAGCTCATAAAACACGTGAATAACCACAGCACATATTCCATGTAACGTGCCACAAGAGATTATTTTAAAGAAAATTGAACTAAATAAAGTTTTCGTTTCAGACTACCTTCATAATCAATAACAAAATGTTACATTAAAGTAGAGAAAAGTAAAAGAAAATTAAGTGTGATTGATTAGCTTCAATTGAGAAGGGCTCCCTCAGATATGGAGTTTCCAGTTTCCTGACTTCACCATGATCATGTGTGGCCAGTGCAAAAGAAAGGCCTGAGGGGGTAACTGAAGGAGCAAGCCGGGTACCTCCGTATGAGGGAACTTTTGGCGACATTAACAAAACTCACATTTCCACTGCCAACCCATCTCAGAGGCTTCTTTATATACTGAGAAAGCACTGGGGAGGTGGTCAAGAGATTGTAACGATTGTCTTCCTTCACACATAAAGGCAGAACTACGTCCTCAGACTAGACCTGCAAGCCATTCTTCCTTAAGCAGGTATCCTTACAGACCCCTACAGCCCAGCCCCAAGATTTGTCCACTTCTATCTCCCGGTAGTGTTTTCCAGAGGTGAAGGCCTAGGCTCCCCATGCAGCAAAGTACTTACATCTTCCAGAAGGACAAGGTGCCTCTTGAAGGTCATGTCTAAGCCTCAAACTTCTCACATGATAGAACAGCATGATATTCTGACTGCTTACTTCATAAGTGAAGGAAATGTTCACTGTGGAAAGAAGAGAACAGTTCAGTCAAAATCAATTTTTATATTCCTACAGGGTTGAGAAGTTCCCTGGATCTAGAGTGTCACTTGAAAAATAGGCCAAGACTACAAGGGAAATTCTGGCTGGAAAATATCAGATTGAGGGGTATCAGTGGATGTGCAGAAGAAAAAAAATACCTAAATACATTGGAAAAAAATTCTAAAATCTCAGAGAATATACACAGGAGGGGGGTCATGCATACTGCTGGCTCATTGCTTTTCACAGCACATTAAAAATCAGAAACCTGTTCGCTGACACCAAGTCCACAGCAGTGTGACTTATCTCCACCGGCTTTCTCAGGGCAAAAAACAAAAAATTTTAGACCTAAATAAACAGTGAACACTTTGCCAGGTATATTGTAATGTTAGTTAAGCAAGCAGATTTAAATTTTAGATTACAATCCAAGGATGCCTTCTTAGAAGGAGCCCTGGTGACGCAGTGGTTAAAGCATTCGGCTTCTCACCAGAAAGTCAGACGTACTAACTCACCAGCTGTTCCAAGGGAGAAAGATGTGGCAGTCTGCTTCCATAAACACTTATACCCTTGGAAATCATATGGGGCTGCTCTCTGTCCTGTAGAGTCAGTAGGAGTCGAAAACAACTGGACAGCACTGGGTTTGTTTTTTGGGTATGGTTTATGCCTTCTTAGAAGGGCTGGATCTCCTACTAAGCATGTTCTGTGTTTTAAACCTGGTTCCATCTCAGGCCTAGTCTTTCTCCACCTGCCAGGCTAACCCCATTGGTTTAGGTCTACCGGAGCTCTGCATACTGCCTCAACCACCTGATTGCTTTATTGTTGCTCATAAATTCTGGTTTTCTGTATATTGCTTTTCTATGTTTATTCATGTATTTTTCTGATCCTATTCATTAAAATGTACATTATTATGAATTCAATTACTAAGAAACTTTACATGAAAAATATTTAAAAATAAAACGTCAGGGACCCTATCACCATAATCAGCTGCATTTAATTTGAAATTGAAGTGTTCTGAAATATGTCGTTCTGTACGACTCTTCGAAGGATTGACATTGTATCTCAGAAAGGTTCTAGGTTTCAAGGAGCCCTTTTTCTGATAATTTCCTTTTTCTCATTAACTATTTAATACAGGCCTGAATTAAATTTTTCTTTTTCCCACCTTTTATGTACATACTTTTGTCTTATCATAGGACAAATGCGACTGTAAATGTATTTTCACATGCTGCTCTCCTCTCCTAAATCCAGAATTAATAAAGAGGGAATGATTGCCCATAGAAAACCATTATTGAAGGACATTGTATGAGGTCCCACCACCGGGCTGGCACTCACCTTGGAATTGGTTGAACCTATCAGTCCAGTGATAGGCCTGGCACTGAGCGCTGGGTTCACAGGCTGGGGCATGTGCAGCTGCAGGGACTCACTCCTGCAACGGGGAAGATTCAGTTAATCTTTCAAGTACCAAAGGGGTCATCACAGTATGTAAAAAAGATATCAGCCTTAACTGAAAATGTTTCCTTAGAACCCATTGCTGATATTGTGGTGTAGCTCCACAATCCTGGGATAAGGTTGTACCATAATTTGAGAATTTTTCTTCCTTCTCTGCCTGCTTCCTTCTCCTGCCCCTCAGAGGTACTTGCCTCTCTCACATCCCACCTGGCACACACTAGCCCATTCATCTCAATAAGTTCATGTGTTTGAAACCTCAAATCATAGGTAGCTGACTTCTAGCCCTATGCACTGAGCTGTGCAACATATACCTGCCTGAGTCACAGGAAAGAAACAACGCTAATTCGTGATAGAGGGAAGAGGCAAACATATTCAGTACAACATATACAGCATGCATACACAGAAAATATCTAAAACTTCTATAAATTATGTTCTCACTTCGTTAGAAACATCATGGCCTCTTTAACAGCCCTTAAGGAGCTCTAGTTTGCAGTGAAGGCCAAACTTACCTGGTCAATATGTCTCCCAAATCCTGTGAAGAGAATTTTTTAAAAAGTTTAGAATTCTTCCCAAATTGGTGATTCTATTCATTCAGTTTTTAGATTTGAGCAAGTTCTTAAAGGCACCCACCGCTCACTAGCACAGTTCTTTGATAAATTCATTTTTCTTTTTCTCTCTAATGATAATCCCAACACAACCAACCCTTGGATAGAATCTGAATTCTCAATGAATTCAGAAACCTGAGGGTGAATTAATAAAGAGGATATGGGTACAGATTGTACTGATGCAAACTGTCAGCTGTCTGCAAAGTGGTCTTTCACAGAGCTTTTCTCCAAAGGGTAATGTGCCCCAGAACAAGGGCAATTCACATCTGGGGCTTTAAAAAAGGAGGAAGTAAATGTTAACTTTTCACAAATTTCTCCATCTTGCCCAACTGGAGACAAAAATGGAATGCTCATGAGGAAGTTGTTCCTTTCTTGTTTTTAGAGAAGAAGGATGGGGAAGAAGACTTTTAGAAGGGAGTACAGCATTTTTACGCAAATAACTGGTGTTTTCTACGTTTGTTTGCCAACATTGCCCCCCCACCCCAGGTATTTTCATAAGGGCTGCTATGGAAAATTTTTTTACTCTTTGCTGTAAAGAAAATTAGATTTTCTAATTACAAAAATACCTGGCGTGGCAGGCGGGGGGTGTTGGGGAGCATGGTTGGCAAACAAAAGTAGAAGGCACTCATTATTTGTGAAAAATAGTGTTCCCTGGGGAATCTACTCTCATAATTCCATAAAGTTTTGCTATTCACGGCTAGGATAGGAGTTACAGTTTATGCCTGTTATTCTCAGCTGGGAAATGACCTCCACCAGAGGAAAAAGAATTATGTCTTTGGTACCAAATATGTAATGGAGGTCCAGGATGTGAACTTCAGCTACTACAAAGGATTTCCAGGCACTTCCTCAGTTCTTACCTGAAGCAGCTCCACATCTGATTTATGGCAGATATTCATCAGCTCCTCATACTTTTCTCTTAGGCGCTTCCCCTTTTGAACCATTGTGGCTTCACTTTTCTTCAGTTGCTGTAAAATCTTGCCTTCACTTTTCAGTCCCTCTAAATTTTGTTTTTCTTCCTCAAGGAGAATCGGATGCACTTTCTGATACTCAGAGCTGATAATCTCTGACAGTAGAAACACGTAATACTGAAAAGACATGAATTTCTTAGGTCATATATGCAATCCAAGTTTATCCTCCTCCACTTAAACCTCATCTATTTCTCTTTGACTCACATCCTCTAACAATCAACTACACACGACCTAAATCCATGTCCTCCTACTTATCAGAAACCATAAAATCATCCTTCAGTTTCATACATTTGTTTATTTTCCATTCAAGAGCCAAACCCATCCTCCCTTCACAAACCAAAAACCAAACCCGTTGTCATGGAGTAGATTCTGACCCATAGCAACCCTATAGGACAGAGTAGAACTGCCCCACAGGGTTTCCAAGTAGTGGCTGGTGGATTCAAACTGCCAACCTTTTGGTTAGCAGCCAAGCTCTTAACCACTGTGCCACCAGGGCTCCATCCTCCCTTCAAAACACTTCCATTCACTTCGGAATTTCCTGAAAAGTCTGGAGAAATGCCTCGTAGTTAATTTCTTTAATATACATCTTCTCTTTTCTGAGTTGCTGATTCATTGGGGTTTACAAATCTGAACTAAGTGTCATGCTACCTTACATTGAAAAGGCAGATTCCTTGTCCTATCAATAAACCTCTCACAGAGTCTCATGGCACACCATGATTTCAGCTCAAGTTCTTCATGGACAAATCTACAACAAGTCTGTCACAAGTTGGTTCTGAAGGAAACAGTCTCATACTTAGTATCCACAGGTTGGTTATTTTGCTCTCCTCATTCAGATTTCTCTGATTCTTTTGAATATTTTCCCATAAAGATCTCATTTGCTTTAAGAGCTTCTCCTGCAAAAGGATCATGAAAATGACTACCAGAGAAACAAATGTTAGGGATTTCATACCATAATGAATTGAAAGAGACAAGAGATGTTCGATCGATGCACTTAAGGGAGAGTGGAAGAATCATAATGTTTCCCTGTTTACCCTTCAAAATTACCAATTCTGGTAAATTTCAGGTGGTAGAAACACAAAATTTAGTGTACTCATTTTCCAAAGGAAACTGACAAATGAGGATTTTATGTAACATGGCTAATTTTCAGATAGACAACTTGCTACAGATTTGGATCAACTGATGCTGTTGTTGTTGAGTTGAATCCAACTCATAGCCACCCTACAGCACAAAATAAAACTGCACGGTTTCCTAAGGTGTAATCTTTAAGGAATCAGAATGCCAGATCTTTTCTCCTGTGGAGCTGCCGGTAGTTTCAAACTGTCTACTTTTGGTTACCAGTCAAGAACTTAATCATTATGCCACCAAGGCTCCTCTACTGATGCTAGGTCTCTGCTGTTTTCCAGTGTGCTATTTGACCTGTGTTACCATACATGCTTCCAATATAAAATCCTCTTTGCTCATATATTCGGCTATCTTAAAATGAGGACTTCTTAGTGCCCCGAGCATAATACTGCATATTCAGAATAATAATCTTTAACTTAATCACATCTCCTGCTGGAATGCAACTCTATGAAAGCAAGTATGTTTATGTATTTTATTCACAGCTTTATCTTTGCTGCCTAGAACCGTGCCTGACACATATTAGACTCTCAATAATGACTGGATTCATCATCATCATGGTTCTCATCTTCCTTATACTCTCTAGCTCTATTATTCCCTAGCTTTCAAAGTGCTTTCAAATGCATCACTTACCCAGTATTTCTCAACAGCACATTCTATTGAACAGTGTCTGTGAGCCTCATGCTCCTGAGTGTTAGAGCAGAGCAAACAAGGCAGGCTCTTGCTCTCTTCACAGAAGATCTTCTTTGTCTCCTTGTGTGTCCCACACAAGTGTTCCTCAGAGCTCAGGAATTACCAAAGACTGGCTTGTCTGGCAAGTGACACCAGATTCTTCACAAGAATTTTGAACTCTGCCTGCTCTGACATTTCTCTGCACATCGGGCAACAGGTAGGAGTTTCAGCTTCTTCCCAGGAAAGGCTAGAGACAGGGCCTATACAAGCCGTGTCCACAGCCTATGGTGACAGGGTCTGTAAGGTGCTTCAAGCAGATGAAACAGGTGAGTTCCTTCTGGAAGGCTAAATCCATTTTTCTGGGGGAAGAAAATCAGAAGAATTTATCATTCTGCCCTGGAGAGATGAAGGCCTAAGCAAACTTTTACTCTGATTATAACCCAAAAATACACTTGTGTGAAATATGAATTCCTAAAAAATGCCAGACTTTCTGGACTAATAGAGATTAGAAGAACCCCTGAGACTATAACCCTAAGATACCCTTTGAACTTGGAAATGAAGCCAGTCCTGGAAGTCGTCTTTCAGCCAAATAATGGATTGGCTTATAAAATAAACTATGTCACCTGTGAAGAATGTAATCCCTTAAACAATCAAGTATATGTTAGAAAATAATCAACATTTACCCAAAAGCAAAAATGAGAAGGCAAGGACGGGTAGCGAATCTAGATCAATGGAAAAAGAACAAACAGAATGGAAATAATAAGACTGCTGAGATCTTGTGAAAATTGTAACCAATGTCATAGAACAATTTGCATAAGAATTCTTAAATGAGAACTTAATTTGCTATGTAAACTTTCATCTAAAACACAATAAAATATTCAAAAAATATAACAGAGGAGATGATTAGTGTAGAAAGACGTTTAATGTTCATTGTTAATATGGGGAATGTGAAGATGTTATCAAATGGTATTTACTGTATGATCCCACTTTTTACAAAAAAAAAATAGTTTTTACTAAAAAAAATACCCGATGGAAAAAAAAAAATACACTTGACTGTAGAGCAGGATAGGATGTTTTTGTTGTTTTTTGCATATGACACAAATGGAAAACTGAGGCACGAATGCAACGCTCAAGCTTTGTACTCGGTTGGCTGCTTAATCAACATGCATCTACTGCTATCAACTCTTTCGCTCCTACATAAAAAAACTTCGCTTTTGTTGAGGTGTCACTTTCCTTCTGGGGGCTTGTGCATTAGAAGCATGACTCCAGGAGGTGGGTCCTGATTGGTATGAAAACCAATCATAATGCAACTTTCTCGTGACTGGTTTAGCAAAGAAGTTGACTAAGCTCTTTTACATTCATTATTTCATTCAGTTGTCACAACTATGTTATCATGACTAAAATCACACTGCTTGAAAGTGGAGTCAGAACTCATACCGTTTTCCATAATTAAGACTTACTCTTCAAGAGGCAAGTAACAAGCTGTCTCTCTTGATTTCTAAGCAAAGAAGAACTGAAAGTAGAGCACATCCTTTCTAGACCCAGGAGACAGAAAGAAAGAGAGATGTAACACTGGAGCACAGCAGAGAAACCCCAGCAGCAGAACAAGACTGGTGTGAGATGGTGCCGTGGGCTTCCCAGCCCTTGAAGCAAGGCAGCAACAGTGGGTGTCCCAACCCACGGATCAAGAGAGTTGAAAGCCTTCTGGCAGGAGGCTTCTTGGCAGACTGGTTTGCCTCCAGGCACTTGTTGATGGAGCTAGGCTTGCCAACTCATGGAGTGAGAGAGCTGAGTGCCTTTGGGCAGAGGCTTCTGGTAGAGTGGGGTGTCTCTCGCATTTACTGGGACAGCTAAAGAGCTTTGTAACACTTGCCTGAGCAGGGCAGAGGCTGGGCCTAGGAGCAAAGAAAGTCCTGCCTGCAGGCACAGCAGAAAAGCTCTCCTTGTCAAAGAACTGTATTCTAAGTTGTTCTTGATCCTGAACTATAACCTCTTAACTTCCGTAATAACCCCATAAATGTGAGTATGGTCTGTGAATTCTGTGTGGCCATTACAATGAATTATCAAACCTGGCAGAGAAGTACAGAGTGCCTTGTGAGTGATAGCTGGTGTCAGAACTGGTAAAATGGCTGGACAGAGGAAGTATGTCTGATCACCACCTCATAGGGATCAGCTTTGTGCTGATGGTGATTTTCCCCCCTCATGAAGTTAGACAAGGAGGTCCGATGATGCTGGGCTTCCATTTTTACAAAAGATTAATATAACAACATCTTTAAAAGGTAGATAATAAAGGTTAAGAAAAGTAAATCAATTGATAAGATGCAGAAATGTAAAAAATATCATCAATCTGTACTTGTCTTTTATCCCTCAGCCAGGATCCAGAAAATGCCACTCTGCAACACATAGATAAAAATGCACGAGAAATACTTATATATAAGATATACCCACAAAACCAAATTTTCTGTTTTGATGTCTTCTATCTTAAAATACAGTGCCCTAAAACAACTCGTGAGGAGCACCGGGTGCAGTGGTTTAAATGTTCAGTTGCTAACCAAAAAGTTGGCGGTTTAAACCTACCAGCTGCTAGTCAAGATGAAGATGTGACAGTCCTGGAAAACCTATGGGGCATTTCTACTCTGTCCTACAGGGTTGCTATGTGTGGGAGTCAGTTCAATGGCAATGACTTTGGTTTTTGGTTAAAACAACTTCTGAATACATCAAAGTTAATAATGAATAAACTTAAGAATAAAATTGGATCACACTTCATTCAGAATCTTCTTATATGAATATACCTGCTGCTAAATTTGCCCTATTTTTGTAATTTACACCACTATATTCATCAACCAAAAAACAGAGAATAGCAATATCTTCCAACTGCTTTCATGCTTTTATAGAGTACTGCTTCACATTTTGAAAAGATGTAACTACCATGCAACAATGATCAGCACTGAAAAATAAATTGTGCTTATAAAAACTGATTTTGCTAAATGGTTCTCACTTCTACACCAGATGAATACAGATGACACTCTCATTTCTGATATTTCACCATGGTCACCAGTGTTACTTTTCTAGAAAACCCGACTGCCGTCGAGTCGATTCTGACACATAGTGACCCTACAGGACAGAGTAGAACTGCCCCCATAGGATTTCCAAGGAATAGTTGGTGGATTTGAGCTGCTGACCTTTTGGTTAGCAGCCAAGTTCCCAATCATTTCCTGGCTTCTTTAAAATTTAAGTCAAAATACTGTTATTTCAGAACTGACAACATTTACCACACTCAAAAACAATATTCTCACCAAATTACCCAATGCAGTATCTAATTATATTTTACAGACCATTCTGTATCTTATATACACTATTATGTACCACTTGTAGAATAGAATGTAATACATTCAGACACTATATGTAGAATAAAATATTCAAACCCATTTTTAGCATCTACATCAAGTACAAAATCACAAGATATCTGGCAACTACGTTCTGAGTCCTTATAACACATGTGAAGAAAAAAGGAACATTTAAAATAGTAAAAGTAATATTAATCATCAAATTAATTCCAAAAATATAAAGTAAGAAAAGATGACAAAATAGTTTAATTCATAAGTAGGTTAAAGGAATGGAAACTTCTTTATTAAGTAGGCAAACTATATCATTTCAAAGAAACAACCTCAGTTTGCTAATGGATCAAATTCTGACTTTTTTTGTGATTTTGGATTGGGAAAGAAGCAGGAACTCCTCTTCTGTAAAATGTGTACTCGCCTAAGGAAAATTCCGAGAGTTTCCCCAATGCTTACTGTAGAAGTAGTGTTATGGAAGTGAGTTCAAGGATCAGGTCTTTGCAGTGTGGTGGCAATACCTTTCAGAAGACTCTACAGGCAGGAGAGTTCCAAAGGCACTCTGTCTCTTCTGGAGAAGAGTGAGCCTGGTTCCTTGGATGCCTTTTATTGAACCCTGAGCACCACACCCAAATCTTCCCAGTGATTGTATTTAATGTGTCTTCCAATAGGAGTTAATAGAATGAACAGTTTTCTTCAAAACAAAGGAGATGATTGATTTAGCACCTTGGTGACCTCCATAAGCCCACCTCTATAAACATCATCTCATCAAGAAATACTAACTTTTCAGCAAATGAATCCCCATATGCCAACTTTATATATAATTTTTTTAACTTAGAACTTTTATTTTTAACTGCTTAAAAAGGTAGAAAAGAGGATGTCATCAGTTTATGATTTTAGCAAACGTCTTGGAAAATTTGGAAATGGTTTGCCTGAGGTTGACTGTAATGACACTCTGTCATGTAGGAACAGTTGTATTTTGTTTATTGATTTCTTTTTGTATTTTAAAGCAAGAATTTAATGTAAGGACAGCTTTGGCCCCCACTCAATGGGAATGATTAGATTTTGCCAATGAGAAGAGGGAATTATGTAACACCTTTACTAATTTCCATAAACTAAGCCCTGCAAACATCATCTCATCAAAAGAAACTGATTTTTAAAAAAATGAACCCTTAATGCTGACTTTCTATCTAAATTAGTTTTGGAACAAGACTTTTATTTATATCTTGTAAAATTTATATCTTTTATATTTCTACCTCGTGTCATTAGTTAATGATCTTAACAAATGTGTTGGAATATTTGGAAATGTTTTACCCGAGGTAGGCATTATATTCTGTCATGTATGAAGTTTTTCATTTTATTAATTGTTTTGTATTTTAATGTAAGAGAATCTTTGGCCACCACAATAGAAAGGAGACTTCTCCTGCCCTTT
Organism: Dugong dugon; assembly: GCA_030035585.1. Taxonomy (NCBI): domain Eukaryota; kingdom Metazoa; phylum Chordata; class Mammalia; order Sirenia; family Dugongidae; genus Dugong; species Dugong dugon. Next base: position 56,334,219 of record CM057467.1, on the reverse strand, counting down.
GCACTCCAAATCAAGCCTAGCACAGCCTCCCAGCAACAGCGTGATATAGAATTCTCTGTTTGCTACTCTTCAACCCACCTAAGAGGGTACAGAGGAAAAAGGGTAGAAAGTCCTAGTTCAGGAAAACCTGAGTTAAGTTCGGGTTATGGCCTTAACATGTTTAGGCCTTTACTTATGGGAGGGGGTTGGATGCTGTCTTGAACCCTTAAGAAACACCTTCTAGTTTTGATTGGCCTCAGATGTCCTTCATGCAGCCTGGGAAGCCAAGCTGTAGATTCTGGAGAAGCAGTTCAGAACCCCTCACGAGAGTGCTTAGATCATCATCTTGTGTACAGAGACCCTAGGGCCCAGCATCAGTCCGAGCCAGGTAAGAGATGGAGGGAGGCTCTGAGGAGTAGGAGAAACTGCCATGAAGAGGGAGCCCCAGTTTCCTGGATGCCTCCTTTGCGTGTGTGAGTAGTTGGGTGGACGCCCACTAGGCCACCATCCCTTTACCTGACTCCTCTGATATCTTACAGTTTCTCTGGTTTCAGCCTTCCAGGGATAGGACAGGAGGGGAGGTCTGGCTCTGGAGTCAGATGGCGGGGAAGGGGATCCAGCTGAGCCTTTGCCAAGGTTCATGGGGAACAGATGGATGAGGAAGGTACAGTTGAGAGTAGTCTTTTGGGACCTGCAAGCCTCAGAGATCTCCAGAACCTCCAGCATCAGTGCAAAGTGAGAAAGAAGTTGCAAGGGGGTGGGGGGCTTTTTTTGTTGCGACCGTGGGACACAACATCCTCCCCTGTTAGCTTCAGAAATTTGTAATGGTTGCACAAGGAAGAGTTCTCATGCTCTGGAACAAAGGTGGTAGAACTCCTCTCTCTGCCCCTCTGTGGTGGAACCCAGCCCAACCACACAGGCAGAGAGATCTGCAGGGCTTCTTGCCTCCTTGCAGTGCCTCCTGGTGTCCCAGACCCCAGAATTCCCTGCCTAAATCAGAAGTCACCCAGGTTCTTTTCCCTGGTTTATTTTCCCAGGGCTGATCGTGCCAGCACCATGCAATGCCAAGATCCCACAATTCTAAATTCAACCCACCTAAAATGTCCTTTATGATGGTATATAATATTTGTCAAAGTGGAGAATAACAAATGATTATTAAAATTTTGTTAGGTAGGATTATATGCTTTAAATACTTGGACATATGATATGTGGGCCTCAATTTGCACTTACGCAATGTCCTCACCAATATACCTGGAGTGAAAACTTGCTGAAAGGTTAAGAGTCTAAATAACCAGCAGGCAGGACTCTGTGCCTGTCTGTGAGTGAAGCCTTCCCTTGATAACTAGCTCTTTCCAGCCCAGTGCCTGTTCCCAGGCCAGCATCTTTAAAATTACTTCTGTCTCTTTTTAAGATTTAGTTTACAATTTCATTGCAATAAAACTGAAACAATGGAAAAATAACAAAGAAAGAATATTTTAAAAATGAATAACTCATATCCAAGCTCTGCTAAAACTTGATAATTAAATCTAGATGCCTTTCTCTTTTGATGTATGTCCCTCCAAGCAATTCAGCTCTGGGGATGTGGAGATTTTAGATGGAGTGGGAATTACTTGTCCTCTGATATATGTACATATATTTCAAGTAAATGATGCTAGTAACGCTTTACACTTGTGCTTTTAAAAGAGATCTTAGATTTCAAAACACAACTACTCTCTCACAGAGGGCCCGCAATTTTTAAAAACACCCAGGAGGATTTTTTTTTTTTTAATTTCTTAATCCATTTTCCTAGTACCGTTCTTCCTGCTTTGAAGTACAGAAATAGGTATTTAGCAATGACATACTCGATATCATTCCAAAATAGTCATACATATTCTTCAGGAATTATGAGATTGGAATGAGTTCACTTTATTCTTTTTCTGTATTTTACAAACTGTCGGTGAGTAGCATGTAATACTCACCTAAGCTAAAAATAAAATTTAAATGTGTTCGTGTGTACCATTTGTTTGGATAAATAAGGTATAGCTGATCCTCATAAGGTTCAAAGCCTTTTGGGCAAACTTCCAGAGCTATATAGAGCAATAAAGACTACCACCTTTACTGAGAAAAATCCATGGAAGAAACCTGAAAGGTGGCTCTAAACAACAAAACCAAGGTGTGAGAAAGGTTCAGTTTTGAGTTTCACCTTCCTTTTAACTTTTTGCTGGAAAATACTGCCACCAGGGAGCTGAAAATAAGGTGGCTAGTGGTTGTCAACAATATTCCTGTCAGACTATGACCCGGAATTATTTCCACTAAATCTGGGAACTTGAGACCCTAAAGCCAACTCTGGGAAGGTAGGAGTTGGGAGAGAAATTAAAAAATGGACCAAATCCGACTCACAGTGACCCTATAGGGCAGAGTAGAACGGGCCCATAGGGTTTCCAAAGAGAGCCTGGTGGATTCAAACTGCGGACGTTTTGGTTAGCAGCCGCAGCACTTAACCACTACGCCACCAGGGTTCCCTTAAAAAAAAAGAAGGACAGTGTAATAATAATGTGGTTTCTACATTTCAGTTTTTCTCACTTCTAGGTTGTGGTTTTCTGCAAGAAACTCAGGGTCCTAATTTCTCAGCCACTCCTTGAGGAACATCTTATCTTCAGGACCAGTCACACAAGAACTGGCCAAGCAGGTATCTCCCTCACCACCATGTGAGGCAGGCAGAAAAAAAGGGGCTCTCTTTGCAGCCTCCATTAGGCTCCTTTCTCATTTGGGTGGCCTGTCTAAGAACATCCTTTTTTACAGATTAATATCCCACATGATGTTATCCAGTAGTTATGCAAAGTGATTTAAAGATATATAAAGACCCTTAAAAATTTTTTTTTAATTTTTATTTTTTGTTTATTGTACTTGAGGTGAAAGCTTACGGCACAAATAGTTTCTCATGAAACAGTAGTACACATGTTGTTTTATGACATTGGTTAACAACCCCACAACATGTCAACACTCTAACTTCTCAACCTTTTTTTTTGGTGAAAATGCACATAGCCAAAGATACGAAGTTTCAAAATTTTCTACATGCACAGTTCAGTGACATTGACTATGCTCTTCCAATTGTGCTGTTATTCTCACTTAAGATGAAGGCTTACAGAACAAAACAGTTTCTCATTTAACAGTTACTACACATGTTGCCCTACGACAATGGTTAACAATCTCACAACACATCAACAATATCCTTACTCAACCTTGGGTTCCCTATCACCAGCTTCCTTGTCCCCTTCTGCCTTCTGGCCCTTGTCACTGGACTATTGTACCTCGTTAGTCTCATTTGGTTTTACGGGGCTGTCCACTCCCCGGCTGAACAGTGAACCTCAGAGGTAACTTCACCACTGAGCTAAAAGTGTGTCTGGGGGCCACACTCTCAGAGTTTCTCCACTCTCCTTTAAGCCAGTGAATCTAGTCTTTTTCTTTGTGAGTTACAATTATGCTCTACCTCCTTCTCCAGCTCTGTCCAGAACCCTCTGTTGTGATCCTGGTCAGAGCAGTCAGTGGTGGTAGCTGGGCACCATCTAGCTGTACTGGACTCAGTCCCTTGGAGGCCTTGGTAGCTGTGGACAATAAGTCCTTCCGACTAATCTTTTCCTTGTATCCTGTTCTCTTCATTCTCCCTTGCTCCCGAAGGGATGAGACCAGTGGAGTATCTTAGATGGCCTCTCACAGGCTTTTAAGACCCCAGAAACTACTCACCAAAGTAAAATGTAGAGCATTGTCTTTATAAGCTGTGTCATGCCAATTGAGCTAGATGTTCCCCGAGACCATGGTCCCCACAGCCCTCTGCCCAGCAATTCAGTCCCTCAGGGAGTTTGGATGTCTCTAGGGGCTTCCATGATCTTTTCTTGTACAAGTTGTGCTAGTTTCCCCTGTACTGTGTACTGTCTCACCCTTCACTCAAGATACCACTTTTCTATTGCCTATTTAGTATTTCCCCCCCACCCGTCCCATCCCTGGTAACCAACAAACATTGTTACATTTTGTGTGTGAACTTTCTCATGGGTTTTTACAATAGAGGTCTCATAAAATATTTGTCCTTTTGTGATTGACTTATTTCACTCAGCATAATGTCCTCCAGTTTCATCCATGTTATGAGATGCTTCACAGATTCATTGCTGTGCTTTCTCGTTGCATAGTACTCCATTGTGTGTATGTACCATAGTTTGTGTATCCATTCATCTGTTGATGGCCACCTTGGTTGTTTCCATCGTTTTGTTATTGTGAACAATGCTGCCATGAACATAGGTGTGCATTTCTATTGGAGTGATGACTCTTATTTCTCTAGGATATGTTCCTAGGAGTGGGATTGCTGGATCAAATGGTATGTCTATTTCTAGCTTTCTGAGGAAACGCCATATCGTTTTCCAAAATGGTTGTATCATTTTTGCATTCCCACCAGCAGTGCAGAAGAGTTCCAATCTCCCTGCAGCCCCTCCAACATTTGTTATTTCCAGTGTTTTTGATTCATGCCGGGAATGCCAGGGTGAGATGGTATCTCATTGTGGTTTTAATTTGCATTTCTCCAATGGCTAGTGATTGCAAGCATTTCCTCATGTGTCTGGGGGCCATTTGAATGTCTTCTTTGGTGAAGTGTTTGTTCATTTCCTTTGCCCATTTTCTAATAGGATTATTTGTCGTTTTGTTGTAGAGGTGTTGGATTTTCTTGTAGATTATGGAGATTAGACCTTTGTCTGACTTGTACAGTCCAAAAATTTTTTCCCAGTCTGTAGGTTCTCTTTTCACTCTTTTGGTAAAGTCTTTTGAAGAGCATAGGTGTTTGATTTTTAGAAGATCCCAGTTATCTAGCTTATCTATTGGGGTTTGTGCATTGATAGTTATGGTTTGTATCCTGTTAATGCCATGTATTAAGGCCTGAATTGTTGGTCCTATTTTTTTCTCTATGAAATTTACAGTTTTGGGCTTTATATTTAGGTCTTTGATCCAAATTGAATTAGTTTTTATGTATGGTGTGAGGTGTGGGTCCTGTTTCATTTTTTGCAGATGGATATCCAGTTTTGCCAGCACCATTAGTTAGAAAGAATGCCTTTTGCCCATCTGATGAATTTGGGCCCTTGTCGAAGATCAGGTGACCGTAGGTGGATGGATTTACATCTGGGTTCTCAACTCTGTTCCATTGGTCTATGTATCTCTCATTGTACCAGTACCAGGCTGTTCTGACTACTGTAGCTGGATAGTAGGTTCTGAAGGCAGGTAGTGTGAGTCCTCCAACTTTATTCCTCTTCTTCAGTAGTGCTTTACTTATTCGGGGCTTCATCCCTTTCCATATAAAGTTAATGATTAGTTTTTCCATCTCTTTGAAGAATGTTGTTGGTATTTGGATCGGGATTGCGTTGTATTTGTAAATTGCTTTGGGTAGAATTGTCATTTTCACAATGTTGAGTCTGCCTATCCATGAGCATCTTATGTTTTTCCATTGATGTAGGTCCCTTTGGGTTTCATGCAGTAGTGTTTTATAGTTTTCTTTGTATAGGTATTTTACATCCATGGTCAGATTTATTCCTAAGTATTTTATCTTTTTAGGGGCTATTGAAAATGGTATTGTTTTCCTGATTTCCTTTTCATCATTCTCCTTATTGGTGTATAGGAATCCAACTGATTTTTGAATGTTTATCTTGTATCCTGCTACTCTGCTGAATCTTTCTATTAGTTCCAGTAGATTTCTTGTGGAGTCTTTAGGGTTTTCTATGTACAGTATCATATCATCTGCAAACAGGGACAGTTTAACTTCTTCATTACCAATTTGGATGCCCTTTATTTCTTTTTCTTGCCTTATTGATCTAGCTAGAACTTCCAGCACAATGTTAAATAGGAGTGGTGATAAAGGGCATCCTTGTCTTGTTCCTGTTCTCAAGGGGAATATTTTCAGCCTCTCTCCATTAAGAATGATGTTGGCCGTTGGTTTTGCATAGATGCCCTTTATTATGTTGAGAAATTTCCCTTCTATACCTATTTTATTGAGAGTTTTTATCAGGAATGGGTGTTGGATTTTGTCAAATGCCTTTTCTGCATCAATTGAGATGATCATGTGATTCTTTTGTTTCCTTTATTTATGTGGTGGATTACATTGATTGATTTTCTAATGTTGAGCCATCCTTGCATACCTGGTATGAATCCTACTTGGTCGTGGTGTATTATTTTTTTGATATGATGCTGAATTATCTTGGCTAGAATTTTGTTAAGAATTTTTGTATCTATATTCATGATAGATACTGGTCTGCAATTTTCTTTTTTTGTGACATCTTTGCCTGGTTTTGGTATCAGCATTATGCTGGCTTCATAGAACGTATTTGGAAGTGTTGCTTCCTCTTCTATGCTCTGAAATAGCTTGAGTAGTACTGGTACAAGCTCTTCTGAAAATGTTTTGTAGAATTCTCCAGTGAAGCCATTTGGATCAGGGCTTTTTTTGTTTGGGAGGTTTTTTATTACCTTTTCAATCTCTTCTCTTATTATGGGTCTGTTCAGATTTTCAAAATCATTTTGTTGTAGTTTGGGTAGGCCATGTGTTGCTAGAAATTTATCCATTTCCTCTAGGTTTTCAAATTTGTTGGTGTATACTTTTTCATAATATTCTGTTATAATCCTTTTTATTTCAGTTGGGTCTGTTGTAATGTCCCCTATTTCATTTCTTATTTGGGTTATTTGTGTACTCTCCTGTTTTTCTTTTGTCAGTCTGGCCAGTGGTTCTTTCAAAGAACCAACTTTTGTTTTTGTTGATTCTTTCTATTGTTTTTCTGTTCTCTATTTCATTTATTTCTGCTCTGATCTTTACTATTTCCTTTCTTCTGGTGGTTGTGGGCTTTTTTTTTTTTTTTCTGTTCTCTTTTCTATTTGTTTGAGTTCTGTAGTTAATGTTTTGATTATGTCCCTTTCTTCTTTTTCGATATGTGCATCTATTGCTGTAAATTGTCCTCTGAGGACTGCCTTTGCTGTGTCCCAAAGGTTTTGGTATGATGTGTTTTCATTCTCATTTGATTCTAGGAATTTTTTGATTCCATCTCTGATTTCTTCTATTACCCACTGATGTGTAAGCAGGGTATTATTCAGTTTCCATGTAGTTGATCTTTTTTCCTTGCTGTTTCTATTGTTAATTTCTACCTTGATGGCATTGTGGTCAGAGAAGATACTTTGAATTATCTCGATGTTTTGGATCTTGTGGAGGATTGCTCTGTGGCTTAAGATGTGGTCTATTCTGGAGAACGTTCCATGTGCATTGGAAAAGAATGTGTACTTTGCAGTGGTTGGATGGAGTGTTCTATATATGTCTATGAGGTCAAGTTGGCTGATTGTGCCCTTTCGGTCTTCTGTATCTTTGCTGAGTTTCTTCTTAGTTGTTCTGTCCTTTCCTGAGAGTGGTATGTTGAAGTCTCCTACTATTATTGTGGAACTGTCCATTTATCTTTTCGGTGTTGTTTGAGTTATTTTATCTATTTTGGAGCCCTGTCATTGGGTGTGTATATGTTTATTATGGTTATGTCTTCATGATGGATCATCCCCTTAATCATTATATAGTGTCCTTCTTTGTCTTTTATGGTAGTTTTTGTTTTAAAGTCTATTTTATCTGAGATTAGAATTGCCAATTCTGTTCTTTTTTGGTAGTTGTTAGCTTGATATATTTTTTTCCAACCTTTCATTTTTAATAAATTCACATCTTTGTTTCTAAGGTGTGTCTCTTGTAGACAGCATATTGATGGATCCTGTTTTCTTATCCATTCTGTCATTCTTCATCTCTTTATGGGTGCATTGAGTCTGTTTACATTCAGTGTAATTATTGATAGATGTGACTTTGTCGCTGTCTTTTTGTCGTGCTTTTTTTGTGGTGATGAAGTTTTCTTTGTTCTTCTTACTCTCTTGTGCTGAGTTACTTTTGTTTGTGGATTTTTTTTTTCATTCCTTTTGGTTTTGTAGGTTTTGTTTTTGCTGAGACTTTATGTTTTTCCTCTTTTTTTTTAACAAGTATGTTTGTTAACTTTCTTTGTGGTTACCATGAATTTTACCCTTATCTTTCTAAGTTTGAAGCAGTCTACCATTATTTGGTATCCCCTTGCCTTCCTCTCCATTAGAAGGTTCTATACCTATGCCGTTTATTCCCTCTTTTATTGTTTTGATGTTGTTGTCATTTATTGATTAACTGCTCTGATTCCCTGTTGTATTTCTTTTGGTTTTGGATAGTCCTCGAGAGGTCATTTCCTAGATTGGTATCTGGCTGGTACGATCCTGCGTCCTAGGTTCTCCCTGTGAGGTGAAGCTGTTTGTCCTCAGATAGAGGAACTCCCTTTAATAATTCTTGTAAGTTTGGTTTGACTTTTATATAGTCCCTTAATTTCTGTTTATCTGGAAATGACCTAATTTCACCATCAAATTTGAACAAGAGTTTTGCAGGATATATTATTCTTGGCTGGCAATTTTTTTCTTTCAAGATTTTATATATGTCATCCCATTGCCTTCTTGCCTGCATGGTTTCTGCCAGATAATCTGAGCTTAGTCTTATTGTTTCTCCTCTGTATGTGACTTCTTGTTTTTCAAGAGCTGCTCTCAAGATTCTTTGTTTGTCTCTGTTTTTGGCAAGTGTGAATATGATATGCCTTGGTGATTTTCTTTTGGGGTCTCTTCTATATGGGGTTCGTGGAGCTTCTTGGATGGCCAGCTTTTCATCTTTCATGATATTGGGGAAGTTTTCTGTCAGCAGTTCCTCAGTGATCCTCTCTGTGTTTTCTGTTTTCTCCTCCTGTTCTGGAATTCCAATCACTTGCAAATTTTTGCCTTTGAATGTGTCCCACATAACTCTCAGGGTCTCTTCATTTTTCTTTGTTCTTTTTTTCTGAGTTTTCCTCAAACAGAGTTGTATCCAAGCGTTTATCTTCAATTCCACTGATTCTGTCTTCCACCATTTCAAATCTGCTTCTCAGCCCTTCTATGACACCATCCATTTCTGAAATCTTGGTGTTTATCTTTTGGATTTCTAATTGTTATCTTTGTATAATTTCTAGTTGTGAATTTATTTTGGCATTTTGTTGCTGCATCATCTTCCTGAATTCTTCCAATTTTTTGTCTGTATTTTCCATGAATTTGTCTATTTTTTCCTCATGTTTGTCAGCTTTTTGCCTCAGTTCTTGGAGAATTCTGAGTATTAGAGATCTGAACTCCCTATCAGGTAGTTCTAGTGCATTTTCTTCCAGAGGAGAGTCATCTGGTGTTTTATTTTGGATGCCTACTGGAACTATCCTGTCCTGTTTTTGTAGATGTTTTGATATTGTCTGCTGTCTTTGGGGCATTCAGTAGTTATTTTTCTCGTTTATTTTTTGTAGATTTGTTTGTTTCATCCCTTTTTTTAAAAAAAAAATTTGACTATGTCTGAGCAGGCGGACTGTGTGTTCTTTGTTGTTTGCTCATCTGTGGGCACAATACTTTTCGCCTCCTTCTCCAACTGGCAGGGTCAGTCACTCAGATATGGTACAGCAGGGCAGGTCTAGCTGAAGAGGAGTTACTGGGATGGGTTGTTTGTGGCACTTACTACAGCCACAAGAGCAGGTCAGTAATCTGTGTGGGGCAGCTTCCAGTAGGCCGTGCCTATGCTGCTTGGTGTTGTGATGACAAGCGCATGGTGCAGGTAGGCAGGATGCAGCGGGAGATTGTTATGTGTGGAGCTAAGATGGATATGGTAGAGAGGAGAGAGGAACAGGAGCCAAAAACATACAAACAAACAAAAAAGAGTGCTAGGGGAGCTTGCCATTGGAGTGGAGAGATGAGAGACTATGAAATGGAGAAAAAGAGAAAGGGGAAGAGGAAGAAAAGAAAAGAATGAATAAATAAAAATCAGAAAGGTCAAAGAACCGCAAAGTTCCCAGGGATCCCACTGGTGCAGCTATGAGATCTAAGGAAGTCACTCTCAGGTGTTGCAGTACAGCCTGGCTAGAAGGCGTAAAGGTATACAACGCCAGGTATTCAGGGAACAGAAAGAGGTGGATGATATAGAGAGACGAGAAACTGAGCAATGAAGAAAGACAAAAAGGGAAAAAGAGGGAAAAGAAAACAAAACAAATTAAAAAAAAAAAAAAAGAACAATAAAGGCCCACCAAAAAAAAACAGGAAAAAAAAAAAGCCAACAAAAAAAAGAAATGCCCTCAGGGATCCCTCTGCATGTCTGTGGAAGCCGAGGGCGAGTCACCTTGCCACGCAGCTCCATCTGTCCAGAAAGGGCTCTCAACTCAAGAAAAGGAAAAGAAAACAAACAAACAGTTCAAAACAAACGAACGAACAAAAGAACAAAAGTCCAGGATCCCACCAGCGTGGCAGCCCAGACTGGGAAGCAGCTCCACACTCAAATGGAGCTCCACAGCCTCTCAGGTAGAAGCAAAGATGGAGCAAGGAGTCAGGTACTCAAGCAAAAGGAGGGGGAGGTGGCGAGAGGCAAGGAAGAAATCAAAAGGAGCAGAAAAGAAAAAGCAACACTAGCAGCCGACAAATGGCACTCAGAGAGCCAGCTAGTGCGGACTGGTGTTTCTGGACAAGAGACTGTGTCCGCGGGAAGCAGAGTGGGCCGAGTGTGAGTGAAGAAGGGGAGAAAGTGGGAAAGCATATATCACAAATTACCAGCCCTCTGCAGCCCCTCAGGAAGAAGCAAAGATGGCACCTAGGGCGAGGTACTCGAGCAAAAGGATGGGGAGGTGGCGAGAGGCAAGGAAGAAATCAAAAGAAGCAGAAAAAAGCAACACCAGCAGCCAACAAATGGCACTCAGAGAACCGGCCCATTTGGGTGTGTGGAATCCAAGCAGCCAGTGTTTCCCGGTCAAGAGATTGTGGCTGCAGGAAGCAGAGGTGGCCGAGTCAGGGTGAAGAAGGGTGGGAGGTGGGAAAGTGTATATCGCAAATTACCGGTTGTTTTGTCTCACGCTGGATGCTCCGTGAGGCTGCTTTCTCTTACCCCCTGTTTGCTGGTCTCCAATAGGAGTCCAAGATGGTGGATCTGTGCTGCTTTAGCTGGTAGGGAACCTCTGCATGAATCTCTCCTCGCTCTCCATTCTCTGTCAGTTTTCTCACTCCATTTGGTGCTTGGCTGAATTCTTTATCTCTTCATTTGATGTTTTAGGGTTTCAGGATTGTTGTATTCTCTGTTCGGCTTAGTTTTTTGGATCTTTGCTGTGGAGGGACAGCATGGTTCTTCTGCCTAGAGTGCCATTTTGCCGGAACTCTAAAAATTTTTAAATACTTAATTGGAAGGTGAGATGTGGAAGCACTAAACCTTCCATTTTCTCAAGTACCCTGCACTGGAGGAAGGATGTGCTGGGAAGAGCAGCTGTCTGCACCCTCCCTGGCACAGAAGCCCTCAGGAGGTCTGGGAGGCAGAGGCTTCCCCAGGTGGGGGGAAGTAAGGGCAGCAACACATGCACAAACCTGGGGAAAGAATCCTCAAGACAGAGAGCTAGGGGCTTCAACCCTGTAGAGCTGGGCTGGGCAACAAGAGTGACCCTCTGTGGGTGCAGCGCAGCCACAGGAGTTTCTGGGCAGGAACAAGAACTAGGATGACACAGGCAGTGCGCAGACATTTCAAGCAGGAGTTTTGAGACAATGTTAGTGCTGCTAGGAAAGTAGCCATGGATGTGAGTTCCACCCAGTGACTAGACAACCATCCCCAACTTCCTGCTGGTGTGTGGGTAGTGGGAGAAGTGTGTCAGGGCAAACTTCCCACAGAGCAGACCCTCGACTCTAGAGCTCTGTGAAGTCAAGGATTGGTGTCCCCTGAGGGTCAGGTTCCAGCTGGGGAGAGCGGGAGGACCTAGAGCATCCAGTCTGTCCTACAGAGGGGTCTTGGTAAGTCCTCATGCCTCCTGCCAACAGGACGAAACTCTGGGAAAGACTTCAGCCTTTCTCCATAAACCACAGGATTTTTGCCTTATGCAAGGACCAACTATATCCTTATTTGCTCAATAATTTGTTCATATATACTTACATTTTTACGTAAATACATTTACTTTTAAAATAAAGTTTTGTTTCACTACTACTTATGAGTTGAAAACTTGTGAGTTTTTCCCAGAGTAAAATTGTTAAACTAAAGACAGGACTCATCTCATGTGACAATTTAACCTTCAACATGAAATGAAGATTATAGGCCTAGAATGTTTTCGTTTGTGGTCAGGCTAGGGAGGGAAAGGGAATGTTCTGTGGAGGTCCTGATGCCAGCTGGCTTAAGTACATAACAAAGGATTTCCCCTCAACAGTCAAACCCTTAGACAGACTTAAGTACAACACACAAAAAAATGTTTTAAATGCTCTTAAGGGATGGTCTTGACACAAGATACTTATCACAAGTCCCCTTACCAGCCCTCAGGAAATGTTTAAGATAATTACCTCGGAACAGCCTATAGAACTCCTTTAGGCACATATTCAAATTGACCAATCCATATCCCACATTTGTGTTTTCAACCAATCACTGCAAAGTCACTGCCTTGAGTTGTTCTGCCGCCTAATCTTGCAACTTCCAATCAGAATGTTGTAACCTAATTCCTGGTTTCCACCCTGTATCTGTCCCCTGGAAGCAGCTGCTCTTTGGATTGGTTGGTTTTCACTCTGTGTAGGCTATTATTAGGTCAAATAGCTTTATTCTGTATACTACAGTGAGTTCAAAAAGTCCCATTTTATCCTTGACTAAGCAAAACCCGTTGCGGTGGAGTCTATTCCGACTGTTAGTGATCCTATAGAACAGAGAAGAAGTCCCCCTGCAGGGTTTCCAGTGAGGGGCTGGTGGATTCAAACAGCCGATCTTTTGGTTACCAGCCGAGTTCTTAACCACTGCACCACCTGACCAAGCAAAGTCATTAATAAAACCCATTGCCCTCCAGTTGAAGTTTGTTTAATGTCATAAAATGGAATTGATGTACTACTCGCACCTTGTGGAAATAACCTCTTATTACAGGCTGCTGTAAAGAGCAATGAGGTGTGAGCCGCTGGTGCTTTTGAACCGCTGACCTTTTGGTTAATGGTCATTTTAACTACTTCCACCAGAGCTTCTTGATTAATCCTAGCAAGAGCCATTTTTGCTTTTAATATTTCCTAAATACGATACAACTTCAAAGAGGCATTTTTCCTTTATTAAAAAATTATAGATACTTTTCTTAATGTACTTCGTGATAATGTATTTTAATAGAAGGTTTATTTGTTAAATGAATTTGTCTCAGATAACAAATAACTCTGAGTAAAATTGGAATTACAAACCAAGTAGGGTTTTCTTTTTTTTGTGAAAACAAATTTGATTTTAAAATGTGTATAAAAATTTAAATTTTTAAAAATGTTCAAGATTTTCTTGAAGAACAAACTAGAACAATTGTGCTCAAGATATCAACTTGTTTTAAGAACTTGAGTCCTCATTGCAGTTTCTGTGTTTTCTAGACCAGTGCTTCTCCAACTTAAAGTACATTCAGATCACCTGGGTATCTTGTTGTCATGGATTGAACTGTATCTCCCAAAAATACATGTCAACTTGGCTAGGCAATAATTCCCAGTATTGTGTGGTTGTCCTCCATTTTGTGATCTGATGTAATTATCCTCCATTTTGTGATGTGTTGTAAGTCCTGACCTCTGTGTGTTAATGGGAGCCCTGGTGGTGCAGTGGTTAAGAGCTTGGCTGCTAACCAAAAGGTCAGCAGTTCAAATCCACCAGCCACTCCTGGGAAACCCTATAGGGCAATTCTACTATGTCCTATAGGGTCACTATGAGTCAGAATCAACTCAATGACAATGAGTTTGGTTTTTTTGATTTTATAGGTTAATGAGGCAGGATTAGGTTCTGTTAATGAGGATTGGGTTATGTTTGTTATGTTAATGAGGCAGGATTAGTATAGGATGCAACACTATGACTCAGGTCACAGCCCTGATCTAAGGGGCGTTTCCCTGCATCATCTTTTATCTTGTTGCTGCTAGGCGCCATAGAGAGAGTTCCAACTCATAGCAACCCTATGTACAACAGAATGAAACACTGCTCAGTCCTGAGCCATCCTCACAATTATTGCTATGCTTGAGCCCATTGTTGCAGCCACTGTGTCAATCCATCTCATTGAGGGTCTTCCTCTTTTTCACTGACCCTCTACTTTACCAAGCATGATGTCTTTCTCTAGGGATTGGTCCCTCCTGATAACATGTCCAAAGTATGTGAGATGAAATCTCACCATTCTTGCTTCTAAAGAGCATTCTGGCTGTACTTCTGCCAAGACAAATCTCTTCTGGCAGTCCATGGTATATTCAATATTCTTCTCCAACATCATAATTCAAAGACATCAATTCTTCTTCAGTTTTCCTTATTTATTTCCAGCTTTCACAAGCATATAAGGAAATTTAAAATATCATGGCTTGGGTCAGGCATACCTTAACCCTCAAAGTGATATCTTTCCTTTTTAATATTTTGAAGAGGTCTTTTGCAGCAGATTTGCCCAATGCAATACATCATTTTATTTCTTGACTGCTGCTGCTGTGGATGTTGATTATGGATCCAAGTAAAATGAAATCCTTGACAATGTCAATATTTTCTCCATTTATCATCATGCTGCTTCTTGGTCCAGTTGTGAGGATTTTTGTTTTGTTTATGTTGAGGTGTAGTCCATACAGAAATCTGTAGTCTTTGATCTTCATCAGTAAGTGCTTCAAGTCCTATTAAAACAAGCAGAGAGAGAGGGACCTCTTACCACCAAGAAAGAAGAGCCAGGAATGGAATGCATTCTTTGGATCAAGGATCCCTGTGCTGAGAAACTCCTAGCTCCAGGGGAAGACTGACGCCAAGACACGTGGAAATCTCCAAGGAATGTCAGGCCCACAGATGCTGAAAGGAGACAAGAATCTTCCTCCTAAACTGTGATGCAACAGAGAAAGCCTTCCTCTAGAACTGGCACCCTAAATTCAGACATCTAGCCTAAACTGTGAGAGAATAAATTTCTGTTAAAACTGTCCACTTGTGGTATTACTGTAATAGCAGCACTAGATAATTAAGACATTTGTCAGAATACTGACTGTCTTAGTCATCTAGTGCTGCTACAACAGAAATACCACAAGTGGATGGCTTTAACAAAGAGAAATTTATTTCTTCACAGTAAAGTAGGCTAAAAGTCCAGATTTAGGGTATCAGTTCCAGGGGAAGGCTTTCTCTCTCCGTCAGCCTTCTCATCAACGCTCCCCCAGACTAGACCAATGCTCCACGGAGGGTCCTCAGGTCCAAAGGACACGTTCTGCTCCTGGCACTGCTTTCTTGGTGGTATGAGGTCCCCCTGTTTCTCTGCTCACTTCTCTCTTTTATATCTCAAGAGATTGCCTCAGGACACAATCCAGTCTTGTAGATTGAGTCCTGCCTTAGTAACACAACTGTCACCCATCCTCCCTCATTAACATCATAGAGGCAGGATTTACAACATATAGGAAAATCACTCAATAGCAGGAATCATGGCCCAGCCAAACTGATACACACATTTTTGGGGGGACATAATTCAGTCCATGACACCAACTCTTTACTGGTAAGAGACTCCTCCCAGGTGATGCTGATGCTGCTTGTCTTAGACCACATTGTGGTTAACCAGGTTATAGGCCCATGGTTTGCAGTCCTAGCTGTACATTCACCTGAGACGCTCCTCAAAATACCAATAGCCAGCATCAGACCAATTAAAGCTGAATCTCTGGGATTGAATCCCAAGTGTTGGCACTTTTAAAGTTTCCTGATTCTAAAGTGCATCATTACGTTACAAACCTAAGAGCTAATTTGTAGAGGGAAGCAGACATCTGAAAGTTACATACAAGAAGGACACCTCATTCCTTCCTTGGGAAATCCTGGATGGATGTAAAAGTGGGGACAGAGGTAGAAACCATTCCAAAAGATGAAAATACTCTACACTAGAGAAGATTGGTAGACATTTGGACACAACCTGATCCATACATTTAGGTCTGTTTTCTCAGGCAATTATTAAGAATAAAGTCACGCTTCTTAGAAAAGCATTTAAGCTTCTTAGCCAGTCTGGGATGGGCCTGAAAACACCATGCACAGAGACACTATGATTGATAGAGTGGCTCTTATGTCTATGACAGAAGGGAATTTTTTCTGGAAAACTTAGGGAGTGGAAATCAAGGTTTCTGAGTAAAGAAGGGGGAAAAATCATTCTTTAGGAGGGGGAAGAAAGTCTCCATATTTTCCTGCTTGGATTCAGTGAACTCAAAGCTATAATCTACTCTTCACAACACAATAACCAAAAACAACTGGTTGCTGTCGTGTCGATTCTGACTCATAGTGACCCTATAGAACTGCCCCATAGGGTTTCCAAGGAGTGGCTGGTGGATTTGAACTGCCTACCTTTTGGTTAGCAGCTGACCTCTTAATTACTGTGCCACCAGGGCTCCACCTACAATATAATAGTGAGTCATAATCTTGCCAACGTATGAAAATAAGATGATGCTTTATCTATGATACAAGCTGGGAAACCCAGCTTCATACATAAGCCTTGACTTCCAGTTAACCCTTCAGATTTCTCACCCTCAAATCCATTCCATTAAAAAAACATATGTATATATTCATTGAGATACTACTACTAATGTCCAGAGAGGAAGAAGGATCTTGATTGAGTCCATTGTTTTGGGCCTAAAGCTTAGGAAAGCGACTACCTCCTTTCCTTTTTGTTTTTGTTGGTTTGTTTTAAACAGCTTTGTTTAGGTATAATTGACATAAAATAAACTGCACATTTAAACTGTTCAATTTGATAAGTTCTGATATATGCATACACCTGTAATAAGTACCACCACCAAAAGTTTTCTCCCGACCATCCCTGCTACCCTGATCCAAGCAATCACTAATCTGCTTTCTGTGCATATAGATTAGTCTGCATTTTCCAGAATTTTATATAAATGGAACATTTTTTTAATGGGGGCTGGCTTCTATCATTCAGCATAGTTATTTTGAGATTTAACCAAGTTGTTATGCACATCAATAGTTTACTCCATTTTATTGCAGAATAAAATTCCATTTTATGAATATACCACAGTTTGTTTAGCCGTTCATCATAGGTAAAACTGCATTGTTTCCAGTTTTTTACTTTAACAAACAAAGCTGCTCTGATTGTGTATAAGTCTTTGTATGAGCCTATGTTTCTAATTTTATTGGATAAATAACTAGTGATGGAACCACTAGACAAATGCCCCTACTTCAGAAAGTACCCAATCTAGAGCAAATCCCACTTCCTTAGACCTTCTCTCAAATCACCCAGCCAAAGTTCAAATCATTCTGATATCCTATTACTGAAACACCCCATAGTTCCCCTTGGGATGTGTTCTCCTTCACTGAAAGGAGTAATAAATCCAACTTGATTAAGTACAGGTTTATTCCTGCTGGTCTTTGGCTGATATTCCTTTCTAGGATTTTTTTCTATTTCATCTAAATTGTCAAATTTGTTCGCATAAAATTGTTCATCACATATTCTTAGTATCCTTTTTATACCTGTAGAATCTATACCGATGTCACCTGTCTCATTCCTGATATTGGTAATTTCTGTCTTCTCTCTTTTTTGCTAATCAGTCTGGCTAGAGGTTTATCAAGCTTATTGATTTTTTCAAAGAATCAGGTTTTGATTTTATTAATTTTACATTTGTTTTGTTTGTTTTCTACAACCCTGTTTTCCATTGATTATTATTTCTGTTCTGCTTAGTTTGAGTATATTTTATATTATTTTTCTGGTATCCTAGGGTAGAATCTGAAAGCAGTGACTTGAGGCCTTTCCTCTTTTCTAACATAGGCCCACAGTGCTATAAGACTTCCCCCTAGGTACTACTTTATTGGCATTTCACAAATTTTCATATATTGTTTTCATTTTCATAAAGTTCAAAATATTTTCTAATTTCCCTTTTCAGTTCTTCCTTGACTTGTAGTTTACGTAAAAAAAAAGTTTCCAAGTCAATTCCAACTCACGGTGACCCCATGTGTTACAGAGTAGACTGTGCTCCATAGGATTTTCATGGCTATAACCTTTTGGAAGCAGACAGCCAGACCTTTCTTCCAGGGTGCCTCTGGGTGAGATCAAACCACCAGCCTTTTGGTTAGTAGGCAAGTGCTTATCTGTTTGCACCAACCAAGGACCACTATAGGTTATTTAGAAGTATGTTATTTAGTGTCCAAATAGTTGGAGATTTTCTAGATATTTGTTTATTATTGATTTCTAATTTAATTCTATTGTGTTCATAAAACATATTTCGTATGATCTGAATAACTGTTAAGATGCTTACACTTGTTTTATGCCCCAGAATATGGACTATCTTGTTAAATATTCTATCCTTTCTTGAAAAGAATTCATGTTCTGCTGTTGTTGGGTAGTGTGTTCTATGTCACTTAGATCAAGTTAGGTTATGGAGTTATTCAACTCTTCTATATCCTTACTGATTTTCTGTTTACTCTTTCTGTCAATAATTGACAAAAGGGTAAGGGAATTTATGACTCTGATTGAGGATAAGTGGAGGGGTGGGCCTGCCATGTCAGTGGGTCTGGAGAATGAAGACTTCCAAGTGGACCCGGAGATTGGGGCCACCCAAAACTGAGGAAGGAAGATTGCCTTCCCAGTGGGCTTGGAAGGCAGGGTTGATGGCTGGGGCTGAGGGGCCTCTGCCCAGGGTCCAGCGGGTGAGGCTATTGCTTACAAGGTCCTGGAGAGCACAAGACTATTTTCAAGGCTTGGGAGCTAATGAAATTTGCTCTGCTCAGTTTTGGAGTTTTGGTACCTATAACCCCTTCTTTCTCTCCAATTTCTCCCATTTGGAGTAGGAATATCTACCTGTGCCTATTCCACCATTGTACTTTGAAAACAGATAACTTGTTCTAGTTTTCACAGATCCACAGGTGGAGAAGAATTTTGCCTCAGGATGGAACACATACAGAGTTTCACCCATACTACTTTTAGATCATTCAGATTTTGGACTTAAGAGTTAGTGCTGCAATGTGATAAGACTTTTGTTTTTTTGTTTGTTTGTTTTATTGTACTTTAAATGAAGGTTTACATAACAAACTAGCTTCTCATTACTACAGTTAGTACAGATAACATTTTGTGACATTGGTTACAAACCCCAGGACATGTCAACACTCTCCCCTTCTCAACCTTAGGTTCCCTATTATCAGTTTTCCTGTCCCCTCCTGCCTTCTTGTCCTTGCCCCTGGGCTGGTGTGCCCCTTTAGTCTCCTTTTCTTTTATGGGCCTGTCTAATCTTTGGCTGAAGGGTGAACCTCAGGAGTGACTTCATTACTGAGCTAAAAGGGTGTCCAGGGGCCATACTCTTAGTGTTTCTCCAGGCACATCAGGCCAGTAAGTCTGGGTTTTTTTTGTGAGTTAGAATTTTGTTCTACATTTTTCTCCAGCTCTGTCCAGGACCCTCTGTTGTGATACCTGTCAGAGTAGTCAGTGGTGGTAGCCAGGGACCATCCAGTTGTGCTGGACTCAGTCTGGTGGAGGCTGTGGTACTTGTGGTCCATTAGTCCTTTGGACTAATCTTTCCCTTGTGTCTTTGGTTTTCTTCATTCTCCCTTGCTCCAGATGGGGTGAGACCAGTGGAGTATCTTAGATGGCCACTCACAAGCTTTTAAGACTTCAGACGCTACTCACCAAGGTAGAATGTAGAACATTTTCTTTATAAACTATGTTATGCCAATTGAGCTAGACGTTCCCTGAGACCATGGTCCCCACAGCCCTCAGCCCAGTAATGCAGTCCCTCAGCGTATTTGGATATGTCTCCGGAGCTTCCATGACCTTGCCTTGTACAAGTTGCGCTGGCTTCCCCAGCATTGTGTACTGTCTTACCCTTCACCAAAGTTACCACTTATCTATTGGCTATTTAGTGATTTTCCATCCTCATCCCTCCTCTTTCTCGTAACCATCAAAGATTGTTTCTTTTTGTGTGCAAACCTTTTCATGAGTTTTTTAGTAGTGATCTTATACAATATTTGTCCTGTTGTGATTGACTTATTCCACTCAGCATAATGCCCCCCAGATTCATCCATGTAGCAATAAGACTTTTGTGATAAGGTGAATATGTTTTGCATGTGGGAAGGATATGAATTTGGAGGGCCCAAAGGGTGGAATGTTATGGACTGAATTATGTTACCTCAAAATGTGTGTTGAAAACTTAACTCTTATACTTCTGGATATAATCTCTTTTGGGAACAGCGTTTTCTTTATTATGTTAATGAGGCCATATCCGTGTAGGGTGTATCCTAACCCTAATCACTTTTGACTTGGAAAGAACAGATTAGACACAGAGACAAGCACGTACTGGGGAAGACAGATGAAACCAAGCATCACCTGGGCTACCAATAAGGGAAGAATCGACACAGCCAAATCCCTGATTTGGAGTTTCAGCCTCCAGAACTGTGAGAAAATTAATTTTGTTCTTTAAAGCCACCTACTTGTGCTATTGTGTGCTACAGCAGCACTAGCTAACAATTATTTGCTCTTAAATCTACTTTGTGTGATATTAATATAGTCACTCTTCTTTCTTTTGGTTAGTGTTAGCAAGTTACATCTTTTTCTATCCTTTACTTTTAATCAATTTGTGTCTTTATATTTAAAATGCATTTCATATAGGTGGCATATAGCTGTCTCTTGCTTTTTAAATCAATCTAACAATTCCTGCATTTTTATTGGGATGTTTAAATCATGTATATTTAATGCGATTATTGATATGGCTAAGTTTAAGTCTCTTGCCATAAGTCCATTCTGACTTACAGAGACCATATTGGACAGAGCCCCATAGGGTTTCCAAGAAGCGACTGCTGGACTCAAATGACTGACCTTTTGATTATCAGCTAAGCTCTTAACCACTGCAACATCAGGGCTCCAGTTTAAGTCTATCACCTTGCTATTTGTTTTCCATTTATCCCAACTGTTCTTTGTTCACTTTTTTACTCTTGTTCTGCCTTCTTTTGGATTGAGTTTTAAAAAAAAAACTTTTTTTTATTGTGCTTTAGATGAAAGTTTACAAGCAAACTAGTTTCTCATTAAATAATTAGTACACATATTGTTTTGTAACTTTGGTTGCCAACCCCATGACATGTCAACACTCTCCCCTTCTCGACCTTGGGTTGCCCATTACCAGCTTTCCTATCCCCTCCTGCCTTCTCATCCTTGCCTCCGGGCTGGTGTGGCCATTTAGTCTTATTTTGTTTGATGGGCCTGTCTAATCTTTGGCTGAAAGGAGTGACTTCAGTGCTAAGTTAAAAGTGTGTCTGGGGGCCATACTCCAGCCTCTGTCAGACCTGTAAATCTGTTTTGTTTTTTTTTTTTGTAAGTTAGAATTTTGTTCTACATTTTGTCCAGCTCTGTCTGAGACCCTCTATTGTGATCCCTGAGGACTGAGTATTTTTATGATTTCATTTTATCTCTTTTGCTGGCTTATTAACTGGAACTCTTGCTATTTTAGTGACTGCTTTAGGGTTTATAGTGTATATCTTTAAATTATCAAAGTCTACCTTCAAAGAATGTTACACCACTCATGTACAGTATAAGAACCTTATAATAGTACATTTCCATTTCTCCCCTACCAGTCTCTGTGTTACAGTTTTGATACACTTACTTTTACATACATTATAAATTTTATATTAATTGCCTGTTTTAATTTTTGTTTAAACAGTCGATCACTTTTAAAGAGATTTGAATAATAAAAATACCTTATACTCTTCCCCAGGTAGTTACCATTTCTGCTGTCCTTCACTCTTTTGTAGAGATCTAGATTTCTCTGTGCTGTCATTTTCCTTCACTCTGAAGAACTGCCTTTAATATTCCTTGCAGTGAAAGTCTACTGGAGATGAATTGTTTCTGTATTCATATATTTTAAAAATTATTTTTTTACCTTCAGTTTTGAAAGAAGTAACAAATATTCACTAGGAAATATAACAGTTTTTATGTGTGAAGTCAGGCCTCATTTTAGAAATGGTGCTGGTATTAGAATTAATCTCTCATAATTCTCGCCAATGATTCTGAATGCCCAATCAGGAATGGTTAAAGAATTCCAGGTAGTGCAATGGTGAAAGTGCTCAGCTGCTATCTGAAAGGTAGGCAGTTCAAACCGCTCCGTGGGAGAAAGATACCGGCAGTTGGCTTCTGTAAAGGTTACAGCCTTGGAAACCCTGTGGGGGCAGTTTTACTCTGTCCTGTAGGGTCGCTATGAGTTGGAATCTACTCACCGGCAATGGGTTTGGGTTTTGGTAAAGGCACCAGTAAGGAGCCCTGGTGGCAGAATGGTTAAGCGCTCGAGTGCTAACTGAAAGGTCTGCAGCTGGAACTCACCAGCGGCTCTTTGGGAGAAGAAAACCTGGTGGTCTGCTCCTGTAAAGATTGCAGCCTGTGAAACTCTATGGGGCGGTTCTACTCGTTACACAGGGTTGCTATGAGTCGGAATAGGTTCGACGGCACACAACGATAAGAAAGGGACCAGTAATAGAGCAAACCAGCTAAAGATGATGAGGTTGATAAAAATAATCAGTATTAATTATCTAATAAAATCTCAGAAAATTATCATCATTATCACTTGGATATAATAGATAAATGTTTCCAGTTTATTTCACATATTATCCCAGGGCCACCTCTATTGAATCACAGGTAATAGGCTTTGTTTCTTAGGATAGTATGAAAGACTGGAGAATTCTAAGAATGATAGTTTTAGGGTGGATACTTCTAACTGCTAAGATTGTCTTAAAGAATGATAAAGAAAAACTCAGTTCTCTAAATCCTGAGCTCAATTTACATTCTGAAACTCAAAGGCTGCCTCCCCCTCCTATTGCACACCCAAATTCTTTTTGGGTTGAAAGTGCCATAAAACAAATGTAAGTCTATTCTTGTTGCTTGAAAATTACAACATCAGTTGAATTCACAATTTTTCTGGATCTCTTAACTGAAAATTTGAGCACTGACAGAAAAATACTGAGATGGCCAAGATTGGAATGTGCATATACAAAAGGACTTAGAGGATTTAAAGTTCATCTGGCCAAATTAAGAAACCCTTCTGTCTTCACCAGAAGAAGTTCTTCTACTTTGCAAGAAATGATCAGTACTCTTTATAACTCATTGTCTCTGACTAATAGCCAGAAAAGGATCTAAGCAAATTCCAGAATCTTTTTCCATGACATATTCTGATGAAAAATAGTTAAACACTACAAGAATTGCAGGACTTTGGCAATTTATATTGGCAATTGTATTCTGATGGTACTTGACAATGGAGAAAATGATTTTAGCTTAAGTTGAATTTATCAATATTATTGTACTTACCAGACATTGTGTATTCAAAATCCTAGCTCAGGCAGCCTGGAAATGGTTTTAATTAATTGATCATCACGGATCATTGCATGTACTCCATCATTCAGAAGGATCTAGCCGTATAGAACAGTGGAAAGGCTGTTTGAAAACTCAGATGTTGTACCATCTGCTAGACAACATCTTGTGAGTTTGAAGGTTGTCCTGCAGTTTGCAGTTTATGTGCTCAGCCAGTAACAAATCTGTCATGGCGTTTCTCCTACAGCTGGAACATAGAGCACAGGGACCTAGGGTAAAGAGTGGGCAGTACTTCTCATTATGACATTTGATGACTCACTTAAAGTCCCCACAACTCTGGACTCTGACAATTTAGAGGGGGAAAATGCTCCCACCAGGAGAAATAATGGTTCCATAGGTAAGCTTAAGCAGCCACCTGACTATGTCGCGCTCTTTAGCAGATTGGAGAGAAAACTGAATTACAGGTAGAAAATGAAATTTTACTCTTAGCTGGGGTGACAGATCCTGACGATTAAAAAACTGAGGTTACTGTAATATCGTGGAGATAAGGGAGTAAGTATTACACTTAAATGAGCCCCTACATTACCTCTTCAAACCTACATTCAGCATAAAAGGTTAATGGAAATTTCTAAATAGGAAGGATCAGTAGGGGTTCAGATCCCTCAGGAGTGAAGATAAATAATCCTGAGTAGCTGAGATATTTGCTGAAAGCAAAGGAAACTTGCAAAGTGGAAGAAGGAAGTAATAAATGACATTATAATCAATTGCTGAAACAATGATTCTAATCTCATGTGTCTCCTGTTTTACTGTATCATGTATACGTTTGTATACATTCGTTTCTATTTCTTCTCTCTCCCACAGTATTGCACGTAAAATGTAAAGAGAGTGCGAGAGTTTCAGTTTTGTCCATTAGATGTAGACCATTGAAATGGAATCATAACAGAACCAGAGGAAGAAGAGACATCAGCTAGCCTTGCAGCTGGATGCAGTACCTATGAGACTACTTTGGGCTAATACTCCCCATCTTGTAAAAGCCACTCTGTTTCTCTTTGGCTATCAAGATCATTCACTCCAGATCAGTGATTCTCAAACTCTAGTATGATCAGTATCCACCTGGAGGGCTTGTTAAATGTAGACCGGTGAATTTCTGAGTAGGACTTGGCACTTCTAAAAAGTTGCCAAATGATATTGATGCCTCTGGTCTGTTTTGAGAACTGCCCTAGACAATATTCTCACACATTATTTCTGTCTGTTTAGAGAAGGGATGAGCATAGTTTTGTTAAGTGTGAAAATTACATAATTATCAATGGGGATATGCTTTTTGGAAGTGTAGCTGTTGAAAGAATAGTAAGTGTGGATATTGGGCAGGCAAGGAATGAACTACGTGATTATTTGCTGGTATTTTTTGGCTGTCAAGCATTCTAAATACCTTGCTATGTTTGTGGAATATTCTACTCTCTGATTTCTTCATGGTTTAAGAATTCTGTTCCAGCTGGAAAAGCTACAAAGTCTAGACATTTCTTTTCCCTACCACTGACAGCTAGGGCACAAGTACATGATCTAAGTGTTCCTATAGCAAGGGTAGTGGGTGATTACCTCTAAAGCAAGCACTGCAAACCGGCAGGATTAGTGTTATCCATTGCTACCACTGCACCATCCCCACCAAACTTCCTGTGACATGATTTTTGCTATGCTTATGTCTGCTTGCCTGTCTTGGTTCCTGCCCACTTTTTCTTTTTGATGTGATTTTATAATCTTGCCAGAGATTCTGTGAGGAATTATTTCTTTTATGTTAGTGAGAGTCGTTTATTCTGCTTGCAAAAAAGAACCTAACGGATATCAGAAATACAGACCAATAACGATATAGGTTACAGGTGATATGGTTCACCAGGAGTTGTTTTGATTAATACACAAGGTACCCCTTCGCTTGGGTGAGATTCCATAGAAAGCAATTTTTAAAATAGAAGGTAAATGGGAATTTACCTTACTTTTTTTTTTTTTTTTTTTTTAATTTGTAGGTATTGGGAGGTGGAATTAAACTCACTCTAAATTCTCTCTACTCACAGATCAGTCTTAAATTTGGTTCCACCAAAACTAATAAAAATTTATAAAGAAAATGTTCTATATCCTACTTTGGTGAGTAGCATCTGGGGTTTTAAAAGCTAGTGAGCAGCCATCTAAGATACTCTACTGGTCTCACCCTGTCTGGAGCAAGGGAGAATGAAGAAAACCAAAGACACAAGGGAAAGATTAGTCCAAAGGACGAGTGGACCACAACTACTACAGCCTCCACCAGACTGAGTCCAGCACAACTGGATGGTGCCTGGCTACCACCACTGACTGCTCTGATAGGGATCACAATAGAGGGTCCTGGACAGAGCTGGAGAAAAATGTAGAACAAAATTCTAACTCACAAAAAATGACCAGACTTACTGGCCTTACAGAGACTGGAGAAATCCTGAGAGTATGGCCCATGGACACACTTTTAGCTCAGTAATGAAGTCACTCCTGAGGTTCATCCTTCATCCAAAGGTTAGATAGGCCCATAAAATGAGACTGAAGGGGCACACCAAGCCAGGGGAAAGGACTAGAAGACAGGAGGGGAAAGGAAAGTTGGTAATGGGGAACCCAAGGTCAAGAAAGGGAGAGTGTTGACACATTGTGGGGTTGGTAACCAATGTCACAAAAATAATGTGTATTAACTGTTTAATGAGACGTTATTTTGCTCTGTAAATCTTCATTAAAAGCAGAATGAAAAAGAAAGCTAATCAAAAAAGGAAATGTGTAGAATTCAGGAAAACTGAATGTCATTGTCAGCTAGGTTTGACTCTCTGTTTGACCGTGTTTTGCTGGAGGGTGGGAGCCTCCACAGGCCAATAATTTACAAGGACAGAATCTTCTGTAAGCAACATAGAAAATGCAACACATTTCTATTAAGATGCCCCTTTTATAGGATACCTGCTCACCACATCACAGTACTTCACAAAGTTGACAACAGGAATGACCGGGATAACAACCCTGGGGTCTATCTAGCCTTTCATGTTAGTTGGAATTAGGTGCTTTTAAAATATTTTTTTAAGAAAAACTTGTGACAATATCTACAGATGGCCATATGTCTGATGTTTAGACATTTAAAGGTCAGCTTTATTAATTTAGTTCTAGGGGCTTGTATCCTATCTCTCAATATGCAAACTATACTTATTTTGTTAGTCATTTTGTTCTAATTGAAAGGAATTGTATGAAATATTCTAAATTTTTTTAAATAAAAGAGAGCTTATGGAGGAGTAAAATGATGTCTGTGTTGGTCAGGGATATAGTTTTGCTGTGGATGGATGACCTATGTATGTTTTGGGACTTATAATATGCTGTTACTGTTTCGGTCTTTGGGAAAGCCAGAGAGCATTCACCAAACAAGGTGTTTACACCCCCTTGGACCATACCATGATTGTAACACTCTTCATCTCCCGTGATGCTAACACTCTTCATCTCCCGTGATGCTAACACTCTTCATCTCCCGTGATGCTAACACTCTTCATCTCCCGTGATGCTAACACTCTTCATCTCCCGTGATGCTAACACTCTTCATCTCCCGTGATGCTAACACTCTTCATCTCTTCTTCCCTTGCTGTTTTTCATCTTCTTTCCATGCATAACCAGAGTCTGCAATAACTTCTCCACTGGATCATCTGAAATTCCCCTTCTCTTACTCATTAATAACTTTGCTTGTCTAGACCTAAAAAAAAAAAGAAGACATTCTGTGTAAAAGGTGGGATAATAGTGAGAATAGTTGACAAATATCTAGCATCCTTTTTCAGGGTAGTCTGAAATTTAGAGACCAGGGAATAAGCACTAGACCCCACATACTGGTAATGTAGTTTAGGCAAGTATGGGGTTGATCTTCATTATGAATAGGGTTTACAGAATAGGGATTATATTACTATTGTGATGAATTAGACTTCATTTAATCAGTACCAAGAACAGTAACCAGTTAAAGAGTCTCAGCTCACTTTGAGTAAAAACATGAGATTATTTTAGTTTTTCCGATAACTTTCTCCGATTGTAAAATTGTTGAACTTTTCTTTCTTGCTGTTAAGGGCCCTTGGACAATATTATGGAAGAGAGCTGGGAGCTTTCTTGGCCAATTGCCATGTAATAATGCCCTCTTCATCTGTAGACATATGGACTCACTAGGATAGCATAGTACAACAAGGCCTCCCTTTGGGTTAGTCTGGTTCTATGTGATGCTGGTAACCTCTGTTGATGTGCTGGTGTCCTGATCTCTATGAATCTGGTCAATTTTCTTGGGCTGATCTTCCCTTGAAGGGAAATAAGATTCAATAGCTAGATCATGTGGGCTTTGGTAGCCACTCTGAGTCTGAAATTTTAAGTTTAATGGAAGGCTTTGCAGGATTTTAAATAATAACATGATCTGATTGTTATTTTAGATAGAACACTTCACTGAGTCAGAGATGGACTGAGTGGGAGCAGGACTGGAGGCAGAGAGACCAATTAGAAGGCTGTTGCAGAAGTCCACGCAAGAGATGGTTGTGGCTTAGAGAAATAGTGGTGAAGGTGGTGAGTAGCTAGATTCAACATACATTTTGACTGCAGAGTCAATAGAACTTGCTGATGGATTGGACATGAGGTATGAAAGAAAGTGAAGTGTGAAGAGCTGGAGGGTGAGATGTACCCATAATCTACAAGGCAGTCATTAGAATCACTGGAGAAGGTGGGAAAACCCTCTGGTGCTCAACTGGGAATAATGATAAGAATAGAATGCCTGTAGGAAAACAGGTAGCGAATTCAAAAGAAAATACACAGTAGAATAATGGTGACAGAGCAAAGATCTGTCATTCCTCTCTGGTCTCATAAGTCAAAGGTGAGGCAAGAAGAGGAGATGTCCATTTAACTGGTTTTCAGGGGAAGTAGTATCATAAAGGGAAAATAGGTGTCAGGCAAGATGGAATGAAGAAAGAGCCGTTAAGGGGAAGATCAAGAATCTAGGCAGATTTATTCACAATCAAATGATACTGAAGGAAAACAGGAACTGAGTTCTAAGAATTAGAGGCTAACAGATAAGGGTGTGGGAAGAAAAAGCACTAGGGACCCTTGATTATGGCACTGTTAGGTAAAAGCTATTACAAACAACAGGCATGCGTTAAGGATGAGAGATGCTGAGTAGGGAAATATGGGTTACAGGCTGAGTTATATAACTTACCAGTGCCAAGGTTCCAACAGGAATGCTAGTAGGCACATCCTGTGTTGGATTGGAGGGCATGGGCAGGGGTCTTCTCTCTGCTGTGCACTTTAACTTGGTGGATCTTTTCTAATTTCTACATTTATTGTTGAGTAAAGTAATTGTGACATCAGAAGGAAATCATCCAATCATGGGTTTTTGCTCTTCTTTTAAAATTTCTTCTCACTTTCATTAGTCTTTTACTCTTTTATCAAGCAGTACTGGTGATGCAATGGTTAAGCACTCAGCGGCTAACCAAATGGTTGGTGTTTCAAACCCACCTGGCAGCTTTGTGGGAGAAAGACTGCTTCTGTAGTGATTACAGCCAAGGAAACCCTATGGGGTAGTTCTACTCTGTCACATGGGATCACTATGAATCAGAATGGACTCGATGGCGCCCAACAAGGACAACAAAAACCCCTTTTATCACTACGCTTCTTCCTCTCTCCTCTCATCGGCTCTAACATTTTTAGTGTCTTGTTTAATGTACTAACATTCTCACCTCTTATTTTAAGTTTGAAACAATTTTCTGACTATTTTTTCAACTAGAATTTTTAAAATATTCATCAGGAATGTGTCTCCTGCCATTAATCACAACCAACATGTCAGCAACCATTGCTGTCTGGATGACCACATCATTATATGGGCCTGTCATCATTTCTCTAGCAATGCCAC
The DNA here is from genome assembly GCA_030035585.1 of Dugong dugon. Lineage (NCBI taxonomy): Eukaryota > Metazoa > Chordata > Mammalia > Sirenia > Dugongidae > Dugong > Dugong dugon. Next base: position 56,305,020 of record CM057467.1, on the reverse strand, counting down.
CTTGTGACATCATTAATGGCATAATGCCTATGTCTATATAATGAACATATAGGTGATTCCTCTCATATAAAGGATGAGGCAACATCTTCAAACAAAACATGAAATTTGTAGCTGATGAGGCTGTGGGTTTGACAAATATCTGACCATTTTATCAGCAGCCTAAATATTATTCCTTCTCTATTAAATCTGAATGATTGAAAAGTTTATTGAGGAACTTACACATACTGTTTTATGAGTACATGTTACACCTGGTTTTCAAACTGTGCCATGAACCATTTGATGGAACTTGAATTTAGGAATCCCGAGGTTGCCTATTCTGGGATCTGAGAAGGGAATAAGTGCTTATATAAGAGCAATTAAACTTAATGAATGGCGAATATGGTGAGTTGTACCATGTTAGAGGCTCACTGAATAATGGGACAATCAAATGTGCCATGTAGTGTAACTGTAAGACTGATTTTTCTAATGATAAAATTTTCTTATATACCTTTTAGCTGTGAAGGAGGTTTGAAAGGGGTTGTGCGTAAGCCAATATGTTGTTTTATTAAGTGTGCTTTGCCAGATGCAAAGATTAGTCAAAATGCTAATAATTAGAAACTATTTGGCACTGTGGTTAAGAACTTGGCTGCTAACCAAAAGGCTGGCAGTTCGAATCCACCAGTCACTCCTTGGAAACCCAATGGGGCAGTTCTACTCTGTCCTATAGGGTCGCTATGAGTTGGAATTGACTCAATGGCAATGGGTTTGGTTTCCGATTTGGTTTGTTTGTGATAACAGCCTTCCTTCACACCGTCAATTAACATGGAATTCTGACTATTTGCAGTATCTGTACTAACAAAAGGCAAAAGACTTGCCGAACCAGCTAGCTGGATTTTTTACAATGAACTGTCAAGATGCAGATTGCAGATGTCGTCTACTGAGGCAGCGACAATGTCCACACATGAGGTAACACCCCTCCTTCTTGGTGCTCTTTACATTGACTTACTTATTCAATACCCACCTTCCCACTGTATTGCAAGCTTCATAAAGGTAAGGACCATGTCATCAGAGTTCTGCGCAATGTCTGGCATTCTATACACTCAACAAATGTTGATTGAATCACTAATCTAATTTTAATTTTGGAAGATAAATCAAGCCGGCAAGTTTACTAAATAATATATCAGTTTCTTCTATTCGTCAGGCTTAAATTAGTATAATAGTGGGAATGGAGGTGAAAGAAAATAAATTTCACAAATAGCTTAATAAGTCATTTTAATCATTAGTTTCTATCTTCTTCTCCAACACAGCTTTTTTCTAGAGATAATTTTGATCTGCCTTGTGAGAGATATGTAAACAATAGTAAATGGTCCCACTGGTAGGAGAGAGGAGAAACCAAGAGTCTAGAAATTAACAAATAACATAATAAATTCTCAAAATGTATATGTGTAAACACATTTGTATATATTCAGACACAAATAACATTTAGATATTGTTTGTGGCATAGAGGGAACTCATCATCTGACTGCCAAAGTGGAAACTGAATAGCTATTAAAATCCTAATATCCTGGAGTTTAATAATACAGTGCACAAAAATAATTCTGGATGCCCTAAGGAAGTATATTTTAAACCATGTTTGAGGAGTATAGTTAATTCATTGGTTATTGCACCTGTTTGAATAACTTCTTTCTAGTTTTGCTGTATATGCTGCTGCTGTTGTTTGGGGAGGATTTATTTTGTTATGAAAGTTGTATCTCTTTAAAAACGCAAAAGATACTCATCTCTAAAACAGAAAAGGCAAGAGGTATGAGTTGACTGTCAAAGGGGACTAGGAACTGAAAGAGCTGGAGTTAGTTGGGGTTTTAACAACATACAAACATTTTGAAATCAATTAGTTCACTAAAGATATTTGGATCAAAATTAACTATTGAGGCTCCTACAAAAATTTCAGGGGGAAAACCACCAGGTATATCCATCACCAACTGCTGTCCAGGAAAAATAGACTCTTTCTGGCAACTTGTTGAGAGCAAAGAGAGGTGCCTTATTTAAGGTCATTGGGGCTCCAGACAATGTAGCAAAACTCTATTGGTACCACCCTCTTCATAATCCACTAAGTGGACATCTTGCTTTTGGATGAATATGAAGAACCACATGAACTGCTAAAAGGATCCTCTGAGGTAAGATGAGTGGATGAAGTTCTACTTACAAGGCTCACCAGTTTGCAAACTTTCCAATCAATTTTTTAAATAATTTGTTTTTGTTGTTGTTGTGGAGAATACACACAGCAAAAACATACACCAGTTCAAGTTTCTACCTGTGCAACTCAGTGACATTGATTACGTTCTTTGAGTTATGCACCATTCCCATCCTCCTTTTCTGAGTTGCTCCTCTCCATTAACATAAACTCACTGCCTCCTGAGGTTCCTAATTTTCTGAGTTGCTGTTAATTTGATCCCATATAGATGAACCTTAAAAGAGCATATTGCCCAAGGCAGACATTCTTTACTAGTTAAATTCGACTTTTGTTTTGTTTTAAGATTTCAGGGGATTTTTTGGTTTAAGGTTTAAAGATTATTTTAGAGCAATAGTTTCTGGAGTTCATCCAGTCCCAGCCTCCACAGCTCCGGAAAGATATATTTACAGTAACTTTACAACCATGACCAAAAAAAAGAAAAAGAGTAGCTGCTGAGGCTGCTTATGTACAACTGAACACCTCATGGGATCCGGTTCCTTAGTTTGGAGGTTTAGGGTCATGGTTTCCTGGGACATACCAGTTAATTGGCCTAAGAACGTGTTTAGTGCTTCTGTTCTCCCTCCTAGTTCCTTGCTTAGTGCCTGGGGTCTTGCTAATCAGTTTTCAAGAAAGATGCTCTATAAGTGTAACAGGAAGGTGAGGTCAGGGGGGATGGAATTTTTGAGAAAGTGTCAGTAATGGTGCAAGGCACCTTCAAGTGTTAATCTTACTTAATCTGAGCTACAACTTCCTAATGAGGTAGGTATTAACTCCAGTTAGAGAAGAAACTGTGAGTTACAGAAGAGACGATAGAATAAGGGAAAAAAAGAAAGAACTCAATCCAGTCAGCTTTGATGTTGACTCATGGTTGAGGAACTAGTGTGTTATACTGGAGTAGCCAGGGCTAGAAATATTTCTCGAATTTGACCAGGTAGAAACAAGGACAGAGAATTTGGCAGCAGTATAACAACCATCAGGGAGCCCTGGGAGCGGCAGTGGTTAAGCATTCGGCTGCTAACCAAAAGGTCGGCAGTTGGAATCCACCAGCCTCTCCTTGGAAATCCTATGGGGCAGTCCTAGGCTGTCCTATAGGGTCCATAGGGTCGATATGAGTTGGAATGGACTCCACGGAAGTGGGTTGGATTGGGTTTGGTTCTTTTGACAATCATCAGAGAAGGTTAAAGGCAGTACTTAAATGCACTTCGCAGCCAAAATTTGGCAATTCCTGAGATGGGAGTGGCAAAAAGCAGGATAAGGAAAGTTCATTGGGAAAACATTAGGGACATCTTCAGCAGCTCCAGCAGCCCCCGCCAACTTCACCCGGGTTACTGCACAGGCAACAAAATGGAAGCTGCCTGTAAACAGGAAGAAAGTGTCCCCTCCTCTGCACAAGGATCCTAGGGGACCACGGGGGTTTTCGTTGCCCCCAGGACAGGTCGGGAGGGCGGGACGGGGCGGGCTTTGCGGTGGGCCCGGGGAGGTGGCCAGCCCCGCGGCAACCTAGGCTCTCCCCTTGTCCCCGGGGCGCTCTGTTTCTGTTCATTCGCAGTCCCGAAGCTTGCAGTGGCAGCCGGCGCTCCAAGTTCAGTCCTGAAGAAGCCATGGCGAAGTCCAGGGGCCGTCTGTACCTCTGGGTGTGCTTGGCTGCAGCGCTAGCGTCTTTCTTGCTGGGATTTATGGCGGGTAAGTGTTCGAAACCCTTCCCCCGACCCTAGTGCTCGCGCTCCTCTCTGCAGCCGCTTCTCTGCGAGAAGCTCCAAGCTTCTGCGCTCCAGGCGGGGCTTGGAGCGTGAAGGGTTTGGGCTGTGCTCTGGCCTTGCCTCGGCCAGTTGAGCTCCTTATGGCGAACTCCCGGAACTTCAGCCAAACTAGAAACCGAATGGAATGTATTTTGACCTTCCTAATAATCAGTGTGACTGAATTTCAGGTTTGTTCATTCTTCATTGAGTGCAGACTACTGTTACGGGCTATTGGAAAGAGCTTCTAGCTCTCGTTATCTGCTGGGATAACAAAGCTGGTTTCATTTCCAAGCAATATTAATGAGTAAAAACTTTCAGCCAGTATGGACAGCACTGGAAAGACTGTTCATCCTTTGTCATTTATTAAAGTAAATATTCGTGGGATGCTTTTTGTGTGTCAGGTACTGTGTTACTATACCCAGGGGAAAACAAGAAGGGAGGAGGGAGTTGTGCTTTGATGGATAACGTGAAAAGATTAAAGAACATTCCTCAAATATAACTTGTTTTACCCAACACAAAATTACTTTACCATCAGAATTAAAAGCTTTTCTGCATTTGATATGAACTTTTTTTTTTAAATGCACCTTTATCTATTTCTTAGGTAAGGGCTTTATTTTGTCTTCTGATTTTTATAAAAAGTCAAAAGCTATTTATTGTGTGTGTGTGTTTGTTTTCCCCCAGGCTGGTTTATTAATAAGCCTCTCCAAGAAGCAGCCACTTCGCGGAGCTATCATCAAAGTATTCAAAATATACGGAGGGAACTGGTATCTGAAATGAAAGCTGAAAACATTAAGTCATTCCTTCGGTAAGTTTGTTTTGCGTATTTGATCTTAAAAAAGAAATTGTTTAAAATATTGCAGCATGAGATGTGTAACAGTTATACTTACATGGGCAATGTTTGTGTGAAATTATATATTACTAATTATGTTATGGTAGCTTAAAATGTCTCTTTAAGCCACTCTTAGGGTGAAATCCATTTGAATATTACAGAAAAAGTAACTGGTTGGCTTATTAAGAGATGTTTCCATTCCTTGTAACTTCGGACTGCAACTAAATGTTCTTTGTTCCTCAAGCTTTGGTTTAATCAGCAATTTGATTTCTTCATACTCCATGGGGCAGAGTTTGATGCTTATTAACCCAGGGGTTCAGAGGAAAGGAGATTACAGATGAGATTTTACCTGCCACAAGTTAAACTTTTACTGCCCCATCTTGCAAATGTAAGTGTTCACAAATAGGACAAAATGAAAACAAAAAAGATCAGTGTAAATCCATCAGTCCTTAAGCGTGAAAAAGTATGACAATGGGGAAATGATTATGAACTTCTTGAAGGCAGTGACATTTATTTGTGTTCAGACCCTTTCAAATGGAGATCATTTTTTAAAATCAGCTTTATTGAAGTATAAATTACATATAAAAGCCTACAAATTGTGAGTTTTGCAGATGTATACACTCAACAAACCACCTCTTCAATCAAGATACAGAAAATTTCCAACATAACCTTTGCAATCTGTCCCTCCGTTCATCTCTGGCTTCAGGCAGCCACTGGTTTATTTTGTCACTATAGATTCATTTGTAGTTTCTAGAATTTTCTATAAACTAGTTATACAGTATGCACACTTTTGTGTCTGGCTTGTTTCACTCATCATAGCAATTTGATTTTGAGATTCATCCAGATTTTTGCATGTATTGTAGTTTGTTACTTTTTATAGCTGAGTAATATTCTCTCTCTCTCTCTCTCTTTTTTTTTTTCTTTTGGCTTTAACAAAGAGAACTTTATTTCCTTACAGTAAAGTAGGCTAAAAGTCCAAATTCAGGGTGTCAGCTCCAGGGGAAGGCTTTCTCTTTCTCGGCCTTCTCATCAGTGTCCCCCCAGACTAGGAGCCTCTCGGCACAGGGACCCCGGTCCAAAGGACACACTCTGCTCCCGGCAATGCTTTCTTGATGGTATGAGGTCGCCCAATTCTCTGCTCGCTTCCCTATCCTTTTATCTCTTGAGAGATAAAAGGTGGTGCAGGCCACACCCCAGGGAAACTCCCTTTACATTGGATGTGACCTGGGTAAAGGTGGTGTTACAATCCCACCCTAATCCTCTTTAACATAAAATTACAATCACAAAATGGAAGGCAACCACACAATTCTGGGAATCATGGCCCAGCCAAATTGATACATACATGTTTGGGGGGACATAATTCAAACCATGACATTCCACCCTTTGGCCCCCCAAAAAATCACATCCTTGCAACATGGAAAACAATTCACCTCATCATATCATAGCAAAAGTCTTAACTCCAAGTCCCAAATCCAAAAATTTCTCTTCATCTGTGAAATCTAGAATACAAGTTATTTGCTTCCAAAGGTACAACGGCAGAACAGGCACAAGCTAGACATTTCCATTACAAATGGAAGAAACTAGAGGAAAAGAAGTGATAACAGGCACCAAGAAAGTCAGTAGAACACATTACATTAGCTCTTGAGGCTTTGAAAATAATCCTCTGTTCTCTGAGACAATTTACACAATGGCCCTGCCCTCCAGACTCTAGGTATTGGCCACAGCTTCTGGATTTTGAGTGGAGGCCCCTCGGCACCGGGCTTCAGCTCTGCCTTCCAGGCCCACTGGGACAGCAACTCTGCTCCCTTGGCTTTAGGCGGACCATTCTCCCAGTCCATCTGAGTGGCTGCTCCACCCTTTGAAACCCCTGAGGTCGTGGCCATACCTTTTGAGACTGAGGCAGCTCGGCTTGTGTCCCTTGTCTCTTCAGTTTCAGTTTCTGTTTCTGTTTCCTGTGGCCTCTTGGCCCTTGGGCCTCATGCCTGCATCTGCCCTGCTGGGGCAAGTGTTCCAAAGCTCTGTAGCTCCCCCAGTAAGTGCCCAGAGGCACCCCACTCTGCCAGGAAGCCTCGTGCGCACAGGCATTCAGCTCTCTCGGTCCGTGGGTCAGCTCCAGTGCCATCTCGCACTGGTCTCCTGGTTCTGCTGCTGTTGGTTCTCTGCCGCTGCCACTTTTGTGCTGCTGCTGGTCCTTTGGCACTGCTGCTCCTCTGTCCATTCAGTTTCAAAACCACTTCCACAATTTAGGTATCTGTTAGAGCAGCACCCCACTCTCGTGGTACCAAATTCTGTCTTAGTCATCTAGTGCTGCTACAACAGAAATACCACAAGTGGATGGCTTTAACGAAGAGAAATTTATTTCCTTAAAGTAGGCTAAAAGTCCAAATTCAGGGTGTCAGCTCCAGGGGAAGCCTTTCTCTTTCTCTCGGCCTTCTCATCAGCGTTTCCCTGGACCAGGAGCTTCTTGGCGCAGGGACCCGGTCCAAAGGACGCGCTCTGCTTCTGGCACTGCTTTCTTGGTGGTATGAGGTCCCCCCTGAGTAGTATTCTCTTGTATTCGTATACAGGTGGTCCCCGACTTCTGATGGGGTTCCCTTCTAATGACTCTGTAGTAAGTCAGTTCTGATGTATGTCAAATAGCTTTTATTTTATTTTTTTTAGTTTTCATTATTATTGCCTTTTATTATTAGTATCTTTATAAATCCAGTCTTTGAACATCTGCAAATGAACATCAGAGAATGATAACATCAGCAAATTACAAGCTGCAACTTTGTATGTAGTACATATTACTAATGATAAGCTATACAAAAAAAAAAAGATGTTTGCTTGTGAGTGCAGATCATCATAACCTGAATAGGTTGTAAGTCTGGGACTACCTGTACAATAATATGTCGTTGGTGGATATTTGTTTGATTTTTGTTTTCTAGTTTTTGGCAATTGTAAATAAAGCTGCTATGAACATATGTTTACATGGACATGTGTTGGGTGGACATATGTTTTCATTTATTTTCTTTTGGAAGGGCTGGGTGGTATGTGATAAGTGTACGCCTCACTTTTTGAGAAAATGATGGTTTTCCAAAGTGATTGTATCGTTTTACAGTCCACCCATCGGGTGTGAGTGCTGTGGTTGTTCCACATCCTGGCCAACTCTTAGTATCCTTAGTTGTTTTAATTTTAACTGTTCTAATGGGTGTGTGGTGTTATCTCATTGTGGTTTTGATTTGCATATTCCTGAGGACTAATGATGTTAAGCATCTTCTCATGTGCTTATTGGACATTTATGTATCTTTTTTTAAAAAAAATCTCTGTTCAAATATTTTGCTTATTTTTACATGGCTTTGTTTTGTTTTCTTATTATTGAGTTTTAGGAGTTCTTTATATATATCCTGCATGCAAACCCTTTGTTAGACGCAAGTACTGTGAATGTTTTCTCCTTTTCTGTGGCTAGCCTTTTTTGTTTTCTTACTGGAATTTTTGAAGGGTGGACATTTTTTGTTTTGAATGAAGTCCAGTTCACCAATTTTTTGTCTTAGGGTTCATACTGTTTTTGTCCTAACTTTGCCTACCAGAGATGGTGAAGAGTTTCTTCTAGGTTTTCTTTTAGAAATTTTCTACTTTCCGCTTGCATATTTTTTATCAGTGATTCATTTCATGTTAATTTATGTGTATGGTATTAGGTAAGGGTCAATATTTTTAAATGCAAATATTCAGTTATTCCTGTAACATTTATTGAAAAAAACTTGTCTTTCCTCATTTAATTGCCTTGGCATCTTTGTCAAAAACCACTTAATCATATAAATGTGTGGTTTATTTCTGTATTTTATTGTTGCTTCCATTGATCTATATATCCCAACCACACTTTCTTAATTGCTGTACCTTTATAGTAAGTCTAAAAATCAGGTAGGGTTAATACTCTAAATTTGTTCTTTTAAAAAAATTGCTTTGGCTATTATAAATAATTTGTATTTCCAAATAAATTTTAGAATCAACTTCTCAATGCCTACTAAAAAAATCCTGCTGGAATTTTGATTAGGATTGTATTGAGTCTGTAGATGAATTTGGGGGAGAAATAACATCTTAGCAATATTGATTTCTTATTTTTGAAAAAAGAAAAGAAAAATATTTGAAAGAGCCCATGGAGAGTAAGAAGGACACCTATCTGAGCTTTTGGCCCTGAGATTATGTCAGACATGGGAAATAAGCAGCTTGCAGGGGAGGCCGTGTCCGCAGAGGAAATCAGGTTTCAGTTAAGACAAAGAGGTCAAGCAAGCATTCAGAGAAAGAGCTTAGGATGTAGAACTGATTATAGATCTGAGGGTTTATTGAGCACAATGGAAGAGTTCAGGAGGGAATGGTGGAGCTCAAGATTCGGTTAAAGGGATTAGCGTAGTAGGTGTGATTAGGATTTCTCCCTAGCCACTTTATTCCCTATTGGTTGAGCCTCAAGGAGGCCACGTGTTCAGTATGGGTTACCTTACTTCTCTACGCCAATTGTGACAATTGTATTCCCTTTGGCAATGATTAGTTTCGGGAGGGGTATATGACCCTATTATGACTAGTGAAAGGGGAGGAAAATTTAGCTGACATCTTCTCCAAAATGTTTTTGTCTGATTAAAAAAAAAAAGAAAAGTGAGAATATTTGCTTTTGTTTCTGCTAAATGTTACTATGTCAACCTATGATACCTGGAGCTGTAACTGCCATAGAGGGACCAGGAGGAGAAATTTAACTATAAAGTGAAGGATATTGTACCCTGCTGATCTTTTTTTTTTTTTTTTTTTTCTTTTTTTATGCTTTTGCATTTTATTTCAGTGGTTTCTCTGAAGGATGGGAGGCAAAATTTCATTTAATTCCTCCATCTTAATTTCAGGAGACGTATTTATTTTTCCTAGTTAAAAGAACAATATATGCTTATTGTAGAAAACTGAATAAGAAAATATCTAAAGTCAAAATTGAAAATCTTCAGCCTCACTCTTTTTTTAAGCATATAAAATAACTTCATCTATACACACATTTGTACTTTCTGTTTTTTTACAAATATTATAAGATATTAAACATCGGTAACCTGCAGTTTTTGTTTAACGACATATAGAGGGAAAGCTTCACAGAGGAGAAAATACTTGAGGAGTCTTAATGCATGATTAATAGGATGATTTGCAGATGAGAGGAGGGGTGGATAGGAACAGCGATGGACGGAGACTCAGGTAGACTGGCAATATTTATGTCTGTGAGAAGACTGTGCAAAGGCTAAAAGGGGTGAGAGAGCATGGTCATTTCAGCAGATAAAGTAGTATACCAAGTGACATACAGTGGAGAAGTTTATAAGGAGAGTAGTGGAAAATGACGCTGGAAAGGTAAAAGGGAGGATAGGATCTAAAAGGGCCTTGTATGCCATCTTGCAGTATGGTGTTTTTAATGCAGAGTGTAGGGAGCCGTGGAAGGATTTTACGCAGGTGAATAATATGATCAAATGAATGATTTACAAATATCACTATTTCTAAAGAGCAGACAAATGTAATTTAAGATTCTAGCCCCAACATTTATTAGCTATGAAATTTTGAACAAAGTATTTACCTACTCTCTCAGCTTCCTCGTTTGCAAAATAAAGACAATGGGAGAAAGGATGTGAGGATTAAATGACATAACCCCAGCGGAAGTACCTGATAGAGTGCCTGGTCTATACTGTAGTTAGTTTTCATTAAGTGCTAATTTTCCTTTATTTCCCTATCTTTTCTGGTTGTTCTCTGGGTAAATAAGAAACCAATTTACAAAAGTATTATTGTTCTGTTGTTGGAGGAGGGGCTCAGAAAGTGTTTTTAAATATTATTTACCATAAGCAAGATGAATCTCACTATGTTTGTGAAGTCACATAAATGCTACAGCTCATTTACACCCAGAACCAAGAGAACATTGCCCAAATTCAATTTAACAAACCTGTGCTGTGCACTTCCCGGGTAGCAGGCAGGAACTAAGCACTAAAACCAAAGCAAACCAAACCCGTTGCTATCCAGTTGATTCCGACTCATAGCAACCCTGTAGGACAGAATAGAGCTGCCCCATAGGGCTTCCAAGGCTGTAATCTTCACAGAAGCAGACTGCCACATCCTTTTCCCATGCTGCAGTTGGTGGGTTCAAACTGCTGAACTTTTGGGGTTAGCAGCCAAGCGGTTAACCACTTCCCCACCAGGGCTCCTTAACTAAGCGCTAATCAAAACAACCGGTTGCTGTGGAGTCAGTTCCGACTTGATAGCAACCTTATACAGGACAGAGTAGAACTGCCCGATGGGGTTTCTAAGAATTGGCTGGTGGATTACAACTGCTGACCTTTTGGTTAGCGACCAGGTTCTTAACCACTGCACCACCAGGGCTCCAACTAAGCACTAGGGGCGCTTACCTCAATGAAATAAACTACTGTATATAGTGTGGTAAAGGCAACAGTAGAAATAAATAAGTTAAATGCAGAAGTGCCCAGCTGGTTTCTGGCAAATACTAAGATCTTTTTACAGAATGTCCTCCATTCACTGATGGGCAGTAAGAGGGGGCACCCCTGGTATAGAGGCGTGGCATTCTTCCAGGGTGTCTCCTCATGCCTAGGCCTCTGCTGGTTGTAGGTGTATACCATGCAATGGGTTCTTTTCTGGGCGATCATAATGTGGAAATTGCAGTTGCCCACAAATAATTTTAAAATTGGCATATCTAGAAATTGTCATATCCATCTGGGCTTTTTTATTTCTCTGATGTAAAAATGATAACTTAATGTCTGAAGGATGAGCAGTGCATCTAGAATAGTTCTTAGCCATATCATCTAAATACAGTCTTTAATTCTCACTTGCATTTTGTTTTCATTTAGTTCTTTTACAAAGCTCCCCCACCTGGCAGGAACAGAACAAAATTTACTGCTTGCCAAGAAAATCCAAACTCAGTGGAAGAAATTTGGACTGGACTCAGCCAAGTTGGTTCCTTATGATGTTCTACTATCTTACCCTAATAAGACAAATGCCAACTATATATCGATTGTGGATGAACATGGAACCGAGGTAATGTACAATTGTTGGTACTTTTCATATTTTATAGTACCACATTTTTATGTGAATGGGAATGTAGGAAGGATCGTGGTGGAATAGTGGTTAAGCACTTGGCTGCTAACCAAAAGATGGGTGGTTTGAACCTACCAGCCACTCCGAGGGAGAAAGATACAGCAATCTGCTTCCATAAAGATTATAGCCTTGGAAACTCTGTGAGGCAGTTGTACTGTATCCTATGGGGTCACTATGAATTGGAATTGACTCGATGGCACCAGGTTTAGTTTTGATTTGGGAATGTAAGGTCAAGTAAAGACAGTAATTTGTTAGTGTGGAAATAGAAGTCATATTTTTAAAAAATTTAATAACTTGAAAACTAATTATTCAGTACCTACAGTATATTAGGCATAGTGCTAGGTCCTGAGGCCAGAATGAAGACTAGGACATGGTTCCTTCTCTTAAGTAAGGTGGGGCAGACATTGGAACACTAATTTCAATTCCATGTGGTAAATATTATGAACAGTATCTGGAGGATAAAAATCAATGTAAATCATAAATGCCCACTTTTCACTTTTCTGTTCAATTCTGACATCAGCTGATCATACAGCACTTCTTCCTCTACCCTAACCACCCAGGTCTAGGTCAATTTCACAAGTTAAAGGACACCGTCCTCCAAACTGCCAAATAGGCCCATGACTTCAGATACCAGCCACAAGCTTAGGAGTTACAAGACACTCTCACTTCTGATCTGCTGGCTATAAATTTGAGGTTTTCCCATTACCCCTTCAGGATGCCAGCCACAAGCTCAGGGGCTCCCCGACCCCCTCACTTCTGACATGCTAGCTCCACTACTCCCTTGGTTTGATAACTTGCTGGAACAACTCACAGAACTCGGGAAAGTACTATACTTATGATTATAGTTTTATTGTAGGATAAAAGGGATACAGATGAAGAGCTGTATAGGGTGAAGTCTGGGAAGGTTCTCAACATGGAGCTTCCATGTCCCAAAAAGGCTGCACTACTCTTCCACATGCATAGATGTCTTTTACTAACCAGGAAGCCCATGGAGCTTCCATGTCCAGAGCCTTTATTGGGGCCCCATTATGTAGTCATGACTGAATTTTGTTCCCCTTACCCCCACAGGGTCAGCTGATATCACAAAGTAGTCTTTCTAGTCTGGCTAGCCTCCCCTCATTAGTACAAACCCTCAAATGTGATCTGGAATCCTTTTAGATAACAAAGGTATCTCAATTACTCTGGGAAATTACAAAGATTTAAATTTATCACTCAGGAACCTAGGGCAAAAACCAAATTCTTAGGTAAGGTTAAATGCTTTACCCCACAAGTATGAATAGGACTCTTTTTCTACACAGAAAAGGGTCATTCAGCTCAGATGGAAGTCAGAGAATGTTTCCTAAAAGAGTTGGTATGTGAAAAAGCAAGGTAAGAGAATTATAGGCAGAAAAGAAAATACTGGCAAAGGTTTGGAAACATAACACTAGTTTAGTATTTGTCTTAGTTATCTAGTGCTGCTATAACAGAAATACCACAAGTGAATGGCTTTAAAAAACAGAAATTTATTCCTTCACAGTCTAGGAGGCTAGAAGTCTGAATTCAGGGCACCAGGTCTTGGGGAATGCTTTAGCTCTCTGTCGGTTCTGGGGGAAGGTCATTGTCATCAATTTTCCCCTGGTCTATGAGCTTCTCAGTGCAGGGACCCCAGGTCCAAAAGACGTGTTCTGCTCCTAGCGATTCCTCCTTGGTAGTATGTGGTCCCCCTCTCTCTGCTCACTTCTCTCTCCTTTTCTCTCTTTAAGAAAAAAGATGATGCAGGTCATACCCCAGGGATACTCCCTTTACATTGGATCAGGGTTGTGACCTGAGTTAAGAGTGTTGCCTCATTAACCACAGGCAGAGATTAAGATTTACAACACATAGGAAAATTACATCAGATCACAAAATGGAGGACAACCACATAATACTGGAAATCACAGCCTAGTCAAGTTGATAACACATCTCTGGAGGACACAATTCAATCCATAACAGTATTATTGGGGATCTTAAAGAGTTTCTGAATTTCTAGATTGTAAAATACAAAGTGGGCCGTGTTAAGAGAGGACACTTATAGATGTGTTTTGGGGACAGGTCATAGAAGTCCTTATATGCTGTCCTTACTAAGGAGTTTACACTTCAGTCCATGGAACAATTGACAAATCCTATGCAGCAAAAGGATATAGTTAGAGAGGCATTTTAGATAGATTGGGCAATCTGCAGATTAGACCTAGACTAAACAAGGAATCAAAGTTGGAGTCCTTATGTAATAGTCCAAGTAAAAGGTAATGGAGTTCTGGATTAAGCTGTTAACAGGAATGAGGAAGAGGGATGGTTCTCAGAATTAGTTAGAAAGCAGTGTTAACAGGACTTGATTAGTGATTGACTGGAATAAAGAGATGAAGATGGAGTTCCAGATTATTCCTGGGTGTCTGGTATGGGTGGCTAGCCAGAGATACCATTAATGGGGTAGGGAATGTAGAAGCAGGCTTAGAGGCAGGGAATGATAAATTTGATGATCATATAATGATAAATTTGAAATTATTCTTCAATAACAATTTTGAATCATTCTTTCCAACTTAATGTGTTTTAATTCTTGCTAGATTTTCAAAACATCATACCTTGAGCTTACACCAGATGGATATGAGAATGTTACAAATATTGTACCACCATATAACGCTTTCTCAGCACAAGGCTCACCCGAGGTAAAATGAAGACATTTTTTTAATTCAAGTTTTAAAATCTTTCTTTGTTATATAAAACCTGTGGAGAAGACTAAAACCAAGAGGATTAGGTGACTCAGTTGCTAATCCATAGTTTGAGATTCAGTGATGTGACCCTTCCTCCAAGAAAAATAAAGAGAAAAAAAAAAAAAAGCCTGAAAAAGGAAAATAAAAGAAATAAACAGCAGACCTTGACGAAGCAGATGCCACCCTTTGAAATAACAGACTGCTGAACATGCCTTGAATTCAATAAGGACAATCGATGTTTTTACAAACTTTTTTCCTATGTTCATAATCTGACTTTCAATCTTATAGATCACACCACAGAAGTTGTGAAATGTGATAGTTAGAAACTACCGTATTTGGAATTTTTTAAATGGCTTTTATTTATTCTATATTCTGAGGTTCAGTATACACTGATAATTTCTTCAAAACAAACACTGTTTAAAATATATTTTATGCATTGTCTTTTTTTTTTTTTTTTAACTTTGGAAGATGTAGAAAAATTCCCTAAAGACATCTCCAGCATTACATTGGGTCTATTTATTAAGCATAAACCAGGAAAGACAACTTTTGATGATGCAATATTGTGCAACATGTGTATTCTTTGGTTTTCTCTTTGATTATAGCAGCAATATGTGGGCGTTTTTCCTTCTTTTTTTCCCTGCAGGGAGATCTTGTATATGTCAACTATGCTCGTACTGAAGATTTTTTCAAACTAGAAAGAGATATGAACATCAACTGCACTGGAAAGATTGTGATTGCAAGATATGGGAAAATCTTCAGAGGAAATAAAGTAATGTGTTATTTGCTTTTCTAGAGGGAGGGAATTGGATATACCCTATAAATGTAAATGATCAGCTTGCATCATGGTTTCCAAAATTGCTTTCAAAGTATTATTTTTGCATTTGTTATGGTTTTTCTGTACAGAAAATCATGTTTTTAATGTTATTTCACATATCTAAAATGAGATTATTTATTCTTATTAAAAAAGTAATACTTTTATTTTATTGAAGGAAATACAAGTTCATAAACTAAAAAATGAAGTACTCCTCTGCATTATCCAACTTTATTGTCTAGTCATAATCCATCTTAATAGATATTTCCAGACTTATTCTGTGAAATATAAATATATATCTCTCTCTCTATGCTCATTTCATACATATTACATTTTTTACAAAGAAGGTAGCGTACAATATATAGTGCAACTTTCTTTTTTCACTCAGCAATAATTCATGGGTATTCTTCCATGTTAGAACATTGAGAGTTGTATAAGGCAGTGGTTAAGAGGATAGGATTCTGGATCCATACTGACTGGGTTCTGGTTTGGAGAATATTCTATTGTAATATATTCTATTCTAGAGGATATCCCTATTCTCTAGATTTTTGATAGTGGGCAAGTTACTTAACTTCTCTGTGCCGGTGTTTCCTCATATATAAAATGGGAATCTAATAATAGTGTCAATCACATAGAGCCATTATTGGGATTTAATTAATTAATATTTGAAAGCACTTAGGATAGTGAGTGGTATATACTGATTTCTATATACTGCTTATTAAATACCTCATTATTTTCAATGGCTTCATATTATTTTACAGAATTGATAAACAATTTATTCAGTCAGTCTCCTGTTGATGGATACCTGGCTTATCTCAAATTTGTTACTACTACAAATAATCGTGCAAACATACTTGCCTTTATATAATTGCACATTTGTGTGAAGATTTTTGTAGTCTGGATTCGTAGATGTGGGATAGCTGATTCACAGTGTATGGTCTTTCAGAACTGATAGGCATCATCAAATTGCCCTCCAAAAAAAGGTTGTGACAGATTATACCCCCAATTTTAAGAGTGCTTTCTGAATATTGGAATGTGTTCTAGTGAAGTAATAACAAATGGCTAGCTAGCTTTTGCTACAATCCTTCTGGTAATGCAGAATTCTGTATCTCCCAGGGTAGATTTTCCTATTCTTGGACAGTTTTGGTTGTTAAAAAATACGTTTACAAAAACACCGTGGGTGATTTTTTTGCACACTAAACTAAACTGTTTCGCATAGAATTTTCAATCAGTTTAGTTCCACAAATATTTGTTGAGTGTCTGTTGTATCATGTGCCAGATTTTGGAGGATGGGTGGCTAAAAGTGAATAAGAAGACATGGTCCCTGTTCTCAAAACAAAACAAAACAAAAAAAACCTCAATCTAGTTGGGCAACCAGACATTTTAAAAATACTTCAAAACAGTGTGACCTATCCTGTAATAGAAATATATACAAAATATACAAGCAATACAAAGAAGAGACATTAATTTTGGATTTGGGGGATAACAGGAATGCTTCATAGACAAGGTAGTACAAGTAGATTTGTGTAGAATAAATGGGAGTTTGTTAGGTATACCAAGAGGGAAATTGTATTCAAGGCAAAGAGAATTTAACGTGTGATGGCATAAGAAAAAGCAGTGTGTCAATTTCCTTAAAATACTAAATGGATTTTTTCTTAAATGAATAAGCCAATCAGTTGTTATTTTTGTCTTATGGATTGTATATTGCCCCTGCAGGTTAAAAATGCAATGTTAGCAGGAGCCATAGGAATCATCCTGTACTCAGATCCAGCCGACTACGCTGCCCCAGGGGTACAGTCGTATCCCAAAGGATGGAACCTTCCTGGAACTGGAGCTCAGAGAGGGAATGTGTTAAATTTGAATGGTGCTGGTGACCCGCTTACTCCAGGATATCCAGCTAAAGGTAATGGATGAACATGTCATGATCCACCCATTTTTACAAAAATGCTATTTGCCCTTATAAATGGGATAAAATTAAGCACCTGCAAAATAACATTAACGAAAATTATATGCACTTACAGTAGTTTGGATTATTATTGCTAGGAATTAAAGAAGCATTTCCCCTTTATTATTTAAGTTTTAAATTTTCAGCAGGTATGGGCACTGGAAGGGAAAGGTCAATCAATATTCTCTACCTTGAGTAGGGTAGAGGTTCAGAAACACTGATCCTCATACTCAAAGTAATGTTGCTCTTTTTCAACTAGAATTTAGGTTTTCTGAATTATTACCTAGTCATTTTATCCTTCTCCAAATTGTATATTTCTATTTTGAAAAATAACTGTGAGTTTTTTTTTTTAATCAGGGTTATTGAGATAGTAAAATTTGATAGGTCTTGACATATGTGATGTCATCTCCACAATTAAGATAATGAATATATTCATTACCCAAAAAAAGTTTCCTCTTTGTAATTTCTTCTTGCCAACCCGTTTACACCTCTGCTCCATTCCTAGGCAACCACTGATCTACTTTCTGTCAACATAATTATTTTGAGATCTATCAGTGTTGTTATACCACATTTTGTTTATCCATTCACTTGTTGATGGATATTTGGTTTATTTTCAGTTTGGTGTCTATTACATATCAAACTGTTATGAACATTCATATTCAAATCTTTATATAGAGATTTGCTTTCATTTCTCTTTGATAAATGCTTATGAATGGGTTGGCTGGATAATATGGTAGATATATGTTTAACTTTTAAAGAAATTTTCTAATTGTTTTCCAAACTTGTTGCACCATTTTATATTCCCACCAGCAGTGTATGAATGTTCCAGTTGCCACATTCTCGCCAACATTTAGTAAGGTCAATCTGTTTAAACTTTATGTTATAACTGGTGTACAGTGTTATCTCATTGTGGTTTTAATTTGCATTTTCTTTCTTACTAACAATGTCAAACATAATTTCATGTGGTTGTTTGCTATCTGAATAGCTAGCTTCTCTGGTAAAGTATCTGTTCAAATCTTTTGTCCCTTTTGCAATTAGGTTCTCTGTCTTTTTTATTTTTGAGTTTTGAGAGTACTTTATATAATCTAGTCTTTTGCCAGACATGTGGTTTGCAAGTATTTTCTGTCTGATATTTATCTTTTGATCCCCTTACCAGTGTCTTTCGTAGATCATAAACCCTTAACTCTGATGAAATACAATTTATCAATTTTTTCCTTTTATGGACCATACTGTTGGTGTTGTATCTAAAAAATCTTTGCTTAACCTAAGGTAACAAAGATTTTTCTGTTTTCCTCTAGAAGTTGTATAGTTTTTGGTTTTATATTTAGGTCCATGGTCCATTTTGGATTAATTTTTGCATATGGTACAATTTATGGATTAAAGTTATTGTTTTTTGCATGTGGATGTCCAACTGATCCAGCACCATTTGTCAAAAATATTATTTTTTCCCCACTGAATTGCTTTTCCAACTTTGTTGAAAACCAATAGACCACATGTCTTAGTCATCTAGTGCTGCTCTAACAGGAATACCATGAGTGGATGGTTTTAGCAAAGAGAAGTTTATTCTGTCACAGTCCAGTAGGCTACAAGTCCAAATTCAGGCATCAGCTCCAGGAGAAGGCTTTCTCTCTCTGTCGGCTCTGGAGGAAGGTCCTTTCGATGCATCAGTCCTCCTTTGGTCTGGGAGCATCTCAGCACAGGAACCTCAGGTCCAAAGGATGCACTCTGCTCCCAGCATTGCTTTCTTGGTGATGTGAGGTTCCCGTGTGTCCCCGCTCACTTCTCTCTTTTATATCTCAAAAGAGATTGCATTAAGACACTATCTAATCTTGTCAACCTCATCACAGTGATAGAATTTACAACACATAAGGAGATCACATAAAATCTCATCATAGTGACAGAATTTGCAACACATAAGGAAATCACATCAGATAACACAATCATACAATACTGGGAATCATCACCTAGCCAAGTTGCTATATGCATTTTTTGGGGGACACAATTCAATCCATGACACCATGTATGTGTGGGTCTACTTCTGTATTCTCTATTCAGTTCTGTTAATCTGTTTACATTGACACCAGTACCACACCACCTTGATTACAGTAGCGTTATACAATTTCTTGATGTCAGGTAGTATAAGTCCTCCAAGTTACCACTCTTCTTTTTCAAAGTTGTTTTTGTTGTTCTAGGTCCTTTGTATTTCCATATGAATTTTAGAACAAACTTTTCAATTTTCACCAAAAAACCTCCTGGTAGTTTGATTGGGATTAGGTTTAATTTATAGATTAATTTGGAAAGAATTGATATCTTAACAATATTAAATCTTCTGATCCATGAGCAGAGATCAACTCTCCATTTATTTAGGTATTTTTCAATTTGCCTAGGCAATGTTTTGTCGTGCCCACTATATATATATATATTTATATATATATATGTATCACGTGCTTCTTTTGTCAGTTTTTTTCATATTCTTCATATTTTATTCTATTGTAAATGACATTTTTTTTTTATATATATTTTATTGTACTTCAGGTGAAAGCTTACAGAGCAAATAGTTTCTCATGAAATAGTAGTACACATGTTGTTTTTTTTGACATTGGTTAACAACCCCACAACGTATTAAGCCTCTAAATTCTCAACCTTTTTTTTTGATGAAAATTACAGATGGCCAAAGATACACCGTTTCAAAATTTTCTACATTCACAGTTCAGTGACATTGACTACGCTCTTCCAACTGTGCTGTTATTCTCACTTAAGATGAAGGCTTACAGAACAAAATAGTTTTTCATTTAACAGTTACTACACATGTTGCCCTATGACAATGGTTAACAATCTCACAGCACATCAAGAATATCCTTACTCCACCTTGTGTTCCCTATCACCAGGGGGCTTCCTTGTCCCCTTCTGTCTTCTGGACCTTGTCAGTGGACTATTGTACCTCTTTAGTCTCCTTTGTTTGTTTATTTATTTATTTATTTTTATTTTATTTAAACACCATTTCAAAACTTTTTACTTACACATTTAAGTGATATTGACTATGCTCTTCCAATTGTGCTGCCATTCTCGCCCAAGATGAAGGCTTACAGGACAAAACAGCCTCCCATTTAATAGTTACTACAAATGTTGCCCTATAGCAGTGGTCAACAATCTCACAATACATCGACAGTGTCCTTATTCAATTTGTGTTCCTTATCATCAGTTTCCTACTCTCCCTCTGCCTTCTGGCCCTTGTCACCGGACTCCTGTACATCGTTAGTCCCATTTAGTTTTACTGGGGTGTCCATTCCCAGGCTTAACATCGAACCTTGAAGGTAACTTCCCCTCTGAGCTGAAAGGGTGTCTGGGGGCCACACTCTCGAGGTTTCTCTAGTATTCTTTAGGCCAGTATATCTGGTCTTCTTTTTTTTTTTTTTTTTTGGGAGTTAAAATTATGCTCTACATCCTACTCCAGCTCTGCCCAGAACCCTCTGTTGTGATCCTGGTCAAAGGAGTCATTGGTGGTAGCCGGGCACCATCCAGCTGTACTGGGCTCAGTCCCGTGGAGGCCTTGGTAGCTGTGGACCATTAGTCCTTCGGACTAATCTTTTCCTTGTATCCTGTTCTCTTCATTCTCCCTTGTTCCCGAAGGGATGAGATCAGTGGAGTATCTTAGATGGCCGCTCATAGGCTTTTAAGACCCCAGACACTACTCACCAAGGTAGAATGTAGAGCATTATCTTTATAAGTAGTGTTATGCCAATTGAGCTAGATGTTCCCCGAGATCATGGTCCCCAGAGCCCTCCGTCCAACAACTCAGTCCCTCGGGGGGTTTGGATGTGTCTATAGGGCCTTCATGACCTTTCCTTGTGCAGGTTGTGTTAGTTTCCGCTGTACTATGTACTATCTCATCTCTCACCCAAGTTACCACTTACCTATTACCTATTTAGTATCCCCCCCACTCCCATCCCTGGTAACCAACAAGGATTGTTACATTTTGCATGTGAATTTTTTCATGGGTTTTTACAATAGAGGTCTCATACAATATTTGTCCTTTTGTGATTGACTTATTTCACTCAGCATGATGTCCTCCAGTTTCATCCATGTTATGAGATGGTTCACCGATTCATTGTTCTTTCTCGTTGCATAGTACTCCATTGTGTGTATGTACCATAGTTTGTGTATCCATTCGTCTGTTGATGGACATCGAGGTTGTTTCCATCGTTTTGCTATTGTGAATAATGCTGCCATGAACATAGGTGTGCATATGTCTATTCGAGTGATGACTCTTATTTCTCTAGGATATATTCCTAGGAGTGGGATTGCTGGATCGAATGGTACGTCTATTTCTAGCTTTCTGAGGAAACGCCATATCATTTTCCAAAATGGCTGTATCATTTTGCATTCCCACCAGCAGTGTATAAGAGTTCCCGTCTCCCCGCAGCCCCTCCAACATTTGTTATTTCCAGTGTTTTTGATTCGTGCCAGTAATGCCGGGGTGAGATGGTATCTCATTGTGGTTTTAATTTGCATTTCTCTAATGGCTAGTGATCGCGAGCATTTCCTCATGTGTCTGTTGGCCATTTGAATGTCTTCCTTGGTGAAGTGTCTGTTCATTTCCTTTGCCCATTTTTTGATAGGATTGGTTGTCTTTTTGTTGTAGAGGTGTTGGATTTTCTTGTAGATTATGGAGATTAGACCTTTGTCTGACTTGTACTGTCCAAAAATGTTTTCCCAGTCTGTAGGTTCTCTTTTAACTCTTTTGGTGAAATCTTTTGAAGAGCATAGATGTTTGATTTTTAGAAGATCCCAATTATCTAGTTTATCTGTTGGGTTTTTTGTGTTGATGTTTATGGTTTGTATCCTGTTAATGCCATGTATTAAGGTCTGAAGTGTTGGTCCTATTTTTTCTTCTATGAATTTTATAGTTTGAGGCTTTATATTCAGGTCTTTGATCCATTTTGAAGTAGTTTTTGTATATGGTGTGAGGTATGGGTCCTGTTTCATTTTTCTACAAATGGATATCCAGTTTTGCCAGCACCATTTGTTAAAAAGACTGTCTTTTCCCCATTTGATGTATTTTGGGCCCTTGTCAAAAATCAGGTGACCGTAGGTGGATGGATTTACATCTGAGTTCTCAATTCTGTTCCATTGGTCAATGTCTCTGTTGTTGTACCAGTACCAGGCTGTTTTGAGTACTGTAGCTGTATAGTAGGTTCTCAAGTCAGGTAGTGTGAGTCCTCCAACTTTATTCTTCTTCTTCAGTAGTGCTTTACTTATTCGAGGTTTCTTCCCTTTCCATATAAAGTTAATAATTAGTTTTTCCATCTCTTTGAAGAATGTTGTTGGTATTTGTATCGGAATTGCATTGTATTTGTAGATTGCTTTAGGTAGAATTGCCATTGTAAATGACATTTTAAATTTCAATTTCTAATTGTTCATTGCTAGTAATTGTTCCAGGATAAAAACATTACAAAGTTTAGTAAAGCAAAAAGACAGGTTTTATTTGGCATATGTTCAAAGAGGCAAAAGTAGGAAATGGACAAGCATGCTGCCACAGCCATATCTGCCAGAATCCGATGAATATCACACAATTGACAAAAGTGGGAAAATGGAGAAGCATGCTGCTAGAGCCATGTCGGCCAGAGTCTGAGGGATGTTACGGGATCATCTGTATATATTAACACTACAAATGGGCAAAACCATTGAAAGCTTCACCTTTTCACCGATGGGGTGAAAACTGCTTAATCAACGTGATTCTACATTTTGAATCGTCTTTCTTAATACTTGTTGGTACGGGTTTCAGTAATGACAGTCAGGAGGGTCTTCACTGGTCCAACAAATCTGACTATTCACTAAATGTTAATAGAAAAAAGTAGAAAGTCTTTTGTGCTCTGTTTATGATTTATTTATGTGAAAGCTTCCCTAAAAGATGTTTTCCAAGATTGAGCTAGCTATTGTCTTTATACCTCAGGGCCCAGTTGATGTGTCCTTGTGAGTCCTTGTGAGTCCAGCTGCAGCTGGGTCACATTCTAGGACAGGGAATAATGGCTCCAGCATTATCTCCTAAATCATTGTGGTTAAGTGAGTGGCTGCTAACCATAAGATCAGTAGTTCGAATCCACCAGAAGCTTCTTGGAAACCCTATGGTGCATTTCTACTCTGTCCTATAGGGTTGCTATGAGTTGGCATTGACTCAACAGCAACAGGTTTGGGTTTTTTTGGTTTTATTTTTTTGTAGTAAACAAAAATACAATATGCCCTGTAAGGATTTTATTTTAAAATAAGCAGAGAAATGCTCAGATTTGTCATACATAAACTCATTTACTTTATTGCAAGGTAGTCATGGCACAGCATAGGCAAGACCTGAGGACATTAGAGATCAGAGAATCAGAGTAAAATATTAGTCCAATATTTAAAATCCAAACATTCAGCTTCAGGCATTTACCTTTAACAAGATGTCTCAGGATGCAAGCTTAACTAGTGCCATGTCCTCACAGAGGTTGCTTGGTGCTAGGGTTCAAGGTAGGTGGCGGCCAGGCAAGGCTGTCTTTGGCAGAGTTTCTAGCAGTGCCAGGCCTTTGGAGAGCTCAAGAGACAAACATGGAGACTAGTTGCCTCTGGCTTGCTCTCTATGAAATGGCAAAAGCTTGGGATTTTTATGTGATTTTAATCCCTTTGGTCTTCCTGACAAACCCTTATGTGAGCCAGGCATCCACTGATTGCATCAGGGTAACCTGTGTCTATCCATAATCGGGATGAATACTCAGGGTGTCTTAACATAGATAAACTAAAGGCTATGTCACACCTTATCATAGCGAAGCATTGTCTTACAATGAGGTAGCCGGCTATAATATTAGAACTTAGAACAGAGAAGCTTACTCATCAGTTTTAAAACTTAACCTAAATATCTAAGTCACACATTGCATGTTTCACACATATGTGATTTGGGATCATTACAGTATAAGCATATGTAACACTATTGTATTTCTAAAATAAACACACTGATCTCATATCCTGCAAACTTGTTAAACTCATAATTAGTTCTAATAGATTTTGTAGATCTCAGTAGAATTTTTCCATAGATGATCATGTCATATGCAAATCAAGATAGTATTATTTTTTTGTTTCCAATTTGGAAGCCTTTATTTCTTTTTATTGCCTATTACACTGACTAGATCTTCTAGTAGAGTGTAGAATAAAACCTGTTAGAGCAAACACCCTTGCCTTATTCCCACTCAAAGGGGAAGAGCATCCAGTCTTTCTTTGTAAAGGATGATGCTAAATGTTTTGTATAGATTCCTTTTATCAGACTGAGGAAGTTCACATCTCTTCCTAATGTCCTGAGGTTAGGATTGTATATTGGATTTTGTGAATTTTTTTTTTTTAATCTATTAAGATGAATACGTTTTTTAATTTTGTTAAATTACGTTGATTTTTTTTTCTTTTTTATTGTACCTCAGGTGAAGACTTACAGAACAAATAGTTTCTCATGAAACCGTAGTACACATATTGTTTTATGACATTGGTTAACAACCCCACAACATGTCAACCCTCTAACTTCTTAACCTTTTCTTTGGTGAAAATACACATAGCCAAAGATATACCATTTCACAAATTTCTACATGCACAGTTCAGTGACATTGACTATGTTCTTCGAATTGTGCTGTTATTCTCACTTAAGAGGAAGGCTTACAGAAAAAAATAGTTTCTCATTTAACAGTTACTACACATGTTGCCCTACGACAATGGTTAACAATCTTACAACACATCAACAATATCCTTACTCAACCTTGGGTTCCCTATCACCAGCTTCCTTGTCCCCTTCTGCCTTCTGGCCCTTGTCACTGGACTCCTGTACCTCGTTAGTCTCATTTGGTTTTATGGGGCTGTCCACTCCCAGGCTGAACAGTAAATCTTGGAGATAACTTCACCACGGAGCTAAAAGGGTGTCTGGGGGCCATATTCTCAGGGTTTCTCCAGTCTCCTTTAGGCCAGTAAATCTGGTCTTTTTTTTGTGAGTTAGGATTATGTTCTACATCCTTCTCCAGCTCTGTCCAGAACCCTCTGTTGTGATCCTGGTCAGAGCAGTCAGTGGTGGTAGCCAGGCACCATCTAGCTGTACTAGACTCAGTCTGGTGGAGGCCTTGGTAGCTGTGGACCTTAGTCCTTCGGACTAATCTTTCCTTGTATCCTATTCTCTTCATTGTCCCTTGCTCCCGAAGGGATGAGACCAGTGGAGTATCTTAGATGGCCGCTCACAGGCTTTTAAGACCCAGATACTACTACTCACCAAGGTAGAATGCAGAACATTGTCTTTATAAGCTGTGTTATGCCAATTGAGCTAAATGTTCCCTGAGACCATGGTCCCCACAGCCCTCCGTCCAGCAATTCAGTCCCTCAGGGAGTTTGGATGTGTCTATGGGGCTTCCATGACCTTTCCTTGTACAAGTTGTGCTAGTGTCCCCTGTATTGTGTACTGTCTCACCCTTCACCCAAGATACCACTTATCTATTGCCTATTTAGTATTTCCCCCCCACCCTTCCCATCGCTGGTAACCAACAAAGATTGTTACATTTTGTGTGTGATAAATTACGTTGATTTTTGAATGCTAAACCAACCCTTCCATCCTGTGCTATATCCCATTAGGTCACAATGTATTATTATCTTTTTATATATATATTGTTGGATTTGTGTTAAAGTTTTGTTGAGAATCTCTCTCTTTATGATCATGAGGGATACTGGCCTGCAGATTTGTTTTCTTGTAATATCTTTGTCTTATTTTGGTACTGGAGTAATGATGGTCTTATGGAATTAGTTGGGAACTATTATAGCCTCTTCATTTTTCTGCAAGAGTTTATATACAATGGGTATAATTTGGGGTGGTAGAATTCCGCAGTGAATGGATCTGGACCTACAATTTTGTTTGTGGAAATGTTTTTAACTACAAATGAAATTTCTTTAATAGATATAGGGATGTTCAGGTTATCTATTTATTCTTAAATTAGTTTTGGTAGTTTCTGTAGTTTGTATCTTTTAAGAATTTTGTTTATTTCAACTAGGTTGTCAAATTTGTGGGTATAGAGTTGTTCATAATATTCCCTTCTTGTCTTTTTGTCTGAATATACTGGAGTGATATCCCCTCCTTCATTCCTGATATTGACAACTTATGTATTTTATCTTTTTTTTCTGATCTTTCTGGCTAGAGGTTTCAGTTTCATTAATTTTCTTTAAGAACTGACTTTTGATTTTATTGATAATCTTCATTGTTTATCTGTTTCATAATTCTTAGATATTTTACTCTAATCTTTATTATTTACTTTCTTATTCTCACTTGAAGTTTCATTTGTTCTTCATCTAATTTCTTAAAGTAGAAGCTGACTTTATTTCTCTGAAACCTTTCTAGTTTTCTAAAATAAGTGTTTAGTGCTATAACTTTTCCTCTGTGTACTGCTCTAGCTGTAACCTATAAACCTATATTTTTTTTTATTTTTGTTGAGTTCCAGTGGCTTATGTGGAAGTACGATATTCAATTTCAAAATAATTGGGGATTTCCTAGGTATCTTTCTGATATTGATTCCTAATTTAATTCCACTGTTGTCAGAGAACATACTCTGTATGACTTGAATCATTTTACATTTATTTAAACTTGCTTTATGGCCCAGAATATGGTATACCTCCCTGAATGTTCTATGTGCCCTTGAAAAGAATGTGTATTTTGCTGTTTTTGGGCGATGTATTCTATAAATAAGGAGTGGTTAAAATGCTTGACTATTAACCGAAAGGTTGGCAGTTCAAGCCCACCAGCCCATTCCACAGGAGAAAGATGTGGCAGTCTGCTTCCATGAAGATTTACAACCTTGGAAACCCTATGGGGTAGTTCTTCTCTGTCCTATGGGATCACTGTGAGTCAGAATTGACTCAACAGCCATGGGGTATGGCTTATTCTATAAATTCAGTTAGGTCAAGTTGATTAATAGTGTTGTTCAAGTCTTTTATACTTACTGATTTTCTGTCTTCTTGTATTGTTAATATTTTTTTAAACAGTCAATTATCTTTTAAAAATACTTAAGTAGTAAGAAAAAAATCTTATGATAGAACTATTGTTTCATTTATTTTGTCATTTTTCTTTTTTTCATGAACAAGTATAAATTCTGTTACTTTTATTTCATCTTGGCTAAAAGCAGAAAGGCAATGAAGTTTTAAAACTGACAGTATTTCTCAATCTTCCTTTAAAAAGAAAACTGTATTATTGTTTGTATAAAATCATTTTATTTATTATCAAGATTGCATATATTTTTGTTAGGTTTTTTCCCCCCCTAATTATTTCTAGTTTCAGAATCTGGGACATATTTTCCAGACATCTGGTTAACTGAAGCTTTTCTAAGAAGGATTCAAGATATCCTCAAGGAAATAAAATATTCTTGTAAAATTCAGGAGAATTTTTAGAAATGTCACAACAAATTTGGGAATCTCTAATTTCTATAATCTGTTACTTTAAAATGTAAAGAATTTAATGTCTTACTGTTGAATGGTGCGGTGGTTAAGAGCTACAGCTGCTAACCAAAAGGTCAGCGGTTTGAATCCACCAGCCACTCCTTGGAAATCCTATGGGCAGCTCTACTCTGTCCTATAGGGTCACTATGAGTCGGGATCGACACGACCGCAACGGGTTTTGTTTTGTTTTTTGCTTTTTGGTTGAATCATATAGGCCATATTAGGTAAATCAATCATTTACTTTTCTGGAACTTTCAATTTTACTATAATTTCAAACTTTTAGAAAATTCATAATAGTAATACAAGAAATTCTCTGGTGGCTTAGTGGTTAACCAAAAGATGGGCCGTTCGAATCTACCAAGCGCTCCTCGGAAACCCTATGGGGCATTTCTATTCTGTCCTATAGGGTTGCTATGAGTCGGAATCGACTCCATAGCAAAGGGTTTGGTTTTTGTTTGTTTGTTTTAATGCAAGAAATTCTCTTATACCCCTTGCTCACATTCTCCAATTATTTTCATTTCATATCCTTGATTTTTGCAGAGTACACTTTCAGGCTTGATTTTGACGAAGGAGTGGGAATCTCCAAAATCCCTGTACATCCCATTGGATATAATGATGCAGAAAAAATATTACGGTATAGTTTTTTTTCCTAGTTAGATATATTTAAGGTATTTTTTGCCCTAAGATGTCCGTTTTCTGATATAAAATCAATGTAACATAATTAAGTTAAAAATAAGGTCTTATATCAAAATAGTTTCTGAAGTAGGAGACAGAGGACACCCACTTTTTCTTCAGTAAGAGAAAGAAGTCACTTTAGTGGCTAAGAAATAACAAAACATTGCTCTTTTTTGACACAAATAGGTATTTCAAATGCAAGAATATGTCCAAAGATAAAAGTGAATACTGATTTGAGATTTTTCGATTAGTTATTTTTTCCTTAGATATTCATTTGATGTTTACACTTGGCCTCTATTTTAAAAGTATGATAATGCTTGTGCCTAAGTCAGTGATTACATTGCTATAGATATGCAGTGTCCAATACAGTAGTCGTTAGCTATATGTGGCTATTGAGTACTTGAAATATGGCTAATCTGAATTGAAATATACTGTCAGTATAAAATTCACATTGTTTTTTGAAGAACTAGTTTAAAAAAAAAGAAAAAGAATGTAAAATATTTCATTAATACACTTTATATACATTAAATGATGAAGTAATATTTTTGGTAGATGGACTGAAATATACCATTAAAAAATACGATTAAAAATGTACCCATTAAAATTAATTCACCTGTTCCTTTATACCTTTTTTTAAAAAAGATATTAGGAAAGTGACTCACATTATGTTTCCTTAGAACAGAACCAATATAGAAATTAGTTGTCAGCTTATAAATTTTAACCCCTCGTTCACATGGATATGGTAAAGAAAAACAAAAAACAACTAAGTCTAGGGCTTCCTTAATCTGACTGATTTCTAGGAAAAGACAAGATTGATTAGGAATATGTAGCAGTAGAGATGATCTTAAAATGATGATCTCATAAGATGATCTCATTTGTTTGAACACATAGTTTGGTACATAGTAGACTCTCAAATATTGGTTGAATTCATGAATGGTTCCATTTAGAATGTGTTAAAACAAATGATGGTAAATGGTTTCAGAATACTCCAGGATGCATAAATTTTATTTGTATTTGGAAATTATAAGCTACCATTTAAACTTAATTATTTCTAATTTTATAGCTTCTCATTTTTTTCCAGAATTGTAAACTATTTGCCACTGGTTATAATAAAAGCCAGTTTCTTTTCTTTTCTAATTGTTGTAATTAAATGAAGTTTACATTTCAAGTTAGTCTTCCCTACAGAATGTTTTTTTTTTTTTTTACATACAAAAACCCAGTTTCATATGCACATGAGTGCCCCATTCACAGGAATATAACTTAGTGATTTGATACATTCTTCAGACTCAAATTGCTTTCTAAATATATGGGAAATTTTTTTTTAGTTAGTGACTTGTGTAAATTAAGGTAAGGAAAAATATAGCAACTGTGAACATAAAAGGATTATATATTATAATACTAATAATACTTACATAGAGTTTATAATATTCCAGGCACTGTTCTAAGCACTTTATAAATGTTAACTCATGAGTCCTTTACAACAACCCTTTGAGATAGACACTGTTATTATCCCCATTTTCTTTAGGAGAAACTGAAGCACAGATAAGTTAAGAAACTTGTGGAAAATACAGCTATTAATTGGTGGTGCCAGAATTCTAACCATGGAGTCTGACTCACGACCAGTGCTTTTAACCACTTGGCTGTACTGCTTTTTGATAATACATATGGAAAGGATATATTTGTAGACATCTTTGAAGTTTGCATATATGTACAGGAAATTGGGCGTGATTTTTCATGCTAATTGTATATCAAATTATTTTTAAAGATATTCTTCAATAGTGATTAAAGAGTTAAAAATGTATAATTTATCAGTTCTCTCAGCTTGGAAAGTATTTTCTGATCTATGGCCACTATCTCCTAATAAATATAAAGTTATTAAATAACACTAGTCTCTGAGAGTAGATGCCTGCCACAGCATCTAACACAGAGTACCTTATGGTTTTAGAGCATTTTCATGTTATCCAGATAGGCTATTATAATCCTATCTTATAGAAGTAAAGTTGATGTTTAGAGAATTAAAACACTTGCTGAACATCACTCAGCTTTAAAGTAGTAAAACTAAGATTAAATCCTGTCTTATAACTCTTGAGCCAGCTGTATTCCTCTGTTGGATGGTTATAGCCATTAAGCCTTGAAATGATTTAATTTCATGGAATTTATTTATGTTATACATATCCAATAACTCGGG
The DNA here is from genome assembly GCA_030035585.1 of Dugong dugon. Classification (NCBI taxonomy): domain Eukaryota; kingdom Metazoa; phylum Chordata; class Mammalia; order Sirenia; family Dugongidae; genus Dugong; species Dugong dugon. Next base: position 56,274,327 of record CM057467.1, on the reverse strand, counting down.
ATAACTCAATATAGTTCATCCATATTTAAACACCAAGATAAAAACCTACCATTTTAAAGGAAAAATAGGGATCACAAATGATTATAAAATAGTTATTCAGAAATGTTTAGTACATTGTACAGTAAATCTACATTTCTTTCTCTTAAGACTTTTGGTACACAAAATCTATTTTTGAAGTCTTCTTTTGGATTGCAGATGCACTTTTTTTTTTGTTTTCCTTTAAGAGACAGTATAATGAAGTCCGCCACTCATCTGTTAGTTTGTTATTTTAAGGGATTCTGCCATTGTGGTTTGAATTCTCAACCCAACCACTTACTTACGTGTAACCTTGGGTCAGTTATTTAATCTTTCTCTGGTTCAGTTTTCTTACCTTAAAATGAGGACAATAATAGTTTCTACCTGGTAAGTTTATTATGAGAATTAGATAAGATCACGCATGTACTTAGCACAGTATCTAGAACATAATAAATAATTAATGTAGGCTGTAACTATTCTGGAGCCCTGTTAGTGCAGTGGTTAAGAGTTTGGCTGCTAATCAAAAGATTGGCAGAATTCAGCATCTGCTCTTTGGAAACCTTATGGGGCAGTTCTACTCTGACCTACAGGGTCGCTGTGAGTCAGAATCTACTCGGCGGCAACAGTTTATATCTATTCCCCTCCATATCTCCGAACTTCTATCTTTTTTAAGTGTCTATGCCAATAAGACCAAAAAAACCTGTTGCCGTCGAGTCAATTCTGACTCATAGTGACCCCATAGGACAGAGTAGAACTGCCCCATATCATTTCCAAGGAGCAGCTGGTGGATTCAAACTGCAGACCTTTTGGTTAGCAGCCGTAGCATTTAACCACTACAACTTAATAATTACTTTTTGAGTGCTTACTGTATAATTAGCAACTTCTTCAGAAATTAATTTTTTCTCCTTAATCCAATCATGGATTTACTATTTTCAGAATTTCTTGGGCCCAGTGCTGTTCCAAATAAACAATTAGAGGTAAAGAAAGGAGGCTGATGATTCCCATCCCCCCACATTTTTTATTTTTTCTCCTTACCTCTTATCACTAACATAATAAATATTTTACTTACCTCGATTATGGCTCTTTCACTAGAATGTAGTCTCCACAAGAGAAGGAATTTTCATTGGTACCTAGCACTCAGTAGATACTCAATAAATATTTGCTGCATGTATGAATGGACTATTTTGTCATCCAACTTCATGATGTCTTCTTGGAAATTGTGGTGCTCATCCTTATTCTGTCATTGTCATTTCTCTCAATAGTCATATGGGAGGACCTGCTGCACCAGATGAGAGCTGGAAAGGAAGTCTTAATGTGAATTACAGTATTGGACCTGGCTTTACAGGGAATGATTCTTTCAGGTAATTTTGCATTATTTTAGTAGCTCATTGAGCCCTGGTGACGCAGTGGTTAGGAGTTTGGCTGCTAACCAAAAGGTCGGCAGTTTGAATCCACCATCCAGTTCTTGGAAACCCTGTGGGACAGTTCTACTCTGTCCTATAGGGTCACTATGAGTTGGAATCAACTCGATGGCAATGAGTTTGGTTTGGTTTGGTTTAGTAGCCTAGAAAAGTTGTGTTTTTTTTAATGGAAAAATGTCAAGATAACTGCTCGGCCAGATATATTTTGCTTATCTTCTTTTCTCACTTTTCACTAGTGAATATTTGATCATTTTACATTACGTAAGAAGTCCTTACAGAATAATGTATTCTTCTTCCAATAATGTGTCACATTAAGTTTGTTTCATAAAGTCTCACAAATAACTACATTTGAGTTACCCTTTTAACATTTCACGCATTGATTTTTTTAACCTCCAGTTTCACCTAAAGTTTTAAAAACAGCTTTCAAATCACATTAAAAATGCTATGCATGTAAAACGTTAGGTTAAGGTAAGGGATGGGGGTAAAGAAGAAAAGAGAAAAGGAGTAATTTATCACTTAATGCGTGGGTTAAATGAATTATTGGGTAAAGACAAAACTGTTATAAGGCTCAATGGACTTATCGTTATAATCACTGTTGTTATTACACATTATACACTGTTGTAAAGGAGACACTGATGACAGAATACGTGTCCATTGGACTTAGTTTTACGGAAGGAATAAAAGTTTTCCACTGGGTTAAGGCAGACAGAAAATGCCGGCTAGATTGATCAGCTTGTATAGAGGTGTGAAAGAACATGGGGTGATCGGGGGAAACTTAACACTGATAAATCAGAAAAGATACAGCTTTTTTTTATTAAAGCAAAATTATTAAATTAGTCTTGTTTGGTAATGATTTACCTTAACTATGTGAATTTGTATTCTTAGACTTTCTTAGTTTCCATAAGGATATTTTTTTTATTCCAGCACATTTAAATATTAGAAGTTCATAGTATAGGAATTTTAGACTATGGGAAATTTAGGAGTATTTGATTGATATATGTGCTTACTTATCTCTATAATTGAATCAGAATAGAGTTCCTTTAATTTAAAAGACTTTATTATCTACCTTAATACCTTCCAGCAGTTGGAAAACATAGTATACTTATACAATGAAAGGTTAATGTCTTTCTTATTTATAAACAAAAACATAAAGACAAAGAGAGACCATATAGTTTCAGTTCTATAATTTCAGTTGCAATTCAAGAAACATAAAAATTCTGGTCTAGATATCAAAAAGCTGTTCTCTTTCACAGCTGGCACAATATTAATTTGAGCACAGTATTCTTGATTTGAGCTCAGAATGGACGAATACACAAATAAACAACAAATACTGAAAACCAAGTTCTCTGTTGTCTCTCACCAAGAGAGATCTGATAATCCATTAATCCATTCACAGAGATCACCAAATGGCAAGACCATAAAACCAAATTCTTTGCTCTCACAATGGGGAATAACTTAGCTGCTGTAAGCAAACTAGAAACATAAACAAAATGCAAAATCAGTAGAGACAAAAAAAAAAAAAAAGATACAGGTGTTGTAGGGGAAAAACATCACAAAGTTAAGTAAAGCAAAATGAAAGTTTTATTCTGCATATTTTCAAAAAGGCAGAAGTGGGAAACAGACAACCAGGCTGCCAGAGCCAGTCTGCCCAAGTCCAAGGAAATATGACAGAACAGACAAAAGAGTCCAAAGAATATTACAGACTCATCAGTATATATTAACATTACAAATGGGCAAAACCATTGAAAGCTTAGCCTTTTCAGATTGGCTAGAAACTGTAGTCCTACATTTTAAATTGTCTTTCTTAACAATCATTGGTACAGGTTTCAGTAACGACAGGGTCTTCATTGTTCCAACAAATTTCTATTCACTAAATGCTAATAGAAAAAGGTAAGAGTGGAAAGTCTTTTGTGTTCTGTTTGATTGGCTTTCTGTGAAAGTTTCCCTAAAAGATATTTTCCAAGATTATCTTAGCTGTTGTCTTTATACCTCAGGGCCCAGTTGATGTGTCCTTGTGAGTCCTTGTAAGCCCAGCTCCAGCTGGGTCACATTCTTTATGCTCAAGGACAGGGAATAATAACTCCAATATCATTTCCTAAATCATAGGGAATCAGCAAAGAGCTACAGCTGCTAACCAAAAGGTCAGCAGTTCGAATCCACCAGCTGCTCCTTGGAAACCCTATGGGGCAGTTCTACTCTGTCCTACAGGGTTGTTATGAGTTGGAATGGACTCAACCGGAATGGGTTTTGTTTTTTGTTTTTAATTGCTGCTTGGGATTTACTTCTGAGAGCCAAAAGAAGTTATGTCTGAGTTTAAGCTGCCCATAGCTGGTTCTGCAAGATAAATCTATTGAGCATCTAGATGGGACCTCCAAAAATGATAAAGGATAAGTTTGGTTTTTTTTTAAGTAAAATTAGATTGTTATACAAATGTAAAATGAACACCTGTCAAAGATATTATTTAACTCAGTTAATAAGGGAAACAGCTGTTAAAATTATTCATAGAGTAATTCAAAGACAACACAAACCAGCTCATCAGGAATGCTAATATAAATTTACCTAATAGCAGAAAAACTGATTTCTTCCATGGTGGAGGGGAGGGAAGTCAACTGAACCTTTACTGAACAGATTGTACATCTCTATCAAGTTGTAAATTAGTATAGACAAAGACAATGGAAGAGATAACCCTAATGGATGACCTAAGGTCTTTTCCAATTTTTCCTTACAGAAATATATATATTCATTAATTTCACAAATATTAATTGAGCATTTACTATATCCCAGGCATCATTCTGGGTACTAGGATGCAGCAGACAGCAAAACAGGCAAAAATCCCTGTCCTGTGGAGCCTACATTTGAGAGTTCAATTTATTTGGAACATGATGAGTTTGGGGTGATAATAGGACAAACATATAAGTATTCTTTAGGCAGTTAGGAAATGAGACTGAAAACTAAGAAGACATCAGAATTAAAGATGTGGATGAGACTTTGAGAATCTGAGCAAATATCCTGTTTGTTTTAATGTTTCGATTAAAATAATTTTTTTTTTTGCTTCTTCCTCATGTGTTACATTTTGCTTACTTAATTTTTTTCATTTGAGGACATGTTAATGAATTTGTGTTTCTTACTAATCATAGATCTTAGTCTCATTATTTTAGAAATACATGCTAAACTATGTTTCTGCTTTTTTACTATTATTTTTAATCTCCCTGTAGCAAAAATAAATCCATTACTTAATGCCTTAAAATGAAAGAATTCACCCATTGATTAGGTTTTTTTATTCCCCCCTAAAGGCACTTTTAGTTGAATATTGCACATAAATTAAATACCCATTCAGAAACACAATATACCTTTAGGAAGAAAAGCCAGAAAGTGTGCTTAAGAATATACAGATTTTGACAGCTTACTAGAGATTCCATTTAAAGAATAACTACAAATTAGAAACAGCTGGGGTTCCTGCCGTCCTACTCCCCCCCCAAAAAGGACTTATTTTATTCCCTTGTGAAAAAGAGGTTCAGCATTTTCCCATGTCATTTTGGATTCCTAAAATGTGAGTGGTATTTTTTTCTGTCTGATTGAGCTTGATTGTATTTTCCTTTATATTCCAATTTGGTTAATTGTAATTCATGAATGAATATTTAAATGACTGGCCAAATCAGAATCAACAGTGATGGACTAGAAAGGTTTATATTATGTAGTTGCCTTGCTCATTTTTAGCTAGGACTTCCCAAATTTCTATTTAACGGTAGAATTTATCATGTTTCTTATATGCAGCACTCAGCCAGCTCTTTAACAATGTGCTGACATACTACTTTTGTAATCTTGACGAGAAGGTTAATGAATGGCCAGAATGACTGTAAATACTAAGACAATATTTAAACAATTTGCTTATGCTTTTTCTTTCATTAGATAATGGGCTGTTTTTCTTGCTTTTATAATTAAGTAAGTGGTGTTTAAAAATTTTAGAATAAACACCCAAGACATTTTGACTACTAGAATATTTTGGATTTTTTTTATTGTGCTTTAAGTGAAAGTTTATAGCTCAAGTTAGTTTCTTTTTATTTTTATTATTTTTTTTATTGTGCTTTAAGTGAAAGTTTACAGTTCAAGTTAGTCTCTCATACAAAAATTTATACATACATTGTTATGTGAGCCTGGTTACTGTCCCTATAATGTGACGGTACACTCCTCCATTCCACCCCGGATTTCCTGTGTCCATTCAACCAGCTCCTGTCCCTTTATGCCTTCTCATCTCCCCTCTAGACAGGAGCTGCCCATTTAGTCTCATGTATCTACTGGAACTAAGAAGCACACTATCTACCTAAATTAACACAAACAGAGGTAGAACAACTAAATAAACCTGAAATAACAGAAGATATTGAAAAGATAATTAAAAAATTCTCCCCAAAAAAAGCCTTGGCCCTCATGGCTTCACTGGAGAATTCTACCAAACTTTCAGAGAAGAGTTAACACGTCTACTACTAAAGGTATTTCAGAGTATAGAAAAGGATGGAATACTCTCATACTCAGTCTGTGAAGCCAGTATTACCCTGAGACCAAAACCAGGTAAAAACACCACAAAAAAAGAAAATTACAGACCAATATTCCTCATGAACATAGATGCAAAAATCCTCAATAAAATTCTAGCCAACCGAATTCAACAACATATTAAAAAAAAAAAAAAATTAACAGGCCCGAAGTTTCTGGTAGGATGTGTTCTCATTCTCATTTGATTCTGTGAATTTCTTTATTCCATCCGTAATTTCTTCTATAACCTAGTAGTTTTTGAGCAAGGTATGTTGTTTCCGAGTGTTTGATTTTTTTTTTTTCCTTGCTTTTTCTGTTACTGATTTCTACTTTTATGGCTCTATGGTCAGAAAAGATGCTTTGTAATATTTCGGTGTTTTGGATTCTGTTAAGGCTTGCTATGTGGCCTAATATATGGTCTATTCTGGAGAATGTTCCATGTGCATTGGAAAAGAAAGTATCCTTGGCTGCTGTTGGGTGATCAAGTTGGTTAATTGTGGCATTAGATCTTCCGTGTCTTTATTGAGCTTCTTTCTGGATATTCTGTCGATCACCAAAAGTGGTGTGTTAAAGTTTTCTACTATTATTGTGGAGGTGTCTATTTCTGTTTTCAATGCTGTTAGAGATTATTTTATGTATTTTGGAGCCTTATCGTTGGGGGTGTAAATATTTATTATGGTTATGTCCTCCTGGCGTATTAATCATTATATAGTGTCCTTCCTTTGCACTAATCATTATATAGTGTCCTTCTTTGTCCTTTGTGGTGGATTTTACTTTAAAGACTATTTTGTCAGAAATTGATATTGCCACTCCTACTCTTTGATTGTTGTTTGCTTGATATTTTTTTTTCTCCATCCTTTGAGTTTTAGTTTGTTTGTGTCTTTAAGTCTAAGATGTCTCTTGTAGGCAGCATATAGATGGATCGTGGTTTTTTATCCATTCTGCTACTCTCTGTCTCTTTATTGGTGCATTTAGTCCATTTACATTCAGTGTAGTTATTGATAGATATTGATCGATATTAGTTTAGTGCTGTCATTTTGAGGTCTTTGTGTGTGTGTTGTTGACAGTTTCCTTGTTCCACATAATTTTCTGTGCTGAGTTGTTTTTCTTTTTCTTTTCGTTTTTTCTTCTATTCTCACTATCCTTTTGAAAATTAATCCATCACCATTATCTTCAGTTCACTGCCCCCTAGGCTTCCCATCAAACCTTTTGAGTTGCTGTTGTCAATTTGATCTCACATAGATAATTCTTTTTTTTTTTTTTGTACCTTAGATGAAGGTTTACAGAACAAATAGTTTCCGATTAAACAGTTAGTACACATATTGCCCTATGACAATGGTTAACAACCCCATGACTTGTCAACACTGTCCCTTTTCAACCTCGGGTTCCCTATCACCAGCTTTCTTGTCCCCTCCTGCCTTCTAGTCCTTGTCCCATTTGGTTTTATGGGGTTGTCCAGTCCCCAGCTGAATGGTGAACCACGGGAGTGACTTCACCACTGAGCTAAAAGGGTGTCCAGGGGCTATACTCTTGGGGTTTCTACAGTCTGTCAGGACAGTAAATCTGGTCTTTTTTTGCGAGTTAGAATTTTGTTCTACATCCTTCTCCAGCTCTGTCCAGGACCCTCTGTTGTGAATCCCCGTCAAAGCAGTCAGTGGTGGTAGCCGGGCACCATCTAGCTGTACTGGACTCAGTCTGGTGGAGGCTGTGGTAGTTGTGGTCCATTAGTCATTTGGACTAATCTTTATGTATTTTCTTTTCATCCTTTTTGTTATTGATTTTATGTTTGCTGAGTCTATGTTTTTCTTGTTTTTTATTTCGATGTATAGGGTTGTTACATTCTTTTGTGGTTACCTTAATATTTGCCACTATTTTTCTAAGTTTAAACCAATCTTTTATTTCTTTATGTCACCTTGACTTCCTCTCCATATGGAGGATCCATGACTACATTATTTAGTCCCTGTCTTTTGTTTTAATTTTGTCATCTTTTACATGTTGACAGTCTCTGTTTCCCTATTTTCAGTGTTTTAGCTTTGATTTATTTGTGACTTCCCTATCTGGGTTGATACCTCTTTGTTCTGTCCTGTGTTCTAGTATTGCGTTGTTATCTGATGTTATTGATTTTCTAACCAGAAGACTCCCTTTAGTATTTCTTGTAACTTTGGTTTGGTTTTTACAAATTCCCTAAACTTCTGTTTATCTGGAAATGCCCTAATTTTGCCATCATATTTGAGAAACAGTTTTGCAGGATATATAATTCTTGGCTGGCAATTTTTTTCCTTCAAGTCTTTGTATATGTCATCCCATTGCCTTCTTGCCTGCATGGTTTCTGCTGAGTAGTCAGAGTTTAGTCTTATTGACTCTCCTTTGTAGATGACTTTTCATTTATCCCTTTCCACTCTTAAAATTCTCTTTATCTTTGGTTTTGGTAAGTTCAATTATAATATGTTTTGGTCACTTTCTTTTAGCATCTACTGTGTGTGGGGTTTGATGAGCTTCTTGGATAGATATCTTTTCATCTTTCACAATATCAGGGAAGTTTTCTGCCAACAAATCTTCAACAATTCTCTCTGTATTTTCTGTTATCCCTCCAGTTCTGGTACTCTAATCACTCATAGGTTACTCCTCTTGATAGAGTCCCACATAATTCTTAGGATTTCTTCATTTTAAATTCTTTTATCTGATTTTTCCTCAAATAAGTTGGTGTCAAGTGCTTTGTCTTCAGTCTCACTAATTCTGCCTTCCATTGCCTTAATTCTGCTCCCATGACTTTCTATTGAGTTGTTTTATTCTAAAATTTTATTGTTAATCTTTTGGATTAGTTTGCTGTCTCTCTGTGGATTCTTGCAGCCTATTAAATTTGTCATTGTGCTCTTGAATAACCTTCTAAATTTTCTCTATTGCTTTGTCTCTGTGCTCCTTGGCTTGTTCTGTGTTTTGCCTGATCTCTTGAAGAGCTCTGTATATTAATGTTTTAAATTCTACCTCTGGTAATTCCAAGCAATTCTCTTCCTCCGGAAGGTTTCTTGAATCTTTTTTGGGGGGAGTTTGCTGAAGTCATCAGGGTCTGCTTCTTTATGTGATTTGATATTGACTCTTGTTTCCATGCCATCGATAAGTTATTATATTTATTTATTTTATGTTTGCTTACTGTGTCTTAGCTTCTTGTTTTGTTTTGATATCCCCAAATAGGCTGGTTGTGTGAGTTAGTTTGATTATTGGCACCTTCGAAGCTCTCATGTCCTGTCACCTTGTGGTTAGATCTGTTACTAGGTATGTGAGCTCAGGAGTCCATTTACTTTTCTTGTACGGATTCAGCTCAGGTGTCCAGGTAGTCGGTCACCAACTGTGTGGTACAGGCTCTCACCTACAGTCCTAGACAGGCAGGGGTGATTGAAGTAGTCACAGTTATCTGGCTGTGGTATGGGGTCATGCACTGAGCAATGCAGGGGGTTGACAGCTGTCCCTGAGTGTCTGGGAGGAAAGCATGTCCCTGTTCCCTACAGCACATAGGTAGGTAGGTTTTGCAGCCAGATTATGGGCACCCAATGCTGTTGGCTGTAAGGACTGGGAGGTACCACTTATTCTTGGATCCCTGTTGTGGGTGGCTAGGTGGTGTTGGTGGAGCCACCAGTCCTCAGGCCCCTGATGTGCGTAGGTGAGGACCCTGCTTAATGAGCAGTGCTGTGTCAAATGCCATGAATTTGCCACTCCTCCTTATAGCTGATACAATTGAAAATTTGCTTCAGGTATTTACCCTGTTGTACTGTGCTAATGAGGGCGTACACTGTTGAAATGGGCCCACACAGGTCTTTGCAGGGATGAAAGGCATTCAGAGTCCGTGGACACCTTATGCCTATGCCTAGGCAAAGGGGCTGTGCCTGCTCTGAGTTCCCAGTTTAGGGGAGCTGGCAGATTATTTTTTCCCGTTTGTTAGTTTGTTCCCTCTCCACAGCCAGGAGAATAACTCAGGGTGCACAATGGACCCTACTGGCCCAGGGGATGCAGCAGTCACTGAAGCCAGCCTGAGACCTAATGCAGAGAGAAGAGGGGGCCAGTAAATGGGAGAAAGGTTCTTCCCAAATAGGGTGTTTTTGATTCACGTAGTAGGTTAGATGCATCTACTTAAGTTTTGCTGATTGAGCGCCTCTTCTTGCTTGTTCTGGAGGCTTAAGTAGACTCTTTGCCACTCAGTCTCTCCTGATGTGGAAAATGCATCCCAAGTGCCACTGCTTGCCTTACTGTTCACTCCAGCCGATCTAGCCTGCAGGGTGCTGGTTCCCACTGGGTCAGGTCTAGCAACTTCTCACTGCTTTTGAATTGTCTCTCCTTCCCCTGGCTGCTCAGTCTGATTCTTCAACTTTGCCTTTGATGTTCAGGGCCGCTAGATTGTCATATATAATTGATTCACTTGTTTTTTGGGGTCTTTGTTGTAAGAGGGACCACAGGAAGCATCTGACTAGTCCGCCATCTTAGTCCCACCTCCAATATTTTTATTTTTAAATAAATATCAGCAATATAGCTGTGGAAGTGGAGGAATAAAAAATGTTAGACATTCAGTTTTTAAAATTTGACTTTAAAATGCATGCTCAAGTATTTAGGAGTGAAGTGTCATGATGTCTGCAACTTACTTGCAAATGATTCAACAATGTCAATAATTGTTGAATTTAGGTGGTGGATATATGGGAATTCATTGTCCTATTGTACAGTTTTGCTATACTTTTAAAATTTTTCATAATAAAAAGTTGGAAAAAAACTGTTAGTATAAAGCTTCATGAGAAATAATTTATTTCCTTTGAAATTCTAGGAAGATTAGAATGCATGTTCATAACTTCAATAAAATTACAAGGATTTACAATGTAATTGGAACTATCAGAGGATCTGTGGAACCTGGTGAGTTCAGTAATTTCTTTTTTTTTAATTCTGTTTTTACAAAGGTTAAGAGAGTACGAGAAAGATAAATTTCAGTCAACAATTGACTTTTTTTTCTAGCTAACATGAAACTACTAAATTTGAAAAAAATATATACAGCTCTAAAAGAAGATTCTACATTTTAATGTTTATTTTCTCTATGGAAGAAAGCTCAAGCAAGAGGAAGCTTAATTTAAAAACACAAACTACAGGTGTTTATAACATATTCAAAGTCATAGTTCTTTTAAACACATTATTTTCCAGACAGGTACGTTATTCTGGGAGGTCATCGGGATGCCTGGGTATTTGGAGGTATTGACCCAACCAGTGGGTCTGCTGTTTTGCAAGAAATTGTCCAGAGTTTTGGAAAACTGCTGAGTAGAGGTAAGTAATGTTCTTTGGTAGGTGATAAAAGAAAGTCACTTAATTTTTCTTTATTTTTAGGCAGATATACTTAATAATGTATGTTAACAATGATTACAGGCTGGAGACCTAGAAGAACTATCATTTTTGCCAGCTGGGATGCAGAAGAATTTGGACTTCAAGGTTCTACAGAATGGGCAGAGGTAAGTAAGAGAGAGAAGGTTCTTGTTATTTTTTTTTGGTCAACAGAGACCAAGTGTATATATCTCAGGATGATCTCCAATAGATTCCAATGTATCCATTTGTTTTTACTCTCAAATCTGTTTGGCAAAACAGAATAATCTCTTAATTAATTAGTAGCCTAAAAAAATTACTTATTATTGTCAAAATATTTTTGTTTCTATTTGTATTTGTTTTGTGAACAATAGTAAAATAAGTAAGCTCAGAAAATAATCAAAAGTAGCAAGCTGTTTTTGACATGTGAATTTACTTATCTAAAATTTGATATAGATCCTTGGAGTTCATTTTCAAGTTTTTTAAGTTTCCTTGGAGTTCTTCCATTTATGCTCTATTAAAATGATGATACTTTTTATGATTTCATGTTTACACATTTCATGCAAAATTACAACTATAATATATTTTACCATTCACAAAAAATATATGTCTGACTATTAAGTATAAAATGTAATTTTATAAATTGAATTACCTTATCGAATGACTTTTCAGTTTCAGAGGTTTTTTTCCTTTAGATATGATTGATTTTCGTTTGTCATTGGCTCTTAATATTTAAGTGTCTCTCCTGGCCCCTTCTTTCATCTTCTTCCCTTAGTCTCCCTGTTGAGTAATAATATCTCAGTTCTTAAACATATAAGGTAAACTCATTACACTTTTATAAAGTAGGTGCACTAGAAAAGCACTTACTCTCTTCCCACCTTCTTAAGTCTTTCATTATTATCCTTGTTTTATAAAGTTGTTTTAAAACATGGCATACACGGGAAGTGGACAGCCCCATAAAACCAAATGGGACTAATGAGGCACAGCAGTCCAGGGACAAGGTCCAGAAGGCAGAAGGGGACAGGAAAGCTGGTGATAGGGAACCCAAGGTTTAATATGGATAGTGTTGATGTGTTGTGAGGTTGTTAACCATTGTCATAGGGCAACATGTGTCCTGTTTAATAAGAAACTATTTTGTTCAGTAAACCTTCATCTAAAGTGAGAATAGCAGCACAATTAGAAGAGCGTAGTCGATGTCACTGAACTGTTCATGTAGAAATTTTTGAAATAATGTATCTTTGGCTATGTATATTTTTACCAAAAAAAAACATTGAGAAGGGAGAGGGTTGACATGTTGTGGGGTTGTTAACCAATGTCATAAAACAATATATATATAAAAAAAAAAAATGGCATACATATATTGCCATCGTGTTTCATTTTTAAAATGCTTTACTCCTTGCTCATTTCCTTTTATATTACTTTAAATAATAAAAGATAATATAAATCAAATAAACATGGTTATAAAATCATACACACTGTTACTTCCTGGTATCACTTACCTGTTTTGATTTCAGGTACATTAAAAATTTTTATTATTACATTGATATTATAAATTTGCATTTTGGAAGTGAAAGATTAATTTTAGATGAATCAAATTTCATTATTAAGGTCATTTACCTTTGGAAGTATGTAATTTCTTGTGAATACATGGACATCAATATGTTTTTCTGTTTCTGTAATTTCAACAGCTTAAAATAAAGATGAAAGAAATCTAAGATATAAAATAATAAGTAGATTTTGCATTAATATAAATACATATGGGCTAAAAGTAGACAATTTCAAGTTTTCTACCAGATTCTTGATCATATACAGCAGCATACTTACCTTCCGTAAATACACCTAGGAATCTTTTTTATTGCTACTGTAAATCTGTTGTAATGGAAACTGACTGTATATAGTGGGAGCAACTGTCATCTGACCTTTTTGGCAATTTCAAACAAACAATGAGAATCCTCACTTGTGTCATAACCACACAGCTGTAAATGTTTTTACTATAGCGTGTTTGTTTAAGGTAAGAAGCTAGAGAGAGGAGTGAAGGGCTCTCTCGGTATGTTTCCATCTGTATGTGACTATGTTATTCTTCTCTGTCTTTCTTGAATCTGTCTATTTGTGTGTGTGTGTGTGTGTGTGTGTGTGAAAGAGACTGTCTTGTCTTTGTCCTAATCTGTCCCTCCTTCTCTCCTAGTTTTTTCCGTCTTCCTCTCCTTTTTTTGTGCTTTCTCTTCTCCGTATCTTTTCTTTTTCTAAAATATGGATAAATGAAAATGTTTCTATTTCTCACTTTTAAAATGAAAAATTTACTTGGATATCCACTCTCAATGGATCTCAAGCTTCATTATATGTAAGAACTACCAGAGACTTGTAAGAAAATACAGATGTTCAGGTCTTACTTTCAGCAAGACTGATTCAGTAGATCTGGGTTGGGGCGCCAGAATCCGGGCACTTTACCTCTGTATATTCTCATGCAGGGAACCAGGGAGTGCCACTTTGAAAACAATCATGTTTCTGGAGCATCCTGCTATTGCTATAAACGTTAACGCCCACTTTATAATATTCTTCTTTTTGTTTTAATTGCATTAATGCTGTTGTCAAACAACCAGTTATCAGCATTTTCTGTAAATTGATGATCACGAGCATAAGTATTTGTAGACCACTTTTCCGCTAAATTCATTTGTTTTTTGGTTTATGTTTCCACAAATGTAACTACTATGAATAAAGTAACAACTTTGTTTCAACTCTAGGAAAATGCAAAAACACTCCAGGAGAGAAGCGTTGCTTATATCAACTCAGATTCATCTATAGAAGGTAAATTTTACCTCAGATTGTTTTTAAACAGTACAACATCCTTTAACCCTATAAATTCCGTCTTGTTAACTATTTCATATTTCCTCTTCCTATGAGATACTTCAATAATACCTTGATTTTCCAATTTACAGTATAGAAAGCCAAATGGACTGTATGATTTATAACTAAGCTATTGATCCTAATTTCTTTAGTATATTTACTATCTGCCTATCTTGGATTACTACTTAAAACTCTTAATATTAATGACATTCTTCTTATGGAGATATTCAAAGACTTTGATTAAAGATTTTTAGGCCTACAGGAAATATTTCCTGTATGTATTGGGACAAATCTGAACAAACTTCATCTTGCACATGACATATGACATTTGTGTCTCCAGGCTTTTATTGCACTTGGATTAGATAAATGTCAGAACGTATGTACTAGCTACTGACATGTTACAGTCTAATGTCTTGATATATACTATTGAATTGAATGAATGAATAATTAACTACTGCTATAGCCTTACTGCTTTCTTTGCGGAAGTTCCCCAAGAGATGCTGCCATAAGGATGACTCTTATAACTGCCACGGAACTGCTGCCCTATCAGCTAATGTCCGCTTACACCTTCTTCTGTCCAAAGTTTGTGCTGTAGCTTCTTCCCCTCCTGAAGAACTGTTTATACCCTGTTTTATTTCCTGGGAATGATGCCATGGATTCAAAGTCTATATTACATCTTGTTTGTAATTAGAAAATGATGTAAGAATTAAACATAGATGGAATTTCGTTTATAAGTAAGTACGAAATAATGTTCTCTGTGTTTGTATTTATTTTTCAGGCAATTACACTCTCAGAGTTGATTGTACACCCCTTCTTTACCAATTGGTATATAAACTGACAAAAGAGGTATATAAGTTGATCTGTCTTAATATGTTTTTTGATGAATGAATTAGTGAATAACCTTTTTTCCTTAATTAGTAGTACTGATTTTTAAATTGGTGATGGAACGTAGCAGATTTGCGTAAATAGCAAGTGAGAACAAAAATCTTTACTACATTATTTACTTATGTGACATAACCATGATGAAAGTATTGCCAGTCTCTGTGTTCCAATAATCCAAAACCCAAACAAAGCCCACTGCCTCATAGTCACCCCCTAGGGTTTCCAAGGCTGTAAATCTCTACGGAAGCCGACAGCCACATCTTTGTCCCATGGAGCGGTTTCAAACCACCGACCTTTTGGTTAGCAGTCAAGCACTTTAACTACTGTGCTACTTGTTCCAATAATGCTTCTTATTAATAATCATGTACATAGTTGTAATGTGTAGCGTATATAATTTTTATCTGGCAGAGGCATTTTGGTATAGCAGAAAGAGTGGTAAGCTGGAATTGAAAAGTCTTGGGTTCAGATATTGCCTTGGCCACTCACTCATTCATTCAACAAATATTTATGAGTAGTTACTATGTGTCAGGCACTATAAAATGAAATCTAGCAGCAAAAATGATAATAGAACAAGGTCACTGAATCCAAAGATTTGATAATCTAGATCTCTCTAGATACAGACATCTAAATGAACAATTACAAGACACTGGAATATTTGATACTCTGTACAGTGCAGAACAGTGATGGAATGGAGACAAATACTAGGATAGCTGGAGAAATTTGGGGTGCATATGAGGTTTCCAGAATAATTCATCCTTGGACTATCAAATGGAAGGATATGTGGGAGTAAGGGAGAGGACATTCTAAGCAGGGGGCACAGTACCTGAGAAAGACAAGGAGATATAAAAAACAATGACTTGTTTCAGTATGACCTAAGCATAAGGTGATGGTAGAGAGATGATAAGAAATGAGACATGACTAGTAGGCCAAGGTGTCCAGAAATCTAATGATGGGGAAATCATTAAAGAATTTTTAACAAGGTTGTTGTAAATTATTATTCATTAGAAAGATCATTCTGATGTCAGTGCAGCCAACAGATTAGTTAGTAGCAAGACTAAAGGCAAAATTTGCTTATCACACAAGAATTTTATGAATATTAAATGTAATTGATATACAAGCACTCTGACAACTCTAAAGCACTGTGAATCTCTAAAGAATTATATAAACTTCTCATCTAAGACCTTTGTTTTATTTAATTAGTTCCCTGCTGCAGAATTTACTTTTAATAGGTTGAAATTCTTTCTTCAAGGTCGTTCTTAGGTAGCAATGTAAAGTAGGCATCAGTTTTCTCTGGCTACTGTCCTCAAATCTCCCCCTAATCTTGCCTCTCGCTTTTCACTGATTATCATTAAAGACTAGTTCTCCCAAATGACAATGCTCTTATCATTCCCATCTCCTACTATCTCACCAGCCCACATACCTTATTATGTCTTTGATCCTTTTATCACCATGCATTTGTCCCCTGCCATATTATCTAAAAGCAAGCTGAAAAGCAAATTCATGTTACTGGGAGAATGCTTCCCAGGAAACGTGTGCATGCATTGTGCTGTCATAGAGAAATGGCTGCTGCCTTTGATGTCAGGGATAATGAGAATTTGGGGTCTGTAAAGGAGAAGTTGAGGCCTGTCTCCCTTTATACAAAGGGGTATGCTTATACATGCTCATTCCAAAACCCAGTAGACAAAGGAGACTTACTTTATTCACCTGTAGGCTGATTATTACAATTCTATCAATCCCTAGCATAGGTTGGTACAAATAGTCAAGACATGCTGGGGACATGAGGGTAGGATAGGAATGGAGGACAAGGCTAAGCGTAGAGAGAAGGGTATCTGCTTGATGGAGCAAGAAGGAGGCAATAGATGTATCAGAAATGGGACAAGCTATTAATACATAAAAGAAGGGCCAGCAATTCTAACAATGCATATAATTGAGGCAATTAAGTCTTATCTGGGATATACAGTGCTAGACAGAGGTACTGTGATTCTAGAAAATTAAGAGGATTTGGTAGGAAATTCAGTCCAAACAGGATTTAGAAACTGGAGCAGTATCTCAGCCATTGCAAATTTGCAGGAGCAGAGTAGAGAGGAGGACCAAGTCAGCTGGCTGGAAATGCTGAGTAGAGAATCCCAGCAGCTGCAACATGCTGCCTTGTGGAAGGCAGAGACTGTTTCCAAGCTGACGACCTCCTATGTGATGATGAAGCACCATCCCAGCCATATTCAGCTACAGAGAAGTGACCAATTACCAGCCCTCCCATCCCTCTGGGGGCAGGCAAATTCACCACTGTTACTTTCAACTTGGAGGCAGGTGAGGGCTTCTGTTCCAATAAGCCCAACACTTTTGTACATCTGTCATAGATGCAATCAGATGGAAGAAGGGCAAGTGCTTAAAAATACTTGCCAGTAGTCGACACTTTTATTAGATGATCTTAAATGTCATTGCCACTTTCACAGGTAGTCCTTCTCTGGGAACGCATCTCCCATCCCCTATCCACATTTCGTAATTACACCTTGCTCTTTTCTTTTGAATTCTTATCATGATTTGTATTGCAGATCTGTTTAGTCTGTGTCTGCCCAATTAGATTAGATTATGAAGGTAGGAACATGCTTTGTTCTCAGCTATACTGAGTCCAAAACCCACAAACCACAGCCATTGCCTTCCAGTCAATTCTAACTCATAGCGACCCTGTAGGACAGAGTAGAACTGCCCCATAGGGTTTCCAAACCTTAAATCTTTATGAAAGCAGACTGCCACATCTTCTCCCTTGGAGCAGCTGGTGGTTTCGAACCACTGACCTCTCAGTTAGCAGCCAAGCACTTACCCACTGTGCCACCAGGACTCCTATACTGAGTCCAGCACTTAGTAAACAAGTGTAGAATTTTTTCACAAATAGTGACACAAAAGAGGGAAAAACAATTCTGTAAAAAGGCCAGAGAAGATTTCAGAGGATATGATGTTTAGGTACCATTCTCTCCATTTTCAGAGGTGAGAAAACTAAGATTTAAAGAAGGGAAGCAATACCTTCAGAGTTATAATGCTTTCAGAGTTACATAGTAGGGTCTGCCTTAGGTCCATTTTTTAAACAAACCAGAGCTATAAACAAACAAATAGTATATAGCCAATATGTGTGGCAATCTGGATCTAAAATAGGCCTATTTGACTCCACAATTCATATCTTTCCCACCACGTGGCTCTGCTTTTCCTAGAGTGGAGGAAGATGAAGAAAGTGTATGTTTGTAAGTGTACTTTTAATGTGGGTAATCAAAAAGGTTTATGTCTACACAGAAGTTCTCAAAAGTCCCGAATAGAAATCTGTAGTTATGCAGAGTTTTTTAAACCCATGAAAGTTCAAATTTGTTTAAACATGATTAAACATTCTAAAATAACAACCTCCTCCCCCAAACTAGGATTTATATTGACAGACTCAAGCTCAGCCTCTTAACCTTTGCTATCACCTTTGCTTCTTTGTAGGTCTTCATGGACAAAAGCAATTTACTAAAGTAAATATTATATTCAAAGTTTTCTCTCAATGACTTCTCACTAAAGGAACTCTAAGCTGCCAAACATTAAAGTGGTGATAATGGTTACAAGTTTGAAACTCTATTAAAACATTTGCCAACATATGCAGGAAATTACATCTTAGATACATGGCAGAATTACCAACAAGGAGGCATCACAAATGAAGAATGTGGGTTAAATTTTTTCTTGCTGTTTGCAAATAGAGATTTCTTCTATAAATGAACATGACACACATATAGATAGAGGTAGAAGTTGATGACAAATTAATACATGGTTTTATATTGGCATAAATTTGGTTACTTTTGCCCCTGGTTCCCAACCCTTGATTGCCTTTCCAGATCTCCAGCCCTGATGATGGTTTTGAAAGTCAATCTCTTTATGAAAGCTGGTTGAAAAAGGACCCTTCACCTGAAAATAAAGATGTTCCTAGGTAAATTACTTGTGTTCGTCTTTTCTACATTGGACAAATTCTGAATTTTTCTTTGTCCCTTATTTTTCCAGATATGCAATTCTCTGCTGTCTCCTCAACAGTCTCAGTAGAGAAGAGATTATCCCAAGGGATCCCTGTGTCCAGCTTTTGCTTTTCTGATTAACCAATACTTAACATATAATAGAGCAGATAAATCTAGTTTCTCATATTTGTAGTCTAGGTGACTTTGCTACATTAGTCATTATTTTGTATTCTTGTAAAATATTTCATTCAGATATGTATTAAATACATTAATAAATAATGTAACTTAAAATGATGATGATTAAGTAAAAAACAGATGATAGATTGTTTCTAAATTTTTTAAGGAACATCATCAATAACTACCATATTGTGTCTTTAGCTGTAATCCATTTAGATTTTATTTGTGTATGAATTTATTTTTACTTCTTCTCATTCATACTACAGAAGCTTTCTTGAATTTATTTTGTTTATTTCTTTTCTATTATAATACTATTTCTAATACCAGCAGGTGATGATAGCAGTTTATAGCTTCATTCTGTATTCCAAATCAGTCTTTTGAAAGTTTAAATGTGTTTTCCATGATAAAAATAATACAATGCTATTTTAAAATACAGTAGAGTAGAAAAAAATATTTTTTCTTAATCTCTGAAACAAATATTTTCAAAATATATAGTTATGTTTATAATGCATATATAATTTTATATTTTGGTTTACTGACTTACCTTTATATCACAAAAATATTCCATTACATTCCATAATAGGTACGTATGTATGTATGTATATGTGTATATATTGTTTCTTAATTATTTGCAAAGAAATATATCATAGTTAGATTTATTCCTGAAATGAAATCAGGCACATTTAAATTCTTCATGATCTTAAATATAGACTTCTTCATGGCAGTTTTTCTTACTAGACTATGAATTCTCTGAGAGCAGAGATAAATCTTATTTATCATTTTTCCTTCTAAACAAATTCCATAAATGCTGAAAATATGGACGAGACCATCCTGACTAGGCTGCCATCCTTGGTGGCCCTGCTTGACTCTGGTTGTAGTTAGTGCAGATTTACATATTTATCACAGCAATTTTCCTGCAGATGATAGGAGAGTGTCTTGAGGGAGGTATACCTTTTTCTAATTCTTACATATGTGCCATGTAATTCTTGCTATTCTTAGGACAGACTTGTTCGTCTCATCCATTTAACTGCATTTCACTTATTTATGTAAGCATATATTTTTTGTTTGTGTATGTATGGATATTTATCCATCTGTTTATATTGCATATCTAGAATCAACAAGCTGGGATCTGGGAGTGATTTTGAAGCTTATTTTCAGAGACTTGGAATTGCTTCAGGCAGAGTCCGTTACACTAAGAATAGGGTAAGCTGTATTAAAATTTTTAATACATAACATTTCATCCACCTTCCTTTGATGAGGAGCTCTGTCCTCGAGTTGTTTGGCACCAGGTACCAGGTAGACAGAGCCCTGGTGGCTCAGTGATTAAGAGCTCAGCTGCTAACCAAAAGGTTGGCAGTTCGAATCCACCAGTTGATCCTTGGAAACCCTAGGGGGCAGTTCTACTGTGTGCTATAGGGTCGCTATGAGTTGGGATTGACGTGACGGCAAGAGGTTTACTTTTTTCAGGACCAGGTAGACATGTAGCTTGGGAAGAGTTCCAGTGATGGAAACAGACTGCGCATCCCTTTGTAGATGGACTAGGAAGTGCTTTGGGTTACTTTGTGAATTTTTCACTACTAGAGTCATTCAGTGATGTGGTAGTTCATGGAGTATTGCCAGGTACATGGCAGGTTATCATTACCTAGTAGTTCATACCCTTTTCCTGAAGCAGGATTTGTTGGAGTAACTCATTCCCTAGTCTTGTAGGCTCTGATTTGCTTTTCCTGAGGAAAATGTGCAGTTAAAGAACATACTTGAACTAAGGGAAACACTGGACTAAAGATTTTTATTGTCAGTAGCTCCCCTTCACATTCCTAGTCCTACCTGTCATCTGAGTCAAGGCTCTGGGCTGGAGAATAAAACAAGTTTCTCTTAATATTAAACTTGGACCTCTTTTCTGTTCTGAACTGACTGGTTTACACCATTGTCACTCAAACATCTCAATGACATGCAAGTACTTTGATATAGTTGGCATATGCCATGTTATCTATGTTATACATTAAGTCATCAACTGTACTGAAGAATAGATCAGTAGACTGAGAGATTTGTTGCTGATTTTAATTTTCATATTTTTATTGTGATACACCATCTTGGTTGTCCACAATATACATCACTGACAAATTTAACTATCCAGAATATAACTAAGAACAAAGAAGTAAGCAAACCAGCTCCAGAATAACCAAAAATGAATGCATAAAGTCTGTATAATAACGCCCATTACACTTAACACATAAAAGATGTACTTTAAATATTCTTCAAGGCCTATTCAATTTTATACTCTGTCATCAGTCTGAACAAAGTTGTCTAGTTTCTAAGACCACTGAAAATTAGATGGGAGAGGGTCTGATGCAGGAAGTGATTTTTAGTGATACTAAAGACAATAAGAGTGATAGTTTTATAGCAATATAGCAGATGGGGAATCTAGGAAAGGCAGACTTAAGAACTCAAAAATATTTATGTAGGGCCCTCCATATAATAATTTATATTCATACTGTTAGCCCTTAATTGTGGAATAAAGGTTAGATGGCATTTGGTTATACACCATTTGGAAAAGCAGAGAAGGATGTAAGGGATTTTATGGATTTAGAAGGAAAATGATTATAATTTTGTAATGGTGCTTAAAGGTACAGTCTTTGAGCTGTATAGATATTTAGCTGCCCAGAACTTTTTGTTCCCAATTACTTGATAGATAGTTTTGTACTGTGCTGATGTACAATTTGAATATGTATTTTTAATTCTAGATATCAGAAATATAGTCAGGGAGATTTAAAATCACAAGAAGCATTATTTTCAGTGAAAAAATATTACATGGATTACATGAATTATGAAATGATGATAAAATTTCAAAACAGTGAACATTTATTGTAGTGTTTTGTTAAATTAGATTTTAACTTTTTTGCTTCATCATGATAAAAGCTTGGATTCCATATGGTTGTATTTTTTTTCTGTAACCATTTTTAGTAAGCTAAATATTGTAACTTGAATATTTAATGTTTTCTATGCTCTGTTTTCCCCATTTTTTTTTAAAGAAAACAGATAAATACAGTAGCTACCCAGTATACCACACAATTTACGAGACGTTTGAATTGGTAGAGAATTTTTATGACCCCACATTTAAAAAACAGCTTTCTGTGGCCCAATTACGAGGAGCACTGGCATATGAGCTTGCAGACTCTGAAATCATTCCCTTCAATATTCAAGATTATGCAACAGCTTTGGAAAACTATGCAACAAGCATCTATAATTTATCCAAGAAACATGATCAACAATTGAGAGACCATGGGGTATCATTTGGTAAGAAATGGCTGAGCAGATATTTTATAATTTTTTATGCAAGGTAAAGCTTCTCTCCTATCATGGTCAATGCATATTGTTTCATCTTAGAATTTATTTCTGCGTCACTTATTAATTCTGATTAACCTATTGAAGAATCTGATTTAATCTGATATGTGTAGGATGAATCTATTTTGGCTGAGTTAGTGCTAGAAACATTGTGTTGTTAAGTATTTTTCCTTTAAAACATTTTAATGTTATAAAAACAATCGTATAAAAATGCAACAACATTCCAGAAATATTAGAAGGTAGTCAAAACCACCAATTATACTACATATATTTATAATGATGATGATCATTATTAATATTATTACATATGTTTGTCTACATGGGAGTTTTTTTTTACATAGTTATAACATTCTTTTATGATTGATCATTTAATAGTTGCTGTTCAACACTGTGTATATTCTATAAAGTAGGCATAGAATATAATATACTTTAGTAGCTTTGAGCATTGGGTCTGGAAACATCCTTGTTCAAATCCTAGCTCCACCATGTGACCTTGAAAAAGTTACTTAACCTCTCTGTGTCAGTTTTTCTATTAGTAAAATAGTAAAAAGAATGTAACATGGTTCAGAGATTTTTGTGGGATTCAGTTAGTTCATATATTGAAGCAATGGTGACAGGTATTTAGTACTCAATAAATGTTACCTATTATTGCTGTTTTTATTGGAACTATTTTCTTTTATTATTCTAGGGGTGTGTATACTTAGTATATACCAAAAGTATCAAATGTGTACTAGGTGACTAGCGTATACCAAGTACTGTGTTATTTCTTGGGAGATGTAAGGATATATAAGATAGTCATTGCCCTCAAAGAGTTTAAAATCTCATATGGGGAACGGGAAGACCAAATACAGAAGACAAGTTGTTGTTAATAATGGTACACAGAGACATAGAATGGATATAGGGTGGCCAGCAATGACTTCCTGAATATTATTACAGAAAGTTTAGTAAACTTGAGAAAGTTATGAAGAGCAGCAAGTACTAAGATCTAGAAATAAAACGAAGCAAAGAAGATTTAGGAAATTGTGTTATATCAATATGATTGGAGTATCTCTACAATGACAGGAGAAATGAAGGCAGATGAAACTGAAGAAGTAAACAGAGCTTACATCATGATATTTCTAGTTCTGTGGCTATCCAGCATCCAATGCCAATCTAAAGCTTGTCCCAGCTTCCTTTTGGTGAATTACCTCTTATCAATGTGTATAAGTCATAGTCCAGTCAGGAGACAGACACCACACAGTTATAGTGAAAGGGCTTTCTCTCTGCAATGCTAATTCCTCCACCTGCTTACCTTCTTAGGAATCTCATCTGACATGTTTATAACTTTCTTCCCCATACTGGTGACTACCTGTCAACATTAAACATGCTCATCTCTCTTCTATTTTAAGAACAACATTCTTTCTACCTGATGTGCCCCACTAATCTCCACCTTTTCTCTCTCCTTTCCGTCACAATTGAACGTCTTCATTTAGTGCCAGGTAAAATAACTCGGTAGGAAATGTTTTCATGAAAGAATGAAGGTATGATCAGTGAATGAATATGTAATCTGCACTCCTTGTCTTCATTTTTTTACCTCCCATGAACCAATCCACTGAACTGTTTTACGTCCCTACCACACAACTGAAACTACTCTTATCAAAGTTGTCATTGACCTGTGTCATTAAATCCCATGGACACATTTCAGTTTTTATCTTTCTTGACTTTGTGTACTGCATTTGAAATTTAGAATTCCTTCTTCAACACTTTCCTTCCTTGAGTTCCATGATACCTATTATTAGATTGTTTGATTTGCATATGGTTAACAAAAAAAACAATTAAAGCTTAGAGAATATCTAGGACTCAGAAAACCTTGTTTCTTATCCTGAATGTACCACTTACTAGCTATGTGACCTAATAGAAATCAAGTGTCTTGAGCTGTAAGAGCTTTATCTGTAGAATGAATATTGTATCACCTGCTTTGCCTGCATCCCACAGAATTGATGCAAGAAGCAAATCAATAATGTATGTTAAAGTCTAGCTTAGAAAATATGGAAAATTATAAATGGGTCATGGAAATGAAAAATGTAATATACTGAGAACCTAATCACTTTCCTTAGAAACTTTGTAAACTATAGAAAAGTTAGATCAAAACGGATCCTGTTTCTCAGAGTCTGGTATATCAATTTGTCACAAGTTACTTGTTGGGCGAGATCTTGAATGCACTGTTTGAAAATAAAGATTGACATTGTTTTATCCTGGAATAATTCCAGGAATTGTAGCTCATAGCTGTATCCAGTATCTCGTATATAGTGGCTGTCCTAATAAATATGTGAATGAATGAATAAATAAATGAATGCTGGGTTACTGGTAGATTATGAGTTAAAATAATTATTTATATTCCAAACTTTTGAAAGTTATTTCCTGCAGAACCAATTTAACAATTTTCTAGGAAAATGAACACCTGAAATTTGAAGCACTTGTGCTTACTAATTTCCTTTCTTTTTTCTTTTTTGAAAAGATTCCTTATTTTCTGCTGTGAAAAACTTCTCAGAGGCTGCTTCAGATTTACATAGAAGACTCACACAAGTTGATCTTAATAAGTAAGTTTCAGATGTCTCTACCGTTTTGAAAAGCAATCTGGTTACTGGAAATACCTCTTTTCACTTATATAAACATTCAGCTCTAAATCATTGCTGCTCAAATTGTGGTCTGCAAACCAGCAGCTTCAGCATCACCTGGGAGCCCATTAGAAAGGCAGACTGTCAGACCCCACCAAACCCAAAAAAACTAAACCCATTGCCATCAAGGCAATTCCGACTCATAGTGACCCTATAGGACAGAGTAGAACTGCCCCGTAGAGTTTCCAATAATCCTTCTCTTTTGGAGCTGCTGGTGGGTTCATACTGTGGACCTTTCAGTTAGCATCTGAGCACTTTAACCACTGGGCCACCAGGGCTTCTGTAAGAGTCTTGTTTATAGCAATAATTTTTAGTTCTATGAGGTTAAGTACATTTGCAGTACATTTTACTACAGTCCCTTGTCCAAACACACCTATATATCAGTTTGGAAATGCCTTTCTTTTTGGTACTTCTTCTTTTTTGGTATTTCATTTAATCTCCTGCCACATTTTTACCTATTTTAGGTTGAAAAATAGGTAAAAACTTAATTCAAGGTAAAAATATTGTATAATAGGCATAGATCACTCCACAGTGCAGTTGGTATCACATTCATTTTTTCAGATGCAATCAGAATAAACTTTCCCACTTCCCATATTGGAAGAAAGCTGTATCAGTCATTTTGAGAGGCCTCTCTCTCCCTTGGATTGCAAGAAAAAGGCCTCAGAAAGATAGCCTGATGATTCCGAGTGGGAGAGGGGATTCCTGCTCACTGCCTGCAGCTGTCTCAGGTCCTTCTTGCAGACACCTGAAACCTTCTTTTATTGTTTGGTGTTCAACCTTTATTCTGATCGTTCTTCCACCGTAGAACTGGATGGCTAATCCAGAAAAACTTGATAGCTCACCCTGTCTACCTTTCCAGGAGCCCCGGCTATCCTCCTAGAAATAATTAAAAAAAAAAAAAAAAAAAAAGTTCTTTGCAGTTCTTTCTGATCAGTTTGTGGTCTTGAAAAACAAAACAAACCAGTTTCCCAAGTAAGTGTCTCTACTATATTACAAATACTAGAAAGAAGACTCAGTTGTTACACGTAGCTTACTGTGTAAAGCACTACTGTGTTAATGTGTGTTATTAATAATTATTGATTTTAGAAGTTTATTTTCCCATGGCTTGTTCATGTTTAATATTAAAACTTGGTTCTGTGGTAAGGGTTATGTTTTTCTTGTTCTCAAAGTCCTATTGCAGTGAGAATCATGAATGACCAACTGATGCTCCTGGAAAGAGCATTCATCGATCCCCTTGGCTTACCAGGGAGGCCGTTCTATAGGTAAGGAAACAACAGGTAATCTACTAGAGGGCACCAAACACCTCATTATGACCAAAAACGGAGCATACTCAAAGTCAGCTTTAAGCTAATGTCATTAGGTGAATATATATATTGAGGGAAATATGAGTAAGATTGTGTGCACCTAATAATATAATTTGTATTGTCAGAAAAGTTAACGTTGTGTTGTTTTTTGCTTTAAAGTGGTAAATTATAGTTAAAAAACAACTCTGTACAAAATCTTAAAGCCATAGGCTCTTGAAGGGAAGCTTAGAGCTCATCTAGTTCTACTTTCTATATGAATCCTTTCTGTAGGGCCTCAGATAAATAGTTATCCAGCCTCTGTTTGAATACTTCCAGTGATAGAAAGTTTGCTACTTCATGAAGAAGCCCATTCTATTTTTAAGGAAGTTCTCATTTTTAGAAAGTTTTCTTCATAAAGTTCTGAAATCTATTTCTCTGTAATTTTCTCTCTCTGACCCTATTCTGTTCTCCAAAGTCAAATAGAATAGGTCTAGATCTATTTCCACATAACATTTAGGTTTTTTTTTTTTTTTAATGTGATTTTTAAATTTTTTTTATTGTACTTTATTTTTTTTTAAATATTTTATTGTACTTCAGGTGAAGGCTTACAGAACAGTTTCTCATGTAACAGTAGTACACATGCTGTTTTATGACTTTGGTTAACAACCCCACAACATTTTAACCCTCTGAATTCTCAGCTTTTTTTTTTTTGGTGAAAATACACATAACCAAAGATACACCATTTCAAAACTTTTTACTTACACGTTTAAGTGACATTGACTATGCTCTTCCAATTGTGCTGCCATTCTTGCCCAAGATGAAGGCTTACAGGACAAAATAGCCTCCCATTTAACAGTTACTACAAATGTTGCCCTATAACAGTGGTTAACAATCTCACAACACATCAACAGTATCTTTACTCAACCTGTGTTCCTTGTCATCAGCTTCCTACTCCCCCTCTGCCTTCTGGCCCTTGTCACTGGACTCCTGTACCTTGTTAGTCTCATTTAGTTTTACTGGGCTGTCCACTCCCAGGCTGAACAGTGAACCTCAAAGGTAACTTCACCTCTGAGCTGAAAGGGTGTCTGGGGGCCACACTCTTGAGGTTTCTCCAGTCTCCTTTAGGCCAGTAAATCTGGTCTTTTTTTTTTTTTGTGAGTTAAAATTATGCTCTACATCCTTCTCCAGCTCTGTCCAGAACCCTCTGTTGTGATCCTGGTCAGAGCAGTCAGCGGTGGTAGCTGGGCACCATCTAGCTGTACTGGACTCAGTCCGGTGGAGGCCTTGGTAGCTGTGGACCTTAGTCCTTCGGACTAATCTTTCCTTGTATCCTGTTCTCTTCAATGTCCCTTGCTCCCGAAGGGATGAGACCAGTGGAGTATCTTAGATGGCCGCTCACAGGCTTTTAAGACCCCAGACACTACTCACCAAGGTAGAATGTAGAGTATTATCTTTATAAGTAGAGTCATGCCAATTGAGCTAGATGTTCCCCGAGACCATGGTCCCCAGAGCCCTCCATCCAACAACTCAGTCCCTCGGGGAGTTTGGATGTGTCCATGGGGCCTCCATGACCTTTCCTTGTGCAGGTTGTGTTAGTTTCCCTTGTACTGTGTAGTGTCTCACCTCTCACCCAAGATACCACTTATCTATTGCCTATTTAGTATAAAGGTTTACAGAACAAACTAGCTTCTCATTAAACAATTAGTATACATATTGTTTTATGACATTGGTTGCCAACCCCGTGACATGTCAGTACTCTCCTCTTCTCAACCGTGAGTTCCCTACTACCAGCTTTCCTGTCCCCTCCTGCCTTCTCATCCTTGCCCCTGGGCTGGTGTGCCCATTTAGTCTCGTTTTGTTTTGTGGGCCTATCTAATCTTTGGCTGAAGGGTGAACCTCAGGAGTGACTTCATTACTGAGCTAAAAGGGTGTCCGGAGGCCATACCCTCAGGGTTTCTCCAGTTTCTGTCAGACCAGTAAATCTGTGTGTGTGTATTTTTTTGTTGTTTTTGTAAGTTAGAATTTTGTTCTACATTTTTATCCAGCTCTGTCCAGGAACCTCTATGGTGATCTCTATCAGAGCAGTTGGTGGTGGTAGCCAGGGGGCATCATCTAGTTGTTCTGGACTCAGTCTGGTGGAGGCTGGTACTTGTGGTCCATTAGTCATTTGGACTAATCTTTCCCTGTGTCTTTGGTTTTCTTTATTCTTCCTTGCTTCAGATGGGGAGAGACGGGTGGAGCAGTATCTTAGATAGCTGCTCACAAGCTTTTAAGACCCCAGATGCTACTCATCAAAGTAGAATGTAGAACATTTTCTTTATAAACTATGTTATGCCAGTTGAGCTAGATGTTCCCCGAGACCACATAACATTTAGGTTTTTGAAGATGGTTGTCATGCTTCCCCTAAAAAAATAACCCGTTTTTTTCTTTGTATCTCTATGTCATGATTTCCTTCTCTGTCTTGGCTACATCTTCTGGATAGTCTCCAGTTCTTCAAGATCCCACTTGTCTTAGTTTCCTAGTACTGCTGTAACAAAAACACTTCAAGTGGGTAGCTTTGAAAAACAGAAATTTATTTTCTCACAGTTCAGAAGGCTAGAAGTCCAAATTGAGGACACTGGCTCTAGGAAAAGGCTTTGTCCGCTGGGGGTGAGGAGGTGGGGAGATCATTGTTTCTTCCAGCATTCCTTGGTTCCTTGGATGTCTTCACATGACAAGAGCATCTATCTTCCCCTGTGTGCTTGCTTTTCTCTATCTGTGCTGCTTCTTATATCATGCAGAAGTGATTAGGTTTAGAGCACCCCTACACTGATACGGCCTCATTAGTGTAACAAAGAAAACCCTCTTCCCAAATGGGATTACATCCGCAGGGGGTTAGCACTCCAGCACACATATTCTGGGGGGACACAGTTCAGTCCACAACACTGCTTAAACTGTGATTCCTTGGTGGAGATTAGAAAGGTTGAAGTGTTTGGAGTTAGAAATTCTGTGCTCCAGTTCATTTACAAATACATATGATTTAGAGCAAGTTACTTCCAGGGTTTCCCCATTAGAATAAAGATGTTGATAATTGCTGCTTTATAAGGCAGATTATCATCAAAATAACATATGTGAAGGATAGTGATTAGTATTGACATTTAAATAAGTACAAGCACAGGCTTGTAGAGCCTAGGTCTCCCACATGGGAAGCCTCAGCTGTAAAGTGGAGATGTTAATTGCTGTCACTCCATAGGCTTGTAGTTTTAAGGCAGGCAGAAGATTTAGCTCAGAGGCTGGTGCACTCCGTAAATGACAACTATAGTTATAAAATCATAAATAGGAACATAGTGTTTGCTTCTTTATTGATACAAATAAAATCGCAGCCATCAGTTAAGTAGTTATACAAATCAAACAACAAAGTGAGAAGCACGTGTACAATTTTAGTCCTCTCTTGACTGTCAGTAGTTTGTGTTTATATATTTATTCATATTATTTATAAGGAATACCTCTATATTTTGTCAGTATAAAAAAATTCAAACAACGTAGAAGCATACAGAATAAAAAAGAACAGTGCCTGTTCAGCATTCCCTCCTATACCAAAAAAAAAAAAAAAAAACCCATTGCCGTTGGGTCAATTCCAATTCATAACGACCCTATAGGACAGGTAGAACTGCCCCATAGAGTTTTCAAGGAGCGACTGGTGGATTCAAACTGCCAGCCTTTTGGTTAGCAGCTGAGCTCTTAACCAGTACATCACCAGGGCTCCTACACCCCACACCAATTTGCTTTTCTCTTCGGAGAAAATCAGTGTTAAGAGTTTGGTGTGAGATTTCAATACCTTTTTAATGCATTTATGTACACACATGTAACATATGAAAATATACTGATGTTGTTGTTGTTAATGTTCAGTGTCCTTAAAACATTCACATTAAAATTCATAAGTGTAAACTAAATGCCAAGGAGCACTGGTGGGGCAAGAGTTAAGTACTAAGCTGCTAACCGAAAGGCTGGCTGGCAGTTTGAACCTGCCAAGTGGCTCCATGGGAGAAAGACCTGACGATCTGCTACCGTAAAGATTATAAAAAAAAATTAAAAAAAAACCCATTGCTATCAAGTCAATTCTGACTTACAGCAACCCCGTAGGACAGAGTAGAAATACCCCATAGGGTTTCCAAGGCTGTAATCTCTACAGAAGCAGAGTGCCACATCTTTCTCCTGCGGAGCCGCTGGTGGGTTGGAACCACCGACCTTTCAGTTAGCAGCTGAGCACTTAACCACTGCACCACCAGGGCGCCTCCTGTAAGTATTATAGCCTAGAAATCCCTCTGAGGCAGTTCCACTCTGTCCACATGGGCTCACTGTAAGTCAAAATCAGCTCGACTTCACCTAATGACAAACTAAATGTCTATTCTAGAATAAAACATATGCTTGACATTAATTTCTACAAACGTAATTACTTTTGAGTTGTGGGTTATGCATTGAAACTATTATAACAAACAAAGGTTGATAAGTAATTTTTCTTTCATTATTTACACTGAGCACATTTTATACATTCTGATATTCCTTTGTGTCCTTTTTCCCTCAAGGATAGTTTCACAAATTTAATTACTTTGTATGGTAGGCAGAATAATGCCTCCCAAAAATGTCCATGTCTTTATCCCAGGAACCTGTGAATATGTTAGGTTACGTGGCAAAGGGAAATTAAGCTAGCAGTTGGAATTAAGGTTGCTAACCAGCTGACCTTAAAATAGGGAAATTATCCAGGGAGACCCAGTATAATCACAAAACCAAAAAAAGCAAACCTGTCGCTGTGGAGTCGATTCTGACTCCTAGTGACCCTATAAGACAGGGTAGAACTGCCCCATAGCCTTTCCAAGGAGCAGGTGGTGGATTTGAACTGCTGACCTTTTGATTAACAGCCGAGCTCTTAACCACAAGATCCCTAAAATGGAAAAGGGAGGCATAAGAGGTCAGGGTGATGTGATCTGATGTGAGAAGATCTCAGTTGACCTACTGTTGCTGGATTTGAAGATGGAGGAGAGGGATGATGAGTTAAAGAATGCGGGCGACCTCTAGGAGCTGGAAAAGGCAAGGGAATGCAGTCTCCCCTAGAGCCTCTAGAAAGGAATGTGTCCCTGCTGATACCTTGGTTTTAGTCCCATGAGACCCATGTCAGACTTTCCACCTATACAACTGTAAGATAATAAATTTGTGTTTTTTTAAGCCATTAAATTGTTAAAGCAGCAATAAAAAGCTAGCACACTCTATAATGTACTCTAAAGTACTAAAATAAGGTCAACTTTATTGTAAACATCAAATTAAATAGAGCATATGAAAGTCTTTAAAAGCTGCAAAGCGTTTAATTTTTAAAATAGAAAAGCATATACATTACTGTAACTCATCAGTGAATAGTTACTATGTACTGCACGAAAAGCTGAGGGAAAACAAGGACTATACATAGCCTAAACATAAACTATAGTAAGTATAGTCTGCCATATTGGTGTTGATAGTTCTTGGAAATTCAGAAATGTTCTTTGTGAAGGGTAATGAATTATCCTGATACACTTGAAGCCTTGAGAACCAGGTCAGTCTAAATTGTTATGGGGTTATAATAGTAATTTGGGTCCACCATTCATGAAAGGGTGTTTAGGTTGATTAAGCATTGTCAGTTGGCTGATGATCTCTTTTAGCTATCTGCCTACTTCTTATCTGAAAGAATAATGGAAAGGATTTAGCCTCAGAATAATAGCTAATATTTATTGAGCACTTACTGGGTGTCATGCACTATACTGAGTGTTTTTCATCCATTTTTTCGTTCTCACAACAATCCTTTGGGGATAGTACTACTATCACCCTCATTTTAAAAGTAAGAAATGTGTACAGGATGGTTAAAGAAGCAATGGAAGATCACAAGGTAAATGATTTAGTAACACAGGTAACTTGACTCCACAACCCACTTAGTGACTGCTCTAGGCAAGGCCTGTATTATTTTGACTCTTTGCACAGATGGGACATGTTCAGAGAGTAGGTAAGATACCAAAAGTCACGGAGTTATCAGATGCCAGATCAGTGATTCAAACCACATTCATTTGATTCTTCTATCAATTTTTTTTTTTTTCCAATACTGTTCCATCACAATTCTCCAGATGGCAAATATACCAACTAGGGAATATCTATAACTTGTATCTAATCTACTGACTCATATTCAGGTCATAATATCAGTGATTTTTAAACATTTTAGCACATATATTGATTTTAATAAGAGACTCATTTGAGGCCTTATTAAGACTTAAAAGCCAAGAAATCCTGATGTACTTTGGGAAATCTAAATGATTAGCATTATAAGTTTCTCTTTGGTCATTTATTTTGATTTATATAAAGCTCCATATTGTCTCATACAGTGAATTTACATCTGGAGAAAGGTCTAGGATTTGACTATTGGACCTAATTCCTGATAAATATTTCATAAAATAGATCCCTCTTATTAGATAAATTCCACACTCTTATTAGAGAGAGAAATAGCATGATCTCTCGGGCTACTTATGAGAAGAAGTAGGAAGGCAACTGAAAAACTTTCCTTCTAGGTCAGAAATGGTGTCTTGGGAAACCCACATGTAACTGTTTTACCTTTGTAACATGGGCTTCAATATCCTTACCACTTATGATATTTTGGGAATACAAGCTTCTTTAGTTATTTCTTTTTTAAATAATTTGTGTGGTTGAGAATATATACAGCAGAACAGACACCAATTCCACAGTTTCTACATGTACAATTCAGTGACATTACTTACATTCTTCAAGTTGTGCAACAATTTTCACCCTCCTTTTCTAAGTTGCTCTTCTCCCATTGACGTAAACTCACTGCCCTCTAAGATTCCTTTCTAATCTTTCAAGTTGCTATTGTCAATTTGATGCCAGACATTCTTCTCTAGTTAAGCGAAACTATTGTTTGCTTTTAAGAAGACTTCAGGTGATATTTTTGGTTTAAGGTTTAAAAATTATCTCAGAACAATAGTTTTAGGGGTTTAGTTATTGCTTTTTAATGTGTGAAAATTCTTAGAAATAAATTTTCATTCTTGTTGAGTATCTGCAGAAGGCAACACAAAGACAAATCTTCTTTCTCAATTTTCTTTTTCTTTCTTATTAAAAATACCCATAAAGCAAACATGTTATCGTCGCGTGTCTGTGGATGCCCAGGCAGTTAGACAACTACTGTGTACAACTTGTAAAACAGAACATATTGTCTTCCATCTGTTTGTGTTGGCCGCTTGGCATACAGTTCATGATACACATCTTAGCAAAACATACTGTGAGCTACTTTCTTCGCTTAAATTTATCCCTTTGCATAAGTGTCTCACATCAATTACATATGTCTTCCAATATGAATTGGAGTAACAAAAATGAATTTTAGGAGGAGACATACTTTATATTTAGATGTAGCCTAATGAAGGAAATTACTAAACAGAAAGCATATAAAATGTAACCATATTTGTATCCCTTTAGCTCAAACTGATTTCTTTATGGATTTTTTACTAGGCACATCATCTTTGCTCCAAGTAGCCATAACAAATATGCTGGAGAATCATTTCCTGGGATCTATGATGCTATGTTTGATATTGAAAATAAAGCAGACCCTCGTTCAGCCTGGTCAGAAGTAAAGAAACACATATCTATTGCAACCTTTACGATTCAAGCGGCAGCAGGGACCCTGACAGAAGTGGTATAGGAAGATCTCAGACAACTGGGTAGCCATTTAAAAGTGTTGTTGAAAATCTGATGACAAAATCTGTCTTTCTTGTTGATAACTCATTAAACCAGTGTTCTAAAAACTTGCTTTTTATGCCATGTTTTGATTTTAGACTTTCGGCTTGTTCATCTGCAGAAAGATTTTTGGATCTTTAAAAATACATTACTGTATCACTAAGTGTTAATCTAACAAAACAGAACATAACAAAAAACTCAGGTCATGTGGTGGAAAGAGATAAAGTACCTGAAAGCTGTCCAAAACAAAATAAGACGTATCAGACCCTGCTGGTGGGGATGTAAAATGACACGACCACTTGGGAATAAGTTTGGCAGTTTTATATAAAGTTAAATATACATCTACTTTATGACCCAAATGAAAACATATGATCATCAAAATACTTTTACACACATGCTCATAACAACTCAAAGTGGAAATAACAACCTAAATGTTCATCAACAGATGAATGGATGAATTGTGCTATATTTATGATGGAATATCGCTCAGTAATAAAAACTGCCAACACGCACACTGATATTATTGGAAGACATTGTTGAGAAAAGAAACCAGACACAGAAGAGTAGCGTATATGATTCTGTTTATATGAAGTTCTAAAGGAGGCAAAAGTAATCTGTGGTCTTAGAATTCAGATCATTGATTGCCTGGAGCAAGTGGGGATGAAGGAGTTGACTGCATAGAGGCATGAGGGAACTTTCTGTGACAATGGAATTGTTCTGTATGTTGATCTGGGTGGTGATTACAGAGATGTATACATTTGTCAAACCTCATCAAACTGTAAACTTAAAATGTGTACATTTTATTGTATGAAAATTATACCACAGTATGTTTGATTAAAAAAAAAAGAGTCTGGCAAGGAACCCAGCATAACACACCTTCTCTTGTGAAATCACCATGGAGTACATTCGATCAGGAAAAAAGTAAATAATATCCATACTTTTCATAACTTCAGTTCTGTTGAATAAACACATTAAGTCTGTTGGGTGAAAAGAGCTACAACAAATCTTCATACTCTAACTCTTGTAAGGGAAGTATTATCAGAAATTGTAAGCTTTTATGCAAAACCTAATGAATCAGAATTATCAGTAAACTATGATTAAAACTTTTAACAAGCTTGATTGTTCAACTCTTTCCACCAAAAGAGGAGAATCAAATATTATAAGAATCCTTATAGCTAAGCACATGAACTACAATAAGAAGTGACAATTCAAAGTTTGACCGTAAACAGTAAGAAACTACTCTTTCTCCCCGGCTAACGATAGAATTTATGGAGCCCTGGTGGCAAAGCAGTTAAGAGCTCAGGCTGTTAACCAAAAGGTTGGCAGTTCAAATCCACCAGCTGGTCCTTGGAAACCCTATAGGGCTGTTCTAGTCTGTTCCGTAGGGTCGATATGAGTCGGAATTGACTCGATGGCACACAACAACGATAGAATTTAACTTAATTAAAACAGTGAGGACATTTAGTTTGGGGACAAATATTTCTTATACATCTCAATATTTCCAGAAGGTATCCATTGTTTCCTCACAATAAGTGACATTCATAGCAATGACCCTGAGTCATCAAGATTCGTTTTTAATATGTTCTATTAATTCTGATTAAAGAGGCAAGAGTATTTTGCTTAAAAAGGCATATGTATTTATAAAATATAAAATCTGCAAAGTATATAAAATTGAACTTTTGTAAAAATAATTTGTCTTGGCAAATCTAGGGAGTTAACTTCACTCCCACACTGTAGTACCTTAACACTTTATTTTTTAGATACATAGAGGAGTAACGGCATTTTAACTTTTGCCTTAAAGCTTTATGTTATAGAAAGGATACTGGGTGAAGATTCATGAGTCACACTTTTCCACCATCCCCCTGAATAAATCTACATTTCTGTAGTTTCAGTTTTCTCATAAGTAATGATTTTTAAAGTTCCCAGCAGCTCACATTATTATATCATTTCTAAAGGGGACAAAGCACAAAAGTTTGGAAATCTCTTGCAGGATGCTGTTCCTGCTGGTAGCTTTCCTGAAGAAAGAAACAGCCTATGTTGTTTGAAATATGAGTTTAGGATAAAATAATAACGTTCTTTACAAATTCTGCTTTCTTTAATTGGGAATTTATTGTTTTGTTTAATTTCTTCAAGTTTAATAACAGCTGATCATTAGTGACAGAATAAGTGATTATGTGGCAGGCGCTGCAATCAATCCAAACATTGGATACAGGATATGTGCTGTTTTTTTTCAAGTATCAGAATACGTATTTGAACTTAAAAAAAAAAAAAAAACTTTCCCCTAAGCATTTGAGATAGTTGAATTAACCTCAGTCATTACTCCCTTTCATCCCATTCCTTGGTCCAAATCCGAAATTAAGATATTTCTTTTAAGAATAAACAGCTGCCTTTGAGTCAATTCTGACCCCATGTGAGTCAAAGTAGAAGTGTGCTCCACAGGGTTTTCAATGGCTGATTTTTCGGAAGTAGATCGCCAGGTCTTCTGAGGTGCCTCAGGGTAGACATGAACCTCCAAACTTTCAGTTAGCAGCCAAGCACATTAAACATTTGCACCGCACAGTTCTGTTTTGGATGAACTGTCCTATAATTTACAATATCATAATTTTACATGTGGTTCTTAATTCATTAAAACACTTTAAAGATTCAGGAAGTTTTTTTAAGTTTAAAAAAGTTTTAAAATCTGCTGGGATATCTTTCCATAACTTTCCACAAATGAGAATCTAGCTAGCCTAATCAGACTTACATGATGCTAGTGGTTTTCAGACTTTACTGTGCATCAGAATAACCTAAAGGTTATTCTTCAAATTCCAGGGCCCCACTCTGAGTTTCTGATTTAGTAGGGTCTGGGCTGGAGGCCAATAATCCCCAGTGATTCTGATGCTGTGGGTCCAGAAGTGGTATTTTGATAACACTGGTCTGGCCTAGAAGATGAAAACCAAAATTCAAATGGTCTTTTGCCATTAGGTCCCTGTTTACAATCTTAACTATTGCCATTCCTATTAAAAAAAAAAAAAGAAAAAAAAAGCCAGTTGCCGCTGAGTTGATTCAGACTCCTGGTGACTCCGTAAGCGTCAGAGTAGAGCTGTGCTCTGTAGGGTTTTCAGTGGCTGATTTTTCAGAAGTAGATCACCAAGTCTTTCTTCTGAGGTCCTCTGGGTGGACTCATACCCCCAGCCTTTTAGTTAGCAGCTGAGTGTGTTAACCATTTGTGTCACTCGGGGATGCCAACTGTTCTTTCCTATCCAGGTTATCTTTGTGTGTGTGTGTGTGGTAAAATACAACAAAACATTTGCCACTTTAGCCATTTTCATGTGTACACCTCAATGACATTAATTACGTTCACCACATTGTACAGCCATCACCACTATCCATTTCCAAATCTTTCCATCACCCTTAACAGGAATTCAGTGCCCCTTAAGCAGTAACTCCTCCCTTCTTCCTCCCACCCACCTCTCGTAACCACTAATAAACTTTGTTCCCTATGCATTTGCCTATTCTAGATATTTCATATAAGTGGGATCATACAATATTTGTCCTTTTGTATCTGACTTACTTCACTTAGCAAAATGTTTTCAAGGTTCATCCCATGTTGAAGCATGTATCAGAACTTTCGTTTTTCTTTATGGCTGAATAATATTCTGTTGATGTATGTATCACATTTTGTTCATCCATTCATCTGTAGATGTTCCAAATCATATAACTTACTTGAATTTGGTTTCATATTAGTGAAGGAAAAAAAAGAAGTAAATTTGATGCTGTTTTATTACATATTTTATCTAGCATACTGTTAGATAAGTCAAGAACTAACTTTACTCAAAGGATTTGTCCCAGAATCCTGAGAGTTAACCTTGAAACCCTTGAAATTTCCCAAGTGATTAGAATGTCTTTTATTATTCATGGTGGGCCCCAGAACCACAGATGAGAGTTGATGCTAAGATGGCTCAGGATAGGGGTGAGCCATATGAGACTCATCAGTAACAGCCCAACTTCTTTATACATGGGTACACTGGGAGGGTGATGCTTCCTTAACTCCAAGGGGAGAAGATAAGGAAGCTTCCTGCTTTGGACCCTCCCAGATATCATCCTCTCTCTCCTTTGGCTGGTTCTGACTTGTATACTTTTGGCTATAATAAAATTGTAATTGTAAGCATGGCACTTCCCTGAGCTCTGTAAGTCATTCTAGTGAATTACTGAACCAGAAGGGGCAGTGAGAAGCCCAGAATTTGGCCAGCTGGTCAGAATTGAGGGTCCTGGGGACCCCCAAGATTGCAGCTGGTGTTCTAAGGTGAGGATGGCCTTGTGGATGACTGTGCCCTTAACCTGTGAAGTTTGGCCTACTCCCAGTAGTTAGGGTCAGAATTCATTTTGCAAATACAGATATGTATTCCTATGTACAAGCTACATATAACTACCAAAATGGCAATGGAAACTTTCCTTTTTACACTGAGGATTCTGAAACTGCTTTGGAAGTGACTTAGAAAAACTAGAGTCCCTAAGAGTTATCAAATCACAAATGATGAGTTTTTAATCGAGCAATTAAAACCAAAACCATCCAGGCAAAAGGACTACATTTTATAAATTTACCTTCTAACAAAACATATTAATTTAACAATTTATTCCTGGGTATAATCACACTTGTTACTAGTTTTCTATGCTATGTGACAATGCTTTATTGACCCTATTCATTCAACTGACAAATAGCAGCACAGAACGGTAGTTAAGAGCACAGACTACAAAGCTAGGGTGCTCGAGTTTGAATGTCTGCCACTCATTAGATTCAACTTTGGGCAAGTTAGTTAACCTTGTTGTTGTTGTGTGCTGTCAATTTCAACTCATAGTGACCTTATATTACAGAGAAGAACTGCCCCAGAGGGTTTCCTAGACTGAAATCTTTATGG
This sequence comes from Dugong dugon, assembly GCA_030035585.1. NCBI lineage: Eukaryota > Metazoa > Chordata > Mammalia > Sirenia > Dugongidae > Dugong > Dugong dugon. The sequence goes on along the minus strand of CM057467.1, from coordinate 56,235,242 downwards.
GAGCAGATCATCAGGTCTTTTCCTCCTGCAAAGTGGCTGTGGGTTCGAACCGCGAAACTTTTGTTTAGCAGCAGAGCGCTTAATCATTGCACCACCAGAGCTCCTTTAGGTAACCAAAAAACCAAACCCCCTCGCCATCGATTCTGAAAGTGTCCTACTAAGTTGGAAAACTTACGAAAGTCATTAATGGGCATTTAATGAAGACATACTGTTTAGAAAAACTGTTGTTAAAGGAACACTTTTTTTTTCCTTTCAAATCATGTGGCTTCAATGGAGTCAAAAATAAAATCTGATTATAATTGATAGTCTGCCTGTTTTCTCTGTTCCTATCTTCCTTCTCACCACATGGTTCATTAAAAAAAAAAAATTATTGTACATTAGGTGAAAGTTTACAGAGCAAATGAGTTTCCCATTGATTGTACATAAAATGTTCAATGACATTGGTTGCATTCCCCACAATGTGTCAGCACTCACCCCATTTCAATCCCAGGTTCCCCATTTCCTTTCGTCCTGATTTTCTACCCCTTCCTGCCTTCTCTTCTTTGCTTTTGGGCAAATGTTGCCCTTTTGATCTCGTATAATTGATTGTTCTAAGCAGCATGTTCCTCTTGGGCGTTATTGTTCATTTTGTGGGCCTGTCTATGGTTTGGCTGAAAGGTGGTCTCCGGGAATGGCTTCAGTTCCAGTTCGGAAGGGTGTCTTAGGACCATAGTCTTAGGGGTTCCTCCAGTATCTGTCAGATCAGTATGTCTGGTCATTTTGTGAATTTGATCTTTTGTTCTACAGTTTTTCTGCGATTCTGCCAGGGACCCTATGGTGATCCGAGTCAGAGTAATCAGTAATGGTAGCCAGGCACCATCTAGTTCTTCTGGTCTCGGGGTCGTGTAGGCTGTGGTTCACGTGGTCCCTTAGTCCTTTAAAATAATCGGCTCAGGAGAGAGGGGCAAGATGGCGCTCTAGGCAGAAACACCACGCCGTCCCTCCACAGCAAAGATCCGAAAAACTAAGCCTAACAGAGAATCAACAATCCTGAAACCCTAGAACACCAAATGAAGAGATAAAGAACTCAGCCAAACACCAAACGGAGTGAGAATACTAAAAGAGAACGGAGAGCGAGGAGAGACTCAGGCAGAGATTCCTTACCAGCTGGCGCGGCGCGGATCCACCATCTTGGATTCCTGTCGGAGACCGGCAGACGGGAGAGCAGCCTTGCAGAGCATCTGGTCGGAGACATAACGACCGGTAAACTGCGGTGCGCGCTCTCCCACCACCCACCCCTCTCCGCCTCAGCTGGGGATCCACTGCTTTCCGTGGCCGGGGTCCCTGGGCTGGGGGGTGCTGGTGCTTGGATTCCGCGTGCCTGGGCTGGCGGCTTTCTGGGAGCCGTTCGCTGGCGGCTAGCAAACCTTTCTCTGCCGCCTCCCCCTCCTTTTGCCTGGGTGCCTGGTTCCGAGTGCAGTCTCTGCTCTCTCCTGCGGGGCTGTAGGGCTGCGTGCGGGCGTGTGGCTGTTTCTGGGTCTGGGCTCCCACGTGGGTGGGATCCTGGGGCCTTTGTTCGTTCACCCCTCTGCTTTCCGTGGCCGGGGTCCCTGGGCGGGGGGGCGCCAGTGCTTGGGTTCCGTGCGCCCGGGCTGGGGGCTTTCTGGGAGCCGTTTGCTGGCACCTAGCGGACCTTTTTCTGCCGCCTCCCCCTCCTTTTGCCTGGGTGCCTGGTTCCGAGTGCCGTCTCTGCTCTCTCCTGCGGGGCTGTAGGGCTGCGTGCGGGCGTGTGGCTGTTTCCAGGTCTGGGCTCCCGCGCGGGTGGGATCCTGGGGCCTTTGTTCGTTGGCCCCTCTGCTTCCCGTGGCCACGGTCACTTAACCCCGAGACTATCGGCTTCTTGGAATTCGCGCCCCTGAGTGGGGGCTCTCTGGGTCCCATTTGTAGGCACTGACTGCTGGTGTTGCCCTTTTTTTTTTTCTCAATTTTATTTTTCTTCCTTTTTTGATTAGTTTTGTCATATTTTACCTCTTTTTCTCTTTTGTCTTTCTTCATTGCTTAATTTCTTGTCCCTCTATCTCTTCCTTCTCTTTCTGATCCCTGAATACCAGGCGATGTATGCCTCTGTACCTTCTGGCCAGGCTGAGCTGTGAAAATTGAGACTGACTCCCCCAGACCTCATAGCTGCATCGGTGCGATCCCTGGGAACTTTGCAGTTTTTTAACTTTTCTGATTTTTATTTGGTCATTCGTTCCTTTTCTTTCTCTTCCCCCTTCTGGTTTCCTCCGTCCCATAGTCTCTCATCTGTACATTCCAACGACAAGCTCCCCTAGCATTCTTTTATGTTTGTACGCTTTTTGCTCCTCCTCCTCTCTCCTCTCTCCCATATCCAGCTTAGCTTCACACATAACCATCTTCCCGCTGCACCCTACCTACCTGCACCGTGCACTAGACATCACATCACCAAGCGGTGCAGGCACGCCCTATTGGAACCTGCCCAGCACTGACTACCGACCGTCCTGGTGGCTGCGGTGAGTGCCACAAGCAACCCATCCCAGTGGCTCCTCCTCAACTAGATCTGCCCAGCTGTACCACAAGAACGAAAAAAAAAAAAAAATCTACAATCAATAAACGAGAGAAATATCTACTGAATGCCCCGAAAACAGCAAACAATATCAAAACATTTACAAAAACAAGACAAGATGGCTCCAATAGGCGTCCAAATTAAAACACCAGATAACTCTCCTGTGGAAGAAAATGCACTAGAAGTACCTGATACGGAACTCAAATCACTAATACTCGGAATTTTCCAAGAACTGAGGCAAAAAGCTGACAAAAATGAGGAAAAAATAGACAAATTTATGGAAAATACAGACAAAAAATTGGAAGAATTCAGGGAGATGATGCAAGAACAAAATGCCAAAATAAATTCACAACTCGAAATTATACAAAAACAACAATTAGAAATCCAAAAGATAAACAACAAGATTTCAGAAATGGACGGTGTCATAGAAGGGCTGAGAAGTAGATTTGAAACCATGGAAGACAGGATCAGTGGAACTGAAGACAAACACTTGGATACAACTCTGTTTCAGGAAAACTCAGAAAAAAGAACAAAGAAAAATGAAGAGACCCTGAGAGTTATGTGGGACACAATTAAAAGCAAAAACTTACGAGTGATTGGCATACCAGAACAGGGGAAGAAAACAGAAAACACAGAGAGGATCATTGAGGAACTGCTGACAGAAAACTTTCCCAATATCATGAAAGATGAAAAGCTGGTCATCCAAGAAGCTCAACGAACCCCATATAGAATAGACCCCAAAAGAAAATCACCAAGACATATCATATTCACACTCGCTAAAACTAAAGACAAACAAACAATCCTGAGAGCAGCTCGGGAAAAACAAGAAGTCACATACAGAGGAGAAACAATAAGACTAAGCTCATATTATTCAGCAGAAACCATGCAGGCAAGAAGGCAATGGGATGACATATATAAAATCTTGAAAGAAAAAAATTGTCAGCCAAGAATAATATATCCTGCAAAACTCTCATTCAGATTTGATGGTGAAATTAGGTCATTTCCAGATAAACAGAAACTAAAGGAATATGCAAAAGTCAAACCAAACTTACAAGAATTATTAAAGGGAGTTCTTCGATCTGAGGACAAACAGCTTAAGCCCTCAGGCAGGACCTAGGACCTAGGATGCAGGTTAACATGAACCAGATACCATTCTAGGAACTGAACTACAGAGGACTTTCCAAAAACAAAAGATATACAACAGGGAATCAGAGAAATCAATCAAAGGATGACAACAACATCAAAACAATGAAAGAGGGAACAAACGGCATAGGTATAGAACCTTCTAAAGGAGAAGAAGGCAAGGCGATACCAAGTAACGGTAGACTGCTTCAAAATTATAAAGATAAGGGTAAAATTCATGGTAACCACAAAAAAAGTTAACAAACCAACTCATAAAAATAAAGACGAGAAACATAAAGTCTCAACAAAAACAAAACCTACAAAAACAAAAGAAATGAACACAAAATCCACAAACAAAAGGAACTCAGCACAAGAGAGTAAGAAGAACAAAGAAAACTTCAGCATCACAAAAAAAAGCACTACAAAATGACAGCAACAAACTCACATCTATCAATAATTACACTGAACGTAAATGGACTCAATGCACCCATAAAGCGACGGAGAGTGGCAGAATGGATAAGAAAACAGGATCCATCTATTTGCTGTCTACAAGAGACACATCTTAGAAACAAAGATGTGAATTTATTAAAAATCAAAGGTTGGAAAAAAATATATCAAGCTAACAACTATCAAAAAAGAGCAGGAGTGGCAATTCTAATCTCAGATAAAATAGACTTTAAAACAAAATCTACCATAAAAGACAAAGAAGGACACTATATAATGATTAAGGGGATGATCCATCATGAAGACATAACCATAATAAATATCTATGCACCCAATGACAGGGCTCCAAAATACATAAAAAAAACTCTAACAGCACTGAAAAGAGAAATTGACAGTTCCACAATAATAGTAGGAGACTTCAACACACCACTCTCAGTAAAGGACAGAACAACTAAAAAGAAACTCAGCAAAGATACAGAAGACCTAAAGGACACAATCAGCCAACTGGACCTCATAGACATATATAGAACACTCCATCCAACCGCTGCAAAGTACACATTCTTTTCCAATACACATGGAACGTTCTCCAGAATAGACCACATCTTAGGCCACAGAGCAATCCTCAACAAGATCCAAAATGCTGAGATAATTCACAGTATCTTCTCTGACCACAATGCCATCAAGGTAGAAATTAACACTAGAAAGAGCAAGGAAAAAAAATCAAACACATGGAAACTGAATAATAATCTGCTTACACATCAATGGGTAATAGAAGAAATCAGAGATGAAATTAAAAAATTCCTAGAATCAAATGAAAATGAAAACACATCATACGAAAACCTTTGGGACACAGCAAAGGCAGTCCTCAGAGGACAATTTATAGCAATAGATGCACATATCAAAAAAGAAGAAAGGGACAAAATCAAAACATTAACTACAGAACTCAAACAAATAGAAAGAGAACAACAAAAAAAGCCTACAACCACCGGAAGAAAGGAAATAGTAAAGATCAGAGCAGAAATCAATGAAATAGAGAACAGAAAAACAATAGAAAGAATCAACAAAACCAAAAGTTGGTTCTTTGAAAGAATCAACAAAATCGACAAACCACTGGCCAGACTGACAAAAGAAAAACAGCAGAGGGCACAAATAACCCAAATAAGAAATGAAATGGGGGACATTACAACAGACCCAACTGAAATAAAAAGGATTATAACAGAATATTATGAAAAACTATATTCCAACAAATTTGAAAACCTAGAGGAAATGGATAAATTTCTAGAAACATACGGCCTACCCAAACTACAACAAAGTGATATTGAAAATCTGAACAGACCCATAACAAGAGAAGAGATTGAAAACGTAATAAAAAAACTCCCAACCAAAAAAAGCCCTGGCCCAGATGGCTTCACTGGAGAATTCTACAAAACATTTACAGAAGAGCTCGTACCAGTTCTACTCAAGTTATTTCAGAGCATAGAAGAGGAAGCAACACTTCCAAATTCATTCTATGAAGCCAGCATAACGCTGATACCAAAACCAGGCAAAGACATCACAAAAAAAGAAAATTACAGACCAATATCTCTCATGAATATAGATGCAAAAATTCTGAACAAAATTCTAGCCAATAGAATTCAGTATCATATCAAAAAAATAATACACCACGACCAAGTAGGATTCATACCAGGTATGCAAGGATGGTTTAACATTAGAAAATCCATCAACGTAATCCACCACATAAATAAAAGGAAAGAAAAAAATCACATGATTATCTCAATTGATGCAGAAAAGGCATTTGACAAAGTCCAACACCCATTCCTGATAAAAGCTCTCAATAAAATAGGTATAGAAGGGAAATTTCTCAACATAATAAAGGGCATCTATGCAAAACCAACAGCCAACATCATTCTTAATGGAGAAAGGCTGAAAACATTCCCCCTGAAAACAGGAACAAGACAAGGATGCCCTTTATCACCACTCCTATTTAACATTGTGCTGGAAGTTCTAGCTAGAGCAGTAAGGCAAGAGAAAGAAATAAAGGTCATCCAAATTGGTAATGAAGAAGTTAAACTCTCCCTGTTTGCAGATGATATGATACTATACATAGAAAACCCTAAAGACTCCACGAGAAATTTACTGGATCTAATAGAAAGATTCAGCAGAGTAGCAGGATACAAGATAAACATTCAAAAATCAGTTGGATTCCTATACACCAGTAAAGAGAACGATGAAAAGGAGATCAGGAAATCAATACCATTTTCAATAGCCCCTAAAAAGATAAAATACTTAGGAATAAATCTGACCAGGAATATAAAAGACCTATACAAAGAAAACTACAAAACACTGCTGCATGAAACCCAAAGGGATCTACATAAATGGAAAAACATACCATGCTCATGGATAGGCAGACTCAACATTGTGAAAATGGCAATTCTACCTAAAGCAATCTACAAATACAATGCAATTCCGATACAAATACCAACAACATTCTTCAAAGAGATGGAAAAACTAATTATTAACTTTATATGGAAAGGGAAGAAACCCCGAATAAGTAAAGCACTACTGAAGAAGAAGAATAAAGTTGGAGGACTCACACTACCTGACTTGAGAACCTACTATACAGCTACAGTACTCAAAACAGCCTGGTACTGGTACAACAACAGAGACATTGACCAATGGAACAGAATTGAGAACTCAGATGTAAATCCATCCACCTACGGTCACCTGATTTTTGACAAGGGCCCAAAATACATCAAATGGGGAAAAGACAGTCTTTTTAACAAATGGTGCTGGCAAAACTGGATATCCATTTGTAGAAAAATGAAACAGGACCCATACCTCACACCATATACAAAAACTACTTCAAAATGGATCAAAGACCTGAATATAAAGCCTCAAACTATAAAATTCATAGAAGAAAAAATAGGACCAACACTTCAGACCTTAATACATGGCATTAACAGGATACAAACCATAAACATCAACACAAAAAACCCAACAGATAAACTAGATAATTGGGATCTTCTAAAAATCAAACATCTATGCTCTTCAAAAGATTTCACCAAAAGAGTTAAAAGAGAACCTACAGACTGGGAAAACATTTTTGGACAGTACAAGTCAGACAAAGGTCTAATCTCCATAATCTACAAGAAAATCCAACACCTCTACAACAAAAAGACAACCAATCCTATCAAAAAATGGGCAAAGGAAATGAACAGACACTTCACCAAGGAAGACATTCAAATGGCCAACAGACACATGAGGAAATGCTCGTGATCACTAGCCATTAGAGAAATGCAAATTAAAACCACAATGAGATACCATCTCACCCCGGCATTACTGGCACGAATCAAAAACACTGGAAATAACAAATGTTGGAGGGGCTGCGGGGAGACGGGAACTCTTATACACTGCTGGTGGGAATGCAAAATGATACAGCCATTTTGGAAAATGATATGGCGTTTCCTCAGAAAGCTAGAAATAGACGTACCATTCGATCCAGCAATCCCACTCCTAGGAATATATCCTAGAGAAATAAGAGTCATCACTCGAATAGACATATGCACACCTATGTTCATGGCAGCATTATTCACAATAGCAAAACGATGGAAACAACCTCGATGTCCATCAACAGACGAATGGATACACAAACTATGGTACATACACACAATGGAGTACTATGCAACAAGAAAGAACAATGAATCGGTGAACCATCTCATAACATGGATGAAACTGGAGGACATCATGCTGAGTGAAATAAGTCAATCACAAAAGGACAAATATTGTATGAGACCTCTATTGTAAAAACCCATGAAAAATTTCACATGCAAAATGTAACAATCCTTGTTGGTTACCAGGGATGGGGGGCGGGGGGAATACTAAATAGGTAATAGGTAAGTGGTAACTTGGGTGAGAGATGAGATAGTACATAGTACAGGGGAAACTAACACAACCTGCACAAGGAAAGGTCATGGAGGCCCTATAGACACATCCAAACCCCCCGAGGGACTGAGTTGTTGGACGGAGGGCTCTGGGGACCATGATCTCGGGGAACATCTAGCTCAATTGGCATGACACTACTTATAAAGATAATGCTCTACATTCTACCTTGGTGAGTAGTGTCTGGGGTCTTAAAAGCCTATGAGCGGCCATCTAAGATACTCCACTGATCTCATCCCTTCGGGAACAAGGGAGAACGAAGAGAACAGGATACAAGGAAAAGATTAGTCCGAAGGACTAATGGTCCACAGCTACCAAGGCCTCCACGGGACTGAGCCCAGTACAGCTGGATGGTGCCCGGCTACCACCAATGACTCCTCTGACCAGGATCACAACAGAGGGTTCTGGGCAGAGCTGGAGTAGGATGTAGAGTATAATTTTAACTCCCAAAAAAAAAAAAAAAAAAAAAGAAGACCAGATATACTGGCCTAAAGAATACTAGAGAAACCTCGAGAGTGTGGCCCCCAGACACCCTTTCAGCTCAGAGGGGAAGTTACCTTCAAGGTTCGATGTTAAGCCTGGGAATGGACACCCCAGTAAAACTAAATGGGACTAACGATGTACAGGAGTCCGGTGACAAGGGCCAGAAGGCAGAGGGAGAGTAGGAAACTGATGATAAGGAACACAAATTGAATAAGGACACTGTCGATGTATTGTGAGATTGTTGACCACTGCTATAGGGCAACATTTGTAGTAACTATTAAATGGGAGGCTGTTTTGTCCTGTAAGCCTTCATCTTGGGCGAGAATGGCAGCACAATTGGAAGAGCATAGTCAATATCACTTAAATGTGTAAGTAAAAAGTTTTGAAATGGTGTTTAAATAAAATAAAAATAAATAAATAAATAAATAAACAAATGAGACTAAAGAGGTACAATAGTCCACTGACAAGGTCCAGAAGACAGAAGGGGACAAGGAAGCCCCCTGGTGATAGGGAACACAAGGTGGAGTAAGGATATTCTTGATGTGCTGTGAGATTGTTAACCATTGTCATAGGGCAACATGTGTAGTAACTGTTAAATGAAAAACTATTTTTTCTGTAAGCCTTCATCTTAAGTGAGAATAACAGCACAGTTGGAAGAGCGTAGTCAATGTCACTGAACTGTGAATGTAGAAATTTTTGAAACGGTGTATCTTTGGCCATCTGTAATTTTCATCAAAAAAAAAGGTTGAGAATTTAGAGGCTTAATACGTTGTGGGGTTGTTAACCAATGTCAAAAAACAACATGTGTACTACTATTTCATGAGCAACTATTTGCTCTGTAAGCTTTCACCTGAAGTACAATAAAATATATATTAAAAAAAAAAAAAAATAATCGGCTCATTGTGTCATTGGTTTTTGTCACTCTCCTTTGCTCAGGACGATAAGAGACCAATAGTTGTATCTTGGATGGCCACTTGCAAGGATTTTTTTTTTTTTAACTGTGCTTTAGGTGAAAGTTTATAGGTCAAGTGAATTTCTCATACAAAAATTTATACACATATTGTTATGTGACACTAGTTGCAATCCCTATAATGTGACAGCACACTCCCCTTTTCCTCCCAGGTTTCCCGTGTCCATCCAACCAACTCCTGTCCCTTCCTCCCTCCTCATCCTGCCTCTGGACAGGAGCCACCCATTTGGTCCATGTATCTGCTTGAACTAAAAAGCACACTCTTCACGAGTATTATTTTATGTTTTATGGTCCAGTCTAATCTTTGTCTGAAGAGTGGGCTTCAGGAATGGTTTTAATTCTTGGTTAACAGAGAGTCCGGGGGCCATGGCTTCAGGGGCTCCTCCAGTCTCAGTCAGACCATTAAGTCTGGTCTTTTCACGTGAATTTGAGTTCTGCTCCACACTTTTCTCTTGCTCAGTCAGGGACTCTATGTTGTGTTCCCTGTCAGAATGGTCATTGGTGGTAGCCAGGAACCACCTAGTTCTTCTGGTCTCAGGCTGATAAAGTCTCTGGTTTATGTGGCCCTTTTGTCTCTTGGGCTCATATTTTCCTTGTGTCTTCGGTGTTCTTCATTCTCCTTTGCTCCAAGTGGGTTTGGACCAATTGAACCATTTTAGATAGCTGCTTGCAAGCTTTTAAGACCCCAGATGCCACTTACCAAAGTGGGATGCAGAATGTTTTCTTAATAAACTTTGTTATGCCAGTTGACCTAGATGTCCCCCGAAACCACGGTCCCCAGACCCCAGCTTCAGCTACTCTGTCCCTCAAAGTGTTTGCTTGTGTTCAGGAAACTTCTTAGCTTTTGGTTTAGTCCAGTTGTGCTGACTTTCCCCATATTGTGTATTGTCCTTCCCTTCACCTAAAATGATTCTTGTCTACTATCTAGCAAGTGAATTCCCCTCTCCCTCCCTCCCAGCTCTCATAATCATCAAAAAATGTTTTCTTCTGTTTAAACCTTTTCTTGAGTTCTCATAATAGTGGTCTCATACAATATTTGTCCTTTTGCAACTAATCTCACTCAGCATAATGCCCTCCAGATTCATCCATGTTATGTTTCCCGGATTCATCATTGTTCTTTATCGTTGCATAGTATTCCACTGTGTGTATGTAACATAATTTATCCATTCTTCTGTTGATTGGCACCTAGGTTGTTTCCATATTTTTGCTATTGTGAACAGTGCTGCAATGAACATGAGCGTGCATATATCTTCATGTGATGGCTCTTATTTCTCTAGCATATATTCCAAGGAGTGGGATTGCTGGATCATATGGTACTTCCATTTCTAGCTTTTTAAGGAAGCACCAAATCGATTTCCAAAGTGGTTGTACCATTTTACATTCCCACCAGTAGTGCATAAGTGTTCCAGTATCTCCACAACCTCTCCAACATTTATTATTGTCTGTTTTTTGGATTAGAGCCAGCCTTGTTGGGGTGAGATGGTATCTCATTATAGTTTTGATTTGCATTTCTCTAATGGTTAATGATCATGAGCATCTCCTCATGTATCTGTTAGCTGCCTGAATGTCTTCTCTGGTGAAGTGTCTCTGCATATCCTTTGCCCACTTTTTAATTGGGTTATTGGTCTTTTTGCTGTTGAGGTGTTGCAGTATCTTGTAGATTTTAGGGATTAGACCCTTATTGGATGTCATAGCCAAAATTTTTTTCCCAGTCTATAGGTTGTCTTTTTATTCTTTTGGTAAAGTCTTTTGATGAGCATAAATGTTTGATTTTTAGGAACTCCCAGTTAAATCTAGTTTCTCTTCTGGTGTTTCTGCATTGTTACTTATGGTTTGTATTCTGTTTATGCCATGTATTAGGGCTCCTAACGGTGTCCCTATATTTCTTCCATGATCTTTATCATTTTAGATTTTATACTTAGGTCTTTGATCCATTTTGAGTATTTGTACATGGTGTGAGGTATGGGTCTTGTTTCATTTTATTGCAGATGAATATCCAGGCATGCCAGCACCATTGTTAAAGAGACTGTCTTTTTCCTACTTAATGGACTTTGGGCTTTTGTCAAATATCAGCTGTTCATAGGTTGATGAATTTACGTCTGGATTCTCAATTCTGTTCCACTGGTCTATGTATCTGTTGTTGTACCAGTACTATGCTGTTGTTGTTGTTGTTTTTAGTTGTACTTCAGGTGAAGGTTTATAGAACAAATAGTTTCTCATTAAACAGTAGTACACATATTGTTTTATGACGTTGGTTAACAACCCCACGACATATCAACCCTCTCCCTTCTCGACCTTTTTTTTTTTCTTTTGGTGAAAATATACATAGCCAAAGATACACCATTTCAAAAATTTCTACATGCACAGTTCAGTGACATCAACTACTCTCTTCCAGTTGTGCTGCTATTCTCACTTTAGATGAAGGTTTACAAAACAAAATAGTTTCTCATTAAACAGTTAGTTCACATGTTGCCCTATGACAATGGTTAACAACCCTACGACATATCAACACTGTCCCATCTCAGCTTTGGGTTCCCTATCACCAGCTTTCCTGTCCCCTTCTGCTTTCTAGTCCTTGTCCCTGGACTGCTGTGCCTCACTGGTCCCGTTTTGTTTTATGGGGCTGTCCAATCCCTGGCTGAACGGTAAACCTCGGAAGTGACTTCACCACTGAGCTAAAAGGGTGTCTGGGGGCCATACTCTCGGGGTTCTCCAGTCTCTTTCAGGCCAGTAAATCTGGTCTTTTTCGTGTGTGTTAGAATTTTGTTCTACATCCCTCTCCAGCTCTGTCCAGAACCCTTTGTTGTGATCCTGGTCAGAGCAGTCAGTGCTGGTAGCTGGGCACCATCTAGCTGTACTGGACTCAGTCTGGTGGAGGCCTTGGTAGCTATGGTCCATTAGTCCTTGGACAAATCTTTTCCTTGTATCCTGTTCTCCTCATTCTCCCTTGCTCCCGAAGGGTTGAGACAAGTTGGGTATCTTAGATAGCTGCTCACAGGCTTTTAAGACCCCAGATGCTACTCACCAAGGTAGAATGTGGAACATTGTCTTTATCAACTGTGTGATGCCAATTGAGTGAGATGTTCCCTGAGACCATGGTCCCCACAGCCCTCCGCCCAGCGATTCAGTCCCTCAGGGAGTTTGGATGTGTCTAGGGAGCTTCCATGACCTTTCCTTGTATAAGTTGTGCTGGTTTCCCCACTGTTGTGTGCTGTCTCACCCTTCACCAAAGACACCACTTATCTTTTGCCTATTTAGTATTTCCTCCCCTCCCCCCCACATCCCTCGTAACCAACAAAGATTGTTACCTTTTGTGTGTAAACTTTTTCATGGGTTTTTACAATAGAGTTCTCATACAATATTTATCCTTTTGTGATGGACTTATTTCACTCAGCATGTCCTCCAGTTTCATCCATGTTATTAGATGCTTCACAGATTCATTGTTGTTCTTTCTCATTGCATAGTACTCCATTGTGTGTTTGTACCATAGTTTGTTTATCCATTCATCTGTTGATGGGCATCTAGGTTGTTTCCATCGTTTTGCTGTCGTGAACAATGCTGCCATGAACATGGGTGTGCATTTGTCTATTTGAGTGATGACTCTTATTTCTCTAGGATATATTCCTGGGAGTGGGATTGCTGGATCATATGGTATTTCTATTTCTAGCTTTCTAAGGAAGTGCCATATCATTTTCCAAAATGGTTGTATCATTCTGCATTCCCACCAGCAGTGCAACAGAGTTCCGATCTCCCCCCAGCCCCTCCAACATTTGTTATTTCCAGTGTGTTTGATTTGTGCCAGAGATGCCAGGGTGAGATGTATCTCATTGTGGTTTTAATTTGCATTTCTCCAATGGCTAGTGATCGCGAGCATTTCCTCATGTGTCTGTTGGCCGCTTGAATGTCTTCTTTGGTGAAGTGTCTGTTCATTTCCTTTGCCCATTTTTTTTTTTGCTCTTTTTTTTTTTATATTTTATTGTACTTCAGGTGAAGGCTTACAGAACAAATAGTTTCTCATGAAACAGTAGTACACATGTTGTTTTATGACATTGGTTAACATCCCCACAACGTATTAAGCCTCTAAATTCTCAACCTTTTTTTTTTTTTTTGATGAAAATACAGATAGCCAAAGATACACTGTTTCAAAAATTTCTACATACACGGTTCAGTGACATTGACTATGCTCTTCCAACTGTGCTGTTATTCTCACTTAAGATGAAGGCTTACAGAACAAAATAGTTTCTCATTTAACAGTTACTACACGTTGCCCTATGACAATGGTTACCAATCTCACAACACATCAAGAATATCCTTACTCCACCTTGTGTTCCTTATCACCAGGGGACTTCCTTGTCCCCTTCTGTCTTCTGGCCCTTGTCACTGGACTACTGTACCTCATTAGTCTCATTTGTTTTTTTTTTTAACACCATTTCAAAACTTTTTACTTACACATTTAAGTGATATTGACTATGCTCTTCCAATTGTGCTGCCATTCTCGCCCAAGATGAAGGCTTACAGGACAAAACAGCCTCCCATTTAATAGTTACTACAAATGTTGCCCTATAACAGTGGTCAACAATCTCACAACACATCGACAGTGTCCTTACTCAACTTGTGTTCCTTATCATCAGCTTCCTACCCCCCCTCTGCCTTCTGGCCTTTGTCACAGGACTCCTGTACCTCGTTAGTCCCATTTAGTTTTACTGGGCCGTCCACTCCCAGGCTTAACATCGAACCTCGAAGGTAACTTCACCTCTGAGCTGAAAGGGTGTCTGGGGGCCACACTCTTGAGGTTTCTCCAGTATTCTTTAGGCCAGTAAATCTGGTCTTTTTTTTTTTTTTTTTGAGAGTTAAAATTATGCTCTACATCCTTCTCCAGCTCTGTCCAGAACCCTCTGTTGTGATCCTGGTCAGAGCAGTCAGTGGTGGTAGCTGGGCACCATCTAGCTGTACTGGACTCAGTCCGGTGGAGGCCTTGGTAGCTGTGGACAATTAGTCCTTTGGACTAATCTTTTCATTGTATCCTGTTCTCTTCATTCTCCCTTGCTCCCGAAGGGATGAGACCAGCGGAGTATCTTAGATGGCCGTTCATAGGCTTTTAAGACCCCAGACACTACTCACCAAGGTAGAATGTAGAGCATTATCTTTATAAGTAGTGTCATGCCAATTGAGCTAGATGTTCCCCGAGACCATGGTCCCCAGAGTCCTCCGTCCAACAACTCAGTCCCTCGGGGGGTTTGGATGTGTCTATAGGGTCTCCATGACCTTTCCTTGTGCAGGTTGTGTTAGTTTCCCCTGTACTGTGTACTATCTCACCTCTCACCCAAGGTACCACTTATCTATTGCCTATTTAGTATTCCCCCCCCCCCTCCCATCCCTGGTAACCAACAAGGATTGTTACATTTTGCATGTGAATTTTTTCATGGGTTTTTACAATAGAGGTCTCATACAATATTTGTCCTTTTGTGATTGACTTATTTCACTCAGCATAATGTCCTCCAGTTTCATCCATGTTGTGAGATGGTTCACAGATTCATTGTTGTTATTTCTCATTGCATAGTACTCAGTTGTGTGTATGTACCATAGTTTGTGTATCCATTCGTCTGTTGATGGACATCGAGGTTGTTTCCATCGTTTTGCTATTGTGAACAATGCTGCCATGAACATAGGTGTGCATATGTCTATTCGAGTGATGACTCTTATTTCTCTAGGATATATTCCTAGGAGTGGGATTGCTGGATCGAATGGTATGTCTATTTCTAGCTTTCTGAGGAAACGCCATATCAAAGAGTTCCCATCTCCCCGCAGCCCCTCCAACATTTGTTATTTCCAGTATTTTTGATTCGTGCCAGGAATGCCGGGGTGAGATGGTATCTCATTGTGGTTTTAATTTGCATTTCTCTAATGGCTAGTGATCGCGAGCATTTCCTCATGTGTCTGTTGGCCATTTGAATGTCTTCCTTGGTGAAGTGTCTGTTCATTTTCTTTGCCCATTTTTTAATAGGATTATTTGTCTTTTTGTTGTAGAGGTGTTGGATTTTTTGTAGATTATGGAGATTAAACCTTTGTCTGACTTGTACTGTTCAAAAATTTTTTCCCAGTCTGTAGGTTCTCTTTTTACTCTTTTGATGAAGTCCTTTGAAGAGCATAGGTGTTTGATTTTTAGAAGATCCCAGTTATCTAGCTTATCTTCTGGGGTTTGCGTGTTGACAGTTATGGTTTGTATACTGTTAATGCTGTGTATTAAGGTCTGAAGTGTTGGTCCTATTTTTTCTTCTATGAATTTTATAGTTTGAGGCTTTATATTCAGGTCTTTGATCCATTTTGAAGTAGTTTTTGTATATGGTGTGAGGTATGGGTCCTGTTTCATTTTTCTACAAATGGATATCCAGTTTTGCCAGCACCATTTGTTAAAAAGACTGTCTTTTCCCCATTTGATGTATTTTGGGCCCTTGTCAAAAATCAGGTGACCGTAGGTGGATGGATTTACATCTGAGTTCTCAATTCTGTTCCATTGGTCAATGTCTCTGTTGTTGTACCAGTACCAGGCTGTTTTGAGTACTGTAGCTGTATAGTAGGTTCTCAAGTCAGGTAGTGTGAGTCCTCCAACTTTATTCTTCTTCTTCAGTAGTGCTTTACTTATTCGGGGTTTCTTCCCTTTCCATATAAAGTTAATAATTAGTTTTTCCATCTCTTTGAAGAATGTTGTTGGTATTTGTATCGGAATTGCATTGTATTTGTAGATTGCTTTAGGTAGAATTGCCATTTTCACAATGTTGAGTCTGCCTATCCATGAGCATGGTATGTTTTTCCATTTATGTAGATCCCTTTGGGTTTCATGCAGCAGTGTTTTGTAGTTTTCTTTGTATAGGTCTTTTATATTCCTGGTCAGATTTATTCCTAAGTATTTTATCTTTTTAGGGGCTATTGAAAATGGTATTGATTTCCTGATCTCCTTTTCATCGTTCTCTTTACTGGTGTATAGGAATCCAACTGATTTTTGAATGTTTATCTTGTATCCTGCTACTCTGCTGAATCTTTCTATTAGATCCAGTAAATTTCTCGTGGAGTCTTTAGGGTTTTCTATGTATAGTATCATATCATCTGCAAACAGGGAGAGTTTAACTTCTTCATTACCAATTTGGATGACCTTTATTTCTTTCTCTTGCCTTACTGCTCTAGCTAGAACTTCCAGCACAATGTTAAATAGGAGTGGTGATAAAGGGCATCCTTGTCTTGTTCCTGTTTTCAGGGGGAATGTTTTCAGCCTTTCTCCATTAAGAATGATGTTGGCTGTTGGTTTTGCATAGATGCCCTTTATTATGTTGAGAAATTTCCCTTCTATACCTATTTTATTGAGAGCTTTTATCAGGAATGGGTGTTGGACTTTGTCAAATGCCTTTTCTGCATCAATTGAGATAATCATGTGATTTTTTTCTTTCCTTTTATTTATGTGGTGGATTACGTTGATGGATTTTCTAATGTTAAACCATCCTTGCATACCTGGTATGAATCCTACTTGGTCGTGGTGTATTATTTTTTTGATATGATACTGAATTCTATTGGCTAGAATTTTGTTCAGAATTTTTGCATCTATATTCATGAGAGATATTGGTCTGTAATTTTCTTTTTTTGTGATGTCTTTGCCTGGTTTTGGTATCAGCGTTATGCTGGCTTCATAGAATGAATTTGGAAGTGTTGCTTCCTCTTCTATGCTCTGAAATAACTTGAGTAGAACTGGTACGAGCTCTTCTGTAAATGTTTTGTAGAATTCTCCAGTGAAGCCATCTGGGCCAGGGCTTTTTTTGGTTGGGAGTTTTTTTATTACGTTTTCAATCTCTTCTCTTGTTATGGGTCTGTTCAGATTTTCAATATCACTTTGTTGTAGTTTGGGTAGGCCGTATGTTTCTAGAAATTTATCCATTTCCTCTAGGTTTTCAAATTTGTTGGAATATAGTTTTTCATAATATTCTGTTATAATCCTTTTTATTTCAGTTGGGTCTGTTGTAATGTCCCCCATTTCATTTCTTATTTGGGTTATTTGTGCCCTCTGCTGTTTTTCTTTTGTCAGTCTGGCCAGTGGTTTGTCGATTTTGTTGATTCTTTCAAAGAACCAACTTTTGGTTTTGTTGATTCTTTCTATTGTTTTTCTGTTCTCTATTTCATTGATTTATGCTCTGATCTTTACTATTTCCTTTCTTCCGGTGGTTGTAGGCTTTTTTTGTTGTTCTCTTTCTATTTGTTTGAGTTCTGTAGTTAATGTTTTGATTTTGTCCCTTTCTTCTTTTTTGATATGTGCATCTATTGCTATAAATTGTCCTCTGAGGACTGCCTTTGCTGTGTCCCAAAGGTTTTCGTATGATGTGTTTTCATTTTCATTTGATTCTAGGAATTTTTTAATTCCATCTCTGATTTCTTCTATTACCCATTGATGTGTAAGCAGATTATTATTCAGTTTCCATGTGTTTGATTTTTTTTCCTTGCTCTTTCTAGTGTTAATTTCTACCTTGATGGCATTGTGGTCAGAGAAGATACTGTGAATTATCTCAGCATTTTGGATTTTGTTGAGGATTGCTCTGTGGCCTAAGATGTGGTCTATTCTGGAGAACGTTCCATGTGCATTGGAAAAGAATGTGTACTTTGCAGCGGTTGGATGGAGTGTTCTATATATGTCTATGAGGTCCAGTTGGCTGATTGTGTCCTTTAGGTCTTCTGTATCTTTGCTGAGTTTCTTTTTAGTTGTTCTGTCCTTTACTGAGAGTGGTGTGTTGAAGTCTCCTACTATTATTGTGGAACTGTCAATTTCTCTTTTCAGTGCTGTTAGAGTTTTTTTTATGTATTTTGGAGCCCTGTCATTGGGTGCATAGATATTTATTATGGTTATGTCTTCATGATGGATCATCCCCTTAATCATTGTATAGTGTCCTTCTTTGTCTTTTATGGTAGATTTTGTTTTAAAGTCTATTTTATCTGAGATTAGAATTGCCACTCCTGCTCTTTTTTGATAGTTGTTAGCTTGATATATTTTTTTCCAACCTTTGATTTTTAATAAATTCACATCTTTGTTTCTAAGATGTGTCTCTTGTAGACAGCAAATAGATGGATCCTGTTTTCTTATCCATTCTGCCACTCTCCGTCGCTTTATGGGTGCATTGAGTCCGTTTACGTTCAGTGTAATTATTGATAGATGTGAGTTTGTTGCTGTCATTTTGTAGTGCTTTTTTTTGTGATGCTGAAGTTTTCTTTGTTCTTCTTACTCTCTTGTGCTGAGTTCCTTTTGTTTGTGGATTTTGTGTTCATTTCTTTTGTTTTTGTAGGTTTTGTTTTTGTTGAGACTTTATGTTTTTCGTCTTTATTTTTATGAGTTGGTTTGTTAACTTTTTTTGTGGTTACCATGAATTTTACCCTTATCTTTATAATTTTGAAGCAGTCTACCGTTACTTGGTATCGCCTTGCCTTCCTCTCCTTTAGAAGGTTCTATACCTATGCCGTTTGTTCCCTCTTTCATTGTTTTGATGTTGTTGTCATCCTTTGATTGATTTCTCTGATTCCCTGTTGTATATCTTTTGTTTTTGGAAAGTCGTCTGTAGTTCAGTTCCTAGAATGGTATCTGGTTCATGTTAACCTGCATCCTAGGTCCTAGGTCCTGCCTGAGGGCTTAAGCTGTTTGTCCTCAGATCGAAGAACTCCCATTAATAATTCTTGTAATTTTGGTTTGACTTTTGCATATTCCTTTAGTTTCTGTTTATCTGGAAATGACCTAATTTCACCATCAAATCTGAATGAGAGTTTTGCAGGATATATTATTCTTGGCTGACAATTTTTTTCTTTCAAGATTTTATATATGTCATCCCATTGCCTTCTTGCCTGCATGGTTTCTGCTGAATAATCTGAGCTTAGTCTTATTGTTTCTCCTCTGTATGTGACTTCTTGTTTTTCACGAGCTGCTCTCAGGATTCTTTGTTTGTCTTTAGTTTTAGCGAGTGTGAATATGATATGTCTTGGTGATTTTCTTTTGGGGTCTATTCTATATGGGGTTCGTTGAGCTTCTTGGATGACCTGCTTTTCATCTTTCATGATATTGGGAAAGTTTTCTGTCAGCAGTTCCTCAATGATCCTCTCTGTGTTTTCTGTTTTCTCCCCCTGTTCTGGTATGCCAATCACTCGTAAGTTTTTGCTTTTAATTGTGTCCCACATAACTCTCAGGGTCTCTTCATTTTTCTTTGTTCTTTTTTCTGAGTTTTCCTGAAACAGAGTTGTATCCAAGTGTTTGTCTTCAGTTCCACTGATCCTGTCTTCCATGGTTTGAAATCTACTTCTCAGCCCTTCTATGACACCGTCCATTTCTGAAATCTTGTTGTTTATCTTTTGGATTTCTAATTGTTGTTTTTGTATAATTTCGAGTTGTGAATTTATTTTGGAATTTTGTTCTTGCATCATCTTCCTGAATTCTTCCAATTTTTTGTCTGTATTTTCCATAAATTTGTCTATTTTTTCCTCATGTTTGTCAGCTTTTTGCCTCAGTTCTTGGAAAATTCCGAGTATTAGTGATTTGAGTTCCGTATCAGGTACTTCTAGTGCATTTTCTTCCACAGGAGAGTTATCTGGTGTTTTAATTTGGACGCCTATTGGAGCCATCTTGTCTTGTTTTTGTAAATGTTTTGATATTGTTTGCTGTTTTTGGGGCATTCAGTAGATATTTCTCTCGTCTATTGATTGTAGATTTTTTTTTTTTTTCGTTCTTGTGGTACAGCTGGGCAGATCTAGTTGAGGAGGAGCCACTGGGATGGGTTGCTTGTGGCACTCACCGCAGCCACCAGGACGGTCGGTAGTCAGTGCTGGGCAGGTTCCAATAGGGCGTGCCTGCACCGCTTGGTGATGTGATGTCTAGTGCATGGTGCAGGTAGGTAGGGTGCAGCGGGAAGATGGTTATGTGTGAAGCTAAGCTGGATATGGGAGAGAGGAGAGAGGAGGAGGAGCAAAAAGCGTACAAACATAAAAGAATGCTAGGGGAGCTTGTCGTTGGAATGTACAGATGAGAGACTATGGGATGGAGGAAACCAGAAGGGGGAAGAGAAAGAAAAGGAAAGAATGACCAAATAAAAATCAGAAAAGTTAAAAAACTGCAAAGTTCCCAGGGATCCCACCGATGCAGCTATGAGGTCTGGGGGAGTCGGTCTCAATTTTCACAGCTCAGCCTGGCCAGAAGGTACAGAGGCATACATCGCCTGGTATTCAGGGATTAGAAAGAGAAGGAAGAGATACAGAGACAAGAAATTAAGCAATGAAGAAAGACAAAAGAGAAAAAGAGGTAAAATATGACAAAACTAATCAAAAAAGGAAGAAAAATAAAATTGAGAAAAAAAAAAAAAAAAAAGGGCAACACCAGCAGTCAGTGCCTACAAATGGGACCCAGAGAGCCCCCACTCAGGGGCGCGAATTCTAAGAAGCCGGTAGTTCGGGGTTAAGTGACCGTGGCCACGGGAAGCAGAGGGGCCAACGAACAAAGGCCCCAGGATCCCACCCGCGCGGGAGCCCAGACCTGGATACAGCCACACGCCCGAACGCAGCCCTACAGCCCCGCAGGAGAGAGCAGAGACGGCACTCGGAACCAGGCACCCAGGCAAAAGGAGGGGGAGGCGGGAGAAAAAGGCTCGCTAGCGGCCAGCAAACGGCTCCCAGAAAGCCCCCAGCCCGGGCGCACGGAATCCAAGCACCGGCGCCCCCCAGCTCAGGGACTCCGGCCACGGAAAGCAGAGGGGCGAACGAACAAAGGCCCCGGGATCCCACCCACGCGGGAGCCCAGACCTAGAAACAGCCACACGCCCGCACGCAGCCCTACAGCCCCGCAGGAGACAGCAGAGACGGCACTCGGAACCAGGCACCCAGGCAAAAGGAGGGGGAGGCGGCAGAAAAAGGTTCGCTAGGTGCCAGCAAACGGCTCCCAGAAAGCCTCCAGCCCGGGCGCGCGGAATCCAAGCACCGGCGCCCCCCAGCTCAGGGACTCCGGCCACGGAAAGCAGAGGGGCGATCGAACAAAGGCCCCGGGATCCCACCCACGCGGGAGCCCAGACCTAGAAACAGCCACACGCCCGCACGCAGCCCTACAGCCCCTTAGGAGAGAGCAGAGACGGCACTCGGAACCAGGCACCCAGGCAAAAGGAGGGGGAGGCGGCAGAGAAAGGTTCGCTAGCTGCCAGCAAACGGCTCCCAGAAAGCCGCCAGCCCAGGCGCGCGAAATCCAAGCACCAGCACCCCCCAGCCCAGGGACCCTGGCCACGGAAAGCAGGGGATCCCCAGCTGAGGCGGAGAGGTGTGGGTGGTGGGAGAGCGCGCACCGCAGTTTACCGGTCGTTGTGTCTCCGACCAGATGCTCTGCAAGGCTGCTCTCCCGTTTGCTGGTCTCCGATAGGAATCCAAGATGATGGATCCGCGCTGCGTTAGCTGGTAAGGAATCTCTGCCTGAGTCTCTCCTCGCTCTCCGTTCTCTTTTAGTATTCTCACTCCGTTTGGTGTTTGGCTGAGTTCTTTATCTCTTCATTTGGTGTTCTATGGTTTCAGGATTGTTGATTCTCTGTTAGGCTTAGTTTTTCAGATCTTTGCTTTGGAGGGACGGCGTGGTGTTTCTGCCTAGAGCGCCATCTTGCCCCCGGTCTCTTGTATAGGTCTTTTATGTCTCTGGTTAAGTTGATTCCTAAGTATTTTATCTTCTTGGGGGCTATTGTAAAATGGTATCGATTTGGTGATTTCATTTTCAAAGTTCTTTTTGTTGGTGTAGAGGAATCCAAGCGATTATCATGCCTTTATATTGTTTCCTGATACTTTGCTGAAATCTTGTTAGTCCCAGTAGATTTCTTTTGGATTCTTTGAGGTTTTGTGTGTATAAGATAATATCATCTGCAAATAGGGATACTTTTACTTCTTCCTTACCAATTTGGATGCCCTTTCTTTTTCTTGCCTTATTGCTCTGGCTAGGACTTCCAGCACAATGTTGAATAAGAGTGGTGATACAGGTCGTCCTTGTCTGTCTCCCGTTCTCAAGGGGAATGCTTTTACACTCTCTCTGTTTAGGATGATGTTGGTAATGGCTTTGTATAAATGCCCTTTACTATGCCAAGGAATTTCCCTTTTATTCCTATTTTGCTGAGAGTTTTTATCAGGAATGGGTGTTGGACTTTGTCAAATGCATTTTCTGCATTGATTGATAAGATCATGCAGCTCTTCTGTATTATTTATGTAATGGATTACTTTGTTTTTATAAAGTTGAACCATCCTTGCATAGCTGGTATGAATCCACTTGGTCATCATGACTTATTTTTCTGATATGCCGTTGAATTCTATTTGCTAGAGTTTTGTTGAGATTTTTGTGTCTATGTTCATGAGGCATATCGGTCTGTAATTTTTTTTTGTGGTGTCTTTACCTGGTTTTGGTAGCTGGGTAATGCTGGCTTCACAGAATGAGTTTGAGAGTATTCCATCCTTTTCTATGCTCTGAAATACCTTCAGCAGTACTGGTTTTAACTCTTCTCTGATAGTTTGGTAGAATTCTCCAGTGAAGCCATCAGGGCTAGGGCTTTTTGTTGGGAGTTTTATTACCTCTTCAATCTCTTGTTACAGGTTTATTTTTTCTACTGCAGTTTGTGTTAGTTTAGGTAGGTAGTGTTTCTAGAAATTTGTCTCTTTCCTCTAGGTTTTCCAATTTGTTGGGAGTACAATTTTCCACAGTATTGTTATGATTCTTTTCATTTTAGTTGGGTGTGTTGTGATGCCATCCATCTCATTTCTTATTTGGGTGATTTGCTTGTCAGTTTCACCAATGGTTTTATCGATTTTGTTGATATTTTCAAAGATCCAGCTTTTGGTCTTGATGACTTTCAATTTTCTGATCTCTACTTCATTTATTTCTGCTCTTTTTCTTCTGGTGCCCTAGGGCTTCTTTTGCTGCTCTCTTTCAATGTGTTCGAGTCATAGGGTTAATGTTTTGATTTTGGCCCTTTTTTCTTTTTGGATGTGTGCATTTATTGCTATGAATTCACCTCTGAGTGCTGCTTTTGCTGTGCCCAAAAGGTTCTGATGAGTTTTCATTCTCATTTGATTCTATGAATTTTATTCCATCCTTGATGGCTTCTGTAACCCAGTAGTTTATAAGCAAGGTGTTGTTCAGTTTCCATGTATTTTTTTCCTTAGCTTTTTCTGTTACTGATTTCTACTTTTGTCTTTATGGTCAGAAAAAAATGCTCTGTAATATTTTGATGTTTTGGATTCTGTTAATGTTTGCTTTGTGGCCTAGTATGTGGTCTGTTCTGGGGAACGTTCCACGTGTGTTGGAAAAAAATACTTGGTTGCTGATGGGTTATCTATGTATATCTATGAGATCAAGTTGGTTGACTGTGGCACTTAGGTCTACTGTGTCTTTATTGAGCTTTTCTAGATGCTGTCTTGAAGTAACACTCATTACCAAAATCTATATAAAAAGTCACTAAAATAAAAAAATAACTATGGAGAAGATCTTTTGCAAGACCAGTGTTTTAAGGGTAATGTTGCATTTATAAAGCTCTAGGCATCTATGGTTAAAAAAGGCAAACCATGTGTGATTGTTAAGGTTGTGCATCAACTGGGCTGGGACATGTATGTCAATGGTTTGGCAGTTATGACCTAAACACAAGCTGGAGTTAAGTTTGCATTTCTGAAATGCCATGGAATCATGATACAGGAAAAAGAATACAAACTAAATATAGTCATGCATAGTATAACATCCATTTGGGCAACGTCTGACCACATATTATGTCTGTGGTCCCATAAGATTATGACGGATCTCAGAAATCCTGTTCGGAGAGCACAATGTAGGTGACGTAACTGGATGTACCAAATTCAACAGCTTTCCACTCACATCTCATGTCTCGTTTACAAAGCGATTGCACTGCCAGGCATATAATGATACAGCACATACACAACCTATAATACATGTGTCTTGGTAGTCATAATAAATGCTTATATTGCTGGCTTATGTATGTACTGTACTTTCTAGTTATTTTAATCTGAACTTTCCCTACTTACAAATAAAAAAGTTTACCGTGTAACAAACAGTGTATGCTTCAACTCATAGGCCGCAGCATGCAAATCTAGTGTTATCATGTGTTTCTTGAGTGCTGCAGCGTTGTTTTTCTTTCAAAAATACTGTGAAGTACATCATGGCTCCCAAACGCAGCAAAACGATAACGCACCAAGAGATAAAGGAAATGTATCGATTCGGAAGTGAAACAATAGGTTATTAAACAACACCAAGATAGACAATCAGCAAATGCTATTTCTTTACATTTAGACATGTTACACTCAACAATCCTCAAAAACAATGAAAAAATTCCCCAAGCTATTAAAGGATGGGCTCCGCTAAAAGCTACACAGCTCATGAAAATGTGAGTAGGAACCTGTATCAGATACGGAGAAACTGCTGACGACGTGGATTGAGGACCAAACACAAAAGTGAATCCCTGTTAGCACACTATCACTGCGAAGGCATGAAGCTTGTTTGAGATACTTAAAGAGAAAGCAGGACCAGACTACAATATCAAATTTAGTTCTAGCTCTGGATGGTTCATGTACTTTGTTTTTCGCTGCATAACGTGACAGCGAGTGGTGAGTGTGAGTGCGAGTGCTGATGCGAAGACAGCAGAATTTGTTGCAACCTTAGATTAACTAATTGTAGAGGGAGGTCATTCGCCAGATATATTAGCTGAAATACTATATGTGTACTGCATCTTCACTATTTAGTCAATACAAGTACACTACAGTATTCCATATAGCTTTTGCTAAGTATGTAATATGGTATTTGCACATCCCAATCACATAATGTCCTATTTTACAGAACATATCGTGGATGTCAAGCGATGCATGACTGTACCAAATATGAATTCCACATCAAAATTATTTTCAATAAAACCAAAATATAACCTATTAATATTCTAGGTTAGTAGGTAACTTATAAGTAACCTGGCTGCTTTAAAAATATATATATACATATATACATAAAATACATACCCAGATGCCCTAAAACTGAAACCAGACGTTATAACTGAGCTTTTAAAAATTTATTTATTGTGGATGTGTACATGACACTCATCTTCAAGTTAAAAAAATCATTGATTTAAAAAAAAAAAGCTAGTGGGGCCTAATAGTCCAGTCATCTTAAAATCTTTGTAAGAAACCCTTCAAGGTTCTCTACACTTTTAGATGGCTAAAGAATTGCCTAAAGGAAGCCAAATAAAACTTAATAAAGCAAAGAAAACAAAAGAATTAAAATCTCTGGCATAAAATATAAATGAAATCATTATGGTTCTTTGCCAGCATGTGGTCATACCAGGAAGTTAAAATCACCCACCTGCAAACAGTCATTTAAGGCTGGATGATTTATTTATATTTTTAATTATTTACAAATTATTGACTTAATTATAAAAGGAAATTAAAAAAAAAAAATAACTTAGGACAGGTCGCAAGAACTACCCTTTAGTAGAGTTCCACTAAAAATAGATGTTTAAAATCAAGTGTTCTACTTTAGCTAATAGTATTGTATCAAGGCTAATTTCTTAGTTTTGTAGATGTTCTATGGTTATGCACGATTTTAACATAAGGGGAAGATTAAAGGATATATAATAATTCTCTGTACTATTTTTTGCAACTTCTCTGCAAATCTAAAATAATACCAACAAAGTTAAAAAAATAAAAAAGCTCAACTTTTAGGATATTACTTCCTTTATGTTATACCAAATGTGCTAGCAAGAAAAATAACATTTCAAGTTTCCCATGCTGAGTTTAGCCATCAGTCTAGTCACCAAAAGACGAAATCTAGACTTGATGCTTTACTATAGTAATTAACTTTAAATGGTAAGAAAGACATAGCCATTATTTCTTGAGAAAGGACTCAATAAAGTTAACTTAAGAAATTTTTATTAATTTTTTGACAGAGTGATACAGTAAAACATATTCTGCCTAACCATAACTTTATCCCTGTATTTACATGTCTAAGACAAGTGTCATTCAGATTTTTATCTGGGTAACAAATTCAGAGATTCTTAGGAATAAGAAAGTAAACAGAATGGTCACTAATGTAACCAGACTAATACATAATATTTAAAAAAAAAAAAAAAACCCATCAGTGCTTTGTAACTCTGAGGTGGACAAGCCACTTGGTTTAAATAATAGTTCAATATCATATAACATACTATGATACTGTTTAGGGGAAAAGAATTTCAAGAAAGCAACATTAAAAAAAAAGCATACGAATCATTACCTTGAATCAAATGAAGTACCAACATCTCCTCACAAACAATAAACAAGCTTTCGTGTCCCTAAATGAACCCAGGTCCTTAAATCATGATAACTTCTAAAAAAAATTTAAATATAACCTTCCCTAAGTACTATATACTCTATTTGAATCCGAATTTTATTGCCCCAAATTTCTTGCCATCATATGTTGATATCATAATAGTAAGCTGTTGCTGGTTGCCAGATTTTTTGACTTTATATTTGTAACAGAGCTAAACCGTTTTAATAATTATATAACAACATCTAATAATTATTTACCAAGGGTTGTAGAAGGATATATACTAACACCTTAATCTATTAAATGAAATTGTACTTCTGCAAATTCCACTAATACTAAGGAAAGAAAAACACTCAAGGGGTTTGGGGAATAATTTTAATCTATGCAATTCATGCCGAAACTTAAATTCTGATAGTTATGACCTTCATAACATTTCTTGATTTTAATTTTCTTCTTGAGCTTTGCACTGCTTCAAAAAGTAACCTGTTCTTTAGTGGGTTCAACTAGCATAAATAATCTAATTCTGTGATACCTAGATTTAAAAGAAATAAAGTGTAATATATATTCAACATTGTGTCAGCTAGAATTGTCAAGCTTTTTATGAAATCCTAAAAAAAAACATAACTCTAAAAGAATTAAAGTATTTTTCTAACAGGTAGTATAATTGTTATAAAGCAAAGCTTATATATTTAGTTTTCTGATACTCTACTGTATTTCCACAAGCCTTTAAGTCTACCATTCTATACAGTATTCCATCAATAAGGCCTGATATAATTTCTTTTTAATATGTAACTAATTAATAAAGGTTTTAAGAGGATATAGGCTGTAAATCAGGTACACCCTAGTTATAACCCCATACAAAGACCTTTAAATAATCAGGAAAGAGATGTTTAACATTTTTGCTTAGCCTTATAAAACGGTGACTTTTAACTAAACTGATACCTCTGTAGTTTTATTTACAATGCCTCCTATACTCTTAAATTATACTGCTGGGCAAGTGATACAGGTTATTGATGTGATTTTTAAATTCAGCTAGTTGTAAATGAATTTTAACTTTAACCAATGCATATATTGCTCTTTAATTACTTATTATACTACCTTAGAATTCTTCTAGAAAACATAACCGCTCCAAGCGGAAAAAAACAATGCAGAACTTTATCTCTTTCTTAAAGATTTTCAAGTATTATAGGAACAAAAATCCATGAAAAAATTATTAAAAACTGACATTCTATTTTCTTTTACTAATTATGGGATAACAAAAAGAGAAGTGAACAAAGACAAATGTTCTTTAATATTTCTTTGCTTATACTGAGAAATACTGTATAATTATGTTTATGAGCTATTTTCTAGCTTCTTCAAGTACAGAACTTACCTATGGTTCTATTACTGAGGAGAAATAAACAATTTAAACTCAAGTAACTCAAATAGAAGATGGGGGTGGGGCACAAAGACAATCTGACTTTGGTTTTTATGAACCTACTATTAACCCTGAAATGCCAGACTTCAATGAAAACAAAAGGTTACAGTAGCAAGCTACCACTTCAGCAAGATTAGGAATTCTGAAATAAAAAGTTAAGTTTATTTTCTCCTTTCCTCCCACTCAATCTGTTATATCTTCTTTTTGTTCTTCCGGCTTTTTAGCTGCAGGCAGTTCCAGACTTGCCCACTGCATAGGTTCAGCTTTTCTCATGGTGATCTCAATCTTTGTTGCAGTCATAGTTACATAGCTTCGTTTTACATCAATCACCTGCAACATTTCAAAGAGAATTAAACACAGTTTTATTAGTCTCAGATAAACCTATTAATCTTGCCTTTGCTAATATCCTAAACCCCCAAGCTTCCAAGGCCATTTTTATACCAAAACTTATTGATATCTTGCCTTACGTATCCCTCTACTGTGTATCAATGCTTACTCAAGTACTACCTTTTATTTTACAAATGATATTTTAAATTATCAGAAAAAAGTTCTGTTGGCTGCATAATACTTACACCCCATAATTTCACATTTTGATGAAATTCCTTCTCTCCTTCAAATACAATGAGCACATTTAACTGAAAAAGACACAGAAAGTCAATTAACTGATCAAATTCAAACTGAAACTTTACAAAACACTGATTATAAAAACACAAAGACCCGGAATAAAAATTAATTAAGCTATCGTAAGAATGTAAGAAACTGCCAATATTGTTATTTTTTTCCACCTGAGAAAAACTAACTTGAAGTTTTATACTGAGAACTAAGTACCATTCTATTCCTTGATAAATATTCTAAGCTAGTATATCTCCAGAGTGCTTCAAGGAAGGGGAAAAAAAAAAAAAAGACCCATTCCGCAGAGCTTTTCATTTAAAACACTTTTTGTGAAAGTAATTAAAATTATTTTTCAAATGGAAAAATCTTAAAATCTTAAAACCAGCCCAAGCTAGAGCAATATTTTATAAAAATTAATAGAAATAATGTGTAGAAAACAATTCTTACTCAAAGATATTTATTTTAATATACTTACCAATGTACTATTTGCTTCTACTCGACTAAGTTCTGGAAGTGAATTTTTAGCATATATTGATATGGTGACTTCACCCCCTGTCTGATGCCAGTCATGCCTACATGGAACAACTTTTCCCCCCTGTATTATAAGAGAAAGTTTACAAATTTAGGAAGTGTCAGAAAATTAAATTCGTCAAAAAAGAAATTTGATCTTTGTGAGAAAAAAAAAAAAAAAAAATTACCATGCAGAACTGAACACTTGCTGTTTTCAGGGCAAGCCAACTTCTAAAGTTCCCACAAAAAGATTTAAATAATAAAATATATCATGATACAAATAATCTATACAGTTTTATAAATTTATCATTGAGAATATTCTTATTCCTTGACTTTTCTGTTTTAGGGTCACAGTATTTACATTAACAATGACAATTAAAAAACTACTAAATTTTATCTAAATTTAACACTCTGTAATCTATTACGTAGTATCACAAAAGCATTCTTTGAAGACTGAAACAAGAAAGAGATCTGCTTAGCTGGATAAATAAAACATCTTAATCTCATGCACAGGCCTCCAACTTATTTTCTACAAATCAGAATTTGGGAAAAAAACAATTTACCACTTATAACTATATGCTGTTGTTATGGAATACTTATTTTCCTCTCAAATTAGTGTGCAGAAAAAAGGTGGAAATTTGAAGATGTAATCTTTTGATTACTATTATGAAATTATTTTGTACCAGTGGTATATTTTTCAAAAGAGACAAATGGTGATTTCTTTCTAAAATGGAGTTAATTCAGGCACATAACTGAAGAAACTATGAGACATTGCTGTTATAAAAAGCAGTATTTAACATTATGGTAAAATTATACTAATTGAATTTAAATTACATTTATCACTCACATTTTTACTCTTAGCTAGTGGGTTTAGACACTTAATACTTGATAACTAACAACTAACTGCATGCATAAATGAAAACAAAAAAATTTCATCAAGGGTCATACTCTGAAAACTTTTGTACATAGTAAGAGTAACATTTTCTTTTTTCATATTAAAGAGAAAATATACAGGCAGACCTCTTTTTGTGCTATATGACATTCCTGAAAATTCTGTGGTAGGTGAATTATGACAACTGGGGGTATATTTCTAATATTCAACCTCAAAAAAAAAAAAAAAAAAAAAAAAAAAAGGAAACACCTATCCAACCATGTGTTATTAAAAAGCAACAATTACAGAATAATTGAATGTTAAAAACTGATTTCAAAATCTACAATTGTTTTATAAGTAAAAAAAATTGGTTATCTTATTTATATTCTGAACAGGTCCATTATATTGAGGCTATTAGTGCAAATATGGCACAAAAGGCTAATTTAATATATTATAAAATACATTAACAATATCTAACACACAAACATTTATTTAGCAATAAAATTCCTTGCCTTCTTACAATTTAATGGGCTTTTGGGGAATTATTTGCATAGCCCCAAGTCTTTTTAAAAAGCTGTCCAGGGAGTACGAATTGATGCTTTCTTTTTTCTCTTGATAAATTTCCCTGTAGCAAGCAGAGGCACTCAAAAGAATTCCAACGAAACAAGTCTGCAATCCTCCTCTTTGACCACTAGATGGAGTGTTTGTGCATCTGTAAATGGTTGAATGAGTAAGTGGCCAAAAAAGAATCAGATGTCTAAAAGTTAAGTAACATCTAATGAATACCAAAGTGATTAAAAAAAAAGAAAAATGGGAACAGTCTATGGAGTGAATTTTATTAATAAAACGGACAAAGATGCTTCAATTTTGGCAGGCTTTATCATTTCACAAAAATCTACACACCTACATCAACACACACACACACAATAGCTACTATGCTCAAAGGACAATGCTCCGACTAGGATTAATTTTAGGTTTTAGGCACATCAAAACTTTACTATTTGAGAGCGGGAAGAATTTTTTTTTTTAATTTAAAGAGAATCATCTCAAATGTTTTAAAAATGACTCAGATGAGTATAATCAGGTATGTTATTTTGAAAAGGCTACTTACGGCATCCTTTTTAGTCCACGTATGTTTCCCTGTTGTGCAGCCCTCTTGGGCTAAAAATGTATTAAAATCGGAAGTTTTTCTTCTACAACAGCTCCAGTATTTCATCCTTTAAATTATAATAATAGAAAAATATTTCAGAAATCAAATCTCACAACCAAGTAAAGTCCAGGAGTATTACAGTGGCAAGGGTGATTTAAAAAAAAAAAAGAAAAAAAAAGAGTGCTAGTATTCCATTACTGTCTAAGCTACTACACAGTTAAAACTGGATATATTTCAGAGAATACAAATTTTTTTTTTTAAGACCAGAATGCCATTTTTTATAACATTTCTGGAGCTCCTAAGTAAAGACACTTAAAACCATCACAGAATTCTAGATTGGCTTTAGTAATAACTCACACCCTAGTTTTGTCATGAAGCTACCAAATGGTAGTATGACCATGATCTAAAATCCTCACATTTCAGTAACTCAGGTGAATTGAAAACATGCAAACAAATTAAAAACTAATGTTTACACAAATTTTAATGGGTAGTCAAAGTAGGTGAAATCCGTTATTACTTGAGAAAAATCCAACAGAATAAAACAAAAATTATGGCAAAACTTAAGGTTTGGATCCCGAGGAATACAGAGGGAGAATGGAAGATTTTAATGCAGTGTCATGTTTCTATAAAGTACAAGATAATACAGAAGAGTGCTTCTCAACTGAGGGCTCTGGAAAAGTATGGGTCTTCTTGAATTTCACAATGTTGGGGGTCTTAGGGCTCCAGTCAAAAAATCACTAGAATTTCCAGCAATGTGCAGGACAGTCTTTAAAAAACAAACACTGAGACTGGAGGAACCCCAGAAGACATCACCCCCGGACTCTCTGTTAACCCAGAACTAAAACCATTCCCAAAGCCAACTCTTCAGACAAAGATTAGACTGGACTATGGGACATAAAATGATACTCGTGAAGAGTGTGCTTCTTAGTTCAAGTAGATACATGAGACTAAAGGACCACTTCCTGTCTGGAGGCAAGACAAGAAGGCAGAAAGGGATAGGAGCTGGCTGAATGGACATGGGAAATCTGAGGTGGAAAGAAGAGTGTGCTGTCACATTATAGGGAGAGCAACTAGGGTCACATAACAATGTGTAGAAATTTCTGTATGAGAAACTAACTTGAGCTGTAAACTTTCACCTAAAGCACAATGAAACAAACAAAAACCAAAAAGCAATTCAGCACAAATACAAAGAGCACCACATTGAAATATATGGGTATTAAAAGAAAAACACAGGGTTTAAGCCACAATAGTCACTTCATAGCTGTAACCTTGTTTCAATTTTCTCATGTGTTAAAAAGACAAAATCCAGATTTCTATGTTATTGTAAAGATTAAATGACAATGTAATAAGTAAAATGCTTAATAACAGTACTAATAAATAATGCTTGAAGGAATATTAGCTTTTCTAAACTCTACCATAAGGTGTTTTAATCAGTCATGCTTACCCTTCATGGAAAATAGGTACTCCAGAATGATACATACAGATTTCTTCTAGACTCTGTAGACCCTGATAGGTCTAAAAAACAAAATGGAGAGGAAAAAACTTAGCCACATACCTCAGAGTTACACCTTATACATATTTGTAGTACTGGTGATTTCTATGAACTATGCAGGATGCTCAAGAAAGAACAATTACTTAAAATGCTCATAAATCTACGCCAGGCCATCCTTCAACCTATTGAACAGTGATTCCCTTTCGAACATCATTCAACTTCAAGTCCCTGTGAAAGGTAACTAGATAAGTAGACAATAACATGTATTAAGATGCTTTCAACCTTTTGGGTATGAGGTCCCATCCAAGCATATTCAGGTGCTTAAGTTTATAGAACAATGCTGAAAACAAGAGATTATTACCCTTGATGGAAATATAATTACAGCATAGTTTACATGTACAGCACACTCTGCGTGGGCACTATAAATTAATATGCAAAATCTAGTAAAAAATTCTAGAAGGTACAGAGTGATGATGAGTTCTCATCCCTAACAAAGGGTAAAATAATTTGCAGACCTGTATGTACAAAAAAGGTCTGTCTGGAAGACTCATGTTACACTGCTGCTTGTAGGTGAAGGCTCTACAAATGAATTCACAAAAAGGAATGTTAAAAATACATGGATGCAGCCAGTAGTATATATTCTATATTGGTTATTTACAGCAACTATGTACAAATACAGAAAATAAAATTCTGTATGTTTACTTTTTATAAATCCAAAGTACTAGATGTGTGTACGTCCCTGGGTAGAACTTGCACTTGACTGCTAACCTAAAGGTTGGTGGTTTGAACCCACCAAACGGTACTAAGAAAAGGACTGGCCATCTGATCCCGTTAAGATCACAGCTAAAATAACCCTATGAAGCAGTTTCACTCTGTAAGACACAGGGTTGCATGAGTGGTAATCAACTCAACAGCAACCAACAACCAAAGTCTATCTCCTAAAGATATTCCACAAGCACATAAAACTCGGTGTGTTAGATTCTGAACTCATTACTACTGCTCCTCAAACCTCATACCCTTATATGACAGCAAAATCCACTCAGTCTCCCAAAGCAAAATCCCGTTAAGTCCTCTTCAGTTTCTCCTCTGCTCCCACCCACATGTAGTCTACTACGAGATCCCGTCAACCCATCAATTCGACTTGGAAATTTCTGTCAGTTAAATTTGTTAACATTCCTCATAATTACAGGCAGATTTTAGGCACACTATACTAATGGGTTCCTAATTATTTTCTCTGCCTTCAATTTCTGTTCCTACTATCTAAAAAAAAACAAGTAATCACTATCTTGTCTAAAGTCCTTTAATTACGTGTACCTCACATCTTATACAATAATCTGTTACAGATGGGCTGCCTCTAAATGTGCCTCTAGAACGTAATATAGAAGAAAATACTCATAGCCATGAAGGACACAAAACATTCCTTAAATAGGACACAAAAAGAACTAGTCATTGATAAAAAGATAAACAAATTAAGATTTCATTAAAATTAAGAGTCTCTATTTATCAAGTCAGCTTTAAGACAGTGAAAAGGCATAATGTCTTATATAAAGACTTCTTACAAATCAGTAAGAGAAAGAATGATTTAATAGAAAAAAAGGAAAAAGATTTTGGACATTTCACGAAAGAGGATATCCAAATGACCAAATAAACACGGCTGTCATGGACTGAATTATGTCCCCCCAAAAATGTGTGTATCAATTTGGCTTGGTCATGATTCCCGGTATTGTGTGATTTTCCTATATGTTGTAAATCCTGCCTCTATGATGTTAATGAGGGAGGATGGGTGGCAGTTGTGTTAGTGAGGCAGGAGTCTATCTACAAGACTGGATTGTGTCTTGAGGCAATCTCTTTTGAGTTATAAAAGAGACAAGCCAGCAGAGAGACAGGGGACCTCCCAAGAAAGCAGTGCCAGGAACAGACAGCATCCTTTGGACCTGGGGTCCCCGCTAGGAGAAGCTCCTAGGTGGGGGGAGATTGATGAGAAGGCCGACAGAGAGAGAAAGCCTTCCCCTGGAGCTGACGCCCGGAATTTGGAATTTTAGCCTACTTTACTGTGAGAGAATAAACTACTCTTTTTTAAAGCCACCCACTTGCAGTATTTGTTATAGCAGCACTAGATGACTAAGACAAGAGCTAAAATTCGAAAGACTGGTATTACAGTATTACCAAGGTGTGCAACCAATGGAACCCTCAAATACTACTGGGGGAATTATAAATTATATAAATACTCTGGAAAACTGGAGCCCTGGCGGTGCAGTGGTTAAGAACTCAGCTACTAATCAAAAGGCCAGCAGTTTGAACTCATCAGATCCTCCTTGGAAACCAGATGAGGCTGTTCTACTCTGTCCTACAGGGTCGCTATGATTCGTAATCAACCCAATGGCAATGGGTTTGGTTTAACAGATTTTGGAAAACTATACGAAAGCATATGTTAAAGCTGAATATATACGTACTCTATGATCAAGAAATTCCAATAATATGCCCAATGGAAATGTGTATGTGTCCCAAAAAGTCACACGTAAGAATGTTCATAGCATTATTTATAATAGTTATTTTTTTTTTTTTTAAAAAGGAAGGCAGTAGAAAAGGTAAGTTGTGTTACGTTCAAATAATGACATGTAACAAAGCAATAAAACTGAACAAATTATGGCTACATGCCACAAGGATAAAACTAAAACAGGTAACATTAAACAAAAGAAGCCACCACAAGAATACATGTTCTATGACTGCATTTATATAAAGCTCAAAAATAGGCAAAACTAATTTATATTGCTAGGAAAATGTGGTTACTTTGGGGGAAGGAATAATGAATGAGAGGTGACATAAGGAAGGGTTCTGCAATGCTGATGTGTTTACTTTCTGAAAATCCAATGAGCTGTAAACTTGTATGTGTATACTTTTTAACGCTCTACTTTAATAAAAAAGATGAAAAATTCCTTTAATGGCTTCCATAACCTAAAGAAAGATTTAACTTCTCAGCACCGGAAGAGCCTTTCAGGATCTGGCATCTACTTAATCTCTATGAATTTCAACTCCTCCAACAAACTGTATACCAGTGTTATTAACTACTTATTGCTTTCTTTACACTACTATTATCTCAGCTTGAAATACCTTTTCCCTTTTTCTCCATTTACAGAACTGATTCATTTTTCCAAACTAATCTGGGATACTTTTTCCTTGACCTTCCTTCATTACTCTACCACTTAACTGTCTTCCCTATGCTAAGAATTCATCACTCCCTTCTATGTACTATTTCTATCTTATCTATACATGAACATACAGTCGATCCTCATTATTTGCAGACTATGTATTTGTGAATTTACCCATTCACTAAAATTTATCTGTAAACCCAAAACCAATACTCACGGCACTTTCGTGACCATTCTAATCCATGCAGTGTGTGGGAAAATTTGATTCACCTGATGCCCACATTCCTAGTTGAGGTCAAGGGGATACTCTGCCTTGTTTCAACTCTCAACAATTTTACTTCTACACTCCAATCCCACTACCTGGCATTCCACAACAGCATGCTGATTTCCCGCCTCCTAATTATACTCCTGCTGCATTACAATATATTTGTTGCTTACTAGCCAAATAAATCATTTTAAAACCCCTACCTAGAATGAGTTAATGGCTTCCCATCATATTTAGAAAGCCCAAACACCTCATCATCAAATGTGGAGTATAAAGGACTCCACATTTGCCTTCTGGCATTTGCCTACTTGTGTTATCCCCACCTTCCTCACCAATGACCAAGCCCCACTGATCTTGCTATTCCTTGAATACACAAGCGCCAAAGCCTCTACACATGGAGGTGCTGCTCCATCTACAGTACTCTTCCCAGATGAGCATTTACGTAACTCATCTGCTACATTATTCCGATTTATGATTGTCACCTCAAAAAGGACTTCTCTGACCTTATTTAAATAGTTTTCATATTTCAACCACTCTATTACCTTAGCCTGCTTTATTTTCTTATCTACCTGAATTTATAATATTTACCTACTTATATTTTATCCTGCCCCCCCGTACTAGAATAACAGCTTCATAAGAACAGGGAATTTTGCTTTATTTGATACTAGATCCAGAGCCCCTTAAAACAACAAGTGGCACACAGTGAGTGCTCAATAAATGTTAAATAAATTATAACTGTTTATTTCCACAATAGACTTTTCTGTAAGATATGGCACTCCACAGAGACAGAGGGTGTCTCTTACCCATGTTCATAGCTCTAGTCCATAAATAGCCCAAAACATAATAGGCACCCAAATGCTTGTTGAACTGAGTCAGTGACTAACACTCACTTTTTTTTTTTCAAAATAAAAAGGTTACATACACGATACAGCAGTTTATAATATATACCTTTGAACATCCTCCATTTTTACATGAGGTCCCAATCTTAATTTCATCACTTTCTTCTTCTAAAACAGAAATAATCAAATTAGAAATATTAAAATACAGTACTTTAGTGCAGCTCCATTCTTAAAAAGTAATCTTTTACATAAAGCAAGTCTTTAAAAAAAATCTTAACTTTATACAAGAAATACTTGATAGATATTTTAAAGTAATTTTACATGATCAATTTTTCAGTGTGAATTTTCAGTTAATATATTTAAAAAGCTCCTAAGAAACTAACTACTGTGATTAAGTTATATATATGTGTGTGTGTGTATATATATATATATACATACATATATATACACACACACACACACACACACACACACACACACACACCACAAATGTATTCTGTAATGCAGAAGATATATCCAATACCTTAAACCTGTAAGAGAGAAATCATGAAAGGGTGGTTTTCTTTCATAATATTGGGTATAGAGCAGAGAATACTGAAAACATTTTATATTATGCACAGTGAATTATCAAAAAAACTTAATTCAGTATTGAAAAGATAATGAATCACAGAAGAAAAACAAAACTTTAACAGGTTCTCATTTACAATTAAAGATATAATGGAATGACCCACGTATTCATTCTGTGGGTATTACTGGCATTTAGGGGAAAAATTTCCCCTATAGTGTACTAATTTTTCATATTTATATTCAGACAACTACCCTGCTCCTGTTTCTTTTAGATTTAACTGTATGGAAAATAATTACAAAAAAAAAAAAAAAGAATCTTACCCTTCTTATCTTCTTCATTTCCCGATGATAGTTTAAGTTTATCAAGTGCTTGTTTGAGGGAGGCAGATATTTTTAATTCCAAATTTGTCATCGGCTCATCTGGGCTGGAGAATTTTGATATCTTTATTAATATTATTAATGTATCACTAATACTTCTTTGTTCTCAAAATGAATATACTTAAGTCTCTTTATGACAAAAAGCCAAATGCCTTGTGAATTAAGTTTTCCCCATTAAAAAGTATTTTACAAATAACCTTTATAGTGCATGTATTTCTGATTTTTAATGCTACTGCCTGCACAGTTAAGTATTAATCAAGTATTAATCAGTATAGGTAATGGAAAAGAAGTGAAGACTAGGTATCTAAGTTTGTGAAGATGAGTTATCTCCCAGGAAAGGGACCATGACATACTTGTACATCCTATGCTCAAGCAAAATAAGCACAGAATAAACAGGCAATAGATATAAACTAAGTGAATTCATACTGACTTCTGCCAGTGGTCATAATTCACTTTGTGTGGACACTAATATATGCAGCTATGATTCAGATACAACTGTATTGCAAGGTAATTTCAGTAGGGCTAAAAAAACCAATATCCTCTAACATATTTCATAATTCTTATTTCACTCCTGCAGCACCAGTTCCTGCCACCTCCTTGTGGCCTGGCCGCCCCCACCTCCTGCGCTCGCTGCCCACCTGCTCCGTGCTCGCTGAGGGCCTGTCCTGGCTCCTCCGCTGAACCTGGTAATATGAAGCGCTGGGGGCCCAGGCGGCCTTACTCCCTCTCACCAACCTAGCCCTCCTACACCTCTCACCTTGGCTCCTCGTTACTGGGCAAAATAGAGAGTTGATTTTGAACTACTGTTGTGAACGCAAAATACTGGATAACAAGATATTTGATAAATGAGGAATAGATGAATCTAATTTCTCAGTTCCTCTTAAGTAAAATTATCAGCAGCCCATCTCATACTGTCGATTTTGAGAGACTCCACTGTATTACTTAAAAAGAGATTAAGTAAGATCATTCTAGATAGTGTCTTTAACAATGTATCCAGAGTGTTAATGAACAAATAATTGTAAAAAAGCCTCTCAGCATTATCTTGGTCATGTATTATTCAATATTCTAAACATTTATTTAAACAAAATCAAGAGACAGAAGTGAATTAATAGCATTAATAAAAATTTCTACAGGGTATAATTTGGGGCCAAAATCACATTTTTTAAACCGGAATTTCAGTTCTAAAATAATTCAGTACTTAAGTTCAGTATGAAGAAGATCATTTAACAGTAGTGCCAATATGCGTGTATCAGAATGTAAAATAGACTAATCTAGTTGATCAGAAGGTGAATATGAAAAATCTGTGTAATTCTACTGCAAAATGAGCAGATGGCATTTTAAGACTAACAGATACGCCACCTAAATCAAATGCAATAAAAATTCATGAATATCAATTAGATTAACAGTAGTTTTCAGGCATCTGAAGGTAGAGATGAATGATTAGGTTTGTCTTAAACGGTAAAATAAACACAACTGAAAAACAGAATTTGGCTCAATACAAGGAAAGCTTATACAATGACCTAGTAACAACAAAATGGACTGCTTTGAGATAAAGGTAAATTCTCCTTCACTGAAATTATTTGAATGTGAACTAAATATTCTTCTGTCAGGGATGTCCTAGAAGACATTCAAGCAAGAAGTAGAAGAACTGAAATAAAGGTCTCTGAGTTCTTTTTCAACTCAAACTGATTCCCTGACTAGGACAATTCCTTTACAGAATTTCACTAAGCAATGGAGAAAAAAAATACGTCAAAGCACAAGATGTGTGACTCCCCTACTCTAAGTATAATTATGATGGTACATAAGCAATTCTGTAATCAAGTTTAACTATGTACATGACCTTAAGTTAAGGAGGAATAAAAATTAAAGACAGATCTAAAAGAAAATAAGATGGTTCAAAACTTAGTGGCCTATACAATAGGTACAAATGATATTACGCAAAATCTAATGAACAAATGCTATTATTCAAGTCTGACACAAATAGACAACTCTATTAAGTATACCTTGGCCTTTTTATTGCTTCTATTGGTTTAGGGGCTTGAATGATGTGCTCCTGAAATCTGGGTTTCAATTCAGATAGCTCTTTCTTCTCAGTAGTCTTGACTTCAGGTTTGACGGGCTCAGGTGGCTTTTCACTATTATGCCTACCCTTTGTACAGCCCTGTTAGTGAAAAGTATTCATTAAGAGTTATTCTATCAAGTATTTTATATGCCATTATAGAAATACAATTTTTTTCAAAATCTTTACTGATAAATTCTATTGTTTTTTCTTACTTTTATCACATTGACTTATTTTACAAACTAAAAATATGACTCCAAATTTGCTATATTTGTAAATTAGTTCTCATTTTGAATAAAGCACTGTAAGCTTTTAATTATACTTCATAAATAACTACTTAACTTATTCCATTAAATATACAGCATAAGCTTCTTGATTTGTTATTGTTGTTGTTAGTTGCTATAGAGTTGGCCCCTGACTCATGGAGACCCTTGTGGATCAAACTGTTGTGATTCACAGGGTTTTCTCTGGCTGATTTTCTCAAGTAAACTGCCAGGTCTTTCTTCCTAGTCCATCTTAATCTGGAAGCGCCACTGAAACCTATCAGCATCATAGCAACACGCAAACCTTCACTGAGAGTAGGGTGGTGGCTGTGCATAAGCTGCATTGGCCGGCAACTGAAAACAGGTCTCCCACACAGAAAGCAGGTGACAAATTCTGGAGAACCTTACAAACAGAATTCTACAATTTATTTATAAACAAAGTCTTTTATTTGAAAGACTCCCAGTTCTCCTACTAACTAGCTATATGACCTTGAGCAACTTAATTAATCTTTTTAAACCTCAGTTTCCTAATCTGTAAAATGGTAATAATATCACCTTAGTTTTTTTTTATTTTTGGAGAGGATTAAATCAAATAATACATGTAGAGTACCCGGCACATCTGGTAGGTAGTAAATATTCAACAAATGCTAGCTACTCTTACCCACATTCCATTGAGTCATAAGTACATTTTAACATCTCTGAAATCATACAATCAATGGCCTATTAGTTTATTAACAATTTTACTTTTCTTTCTTAGTGGTATATAAAATAATGGTACACCATAATGATGTATCAGGTTTGATGCAAAATTTACTGTTTTTAACCTAAAACGTTTTAAACTGCTGTCTATCATTTCTTTTCGATGTTCTTTCAAGACTACTAACATCAAGAACAAACCTAAATTGACAAATTGGATAATTAATACCTTCAAACTTTAATCTCTAAAACAGCCAGATAAAATCCTTGTTTCAGAGGATATGAAGGGAGACTTGTGCTCCATTTTAAAAGAAAGGTATTATTTGCAAGTTAATAGGGCTAGGCAACAGATATCAGAAATCGAATGCCTGAAATATGGAGCTTCCTAAAATGTATACTTTTGGGGATATAATTTAGGCTAAAAAAGGAAAAAGTAATACTTACTACAATGCTTAAGAAATCAGAAAAGTCAGTTGTTCTTCTCTTACAGCAAGACCACCCCTACGAAATACAAGGAAAAAAAAAGAAAACCATATTTGTGTGGGAACCACAACCCACTAATAAATATTTTTACTTACATCATTGAATCCCAAAGTGATTTGGACATATACATATATATCAGTTTTAAAGTGTTGTAAATTGTTCACTTAACTCAAGTAAAATATTTAGTCTTTGTTTTTAAAAAAATAATTAAAAACTGTGCTGTGACCTGTCATGAAAGGATGAACCTTAAAATAGGGAAACAGAATCTGCTTCTCTTTTCAAGAACAGGACCAGATTTTTAGAAGAAAAATATTTTATAATTCCTAACAACAGCATATATTTTAAAGGATCTGAGAAGCAACTGAAGGTGTTTTATTTTAAAAATCTTGTAACTCAGGGATGATAATTATAATAATACAGTCTCTTAACAAAACCCACTATAGTTGTCCCTCAACAATAAGCGTTTTACTTATTTTCAGAGCACAGATTAAAGTATCAGCCTAAGCATCACCACTGAAAGTTAGATGATCTTTTCAGTGCAAAGGACAGAAATTGTAAGAGTATGTGATTTCTGAACAAAATACCAAGTTGTTTAAAAAAGTGACTTAAAACACTGTAATTCCAATATATTATGGGGGAAAAGGAAACAAAAAAGTGACTTAAAACACTATAATTCCAATATATTATGGGGGAAAAGGAAACAAAAATGTGGCAGTCTTAAGAATTAGGATATCACAAACTAAGAATAAGAGACAACTTTGCACATTTTCTCCTACACCTCACTGTATCTCAATATACTGCATGAAGAATTTTTTCTTTTTTTTTTTTTAACAATATGCACTTCCAGGTTTTATTTTTTGAAACTACATTCAAAAAAAAAACCCTACAATTCAAACTTTCCTATATATTGAATTTCTCTTTTTTACTTTAAACTCATGCACAGATAAATAATTAGCACAACTTTAAGTCTAAGGTTTAAGTAGCAGTGAAAATATAGTTATCAGGAAAAAGTTATCAAGAGAAAAAATTTTATTATCTTAATCATATACAGAATTATGTCAGACACTCTGGAGAATACTGAGATTCACACATGGAAGAAATGATAGGCCTGTTGTTCCCAAATGTCAATCTGGGTTCTACTTTGTTGTTAGGTGTCATGGAGTTGATTTTCAACTGACAGCAACTCAATGTGACAGAGGAGAACTGCCCTGTAAGGTTTTCTTGGCTGTAATCCTTATAGGACTAGATTGCCAGGTCTTTTCTCCTGCATAGCCACTGACTGGGTGAGTCTGAATGGCCAATCTTTTGGTTAGCAGTGAGCACTTAACCATTGTGCCACCAGGGCTCAATAAAATGAGAAAAGGAAGGATAACTTTAAGTATGTGGGTATAAGGTTGCTGTGTTTTCTTGAAAAGAACTGTCCTTTTCTTTTTTTTTTTTAACTGTACCTCAGGTGAAGGCTTACAGAACAAATAGTTTCTCATGAAACAGTAGTACACATGTTGTTTTATGACATTGGTTAACCACCCCACAACATGTCAACCCTCTAACTTCTCAACCTTTTTTTTTTTTTTTTTGGTGAAAATACACATAGCCAAAGATACACCATTTCACAAATTTCTACATGCACAGTTCAGTGACATTGACTACGCTCTTCCAATTGTGCTGCTATTCTAAGATGAAGGCTTACAGAACAAAATAGTTTCTCATTTAACAGTTATTACACATGCTGCCCTATGACAATGGTTAACAATCTCACAACACATCAACAATATCCTTACTCAACCTTGGGTTCCCTATCACCAGCTTACTTGTCCCCTTCTGCCTTCTGGCCCTTATCACTGGACTACTATACCTCATTAGTCCCA
The DNA here is from genome assembly GCA_030035585.1 of Dugong dugon. Taxonomy (NCBI): domain Eukaryota; kingdom Metazoa; phylum Chordata; class Mammalia; order Sirenia; family Dugongidae; genus Dugong; species Dugong dugon. The sequence continues at coordinate 56,191,782 of CM057467.1, read as the reverse complement.
TTTGGTTTTACGGGGCTGTACACTCCCAGGCTGAATGGTGAACCTCGGAGATAACTTCACCACTGAGCTAAAATGGTGTCTGGGGGCCATATTCTTAGGGTTTCTCCAGACTCCTTTAGGCCAGTATATCTGGTCTTTTTTTTTTGTGAGTTAGAATTATGTTCTACATCCTTCTCCAGCTCTGTCTAGAACCCTCTGTTGTGATCCTGGTCAGAACAGTCAGTGGTGGTAGCCAGGCACCATCTAGCTGTACTAGACTCAGTCCAGTGGAGGCCTTGGTAGCTGTGGACCATTAGTCCTTTGGACTAATCTTTTCCTTGTATCCTGTTCTCTTCATTCTCCCTTGCTCCCGAAGGGATGAGACCAGTGGAGTATCTTAGATGCCCACTCACAGGCTTTTAAGACCCCAAACACTACTCACCAAGGTAGAATGTAGAACATTGTCTTTATAAACCGTGATGCCAATTGAGCTAGATATTCCCCGAGACCATGGTCCCCGCAGCCCTCCGCCCAGCAATTCAGTCCCTCAGGGAGCTTGGATGTGTCTATGGGGCTTCCATGACCTTTCCTTGTACAAGCTGTGCTAGCTTTCCCTGTATTGTGTACTGTCTCACCCTTCACCCAAGATACCAGTTATCTATTGCCTATTTAGTATTTCCCCCCCAACCCCTCCCATCCCTGGTAACCAACCAAGATTGTTAGAGTTTGTGTGTAAACTTTTTCGTGGGTTTTTACAATAAGGGTCTCATACAATATTTGTCCTTTTGTGACTGACTTATTTCACTCAGCATAATGTCCTCCAGTTTCATCCATATTATGAGATGCTTCACAGATTCATTGTTGTTCTTTCTCATTGCATAGTACTCCACTGTGTGTATGTACCATAGTTTGTGTATCCATTCGTCTGTTGATAGGCATCTAGGTTGTTTCCATCATTTTGCTATTGTGAACAATGCTGCCGTGAACATAGGTGTGCATGTCTATTCGAGTGATGACTCTTATTTCTCTAGGATATATTCCTAGAAGTGGGATTGCTGGATCGAATGGCATGTCTATTTCTAGCTTTCTGAGGAAGCACCGTATCATTTTCCAAAATGGTTGTATCATTTTGCATTCCCACAGTAGTGTATAAGAGTTCTGATCTCCCCACAGCCCCTCCAACATTTGTTATTTCCAGTGTTTTTGATTCGTGCCAGGAATGCTGGGGTGAGATGGTATCTCATTGTGGTTTTAATTTGCATTTGTCTAATGGCTAGTGATCACGAGCATTTCCTGATGTGTCTGTTGGCCATTTGAATGTCTACTTTGGTGAAGTGTCTGTTCATTTCCTTTGCCCATTTTTTCATAGGATTATTTGTCTTTTTGTTGTAGAGGTGTTGGATTCTCTTGTAGATTATGAAGATTAGACCTTTGCCTGACTTGTACTGTCCAAAAATTTTTTCCCAGTCTGTAGGTTCTCTTTTGACTCTTTTGGTGAAGTCTTTTGAAGAGCACAGGTGTTTCATTTTTAGAAGATCCCAGTTATCTAGCTTATCTATTGGGACTGGTGCGTTGATGGTTATGGTTTGTATCTTGTTAATGCCGTGTATTAAGGCCTGTAGTGTTGGTCCTATGTTTTCTTCTATGAACTTTATAGTTTTAGGCTTTATATTCAGGTCTTTGATTTATTTTGAAGTAGTTTTTGTATACGGCATGAGGTATGGGTCCTGTTTCATTTTTTTGCAGATGGATATCCAGTTTTGCCAGCACCATTTGTTAAAATGTCCTTTTCTTTTATACATACTTTCTAATTTTAATATTAAAAGGTCCTTTTGTTAATGAAATGCTTAGCTTCTAAGTCAAATAGACAACTGGCAACTTTTCTGAAATCTACTAGGCTGTGAAATCCAATAGACTTAGAAGTCTAGGTCTTCAAGAAATGTTTATAGACTCTAGAGAATAGTAAACAGTAGGACTGGAGAAGAGAGAAAAAGAATTTCAAACTGAAATCATAAAGATTTGGTGTGATTAATGGTGAGGTAGTAAAAACAGAGCAAAGAGCTGAATGACAACAGAAAGTTAGTGGTATCATTACTAAAAATAGCAAGGATGTGAGACAAAACTATTTTTGGAACAAGAGTTCACCTCAGAAATTGGTTTGAGGTTGACAACGAGACACATTAGTGGAAATATGTCGCAGGAGCCACTGGCATAAAGGTGACATTTAAGGACACAAAAAAATGAACTGAGAGAAAGCAGGAAGCCAAATACGGAGATGCGAAGAATGCCAATGGTTAGGAAATAAGAGGAAAACACCATAGAATAAGAAAACAAAAAGGTATCATTAAAAAAACAAAACAAAACAAAAAAACGCCTACAGAATCATTGGCAGTCTAGAATAGATAAAATCCCCAAATAGAAAAATAAATATTCCCGAAGAACTAGTTTCCACTCACATAAAAGTTTGTAAGGAGTCGTCAAAGAGCCCAATGGCACCATGGCAAGCCCTTGGCTGCTAACCAAAATGTCAGTGGTCCAACCCATCAGAGGCTCCGCAGGAGAAAAGACATGGTGATCTGCTTCTTTTAAAGACTGTTGTTGTTAGGTGCCATTGAGTCGATTCCAACTCATAGGGACCCCATGTACAACAGAATGAAACAGTGCCCAGTCCTGTGTCATCCTCATAACAGTAGGTATGTTTGACCCCACTGTCGCAGCTACTGTGTCACTCTATCTTGTTGAGGGTCTTCCTGTTTTGTTCACCCACTACGTTACCAAGCATGATGCCCTTCTCTAGGAATTGGTCCCTCCTGATAATATATGTTACCTTCACTTCTAAGGAGCATTCTGGCTGTACTTCTTCCAAGACAAATCTGTTCGCATGGTAGTTAATATTCTTCACCAACACCACAATTCAAATCTGTCAATTCTTCTTTGGTCTTCCTTTTTCATTACCAGCTTCTGTGTGCATATGAGGCGACTGAAAATAGCATGGCTTGCGTGAGGTGCATCTTAAGTCTTCAAAGTGACATCTTTGCTTTGCAACACTTTAAGTCTTTTGCAGCAGACTTGCCCAGTGCAGTATGTCATTTGATTTCTTGACTGCTGCTTCCAAGGGTGTTGATTGTGGATCCAAACAAAATGATTTCCATGATAACGTCAATATTTTCTCTATTAGGATGTTGCTTATTGGTCTAGTTGTGAGGATTTTTGTTTCATGTTGAGGTGTAATCCATACTGAAGTCTACAGTCTTTGATCTTCATCAGTAAGTGCTTCGAGTCCTCTTCACTTTCAGCAAGTAAGGTTGTGTCATCTGCATAACACAGGCTGTTAGTCTTCCTCCAATCCTTATGCCTCGTTCCTTTCTCATATAGTCCAGTTTCCCATATAGTCCAGGATTAATTGGTCAGCATACAGACTGAATAAGAATGGTGGAAGGATATAACACTGATACAGACCTTTCCTGATTTTAAATCATGCAGGATCCCCTTGTTCTGTTTGAACAACTGCCTCTTGGTTTATGTACAGGTTCTGCATGAGCACAATTAAGTGTTCTGGAATTTCCATTCTTTTCAATGTTATCCATAATTTGTTATGATTTACACAGTCAAATGCCTTTGCGTGGTCAATAAAACACAGGTAAACATCTTTCTGGTATTCTATGTTTTCAGCCAAGATCCATCGGACATGAGCAATGATATTCCTCCATCTACGTCCTCTTCTGAATCTGGCTTGAATTTTTGGCAGTTCCTTGTCAATGTACGGCTGTAGCAATTTTTCAATTATCTTCAGCACAATTTTGTTTGCATGTGGTATTAATGATACTATTTGATAATTTCTGCATTCTGCTGGATCACCTTTCTTTGGAATGGGCATGAATAAGGATCTCTTCCAATCTTGAAACACTACAGCCTAGGAAACCCTATGGGGGCACTTCTACTCCATCCTATAGGGTTGCTATCAGGCAGAGTAAATCTGATGGCACACAAGAGGAGTCAAGCTTCACCGTGCCCTATTAAATGTCTGTTCTACTTTCTCGCTCAGAACTAACCAACTAACATAAACTTGGTATCTGCCTGTTTATCTTTTTTAGGCATCCAACAGTTAAATGCCACAACTACTCTCTAGAAGATGTATTAGAAATTCAAAGGGCACAAACAATATTTAAACAGTTAAGATTGTTTGTGTTCCTGAGAACAAAAGTGGGAGCATCTAAAGCCATGTCAGCCCCACAACTGTCTCTTAGATATACAAAGGAAACTCTTCAAGATGTAACATATCATAAATTTAAAAATATCAATAAAGCCAGGTAACCTACCATAAAAATCTGGTCAAATAACATCTCACTATTTCTCTAGTTCTCCAGAACATCAAGGAAAGTACCGGTGGAAACCTGGCAGCATCTCTTTTTTGTAAAGATACTCTCAACTTACATGTCTGCCCTGAGACTGGTACTGTTAAGTGTTTATAACAATTCTTCCTAATTCAGAGCTACTCTTATTAGTAAGCAGCTGCCTGATAGATTGACAAGTTTATATAAAGATTGAATATAGTCCCTTCTATTTCACTTTTAAGATTAGGAAAGTGAAGAAAGAGGCGTAGAAAATGAAAACTGGGATAAAAATAATATTTTATAACTTGAAAAAATCTTAAGATGACCATCTACTGTCTTCTTTGCTTTTAATGAAGGACATGCTTAAAGCACCCCATAATGACGATTAAAAAAGCAGAAAGTCCCAAGCTGAGAAAAATAAACAAGAAAATAAAGATTTAGTATTATATTCCTTAAATGTACTACACAGACACGAAGAGAGTTTAAATATATACTAAGGTCCTACCTTTAATGCATCATGGAAGACTGGAACGCCTGGGTGGTATGTGCAAGCACCTGGTCAAAAACAGAAGAAACGAAAAAATAAATACCACTTTTTATAATGAAGAAAAATGTGCGCATTGTTACTTCCTTCAGGTGCTAACACTTTACTCCTTTTTTCCAAATGCAGGTTAATGTATTTTTTCTTTAAAAATTCAGTAATGCTTATGTTTGATGCACGTCACACAGTGCTTAACATAATATTTTGTTAAAACCAAAACTCGTTGCCTTCAAGTCGATTACGGCTCACAGTGACACTACAGGACAGAATAGAACTGCCCCGTACGGTTTCCAAGGCTGTAATCTTTACAGAAGCAGACCACCACATCTTTCTCCCATGGAGCGGCTGAGGGTTCAAAACGCCAACCTTTCAGTTAGTAGCTGAGCGCTTAACCACTGCACCACCAGGGCTCCTTCTTGTTAAAATAGTAATACTTAAAATTCTAACTTAAGAGTATGAAGACTATGGATAAAGATACAGAATAACTCAAGCATAACAAATTATAATCCACAGTTCTCTCATCTTGGTAGTAAATTCCATTAAGCATCAAACTTCAAGCCCCAAGATTTTGACCTTTATCTTTCGATTCTACTTTCACAAAAACACTATCAAAGTTAAGTGTTCTTATGTGCACTGATGCATAAAGACTGCCTCCAAAACAATACCTAAAATGATACTTTGGAAGAATAGGCTCTAAAATTTTTAAAAAGCAATTTTAAAACTGCTAAAAATGTAGCATCTAATTGCTAATTTAACTTTCCCAGACAGGTGTCAATTTCTAGGTACAAGCCTTACCACAAAATTTAAGTTCTACAGCCGGTTTCTGGAGCCCTGGTGGCACAGTGGTTAAGAGCTCGGCTGCTAACCAAAAGGTCAGCAGTTCAAATCCACCCGCTCCTTGGACACACTATGGGGCATTTCTACTCTGCTCTGTAGGGTTGCTATGACTCTGAATCAACTCGACGGCAATGGGTTTATAGCCTATTTCTAGTGTTATCATTAACTGTCATTCTGCACTTCCTCCCTTCTCCCCATTACACTATAATTTACTTACCTAAAACTCTCTTATGAAAATGGTTTATCATTTGTAATATGAAATAATTTAAAAAAATCAGATAAAAGATAGACACACTTATTCCTTAACTAGATAGTACCGTGAGCTTGGAGAAAACAGGTCAGCTCCACCCTTTGGCAATTATCTCTTAAGGTTACCTTACTCAACCTAAATCTCTACTTAGTTTTCCAATTCTCTACAACCTCTGACTCCTGGCGTTGCCTTAAAATGATTAATTCCCTGTACTCAGAGAAATCTCCCTAGGCCTTTATTAATAGCCAGTATGACTTGCTTTATAGTTACCAACCACATGCTACAAAGATACTATGATAGTTAATGGAGCAAGAAAGTGTCAGGTAAGTAAAAGGGAAAGTGACAGGTAAATAAACCCACAGATTAGGATTAGGAAGAGAATAAAAGACTAGAAAAGGAGGCTGGAAGCAGAAATGGGCATGAAGTTGAGAAGGGGAATGGAATAAAGAATACTAGTATTCGATACAAGAAATTTTGAATACCAAATTTAATGTATATTTGTAGTTAGTACAGTTAGAGGCATAAAGTCAAACCAAAACTGCTGTTGTTGAGTCAATTCCGACTCATAGCGACTGGACAAGACAGAGCAGGACTGCCTCATAGGGTTTCCAAGGAGTAGTTGGTGGATTTGAACCACCAACTTTTTGGTTAGCAGCTGAACTCTTAACCACTGTGCCACCAGGGCTTCAGTTAGAGGCGAAAAAATCATGATAATAGTCAGTTTTGCCAAAATCACACCTGGAGGGAGTCAGGTCTTAACCAATAACTCGTTATGAACAAAACTTGAAAATTACTGCTTTCAAAAAAAAAGTAAAAGCACATGAATATTTTCTTTTCAGGTTTACAAGTTCTGAAATATCAAAGTAATATCTTATGTGTAAGCAGCTACAGCATAATATTGGGTACAGGCCAAGAGACTTTAATATTGGGTTTGACCTGGTTCAGATCTTAGCTCTGCCACTTACTGGTTGCTTCAGTCTCCTCATGTGTGTGGAAAACACTGTGAAGGGTGCCTTTTCCAGGATAAATATTATAGCATATAGAAGTTGCCAACCATGTCTCCTTTAAACATCCATTTTACTTGCGTTACAAACTAAAATGTCCTATGAGCTTGAGTCTAATTTTTGCCTATGAGGGAAAAATCATGATGAAGAGACTATGTAAATAGGTCAGTAAGCATGACAGTTATGCCACAGCACTAAAATAGAAATAATAATAAAAATATCTTGTGTAAATTAACAGATTTTTAAAAACGACTGATCCAGGATCTGGTTCCATATACTAGGTACAGTCTTGTGTCTATCTTCAACTTGACCCCTTTTACCTGTTATTTCAGCTAACCCACAAGGTCAAACCTCTCCTATTCTGTAAAACTTTCTCCTGATCAAATTCAGTTTGCTATTAGCTCATGTCTTCTTGTTACCTCCATTTCCACACTTTCCATTCACTCAATCAACTTACTTGAAGCGTTTATTCTAAATCTCTGTAATAAACCCCATTTTGCTAAAGTGAAAAATATACTTTTCAGGAATCTCACTGGAGCTCCTTGCTGCATTTGGAACTGCTGACCACTCAATCCTTGAGACTATCCTTAAAACAGATTCTATCCCTATCTAATTCTGGAGATAGATCTACTATCTACTCCTTCAGCTTTTCCTGAACACGCTATTTTCTTCCTAGGCACTGCATCACTTCAAGTATCTACACCTATAGCCGAAGGAGCCCTGGAGGTGGTTAAGCACTTGGCTGTTAACCAAAAGGTCGATGGTTTCAAACCACCAGCCAGTCCGTGGGAGAAAGATGTGGCAGTCGGCTTCCGTAAGGATTACAGCTTTGGAAACCCTATAGGGTAGTTCTACTCTGCCCTATAGGGTTGCTATGAGTTGAAATCTACTCGACCGCAATTGGCTGAGATATCTATAGCTGCTAACTTCATATATACATTTAGTATTATATCTTTATAACATATATACAGTTTAAAACCTGCAAAAGCCAGAACCTGTGTAAGACAGAAACCTGTCACAGAAGTTAAACACAAATATTTAACCACTACACCACCAGGGCCTGTATCACCCCTAAAAATACCGTCCCATGCAGCAAAACATCAGTCTTTCTACTGTATTTGTATGAAAACAGAATATGCAGACACCAAGGCAATACACTTTTTACATAAGGTACCAACAGCAAAGAACTTAATAAGCCTCCATTCCTCTACGTGTGTGATCACTCAAACCTCAACTTTCCCCCCACCTTGAGTAATTTCATATTTCTATCATGAAAACTTCAAATACAGCAACTTGAGTACTGCATAAAAATCTAGTTTCTCCTCCTTCAGAGTTCTGTACCGGTGGTCTTCATTTTAAATGTCTCTAATCCACTTGAGTCTCAAAATAAATATTTTAGACTCTCAGGTGAAAAAGGTTTTAAAAGGCATAGATTTGAACCTTCTTCATAATGCTGAGCTTCCTTTTGCTACCACCTTGAACTAGGTTTGTCTATTAAATAGGGCCAATGAGGTATACTTCAGAGTTGTGAAGATTAAATGAGATACTGTAATAAAGTGATAGATCAATGCCCGGCATACAGAAAAGTACAATAAATGCTTGTTGAATTTGAGAACGTGTTGTCACTTTCCACAATATTTACGGGACCAACTCACTACTTTATTCCATTCACCAATCAAATTCATTGGTGATTTTTTATCATTCACATACTCTAGTCACTAACTTCCACTTTACACCTTTAACTCTACACTTAGAAGCTGCCGAGAACATTCACTCACCTTATCCTGAAGTTGACGCAGTATTAACATACAGAGGCCAAAGCAAAAACAAATACTACTGCTAAGTAAACTATAACGAATACACGATGGGGGCGGGTGTATCAAAACTTAACAGTGTCAAGATACATACTTTTCCTAACCAAGAACATTAAAAAAAAAAAAAAAAAGTTTGTAACGGTGGGTAGACAGAACAGGCCCACAGTAGGCTTTTAGACACACTTTTGTTCTAATATAACAAAGCAGATTTTAACTGCTAGGATAACAGCCTCCCTCCTCTTCTCTCTTGGTCTCTGTGACAGACACTGACACACACACACACGAAATCACAGCCAATAATGGTGAAGCTAAGAGCAAAACGAGCCCAGCAGTACCTCTTTTAACTTTTGCTTCCCCCAGAATTGGGAGGGCCGAGGGAGTTTCTAAATTCCAGTTGAATTAAAGAGAGTCAGCGGGCGACTGCGGAACCACGTGCGTCCAGGGGAACGTCTCCTGGGGCGGATGCAGACGGACCGCGGTTTGGTGCCGTTTCCAGGGCGCTCGGCGAGTGGCCGCCGCGCGCAAGGGAAGAGATGGGCTGCGCGGGCAGCCGAGGGCGGCCCTAGAGGGCCCCTGACCGCGGACGGAGTGGTGGCGGTTTGCAGAACGACGGGCTCCGGGACGCACTCTGGCCCACAGAGCTTCCCCGGGGCTGAAGAGATGGGGAGGGAGAGGAGAGGGCTGATGAATCGTTTTTCTTACCGTCGGAATTGGTCTCGGGATCGAAGCGTTGGCCGCAGCCTCGATTGTAGCACAGCAGGGCCATATCTTTTCGCAGTTAGAAGTAAGGCCAAAACGCCGGGAACCGCAGGAGAGCACGTTTACAATTGCCTTGTCGCAGGGACCAGTGTGACGGCTAGGGAGGCTGCCGGCTTCCGGAAACGGCTTGTTCCGCTTCAGGAACGTTCGCGAATTTTCCGGTCGCGCAGGCGCAGAGAAGATGGGAAAGGGCGGAAGATGCGGTTGGAGGCCGGAACGAGCGGGGGCAGGAATAGGTTGGACCGAGACGAGTGGTTGCAGGGTTGGTGGACCCCGAGTTTTTGTAGAAGGAAACTTAAAGAGCAGAAAATAAAGGTATCGAGGGACTGAAGTGCCTTCTCTGGAATTTAAGCCCTCTTTATAGGCTGTTGGTATCTCGCGCAGCAGAGTGGCGCCCTGCTTTCCAATCCCCCCCGCTCCCCGGTATCTTCGTTCGTCTGTAATTACACAGCATTGTTGGTATTTTTTTAACCCCTGGCTTCTTGAGAGTAAGTGCAGAATCGTGCAGTATTTTCGAATCCTGTGAATAGAGCATAGGAACTTGGTAACTGATAAGAATAGTGGCTGATTCTCTGTGGATGTTTGTGTGTCTCCTTTGTCCTGATCTCTGAGGAAGTGCAGGCATCAGGAGTAATTTAAATAAATAATTACGATTTACTTTGAAAATATAAAGCACTTAAAAATCAAAATAGTAATAAAACCATTGATCAAATAGAGTGCTAGAAATGGTCAACGCTGCTTTAAGACCCTGGGATGACTGCTAACATTTAATTTTAATTTGTTAATGTTTAGTTCTCCAATCCTGGAATCTCTAGTAAAACGTGATCAAGTACATTATAAAAAGTGCAGTGATACACTAGCAGGCACATGGAAATCACACTGGCTTCCACTTATATATTTGCCATACTTTGGACATTTGAAATAAAAGAAAATGCTTTTTGATAAGACTACCGAACAAACATATATGTTAATAGCTTGTAAAAATAGAAAGTACAGTGTTTTGGGACATCTGGTCTATTAATGAGACATTGGCTTATAATCTTCCCACCCAATAAATAGAACTAATTTTCCATATTTCTTTCCTCTTCTTGTACCTAGCAGTATTGAATTTTTATGTAGTAATGCCAATTTGGGGGCCCTCGTAGCTTAGTAGTTAAGCATTTGGCTGCTAACCAAAAGGCAAGGGCAGTTCGAATCCACCAGTCGCTCCTTGGAAACCCTATAGGGCAGTTCTACCCTGTCCTGTAGGGACGCTGTGAGTTGGAATCTACTCAATGGCAACGGGTTTGGTTTTTTTGGTTTTAATGCTAACTTTGGTACATACAATTCTTTATTTAATCTAACGTATGAATGTTTTTCTATTTTGTTTCATAATCATTACAAATGACCAAATAATATTCTGTTGAGTAAATGCACTGTAATTTAACCATTCCTCTTATTGTCACCAATTTTCTCTATTATACACAGGCTTGAATGAGCAATTTATTGTATATTGTTTTTCTTATTTTAGATTTCCCCCCAGGATAATTTTTGAGAACTGGTAGCATTGGGATAAAGGGCGTAAGCCTTTAATATATTATTAAGATTTTTAAGATACATGTCGCCAGTTGCTTTCCAAAAGGTGGTTATCAATTTAGCAATTCCAGCAGTCATGGATTAGAGTAATAGACCATACAAGTTAACATATACAATTATAGATAAAGTGATGGAAAGGTCTACAAAAGTTTTGAATGTGGCCAAATCCATTGCCTGAGTATCCTAGTATCACTGCAACATTACTAGGATTAATGATATCGTTTTAAAATACTTTAAAATATATAGGTTGATTATATAAAATGATAATATGTTTGTAATGAATCTTTTATTATTAGTAATCTAAATCTTTTAAAATAGTTTTAATGTTTATTTAAACATATATATGTATATATACACACACGTGTATACATACACATGGAGCCCTTGGAGTGTAGTGAGAGTGCTCTGTGCAGGAGTTGCACACCTTACCTCTTGGGCAGCAGGGGCCTGGGTAGTGTGGGGACAAGAACCCCGCAGAATCAGATAGCTGGGAGGGAGCTGGCAACAGAGGTGTCTTAGTCATCTAGTGCTGCAGTAACAGAAATAGCAGAAGTTGTATGGTTTTAACAAAGACAAGTTTATTTTCTTACAGTAAAGTAGGCTAAAAGTCCAAATTCATTGTGTCAGCTCTCAGCCTTCTCATCATTGTTCCCCCGGACTAGGAGCTTCTCTGCGCAGGGACCCCGGTCCAAAGGACCTGCTCTGCTCCCAGCACTGCTTTCTTGATGGTATGAGGTCCCCAACTCTCTGCTTGCTTCCTTTTCCTTTTATCTCTTGAGAGATAAAAGGTGGTGCAGGCCACATCCCAGGGAAACTCCCTTTACATTGGATCAGGGATGTGACTTGGGTAAAGGTGGTGTTACAATCCCACCCTAATCCTCTTTAACATAAAATTACAATCACAAAATGGAGGCCAACCACACAATTCTGGGAATCATGGCCTAGCCAAATTGACACACGCATTTTTTGGGGGACATAATTCAAACCATGACAAGAGGCTTAGAAGGTCCCAGTGGCAGAGGCTTGGAAGATCCTGTTTAGAGGTCTTCCAGCTAGCAGGCAGGAAGGCCCAGTGAATCCCAGTGGCAGAGCAGAAGCCTTGGGAACTATGCAGTACCCACCCCCAGCAGCGTGGTGGTAGCCTGAGGCAGTGGTGACATGAGCACAGCATCTGAACTGAACCACAGGCATGCCTGCACAGCAACATAAGAATGGATGAGGGTAATATGGGGGAAGTGTGAGCATTTCCCCTTTGAGAATCTGTTGTTATTGTTGACTGTTTACTTTCTATAAATAACAATAATGGCTTTCACTTTGCCAACACTGTGAAAGTGTCACTTATGTCCGGCTTGAGTGCAGATGAACATAGCACCCATGAAATGGTTGATGCCACTGGGTGTATATGTCTCGTTCCTAGAAGTCTAATGGCTGCCTGGAAGTTTGAGGCACAGCCTGTCTGCACGTGCAATGCAGATAGACAGACATGTACATACAGTGAGATTAGTCCAAGATTTCTACCCTTGGGCTGTTTAATTTGTCTTTGGATTTGGCTATCTGTGTTTCTTTTAATTGTGGTGTAGTGTCCCATACAAGTGCTGTTTCTACTACCCCCAAAATTAATAATCCTAGGATGGTTAGTATCAGGTGAACTATTGGAAAGTGGCATTGGAGAGTTGTGGCTACTGTGGTTTTTGGGGGACGGCAAGTTCTTGGAGGGCTCTGAACCAAACCCAAGTGCAGGAAATATTATCCAGGGAAAGCTTATGATAGAAGAAGACACTTGATTCCTGTACAGGCCCACCAGGCTCCCTGTGCTGCTTGTACGCTCTTGTGTTCCTCTAAAGATAAGTTTGTGTGGCTTAGTGCAACTCCAGGTGGTGTTAATAGAAGCATAAATGTTACAGTCAAGCAGACTTGTGTATTATCTGCCTTGTATTCAGCACGTAGGTCGACTAAAATTGTTTATTTGCTCAGCCCACCATTGCCAGCATATTTGTGTGAGATTAGCCTCTGGATATTGTTGTTGGAGGTTGATGGTTAGGGGGATAGATTCCTTTAAATAAGTGAGTGTCTTAGGTTGAGTTTTCTAGAGAAGCAAAACCGGTAAAGCAAATAAATATGTACAGAGAAAGGTTTATATCAAGGAAACAGCTCACGTGATTGTAGAGGCTAGAATGTCCCAAGTCCGTGGATCAGGGTAGATGCCTTTCCCAATTCACGCATCCACAGAAGCTGGCAAGCCCAAGATTGGCAGATCAGAGAGCCGGGCTCCCACTCATAGGCTGTGAAGGCTGACAAATTCCAAGATCAGCAGGCAAGACCGCAAGGTTTCTTCTGATTCATGTAGCTGCAGGGGCTGGCGAATCCAAGATCCGCAGGTCAGAGAGAAGACCTCTGCTCCCAGGCTGTGAAGATGCATGAATCCCAAGTTCTGCAGATAAGCTGACAGCTCAAGTTCCAAGAACCAGAGGTGAGATGACAGGAGGCAGCTGCAGGATCCAGAGTGAGCAAAAAGGCAGAATGTCTGATTATATTCAGATACAGGCCACACCCCCAAGGAAACTCCCTTTCATCTGATTGCTACTCACAGCAAATTGAATTAGGGAGTGATCACATATAAACACTGAGAATCATGGCCCAGCCAAGTTGACACACAGTCTTAACCATCATCGTGAGGTTTATGGGGGGAGATGGCCAGGGGAGAGGTATTATGTTATGTGTATTAAAATCAGGTTGGCAGAAGCAAGCTAAGCATGAGGTTAAACTTGCCATCATGAGTTGGAATTGATTCCATGGCAGCTAACAACAAGCCAGAATGGGTGTTGCTAGAAGTAGTAGAGAGAGGGTAACTCAGTGTTGATGTCTGTTGTCATATTTGTAGGCTTGAACAAATCCGAATACTAAACAGTGTGGTTCCCATCGCTCCTAGTCTGACACGTTTTGTGTCTCCCTGTGGTATGCCTGTGGCATGCTGTTTCCAGACATACGTTCTCAGTAGCAGGATATAATTATCAGGATTAGGGTGAACATCAATGGACATGTAGTCAACACTGGTGAGGGTGGAATCTTCTAAGCTAACTACAGAGTAGTCGGAGGTCATCAGCAGCCAGCAGCATTGTCCACTGGTGTAGCGCAAATGGGTTGCTTGGTTTGGGGGCAGTTAGTTCTATTTCCTGGATGTCAGGGCAGGTTCAGGTCTGTTCCACAGTGCCTTCACTGGGGCAAAGTACGTGAGTGGTAGATGAGAACCCCTTTCTGTCTGAATAGTATCTGGCTAACCCTGAGTGTTGAGTGGATGCAGGCTGAGGATGGTCTCAGAGTCAGTGGTCCATGTCAGGTCCTCATCAGCATCGAGGGGTAAGTGGCTAGACTTTGAATTTTCCATGAAGGAAAATGGTGGATATTCCTTCGCTGTGGGTGGCAATGTTGGGGCTCCCATGTCTATGAAAACTGGTAATTGGATTGTGTTATGGGTTGAATTGTGTCCTCCCAAAATATATGTAGAAATCCTAACCCCTATACCAAGTAATAGTCTGTTCCATGTAGGTCCCTGGACTTGTTCTGACTGATGATATTGAGCTTTTCCGTTGTCTCTTCCCACAGATGTAGTCGCTTTGATGCCCATATATTCCATCTGGCAAGGTCCACACGTATAGTCGCCATTTATGTTGGCGAAAAAAGGTATTTGCAGCGAAGAAGTCTTTGGTCTTGCAAAATTCAGCCCTGTGATCTCTGGCAACATTTCTATCACCAAAGCCATATTTTCCAACTACCGATCCTTCTTTATTTCCAACTTTCACAGTCCAATCTCCAGTAATTGTCAGTGCATCCTGATTGAATGTGTGATCAATTTCAGACTGCAGAAGTTGGTAAATATCTTCCATTTCTTCATCTTTAGCCTTAGCGGTTGGTGTATAAATTTGAAAAATAGTCGTATTAAATGATCTTCCTTGTAGGCGTGTGGATATTATCCTATCACTGAGAGTGTCGTACTTTAGGGAAGATCTAGAAATGTTATTTTTGACAATGAATGCAACGCCATCCCTCTTCAAGTTGTTGTTCCCGGCATAGTAGACCATATGATTGTCTGATTCAAAATGGCCAATACCAGTCCATTTCAGCTCACTAATGCCTAGGATATCAGTGTTTATGTGTTCCATTTCACTTTTGACGATTTCCAATTTTCCTAGATTCATACTTCCTACATTCCATGTTCTGATTATTAATGGATGTTTTCAGCTGTTTCTTCTCATTTTGAGACGTCCCACGTCAGCAAATGAAGGTCCTGAAAGCTTAACTCCATCCACGTCATTAAGGTCGACTCTACTTTGAGGAGGCAGCTCTTCCCCAACTGTCTTTTGAGTGCCTTCCAACCTGAGGGGCTCATCTTCCGGCACTATATCAAACAATGTTCTGCTGCTATTCATAAGGTCTTCACTGGCTAAATCTTTTCAGAAGTAGACTGCGGGGTCCTTCTTCCTAGTCTGTCTTAGTGTGGAAGCTCAGCTGAAACTTGTCTGCTATGGGTGACCCTGCTGGTATTTGAATACAGGTGCAGTAGTTACCAGCATCACAGCACATGCAAGCCCCCATAGTATGACAAACTGACAGAAAGGAAGAAATGATGAAGTGAAAGAGTTGAACAGACGGTTTCAAAGGGCAGCTCGAGAAGACGAAGTAAAGTATAATGACATGTGCAAAGACGTGGAGATGGAAAATCAAACGGGAAGAACACGCTCTATGTTTCTCAAGCTGGAAGGACTGAAGAAAAAATTCAAGCCAATATTGGTGGATGTTCACCATAATAATTCATACTGTAGCACACAAATATTTTATGTGCTTTGTTGTATTGTATTATCCCCATATCACAGGAATCTGAGGCCTAGAAAATTGAATTATATGAAATTTCCGGTTATAACATAACTCTTAAGTATTATAACATACTTTTTTTTATATAGAAGATATCATAAATTGAATTGTGTTCCCCCAAAATATGTGTAAACTTGATTAGGCCATGATTCCCAGTATTGTGTGGTGGTTCTCCATTTTGTGATTGTACTTTTATGTTAAAGAGCTTTAGAGTGGGATTGTAACACCCTTACTGAGGTCACTTCCCTGATCCAGTGTAAAAGGAGTTTTCCTGGGGTGTGGCCGGTACCACCTTTTGCCTTACAAGAGATGAAAGGGAAGCAAGCAGAGAGTGGAGACCTTATACCTCCAAAAAAGCAATGCCAGGAGCAGAGTGCGTCCTTTGTACCTGAGGTCCCTGTGCGGAGAAGCTCCTAGTCCGGGGGAACATTGATGAGAAGACCAACAGAGAGAAGGCCTTCCCTTGGAGCTGATGCCCTGAATTTGGACTTTTAACCTACTTTACTATGAAGAAATAAACTTCTCTTAGTTAAAGCCATCCACTTGTGGTATTTCTGTTATAGCAGCACTAGATGACTAAGACAGAATTTGGTACTGAGAGTAGGGTGCTGCTCTAACAGATACCTAAAATGTGGAAGTGGTTTTGAAGCTGTGAATGGTTAGAGGAGTGGCAGCAGCAGAGAACCTGCAGCGGCAGAGTAGCAATAGCAGCAGAGAACAAGCAGCAGCAGAACCAGGAGACCAGCAGAGAACAAGCAGCAGCAGAACCAGGAGACCAGCGGGACACGGCGCTGGAGCCGACCCATGGAGCAAGAGAGCTGAGTGCTTGTGCGTAGGAGGCTTCCTGGCAGAGTGGGGTGTCTCCAGGCCCTTATTGGTGGAGCTACAGAGTTTTGGAACGCTTGCCCCAGCAGGGCAGATACAAGCGTGAGGCCTGAGGATCCTAGAGGGCAAGAAACCAGGAAGTAGAAACTGAATAGCTGAGGAGCACAGGAAGCCAGGCTGCCTCAGTCTCACAAGGTATGGCTAGGACCTCTGGGGTTTCAAAGGGTAGAGCCATGGCCTCTGTTTTTAAGGGTGGAGTCGCCACTCAGATAGACTAGGAGAATGGTGCGCCTGAAGCCTAGGGAACAGAGTTGCTGTCCTAGTGGGGCTGGAAGGTGGAGCTGAAGCCCAGGGCTGAGGGACCTCCACTCAGAATCTGGAGTGTGGCCAATACCTAGAGTCTGGAGGGCAGGGCCATTGTGTAAATTGTTTTAGAGAACAGAGGATTAGTTTCAAAACCTTGAGGGCTAATGTAATGTATTCTGCTGACTGTTGGTGCTTATTATCCCTTCTTTTCCTCTAGTTTCTCCCATTTGTAAAGGAAATGTCTAGCTTGTGCCTGTTCTGCCATTGTACTTTTAGAAGCAGATAACTTGTATTCTGGATTTCACAGATGAAGAAGAATTTTTTAGATTTTGAACTTGGAGTTGATTTAATACTTTTGCTATGATATGATGGAATGAATGTGTCTTACATGTAGCAAGGACATGAATTTTTGGGGGCCATAGGGTAGAATGTTGTGGATTGAAATGTGTCCCCCCCAAAATATGTGTCAACTTAGTTAGGCCATGATTCCCAGTATTATGTGGTTGTCCTCCATTTTGTGATTGTAATTTTATGTTAAAGAGGTTTAGGGTGGGATTGTTTTAACACCCTTACTAAGGTCACATCCCTGATCCAGTGTAAAGGGAATTTCCCTGGGGTGTGGCCTGCATCACCTTTTATCTTCCAAGAGATAAAAGGTAAGGGAAGCAAGCAGAGAGTGGGGGACCTCATACCACCAAAAAAGCAGTGCCGGGAGCAGAGTGCATCCTTGGGACCCGGGGACCCTGCACAGAGAAGCTCCTAGTCCAGGGGAAGATTTATGAGAAGGCTGACAGAAAGAGGAAGCCTTCCCCTGGAGCTGACGCCCTGAATTTGGACTTTTAGTCTACTTTACTGTGAATGAATAAATTTCTCTTTGTTAAAGCCATCCACTTGTGGTATTTCTGTTATAGCAGCACTAGATGACTAAGACAGAGGGTTAGATACAAATCAGATATCGGGTTGGTTGCACATTATCGTGGATCTGGTTCACTAGCCAAAGAACTTGAAATTATAACTTACTTGCAGTGAAAGGCCTTTGGAAGCTGGGTGGAAGTAGGTAAATAGTGAATGACACCATTATCCAACTAGGCACCAAGCCGGTGACATGGCATAACCAGAGATGAACAGTGAACTTGCATCTTCCTTCATGATCAGCTGTGAGTCTGGGGACTCGTGTAGGATTAGTTGTTTTGTTGTTGTTGTGTACGTGCTGTCGAGTTGATTCCTATAGGAGAAAGTAGAACTGCCCCATAGGGTTTCCAAGGCTATAATCTTTACAGAAGCGAATTGTCACATCTTTCTACCCTGGAGCAACTGGTGGGTTCAAACTGCTGACCTTTTGGTTAGCAGCCTAGTGCTTAACCACTGTACCACCAGGGCTCCTTAGGATTAGTTATAGACTAATCATATGAAGTACACATGAAGTACAACCTCTGGGCTTAGAAAAAAAAAGAACCATTGCCTTCAGGTTGATTCCGACTCAGCGATTCTGTAGAACAGAGTGGAACTGCCCCATAGGGTTTCCTAGGAGCAGCTGGTGGATTCAAACTGCTGACTTTTGGTTAGCAACTGAACTCTTAACCACTGCCCTATGGGGGTTCAGTGACCTTAATTATTTTGACTAGCCATGTCATATTGAACTATACAGTTGTCTCCATTTTCTCCTCAGATCCCATGAAAATTTTAGTAAAGGAATTTAAAAAATGTGTAAGTCTACAAGGACAAAGAGATTTGAATAAGTCACTACAGCAGACAAATGATGTTAGCCAAATTGTGTTTAGTTTTGTCTTTACTATTTAGGAAAGTTTGCATTTTGTTCTAGTGGTTTCCTAATTACTAATATCTTTATATAATTGCTATTTTTTTTCTAACTTAAGTTTCTCTTATTCAGTTTTTAAGGAGTGCAAATGGTTAAGTGCTCAGTTGCTAACCAAAAGTTGGCAGTTGGAACCCACCCAGCAGCTTCACGGGAGAAAGACCTGGAGATCTGCTTCCGTAAAGATTGTTGTTGTTGTTAGGTGCCATTGAGTCAATTCTGAATCATAGCAACCCTATGTACAACAGAACGAAACACTGCCTGGTCCTGAGCCATCCTCAAAATTGTTGTTATGCCTGAGCCCGTTGTTGCAGCCGCTGTGTCAGTCCATCTCGTTGGGGGTCTTTCTCTTTCTCGCTGACCCTCTACTTTACCTAGCACAGTGATCTTCTTCAGGGACTGGTCCCTCCTGATAACATGTCCAGAGTATGTGAGATGAAGTCTCGCCATCCTTGCTTCTAAGGAACATTCTGGCTGTATTTCTTCCAAGACAGACCTGTACATTCTTCTGGCAGTCCGTGGTATATTCAATACTCTTCGCTGACACCATAATTCATAGGCATCCCAAGAAAATCCTATGGGGCAGTTCTGCTGTGTCACATGGGATCCCTATGAGTTGGAATGGACTGGACAGCACCTAACAACAGCAACATTTAGTTTTTCAACTTTAAATAGTGTTATTTGACTGGCAATCGATATTATTATACTCTTTCCTTTTTTTTTTCTTCTCTCATTTTATTTAAGTTTTATCCAGTTTGTCAGAAAATGTAGCATTTACATACTGTTCTTCTACCCTTACTGCCAATTTTATTAGTTTTGTATCTATAAATAAATATATTCATTGGTTACCACTTTACACTGAAGTTTCCTCAGTCATTGTTTCAGTTGAATGAAGCTAATCCTCTAGTAGAGGCCTCATGAATAGCTTCTGAAAACAATATTCCGTAAGTTGTTGGATATTTAACATAGCTTTTTTGATAAGCCTGAAACTTGAAGAGTTTGACTGGCTATAAAATCCTTGATTCACATTTCTTCCCTAGACTTTTTAAAAATACTGCCTCACCGTGTTCTTGCTTTCCATGTTCATTTTTGTAAAACTTAAACATTTGACATTACGATGAATACTTTTGCAAAGGCGCTTAAAATATTCTACATTGAAAACAAATTTATTTGTTTTTATTGTAATGCTATGAATACCAATTTTGTTGGAGTAGAGCATTATGGTACAAACAATGTTCTTACCAAATTAAGAAATTTATGGGATAGAAGTGTACTTGGAATTGATGGTGGTACACATTTAATTTTATTGAGTTAAACAGCTATGATAACGTACTAATTAAAATAAAGCTCTGTTGGAATTTACAAATATTTTTATACATAGAATAATTGAACTGAACTTTTTAAATATGTGTGATAAAACCTTTGGTGAATCTAAAATATACCTTAGCATGGCAGTGTTGAGGAGCCTTGATGGTGCAGTGGCTGAGCACTTAGCTACTAACCAAAAGATCGGAGGTGCAAACCCACCAGCTTCTCTGAAGGAGAAAGATGTGGCAGTCTGCTTCTGTAAAGATTTATAGCCTTGTAAACCTTATCGGGCAGTTCTAATCTGTCTTCTAGGGTTGCAATGAGTCAGAAACAACTGGATGGCGGTGGGTTTGGATTTTTTGGTTTATTGTTGTTAGAAGTTGCTGTCAAGTTGTCTGTAACTCATGGAGATCCCATGTGCAACAAAACAAAATGTTGCCTGATCCTGCGCCATCTTCAGGATCGTTGGTATGGTCAAGTCCATTGTTGCGACTGCTGTGTGTTTTGAATACCTTCCAATCTAGGGAGGTTCATCTTCCAGTATTATGTCGGACAATATTCTGTTGTGATCCATAGGGTTATCACTGACTAATTTTCAGAAGTAGATTGCCAGGCCTTTCTTCTTTGTCTTAGTCTGTAAGCTCTGCTGGAAACCTTCTACCATAGTTGACCCTGCCCCTATTTCAAATACTGGTAGCATATTTTCTAGTATCACAGCAACACACAAGCCACCGTAGTATGGCAGATTTACAGATGGGTGATGGCAGCATGTTAGTACATGTTTGTTTTTTTTTTTTTTTAAATGAGCTGAACATATTTGATCAAAATACTTAATAAAATTGAATTGCTAAAAAAAGCATCAGCTTTTGAAGTTCTTAGAAAATTGCATTTTTTTAAAACAAAGATTACAAACAAAAATACACTGAAATATACTTCTACAAAGCAAGGGAGGAACTTACTAAACATCTTTTCTTTTTTTTTCCTTAATTAAAGCTATAATAACTGAAAATCATCATATCTCAGAATTTTATGGACAAAATGTTCTAGTAATGGAAAAAGAAATGACAGCTTTACAGGCAGAATGTTTGAAGCAGTTGTCGATTAGTAAGAATGGTTTCTTTGTGCAATAATGGCTGGCATTTTCGTAAAATTACATTTCCTTTTATTCGGTGCCGTTGTCTAAAATGCCTGCTTTTCTAAACCATTTTAATTTTCATTAAACTTTGGCTCTTTTGACATTATATGTGAATGCTAAATGATTTGTTTTATTCAGATTTGAATAAGCTAACCAAAATTTTGAAATTTGTCATTTGTTCCTCACTCCTCGTTTATTTGTAACATACTTTCCTGGAGTCATATCAAGGCAGAAATATTTATGAAGATATCCAGTTTCTACAAGCTTTTATACACATGGTCCTAATTTTAGAGTATTCTAAACTATTATTTTCTCAAAAAAAAAAAAAAAAGTATTTTAATGATAGTTTCTCCTATACCTTCCTTGCAAATTAGAAGCTTCTGCAGCCTTTAGAGTGGAAAAGAGTCAAAATGTTTTTAAGGAACATTGGAGCATACAAATCTATTTTATATATCGGACTAGAATGTAAACTCCTGAAAGCCAGGGATTTTGGTCCCTCTTGTGCCTAGAAAAATGACTGATGTAAGATAGACATGTAATAATTATTTCTTGAATAAATTGAATGAATAAAATTAGTTGTATTTAATAGGAAAAAAGTTGCAAGATAGTAGATAAATTCACAGTTAACACTAAAGTTTTCCTTTAGCCTATAGAATTCAGAGCAAAATTTAATGAAAAATTTAAAAAATTAGAAATATTTATATTACAATTATCAAAACAGTATTAAACTTTAAAAATATAAATATGAAAAATCCATGTAGTTGAAAGGTGACTTTGCATAAGTGCAGCAGAAAGAACACTTTTAGATGTTTGAGGATTAAGTTGAAGTTTATTTCTTTTTAAATAACCGAGAACTGTGGACTCAAATAACCCAAAACTTAAAAAAGTTGTAAAATGTAAGTATTATTCCTATCCACACGATGGCAGCAAAGGATTATTTTAGAATTACTGGACTCCCTCAGTCATTTAATGTATAAATTATACATACATTATTGTACAAATAATGTACATATTTAAAAGGTAGTATATAAGGAATGTGGAGGATTTTTTTTATTGTTCCTTGGGAGTACCACTTTATCAGAAAGGCTCTATCATTGGTACCTAGAGTGTCTGTGACTCTTCATACTTCTAAACTCTCCATCTCCATTTTGTTTTTTTACATACTTCCAGGTTAACTTTAAGGTACAAATATGAACATGTTACTCCATAACAAAAGAAATTTTTAATTAATTCCCCAAGCCATATGGAACAAAGAATAATCTTAGTTTATTCACTCAGCCAATATCAGTAATTATTTTCTACCCACAAGGCACTATGATAGGCCCTGAGAAAAGAAATATCAATCATTTATGGAGCTTTCCATTTTGGACATTACAAATTTGTAAAAAGATGGCTGCAACAAAGTACTTACCTAGAGAAAACTATAGTTTGGATACTGTGGGCACAAAAGAAAGATAGGGTAAGGGGTGAGTTTGACTACCAGGCATCAGATCTGGAACTCAGGGAAAAAATCTGGGCTGGAGATAGCAGCTTGTAAATCATTCGCATGTAATTGAAGAGTACACAAGTATAATTGGTGATTATTTTTTATTGACTTTTTCTCCAATATTAAAAGTTGCAGGTGATAATTGTAAAAATATTAAAAAACAAGTATAGAGAAGAATGAAGAAAGTGAAATTCACTCAGAGTATGTCCACTGGCTGTTAACATTTTGGCATATACTTTTTCAGACTTTTTAATATAAAAAACAGTGTATACTTTACTCTCTAAATATTTATATCTGTATATACATAAGTGGAGCCCTGATGGCACAGTGGTTAAGAGCTCGGCTGCTAACCAAAAAGTTGGCAATTCAAATCCAGTAGCAGCTCCTTGGAAACCCTATGGGGCAGTTCTGCTATGTCCTATAGGGTCACTGTAAGTCAGACTTTTTTCTTAATATAAATACAATTTATACTTGTACACTCTAAATATCTATATATATGTGGAAACCCTGGTGGCATAGTGGTTGAGTGCTACGGCTGCTAACCAAAAGGTCAGCAGTTTGAATCTAGGAGGCGTTCCTTGGAAACTCTAGGAGGCAGCTCTGCTCTGTCCTGTAGGGTCACTATTAGTCGGAATCGACTCGACGGCAATGAGTATAGATACATAGTAGATCATAAATGTGGTCATATTATGCATCCTATTTTTGTAACTGCAATTCATTTAATAGTGAGTCAGGAAGGGAGAAGTGGAGGAGACTGCAAATGACTAGAAAAGAAGCAGGACCCTGGACCAGAATTGAAAGAGCAGTGCCATGTATGACAACAATTGAAAGGAATGGAATGATTTAGTGTCAAATGCTGCAGAGTGATTAACTGAGAAGAAGACTAAGAACAATCAATTGGATTTGGCAGTTAGTATCCTGTATGGTGACCTCCTCCAGAACAGCTTCAGTGGCAAATCAGAGGGGAATCCTGGTGCTCTGAGTCAAAGAGTGGTGAGAAGCAAAGAAGGGCTGACAGTGATTGTGAAAGATTCCTGTGAGAAAGTTGCTTTGAAGAGACAGGATGACAGCTCCATAGAAATTCTGAATAGAGGAGGAATATTTATTGGTTGGTTTGTTTATTTAAAGTAGAGGAGATTGAAGCATGAATATAACTTGTGAAGAAAGAAGCTGGTAAGACAAAGAGGTTTAAAATATAGAAAAAATAGAGAATTACTAATAGAATAAGGTTCTGGAAGAGAGTAGTCAGATGTAATCAAAACCTAGGTGAAGCATTTGTTTACACATGAGAATATATATTTTTTCTTCTGAGTCTTGAAGAAATGATGTGAGAGTGAGTATCAGTATGAAGTTTTTAAGTATAGGGGTGGAGAGTTGACATGTAAAGATCTTCACACCATGATCTCTATCCTTAATTACTTCATGTAGCTTATACATCAATCAAATTGAACTACTTCCTGTTGACCTGCTATGTCCCATGGTTTCTATATGCTTTGTTTTGCTTACTTTATTTACTCTTTACCAATCTCTTCCTGTTTAAAGCTTATACATTCTTCAAGATGTAGAACACATTACACCTCCTTCTTGGAGCCGTCCTAACCATGTAACCTGTTCAGTTGTGTCTTATTATCCTGCAAGTTAATGAGCGAAATAGCCAGTGTTGTCTCTGGAAAACACAATCGATATAGAATGCTGGAGGGAAAACAAGACAAGTATTAAGTGGGGTGGTGGTTGGGGAAGATCCTTCCAGTACATGACTTTGTGTAGTCTGTCCACATCGGAGAATCTTACAGATAGTAGGGGGAGAGTTTTTACTTTAATCTGGCTCAGTGGTTTTGGAAAATATATTAAGTTCTCTTAAATTTTAATTCAATTCACTGATTTTTAAAAAAAAAAATTTTTTTAAATTTTTTTTTAGATGAAGGTTTACAGAACAAATAGTTTCTCATTAAACAGTCAGTACACATATTGTTTTATGACATTGGTTAACAACCCCACAACATGTTAACACTCTCCCTTCTTGACCTTGAGGACCTTTTTTTTTTTTTGGTGAAAATATACATAGCCAAAGTTACACCATTTTGAAAGTTTCTGTGTGTACAATTCAGTGACATCATATACATTCTTCCAGTTGTGCTGCTATTCTCACTATCCTTTTCCAAATTATTCCATTGCCATTATCTTCAACTCACTGTCCCCTAGGCTTCCCATCAAAATTTTTCCGTTGCTGTTGTCAATTTGATCTCACATAGATAATTCTTTTTTTTTTTTTATTTGTTTGTAGCTTAGATGAAGGTTTGCAGAACAAATAGTTTCTCATTAAACAGTTAGTACACGTATTGGCCTATGACAATGGTTAACAACCCCATGACATGTCAACACTGCCCCTTCTCAGCCTTGGGTTCCCTATCACCAGCTTTCCTGTCCCCTCCTGCTTACTAGTCCTTGTGCCTGGACTACTGTGCCTCATTATTCCTGTTTTGTTTTATGAGGCTCTCCAATCCCTGGCTGAACGGTGAGCTTTGGGAGGGGCTTTACCACGGAGCTAAAAGGGTGTCCGGGGGCCATACTCCTGGAGTTTCTCCAGTCAGTCAGGCCAGTAAATCTGGTCTTTTTTTGTGAGTTAGAATTCTGTTTTACATCCTTTTCCAACTCTGTCTAGGACCCGCTATTGTGATCCCGGTCAAAGCAGTCAGTGGTGGTAACTGGGCACCATCTAGCTGTACTGGACTCAGTCTGGTGGAGGCCTTGGTAGCTGTGGTCCATTAGTCCTTTGGACTAATCTTTTCCTTGTATCTTGTTCTCTTCATTCTCCCTTGCTCCCGAAGGGGTGAGACCAGTGGAGTATCTTAGATGGCTGCTCACAGGCTTTTAAGACCCCAGACTCTACTCACCAAGGTAGAATGTAGAACATTGTCTTTATAAACTGTGTTATGCCAATTGAGCTAGATGTACCCCCAGACCATGGTCCGCACAGCCCTCCGCCCAGCAATTCAGTTCCTCAGAGAGTTTGGAAGTGTTTATGGAGCTTCCATGACCTTTCCTTGTACAAGTTGTGCTGACAATTCACTGATTTTTAAATATGCATATTTCATTAAGAGTAAAATGTACATTAGATTTGATTTGTCATTAAGGAAATGTTTATTTAATGTTTGGCTTGTTCCTGCTTAAGTTTTTGTGAAAATGTGTTGTAAATCACAAAGAATTTAAAAAATATTGGTAAACGTCTCATCTCACCCCAACAAGGCTAGCATTAATCCAAAAACACAAAACAATAACTGCTGGAGCGATTATGGAGAGACTGGAACACTTATACACTGTTGGTGGGAATGTAAAATGGTACAACCACATTGGAAATCAATTTGGTGCTTCCTTAAAAAGCTACAAATAGAAGTACCATATGATCCAGCAGTTCCGCTCCTTGGACTAGAGAAATAAGAGCCATCACACAAATAGATATATGCACACCTATGTTCGTTGCAGCACTGTTCACACTAGCAAAAAGATGGAAACAACCTAGGTGCCCGTCAACGGATGAATGGATAAACAAATTATGGTATATTCACACAATGGAATACTATGCAACGATAAAGAACAATGATGAATCTGTGAAACATCTTTTAACATGGAGGAATCTGGAAGGTCGCTGAGTGAATTTAGTCACAAAAGGACAAATACTGTATAAGACCACTATTATAAGAACTCAAGAAAAGGTTTAAACACAGAAGAAAACATTCTTTGCTGGTTACGAGAGTGGGGAGGAGGAAGAGGGGTATTCACTAACTAGATAGTAGAGAAGAATTATCTTAGGTTAAGGGAAGGACAGCACACACTACAGGGGAAGTCAGCACAACTGGACTAAACCAAAGCTAAGAAGTATCCTGAATACAACCAAACACTTTGAGGGACAGAGTAGCAGGGGCAGAGGTCTGGGGACAATGCTTTCAGGGGACTTCTAGGTCAATTGGCATAACAAAGGTTATTAAGAAAATGTTCTGCATCCTAGTTTGGTGGCGTCTGAGGTCTTAAAAGCTAGCGAGCGGCCATCTAAGATGCATCAATTGGTCCCATCCCACCAGGAGTAAAGGAGAATGAGGAACACCAAAGTCACAAGGAAAGCATTAGCCCAAGAGACAGAAAGGGCTGCTTAATCCGGAGACTGCAACAGCCTGAGACCAGAAGAACTAGATGGTGCCCAGCTACTACCAATGACTGCCCAGACAGGGAATACAACAGAGAGTCCCTGCTGGAGCAGAAGAAAAGTGGAATGTAGAACTTAAATTCTAGTGAAAAGACCAGACTTAACGGTCAGACTGAGACTGGAGGAACCCCAGAGAGTATGGCCCCTGGACTGTCTGTCATCCCAGCACTAAAACCATTCCTGAGGCCAACTCTTCAAAGATAAGACGGGACTGTGGGACATAAAATGATAACTCGTGAAGAGTGTGCTTCTTAGCTCAAGTAGATACATGAGACTAAATTGGCAGCTCCTGTCTGGAGGTGAGATGAGAAGGCAGAGAGGGTCAGGGGCTGGTTGAATGGACACAGGAAATCAGAGGTGGAAAGGAGGAATGTGCTGTCATAGCATAGGGAGAGCAATTAGGGTCACATAACAATGCATGCATAAATTTTTGTGTGAGAGACTAACTTGAATTGTAAACTTTCACTTAAAGTATAACAATAAAATAAAAATATATTGGTAAGCTTCTTTAAGAAACATTCATGTTAAAGTATTTTTTAAAGATTTATGATGATTACAGTATACAGTATACGGTTCTCTATAAGTTTCACAGATTTTGATCTCCACATTGACAGTGATTTGATCCTTATTACTAAGCACTTAAGTCTGACACTTAAAAGTCCTCCAGTAAATTTTTATTAAATGAATGAATGTTGAATAATTGGACCTATCCTAGATCCTATCAGAATAGTTTATTTTGTTTGTAAACATCAGAAGAACTTCATTCCATGTTTTAAATACAAGTACAGAATATTTTGATCTTATTGTTTTTAGTTTATATTTACATTTGACTGTGAGGTAATTTTGTCCATGAATATAAAATTGATGTGTGTGTGTGTGTGTGTGAGAAAATATTTGGGGGATAATAAAAAATATATTTTGGGAAATAAATGCCATTATGTCAGTTTAATGCCTTGATCAATTTTCTCTACACAGTTAATTGTTTACAGTTTTATCAGTTTCATTTTAAATTTACTGAAATTATTTAATTTGTCTTAGTTACCTAGTGCTGTCATAACATTAATACCACAAATGGGTGGCTTTAAAATACAGAAATTTATTTTCTCACACTTTTAGAGGTTAGAAGTCCGAATTCAGGGCATGGTTCTAGGGGGAGATCCTTCCTTGTCTATTTCAGCTTCTAGTAGCTGCCAGCAATCTGTGACATTCTTGGGTTTGTAGATGCATCTGTCTTCATTGTCTGCTCTTCTCAGAGGCATAGAGAGGAAGGTTAGAGGGGAGCACCTGACCTCAGTGCAAATCCAAAGGGGCGCCAGACAAGACGCAGAATGACATTGCAAGGAACTTGACTGAGGCAGCAGGTCTAAAGGGGGGTGGCGTTTCTGCTGACACACTGCCAGTATCAACGTCTATTCATCTTGAAATTGTGGGAGGTGGCGGGGGCACAACTTAGAGATTGTCCCTGGGTGCTCTTTACCATTGCTATACCCCTGTGCTGCCTTCTTCCCCCTGTGTGTGTCTCTGTGTCTGTTCAGGTTTTTTTATAACTCAGAAGTGATTGGGTTTAGGATCCACCATATACTGGTATGACTTCATTAACATAACAAAAGAAAACTAGTTTAAAACAAGGTCATATTTACAGATAGAGGGGTTAGAATTCCAACACATTTTGGGAGATTACAATTCAATCCATAACATCAATATAAATTTTGCCTATTTCCAAGTTTATTTTTTCTTGCTTATTTGTACCACTTATAAAAAACCAAAACCCCTTGCCGTTGAGTCAGTTCTGACTTACACCAGCCCTATAGGATAGAGTAGAACTGCCTCATAGGGTTTCCAAAGAGCAGCTGGTGGATTCAAACTGCCAATCGTTTGGCTAACAGCTGTAGTTCTTAACCACTGCACCACCACAGCTCCAGCAGACTGGCACATCTTTCTCCCTCGGAGTGGCTGGTGGGTTCGAACTGCCGAGCTTTTGATTAGCAGCCAAGCACTTAACCACTGCACCACTAGGGCTCCTGTGCCACTCACAGTCATCAAAAATTTAAAGTTTATATTTATTTTTTAAGTAATCTTTGAAAAATGTAGAACAATTGCCTTCTGATAGTCTAAAATTGAGCTCATATTCAGTGCTGGTTTACTGTATGTATTAGCCAGTTCGTCTTTGTTCTTCCAATCACTCCTAACACATTTCCATTTTTATTTTTGATTTTTTACTGTATTCAGAACACTGCTTTTTTTTTAAGGCCTGCAAAATTGACCAGCATAGTATCATTTAAGTAGACATTTAAAAAAATCGTATATGTTGATCAATTATCTGTGGTTCTTAATAGTTTATGCTTATGCTTTTCCCCATTTCTTTGAATGTTGTTGTTGTTGTGTGCCATTGAGTCAATTTTTGACTCCTAGAGACCTCCATATAATAGAAAAGAACAGCCCCATAAGATTTTCTTGGCTGCGATCTTTACAGAAGCAGATCACCAGGTCTTTCTCCCATGGAGCTACTGGATGGGTTCCAACCACCAACCTTTTGGTTAACAGACAAATGCTTAACTGTTGTGCCACCAGGGCTCCTTATTTCTTTGACTAGCTGAGTTAATATAAATTATTTTATGGGGAATATTAGTGATGCAGTACCCATTAGTTGGTCATGAGATAATGAGGAATTCATAAACACCAAATGCAGAAAAGTGTGCACAGGACTAAATAGATACAAAAGAATGTAATACAGGAAAATAAATTTTAAATAAATACAGTTAGGAAAAATGTTCTAATACTAAAATTATGCTATGAAATATTCTCCCAGGGGAAGTGTGGAAATTTCAATTATTCAAAACCAGCCTGGAAATGGCATTAAAAAATATACTCTTGGGAGTAATTTTATACAGTGGTTGAGTCAACTAGGAGCCTAATAGGCCTTTACCATATCTACTTTATATGACTTAAGTAAAATAGTACTTGTCATTGGAAAGTGGAAATTTTAAAAAATAACTTGACCAGTCCAGGTAACGTGATTGCTTTAATAAAATCCATTCACATTTTTGTAACCTATCAAATAATAATCATTACTTACAAATAATTTTGAAAATAAAGTGTTATGAAGTGTTGTCAGGCTCTATTACATATTTTTATTCACATGTATTACTTTTCTGGGAAGAGAAATCTATAAACTGAAAAGTAGAAAAGAAGGGTCTAATACAATGAAAAGGAAAACAATAAATGAGAGGTAAAGCAGAAAACATCTGCTAAGCACTGAAGGGCGTCAGGATTTAATGGGATCAGTTCAAGGAGTATTTATTGATACTAAAAGAAATCCGGATGTTTCTGTTTCAAATGTGTTGAACTAAAAATCCACTCCATTTTTGTGGATATGGGTTGTTTACTAGTAGCATTTTAAGTTTGCAAGAGCTCATGTGATGGGTATTTCCTTGGCAGAATGAATTGCTGTCCTTTTTTTTGTTTTCTCTGAGCAGTGCTCAAACTCCAGAAGTTAGTAGTAGTTCAATAAACATGTATTTCCACATTATTTATGTTTTTCCATAAATATTAATAATAAACAACAAAAAAGCCCAGGGCTCTTTAAAACCAGTAAAAGCCAACTAAATGCCTAGATATAAACATGTATATACTGTAGTTAAGCTATCTAAATATGATTTACTAATTGTTAATAATAGCTGGGTACACGGAATTCTATTTTTTTAAATTCATTGCTAGATATAATTACAAGAACACTAATAATAGCTTTCATTGAGTCAGTGTTTACTCTTTCCAGACTCTCTACATATATTATTTAATTCTCAGGAAAACTACATGAGATAGGTACTTTATTAGTTTTCAGACTAGAAAAATGAGATATAAGGGAGTCAATTATCTTAAATTGTCACAGCTGCCAGGTAGCGAAGATGTAATTCAAACTGTGGCATTTTAAAACCAGAGGTTATGTTCTGAAATATGACTGTCGAAAGCATTTTAAATAAGTTTATTTTATAGTTTTGGGGATTTATAGAAATAACAGAGGTCTAATCTAATTTGTAGTACTTGGATAATTAATTTAAAGATATTTCAATATGGAGATAGGCCAATATTATCTTCTTAATAAGTATTGTATTCAAAGGTCACTGTTGCTTTTATTCCTAAGTGCCTACTACAATGTCATCATATAATTCTCTACAACTAATACATGTTGAAAAAATTACATGCTAAAATTGCTCAGAAAAAAGAAAAGAAGAGAGCAATATTTGAAAACTACTTTTAGTCTATGGAGCAAGATTTTTAAAATTATTTTTTTAATTAAACTTTTTATTTTGAGATTTGTGTAGTGCCCTGTTTAAAAAAAAAAAAAAATAGTGAGCGATTTCATGTACCCTTTACATAGTTTCTGCCAATGGAACATCTTGCAGAATTACAGTACAATATCACAAAAAAGTTAACATAGATAAAATCCACTGATCATTCAGATTTCCCAGTGGTTCATGTAATCATTTGTGT
The DNA here is from genome assembly GCA_030035585.1 of Dugong dugon. Lineage (NCBI taxonomy): Eukaryota > Metazoa > Chordata > Mammalia > Sirenia > Dugongidae > Dugong > Dugong dugon. Next base: position 56,160,252 of record CM057467.1, on the reverse strand, counting down.
ATGTGTGTGTATTTAATTCTATGCAATTGTATCATATGTGTAGGTTTGTATAACCACCACAGTCAAGATATAAAAGGTTCTATCCTACAAGAATCCTTGGTGCTGCTCTTATGTAACCACATACCCCTCCCTCCTTAAACCCCCAACAACCATTAATCTTTTCTCCATCACTATATAATGTCATTTCAAGAATGTAATATTAATGCATTCATAGAGTATGTAAAATTTTCGGGTTGGGTTTTCACTCAGCATAATTCACTGGAGATTCATTCATGGAATGGAGATTCATTCCAGTATTGATTCTTGATTTGTTTTTACTGCTGAGTAGTAGTCCATGGTTGGAGGTTGGATATAGTACTACAATTTAACTATTCACCCATAGAAGGAACTCTGGGTTGTGTCTAGGTTTTGTCTGTTATAACTAAAGCTGCTATCAACCAGCAGCAGATTTTTACATGGACATAAGTATTTCTCTGGGATAAATGTGCAAGGGTACAACTGCTACTACATGGTAATTGCTTGTTCAGTTTTATAAGAAACTGCCTAATTGTCCCATAGTGGCTGTTGTGTTTTATATTCCCATCAGCAATAGATGAATAATTCAGTTTCTCCACATCTTTGTCAGCATTTAGTATTGCTACTTTTAATTGTAGCCATTCTGATACATATGTGCTGATACCGCATTGTGGTTTTAACTTGCATTTCTCTAGTGGCTAATGATGTTGAACATCTTTTCACGTGTTTATTTCCCATCTCTATGTCTTCTTCGATGAATTGTCTGTTCATATCTTTTGTCCATTTCCTAATTGGATTGTTTTTTGTTTTATCGTTGAATTTTAAGAGTTCTTTATATATACTAAATACTTGCTCTTTGTCTTTTATATATTCAAGATACTGGTTTCTTTGTGTGGTTTGCCAATATTTTCTCCAAGTCTGTAATTTGTCTTTTCATTCTCTTTTTTTTTTTTACACCATTTTTTTCCTTACTGTACTTCGGGTGAAGGTTTACAGAACAAATAGTTTCTCATTAAACAGTTAGTACACATATTGTTTTATGACTTTGGTTAACAACCCCACGGCATGTCAACCCTCTCCCTTCTCGACCTTTTTTTTTGGTGAAAATATACATAGCCAAAGGTACACCATTTCAAAAATTTCTACATGCACAGGTCAGCTGCATCGATTACATTCTTCCAGTTGTGCTGCTGTTCTCACTTTAGATGAACGTTTACAGAACAAAATAGTTTCTCATTAAACAGTTAGTACACATGCTGCCCTATGACAATGTTAACAACCCCACTACATGTCAACCCTGTCCTTACTCAAACTTGGGCTCCCTATCACCGGCTTTCCTGTTCCCTTCTGCCTTCTAGTCCTTATCCCTGGACTGCTGTGCCTCATCAGTCCCATTTTGTTTTATGGAGCTGTCCAATCCCCAGCTGAATAGTGAACCTTGGAAGTGACTTCACCACTGAGCTAAAAGGGTATCTGGGGGCCATACTCTCGGGGTTTCTCCAGTCTCTGATTATGAAGATTTTAAATGAGGATTTTTTATTTTGGAGAATAAGAAACGGGAGCGTTGTTGTTAGCTGCCTTCCAGTCAGCTCCGCAATTTTGGCAACCTCTGGCACAATGGGATTGGACCACTGTGATCCACAGACTTTTCATTGACTAATATTTTGGAAGTAGATTGCCAGGCTTTTCTTCCTAGTCCATCTTAGTTTGGAAGCTCCACTGAAACTTGTTAAACATCACGGCAACATGCAAGCCTCCACTGACAGGTGGCTGCATGTGAGGTGCATTGACTGGGAATCAGACCCTGGTCTCCTGTATGGAAGCTGAGAATTCTACCACTGAACCGCTGCTGAAACAGGCATAATGAAAGAGAAATCATGATTATTAAGTACGTGACTGGAAAAAATTTCGCCAAGGATAGAGGGCCCTGCAAGGCATATTCAACTATAAAAAAGATACTTTTAAGAGTGTCTGGAAGGTAATCTAACAGCATAATGAATATCTTCAAGCAAAGTAGCTGCTATTTGACATTTGGAGAACAACAGGACATGTACAGAAGAGGCCAGGAACTAAGTGCACTTGGGTCAAATTGTGACATTGAAGTCTGAAAGTTTCCCACTGTTAGCTGTTTTGAAGGAGCCAAATTCTCTAACACCTCAACTAGAATTTTGGGAGCCAGTTAGAGAGTAAGTGATTGCAAAAAGATGCAATGCAATAATTAAAAACTAACTTTATCCGGTAGATATGTTATGATGTTAAAAAATGTACACAAAAATAAATATTTAGAAAATCGAATCATTTAAAACCTATGGGATAGAAATTGCTACATAATGGAGCCCTCTGGAGAATATTGTTCTAAAGGATTGAATATTTATTAATTATATCTGTTTTATCTTTTGTTTTTGATGAATGTATTTTAATAATTCTCGTTTGTATAAAGTCGAATGCATTTTTTTAAAAAATTTTATTGTACTTCAGGTGAAGGCTTACAGAACAAATAGTTTCTCATGAAACAGTAGTACACATGTTATTTTATGACATTGGTTAACAACCCCACAACATATTAACCCTCTAAATTCTCAACCTTTTTTTTTTTTTGGTGAAAATACACATAGCCAAAGATACACCGTTTCAAAAATTTCTACATACACAATTCAGTGACATTGACTATGCTCTTCCAATTGTGCTGTTATTCTCACTTAAGATGAAGGCGTACAAAACAAAATAGTTTCTCATTTAACAGTCACTACAAATGTTGCCCTATGATAGTGGTTAACAATGTCACAACACATCAACAATATCCGTACTCAACCTTGTGTTCCGTATCACCAGCTTCCTTGTCCCCTTCTGCCTTCTGGCCCTTATCACTGGACTCCTGTACCTCGTTAGTCTCATTTGGTTTTATGGGGCTGTCCACTCCCAGCTGAACAGTGAACCTCGGAGGTAGCTTCACCACTGAGCTAAAAGGGTGTCTGGGAACAATCTCTTGAGTTTTCTCCAGTCTCCTTTAGGCCAGTAAATCTGGTCTTTTTTTTGTGAGTTAGAATTATACTCTACATCCTTCTCCAGCTCTGTCCAGAACCATCTGTTGTGATCCTGGTCAGAGCAGTCAGTGGTGGTAGCCGGGCACCATCTAGCTGTACTGGACTCAGTCTGGTGGAGGCCTTGGTAGCTGTGGACAGTTAGTCCTTTGGCCTAATCTTTCCCTTGTATCCTGTTCTATTCATTCTCCCTTGCTCCCGAAGGGATGAGACCAGTGGAGTATCTTAGATGGCCGCTCACAGGCTTTTAAGACCCCAGACACTACTCACCAAGATAGAATGTAGAGCATTGTCTTCATAAGCTGTGTCATGCCAATTGAGCTAGATGTTCCGCGAGACCAAGGTCCCCAGAGCCCTCCACCCAGCAATTCAGTCCCTCAGGGAGCTTGGATGTGTCTGTGGGGCTTCCATGACCTTTCTTTGTACAGGTTGTGCTAGTTTCCCCTGTATTGTGTACTGTCTCACCCTTCACCCAAGATACCAGTTATCTATTGCCTATTTAGTATTTCCCCCCCAACCCCTCCCATCCCTGGTAACCAACCAAGATTGTTAGAGTTTGTGTGTAAACTTTTTCGTGGGTTTTACAATAAGGGTCTCATACAATATTTGTCCTTTTGTGATTGACTTATTTCACTCAGCATAATGTCCTCCAGTTTCATCCATATTATGAGATGCTTCACAGGTTCATTGTTGTTCTTTCTCATTGCATAGTACTCCATTGTGTGTATGTACCATAGTTTGTTTATCCATTCGTCTGTTGATAGGCATCTAGGTTGTCTCCATCATTTTGCTATTGTGAACAATGCTGCCGTGAACATAGGTGTGCATGTCTATTCGAGTGATGACTCTTATTTCTCTAGGATATATTCCTAGAAGTGGGATTGCTGGATCGAATGGCATGTCTATTTCTAGCTTTCTGAGGAAGCACCGTATCATTTTCCAAAATGGTTGTATCATTTTGCATTCCCACCAGCAGTGCAGAAGAGTTCCGATCTCCCCGCAGCCCCTCCAACATTTATTATTTCCAGTGTTTTTGATTCGTGCCAGGAATGCCAGGGTGAGATGGTATCTCATTGTGGTTTTAATTTGCATTTGTCTAATGGCTAGTGATCGTGAGCATTTCCTGATGTGTCTGTTGGCCATTTGAATGTCTTCTTTTGTGAAGTGTCTGTTCATTTCCTTTGCCCATTTTTTCATAGGATTATTTGTCTTTTTGTTGTAGAGGTGTTGGATTCTCTTGTAGATTATGGAGATTAGACCTTTGTCTTATTTGTACTGTCCAAAAGTTTTTTCCGAGTCTGTAGGTTCTCTTTTGACTCTTTTGGTGAAGTCTTTTGAAGAGCATAGGTGTTTGATTTTTAGAAGATCCCAGTTATCTAGCTTATCTGTTGGGTTATGTGCGTTGATGGTTATGGTTTGTATCCTGTTAATGCCATGTTAAGGCCTGTAGTGTTGGTCCTATTTTTTCTTCTATGAACTTTATAGTTTTAGGCTTTATATTCAGGTCTTTGATCCATTTTGAAGTAGTTTTTGTATATGGTGTGAGGTATGGGTTCTGTTTCATTTTTTTACAAATGGATATCCAGTTTTGCCAGCACCATTTGTTAAAAAGACTGTCTTTTCTGCATTTGATGGACTTTGGACCCTTGTCGAAGATCAGGTGACCATAGGTGGATGGATTTACATCTGGGTTCTCAGTTCTGTTCCATTGGTCAATGTATCTGTCGTTGTACCAGTACCAGGATGTTTTGACTACTGTAGCTGTATAGTAGGTTCTGAAGTCAGGTAGTGTGAATCTTCCAACTTTATTCTTCTTCAGTAGTGCTTTACTTATTCGGGGCTTCTTCTGTTTCCATATAAAGTTAATGATTAGTTTTTCCATCTCTTTGAAGAATGTTGTTGGTATTTGGATCGGGATTGCATTGTATTTGTAAATTGCTTTGGGTAGAATTGACATTTTCACAATGTTGAGTCTGCCTATGCATGAGCATGGTATGTTTTTCCATTTATGTAGATCCCTTTGGGTTTCATGCAGTAGTGTTTTATAGTTTTATTTGTATAGGTCTTTTATATCCCTGGTCAGATTTATTCCTAACTACTGTATCTTTTTAGGGGCTATTGAAAATGGTATTGTTTTCCTGATTTCCTTTTCATCGTTCTCCTTACTGGTGTATAGGAATCCAACTGATTTTTGAGTGTTTATCTTGTATCCTGCTACTCTGCTGAATCTTTCTATTAGTTCCAGTAGATTTCTCGTGGAGTCTTTAGGGTTTTCTATGTAGAGTGTCTTATTATCTGCAAACAGGGACAGTTTAACTTCATTACCAATTTGGATGCCCTTTCTTTTTCTTGCCTTATTGCTCTAGCTAGAACTTCCAGCACAATGTTAAATAGGAGTGGTGATAAAGGGCATCCTTGTCTTGTTCCTGTTTTCAAGGGGAATGTTTTCAGCCTCTCTCCATTAAGAATGATGTTGGCCATTGGTTTGCATAGATGCCCTTTATTATGTTGAGAAATTTCCCTTCTATACTTACTTTATAGAGAGTTTTTATCAGGAATGGGTGTTGGACTTTGTCAAATGCCTTTTCGGTGTCAATTGAGATGATCATGTGATTCTTTTCTTTCCTTTTTTTTTTATGTGGTGGATTACATTGATTGATCTTCTAATGTTGAACCATCCTTGCATACCTGGTATGAATCTTACTTGGTCGTGGTGTATTATTTTTTTGATATGATGCTGAATTCTCTTGGCTAGAATTTTGTTCAGAATTTTTGCATCTATATTCATGAGAGATATGGGTCTGTAATTTTCTTTTTTTGTGAAGTCTTTGCCTGGTTTTGGTATCAGCGTTATGCTGGCTTCATAGAATGAATTTGGAAGTGTTGCTTCCTCTTCTATGCTCTGAAATAGCTTGAGTAGTATTGGTACAACCTCCTCTGTAAATGTTCTGTAGAATTCTCCAGTGAAGCCATCTGGGCCAGCGCTTTTTTTGGTTGGGAGTTTTTTTATTACCTTTTCAATCTCTTCTCTTGTGATGGGTCTGTTCAGATTTTCAACATCACTTTGTTGTAGTTTAGGTAGGCTGTGTGTTTCTAGAAATTTATCCATTTCCTCTAGGTTTTGAAATTTGTTGGAGTATAGTTTTTCATAATATTCTGTTATAATCCTTTTTATATCCATTGGGTCTGTTGTAATGTCCCCCATTTTATTTCTTATTTGGGTTATTTGTGTCCTCTCCTGTTATTCTTTTGTCAGTCTGGCCAGTGGTTTTTCGATTTTGTTGATTGTTTCCAAGGACCAACTTTTGGTTTTGTTGATTCTTTTGTTTTTCTGTTCTCTATTTCATTTATTTCTGCTCGGATCTTTACTGTTTCCTTCTGGTTGTTGTGGGCTTTTTTTGGCTGTTCTCTTTCTATTTGTTTGAGTTCTGTAGTTAATGTTTTGATCTTCTTTTTCGATATGTGCATCTATTGCTATAAATTGTCCTTTGAGGACTGCCTTTGCTGTGTCCCAAAGGTTTTGGTATGATGTGTTTTCATTCTAATTTGATTCTAGGAATTTTTTTGATTCCATCTCTGATTTTTTCTATTACCCACTGATGTGTAAGCAGGGTATTATTCAGTTTCCACGTAGTTGTTTTTTTTTCCTTGCTCTTTCTATTGTTAATTTCTACCTTGATGGCATTGTGGTCAGAGAAGATACTGTGAATTATCTCAGCATTTTGGATCTTGTTGAGGATTGCTCTGTGGCCTAAGATGTGGTCTATTCTGGAGAACGTTCCATGTGCATTGGAAAAGAATGTGTACTTTGCAGTGGTTGGATGGAGTATTCTATATATGTCTATGAGGTGAAGTTGGCTGATTGTGCCCTTTAGGTCTTCTGTATCTTTGCTGAGTTTCTTCTTAGTTGTTCTGTCCTTTACTGAGAGTGGTGTGTTGAAGTCTCCTATTATTGTGGAACTGTCAGTTTCTCTTTTCAGTGTTGTTAGAGTTTGTTTTCTGTATTTTGGAGCCTTGTCATTGGGTGTGTAGATGTTTATTATGGTTATGTCTTCAGGATGGATCGTCCCCTTAATCATTATATAGTGTCCTTCTTTGTCTTTTATGGTAGATTTTGTTTCAAAGTCTATTTTATCTGAGATTAATGTTGCCACTTCTGCTCTTTTTTGGTAGTTGTTAGCTTGATATATTTTTTCCAACCTTTGACTTGTAATAAATTCACATCTTTGTTTCTAAGGTGTGTCTCTTGTAGACAGCATATTGATGGATCCTGTTTTCTTATCCATTCTGTCACTCTCCGTCTCTTTATGGGTGCATTCAGTCCATTTACATTCAGTGTAATTATTGATAGATGTGAGTTTGTTGCTGTCATTTTGTAGTGCTTTTTTTTGTGATGCTGAAGTTTTCTTTGTTCTTACTCTCCTGTGCTGAGTTACTTTTGTTTGTGGATTTTTTTCTTCATTTCTTTTGTTTTTGTAGGTTTTGTTTTTGCCAAGACTTTATGTTTTTCATCTTTATTTTTATGAGTTAGTTTGTTAACTTTCTTTGTGGTTACCATGAATTTTACCCTTATCTTTCGAAGTTTGAAGCAGTCTACCATTACTTGGTATCACCTTGCCTTCCTCTCCATTAGAAGGTTCTATACCTATGCCGCTTATTCCCTCTTTCATTGTTTTGATGTTGTTGTCATCCATCAATTAACTGCTCTGATTCCCTGTTGTATTTCTTCTGGTTTTGGGTAGTCCTCGAGAGTTCATTTCCTAGATTGGTATCTGGCTCGTAGGGTCCTGCGTCCTGGGTTCTGCCTGTGAGCTGAAGCTGTTTGTCCTCAGATCGAAGAACTCCCTTTAATAATTCTTGTAAGTTTGGTTTGACTTTTACATATTCCCTTAATTTCTGTTTATCTGGAAATGACCTAATTTCACCATCAAAGTAGAACGAGAGTTTTGCAGGATATGTTATTCTTGGCTGACAATTTTTTTCTTTCAAGATTTTACATATGTCATCCCATTGCCTTCTTGCCTGCACGGTTTCTGCCGAATAATCTGAGCTTAGTCTTATTGTTTCTCCAATGTATGTGACTTCTTGTTTTTCACGGGCTGCTGTCAGGATTCTTTGTTTTTCTTTGGTTTGGCGAGTATGAATATGATATGCCTTGGTGATTTTCTTTTGGGGTCCCTTCTATATGGGGTTCGTTGAGCTTCTTTGATGGCCAGCTTTTCATCTTTCATGATATTGGGGAAGTTTTCTGTCAGCAGTTCCTCAGTGATCCTCTCTGTGTTTTCTGTTTTCTCCCCCTGTTCTGGAATCCCAATCACTTGTAAATTTTTGCTTTTAATTGTGTCCCACATAACTCTTAGGGTCTCTTCATTTTTCTTTGTTCTTTTTTCTGAGTTTTCCTGAAACAGAGTTGTATCCAAGTGTTTGTCTTCAGTTCCACTGATCCTGTCTTCCACGGTTTCAAATCTGCTTCTCAGCTCTTCTATGACATCGTCCATTTCTGAAATCTTGTTGTTTATCTTTTGAATTTCTAATTGTTGTTTTTGTATAATTTCTAGTTGTGAATTTATTTTGGCATTTTGTTGCTGCATCATCTTCCTGAATTCTTCCAATTTTTTGTCTGTATTTTTCATGAATTTGTCTATTTTTTCCTCATGTTTGTCAGTTTTTTGCCTCAGTTCTTGGAAAATTCCAAGTATTAGAGATTTGAATTCCCTATCAGGTAGTGCTAGTGCATTTTCTTCCACAGGAGAGTTATCTGGTGTTTTAGTTTGGATGGCTACTGGAACCATCCTGTTCTGTTTTTGTAAATGTTTTGATATTGTCTGCTGTTTTCAGGGCATTCAGTAGTTATTTTTCTCATTTATTGATTGTAGGTTTGTGTGTTTTGTCCCTTTTTAAAAAAAAGAAATTTGACTGTGAGCAGGCAGACTGTGTGTTCTTTGTTGTTTGTTTGTCTGTGCGCTCAATACTTTTCGCCTCCTTCTCCAACTGGCAGGGTCAGTCACTCAGATATGGTACAGCAGGGCAGGTCTAGCTGAAGAGGAGTTACTAGGACGGGTTGTGTGTGGCACTTACTACAGCCACCAGGGCGGGTTGGTAATCAGTGCAGGGCAGGTTCCAGTAGGCTGTGCCTGTACTGCTTGGTGGTGTGATGTCAAGCGCACGGTGCAGGTAGGCAGGATGCAGCGGGGAGATTGTTATGTGTGGAGCTAAGATGGATATGGGAGAGAGGAGAGAGAAACAGGAGGCAAAAAACATACAAAGAAATAAAAAAGAATGCTAGGGGAGCTTGCCGTTGGAATGGAGAGATGGGAGACTATGAAACGGAGAAAAATAGAAAGGGGAAGAGCAAGAAAAGAATCAATAAATAAAAATCAAAAAGGTTAAAGAACTGCTGAGTTCCCCGGGATCCCACCAATGCAGCTATGAGGTCTGGGGAAGTTGCTCTCAGGCGTCACAGTACAGCCTGGCTAGAAGGCGTAGAGGTATACAATGCCTGGTATTCAGGGATCAGAAAGAGAAGGAAGATATAGAGAGATGAGAAAGTGAGCAGTGAAGAAAGACAAAAAGGGAAAAAGAGGGAAAAGAAAACAAAACAAATGGAAAAAAAAAAAAAGAACAAGAAAGGCCCCCCAAAAGAACAGAAGAAGAAAGAACGAAAAAAACACCAACAAAAAAAGAAATACCTTCAGGGATCTCTCTGCACGTCTGTGGAAGCTGAAGGGGAGTTCCTTGCCACGCAGCTCTGCCTGGTCAGAAAGGGCTCCCAACTCAAGGAAAAGAAAACAAACAAACAATTCAAAACAAACAAATGAACAAAAGCCCGGGGATCCCACCAGCGCAGTAGCCCAGACCGGGAAACAGCTCCACACTTGAATGGAGCTCCACAGCCTCTAAGAAAGAAGCAAAGATGGTGCACGGAGCCAGGCACTCGAGTGAAAGTAGGGCGAGGTGGCGAGAGGCAAGTGAGAAGTCAAAAGAAGTAGAAAAAAAAAGCAACACTAGCAGCCAACAGATGGCACCCAGAGAGCCACCCACTTGGGTGTGTGGAATCCAAGCAGCCGGCACTTCCCGATGAAGAGACTGTGGCCACGGGAAACAGAGGAACAAACGAACAAAAGCCCCGGGATCCCACCAGTGTGGTAGCCCAGACCAGGAAGCAGCTGCACACTCGAATGGAGCTCCACAGCCCCTCAGGAAGAAGCAAAGATGGCTCACAGAGCCAGGCACTGGAGTGAAAGGAGCGGGAGGCAGCGAGAGGCAAGCAAGAAATCAAAAGAAGCAGAAAAGAAAAAAGAAAAAAAAAAAAAAAGCAACACCAGCAGCCAACATTTGGCACTCAGAGAGCCAGCTGGTGCGGGCTGGTGTTTCTGGACAAGAGACTGTGTCTTCGGGAAGCAGAGGAGGCTGAGTGTGGGTGAAGAAGGGTGGAGAGTGGGAAAGTGTATATCAAAATTTGCCAGCGCTCTGCAGCCCCTCAGGAAGAAGCAAAGGTGGCACACAGAGCCAGGCACTTGAGTGAAAGGACGGGGAGGTGGCGAGAGGCAAGTGAGAAATGAAAAGAAGCAGGAAAAAAAAGCAACACTAGCAGCCAACAAATGGCACCCAGAGAGCCACCCACTTGCGTCTGTGGAATCCAAGCAGCCGGCACTTTCTGGTGAAGAGACCGTGGCCGCGGGAAGCAGAGGAGGCTGAGCTGTGGTGAAGATGGGTGGCAGGTGGGAAAACGCACACTGCAAATTACCGGTTGTTTTGTCTCCCGCTGGATGCTCCGTGAGGCTGCTTTCTTGTACTCTCGTTTGCTGGTCTCCGATAGGAGTCCGAGATGGCGGATCTGCACTGCGTTAGCTGGTAGGGGACCTCTGCGTGAATCTCTCCTTGCTCTCTGTTCTCTGTCAGTTTTCTCACTCCATTTGGTGCTTGGCTGAGTTCTTTATCTCTTCATTTGATGTTTTAGGGTTTCAGGATTGTTGTATTCTCTGTTTGGCTTAGTTTTTCGGATCTTTGCTGTGGAGGGACAGCGTGGTGCTTCTGCCTAGAGCGCCATTTTGCCGGAGCCTCTCTTTTCATTCTCTTAACAGGGTCTTTTTTAGAGGAAAAGTTCTTAATTTTGATGAGGCCCAGTTTATCAATTTTTTTTTTTTTGCTCATGTTTTTACTGTCAACTCTAAGAATTCATCCCCTAGACCTAGATCATGAAGATTTCCTTATTTTTTTCTTCTAAAAGTTTTATAGTTATACATTTTACATGGTATACATTTAAGTTCATGACTCATTTTGAATTAATTTTTGCATAACGTGGGAAGTTTAAGTTGAGGTTTGTTTATTTTTAAGTTTGTATTTATGTTTTGTCTATGGATGTCCGGTTGCTTCAGGTACCATTGTCGAAAGTACCTGTCCTTGCATTGAATTGCTTTTGTACCTGTGTCAAAAATCAGTTGGATATATTTTTGTGGATCTATTTCTGAGTTCTACATTCTATTCCATTGATCTATGTGAAGATATTTTAAGATATATTTATAACTGAGAAGAAAGGAAGGATTCTAGAGCAGAGCTCAGCCAACTTCTTCTGTAAAGGTCTGTTGTTGTTAGGTGCCATCAACTCATAGCAACCCTGTGCATTACAGAACAGAACACTGCCCGGTCCTACACCATGCTCACAGTCTTTGTTGTACTTGAGCCCATCATTGCAGCCACTGTGTCAGTCCATCTCGTTGAGGGTTTTCCTCCTTTTCACTCACTCTCTATTTACCAAGTGTGCTGATCTTCTCTAGGGACTGATCCCTCCTGATCAGTATGTAAGACGTAGTCTCGCCATCCTTGCTTCTAAGGAGCATTCTGGTTGCACTTCTTCCAACACATATTTTTTTATTCTTTTGGCAGTCCATGGTATATTCAGTATTCTTCGCCAACACCACAATTCATAGGCGTCAGTTCTTCTTTCGTCTTCCTTATTCATCATCCAGCTTTCATATGCATATGAGGTGATTGAAAATATTATGGCTTGGGTCAGGCACACCTTGGACCTAAAGGTGAAATCTTTGCTTTTCAACCCTTTAAAGCGATCTTTTGCAGCAGATTTGCCAGTTCAATGCATCCTTCGATTTCTTGACTGCTGCTTCCATGAGTATTGATTGTGGATCCAAGTGAAATGAAATCCTTGACAACTTCAGTGTTTTTTCTGTTTATCATGATGTTACTTATTGGTCAAGTTGTGAGGATTTTTGTTGTCTTTATGTTGAAGTGTAATCCATACTGAAGGCTGTCGTCTTTGATCTTCATCAGTAAGTGCTTCAAGCCCTCTTCACTTTCAGCAAGCAAGATTGTGTCATCTGAATATTGCAGGTTGTTTATGAGTCTTCCTGCAATCTTGATGCCCCTTTGTTCTTCATACAGTCCAGCTTCTTGGATTATTTGCTCAGTGTACGGATTGAATAGGTATGGTGAAAGGATACAACCCTGATGCACACCTTTCCTGACCTTAAACCATGCAGTATCCCCTTATTCTGTTGGAACGACTGCCTCTTGATCTTTGTACAGGTTCCTCATGAGCACAGTTAAGTGTTCTGGAATTCCCATTCTTCCCAGTGTTATCTATAATTTGTTACGATTCGCAGAGTCAAATGCCTTTGCATAGTCAATAAAACACAGGTAAACATCTTTCTGGTATTCTCTGCTTTCAGCCAGGATCCATCTGACATCAGCAGTGATATCCCTGTTCTACGTCCCCTTCTGAATCCGGTCTGAATTTCTGGCAGTTTCCTGTCGATACAGTGCTGAAGCCACTTTTGAATGATCTTCAGCAAAATTTTACTTTCATGTGATATTAATGATATTGTTTGATAATTTATGCATTCAGTGGGATTACCTTTCTTGGGAATACGCATAAATATGGATCTCTTTCAGTTGGTTGGCCAGGTAGCTGACTTCCAAATTTTTTGGCATAGAGGAGTGAGCACTTCCAGCGCTGCATCTGTTTGTTGAAACATCTCACTTGAAATTCCGTCAATTCCTGGAGCCTTGTTTTTCATCGGTGCCTTCAGTGCATCTTGGACTTCTTCCTCCAGTACCATCTATTCCTGACCATATGCTGCCTATTAAAACGTTGATTGATTCTTTTTAGTATAATGACTCTTTGTATTCCTTCCATCTTATTTTGAAGAAGACATTCAGGTGGCTAACAGACACATGAGAAAATGCTCACGATCAAAAGCCATTAGAGAAATGCAAATCAAAACTACAATGAGATACCATCTCACCCCAACAAGGCTAACATTAATCCAAAAAACACAAAATAATAAATCCTGGAGAGGTTGTGGAGAGACTGGAGCACTTATACACTGTTGATGGGAATGTAAAATGGTGCAACCACTTTGGAAATCCATTTGTTGCTTCCTTAAAAATCTAGAAATAGAAGTACCATGTGATCCAGCAATTCCGCTCCTTGGAATATATCCTAGAGAAATAAGAACCGTCACCCAAATAGATATATGCACACCCATGTTCATTGCAGCACTGTTCACAATAGCAAAAAGATGGAAACAACCTAGGTGCCCATCAATGGATGAATGATAAATTATGGTATATTTATACAATGGAATACTATGCGATGGTAAAGAACAACGATGAATCTGTGAAACATAACATGGAGGAATCTGGAAGGCATTATGCTGAGTGAATTTAGTCAGTCACAAAACGTCAAATATTGTATAAGACTACTATTATAAGAACTCAAGAAAAGGTTTAAACAGAAGAAAACATTCTTTTATGGTTAGGAGGGTGGGGAGGGAGGGTAGAGAGTTATTCACTATATAGAAAGTAGAGAAGAATTAGGTGAAGGGAAGGACAGCACACACTACAGGGGAAGTCAGCACAACTGGACTAACCCAAAGCTAAGAAGTTCTGGATATAACCAAACACTCTAAGGGACAGAGTAGCAGGGGCTGGGGTCTGGGGACCGTGCTTTCAGGGGACATCTAGGTCAATTGGCATAACAAAGTTTATTAAAGTGTTCTGCATTCTACTTTGGTGAGTGGCATCTGAGGTCTTAAAAACTAGAGAGTGGCCATCTGAGATGCATCAGTTTCTCCCTACCCCCCTGGAGTAAAGGAGAATGAAGAACACCAACACAGCATATTAGCCCAAGAGACAGAAAGGGCTACATAAACCAGAGAATGTATCAGCCTGAGACCAGAAGAATTAGACAGTGCCTTGATAGCACCAATGACCCCCCCTGACAGGGAGCAGAACAGAGAGTCCCTGATGGAGCAGGAGAAAAGTGGAGTGCAGAACTCAAATAATAGTAAAAAGACCAGACTTAATCATTTGACTGAGATTGGAGGAACCCCAGAAAGCATGGCCCCTGGACTGTCAACCCAGAGCTAAAACCATTCCCATGGCTGACTCTTCAGACAAAGATTAGACTGGACTGTGGGACATAAAATGATACTTGTGAAGAGTGTACTTCTTAGCGCAAGTAGATACATGAGACTAAATGGGCAGCTCCTGTCCAGAGGTGAAATGAGAAGGCAGAGAGGGTCAGGAGCTGGTTGAATGGACATGAGAAATCAGGGGTGGAAAGGAGGAGTGTGCTGTCACAGTATAAGGAGAGCAACTATGGTCACATAACGTGTATGTAAATTTTTGTATGAGAGACTAATTTGAATTGTAAACTTTAACTTAAAATAACAACAATCAAATCAAAACAAAACTAAGAAGTAACTAAAGCACAGTCTAAGTAACTTGCCCAAGATCCCACAGCAAGTAAGTGGCAAAGGTAGTTTAAACTAGGCAATCTGACTCAAGCTTGTGCCCGTAACCAGTACTTAATATTGCTTCTTCCAGAAGGTAAGTAATATCAGATTGGTTGTTCAGGGCTGAGCTTTGAGTCAGTTGATTCCACTGGTTGTGTTTTACCATTGTATACCACTTTGCCAACCCAATTATAATGGCTAAATTTGATTACATATTAGGAAAAGCCTCTACCAACTAAATATCTTCAACTTTATTTTGGGAGTCTCCTTCAGATTTTTATTTTTCCTCCTTAAAGTTCTGTCCTAGATTGGACCGGTGAAGACACTGAATTTAATGTGGAAATTTTATTTCCTGACTGGCCATGTACCAAGAATCAGGAAAATAAAGTATTATGATCAAATACGACTGGTAGAATTGAAAATTATTTGGCTTATACTGACATATTTTAAACAGTGTTTCTGAACTTAAGTCAATGATTGTTATATTGACACTTTTACTGTTCATGAATTAATATAATCAGTGATGAGTGTTTTTTAGTAAATTTGATATTAATATAAACTTGAATCAAATTTGATGTAAATATTTTTCAATATATGCATTTAACTTATTGAATAAAAATTCCAAATAAATTAATTATTCATTTTTAAGTGATGGCTTTATAATTTAGGCTTTTTCTTCCTCTCAATCTAAGTCATTTAATTAGTAGCATATCATCATAATTTAATAATTACTTGTCCCCACAACAGTTAGAGTCATAGACTCTAAGTGCATATGATGTCTTAGTTACTCTAATAAATGTTTTATGGTTCTTTTTTTTTCCCTCTCTTTAACTGTTAGTGTTAAAAACCAAACCTGTTGCCATCAAGTTGATTCCAACTCATAGCGACCCTAAAGGACAGAGTAGAACTGCCCCGTAGGGTTTCCATGGAGTGGCTGTTGGATTCGAACTGCTGACCTTTTGGTTAGCAGCTGAGCTCTTAACCACTGCACCACCGGGACTGTGTTAATGTGATAGTGAAGGTGTATAAATATGATTTGTTTGGTAATGACTCTCAGGGATGAAATGACATGAATTTGATCCCTTAAAGGAAAGACTTATTTTAGTAATTTAAAACCAAAGATAAAGGCATTCTTGGAGGCAGTGGGAAAAATGAGAGTGATTAAATTAGGAGAAAAAATAGAGTGAGTTTCAATAAGATGTGTAAGCATTTATAAACTGATGTATATATATAAGCTTGCCACCTTTTAACTATATGTCAAAATTTCAATTACACATATGTATAATTGGTGACCGTATAAACCCGTTGCTGATGAGTCAGTTCCGATACATAGCGACAGAGTAGAACTGCCCCATAGAGTTTGCGAGGGTCGGCTGGTGGATTCGAACTGCCAACCTTTTGGTTAGCACCATAGCTCTAAACCACTACACCACCAGATAATGAAATTATTTTAATTGATATAACTTACGCAAGCAGTTGTTCAAAATGTTTATCATCAGATTCTTTGCAATTTTATAAATTAAATCAATCAGCACATTTTAAAGAGAGTCTACTATCATTTTTATTTGATTCAGAGATGCATTTTCTCCCCATTTTAACATTTTGAAATTGAGGTACATTGTATAATCCATGTTAAATGTGCAGCTTCATTGCCAACACTTTGGTGAAGCAGTACGTTACAATAGGCTTCTCACTGGCTGGGAATTTAGCTATGTACAGGTGGCTGTTTAATAGTCACCTCATTTAGGTTATTTACAAATTGGTAACTAAATAGAAGACTGAATTTTAATTTAACTTGCCATCTTAATTGTAGCACAAAATTCATGAAAATTATATTGAGATGAAATACAAAATGAAAAGTACTGAGTGCAGAAGAGCACAAAAGTGTATCTGCAATATGAAATTTATTATAAATGGAGCAAATATTTGTTGCTGGAACATCTGCATATTTTTAAAGTTTCAACCAAGTAATTTACTGGATCAAATTAAGAGAACAAATATATAAGAAGATAAAGCTGAATTTCATTTTGTCATTGAGATATTTGAAAAAGAATTTCTGTTCACACTCCAGGCAGTGCAATTAAAGACGGAAGACATTGCCAAATCTCTTGGAATAGATCACAGAATTTTCAAAGCCTAGAGAGTTTGGTGTGATGATTCATACATCATGAAAATATATCTCTCAGATGCTGAGCGTGTAACTTCAAAGGTTTCCAGCTGACTTCCAAGAGAAGCTGTTAACTTCCAGGGATACGTAAGTCCTATAAGGAGAAAAGGAAACTTTGAATTTAAATAGGAATTGCAGATGAAATCTTGGTATTCTTTGATATGCTAGAAATTATACAGTCAATCCTAAGGTGCTAACGCGGTCAGGATCATGAGCATAGAATATAAACACAGTATTTCGCTGTTATGTAACTGTATGCCTGGAAGTGATTTAGAAGAAGCTTTGGATTCTGACTTACTAAGAATATGCCTGTATTTCTCAGGGGAAGGAAGCCTTATTACACGGCTGATGTCCTAAAGGCCTCTAGCCTATAAATAGGATGTCCCACTTGTCTCCTAAAACCAGATGGTAATTCCAACAATAGAAGAGACCTAGAGCAAGAACTAAATTAAAAGTGGGAAGATGCTGAGAGAGAAGAGTGAAACAAACAGTTGGCCTTCAACACGTCGAAGTCCAGTAAAGGAAGAGCAAGCAAAAAGAGACTGTAAAGGGATAGATAGAGAGAAGGGAGGAAAATGGATGCAATGTAGTGTCATAGAAGCAAAGCAAAGACAGTGATTCCGGAAGGAGGGAGTGATCAACTCTGTCAAATGCTGCCAAGATGTGAAGTAGAATGAAGGTTGAAAAATATCTATTGAATTTAATTATAGGAAGGTAACTAAAGTTAAGAAAAGTGGTTTTCTTGGAGTAGTGGAGCAGAAGACAAATTAGCTTTGTCTGAGGATTTAATGGAGCAAAACTGGAGGCAGTGAATTTAAGTAACTTCTGGTAAGGCAAGATGTGCAGAGGATATGAGCTAATGGAGCAGTTGTGGGTGAAAACTTTTTTTAAAACTTTCTTACATAAAAAAAGGAAGATACAGTTGATGGGGAATACAGTAATTCACTGTGGTTCAAACTGCAGGTTCTGACTTATTAGCGGGTTGTAACATTAGTGGGTTGTAATCAGTATTAAAAATTTTTAAAAATGAAAATGAGAAAATATCAGTGTGCATCTTGCATGGCAAGATAATATTATTTTGTGAAACTTTTGTTTTGGCTATTTGCAGAAATTGTTGACTACAATCCACAATACGAAATACATTTTGTCTATATAATATATATAGCATGTATAGTATATATGAGATATAGAGTACATAATATGTATATATAGGGTTACAGTGTAATATATATTTTTGTTGAGGGTCACATTAAAAAAAAAACCCTTTAAAAGCTAAGGCTTTATTTCTTAGCACTGGTTCTGCAAAAGGTGGGAGGAGCTAGGACTCAATTACACATAGAGTCATTGGCCTTCAAGAAGAGGAAAAAATGAACTTTTTTTTGTAACAGGAGGGCAGGAGAAGATTGTTACAGATGTAGGTGACTGAAATATTTGGCAGCAGAATGTTAAAAGGAGTTCTTATCTGGTGGCTTCAATAATTTTAATGAAGCACAAGCAATCATCCGCCCAACGTAAGGAGTATAGAGAGGGGATCACGGTTCATGAGGAATGGAGAAAGTTTGAAACATTTGTTAAACAAATCGAGATGATTAAAAATTATAATAAGATTGTGCTTAGGTGAGATTGTTGATTGAATTTAAGAGTGTCCAGCTGTCTGAGTGCAGATACAGATTCAGTAAAGATGGATTGTTGGGTTCATACAGGGTTGGAGTTTTTCCAGTTGGATGCTTTGAAAGAGCAAATGACAAGGGAGATTAATGTATTGGTAACAAAGTGGTTAAACTGTAGACTCAAGGGAAAGTATAAGAAGTCTGATATTTTGGAGGAAAGTGGAGAGGTCAGTGGAGCTGAAGTCTCAAAAAGATTGAAGAACAGGATACTGGAGGTGGGGCCAAGATGACAGAGTAGTCAAATGCTTTCAGTGGACCCTCTTACAACAAAGACCTGAAAAAACAAGTGACTTGATTATATATGGCAGTCTGGGAGCCCTGAATATCAAAGGCAGAGTTAAGGAACTGGACTGAGTGGCAGGGGGAGGGAGAGATGGTTTGGAAGCAGTGAGAAGTTGCCAGTCCTGACCTGGCGAGAGCCTGAGCCTTTCAGGCCTGATCAGCTTGGGGGTGAGTGGTGAGGCAGGCAAGCAGCGGTCTTCGGGAGGCACATTTTCCACACCAGGAGAGACCCAGAGCCAGAGAGTCTACACGGTCACCAAGAAGCAGTGAGAAGCAGCCCTGGATCCACGAAAGATAAGTACTTGCATACAGCTTACCGCACGGATCAAAAACACCTCCCTTAGGGAAAAAACTCTCCCATTTACCTCCGTGCTCCACCCTCTGCACTGGATCCCGGACTGGCTTCAGCAACTTCAGTAGGATCCGTCACACGGCCGGAGCCATTCTCCCTGCCGTGGAGAGTGAACAAATTAACAAATGAGAAAAAATAAACTGCCGGGTCCCCTAAGCCAGGAACCCAGGGTAGGCACAGCTCCTTTGCCTAGGCACAGGCATAGGGGATCCATGGGCTTTGAGTGTCTTTCCCCCTGCATAGACTTGTGTGGGCCCATTTCAACAGTGTAGGCCCTCATTAACGCAGTACAACAGGGTTTATACTAGAAGTCTAACTTCAACTGTTTCAACTGAAGTTGCAGGTTCTTGACATTTGACACTGCTCTGCCCATTAAGCAAGGTCTTCACCTACCCACATCAGGGACCTGAGGACTGGTGGCACCACCTGTGCCACCTATCCACCTGCAATAGGGGCCCATGAGTAAGAGGTGCCCTCCAGTCCTAACAGCCAACAACATTAGGTGCTCATAGTTGGGCTGCAAAACCCACCCACCTTTGCGCTCTGGGAAACAGGGACACGCCTTCCTCCTGGACACTCGGGTACGGCTGTCAGCCCCTTGCCTTGCTCAGAGTGTGTCCTCCTGCTGCAGCCAGATGGCCTGTGCCTACACCAATCACCCAGGCCTGTGTAGGACTGTAAGTAAGAGCCTACACCACACACTTAGTGGCTATCTACCCAGGCACCTGAGCTGAATCTATAGATAAGGAGTGGGCGGACTCATGAGCTCACATAACTGTTAACAGATCTAACCACCGGGTGACAGGACATTAGAGCTTCAAAGGTGCCCAGTAATCAAACTAGCTCATATAAGCAGCCTATTTGGGCATATCAAAACAAAACAAGAAGCTAGGACAAGGTAAGCAAACATAAATATAATAACTTATTGATGACTCGGAGACAACAGTCAATATCAAATCACATAGACAATTCATGATGGCTTCAGCAAGCTCCCAAAATAAAGAATCTAGAAATTTTCCAGAGGAAGAAAATTTCTGGGAATTACCAGAGGCAGAATACAAAAGATTAATATACAGAACTCTTCAAAAAATTAGGAAGGAAATTAAGCAAAATACAGAACACACAATAGAGGAAATTAAAACGATTAGAGAAGAGCATAATGACAAATTTAACAGGCTGCAAGAATCCATAGAGAGACAGCAATCAGAAATCCAGAAGAGTAACAATAAAATATCAGAATTAGACAATAGAAAGTCATAGGAGCAGAATTGAGGCAATGGAAGTCAGAATTAGTGAGATTGAAGAAAAAGCGCTTGATGCCAACTTATTTGAGGAAAAATCAGATAAAAGGATTAAAAAAATGAAGAAACCCTAAGAATTATGTGGGACTCTTATCAAGAGGAATAACCTACGAGTGACTGGAGTACCAGAACAGATGGAGATAACACAAAATACAGAGAGAATTGTTGAAGACACGTTGGCAGAAAACATCCCTGATATCGTGAAAGATGAGAAGGTATCGATCCAAGATGCTCTTGAACCCTACGTAAGGTAGAATTCCAAAAGAAAATCACCAGGACATATTATAATAAAACTTGCCAAAACCAAAGATAGAGAATTTTCAGAGTGACTAGGAAGAAGTGAAAAGTCATCCACAAAGGAGAGTCAATAAGAATAAGCTTGGACTACTCAGCATAAACCATGCAGGCAAGAAGGCAATAGGATGACATATATAAAGACTTGAAGGAAAAAAACTGCTAGCCGAGAATTATATGTCCGCAAAACTGTCTCTCAAATATGATGGCAAAATTAGGTCATTTCCAGATAAAGAGAAGTTTAGGGAATTTGCGAAAACCAAACCAAAATTACAAGAAATATTAAAGGGAATCCTCCAGTTGGAAAATCAGTAGCATCAGATAACAACCCAAGACTAGAACACAAGACAGAGCAGCCAGATGTCAACCCAGATAGGGAAGTCACAAAAGTAAATCGAAGCTAAAACACTGAAAATAGGGAAATAGATGTCAATATGTAAAAGATGACAACATTAAAACAAAAAAGAGGGACTTAAAAAATATAACCATAGATTTTGCATATAGAGAGGAAGTCAAGGCGATATAAAGAAATAAAAGACTGATGTAAATGTAGAAAAACAATGCTCAAAAAAGAGCAGGAGTGGCAATGTTAATCTCTGCCAAAATAGACTTTAAAGTAAAGTACCCCACAAAGGATAAGGAAGGACACTATATAATGATTAAAGGGTCAGTACACCAGGAGGACATAACTATAATATTTATGCACCCAACGACAGGGCTCCAAAATACATAAACTCTAACAGCGCTGAAAAGAGAGAGAGACGTCTCCACAATAGTAGTAGGAGAGTTCAATACACCAGTTTTGGTGAAGGACAGAGCATTCAGAAAGAAGCTCAGCAAAGATACGGAAGAACTAAATGCTACAATCAACCAACTTGATCTCATAGACATATACTGAACAATCCACCCAACGGCAGCTAAGTATACCTTCTTTTCCAATGCACATAGAACATTCTCCAGAATATACCACATATTAGGCCATAAAGCAAGCCTTAACAAAATCCAAAGCATCAAAATATTACAAAGCATCTTTTTTGACCATAAAGCCATAAAAGTAGAACTCAACAACAGAAAAAGCAAGGAAAAAAATCAAACACATGGAAACTGAACAACACCTTGCTCAAAAACTACTGGGTTATAGAAGAAATTAAGGATGGAATAAAGAAATTCATAGAATCAAATGAGAATGAAAACACATTCTACCAGAACCTTTGGGACACAGCAAAAGCAGTGCTCAGAGGGCAGTTTATAGCAATAAATCATACATCCAAAAACAAGAAAAGCTCATAATCAAAGCACTAACCCTACAACTTGAACAAGTAGAGAGCAGCAAAAGAAGCCCGCAGGCACCAGAAGAAAGGAAATAATCAAAATTAGAACAGAATTAAATGAAATAGAAAATAGAAAAACAATTAAAAGAGTTAACAAGACCAAAAGCTGGTTCTTTGAAAAGATCAACAAAATTGATAAACCACTGGCCAAACTGACAAAAGAAAAATGAAAGGAAGCAAATAACCCATATAAGAAATGAGATGGGTGATATCGCAACAGACCCAACTGAAATTAAAAGAATCATAATAGAATACTATGAAAAATTGTACTGTAACAAATTTGAAAACCTAGAAGAAATGCAAAGATATCTAGAAACTCACTACCTACCTAAACTAACACAAACAGAGGTAGAACAACTACATAAACCCATAACAAACGAAGAGATTTAAAAGGTAATTAAAAAACTCCCAACAAAAAAAAAGCCCTGGCCTGGATGACTTCATTGGAGGATTCTACCAAACTTTCAGAAAAGAGTTAACACCATTACTGAAGGTATTTCAGAGCATATAAAACCTCAATCGGTGAAGCCAGCATAACCCTGATGCCAAAACCTGGTAAAGACACCACAGAAAAAGAAAATTACAGACCAATATCCCTCATTAACATTGACACAAAAATCCTCAACAAAATTCTAGCCAGTAGAATTCAGCAACATATCAAAAAAATAATTCACCATGACTGAGTGGGATTTATACCAGGTATGCAGGGATGGTTCAACATTAGAAAAACAATCAATGTAATCCAGCACATAAATAAAACAAAAGACAAGAACCACATGATCTTATCAATCAGTGTAGAAAAGGCATTTGACAAAGTCCAACACCCATTCATGATAAAAACTCAAGAAAATAGGAATAGAAGGGAAATTTCTCAGTATAATTAAGGGCATTTATACAAAGCCAACAGCCAACATCATGCAAAATGGAGAGACTTTGAAAACATTTGCCTTGAGAACGGGAACCAGACAAGGATGCCCTTTATCACCACTCTTATTCAACATTGTGCTGGAGGTCCTTAGCCAGAGCAATCAGGCTAGAAAAATAAATAGAGGCATCCAAATTGGTAGGGAAGAAGTCAAAGTATCTCTACTTGCAGATGATATGATCTTATACACTGAAAACCCCAAAGAATCCACAAGAAAACTACTGGAACTAGCAGAAGATCTCAGCAGAGTTTCAGGATACAAGATAAACATACAAAAATCAGTTGGTTTCCTTTACACCAACAAAGAGAACCTCAAAGAGGAAATCACCAAATCAATACCATTTACAGTAGCCCCCAAGAAGGTAAAATACTTAGGAATAAATCTAACCAGAGACGCAAAGTACCTATACAATGAAAACTACAAGACACTAGTGCAAGAAACCAAAAGATAGCTGCATAAGTGGAAAAACATACCTTGCTCGTGGATAGGTAGACTCAACATTGTGAAAATGGCAATTCTACCCAAAGCAGTCTACAGATACAATGCAATCCCAATCCAAATTCCACCAGCAGTTTTTAACGGGATGGAGAAACAAATCACCAACTTCATATGGAAAGGGAAGAGGCCCTGGATAAGTAAAGCATTACTCAAGAAGAAGAACAAAGTGGGAGGCCTCACACTACCTGATTTTGGATCCTGTTGTACCACCGTGGTAGTCAAAACAGCCTGGTACTGGTACAACAACAGGTAAATAGACCAATGGAACAGAATGAGAATCCAGACATAAATTCATCCACCTAAGAGCAGCTGATATTTGAGAAAGGCCCAAAGTCCATTAATTGGGGAAAAGACAGTCTCTGTAACAAATGGTGCTGGCATAACTGGATATCCATCTGCAAAAAACTGAAACTAGACCCTTACCTCACACCATGCACAAAAACTAACGCAAAATGGATCAAAGACTTAAATATAAAATCAAAAACGGTAAAGATCATGGAAGAAAAAACAAGGACAACGCTAGGAGCCCTAATACATGGCATAAACACAATACGAACCGTAAGTAACAATGCACAAGCACCAGAAGAGAGACTAGATAACTGGGATCTCCTAAAAATCAAACACTTATGCTCATCAAAAGACTTCACAAAAAGAGTCAAAAGACAACCTACAGACTGGGAAAAAAATTTTGGCAACGCCAAATCCGATGAACGTCTAATCTGTAAAATCTACAAGATACTGCAAAACCTCAACAACAAAAAGACAACCCAATTAAAAAATGGGCAAAGGATATGAACAGGCACTTTGCCAAGGAAGATATTCAGGCAGCTAACAGACACATGAAGAAATGCTCAGGATCATTATCCATTAGAGAAATGCAGATCAAACTACAATGAGATATCGTCTCACCCCATCAAGGCTAGCATTAATCCAAAAAACACAAAATAATAAATGCTGGAGAGGTTGTGGAGAGACTGGAACACTTATACACTGTTGGTGGGAATGTAAAATGGTATAGCCTCTTTGGAAATCGATTTGGCGCTTCCTTAAAAAGCTAGAAATAGAAGTACCATACGATGCAGCTATCGCACTCCTCAGAATATATCCTAGAGAAACAAGAGCCATTACATGAATAGATATATGCACACCCATGTTCATTGTAGCACTGTTCACAATAGCAAAAAGATGGAAACAACCTAGGTGCCCATCAATGGACGAATGGATAAACAAATTATGGTATATCTACACAATGGAATACTACGCAATGATAAAGAACAATGATGCATCTGTGAAACATAACACGGGGGGGTCTGGAAGGCATGCTGAGTGAATTTAGTCGTAAAAGGTCAAATATTGTATAAGACCACTGTCATAAGAACTGAAGAAAAGTTTAAACACAGAAGAACACATTCTATGATGGTTACAAGGGTTGGGAGGAGGGTGAGGGTTATTTACTAACTAGATAGTAGATATGAATTAGGTGAAGGGAAGGACATTGCACACTACAGGGAAGTCAGCACAACTGGTCTAAATGAAAGCTAAGAAGTTTCCTGAATACAGTGAAACACTTTGACAGAGTAGCAGGGGTAGGGGTCTGGGGACCATGCTTTCTGGGGACATCTAGGTCAATTGGCACAACAAAGCTTATTAAGAAAATGTCCTGCATCCTACTCTGGTGATTGGCGTCTGGGGTCTTAAAAGCTAGCAAGCGGCCACCTAAGATGCATCAATTGGTCCCAACCACATGGAGTAAAGGAGAATGAAGAACACCAAAGACACAAGGAAAGTATTAGCACGAGAGACAGAAAGGTCCAGATAAATCAGAGACTTCATCAGCCTGAGACCAGAATTACTAGATGGTGCCCGGCTATCACCAATGACCTCCCTGACAGGGAATACAACAGAGAGTCCCTGATGGAGGAGAAAGGTGGGGTGGAGAACTGAAATTCTAGTAAAAAGACCAGACTTGATCTGAGACTGGAGGATCCCCGGAAAGCATGGCCTCTGGATTCTCTATCAGCCCAGAACTAAAACAATTTCCGAGGCCAACTCTTCAGACAGAGATTGGACTGGACTGTGGGACATAAAATGATACTCGTGTGTAGTGTACCTCTTAGCTCAAATAGGTACAAGAGACTAAATGGGCAGCTTCTGTCCGGAGGTGAGATGAGAATGCAGAGAGGGTTACGAGCTGGTTGAATGGACATGGGGAGTTGGGTGGAAAGGAGGAGTGTACTGTCAGTATGGGGAGAGCAATTAGGGTCACATAACGATGTATGTATAAATTTTTGTATGGGAGACTAAGTTGAACTGTAAACTTCATTTAAACTACAACAATAAAAATAAAAGATTGAAGAACCATTAGAGTTGGGGCTCTTGAAAAAGCAGATGGGAATTTTGGTAAGTAGAGTGTTTGAATTGTCATTTTGTAAGTTGAAGAATTTTCAGTGATAAATTGTAAGGGACTGGCTCAGATGATGTGGAATACACCATTAATAATGAGGAAGTCAGGGAACCACTAAAACACGAAGTTGGATATATTGTCCATGTGGACGTGGAATTTCGTGAGATGATCTTAGGAATCAAGGAGGAGAGGAATACCTTGAGCTAGGTATCAAAATCTTTAGTGAATGAGATAAATTGGCCAGGATATTTGTAAATGACAGCAATAAAAAGCAAGAGTTTTTTAAGAGGCTGGAAGAGCTTCTGGGGAGTAAGACAATGAAAACTCCAGCCGTATTTTTTAACCTGTGAGCTACCTGTTGTTGGGTGCCATCTAGCTGATTCCTACTCAGACAGAGTAGAACTGCTCCATAGGGTTTCCAAGGCTGTAAATCTTTATGGGAACAGACTGCCACATCTTTCTTCTATGGAGCAGCTGGTGGGTTCAAACTGCCGACCTTTTGGTTAGTAGCTGAGTGCTTTAACTGGTGCACCACCAGGGGTCCTATGAACTACCTAGGAAGTGGAAATTGCATAAGAGCACCATCTCTGGATTCCATTCCTGGCCTCACCTGTCTATACTTCTGTGACTTTGAGCAATTAGTCTCTCTCTGCCTCAGTTTAATATCTGTAAAATGAGGATAAAATTACCTAAGTTATAGGATTGTCGTGATAATTAAATTAAGTAATTCATGTACAGCATTGGTATAATGTTTGTACATAGTAATTGCACAATACGTGTTAGCTATTATTATTGACAATTATTTTCTATAATGTCAAAGAATAAATAGCCTCTACTTGAGAAAGCTGTAGAGTAACCCTCAGTAGTCAGCCATTTTTCAGTGAGAGGAATATTTGGGGAAGCTCTAAGGCTGTAACGATTTTCTGGTTATGGATCAAGAGTTCCAGAAAGTCCAGTGGAATAGTTTTGAAGGGAAAGAAGGAGTGAGTGGGGTGGTCGGTCAAGGGAGTGTAAATATTGAGAATAAGGGGGATGTGAGTAGAGCTGGAGATAGCTGAAAGAGCTTACATCTTCACATGACACCACTTATTTCTGGTCAGGTTGTGCTGTACACAATTTTAAGGTGTGCCATTCACATGGACTCTACCCAAAGCCGGTATAGAAATCAGGGATGTGAGGCATATAGTAAATTTAGTCCCAGTAGTCACTTGGGGAGTGGGATACTTTGGCCTTACAGGATTTATGCATATGTGGTCTAATAAGGGAGGTCCTGCAGATGTGGGAAAGGGTGGGATCCTTCCTTTCCTTCTGATGTCAACAACTGTAATGGCAGTACTATGACTGGTAACTATGGGTGAATGAGCATGGGCCACATGGCCTCTCATGGAAGTAGTAGGCTATGCACATTATAGTTCCCATACACACCCAGTTGGTATACCTACCATTCACCCCAATCATTGTTTTTCTCTATCAAGGTCATTATCATTATCTTAAATTACCATTTATTATTGTTTTGTGATTTTTAATGTGAAGTAGAGAATGTGAAATTAATTGTTGCTAGTAGCTATCCAGTTGATTCTGACTCATGGTGACTCTGTGTGCAGAGTAGAACTGCTCCTTAGGGTTTTCAAGGCAGTAACCTTTCAGAAGCAGATCACCAGGCCTGACTTCTGAGGCTCCTCTTGGTGGATTGGAAATGCCAACCTTTTGGCTTTTTATAGTCTTGTTTACTATATCACTGTCAGTGCCTAGACAACCACTATTATTTGTTAAATGGAGAAGAACCTCCATTCCTCTCAATCCAGGGGATTTACATCATTTGAGGATGATGCATCACAGTCTGATATGTGGAGTTCCTTAGCCTTATTAAAATATATCACTGCTAAGTACCTACTACTTGATATAATTCACCATTTTTAATTTTTATTCTTTATGACACACATAAAAAATGGGATCATGATGAATCAGTAAGCACCAACTAATGTTTTGTTCCACAATAGTAGAAGTAATTATATTCTGTCTAAATTTAGAACTATTTCTGTGAAATTTCACACGTTTTGTTCATTTTATTAAGTCACAAGAGAAAGACTTTGGATTATCCAAAGTGCTGCACTTGAAAAGAATCAGAGAAAGTATGACACCTTGCTGATGCTTTCCCCACTAAGCTGGCTTCTGCTTTGTAACAGCCCTCCTTGACATTGTCTCATAGCCCTTAAAATGAATTGTAATGAGTTTCAGGATTGGAAAGACCCAGTAGGTTCATGAAGAAATCATAATCTATAGCATTAATTTCTCTGGGAGCATAATCAAATGATCAGCTGGAAACTTATCCTTAGTAAAAGTGAATAGACATATTTTCATCAAAAATAAATATTAAAAAGAAGTGAGTAGAAATTTTCCCAAAGTGTGTTTTCAGAATAATAAAGTGGTACCTTCATATAGTCATTTGTTTTGATAGTCCTAACAGATTGTAGGTGCTTCTTTTGACAACAAACGGTATAGTTTTTTTAAAATTAAACATCTGCTAATATCCTTCTTTATAATTTAAAGTTTATAAAATGATAGCAATGCATATTGACAAATCCTGTCTTTTGTCTTCCGTTTTGCTCCTTTTCAGTATATCTTGTTGGAATGGCTTAGGACTTGATCTGGGCCCTCTTAAGTTCTCTTCTATAGTCACTACATGCCTGATCTAATATTTGTTTTATGTATGTGTATATATTCCATACCTTTCTCCTGAGATACAGGTTCATATATCCAGTTGTTTACTTGTCATATCTATTTGAAAGCATCAGAGATGTCTCAAGTTTATAAGTGCAGGAGCTGATTTCTTGATTTCCTTATCCCGCAAACCTAGTTCTTTTTAAGTCTTTCTCCTCACACTATTTGGCACCACCATGCATTTACCTTGCTGCATAATGCAAGAGTTGAAGTGTTTTTCTTCATTCTTCCCATTTATGCTATTAAGAAGACCAGTCAAATCTAATTCAAAGAAATGCTAGCAATGTACCCACTCCTCTCTATCTCCTTCCATCCTTTCAAATCAAGTCACCATCATCCTTTTCTGGATTATTGCAAATGTCTCCTAGTTGCATTGACTTCATTTTTAGTCAAGCTCTCCTTCCCAGAGAAAATAATTTCTCTTTCCCAATTAATTGTTTATAGAAGTCCAAAGTAGAGTTTTCCTGAGCTTTGCCTGTGTTATATAGCCATCCCAGAACCAATTACTGGACTAGAGGTAAAAATTGCTCTTATTTGTCAAGAGTAGCTCATGTGGAACTCCAGGTTGAGTGGGGTCGGCCCCAACCAAACCACAGGGACAGAGAAAGAGGAAAGATCATTCCTACAGGAACCTCTTGCTGTCAAATTGACTCTGATTCATAACCCTATAGGACAGAGTAGAACTGCCTCATTGGGTTTCCAGGGAGTGGCTGGTGGATTCGAACTGTCGACCTTTCGGCTAGCAGCCATATCACTTAACCACTGTGACTGACAGGAACATCAAGGCACTATTTCCAAGAGAAGGGAAAATGGATTTTGGGAAGGCAGAAACAATGGATGTTTACCGCTTCCATTTTTACTCTTCTACAATACTTTCTCCACACATCTGACAGTATGCTCATTTTTAAAACTGAAGTTATATCATGTCACTACTTTTTAAAAACTTGTTTATGGTCCTTATTGTATTTAGAATACATTTCAAACACCTTTTAATGTCTATACCAAAAACAAAAACAAAACCCATTGTCATCAAGTCGATTCCAACTCATACCGACCCTACAGGACAGAGCAGAACTGCCCCATAGGGTTGCCAAGGAGCACCTGGTGGATTCAAACTGTCGATCTTTTGGTTAGCAGCCGTAGGTCTTAGCCACTACACAACCAGGGTTTCCTTAGTATCTATAGGGCCATGCATAGTCTGGAACCTACTCACCATTCACTCTTGTCTCATTCCACCTTCTTCCTCACCCTCTACATTTTTTTGAGAGCAAAATTCTTTCCCCACGTTGGAGAACTTGCACTTGCTGTTGTCTGCCTGGAGACCTCTTCTGCCTGGTCGTGCTGTTATGTTACTTCTCATCTTTTATACCTCAGCTCATATGTCACTTCCCTAGAGAGTTTTGCTCTGCATATCACCCCTGTATTCATAATGTTATAATATAGCACATATTTCTTTCTTAATGCTTCTCACAATCTCTGAACATTACTAGATATTGCCTAGCTCCCTAATTGGAATATAAACTCCGTGAGGACAGGGACTCTATTAGTCTTTTTCATTGTAGACTCAGAAACTACCACAATCTCTCTAGGTCAATGTAGTCTGAATTACTGAATCCTCAAGGACTGTTTTTGCCATAGTTCAATCTTGATATTTATTTATACATTCCTGAACACCTGCAATATTGCTTCAGCTCCTGTAGTTCTAACAGCTTTTACTATTAATGCTTTATACTGCTTATTTTATATTAGCATTAACAAGCTTCTTCCATCAATTAAATAAAATAATCCTTTTCCTGTCTTTAAAAAATACCTTTCTTTAAAAATATTTATTACTCTTATTTCTTCCTAATATTCTCTCCCTGCAGCCTTACAGATATAATTTGTTATCCATTTTTAAAAATCAGTATATCCTCCAGTTATTGTATCGTCTTATTTTTCAGACTTCTTTATATTTTTAATATCTTGTAAGGGCTGAATAAGTCATATTTGGAGTCTAGAAAATAACTCAGAAAATGTAAGTTAAAGTGATAGAATATCTTTTAAAATAAATTTAGGAAGAAGAGAATATAAATGTTTTCATTTATACTTTGAAATAAAATCAACTATGAAGCATGTGACCTAAGAGTATTCCATGCACAGTTAATGTTTATAAATATATCAGGAGAAAGAGGCTAGTGATACTTTTACTGAACTGAATAGCAAGATTATAGTAATCCAAAACTATGCCCTGTCCCTCTGTGAGGCATAAGATTTTATCATATATTTTTGGGATATAAAGAGTATACTTTTTGTTATGTGGTAATAATAGACATTATTAGTAAAGATTAAGTAATGATGTTTTTGAATGAGGATTAAGTAAATTACCTGGCATTAAAAACTTAATGAGCCAGAGTATAACTTTTTAAAAGTGAATTGTATCAATTTATAGGTTTTTTTACTTAAAACCTAATGTGAAAGCTACTGTGATGTAAATTTTAACATTATTATTAAAATTTTATATCTGAATTTCTCAAATTGTTAGCAGGGCTTGTGTAATGGACATGTAGAAACAAAGTTCTGTGGCATGATCTGAGATACAGGAGCACAGTCTGGTGGATTGATCAGTAACCAGTATTCTCAACAAGGCAGTAAGAACTGTTGCAGGGAAGAGACAGTTAATGCTTTTTTAAAAATTACTTTTGCATGGTGGATTTTGCTCAGGCATTTTTGTTTTAGCACTACCTCACTCCTTCCAGAAATAGTTATATAGTGGTTACAGGGCAAGTCACCTGCTTTCAGTCATTGTATCTGGATTCTTATAATTCATATAGCTGTGCTTAGGACATAATAGATATTATCAATAAGTTAGAAGTGTAGGACTTCACTTGATGATTTTAAGGGATCTTAAAGTAAAACAATATAACATTTCATTATTTTTAATGTTTAGCCTTGTATCAGAAAACTGGAAAAAGTCTAATATGGCTTCCATAAATAAAATTTTTTCTAAGAAACTCTGGATCTGCAAACTTTAGTGTAATGGTTAAAACTGTGGTCTTTTACATCAAGTGATTGCATTTGTGGTCATATCCTAGTTCTGTTGCTTGCAAGCTATAGTAACTTGAGCAAGTTAAGTCTTTTGAATCTCGATTCCATTGTCTGTAATGGATAAATGTAAGATAATATCTACTTCATGGGGTTGATACGAGGATTAAATGAGATTATGTAAATACTACAGCAATATAGTGTCTGGCTTAATAAATGTTAGCTGCTATTACTTTTATTAAAAATTAATAAATGCCACCTCTTTCATATTATAACCAAAATCCCATTGCTGTCAAGTTGATTCTGACTCATTGCGACCCTATAGGACAGAGTTGAACTGCCCCGTAGGGTTTCCAAGGAGTGGCTGGTGGATTTGAACTACTGACCTTTAGCAGTCGAACACTTAACCACTGCGCCACCAGGGCTCCTCTTTCATATCGTTGTTGTTATTAGGTGCTGTTGAGTAGGTTCCAACTCATAGCGACCCTGTGTACAACAGAATGAAACACTTCCTGGTCCTGTGCCATCCTTACAATCATTGTTATGCTTGAGCCCATTGTTGCAGCCACTATGTCAGTCCATCTTGTTGAGGGTCTTCCTCTTTTTTGCTGACCTTCCACTTTACCAAGCATGATATCTTTCTCCAGGGACTGATCCCTCCTGATGATGTGTCCAAAGTATGTGAGACGTTGTTTCTAAGGAGCATTCTGGTTGTACGTCTTCCAAAACAGATTTGTTCGTTCTTTTGGCAGTCCATGGTATATTCGATATTCTTTGCCATCACCACAATTCAAGGGTGTCAATTCTTCTTTGGTCTTCCTTATTAATTATCCAGCTTTCCCATGCATGTGACGCAATTGAGAACACCATGGCTTGGGTCAGGCGCACCTTAGTCTTCAAGGGGACATCTTTGCTTTTCAACACTTTAAAGAGGTCTTTTGCAGCAGATTTGCCCAGTGCAATGCATCTTTTGATTTCTTGACTCTGCTTCCATGGATATTGATTGTGGATCCCAGTACAATGAAATCCTTGACAACCTCAATCTTTTCTCTGTTATCATGATGTTGCTTATTGGTCCAGTTGTGATGATTTTTATTTTCTTTATGTTGAGATGTAATTTATGTTGAAGGCTGTGATCATGGATCTTCATCAGTAAGTGCTTCAAGTCTTCTTCCCTTTCAGCAAGCAAGGTTGCATCATCTGCATATTGCGGGTTGTTAATGAGTCTTCCTCCAATTCTGATGCCCCTTCTTCTTCATATAGTCCAGCTTCTCAGATTATTTGCTCAGCATACAGATTGAATAGGTGTGGTGAAATGGTACAACTCTGACGCACAGCTTTCCTGACTTTAAACCATGCAGTATCCCCTTGTTCTGTTTGAACGACTGCCTCTTGATCTGTGTACGGGTTCCTCATGAGCACAGTTAACTTTTGGAGAATTCCCCTTGTTTGCAATGATATTATAATTTGTTACGGTCCACACAGTTGAATGCCTTTGCATAGTCAATAAAACACAAGTAAACATCTTTCTGGCATTCTTTGCTTTCATCCAGGATCCATCTGACATCAGCAGTGATATCCCTGGTTCCACATCCTCTTCTGAATCTGGCTTGAATTTCTGGCAGTTTCCTGTCGATGTACTACTGCAGCCACTTTTGAATGATCTTCAGCAAAATTTTACTTGAGTGTGATATTAATGATTTTGTTCAATAATTTCTGCATTTGGCTGGATCACCTTTCTTGGGACTAGGCATAAATATATACTCTTTAATATTAGTAGTTGGAATTTACTAATACATGTTTATCAAACATGTAAGGAAACATAATTTATGGTAGAGAGGAAAAGTAGTATGGTACAAAAGAGTTGAAAAATCATGTGGTCTACTATGCTGGGAATCAGAAGAGGAATGGCATTGCATTCTTCATCAAAAGAACGTTTCAAGATCTATCCTGAAGTACATTACTGTCAGTGACAGTATAATATACATAGCCTACAAGGAAGACCAGTTAATATGACTATTATTCCAATGTATGTACTGACCACTAATGCCAAAGATGAAGAAATTGAAGATTTTTACCAACTTCAGCAGTCTTTGAGATTGATCTAACATGTAATCAGAATGCATTGATAATTACTGGTTGTCATGGATTGAATTGTGTCTCCCAAAAAATGTATGTAGCAACTTGGCTAGATCATGATTCCCAGTATTCTAAGATTGTGTTATCTGATGTGATTCCCTTATGTGTTGTAAACTCTATCACTATGATGAGGTTATACTGATGAGGTTGACAAGATTAGTGTCTTAATGCAATCTATTTTGAAATATAAAAGAGAGAAGTGAGTGGAGACACATGGGAACCTCATACCACCAAGAAAGCAGTGCCGGGAGCAGAGCGTGTCCTTCGGACCTGAGGTACCTGTGCAGAGAAGTTCCTAGACCAAGGGAAGATTGATGACATGGACCTTCCTGCAGAGCCAACAGAGAAAGCGTTCCCCTGGAGCTGACACCCTGAATTTGGACCTGTAGCCTACTGGACTGTGAAGAAATAAACTTCTCTTTGTTAAAGCTATCCACTTGTGGTATTTCTGTTGGAGCAGCACTAGATGACTAAGACACTGGTGATTGGAATATGCAAGTTGGAAAATATGGCTTTGGTGATGGAAATGACACTGGAAGTTGCATAATAAAATTTTGCAACAGCAATGACTTATTTATTGGAAATACCTTTCTTCAACAGCATAAACGGTGACTATATGTGCGGACCTGGCCAGATGGAATACACAGGAATCAAATTGACTACATCTGTGGAAAGAGACAATGCAGAAGCTCAGTATAATCAATCAGAACAAGGCCAGGGGCTGACTGTGGAACAGATCATCAATTGCTCATAAGCAAATTGAAGTTGAACCTGAAGAAAATTAAAACAAATCCACGAGAGTCAAAGTATATCCCACTTGAATTTAGAGAACATCTGAGCAATAGATTTGATGCATTGGACACTAATGATGGAAAACCAGACGAGTCGTAGGATGACATCAAAAATATCATACATGAAGAAAGCAAGAGGTCATTAAAAAGACAGGAAAGAAAGAAAAGACCAAAATCAATGTAAGCAGAGACTCTGAAACTTTCTCTTGAATGTCGATTAGCTAAAGCAAAAGGAAGAAATGATGAAGTAAATGAGCTGAACAGAAGATTTCAAAGGGTGGCTCTAGAAGACAAAGTATTATAATGAAATGTGGAAGGACCTGGGATTAGAAAACCAAAAAGGAAGAACACACGTGGCATTTCTCAAGCTGAAAGAACTGAAGAAAAAATTCAAACCTCGAGTTGCAATATCGAAGGATTCTATGGGCAAAATATTGAACAACGCAGGAAGCATCAAAAGAATGTGGAAAGAATACACAGAATCGCTGTACTGAAAAGAACTGGTCGACAGTCAACCATTTCAGGAGGTAGTATATTATCAAGAACTGTTGGTATCTAAGGAAGAAGTCCAAACTGCACTGAAGACATTGGTGAAGAACAAGGCTCCAGGAATTGATGGAATACCAACTGAGATATTGATATTGGAATGCAGAACAAACGGATTCAACAAACAGATGCAACGCTGGAAGCACTCACTGGTCTATGCGAAGAAATTTGGAAGACAGCTACCAGGCCAACCAACTGGAAGAGATCCATACTTGTGCCCATTCCAAAGAAAAGTGATCCAACAGAATGCAGAAATTATTGAACATTGTCATTAATATCACACGCAAGTAAAATTTTGCTGGAGATAATTCGAAAACGATTGCAGCAGTATACCAACAGGGAACTGCCAGAAATTCAAGCTAGATTCAGAAGAGGACTTGGAATAATGGATATCGTTGCTGATGTCAGATGGATCCTGGCTGAAAGCAGAGAATACCAGAAAGATATTTACCTGTGTTTTATTGATTATGCAAAGGCATTCTACTGTGTGGATCATAACAACGTACGGATATCATTGCGAAGAATGGGAATTTCAGAACACTTTATTGTGCTCATGCAGAACCTCTCCATAGACCAAGAGGCAGTCATTGAACAGAACCATTGGATACTGTGTGGTTTGGGATCAGGAAGGGTGTGTCAGGGTTGTATCCTTTCACCATACTTATTCAGTCTGTATGCTGAGCAGAGAATCTGAAAAGTTGGACTTTAAGAAGAACAATGTGGCATCAGGTTTGGAGAAAGACTCGTTAACAGCCTGCAATATGCAGATGACACAATCTTGGTTGCTGCAAGTACAGACTACAACTCAATATAAAGAAAACAAAAATCCTCACAATCTTGCTAAACGGAGAAAATATTCAAGTTGTCAATTATTTCATTTTACTTTGTTCCACAGGCAGTGCCCATGGAAGCAGCAGTCAAGAAATCAAACTACGTATTTCATTGGGGGAAATCTGCTGCAAAAGACCGCTTCAAAGTGTTAAAAAGCAGAGATGTCACCTTGAGGACTAAGGTTCGTCTGACCCATGCCATGGTATTTTCAATCACCTTGTATACATGTGAAAGCTGGACAATGGATAAGGAAGACTGAAGAAGAATTGATGCATTTGCATTATGGTGTTGGTGAAGAATATTGACTATACTGCGGACTGCCAGAAGAACAAACAAATCCGTCTCAGAAGAAGTACAGCCAGAATTCTGCTTAGAAGTGATGATGTCGAGACTTCGTCTCACTTACTTTTGACATGTTATCGGTCGGGAGTAGTCTCTGGAGAAAGACTTCAAGCTTGGTAAAGTAGAGGGTCATTGAAAAAGAGGAAACCCCTCAATGAGATGGATTGACATAGTGGCTGCAACAATGAGTTCAAACATCGCAATGATTGTGAGGATGGAGCGGGAGCTGGCAGTGTCTTCTGTTGTGCATGAGGTTGCTATGAGTCGGAATCCACTCCATGGCACCTAACAACAGCAGCAACAACAAAAGAAACCATGGTCTTTGGAGTGAAACGGCTTGAATCCCAGTATCACTACATATAAACTGGTGACTTTGGACAAGTAATTTAAATTATCTCGTCCTCTATTTTTTCAACTGAAAAAATGGAAATACAGTTACTTAGTTATATTTTTCTATGAGTATTAATGGAGATAATATGTTTAAAGCATACTTTGAGTATTAATTGAGATAATATATGTAATATATGTAAAGTGTACACATTTCCCAAAGTGTATCTAACATAGTTGGCCAAAGTTTATTACTGTTCTCCCTATAAGAAAATTATAGACATATATTTTTTTCTTATTGTGTGTGATGATAAGATATATATATGCTAGGAGCGAACTATTAGATGTAATTTATTTGAATATTCAACAGAACTTTTAACAAGTTTCTGTACTAAAACTTACCTAAATACAAAACTCCTCCAAAATTTCTGCTTATTTTATCATAGAAGACTTTACTAAGATATTATAGGTAAACAAAAATGGCCATGTGTCTGCATGGATGGTTATATTGTCATATATCCTCACCCTTTTCACTCTAAACTCAAATGACTGCACTGTCTCAAACTGTGTGGTCTTGTACTAGTTACCCTAACCTTTCAATGTTTTTGTAACTCACCCTAAATATTTTTTTATAATAGCCCATCTGATAAGGTGGCTTATATTTGAATGTATATATGCCTGTTGCTGTCAGGTTGATTCTGACTCATAGCGACCCTATACCCACATGTATATATACATATATTTGTCTCTGTACATGTAAAGCTCTGGTATGACATTTGAAAAGCAAACTTAGCCACCATACAAGATACAGCATTTTGGCGGAGGATTAAAGAGGTCAGGCTCCTCTTCTTCCTTATGGTGGAAGAATTTCCTTCAGGCTTCTGCTGCTGGAGTGTTAAGAAAGTCCAAGTGTGTGTTCTGCTTGGGAGGCCCTCTGCTTGGAAAGATCAAACAGAGATCTGTGGTAGAGCCAAGTGTAAAGTAAATATGGAATGAATTTGTAGAGTTGAGCTTACACCAAGAGTTAGGAGTGAGGGATGCAAAGACTACTGCTTTGTAGGAGAAGAGAGTACATATGGTTTGTGGACAGAAGGCCTTGCTAGAAATTAAGAATATGTATACAGATAATATCTTGAACATCATATTTCTTGGAAACTTTTAGTGTGGTCTTAGGAGAATAGGAGGCATACATTCCAGAGTTTTTGAGTTTTTTTTTATTGTAATTAAATGACGTTTACATTTCAAGTTAGTCTCCCATACAAAAATTTTTTTTTACATACGTTATTATGACACCTCAACCGCTCACCCCATTCTGTGACAGCACACTCCTCCCCTCTGCCCTGATTCCCCATATACATTCAACCAGCTCCTAACTCTCTCTGCCTTCCCATCTCACCTCTGGACAGAAGCTGCCCCCTTGGTCTCTTGTATCTACTTGACTAAGAGGCACATTCTTCACAAGTATGACTTTATGTCCCACAGTCCAGTCAAATCCCTGTCGGAAGAGTTGGCCTCAGAAATTGTTTTAGCTCTGGGCTGATAGAGAGTCCAGGGGCCATGGTTTCTGGGGCACCTCCAGTCTCAGTCAGACCATTAAGTCTGGTCTTCTTACTAGAATTTGAGTTCTGCATCCCATCCTTCTACTGCTACATCAGGGACCCCCAGAGGCTGATATTTGAGGAAAATAGATTTTTGGCTAATGATTAACAAAGGAGGAAGCAGTTATTTGTTTTTCCCAAGGAATCTAAAATTATTTAACATTTTTAATGAAAATATTTGGTTATATAGATAGATATTTTTAAAGCATCACTAAGCTGTAAAGTAGTATAAAACCTAAGTCCTGTGAGACTTTACAGATAAATGAAGAAACTGAATTTTAGATAGGTTAGGATATTGTCCCAGATTTTAAGGTCTTAATGAAAGAGCTTGGACTGAAACTCAAAGTTCCCAGCCAACTGCTCTTCTCAAGACACCATGTTGAAACTATGTGCAATTCTGTGTGGCAAAGTACAGAAATACATTCAGGGAAAAAATGACCCCAATGTTATCTGTATAACAATAAACATTAAGATTTAAGTAAACATCATTAAATTTTCAAAAGGAATCTTGGAGATACAGGCAGTTACTTGAAGATATGGGATTCTTCCAGAATGAACCAAATTCATGTCAATACATTTTAGAATTAATAGAATCATTAAGAACTAAACAAAAACAAAACAACCTTAAACACAGAAACAGTCTCCACCACCAGTAACAAATACAAAAAATTCTAGCCAATCCAAGGATTTAAAAGATTTGTTGAGATAAAGATCATGGAAGAAAAAATAGGGACAATGCTAGAGGCCCTAATACATGGCATAAATACAACATAAACCATAACTAACAATGCATAAACACCAGAAGATAAACTAGATAATTGGAAGCTCCTAAAAGTTAAACACACTCCTCAAAAGACTTCACTGAAAGTAAAAAGAGAACCTACAGACTGGGGTAATTTTTTGATCTGCAACATATCTGACAAGGGTCTAATCTAAAATGTATAGAATACTTCAACACCTCAACAACAAAACAACAGATAATCCAATAAAAAATGGAGAAAGGTTATGAACAGACGTTTCACCAAAGAAGACATTCAGGCAGCTAACAGACACATGAGGAAATGCTCACAATCATTTGTCATTAGATACATGCAAATCAAAACGACAATGAGATACTATCTTACCCTGACATTTCTGGCATTAATAATTTAAAAAAAAACAGAAAATAACAAATGTTGGAGAGGTTGTGGGCAGATTGGAACTCATGCTCTGCTGATGGGAATGTAAAATGATACAACCACTATCGAAAATGATATGGTGCACCCTTAAAAAGCTAGAAATAGAAATACCATATGATCCAGCAAACCCACTCCTAGGAATTTAAGAATATATCCTAGTGAAATAAGAGCCATCACACAAATAGACAGATGCACACCCATGCTCATTGCAAAGTTATTCACAATAGCAAAAAGATGGAAACAACGTAAGTGCCCATCAACAGATGAGTGGATAAATAAATTATGGTACATACACACAGTGGAATACTATGTAATGATAAAGAACAATGATGAACCTGTGAAACATCTCATAACATGGATGAATCTGGAGGGCATTATGCTGAGTAAAATATCACAAAAGGACAAATATTGTATGAGACCACTATTATAAAAACCCAAGAAAAGATGTACATACACACAAAAAAACAATCTTTGATGGCTATGATGGAGGGGAGCCATGGGGAGGGGAAATCACTAACTAGATAGTAGACAAGTGTCAACTTTGGTGAAGGGAAAGACAACACACAATATAGGGGAAGTCAGCACAGCTTGACCAAGGCAAAGTCATAGAAGCTTCCTAGATACATCCAAACTCCTTGAGGGCCTGAGTTACTGGGGCTGAGGGATGGGGACCATGGTCTCAGGGAACATCTAGGTTAAGTGGCATAACATAGTTCATAAAGAAAATGTTCTACATCCTACTTTGGTGAGTAGCATCTAGGGTCTTAAAAACTTGTGAGCCATCTAAGATAACATCTGTTGGTCTCATCCCATCCAGAGCAAAGGAGAATGAAGAAAGCCAAAGACACAAGGAAAAATTAATCCAAAGGACTGATGGACCACATGAAATACAGCCTCCACCAGCCAGAGCCCAGAACTAGATGGTGCCTGACTACCACCACCAACGGCTCTGACAGGGATCACAATAGAGGGTCCTGGACAGAGTGGGAGAAGAATGTGAAACAAAATTAAAATTCACCAAAAAAAAAAAAAAGACCAGACTTACTGATCTGTCAGAGACTGGAGGAACCCCCGAGACTATGGCCCCTGACACCCTGCTAACTCAGAATATAGGGCACTCCCAAAGTTCACCTTTCAGCTATAGATTAGATAGTCCCATAAAACAACGCATGTGAGGAACATGCTTTTAGGTCAATCAAGTATACAAGACCAAATGGGCAACACCTGCCCAAAACAAAGATGAGAAGGGAGGAAGGAACAGGGAAACTGGACGAATTGACACGGGGAATCTGGGGTATAAAGAGAAAGGGGGAGAGTGCTGACACATTGTGGGAATTGCAACCAATGTCACAAAACAATTTGTGTATAAATTTTTGAATGAGAAACTAATTTGTGCTATAAACTTACACCTAAAGCTCAAAAAAAAAAAAAATTGGTTGAGGAATGCCCAATATAGGCTAATAATAGAGTAGGCATGTAAAAAATAAATTTATTTATAAGAATATTAATTATATTAAATATAGGCTGTTCATTACATTTGTCAAAGGATTAAAATATAACATTAAACTCTAAATGTAAAAAATCGTTTTACAACTATTGACAAAGAAATTCTAACATAGTATTTTAGCGTTCAATTTAAAACAAGTTATCTTAAAGATTGGGGTTGGATGTCCTCACCAGTGAGATTCCACATGTAGTGTAATTTTAGACTTAGTACCAAAAAACAAACAAACAAACCCATTGCCATTGAGTAGACAGAAACATTAATAAGTTCAGGAAAAATTAGATGTAACAAAAATAAGAAACAACAGAAGTTAAGTGAGTGAGTTAATGTTTTAAATTTCCTAGGTTAAAAATTCTAAACTTTGCTGTTCCTAAGCTTTATTTATTTTCCCATTAAATTAAGTCAATCTCCCTAGTATTTTTAATATCAGAGGTGCTATGATATAGTGGTTAAGAATGTGGTTTCTGAGCCTGGTTGCTTGGGTAATAATTTTGACTCTGCTATTTACTAATTCTTTGACTTCGGGCACAATAGTTAATTTCTCTATTTCAATTTCCTTATGTGGAAAATGGAGCTAAAAATAAGGCTTGTTTCATAGAGTTGAATTGAGATTAGAGCAATGCTTAACAATGGCTTAATAATTTAAATCGCTTTTCTTTTACAGGTGCTGATGACATATGAAAAATGGTCACTCATACTCGCTTTCTGATGGATCTTCTGTCTTTGAGGGCCTTGGAAGAAGGTGGGGCGGGGATTCCTACATAAATGGGTTTAAGAGATCAGGTCTGCCTTAAATGTCTGTATATTTTTGTTTTATAATCATGTTAAAAATTTCCCTGCTTAGAAGCTACACATTAAAAGATATGGCTGTGGATCATCCTAATAATATAATCTTCTTCAATTTTATAGTCAATTCAACAGTTTGATGGTATTTTAAAATACTTAGTGAGCTGCACAGTTTCTTCAGTACTGAACTTTTTTTTCAATAGATGACAAAAATGTAAAATTAAAGGCATTCGTACATGTAAAATACGTGTGGCATGTTTTCATGAAAATCTAATATTTGTCTATTTATGTAGAAAATAAATACATGAGAAAAGGAAGTGAACCATAAACTCATTGAAAATCATGAAAATGACTATGTTTCATATCAGTGCATGCTACTGAGAACATGTTTTTTTTAATTTCTTGAGGAATAATGATATGTAAATATAAACAGGAATGGGGGAAAAGCACAGTATTGATGCTCTGTGAATGAAATTTTCATAATCTCAAATGACTAATATGAGAATATTTGCTGAGGCTCGATCACTGACATTTCTTTGAATGGCTAATAAAGTATTTTCTTTTAGAGGGAAATAAGTGCTTTACAGTATGTCACTGGGTTTATTATTATGCTCGTTTATTTTCCCCCAGTATCCTTCCATGGTGTTTGCATTTCAGTTTACATTTAGTAATGTATTCAAAATATCTTTTAAGCTGTTTTCATTTTTATTTTCAATCTGATTTTCTGGATACAGCATTTGTTGTTGAAGGCAAATAAGCATGCATATCAACAAACTGTAACTCGGTCAGGGCCAGGGAGAACCACTCTCCAAATCCTCCTGCTCATGCTGCCTGGAATGGTATTTTCATGTGGCCCAGGAAATTGATGTTTCTAGTCATTTGACAACTTCTTTTATTCACAGAGGATCAAATCCTCCTTTGCCTTCCTAC
Organism: Dugong dugon; assembly: GCA_030035585.1. NCBI lineage: Eukaryota > Metazoa > Chordata > Mammalia > Sirenia > Dugongidae > Dugong > Dugong dugon. The sequence continues at coordinate 56,117,501 of CM057467.1, read as the reverse complement.
CCAGTCTTCACCACATGGCCAGCCTTTTAAGTAGGCTCTTTGAGAATCCTTGATTTCCCTTTCTTTCCGGTATATCCAATTTTCCAATGCTCAACCCAGGGTAAATCACAAATGTGTGTTGTTTTTTTTTGCTTGTTATTGTTATTCCTACTCCCAATCTTTTAAGCATTAATGGAAACAGTCATGAAATTAGCCTAATTAATGTTAAGTCCAGTTTTATTTCCCTTACTAAGTATAATCAGTTCTAGAGAAATCAAAAGGAAACTATAATATATGCATTCCTATGACATGACTAGCATTGGGCCTGGTATTTAAAATATATTTTCGATTAATTCTACCTTCATGATATCTATGGCATTCACCTTCTTCTCTTCCTTTACACTGCCTCTACCAAAGTTAAGACTCTAATTACTCTTGTAATACAGGATCACTAAAACAAACAAACAAAAAACCTCCTAACAAATAGCCCAAATTCCAGAATATCTACTTGTTATGGATTGAATTGTGTCCCCTAAAGATGTATGTCATTTTGGTCAGGCCATGATTCCCAGTATTGTGTAATTGTCCACCATTTTGTCATCTGATGTGATTTTCCTACATGTTCCTACATGTTGTAAATCCTACTTCTATGATGTTAATGAGGCAGGATTAGAAGCGTTATGTTAATGAGGCAGGACTCAGTCTACAAGATTAGATTATATCTTGAGTCAATCTCTTTTTTTTTTTTTTTGAGTCAATTTCTTTTGAGATATAAAAGAGAGAAGCTAGCAGAGAGACAAGGGGACCTCATGTCACCAAGAATGAAAAACCAGGAGGGGTGCATGTCCTTTGGAGCTGAGGTTTCTATGCTGAGGAGCTCCTAGACCAGGGGTAGATTGATGACAAGGACCTTTCCCCAGAACCGACAGAGAGAGAAAGCCTTCCCCTGAAGCTGGCATCCTGAATTCGAACTTCTAGCCTCTTAGTCTGTGAGAGAGTAAATCTCTCTTTGTTAAAGCCATCCACTTGTGGTATTTCTGCTATAGCAGCATTAAATAACTAAGACACTACTTTAATCCATTGTTCTCAGATTTTTCTAAGGCACAGTTCCTTATTACATTATGCTTTTGTTTAAAAATTTGAAGTGGCTTGTCAATGTCTATTGTGGTAGATTCCAAAGAGGGGTGAGCATATTTAAGTAAAATACAAGATGATGATGTACTAGCAAATAGGAATAACATATTAAAACTTTATCTGTATTATTGCAGTAATGAATGGTATATGTTTTATAAATAAGCAAATAAATATAAAGATGTATAATGGGATACTTTTCTAATAAAGGTGTATGATTATTAATATTTGGAAATCCCCGGTCTAAAGAACGAAGTCCAGATTACCTAACTCCGCATTCATTTCTTCCAGGACCTTTGACCCAACCATCGCTTTTACAGTCTGTCTTTATTCAGTCTTTGCTATAGTCCCACAGATACGAATTGCCACAGAAGTTTTCTGCTTTCCTAAGTGTTTATTCCCTCTGTCTGGAATGTTGTTTCGTTTCATCACTTTAGGCCCAAAGTTTATCCGTATTTCAAATTCTAGCTCAAATACTATTCTCTTTGTGAATATTTTAGCAGTTAGAGTGGTTTTGATTGTAAATAGCAGAGAACAACTCAAATTGGCACAAATAATAAAGGGAATTTACAGGCACATGCCACTGAAAATTGAGATAAAGGGAAGGCTTCGTGCTGTTTCATCAGGTCCGAGAATCATTTATCTATGATCTCCTTGCCTTGCCATTTCTTCATGTGATCTCTGTCCTCAGGTTGGCTTTCTTCATGGTTACACAATGTTACAGCAATTCTAAGCCTTACATTTGCATCCCACATCATGCAGAGTGGACTTCACTCTGCATTAGCTTAGGTCATCTTCTTACCTATGTAGCCAGAGCAATGCTGATTAACTAGGTTAGCCAAGGTCTACCTCTGGTCAGTATCTACTCATGGAGCTTGCAGGTTACTGATTTCATGGCTGCTTCATGACGTAGAAATAGTAGAATATTTTTTGGGAGGCTGTCTTGGTCATCTAGTGCTGCTATAACAGAAATACCACAAGAGGATGGTTTGAACAAACAGAAGTTCATTCTCTCACAGTCTAGTAGGCTACAAGTCCAAATTTAGGGCATCAGCTCCAGTGGAAGGCTTTCTCTCTCTGTTGGCTCTTGACAAAGGTCCTTGTGTCATCAATCTTCCCCTGGACTAGAGCTTCTCAGCACAGGGACTCTGGGTTCAAAGGACGCGCTCTGCTCTTGGCACTGCTTTCTTGGTAGTGAGGTACCCATGTCTCTCTGCTCACTTCTCCCTTTTATATTTCAAAAGAGATTGGCTCAATACACAATCCATCTTGTAATTGAGTCCTGCCTCATTAACATAACTGCCACTAATTCCATCTCATCAACATCATAAAGATAGGATTTATAACACATAGGAAAATCACATCAGATGACAGAATGGTGGACAATTACACAATACTGGGAATCATGGCCCGGCTAAGTTGACATATTTTGTGGGGACACAATTCAATCCATGATGGAGGCAGTGTCCATTATATGCCTTAAGTCATTTACCAGCCAAAATTGACTCTTCATCTTCTGTATTATGGTGATATTTTATTTGTATATTTTCTTTTATTACTTATTTTTTTCTTGTATTAAAGAAATGTTTTATTATATATTCCAGTCTTTACAATGATTGAGGAATCTGATTCATCTTTTTATTTAACTTCCCCCTCCTAGCATCTAGCACAGTGCTTTGCTAAATTAATGTATGTAAAATAAATGAATGAAGAAATAAATGCATGGTTGAATGATTATATAAACTATTCCCTTGAACTATAAGTCCCCTTTCATTAGAATATTTCAAGCAAAGTTTAACAGAACACACATGCAGATATGGAAAGAATTCATGCATTAGAGGAGCTGGATGCAGTTACCTCTAAGATACCTTCCATTTCAACAGTCCATTTATTTCTTGATGATTTGGTTTTTTGGTGGGAAAATATGTCTTTTAAATGGCTTCTTCGTAAGTGTATGTCTTTTCTTGTCCATACATAGTCCATGGAAAAATGTTACTTGCCCAGAAAGAATGTAGGGAAGTACTAAGTAATTGCGAGGAATGACATATTAACCTGACAAACATGATTCCTTTCTGTACAGATGAAAATTTAACCCTGGACAGGTCTTACTTGCACTTTAAATGAATAATAATCACATAACACTATTATTAAAAAATTCAGTGATCTTCTTTTGAAAACATAATTTTTTCTCATCAGAATTTTAATTGAATGAGTAAAACATACATAGTTTATAAACTTTCCGATTCACTTTGGACGAAGATTTTTCACCTAATATAGAAGCTATAACCAAAAACCAAACCCATTGCCATCAAGTTGATTCCGACTCATAGCAACCCTATAGGACAGAGTAGAACTGCCCTATACGGTTTCTAAGAGCACCTGGTTAATCTGAACTGCCGACCTTTTGGTTAGCAGCCATAGCTCTTAACCACTATGCCACCAGGGTTTCCACAGAAGCAATAGTTAATGAAAATTATTTTTACATGACTTCACCCCGCTTATCAGAAATTTTCTTCCCAAAATGCTTCATTCAAGCATTAAATCCACATTAATCTCAAGACCCATATATACAGTGGCCTGTTGAAATACTCGATGTTGGTGGCTCACAGTCAAAAACTGAACCCATGATCTGCTCCCATCAAACCAGCTTCTCCTCTAGTGATAACTTTCTTGGTAAGCACCATGACCCATTGCCTGGACTTCTACAAATAGCCACCTAACTGGTTTCCTTGTTTCTAATCTTGCCTTCCTCCATTACAATTCCCACACTTTCATCAGTGTTAAAAACTCCCGTTAAAGGCCTTTCATAGCTTCCCATTAGTTTATGGATAAACTTATAAATTCTTCAAATCTTCTTAATGTGATTCCTGCCTGTTCACCATCCTTATCTTTTACTATCCTTTCTTTTTCTCTCTCTCTTGCTCAGTTTGCTCCATATACACTGACCTTCTGTGTTCCTGAAATATTCGAGGTTATTTTGTCCTCAAAGCCATTGCACTCCCTGTTTCCTGTAGGTGAACTATTACTATCCCCTTCACCACACACATACACACACTTCTTTGTAGCCTAGCTAACTCCTACTTACTCTTCATGTCCCAGATAAATTATTATTTTGATTTGTCAGAAAATATTTCCCAGAACCTCTCACCAGATTAGGTTAATTACTCTGCTATAAATTCTCACAGCCCTCTCTATACTTTTTACTTAATAGCATGCATAGCATCATATTAAGTGGTTATTTGAACAATTATTTGTTAAATATGTCTTCCTCATTACACTGTAACCAGCATGAGGGTAAGCACTGTGTCTATTTTGTCTGCCGTTGTATCTCTACTACCTAGTGTGCTTAGCATTTAGTATGCATTCAATAAGTATATGTAAAATGAATGACTAATAAGTGTATCACAGAGGAATTAGATTTACTGAATTATTCCATTTGTCAAAGGGTAGCTTATAAATCAGAGACTTGGTGGCTTGTGGTTAAGAGCTTGGCTGTTAACCAAAAGGATGGCAGTTCAAATCTACCAGCCACTCCTTGGAAACTCTATGGGGCAATTCTGCTGTGTCCCATAGGGTTGCTATGAGTCAGAACTGACTCAATAGCACCTAACAACAACAACAACAGCTCATAAATAGAGAAGGACAGAGCGTGGCCACCTAAGATGGGAGAGTGTAAGGTAGCAACCCATGGCAAAAGTGTTGCCTACTTGATTTTTTTTTTAATGTGCCTCATAAATAACAGTACTTTTTCCTACCTTATAACTTCCAGGCTCCGATCCTGCTTTCCTCTACATAGGTTTCATGAACCAGTATTCTTATTCTGGTCTCATCCTCCCTCCAAATTACTTCCCATGTAATATCACTCACTAATTTCTATTGATGATTTTTGTAACATCATTATGTATTTTTATTTTTAATCCCAATAGCACTACCCTATTGTAGAGCAAACTTGCCTTATCCATAATCTTCTGCAGAAGTCTCCTAATACATCTCTCTACCCCCAATTCGTATAGTACTCTGATGCCAGACTGATCTTTGTAAAGCATTTCTCTTTCCATGTCACTCACAGTTCAGAAGTCTTTATTTGCTCTTTGTCATTCTGTAAAGTTAATCTAGACACTTAACTTTGTCATTCATGGCCCCAGTTCCAGTTTATCTCTTCCATTTCTTACCTGAATTCTCTGTACTGGTGAAACCAATCCATATGTTTACACCTCCACAATTTTGCTTACTTTTGTTTTTTCTTCTTAGAATATCTTCCTTTCATATTCTTCCTGCTTTGTACTCCAATATGTGTTTTCTGGTTACTCCTGCTGACAACATTCTCTTCTTTCTCTGAAATTTCTTCTCATCTATATTCTGGGCTAATCACTTGATACTAGTCTGTTGCTGTCAAGTTGATTCCGACTCATAGTGACCCTATTGGATGGAGTAGAACTATCCCATAGGGTTTTCAAGGAGCGGCTGGTGGATTTAAACTATTGACCTTTTGGTTATCAGCCAAGCTGTTAACCACTGTGCCAGCAGGGCTCCAATCACTTGATATACATAATATTTTTTATCATTTATTTTTATTTTTATGAGTATGTGCTAAATTTCCCACTTTATTTTTAATCTTTTGTAAACTTTATTATAGTCCCAAAATCTAGTAACTAAATTGTAATCTCTTATAACTCACTGTAGTACCAACATTTAGAATAGGATTTAGTACATAATATAGCTTAATGAATATTTTCTGTTGATGATAATGAGTACTGTTTATAGAAGGGGAAGTGGGCAGGATGAACAGAGAATTTTGAGAAATGCCAAGTGTGCAGAATATATTTAGTGGAGAAGCTGACTAAATTCACCAGCCCTGAGATTCCTAGTGGTTTGATGGTTTCAGCTTTGCCTGGACTGTTCCCTGATATGAGTGAGGATGAGGGAAGGGTATTCCAGTTTACAGAATGGCATAACCAAAGGCTCAGGGATGAAAATGTGTATGAGAGATGGACTAATTTGGCTAAAAGGGGACGTTGCTTATTCCACACGGAGAGGGTATATTATCCATTTCTTTTATAGGGAAAAAATGAAGCTGTATTTATGTGAAAAAACTCCAAAATATCTTTTGGAGGGGCTGCATAGTTATAGTTTTATAGATCCTCCATCCTATACTAACTTTCCCTTTTGTAAGAGAACTTTGCTCAAGAAGAGAACAGGAGTATCTGTAAGTATCTGGTAAAATAGATAAACTATACAAACTGAAGAACAGCCTGAGCCAATGTCCCATGTTCTTACACCCACATATCAAATTGTATTTCATTTGCTTGAACAAATGAATGAACTGTTTCTTGATATTGCTGTATTGGAAATAATGCTGTTTTACACATCCAAACCATTACTTTAAATTATTTTGAATTAATTCAAATTATTTTTCTTCTGTGATATGTTGGTATCTGATCAATATTGAACTGAGAAAGATTAAAGAAGTTAAAATCCATGGAATTTAATATTAAAAATTACCTTCAATATTCTTAAGTTTGGGGAAGAAAGTGTCTCTAGAATGTAAGAGTATCTAGAATAATTATGGAAGTAGATTATTTTCTGGTTAACAGAAGTCTAGCACACCAAAACATTATAAATAGGATTCTTAATGTTGAACTAATATCTAATGCTGATATTCAGAGGAGAAGTTGATATTCTCTATTCCTTGGCTCCTATAATATAATTTATTATGTGCCTTTTAGATGGTATCATGTTGATCTGAAAGGCTTGAACATTATTAAGTTATATACTCTGTAAATAAATTGGTAAGGTTTCATGATGACTTTCTCAGTTTTGTTTGATTTGTTTTGTTTTCCACTCCATTTTCTTGAAAGCATTCCTAGACCTTTGCTGCAGGACATGCTGAGTAATGTAAGAGTGAGCTACAGAAAGCAGGCAAATGGGTTATTTAATTTTGTTTTGTTATTGCTTAAAGTGTGAGCTTGGGGCTTCCAAGAAATTCAAAATTTGGTCCATAAATAACAGTACATGCTGGCTGCTCTTCCATAGACATAAAGTAGTTAAGTCTGATGCCCATAAAGGCATTCAGATCCTCTTAATATGTCTCGACTTTCACCTGTGGTGACCAGTGAGTATATAATTTAGACTTGGTATCAGTAGCCTCTGTAATTTCTCATGCTATGGTCATAATTGATGATATAACTAGATAAGGAAAAAATAGAGGAGTAAGGTACGTGGGCCCATAACAGTCCCCTCCCCAAATCTACCTTTGTTTTCTTTCGTGACCCAGTGACCCTCAGTCACTTTTCATCTTGGAGCAGGAAGTGGTTACATTATAATATCACTTGTGTTTATGTGGTAATATCATTGTGTATTTTAGGAAGTCATCATTTCTTAAGCTTAGATGGAAAACAAAATAGGGTGACTTGGGACAATTTAAAGCTTCTGTGGCCCCTCTGCCTCTGAGTATAAGGGTGCTGAAAGGTGGAAAAAGTGCATGATTTCAACTTTTGTCATAAACACTCATTTCTAGCTGAGTAAAATATTTTCTTTGAGTTGGTTTTAAGAACTTTGGAAAACACTGTAATTTTTTTAGTACATTGAACTTCTAGCGGCCTAGCTGATATTACCATGGTCTGAAAAGTTGAATGCATTGAACGCCCATTTAAAAGGACCTAATGATCCTGGAAAGATGGATCACTGTTTCTGGTCAAAATTACATTTTAATAGAATTCAAACAAAAACAGTATGCATTTTAATAAGTTTCATGAAATGGCAACATCTTCAAAATGCAAAAGAAATAGGAAGAGTAATGGTGGTGTTTGAATCAGCAATTGTAACTTGAAAGTTCTGGAATATTATGACAAGCTACAGAATTTATAAGTAAAACCTTAGCTTTATTCATATAGTAATAATGAGGTAAGTTTAAAGATGTATGGTCAAGATCTCAGAAATATGGGATGTACACTATTGAAAAAGGCTGTCCTAACCCTGTGATGATAGTGCTGGGGAGTAAGGTAGAAAATATACCACGAAGTGGAAAATTGATCAATTTCATGTGTATCATCATGTAACACAGATTTGTAGTCTGAGAGTAATGCTTTAAATATTCTGTCTCCCCTGTTCCATCCCCATTATCTCTGTGTTTGTCTAAATCAGGAGTTGGCAAACTTTTTTTATCAAGGGATAGATAGTAAATATTTTAGGCTTTCCAGGCCATAATGTCACAGCTACTCAACTTTACCATTCTAGCCATAGACAATACATAATCAAATGAGTGTGGCTGTGTTCCATACAACTTTATTTTAAAAAGCAGATGACAGGCTATTTGGCCCACGTACTATAGTTTGCTGACCCCTAGTTTAGATTCTTACAAAATTCTATCTTGTCTTGACCATGACATTAGTCTCCTACCTAAGTATAAAAATTGTCTTTATATCGTCACTTATCTAGTCAAGAAACTTTATAGAACATCTAATACATAACAGATACCATGTCATACCTTTCAGATACAGTGGTGAAAAAGACAGATGACTTTTTTCCTTAAGGGGTTTTTATTCTAAGAAAGAGATGTCAAATAAACAGAAAAGTAAGTAAATAAGATAATGACAAATCATTTTAAGTATTATAAAGGAAATGAACAACATGATGTGGAAGAGAGTAACTAGAGATTAGAGCACAATAGGGTGGTTAAGGAATACTTTCTTAAGAAAATGAAACCCGTATGATGAAAAGAAGTCAGCCATATCATGAGCAGGGAAAGAGAAATAAAAGGTATAAAGGCTTTTAGGTGGGATGGTGTTTGATATGTTCTGGGAACAGAAAGGAAGCCCATTTACACACAGTATGGGGGGAAAGCATTGTGGAATGAGGTTGGTTATGAAGACAGGATACAGATCAAGTAGGGTCTTGAAGGTCGTGGTAACGTGTGTGATATTTTCTGCTTACAACAGGAATAAATGCAATTATGTATATTTTTATGTATATTTTTAAATGATTATTCTGGCTGCTGGGTGATGAATGGAAGTGGGGAAGCAAAGTGGAAGCAAGAAAATTAGAAGTTTCTGCAGTGACTCAGAAGAGAGTTTCTGAGAGTGATCGCAGTGTGGATAGAGACAAAGAGGTTGGGTTGGATCTGTATTTTGGAAATAGAACGATTGGAATTGCTAATGGATTGGGTATGGTAGTTAGAGGAAGAGAAGAGTCAGAGATAACTCCTAGATTTTTGAATTGGGCATCGGAGTAAATGGTGGTGACATATACTGAGATTGGGAAAAAAATGGATAGGGGGGTGGTGGTGAAGGGATTCAAGAGTTCTGCTTTGGATAAGTTGAGTTTGAGATGTCAATGAGAATTTAAAGGACAATATATTTTGGGAAATTGCATATGTGTTTACAGTTGAGGGAACATTCTGGACTAGAATTTTAATTTTCAGTGGCATCAGTAGATAGATGGTATTCAAAATTTGAGATGGGACATAAGCTGCTGACCATAATGGAGTAATGGCCTGGATTTATTCATTCACCTTGAGGGGGGGCGGGAAGGATGAAATACATGAAACAATGGTTTTCAGGAATAGAACAATGGGCATCTGAGAAAAGGAAAACAAATGAGGCAAATTCTACCATTGACCTAGCTTACGGCCTTAAGAGAATTTCCAGGATGCAGTGCAGGGAGGGGACACCCAAACAGGTATGGGCAATCTCTCTGAGTTTAGGAAACAGTTGAGAATGCAGAGAGGGATTCACAGGGCAACACACTGGAGAAGAGAGAGCTTTGCAGTACTATTAACTGAACTAAAAACTTTTTTTTGGGTTTTATCGGCAAAATATCGAACAGCTCAGGAAGCATCAAAAGCAGGTGGCGGGAATACACAGAGGCACTGTATCATACAGAATTGGTCGACGTTCAATCATTTCAGGAGGTAGCATAAAAAGTCTCCAGGAATTGATGGAATACCAATACAGATGTTTAAAGAAACAGATGCGATGCTAGAAGCGCCCACTCGTCTGTGCCAATGTATTTGGAAAAGAGATGCCTGGCCAACCTACTAGAAGAGATCTACATTTATGCCCATTCCAAAGAACGGTGATCCAACTGGATGCAGACATTACCAAACAATATCATTAATATCACAAGCCAGGAAAATTTTGCTGAAGACCATTCAAAAGCAACTGTAGCAGTATATCGACAGGGAACTGGGAGAAACTCAAGCCAGGTCAGAAAAGGGCATGGATATCCTTGCTGATGTTAGATGAATCTTGGATGAAAGTAGAGATACCAGAAAGATGTTTACCTGTGTATTATTGACTATGCAAAGGCATTCGACTGTGTGGATCATAACAAATTATGGATAACATTGTGAAGAATGGGAATTCCAGAACACTTAATTGTGCTCATGTGGAACCTTTACATAGACCAAGAGACAGTTGATCAAACAGAGCAAGGAGATACTACTGCATGGTTTAAAATGAAGAAAGGTGTGTGTCAGGGTTGTTAGCATCATCAGCAATAAGACATACTGACATCATGTACCCTCTTATATGATGCAATTAGAAAGACACTTCCCCTTTGTGGTACTCTTCTCAGAAATTCATAATGTAAGTCTAATCATGGAAAACACCAGAAAAACCCAAAGCGAGAGACATTCTACAAAATTTTGTATCCTTTCACCATACTTAATCAATTTGTCTGCTGAGGAAATAATCTGAGAAGCTGGACTATATGAAGAAGAACATGACATCAGGTTTGGAGGGAGACTCAGTAACAACCTGAGATAGGCAGATGACACAGCCTTGCTTGCTGAAAGTGAAGTGAAACTTGAAGCACTTACTGATGAAGATCAAAAGACTACAGCCTTCAGTATGGATTACACTTCAACATAAAGAAAACAAAAATCCTCACAACTGGACCAATAAGCGACATCATGATAAATGGAGAAAATATTGAAGTTGTCAAGGATTTCATTTTACTTGGATGCACAGTCAACCATGGTATTTTCATTTGCCTTATATGCATGGGAAAGCTGGACAACAAGCTTCTTATTCATTGATGAGGAAGACCAAAGAAGAATTGATGCATTTGAATTATGGTGTTAGTGAAGAATATTGAATACACCATGGACTGCCAGAAGAAAGAACAAAACTGTCTTGGAAGAAGTACAGCTAGAATGCTCTTTAGAAGCACGGATGGTAAGACTTTGTCTTGTTTACTTTGTGCATGTTAGCAGGAGGGACCAGTTTCTGGAGAAGGACATTGTGATGCTTAAGGTTGTATGTTGAGTTGGCTGGACCATGATTCTCAGTGATTTGGCAGTTATGATGTCATTTGACAGCTATGTAATAATGTAATCACCTCCATGACGAGATCTGCTATAGCAGCCAGTCAGTTCAAAGGGAGTTTCCTTGGGGATATGGCCTGCATCCAATATATTTGGACTTTCTGACAAAGCTCACTGGCTTTTGCTCACTCTGGATCCTTATCTGACCTCTGGTTCTTGGGACTTGAGCTAGCAGCTTACCTACCCATCTTGGGTTTCATCAGCCTCCACAGCCTGTGAGCCAGTGGCCTGCCATCTTACCTGACAATCTTGGGTTCCTTGGCCCCTGCAGCTACATGAGTCAGGAGAAGCCTCCAGCCTGACCTGTGGACTTGAAACTTCCTAGTCTCTGCAACTGCTTGAGCCATTTCCTTGATAGAAATCTCTCTCTCTCTCTCCATATATATTTATATATATGTATATATATACACACACACAGTTCATAGGTTTTTCTTCTCTAGAGAACACAGCCTAAGACAGACATCATGCTTGGTAAAGCAGAGGTCAGCTAAAAAGAGAAAGACCCTCAGTGAGATGGATTGATACAGTGGCTGCAGTAATGGGCCCAAATATAGCAACGATTGTGAGGATGGTGCAGGACTGGGCAATGTTTTGTTCTGTTGTACATAGGATCGCTGAGTCAGAATTCACTCTCTGACACCTAATAACAACAATAGCCAAAAGATGGAAACAACCTAAGTGCCCATCAATGGATGAAAGGATAAATAAAAATGTGGTACATACATTCAATGGAATAATACATAGCCATAAAGAAAGATGAGTTCCCGAAACATCTTGGAATGTAGATCAACTTGGAGGACATTATGTTGAGCAAAATAAGTCAATCACAAAAGGACAAATATTGTATGATCTCACTTTTATAAAATGACAAGAATAGCTATATATACAGAGAACAGCATTCATTGGTGGTTATCAGGGGTGAGGCTAGGGAAGTGGGAGATTTATTCTATAGATAGCAAACACAAAAAACCAAATGCCGTCGAGCTGATCCTGACTCATAGAGATAGTAGTCACTTTTTATTTATGGTGAAGGAAAGGGAGCAACGAATGTGGGTGAAGTATGCACAGTTTGACCAAGGTAAGTGATGCCACTAAGTTGTACACAAGAATCCTTGGTGGCATATGGTTAAGAGCTTGGCTGCTAACTGAAAGTTCTGCAGTTCAAACCTACCAGCTGCTCCATGGGAGGAAGATGTGGCAGTCTGCTTTCATAAAGACTATAGCGTTGGAAATCCTATGGGGCCCTTCTACCCTGTCCTGTAAGGTCGCTGTGAGTCAGAATTGACTCGATGGTGCACAACAACAAGTTGTACACACATATACACAGAAAAGGATGTTTTGTGTAAATGCTATGTTATATACAATTTTGCAGCAACAACAACCAAAATACATATCTATGTGTTTGTATGTATGTATACATGTATATATATATGGGCTTCCAAAGAGCAGCTGATGAATTCGAACTGTTGATCTTTTGGTTAGCAGCCGTAGTTCTTAACCACTGTGCTGCATGTACAAACACAATATTTTTACACAAATAATGCATGTTATACATTTTTGCCAACTGCGCCCTCCCCCTCCCAGGTATTTTAGTAAGCACAATGTGCTAAATGTTTTTACACCTTGCTGTAAAAAATGTAGCATAATGTGCTTATGATAATACCTCTTGTGGGGGAGGTGGAGCAGGCACGGTTGGCAAATAAATGTATAACATCCAGGTTATTTACATAAAAATACATATATAATAAAACAAATAAAGGTCACAAAAACTCATACTTCTTAGATATAACAGTCACCTCATGTGATTAGTTTTCTTGGTTTGAAGACTTAGGGTCATAGTCTCGTGGGACAGCTCAGTCAATTGGCATAATATAGTTCATAAAGTTTATGTTCTATATGCTAATTTAGTGAGTAATGTCCGGAATCTTAAAAGCTTGCTAGTGGCCATCTAAGATAAAACTATTGGTCTGTACTCATCTGGAGCAAATGAGAAAGAAGGAAACCCAAGATTCAAAGAAAGAACTGGTCTACAAGACTGTCTACATGAACCATGGCTTCCTCTACCCTAAAACCAGAAGAACTGGATGGTGCCTGGCTACTACAACTGAATGTTCTGATCAGGTCACAATAGATGAGTCCTGATAGAAAGGGATAAAAATGTGGAACAGAACTTCAAATTCCCAAAAAATCTATACTCACTGGACCCACTGAGACTGGAAGAATATCTAAGGCTTGAACCAAAACTATCCCCTCAAGTCATCTTTTAGCTAAATACCATGTTAGATCATAAAGTAATGAGTATCGTCCTTGAGTACTGTGATCTTTTAAAAAATCATCTGTATGAGACCAAATGGTCAACAAATACTCCAAAGCATAGATGAGAGGGTTAGGGGTCTATGAGACTAAGTTAATGAGAATAAAACAACTATAACAGAAATAATGAGAATGTTGATACAATGTGAAGAATGTAACCAATATCACTGAACAATATGTGTAGAAATTGTTAAATGAGAACCTGTTTTGCTGTGTACACTTCCACTGAAAATACAGTAAAATATTATTAAAAAAAAGAATTTCAGTATAATTATTTTTTATATGAAAAGCAAAACAAAGACTTTGCAAACATTAAAACAGCACTGAAAAACACTAGTAATACCAACATGACTGGTGGGAGTCTGATTATACACACACACACACACACACACAAATGATATGAATTTAGTCCTTTAATATAAATGTGTTGGGGACCTATAATGGGCCAAGCACTAAGTTATGATTAAGTTAACAGTAAATGAAAGATGTGTGTTCTTTCAGTCACCAAAGGGTAACGTGAGTGTTATAGCCTTGGAAAGAGGGAGACAGAAAGTTTGAATTTGCAGTAATGAAATGGGGTTGGGTACTTAACTATAAACATCTTTGTATCATCTTTGCAGTCAGATTGTCTTTAAGGCTGACATGAACTGGGAAAACCAAGATTTCATAAAAGTAAACTTTATAACTGGAATACTTCTAATCTCAAATGCTTGTGGAAGAATTCTTTTTAATTGGTCTTTGACGGTCATATGTATTTTTCTTTTTTCAATGCCTGAACGAGTTTCTGGTTTGATCAGGAGTACTAGTGTAGGTATTAGGGCAGACTTTCCAAAGTTCCCAGGTTTGTGATGAATATTATTGCCATATCAATCAGTATTAATATTATGTTATCAGTATCTGTGTGTATTCTGTACCTGTTTTCAGTGTTTCTATTCTGTGTCTTCTATTCAGGAATAGACTCAACAGAACTGCTTTTCTATCTTTTCCCCATTCCTTTGTGAATGTTAATATCTAAAGGGATTATTAAATATATTAAAATAACTAGACTGAATTTAGAATGAGCTAGGTAAGAGGTATTTACGAGATGTTCGCTTCTGGGGTCCTCCTGGGAATTTTCACTGGCAGTGTAGCCTGTAAATATTTAATATTTTCCAGAAATTATCCTCAGAGGCTTAATTGATTAACTCAAGTGCATGCTACAAGAACATATTCTGTATAGTATTGACAGTACATGAGCAGAGGAAGGAAAGAAAATGAAGTGGTTTTTCTATCAAGTACCATGGTTTAGTCATCTCTGCGTTCTATAGGTTAGCACAGTGCTAGGCAATACTTGTAGATTCTAAATTCAATTTTGTTGAAATGAATGAGAATGAATATATCAACCAAGGGTTCATTTAAAGAGCTGAAAGCATGGCGACCTTTTCTTTTGTTTCATGGAATGTCCTAGGCAAAGCTATTACAGTACGTGGTGCTGTTCAACTATTTCAGGAAAGTTTCCTATATACCAGTAGATGGCAGTCCTTCTTCATGTCCTGTCTTTTTTAAAGGCGCACTAAGGAAGAAAGGCATTGAAAAAGAAAGAGCTGGAAATGAAAACAGACAAAGATAGATTTTTAAATTCAGAACATTGTGTTTATTTAATTTCTATGAATGGATTTTTTAAAGTGAACTATTAAGCAGGGAGAATTTAAGTATGTCTTACGCTAATTGGAAATAAGGCATTCAGACACAATTGACTTTGTGCTAGCTCATCTGATTTCGTATCAGTTGGGCTACATTTTGATTAAATGACACTGTGTATTTCTTTCTGAAAAGGAGCTCATCAGTAGCCACATAGCATAAGTTGTTTTCCGAGTAAATGTTACCAGGCATTCAGGTGGGGCAGGCTTCAGTTTGAATATTTTGGGCTTTTACTTTGCTATCAGCCTGGTGCCTTGGAGAGTGCTTCAGGAAAGCCTCAAACTATTTTTATCTCTAAAATGTTTAAAATTTGTTCAGCAGCTCAGGATGCTGCAGACATCCGGACAAATACATTCACTGGCACAGCAGCATAAGATGGAAAACCGCCCCAACAGGAGCTCATTAAACATTTCCACAGAGATTTCCAATTTGTGAAACACGCTGATGCATTTAAATTGCATCTCCACTACCGTAGTTGCTAGGGAGCAAGTTGAGATCACCAATTTCATTTCCTCTAGAAAATATCTTTATTTGAAGTCTAAATTATGGGTTCCAGAATAATTCCTTCAACCTCTTCCCCTCATTAAATTCATTACTCCTCCATCCAGTTCAGCCCTCTCACTCGGACCCTACTCCAACGGGGGTTGGGAGGGAGGTGAGGAATATGACTCAAGCTCAGGGAACAATTCAAAATTTCAAATGCTGAGTCTGGTTTCCGTATGATTTTTAGTGTCCCTCTTATTTAGTCTATTCTATAATTTGACAACAGCAAAAAGGACAACAGCCTTAAATGTGCTCTAATCCATAGCATTGTTAACTAGAGAATACAGGTCATAGTAAAAATAACATTTTCTGTGAATAGGGATTTCTTCTTACATATTTCTCATGAAATCTATCTCTCTGAAAATGAATTACTGTATTGATAGTTTGACTAACTTTATGTTGTACTCAGGTTTGTATTTTTATTTTGTTGTTAGTTACCTAATTATTTTTTATACATGTCCCCTTCAGATGGCAGCATGTACTATAAATAGGACACTAGCATCCCAAGAACCCTGAGAGGTAAATAATGTAAGTGGGACTTAAGTTTCTCAGCAGTCAGACAGCAGTATATACTATAAGTGGTACATTATTAGCCCAACAAACCTGAGAAGTCAAAAAATTTAAATGGTGTTTATACGTACCTCAGGTCACTATAGGGATAAACTAATTGTAAAAGACTAAGAAAGACACTTCATGTTCACTATGAATATATGTGTTTTCTGTTGACGTACCTGGGTGGCACAAAATGGTTAAGTGCTCGCTAGTAAAAAAAGGTTGGCTGTTCAAATCTACCTGGAGGTGTGTAGGGTAGACAGTCTACTGCCAAAATATACAGCCATTGAAAACCCTGTGGAGTGCAGTTCTACTCTGAAATGCATGGAGTCATTTACAAAGAGTTCAAATATACGTAAACATGAGAGTCACTAAAAACAAGTTAATATATGGGAGGTAAGCAACAGATGAAAATTTGGCTTATAACACATTTTAATGTCTAGCTATTCATCACTAGTTTATTTTAAATGTTAAAATTAGAATAAAGATTTATGGAACCCCTGTAGCCTCTCTGGAACACAATTTAAAAGCCATTGATTTATCCCATCAACTCAGAAATGAAAAAACTGAAAAAGCACCTGACCAAGTTGCCCATGTGTGCCTAGAATGTTGGCGGTAGAGCAGGTCTAGGACTCTTGTCACCTGCCTCCTAGTTGAGAGTTCTTTCTACAATTAAAGTACTTCTCTTTATCCCACTTTGTCCTCAGGAGTCTATTGCTAACTTCTACAAATAAAGGAAATTAGTACCCATTGTGTCTGTGTTGAACTTTCCTTTGTTCTGCAGTGGGAAAAAAAACCATGTTTTATCCTTTATTTTGAAAAGCTAGAAAAATGCAGACCCAGAATAGATATTCAAATTCAACAGAGACATTAATTTATTCCCTTATCAATAACTGAAAAAAAAAAAGTTTCTTTTAAAACTTGGAGGTCCCTGCTTTTTGTCTTGGCTTCTTGTGGTTTGATTTCTTTTTGGTTAAACTGTAGACATAAACTTTTATTATAAAAGAAATGAACAAAAAAAAAAAAAAGAAGACTTAATTGTAATACAAGAGGGTTTTTTTTGCCACTTCAGAAATGACTGGCACTACATTCTGCAGTACTGCATCTTGTAAAACCAAATGGCAGAAAATTAAAAACAGATTGAGAACATGCTTTAGCTTAAAAAAAAAAAAATCCAAAAAACCTTATATTCTAATATATTTAACCCAATATAGATTAATTCTCAGAAAACCTATAACCACTGCAATTTGCTTAGTTGCATTCACATGCCATGATAAAGCTAGAATGAATTCTCTAATTACGCTCGTAGTAAATGTGAACTGCGTTCCTTGAAAATCAATTGTACGTGTCATGATTTAGTATACACTTAATTCATTTCATTCAACAATTGTATTTGGATTTGTAAAGAAATGCAAGATCTTTTTTGTAATAGTAATTAAGACTGTTAAGTACCTGCTAAATGTATTACAATGTATGAGTGTTTTGAGGCTTAAAGTTAACTTAATAAAGGTTCTCCCTCAAATAGTTAATGGAGGAGAAAGACTAGACATCATTAGCAAACCAAGATTCTGTGGTTACTTTGTGAATTGCTTTCTCTGTGTCTATCCCCCATTCACTTTATCTCTTGCATAGTTTTTGCTTTTTTTCCTCAACCTCCTACTTTTCCACTTCCCTTATTTTACCAGATTATTCACTGTCTCCTCCCTGTCCATCTTTTTCACCTTTGGACTCATGTAATAACTGTATAGCCTTTCCTTGATCTCCAAATGTTTTCTTTGTTCTTGCTGAGTGAGAGTATGAGAAAGTGTGTGAAGAAGCTAAGGGAGAAAAGAGGCTGAAGAGATTGAAGCTTTCGATTTTAGTCATAGAAGGCCACTAGTCACCTTCATAGTTTAAATATCTGGGTTAGAATAGAAAGCTGGTAATAGATTTTAAGGAATGAATTTGGAATTTTTTTTCAAATTTTTATGAAAAAATAGATATTATTGTTAGTCTGGAAGATGTAATAAATAAGTGGGAGAGTCATACTCTTACCAAATGCAAAGAGAAAAAACTCAATCCATGTTTTTCTAGAAAAACCATTAATTGCAACAATAGCCAAATGTGAGAGATATATATTTTAATGTATCTGACTCTAAGATTACTGTATATATCATGTTTCCTCAAAATTAAATATCTATTTTTAGAATCTAAGTTTCCTTGTTGTATCGTAAATCTCCATTTGACCAGAATAATTTTGGTTAATGGAAAATCCTTGTTAAATGAGGATTTCCAATTGTTCATATTTTTCACCAGATTATAATATTTCAAAACATGAAACAAAGAATTGAAATTTACTAAATACCTCCGATTATTAAGTATTCCTTACCAGGCCTTCATAAACATTGGACATATGCAATCAGAATCTTTCAGGCCTGTTTTACATTCCATTGTTGCTTAAAAGTGTTGTTGTTACCTACTGTTGAGTCAGCCTGCAGTTCATTTATTTATTTGTTATTTTGAGTATGACATCAATAAGATCAGGGATTCTCTCTCTCTTGTTTTATCTCCAGTAACAAATTGATGTTAGCTGCCCTGGAGTCAGCCCCAACTCTTGGCAACCCTGTGCAAAACAGAACAAAATGCTGCCTGGTCTGTTGTGACCCGTAGGGTTTTCATTGGCTGATTTTCAGAAGTAGATAGCCAGAACTTTCTTCCTAGTTCCTCTTAGTCTGGAAGCTCATCTGAAATCTGTTCAGCATCATAGCAGCATGCAAACCAGCACTGACAGGATGCTGGCTGCGCGTGAGGTGAAGTAGCCAGAAATCGAACCCAGAACTGCAGCATAGAAGGCAAGAATTCTACGACTGAACTGCCACTGCCCTTTAAAAGTGTACCAAATTTGAGAATCACTAATGTATTTTTAAAGAAAACTGCCTTATTTATAATTATCCAATGTTTTTATAAAATGCTATGTACATTCTGCATGCAAAAGCTGGGCAATAAATAAGGAAGGCCGAAGAAAAATTGATGCCTTTGAATTATGGTGTTGGTGAAGAATAGTGACTATACCCTAGACTGCCAGAAAAGTCTGTCTTGGAAGAAGTACAGCCAGGATGCTCCTTAGAAGCAAGGATGGCGAAACTTTGTCTCACATTCTTTGAATATGTTATCAGAAGGGACCATGCTGGGTGAAGTGGAGGGTCAGTGAAAAGAGGAAGACCCTCAACAAGATGGATTGACACAGTGGCTGCAACAGTGGGCTCAGGCGTAACAGTGTTTGTGAGGACCGGGCAGTTTTTTGTTCTGTTGAACATAGAGTCACTATGAGTCAGAACTGACTCTATGGCACATAAGGACTTTAGTGGCATGTGAAATTGCCCTTCTCAGCAAAATAAAGGAGACAGAAGGTATTTACATTTCTGTGATTATAATAGTTCTACAATTAAAAGTTATGTTGGAAAAACAGCCAAATAGGAATGGGGTTACTTAAAACTTCTGTACATGCTTCATTTCTTGTTATCATGTTATGTTAGTTTCTCTCTTATGTTTGCTGAGGAGAGAACAGCACAAGATATTCAGCTATTTAATTATAAAGTTTTTGGTTAATTTCCCAGGAATGTAATATTCAAATACGAGTTTCATGATTACCACAAAACTTATAAAATGTTTTGTTATCAAAAACTGTATTTGTTCACTTTTAGCCTGTAAAATATTTTTTATAGAAAATTGAGTTTACTTATGTAAGTTGTAAATAAATTTACCAACCTTAGGAACATTAACTTACTGCTCTATAAATAAACTCATGTAATCAGTTCAACACCATGCAGGTATTATCTGGTTAAAAGGAGAGCATTTCGACTAGCTCTCTTCTACAGCTGTCAAAATTAGCGTTGCCACTGATAGACTTAATTCAGGTACAGTGTGAAGCTTGACACATTTAACGTGTGATAACAGCTTAAAATGTAGGATTCTCAGCAAAGATAAGATCTGGGAGAAGTAACTATTAAAGAGTAAAAAGTCATGAAGATTATGGATAATGTTAACATTGACTTATTTACTTGGCATAACTCTTTCAAACTTGAAAGAATAAACATGAGACAAATGAGAATACTTAATACGGTTGTTGCTGTATGCTATCAGGTTGATTCTGACTGATAGTGACCCCATGTGACAGAGTAGAACTGCCTCAGAGGTTTTTCTTGGCTGTAATCTTTGAGGAAGCAGATTGCTAGGCCTTTCTCCTTTGGAGCTGCTGGTTGGGTCTGAACTGCCAAACTTAACTAATACTAAGAGTTGTTAAAGGCTCAAACATGAAGTAGTTCAAGAAAGTTTTGGTTAAGTTCTTGCAGGATGAAGGCAAGATGATGAAGGAGAGTATCATTAAACTTTTTGAGTTTTTTAAGGGAAATTACTCTGCTTCTTTACCAAAACATGTTTAGCTTCTGCCATCAAAGAAGTATTACTGGGCTAGTTAAAGCAACTGTTCTAACTAGTATTAGAAATCTGTATATGTAAGTTATTTACTAAATATTTTCTATTAGATGGTGATATTAACATCAATTAAATTCTAACTACTACCTTCAAACATGCTGTCTGGAATCTTCCTTTCATGCTAGTTAATGACATCTCAGGCAATCTCATAACTTTATGGTCACTTTTGGGTGTAAAAAGTCTAGTCTAGTATGATTTAAGTCAGTTCATTTTTAAGTTCCTATCCTTCCTTCCATGTGCATAATGCTGGGTGAACCTCAGCCTGAGGGTTTTGGTGTGGAGATGGTCATAATCAAGCCTTTCACTCCTCTACTGCCTTTTTTCCTCTTCTGGTTCTTTCTCCTGTAGTAAATAGGAATCTGGGAACAGGAATGGGTTGAAAGGCAGAAATCTTTTAAACAAAATTGTAGTCCATGTAATCCTCTCTTGTCCATTAATAAATAGATATTACAGGCATCTAAATGGTGACTTCTTGAGTAGAACATATGTAAGATCAATGGGGAATTTGGAGAATATTTTCCACATTGAACATTTCCAAAACATGAGAGATATTTTCTTCACACTTTCCTTCAGTTCTCCACACCTCCCCCCACCCCGAAGACGACATTCTGTCTCTAGCTACTGGAATCTGTTTCTGAAGTGACAGTTCAAGTCCAGTTACCTTCTTAGGTGTTTATCTGGCTCATGGGAGACTGTCACATGCTTATCACGCCAGATAGTTTGAATGCTGGGTGTCCTGATGTTATCTACTCTATTTTGCAGTGTCTTTCTAGTTCTCTCTTCTTCCTGCACAAATGTTCATGAGGGCAATAAGCAGATATCCACCTAGGCAATGGAATGTCTTCTTTCAGGCACCGCGATCTCAATAAATGGTTCTCTTGGAACCTCTTTATTTGAATAAATGGAGCAACTTCTTATCCTCACCCTGTGGAGAAAAGATGTAAAATTTTAGTGAGATTACTACATTTCCTACAACTCTGATGATGGATTTTATATTTCTTCTTTTATATAGACTAGAGGGGTGCTGGTGGTGTTGATAGTATATATTACTCTTAGTAAACTCCCCTGGGATCTAGCTGGAAGCTCTCTTTACAAAGTCTATGGCTCACTTTCATGCAATTCTAAAACAACAGGAAAAGTCATGTTCACACACTATTACACATCATATTCATAATCTATTATATAATTACTGAACTGAAGATTTGCAATAGTGATTTTTCTTCTGGTACTTCTTTTCCCCCCCCAAATTTTCAGATTCACTAAATTATGTGAGGAAGATACTGTTCTTTTATGAAATGTTTAGGGTTTTAGAATCATCCAGTCAGTCTTGCTTTCTCTGTTTAAACACCTGTACCTTAAAGGCAAAGATTTCTTTATCAATTTCCTTTTTTTTTAATTGATGTAATAAAATGAAGTTTACATTTCAAGTTAGTCTCCCATACAGAATTTTTTTTTTTAACATACATTGTTATGAGGCCCCAACCGCTCACTCCATTCTGCAACAGCACACTCCTCCCCTCCGCCCCTGATTCCCCATGAACATTCAGCTAGCTGCTTACTCTCTCTGCCTTCCCCTTTAACCTCTGGACAGAAGCCGCCCATTTGGTCTCTTATATCTACTTGTCTAAGCGGAACATTCTTCACGAGTATCACTTTATGTCCCACAGTCCAGTCCAATCCCTGTCTGAAGAGTTGGCCTTGGAAATTGTTTTAGTTCTGGGGTGATGGAGAGACCAGGGGCCATGCTTTCTGGGGCACCTCCAGTCTTAGACCGTTAAGTCTGGTCTTCTTACTAGTATTTGAGTTCTGCATCCCATCGTTCTACTGCTTCATCAGGGACCCTCTGTTGTGTTCCCTGTCAGGACATTCATTGGTGGTAGCCAGGCACCATCTAGTTCTTCTGGTCTCAGGCTGATGAAGTCTCTGGTTTATGTGGCCCATTCTGTCTCTTGGGCCAATACTTTCCTTGTGTCTTTGGTGTTCTTCGTTCTCCTTTACTCCAAATGGTTGGGACCAATTGATGCATCTTAGATGGCCGTTTGCAAGCTTTTAAGACCCCAGACGCTACTCACCAAAGTGAGTGATGCAGAACATTTTCTTAATAAGGTTTGTTATGCCAGTTGACATAGGCGTCCCCTGAAAGCATGGTCCCCAGACCGTGCATCCCTGCTACTCTGTCTCTCAAAGTATTTGATTGTATTGAGGAAACGTCTTAGCTTTGGTTTAGTCCAGTTGTGCTGGCTTCCCCTGTAGTGTGTGCTGTCCTTCCCTTCACCTAAGATCATTCTTATCTACTATCTAGTTAGTGAATAACCCTCACCCTCCCTCCCCACCCCTGAAACCATCAAAGAATGTTTTCTTCTGTGTTTAAACCTTTTCTTGAGTTCTTATAATAGTGGTCTTATACAGTATTTGTCCTTCTGTGCCTGACTAAATTCACTCAGCATAATAAGTTCTAGCTTCCACCAAGTTATACGATGTTTCACAGCTTCATCATTGTTCTTTATCGTTGTGTAATATTCCATTGTGTGGATATACCATAGTTTGTTTATCCATTCTTCCATCGATGGGCACTTAGATTGCTTCCATCCTTTGGCTATTGTGAACAGTGCTGTGATGAACATATCTTATTCGTGTGATGGCTCTTGTTTCTCTAGGATATACTCCAAGGAGCGGGATAGTTGGCTTGTATGGGACTTCTATTTCTAGCTTTTTAAGGAAGCGCCAAATCGATTTCCAAAGTGGTTGTACCATTTTACATTCCCACCAACAGTGTATAAGTGTTCCAGTCTCTCCACAACCTTTCCAGCATTTGTTATTTTGTGTTTTCTGGATTAATGCTAGCCTTGTTGGGGTGAGATGATATCTCATTGTAGTTTTGATCTGCATTTCTCTGATGGCTAATGATCGTGAGCATTTCTTAATGTGTCTTTTAGCTGCCTGAATATCTTCTTTGGTGAAGTGCCTGTTCATATCCTTTGCCCATTTTTTAATTGGGTTATTTGTCTTTTTGCTGTTGAGGTTTTGGAGTATCTTGTAGATTTTAGAGATTAAACGCTGATCTGATTTGTCATAGCCAAAAATTTTTTCCCAATCTGTAGGTTGTCTTTTCACTTTTTTGGTGAAGTCTTTGGATGAGTATAAGTGTTTGATTTTTAGGAGCTCCCATTTATCTAGTCTCTCTTCTGGTGCTTGTGCATCGTTACTTATGGTTTGTATTGTGTTTATGCCATGTATTAGGGCTCCTAGCGTTGTCCCTATTTTTTCTTCCATGATCCTTACCATTTTCAGTTTTATATTTAAGTCTTTGATCCATTTTGAGTTAGTTTTTGTACATGGTGTGAGATATGGATCTTGTTTCAGTTTTTTGCAAATAGATATCCAACTATGCCAGCACCATTTGTTGAAGAGACTGTCTTTTCCCCAGTTAATGGACTTTTGGGCCTTTGTCAAATATTAGCTGCTCATAGGTGGATGAGCTTATATCTGGATTCTCAACTCTGTTCCGTTGGTCTATGTATCTGTTATTGTACCAGTACCAGGCTGTCTTGACTACCGTGGCAGTATAATAGGTCCTAAAATCAGGTAGTGTAAGGCCTACCACTTTGTTCTTCTTCTTGAGTAGTGCTTTATTTATCTGGGGCCTCTTCCCTTTCCACATGAAGTTGGTGATTTCTTTCTCCATCTCATTAAAAAATGATGCTGGAATTTGGATTGGGACTGCACTGTAGCTGTAGATTGCTTTGGGTAGAATAGACATTTTCACTATGTTGAGTCTGCCTGTCTATGAGCAGGGTATATTTTTCCCCTTATGCAGGTCTCTTTTAGTTTCTCGTAGTAGTGTCTTGTAGTTTTCTCTGTAAAGATCTTTTACATCTCTAGTTAGATTTATTCCTAAGTATTTCCTCTTTTGGGGGGCTATTGTAAATGGTATTGATTTGGTGATTCCCTCTTCAAGGTTCTCTTTGTTGGTGTAAAGGAATCCAGTTGATTTTTGTATGTTTACCTTGTATCCTGAAACTTTGCTGAAATCTTCTATTAGTTCCAGTAGTTTTCTTGTGGATTCCTTGTGGTTTTCCATGTATAAGATCATATCATCTGCGAATAGAGATACTTTGACTTCTTCCCTACCTATCTGGATGCCCTTTATTTCTTTTTCTAGCCTAACTGCTCTGGCTAGGACCTCGAGCCCAATGTTGAATAATAGTGGTGATAAAGGGCATCCTTGTGTGGTTCCTGTTCTCAACGGGAATGCTTTCAAAGTCTCTCCATTCAGGATGATGTTGGCTATTGGTTTTGTATAAATGCTGTTAATTATACTGAGGAATTTCCCTTCTATTTCTATTTTGTTGAGAGTTTTTATCATGCTTTGTCGAATGCCTTTTCTGCATCGGTTGATAAGATCATGTGGTTCTTGTCCTTTGTTTTATTTATGTGATGGATTACATTGATTGTTTTTCTAATGTTGAACCATCCCTGCATACCTGGTATAAATCCCACTTGGTCGTGGTGAATTATTTTTTTGATATGTTGCTGAATTCTATTGGCTAAAATTTTGTTGAGGAATTTTGCGACAATGTTCATGAGGGATATCAGTCTGTAATTTTCTATTTTTGTGGTGTCTTTACCTGGTTTTTGTATCAGGGTTATGCTGGCTTCATGGAATGAGTTTGGGAGTATTCCATCCATTTTTATGCTCTGAAATACCTTTAGTAGAAGTGGTGTTATCTCTTCTCTGAAAGTTTGATAGACTTCTCCAGTGAAGCCATCCGGGCCAGGGCTTTTTTTGTTGGCAGTTTTTTAATAACCTTTTCAATCTCTTCTTTTGTTATGGGTTTATTTAGTTGTTCTACCTCTGTTTGTGTTAATTTAGGTAAGTGGTGGGTTTCTAGAAATTTGTCCATTTCCTCTAGGTTTTCAAATTTGTCAGAGTACAATTTTTCATAGTATTCTGTTATGATTCTTTTAATTTCAGTTGGATCTGTTGTGATATCACACATCTCATTTCTTATATGGGTTATCTGCTTCCTCTCCAGTTTTTCTTTTGTCATTTTGGCCAATGGTTTGTCAATTTTGTTGATCTTTTCAAAGAACCAGCTTTTGGACTTGTTAACTCTTTCAATTGTTTTTCTGTTCTCTATTTCATTTAATTCTGCTCTAATTCTTATTATTTCCTTCCTTCTGGCACCTGTAGGCTTCTTCTGCTGCTCTCTTTCTACTTGTTCCAGTTGTAGGGTTAGTGCTTTGATTATGAGCCTTTCTTGCTTTTGGATGTGTACATTTATTGCTATAAACTGACCTCTGAGCACTGCTTTTGCTGTGTCCCAAAGGTTCCGGTAGGATGTGTTTTTATTCTCGTTTGATTCTATGAATTTCTTTATTCCATCCTTAATTTCTTCTATAACTCAGTAGTTTTTGAGCAATGTGTTGTTCAGTTTCCATGTGTTTGATTTTTTTTCCTTGCTTTTTGTGTTGTTGATTTCTGCTTTTATGGCTTTATGGTCAGAAAAGATGCTTTGTAGTATTTCGATGTTTTGGATTTGCTTTATGGCCTAATATGTGGTCTATTCAGGAGAATGTTCCATGTGCATTGGAAAAGAAAGTATACTCAGCTGCTGTTGGGTGCAGAGTTCGGTATATGTCTATGAGATCAACTTGGTTCATTGCCTCATTTAGCTCTTCCGTGTCTTTGTTGAGCTTCTTTCTGGATGTTCTGTCCTTCACCGTAAGTGGCATGTTGAAGTCTCCTACTACTATTGTGGAGCTGTCTCTCTCTCTTTTCAGAGCTGTTAGAGTTTGTTTTATGTATTTTGGAGCCCTGTTGTTGGGTGAGTAAACATTTATTATAGTTATGTCCTCCTGGTGTATTGACCCTTTAATCATTATATAGTGCCCTTCCTTATCTTTTGTGGTGGATTTTACTTTAAAGTCTATTTTGTCAGAGATTAATATTGCCACTCCTGGTCTTTTTGGAGTGTTGTTTGCTTGACATATTTCTTTCCATCCTTTGAGTTTTAGCCTGTTTGTGTCTTTTAAGTCTAAGGTGCTTCTCTTGTAGGAGTCATATAGATGGATCATGCTTTTTTATCCAGTCTGCCACTCTCCGTCTCTTTATTGGTGCATTAAGTCCATTTACATTCAGTGTAGTTATTGATAGGTATGAGTTTAGTGCTGTCACCCTGGTATCTCGTTTTGTGTGTTGTTCACAGTTTCTTTGTTCTCCTCAATTTTCTGTGCTGAGTCATTTTTCTTTATTATTATTTTTTTTTTCATCTTTTTCTTTGCTGTAGACTTTGTGTTTGCTGGGTCTTTATGTTTTTCTACTTTTTTATTTTGATTTGTAGGATTGTTAGATTCCTTTGTGGTTACCTTAATATTTACCCCTAATTTTCTAAGTTTATACCAGTCTTTTATTACTTTATATCTACTTAACTTCCCCTCCATATAGAAAATCAATGACTCCATTTTTTAAGTCCCTCTTTTTTTTAAATATTATCCTTTTTTTTTCTTTTTTACATATTGATATCTGTTTCCCTATTTTCAATGTTTTAGCTTTGATGTAATTTTGATGTCCGTATCTGAGTCAATATCTGGTTGCTGTATCCTGTGTTCTAGTCTTGTGTTGTTAGCTGGTGTTATTGATTATCTAACCGTAGGACCCCCTTTAGTATTTCTTGTAATTTTGGTTTGGTGTTTGCAAATTCCCAAACTTCTGTTTATCTGGAAATGCCCTAATTTCGCCATCATATTTGCTGGATATGTAACTCTTGGCTGACAGTTATTTTCCTTCAAGGCGTTAAATATGTCATCCCATTGCCTTCTAGCCTGCATGGTTTCTGCTGAGTAGTCTGAGCTTATTCTAATTGACTTTCCTTTGTAGATGACTTTTCTTTTATCCCTAGCCGCTCTTAAAATTCTCTATCTTTGGTTTTGGTAAGTTTGATTTTCATATGTCTCTTGACTTTCTTTTGGGATCTACCTTATGTGGGGTTTGATGAGCATCTTGGATAGATATCTTCTCATCTTTCATGATATCAGGGAAGTTTTCTGTCAACAAATTTTCAACCATTTTCTCTGTATTTTCTGTTAAACCCCCTGTTCTGTTACTCCAGTCACTTGTAGGTTATTTCTCTTGATAGAGTCCCACATGACTCTTAGAGTTTCTTCATTCTTTTTAATTCTCTTATCTGATTTTTCCTTAAATAAGTTGGCGTCAAGAGTTTTATCTTCAGTGTCACTAATTTCTAACTTCTACTGCCTCAATTCTGCTCCTATGACTTTCTATTGAGTTGTCTAATTCTGAAATTTTATTATTAATCTTCTGGATTTCTGATTGCTGTCAATCTATGGATTCTTGCAGCCTATTAAATTTGGCATTATGTTCTTGAATAACTTTTTTAAGTTCCACTACTACTGTGTCTGTATGTTGCCTGGCTGTTTCTATGCTCTGTCGAATTTCCTTTCTTATTTCTAGAAGAGTTCTGTATATTAATCTTTTGTATTCTGTCTCTGGTAATTCCAAGAAGTTCTCGTCCTCCGGAGAGTTTACTGATTCATTTTGGGAGCTTGCTGAAGCCATCATGGACTGCTTCTTTATGTGACTTGATATTGACTGTTGTCTCTGAGCCATCAATAAATTATTATAATTTTATTTTGTGTTTGCTTAGTGAGACCTAGCTTATTTTGTTTTGTTTTGATATGCCCAAATTGGCTGCTCGTGTGCAGTAGTTTGATTTTTGACACCTTTTGATCTCTAATGTCCTTTCATCAGGTAGTTGGTTCTGTAACTAAGTATGTGCACGCTGGAGTTCGTTAATATTCCTATATGGGATCAGCTCGGGTGTGCAGGCAGTTGATCTCCAAGTGTGTGATGCAGGCTCTCACCCCGAGTCCTAGAGAGGCATGGGTGATTGGTGCAGGCACTGGACTCTGGCTTTGGTAGGGGATCACGCGCTGAGCCAGGCAGGGAGCCAATGGCTGCCCCGGAGAGTCTGAAAGAAAAGCGTGTCCCTATTCTCTAGGGTGAATAGGTAGGTGAGTTTTGCAGCTGGGCTAAGAGCACCCCACTATGTTGGCTTCAAAGAACTCCTGTAGCAGGTGACTAGGCAGTTTAGGAACTATCACCAGTCCTCAAGACCCTGCTGCAGATAGATAAAAGTGCCTACATGAGGGGCAGGGCTGTTTCGAGGATCACAAATCTGCCCATTCACAGCTGAAGCAGTTGAAGTTAAACTTCAGATGTTTGCCCTGTTGTACTGTGGTAGTGAGGGCTAACGCTGTTGAGATGGGTCCACACAAGTCTGTACACGGGTGTATGGCACTCAGAGTTTGCAGACCCCTCATTTCTATGGCTAGCAAAGGAGTTGTGCCAACGCTGTGTTCCTGGCCTAGTGGAGCCAGCAGCTTATTTGTTCCCTCTCCAAGTCCAGGAGAATGGGTCATGGCACTTTTGGGATCTATTTCAGGCCCAGCAGACCGCTGGTGCAGAGCGGGGAGGGAAGCGGTAAAAGGAAGAGAGGTTTTTCCCAAATCCGGTGGAGAGCACAGAGATAGGAGGAAAAAGGGAGAGAGATTTTCCCCAAATCCAGTGCAGAGTGCAGAGGTAAGAGGTAAAAGGGAGAGAGGTTTTTCCCAAATGGGCTTTGTTTTTTTAACTAGCCGTGAAAGGGTGTGTGCATGTACTTATCCTAGTCTGTTGGGAGCTGCTCTTCACTGGTTCAGAGTGTTCAAGTAGAATCTCTGCTGCTGGGTCTCTCTCAATGTGGAAACTGCTTCTGGAGCGTGCGCACAGCACAGCTGTTTACCTGTTTCACCAAGGCCTGGTGTGGCTGTCTCTGCTGTGTAGCCACTGCAGTTCTAGGGCTCCTTACACCTCTTCCAAACCATCTTCCTCTCTGGTATGACTCAGATGGATTTCTTAACCTTGCCTTGTTCAGGTCTTGTTTTTCCAGGTCTTTGTATTAAGAGGGATATAGGAAGATTCTAACTAGTCCACCATGTTGACCATGCCCCTCTTTATCAATTTCTTGATGAAATTACTTTTCCATTTAAACAGTTGTTCTCTATCCTTAGAGAACTTGATTGTATGATGGTAAAAGAGGAGTAAGTTCTATTACCACGAATTATTATAAACTAATATTTCTTAAAATGGATGGGAGAATTGTAGTTCATCTCTTTTTCTCTTATATAGTTCAACAGAGTGTATGTACATCTATAGCATATATAGTTCATACCTAAAACAATTTTTGTTAGCATGTATTTTTGCAGTGTGCGAAATGAAAACAACTCCCCCCTCCTCTCAGAAAAAAAAGAAAGAAAGAAAAATAAAAGCCTACTTCGAAGGAGACTAAGCTAAAAATGTTCCTTTCATATTTTAAAATAAAATTCACCTCTTCCATTTGAAGAGAAATTCTTTACCTTGAACAATAAAATATGATAGCTTTTAAAAATTCAGTTTGTTAAACCTGATTGAAAATGTAGTCAGAAGCCATTTTGAAAGATTAGTATTTTAATTTTCATACTGTAGTATTTTTTATTATTTATTTAGTGCAGCTGTCTTTCAACTTCATTAAATAGTCAAGCAATTGTTGATAGGTGTGTTGAATTTAGTAAGAATGCCTTCCTTACTTAAATGATCTGTTTCCTTTGAGCTGCCAGTTAAAGATGACTTCATGCTTGCTGACATAGTATTAGTAATTTATTGTTAAAGGAATGTTGCTATTTCCCTATGCTATTTGTTTTGCTTCTTCATATATCAAATTGACCTTCTTTTCTTAGTCCTTTGTACTCTTTCTGTTTTCTTTGAGAAGGACATAAAATCAGTTATTAATTACATCACTGGGGAAAAAAAAATCCAAAGGTGAAATAACTACTTTGGAATAAGATTTTCTATTCTAAAAATATATAAATAAAAGATAAAAAGTCACTTTTTGGGGGCATCAAAGTTTTCTTTTATTCCTGGCTGCTATTTTTGTTATCTTTGAGCTATTATTGCTACTTACTGAACAGAAAATACTCATGTTAAAAAATTTCAAATGGAATATTGCTGTAATGCATCATCTAACTGAAAATATTTTCCAAGTTTTGAGTCAACTTGAAGGCATTTAATTCATTTCTTCATCCTTCTATTCAACAAATTTTACTTAACACTTGCCATGTGCCAGCATTGAGCTAGATCCTACAGATGGTACACAAGAGACAAGGTCTCCTGCGTGGAGCTGAGTCTGGTTGTGGAGCTAGGGGAGAAAAACAAAAACAAAAAAACCTAGTAAATGATAAACTAGGAAAGTTAGAGGTTGTAATGCGTATCTGAAGAAAATAACCACAGGGATGTTATAGCACCTGTTTCATTACAAATTTGTGTGATAAACTCATCAATTGTTTCGTATCAAGTATACAAAATACATACTCCCCTAATAAGTCACTATAGTTTTCATGAAATTTTATTTAATTCTTTCAAATGTAGGTTTTCAATTATGATAACTTTATTATTTAAAAAAATACACAGTTTACAAGTGAGGAAAAATTATGTATTCTTGAAGAGAAATTTGGTTTTTATGAATTATGGTTTGTAACAACTATTAGCAACGTGGGATATGTGTGCCACACTTCATGTCAGAATGCTTTATAGGATGAAGCCTATTTCTCCAGCCTCATCTTTCACTGCTCTCCAGTTCCATGTTCCAATCTTACTGACATCCTTGCTCCTAAACATGCCTTACTCTTCTTGCTTCTGGCCTCTGAATAGGTTATTCTCTGTATTCCCTGCACTCTTCTCTCTGTCCCTTCCTTCCCCAGCCTCAGGGTTATCATGTCTCAGTTTAGACCAGTGCTTCTCACAGTGTGGTCTAGGGCCAGCTGCATCAGTATCACCCAGGAACCTATTAGAAATGCAAATTCTCAGACCCCACCCTACACATACTGAATCACATACTCTGGAGTGGGGCTCAGCAATCTGTCTTTTAACAAGCCCTCTAGGTGGCTCTGATCCATGCTAAAATTTGAAAACTACTGGTTTAAACTTTTTCTGGAAAGTATTCCTCAATCTTCCACAGCCATGCCTACATACCCTTCCAATTTCTCTAACACAGGAATTAGCAAAGTATAAACCTCAGGTCAAATTCAGCCTGTAACTTGGTTTTTGTAAAAAAAACTTTATTGGAACACCAATTAGTTTACGAACTGTCTAAGGCTGCTTTTGGGCTATAATGGCAGAGTTGAGTTGTTGTGACAGAGATTGTATGGCCTCCAAACTCTCAAATATTCAGTATTTGGCCCTTTACAGGGGGAAGAAAAAAAGAACCAACTCCTGTTCTAGCACTGTAGCATAACACTTATTATGCTGATTATCATTGGCTATTTACTTAACCTATTTATTCATTGCCAGGCACTTTTCTAGGTTCTGGGATGTAAGAGCAAACGAAACAAAGTTTCTGTCCTCATGGAGCTAAGATTCTGGTGGAGGGTCAGATAGACAATAAACAGATATTTCATAAGCCTGGTGGTTATAAGAGCTATGAAGAAAAATAAAGCAGGGTAAAGTACAAAGGATGACTGGAGGTGGGAGGTGGGGTGCCCACTAGTACGTCCAGGGAAAGTCTGTCTTTTCCTCATTCAACAATAGGCTAAATTGTGTCTTCTTCAATGTTGTGCCTAGCCCAGTTCCTGGTCCATACTGGATAATCAATAAATTTCTGTTAAATAAATGAATGAATAAAATAATGCCACTAATGACAAATAGGCAGTTCTATCTGTCTGAAATATAGTTGACTTGTCTTGGAATTATCTTCCTCTTCCCTGTTAGTAGCTAATGCCTTGAAATTCTATATACAATGAGTCTCTGCTCTCGTTTTAGATTTCTAAGGTACCACAGAATTTATATGATATTAAAAAAAATTA
Source organism: Dugong dugon (assembly GCA_030035585.1). Classification (NCBI taxonomy): domain Eukaryota; kingdom Metazoa; phylum Chordata; class Mammalia; order Sirenia; family Dugongidae; genus Dugong; species Dugong dugon. The sequence goes on along the minus strand of CM057467.1, from coordinate 56,084,608 downwards.
TCTCAAATCCAACTTTAAAGTAATGTATCACTTTTAGGAAGGCCCTGGTGGTGCAGTGGTTAAGCACTCAACAGCTAACCAAAAGGTTGGCGGTTCGAACCCACCAACCACTCTATGGGAGAAAGATGTGGCAGTCTGCTTCTGTAAAGATTACAGCCTTGGAAACCCTATGGGGTAGTTCTACTCTGTCCTGTAGGGTCACTATGAGTTGAAATCAACCCAACGGCAGCAGGATCACTTTAAAGAGGGGAAGCAAGGATTCATATATGTGGCAAGCACACAAAGTCATGGATGCATTTCTGCAATTCCATTACAGTTAGGAATCATCATACTCTACCCTGCTGTGGTATTGAATATACAGACTATAGATGTGTAAAGATAGCTTGGATCTTGATTGAGTGGTCATTACTGGAAGCACCAGCATAACCTTAAGTAAAATAAAATGTACATGTCTGTATTGGGAATGTAGCCATTTCACTTTATGTTGTTTTACATCAAGAAAAGTTCATCGCAAAAGATTACCATTTATATATCAGTCATACTGATGGTAAAAACTCTGATCCAATATATAACTTTGTTTATAGATAAATTCCAACCAATATGGTCAATTAAGAAGGATTTTTACCTCACTTCACCTGTGTAAGAGATAATGAAGACTCCTACAAAAGTTAATTAGGAGCATTCAGTGATTAGTGGTTCTCAGATGGAAATAAAATCATGGTGAGTTGAAGATTTCCCTGCATTTGGAACCAATTACTAACTTCATCTATGATAATGAAGCTAATGTAGCTATCCAGCTAATGAAAGTGTCAGATTACGCTTAAAATACCTGCTTGATTTGTTTTCCTGTTAAATAAAATTGAGGAGACGTCCAGTGTGTTTTCTAAGTGACCATTTTTAGTAATGTGACTAGATAATCAGTCTACTCATAGAAAGACCCCAGCAGTAAAATACAAGCTTTGGAGTGAGAGGAATAGGGAGAGTGAGTGACTTTGTCCTTTATCAAGCACACAGGAATTCAGGACAGAGTTGCAGCTCCAGTACAGAATTAAAACGCTAGGTCAGCTCTTCTAGGGAGAAGTCCCACAGAGTGCACCAGGCCAGCCCAGCAAAGGACATGAGAAGTATGCAAACTAATGGGGCACATAAATGCACAAGACTTGCTTTGGACACACCAGATAGTGGAATCACGGCAGAGAGACCAATTCTAGATGACTTGACTGTTGAATTTGCTCAACAGATGGGCAAAGCAGAGCCTGAAAAGTACAGAGATGACATCACTACAGCTTGCAGAATTGGGGTGACAAAATTGTTTTGATTTTCCTGGAATCCAGATTTCTTGTTTCATGGAATTAGGGTGACCCACCCAGGCCTTCTGCCCTGATGTGTCCTATTGAACCTTGAGTCTTTAAGGATCTGTTTTCCTAAAGTCACCTTCAAGTCAAACAATCGCCTAGTAAGCAGCTTAGCTGAGGTTGTTTGGCCTTCGACATTGAGTTCTTTTGGAAAATTATCTCTGTGCCGCTAGCTTCAAGAAGAAGAACTGCAGGGTCCAGCTAGAGGCTGTGTTTTAGGATGTATGGTGTGTCCTTAGTGACTCTGCAACTGACTGACCCTGAAACCCTCTCCTGCTTTCGTGTTGTTTTCTGATGAATTAGCATAACAATGACATATAACCTGCTTTCACTGTCCCCCCTTCAGAGCCCCTTTCCAAAAGCTTTCGGTTTTGGGTTTTGACGCTGACGGATTCAAAGCGTAGCTACTCACAGTATATTCTGTTGCACTAATTTCTGGTGTTTCTCTGTGCATTTAGGTTTTTGACAAGGGGAAGGCAGGGGCCAATACAGGTAGATATCTGAATGTGTGGCCTAGGTGGAAAATTATGTATAGCCCTGAGTGCTTTGTCACTTTCTGGGGGTGAATTTCAAATGCTTAAAGGATCAGAGCAACAATATGGATCCTTAAACTCACAAAGCAATGCATTACTCTTTACGTTTTCTTGATTGATGTTTGAAGTCATCTATTTTAATTAACCTCTTTTCATGCTTTCTAGACCTTTCCTTGTAATTATCTACTTTCCAAACATTTACAGACTAAAAAGTGAGCCATAATCTGCATATCTCATCTTTAAATTAGCAAGAGATTTGTTTAAATGGCCAAGATAGACTCTTTTTCTCATTGACATTATTAGTAAAGGGGATTAATTAGTGGAACTATCAGCAACTCAATGTAATAATTATCCAAAGGTAGCACAAGCAGACTGTGAAATAACACATTTGCTGTTTCTAATTTCCTATCTGGGAATGCAGCTTTTCTCCATGAGAATTGGTCATTGTGTCTGTAACCAGGTGGTTTCTGGTAAATGGTGGGGTGGCTGCAAAATGTGAGTGAGCAAAACAGGATTAAAAAAGGCATCTAGCATCTCAGGACACATATCTTAATCCAGGAACCATAAAATATAGACTACATACAGATGGCAAATTGAAATTGCTTTCACCGTTGTAACCAATCTCTGTCGTCTAATCTATTTTCTTATTTATTTCTTACTTTTTTGCTTTTCTTCTTCCCTTCATTTGCTTTTATTCCCTCATAATAGTTCTTCCAGTTGTTTTACTAGATAGAACCAGACATATATGTACCCTAGCATACCCCAAAGTGTCTTGGTACTAGCTTAAGCCTCATCAGTCAATCGTATTTTGACTTTTGCTCTCCATATTACATTGTGATCCTTATTTTTTCTTCCAAAAGGGTCATACACAATTTAGACGCTGCTGAGATAAGATGAAAATACACAATCTGTTTTTCTACAGATTTTCAGGTTTTGAAAGTCCATGAATTATTTAAAAATCTATGCTAGCTATAGCATCACTGTAATTTTCTCAGTGGAAGATCCCTATGCCCTTTACAGTTTATTTTGCAAAGGGAGTAATTTAGAGTTTTCACTTTTAACATAGATTGAACATTATCTGGTTCAGTCTATTTTGAAGAACATTTCTGTCTTTTCCTATGGTTATACCACCTCCTTATAAATCTTAAATTATTGCAGCTGGTTGTATTTGTGGTAATGCCGCCTTTTCCCTAGTGAAAAACATTCTCTTTCTAATGACTACATGGTTATAAAGTAATGTATAGTAAAGGTATATGTCCCTTTTGAGTGCCTATTGGTCAGCACATAGCTTCTTGGAAAAAAAATTGTACTGAATCCATCAGTTTAATACAGTGCTTAATATCTGTTCTGAATTAACAATTCTCAAATAATTTTTTAAATATTTCAGTTGGATTTTGATATCTATCTCTGCATTATGTTGTAGAGAAAAAACTCTCCAACCTTGTTAAAGTGAAATCCAAGAGATTTATTTAAACTAAAATACCATTCGAAAGGAGAAATTATGAGAACTTCAGGGTCCAAGGTCTTGAAAATCCAAAGGAGGGGGTACAAATCACAGTAGTTATTATAGTGTTGAAGGTGGAAATAAAAATTACAATATTCTGATTTGTTTACAGAGATTAAGGTCAATCAAAAGAGAGACAAGGGAAGCATTCATATAAAATCCCTAAAATCCATACTCTCTCTGAGACAGAACCCCCACAGTGCTGTATTTTTTACCTGGCTTCCTCTCCTACAGTGTTGTATTGCAAAATCATTTCCTTTGCTGGGCTCCCTCCCC